>CAKXYN010000014.1:1270000-2712500 GCA_935064755.1 Tragelaphus eurycerus
TTACACAGTGGAAGACAGTTATCTCATCCTTTTGGTTTGCAGGGAATGACTTGTTGACTGTCTCATACTATAACTTATTTGCTGTTAGTGTGCCCTGTCTCTTTGAAGGAAAATTGTGATTAAAGTTGGTGATTTGTTGTGGTTATATTTTTCAAAACAAAGCCCTTTACCTATGTATTTCAGGTTCTTATGACATTTTTCCCCTGAACATGCATATTATAATGCAAAACCTTTTAAGCCATTATGAATTTTTATATGTTTTATGTATACCAAAGGGTCACAGATGGTACAAAGATATGTTACCATGAGGTAGAGTAGCATTTTGTGATTATAAAATTAATCTGTCTCTAAATCTGTTTAAAGAGTTTTTGCCATCTAATGAGCAATATAAATTATTAATATTTTCATGTTCTTGGGGACATTCACAGCCATAATTTTACCAACACAGCTGTTTGACCTGGTGACATCATGTTTTGCATATTTTTGCATTTTAATGAGTTAGTCATTTAAAAGGTTACAAAGAAACCATAACTCATAAGTAATTAAATTATTTAGCAGAAGAAGTATGAGAAGATCTTATGACATAGGTCACTGTGGGAAGGGGAATTCATAGCTGTACTCACTTGCACCTGTTTGTTAGGAGGTAGATGTTTTTAGAAGCTTTTCCCTTAGATAATGAAATTATTTTACTTGTTAAAATATCTGAATGTATATGCAGTGTGCGTGTGCACATACACTGCGCACACCTTCCTAAGTGGTACATTTTCCTTGTGATGGAGTAAGTTTAAATAATACTTGTAACACAGACCACAAACATAGCTTAGCACTTATGATTATTCATGCTTGAAAGTCTAGCTACCTTGGTTTTAGAAATATTTTATAATAATTTTTTCTTTTTCTTTTCATATTCCTCTTCCTCTTGAGTATAAGATGGCTTCATGTAGACGTTTTAGGAATTTGTACTTAATTGTGATTTGGAATTTTCTTCTGAGTGGAAATACTTTAAAATGAAAGGTGATCCGTAAGTATAGCACTGTACCTAGCATAGTGCTTGGTAAATAGTAGCTGCTTATTAAATAACTGTATGAAATTAATGTTTAATGAATGATTGACCCGGTGAATACTTGGAATCTTTCATTATGTTCTCATGCTTGCAAGCAGACTCTGGAACCACAGGCAAAGCACTGATATGTTCTTGAAAAAAAAATGGATATGATCTTTTAATTGGGAGGATAAAAGAGAAAGGTGACATATTTTAAGATACAATGATTTAAGAGTAACATAAAAACTTGATGTATATTGTATTGTATATGATTGAATCAGAGTGATATTTTGAAAGACCATGTGCCTACCATCTATAGCTACAATATTTACAGTTTTATAATGGTAATAAGTTAGGAGAACATTTAGAACTTTAAACCAAAAAGGCATAGCTAGCATGTGGAACAGTATGTTTCATAAGGTAAATTTGTCCATCCAAGTCTTCTTGGGGACCTGTAATAAAGATTGTGTGTCCACAGGATACTCTGTATCCACTTAGGAATTTTGATCTGTCACTGAGTAGGCAACAGTTGTAACTTGTTACATTTTAGTTTAATGTATACACGTGTGGATATATGTTTGTGTCTTTTTAAGAGAATGAGAAGCAAAAAACAAAATATTTCATAATGCTATAGTATTAAATGATATTCTGTCCTTTATAATGAATGTGTTTTTTATGATTCTGTTGTACATATATGGAATGCTTTGATAAATAAGATATGGATTGTTAGAGATATTTGTGATATTTAAGCAGCAGCATAATGTTCTAAAGCCTAGGAAAAGTTAGAAACAGAGTAGGTGATAATGTAAGTGCAAAGTGAATGTTTTAAAATAAATAGCACTCGGATGACCTGATGTCAGAACCAGAGACAAGGGTGTGTGTTTGTCAATATATCCTTCATGTTTTACAGACTCCTAAGGGAACAAGGGAAGATACAATTTCACCTTTTCTGTGCCAAAACATTTTAATTATATCTTCTTCCAACTACAGCGGTTCAGTAACCAAGGAGCTGACATTGATGCATGTGTTGATAAAGCTGCAAACATTCAAAATGAGATTAACAAAGATTTTGAGCAAAGGGTGACAGCTAATTTTGCACAGTATTCTGCATCTAATTCAGGCCAGCGTAATAATAGAATATTTTATACCCGTTTTGTTATTCAAAAGGACTTTTATGATGCATTTGTTGTTTGTGGATATCTTTGTATCATACTCAAAAATTATCCTGTGGCTTAAAACTATTTGCATGTATGTTGCAACACTGAAACAATAATAAAGGGGAAAAAAAACGTCATAATAAGTTTTTTTTGTAATTGCACTTTGTCCTTGGAGCTCTGCCTTTTTCTTAGTTTATCCGGGCACACTAGCTAGGGAAGGTATAGAGATGGCAAACACATATTTTCTAATATTTATTAGTATGCACTAATACAATGGCCAAGAAAAGTTATATTCAACTTATTTAATTAATAAAACTGTAGTTTCTTTATGTTCTTGAGCTCCTTTGAGCACATTTCAGTGTATTTCTTTTCTATTCTCCAGTTGAAGGCAGCTGACAGTCTTCTTTCACTTTTCTTTTTGTTTGTGAAATTTTCTTTTCTTTTTTTTTTTTTTTATCCACTCACTTCTCCATCTGCTTTCACTTTTGTTTGCTTGGGCCGTCTCTCATCCCAACTTGATAATGAGGAATGCAGTGTGACCCTGACCTCTATCAGCCCATGCATGACCTTCTGACTCTACCATATAACCTTTGACCTTCTCTTTGACAGCTTGATTAATTACCCTGTGTTATGATTTATGAGTAAGTGCTATGTAAAAATAATAGACAACAGGTGGTCCTCTGAAAACTTTTTATGGTATGTTTTCTTTTACCGACTAACTTGATGAGCTATTTGAAGTTGGAAACTTATTGGGATAATCTGTGTTGGTTCACATTATGATATTTTTATACCATGGGACACAACATTAGAATTTAGGAAGCTGCAAATCAAAGCATGGTCATGACAAACATTTTACAAAATATTAGCACGGTGCTGTTACGTAAATGCAATTGGGAAGAAGCACAAAACGGAGTCAAGTGACATTTCAGGCATTTCAGTCCCAGGTCACGTCTTGAGAAAATTGCTGAAATAATGGAGGGGGCATTTTTCAAGCAGCGCCACAGCTCCAACAGCTATGTTTACTTTAACGCTTCACTAGTGACTTCTGATTGGTTGTCATGACCTCATCTCTGTTGCACCTAGGATGTTGCAACAGTGACATATACATTCCTTCTTGTGAAAAAGATGAGAATAAACACAACATGCATCTTTCAGAAAAGACGAATGGACATCGGTTTGTCCATTTTAACCATGGATTGATACAGTTTATAGATAAAAACACTTTGGGTTTCATTTCCCTTGAGGATGAGCACCTATCTTCTTTCAAACCAAGCAGATAGAATGCTGAGCTTGAAAAATATGATTGATAAATCTGTGTAAAATGATCTCTTAAGGAGCCTTGCCTGAAGACCAAACCAGACAGTTCCATAGGTCAAAGGATTCTACCCTGGCCCCTGACCTCTTTGGTCGCATGTGGCTTTGCAGTATTGGCAGATTAATATGTAGAGCTGAGTACTTTTCAGATGATTTTTTATTTAGCCAACCACAACAGACTTGAAAAAATGCAGAATTTGTTCCTATTTTTTGTTTTCCTTATAATTGGTAACTAATAGGCAAATTAACTTAGATAAATCTTCAGGTTTAGCATGGTTTCATTGGAGTCAAAAGTACATTCCATTTCTGGCCAGGCATTTTAAGATTTTATGTGTTTGTGGAATCTTCTCTGTAAGTGCGTCTCTGTAGTGATTTAATTTCTTAAGCAAGATTTCCTCTTTGGTTCTTTGTGTTTGGCATCACCTGTCTATTCTAGACCTCTGACCTAATCCATCATTTGTTGATTGAATGATAAATGAATTATTATTTATTAGTAAGTACATCTGTAGACTTCAAAGTAAAGAAGGCCCAGAGGCCTGTGTATTCTGTTTAAGTCACAGCAAGCACTTGTGCTGAATAAAATGCTACGGCTAGCAATAAAATTTTGAGAGTTTCTGATGAAGATCCCATGGTTTATACCTTATATACCACAGATTTGATAATGAAACCATAGTTATAACTCCAAAAGAGTAGAAAATAGAATGAGGTAAATTAAAGAGATAAAGCTTACTTTTACCAATGTCTGTCCTCTCGATCACCGTGATCTTCTGCTAGACTGTGCAATCAAACATAAGAGTTAATTAACAACTTTATGTATGCTTTGTCTCTTGAAATGTTGAATATTGAAATTGATTTGGGTGAATCATTTACAAAAGATGCCAGAAGTTTTATTTAGTTGTAAAATGTTAGATAATCAATTTGATCACTTTATCTTGGTAAAGATAACAGAACTTTCCATGTACACTTGAAATAACCTAGCTTTTCATCTTAGGATAAATTTAACATGCTTAAGGAATAATTAAATTTAAAATACCTCAGTATACAATCTTCTATGTTCTAAGCACTAATTCTGGGGATCTTTGGAGTGGCAGTGCACAGTTCTTTATGATATTATACTTGTGCCTAATTTTATAGTTTTTTAAAACTTTATGGGTACATTTGCTAAGTTAAACTAGGATCTCTTACTTGACTGAGTTACTAGGAATAGAAAGAATTAATTTTTTAAATGGTATTTATTCTGATATAAATTGGTATCATTCTATTTAAACCAGTTAAACTTAATGACTGGTATGTTGTCTGCTTTGTTTACTTTGACTATTTAATTTGACTCCTTACTTTATATATATTAATGTTGATATGGCAAAAAATCTTTGTAGCTTTATTATGCAATAGAATTTTTTTGGCAATATATGTGACAGGGAAAAAGGCAAAAGGATAAAGTTTTACTATGTATCTTTGCACGGGATAGTTAACTTCATTTTGTTGGCCCAGCTTTCTCCTGGCCATAAAATGGTTATGAATGGTCTCTGAATATTGCATTAATTGTCAGGCAAATTTTAATTGAAAAATGTAAGTTTTTTGCAGAATGGTAATTGAATTTGCAGCAAAGACATTTATTAAAATTAGCCTTCTTTCCACAGAAGACGTTCCTGAATATTTCTTGATTGTTATTCCATTAATTGGCAGTATGAAATATCTAAATGATAAAATAGTTTCTGAATAAATCACATGTTTAAAGAGAAACATTCATTGTTGAAATCAATATGATACAAATTCTTTAATTGATTTATATAGTTGTGATTTAAAAATAGAATCATTTTTCATCTGTCGATGCCTTGGTGAAAAATTGACATTGTGTCTTCATAAAATTGGACAAGTGAGTCATGTAATTTTCAGTTACATAATCAATAACTTAGATAAATACTACTACTTTGATGATTTATGTTTCTGGGTTTTGTACTTTAGATGGGACACATCACATTTCAGAGTTCATTTAAAATTAAGGAGGTATAGTAATTTCTCAATCTATGAGTTCCAAAAATTGAAGTGAAAACTTCTATTCAAACAAAAATGGCATTATTAAAATATTATTTCTAATGACTAAACTAGGGTAATAGTTTTCTCATTTTGGTGACTAAATTTTGTCTAAAGAATTTGCCTTTATTTAGAGTTTATTCATTGTGCAAAGATGATGTTCATGTTCTATCAATTTATTAAAGTCCTACTTTGTTACCCTGAGTTTGTAATTTTTCATGTTATCATTAAAATGTAATATATCACTATTTTCAACTCTTAAGCATTCCAAGGTTCTATTTGGGTCTTGCTAACCCTAACACGTGTAAGTATGAGAGTCTGTGTGTGTGTATTTAAAGTTCAATTCACTCAGAGAAGGCAGGGAAGGAGCATGACAGGAGACCACTTACTCATGGTACAGAATCTAGTAAGGAGGCAATTTTCTTTTTGGCCTATGGTGACCTTTTTTGACTGTGCCTTACACCAGAGACAGTGTATATTGAATGCCTCTATTTCACCCTGTTTAGCAGAGTGCAACAGTGTTCTTTAACTTACTTTTGGTGGGAGGAGAAGTTATAGCTGAAATTTGAGAAGGGCGTGAAAAGTTGTAAGAGGCACAAGGAAGAGGGGTAGGAACTTCCTTCAAATGTGATTTTAATAACTAGTCAAGTGTGTCCAACTGTAGAAAATCACCAAGTGACAATATGTCTACCTGACAGTGATCACAATGAATTACAAGACTGTTGAATGGCTATACAGATTAGAAGAAAGCAGAACCAAATAAAATATCTTTTGTTGGTAAAACTTTGACTTACCAGCTAAGAAACTTAAAAAAAAAAAAAGCTAAGAAACCTTGTCTTGTGCTTTGTTGAATAACATTTAAATTTAAGAATGCATCAGTATTTTATAAGCCCTTCATGAATGAGATATTTATCTAAAAATTTATTTAAATACATATTGAGGAATATGTATTATGTTATTAATCAGTTTGGTATATATTATAGTTTTCATATATGTAAGACAACTATATCTTAATTATCTTATCACTAAAGTAAAAACTTCAGTGATCTTAACAATCTCCAAACCATATTGTGGTTTTAGACAATAATATCAACTGATTGAGGTGGGGATTGAAACAATTCCAATGAAGTTTCTAAGTAGTTTGTGAAATCAATTTTTTAAAAAAGCCAACGATGTGTAGCAATTTCGTGTATTTAAAAATAAAGATAATTGAGTCTATGCTAATATTGGCTGAGTTTACTGCTCTCAGTTTTTAAAAATTATCTTATGTTTGGCAAAAAATGATTAAAATTTAAACTTGACACAGATTCTACAGTTATCATTTTGGGAAAAGTATATACTTTTGTTTTTTGTAAGGATGAGAATTTTTATATTTTATTTTTGATAGCTCTTATTTTTTAAACATAATATCCGTTTTAAGTATGACCTTACAAGATCTTAATAGATGAAATTGGGATACCCACAGTACAGAATTGAATAGAAAAGACAAGATATAAATAGCTTCAAAAATTTGTGTTACTTGTTAATGGTAATTGTTTATCCTTCTCTGTTTTTTCATGGTTAGATTATTCCATCAGTTATAATATAAATGCCAAAAGTTTCCTTAATTATAACCAGAGAAAGGTTTGCCTCGCTAGAATTAAGTCAGACAGGAAAACACATTTAAAAACTTTTAAAAAGATTTACTAGCTCAATAAACTATATTTTAAACTTTGAAAACTTGTTTCCTGGTACTAGTTGTTAATAAAGAGAGTTTTTATGGTAACTGAAAAATGAAAGAAATTTCAAGATGAAAAAGTTGTTTCTGTACATTATAGTAAGACATTAGTTTATTCTGTTTTGTGATTTCTGTGCCTTCCTGAAAGAAGAGGTGAAAAAAATCCAATATGTATTTTTAGACATTCTGTGTTCCTGATAGTAGAGATATGTAAATCTGTAGACAGTTTACTCCTTACTGATTGCTTATTCTTTTTTAAGTTCAAACAAATAAAAAATGCCCATTAAAGTGCAATTGTAAAGAAACAAAAATCCAGGAAAATATGGTTGGAATCGTAAACTTCAATTTCAAAGAGATTATTTTCTCAAAATATATATCATAAATATTAATGTGTTTTGAAAGTGTACTTGTTATTGATAATTTATTTAGGTCACATTTGGAGTTCTGGGAAATCTGAAGTACTTTTTATAAATTTAAACTTTATATTTTTAATATGTTATAGTTATATCTTTTTGATCTTATAGATGATCTATGCTTATTTACACACATAATTCAGGCAAATAATTTGAAATCACTTTTCTGTTGGAGAAAGTAAAACTATAATCCGTTATAAAGGAATTTTTAGTGAATATGTAACTATGTTAAGTCACTTAGTATGAGATTTTTAAGAACATGTTTATGAATTGAAATGATTTTTAAGATTAAATTATGCTGCCTTTTTTGTTTTCAAAACAGGAAGGATATGGAGTAATAGTACTGAATCCCAATGAAAACTATATTGAAGTCGAAAAGCCGAAGATACCTGTCCAATCATCCTCTGATAGTTCAGATGAACCAGCAGAAAAACGCGAAAGAAAAGATAAAGTCTCTAAAGAAACAAAGAAGCGACGTGATTTCTATGAGAAGTATCGTAACCCCCAAAGAGAAAAAGAAATGATGCAGTTATATATCAGAGTAAGTAGTGAGCAAGATCATTACTATCCTTCATTATTTCCTTGTCTTTTTTTTTTTTTTTCAAACCACCACAACAGCTAATATTTATTGAAAATATTCTATGTGTTCAGACCTGTTCTAAGCAGTGTTGCATCCTTTATGAAAGAAGCCTTTAAAATTTATTTTCTATAAATTATTTCATTTTTAAAAGAAAGTATCAGTTTTTAAATTTTTAAAGACTTATTTCCCAAAGGTATTATTTGACTGAAATGTTTTCTGTTTTCTATTCAAAGTAACAAAACACATGATTCTTATTTCAGTGTGATATTTTATTTAAGTTGCAAAAGCAATTAATAATGCACTGTACAAAACATCAGTCCTCGTCTTGGGTGGTAATAGTTTTAATGCATTGTTTTCCTACGAGCCACCATCCATCCACAGTGTCTCAGTTTAACTTCTGAAGGCTGATGGAGGGAGGAAGAGTATTAATATCTTAATAAATATTTAAGCTGGAATAGTTTAGGGATAGTGTAATGAGGGAACTCGGCCCTCTGCTCTTTTCTTATCCAGTGAACCTTTGCACTTTGTAATGCTAGCATCATGGGATCGTTATAGCAGTGCTGCCCAAGGAGTTCTAATTCTGTGGGGGGCACAAACTATTTTATTTGCCCTTTGCCACATTCTGCTTGATATACACACTGAGCATGATATATATATATATATATTTATGTGTGTGTTTGTGACAGATTCATGCAGTTTTTAAAGCCTTTATTATGAGTGCTCAGAATATAATTGAATAGTAAAGTATGTCAAAAATGCTATTGGATACGTAAAATAGTAAATTGATGTTCTTCGAAATTGACCAATTCAGAACATTTAAATGCAGACAATTTAACATTCTCTAAATTATACTGTGAGATAGTAGTAAAGTTTCAAATTATTCAACTTGAGCTATTTTTCCCTTTAAAAGCTCATTAATAAAGTATTTCATACCACATTCAAGGCAAAATGCATAGCATTCTAAGTTACTTTAAAAATTTTACTTGTAGTTCCATGGCATTATCGCTTTAGTTTGGGGAATTGTACTCCAAACATTCTAGACATTTGACGATAGGTCAGTCAGATGAGTAAGTTAGAGTTATGCAGCATATAAATTCTCAAAAGCCAAAAATACGTATCCAGACCAAGAATACCTAAAGCATATCTATCATACAGTGAGTCAAGCAAAAGTTAGGCAGGTGATAGAAATTTCTGAAAAGCATCTCACTATTTAATATATTGTTTGAAAAACAAAAGCAATGATTAGATTTGGAATTCCCAAGTATCATGCTCATTCTATGGACTTACATTGCATTACCTCCTTTCTTCCACATGACTGCATCAGGGTCCTGATGTCACCTCTTCTCGATCAATTGTCCTGAATTTCCTGATTAACATGATCCAGTTGATCAACTACCGTCTTAAGACAGAATTTTTAAAAAATTACCCCTGGTATCTGGAGTCTAAAAATGAATTGTTTAAGTTTTTAAAATATACAAAGCATTAGTAATATTCAGTTTCCTATATAAAATAAAAACAAACGTGATTTTGTGTATTAAGTTTTTACTTCTTAAATTGTTTCTTTTATTTGCCATGATAAGTACAGATTAAAGCATCTGTTTCTGACATTTGTCGTTTTACGTTTTATTTCTTTTCTGATTTCTCTTTATCATGTCACTGTCACTTTGGGTTTGTTCTTTTGTTCTCTTGTGTGTGTGCATTTTCTTTATTCTTTTTTTACATTTCTTTTGTTTATTCCTATATCTACTTTTTTATTATACCAAGGGAAAAAAATCTTTATGTTGTTTGATTAAGATCGTTATCTTTCCTTTGTCTTTTTTCTTTAATTCTTTTATCTCTTTTATGCTCCTGCTACTTTTACTTCTTATTATGTCTTTTTGCCTCTTTCTTGTCTTGCCCCATTTCACTCAGCAGTCTAGGTTTTCATTGAAAGCACTGAAAGATGAAAATTGGCTCATGTAAACAACACAACTTTATACCTGATAGTTATGAAACATTATTTTTCTTAATAAACATCCTTTCTCTTAAAATCTTAGAGGATTGGGCAAAACACCAGAGCTAACCTGACACTCTTCAAACATACTTGTAGATAGTAAGGCATGAACCTGTAGTGGTAAAGCGAATAGGGGTTCATTTTGTGTTAGGTTGCTTAATTCGTATTAATTTTGATCCACTCTAGAAGTATCTCCTTTCCTTTCCTTTACATATCTCCAAATAACAAGTATGTGTAATTTTCACACACAGAGCGTGCATGTGATAGGGGTGAATTAAGTTTTATTTATATGCTTCTTAGCCATTTACATGTTAAAATACTTTATTTTTTGGAACAATCCCATAAGCTAGGTAAATCAAATAAGTTCATTGTTACTTTAAAGTTAAAGAAACTGATGGTACATTTTTGTCTTGGATCACATAACTAGTAAATGATGGAACTAAGTATTAAATAAAACCAGGCCTTCTAGTTACTGTAGATTCTTGCTGTCTTCCTTCTTTACCACGTTGTTCTAACTGGTTGAGAATAAAATATGTATCTGAAATATAAAAAGTAAGCCACTTATTATAAAAGCATGATATGATATAGTAAATTATATTTGATGATTATATAGATTTTCGACCAGTTATCATTTAATAGACACTATTAAATGTCTATAAACAATTTACATTAGTATATTTATATTATTAAATAAACAGTGATGTTGAAATATATTTCAACTACTGTCTTTTAATATGATCAATAATATTGATCCCATTCGCAGATGAGGAGACTGAGAGTCAGTACTTAGTAAATTTCCCAAGGTCACAAGGTCACATAGCTCTTAATTTAAGGTCCATAGGACAAGGAACCTAGAACAGAGCCAGAATAATAAATTTTTATTTGATAGATAAGATGGTAAGGCCAGGATTAAAATCCCAAACTACTACTGCTTTTTCTAATGCATCCTGCATTATTAAAGTACACTACTTGATTTTCTGTGAGGAAACATTCAAACACACGAAAGTGAAGAAAAATTACACTGTTAGTCCCCTACCCAGTCTGGTAAATGAGAAGACATTCCAAAAACCAATGATAAAAAATCAGTTTGTCATTATTTATTTGATATCTTGATTGATCTATACATTTTCATCCCAATATTTAAAAGTAAGTTATGGACTTTTCTTTTTTTAACTATATCATCATGGTGCTGAAATAATGGATAAAATGGAATTTTTTTTTTTGCCAACCTTTTGCTATTTTTGTTTTATACACTTGTTCATAAGAGTACAGCCAGGCTCTGTGTTTGTTCTACTCTGTATACAATTTCTGCTTTATGGGATCTGTAACTTTGCTTTCTGTTCTTTCCCTTAGTCCAAATTCTATCCATGTTGTAGTGCCCAGCTGACATCAGTGACCTCTCCTTACTAAGACGGTTGGGAGTTCTTCTGATTAGTTAACTTATATGGAATTTATCGTGTTCTGTCTTGAGCTATCTCTTACGTTTTGTCTCATATTATTACCAATTTATCTTTCATGCCTTTCCACTATAGCCCTGCACTCCTTTAAGCATGCTTTATACATTTTGAAATTGCATATCAATCCTTTTGAATACGCAAATAGGAGTCAGTTGTTATAATAGTAAAGTGCATACTACCATAAAGTCAGGAACCCATGCTACATCTATGCACTAGGATCCAATCTCCTGGAAGGAGCCCAAAGCAGAAAGATTAGGCCTTAGTCTAGATATACGTGGACAATGTGACCTGTGGCATAGGAACGAGGGGTATTCTAATATCAAACTGGAGCCTAAGAGGACAAGTATTTAGACTAAGGAGGAAGATGCTTAAAAGAACTTCAGAGTATGCAGGTGAAGTATAGGCAAAAGTGATCTGATGCTGATCTATGTAATACTGGCTTGGAATTGCTTGAATATCTCTACCTTAGGAAACTTAGTTGTGGGCTGTAGTGACAGGAAGTAAAATAGAGGGATTAGACCCAGAACATTAAAAACAACAACAACAAAACTAGAAATGGAGGGGGGAAGATCACATGGCCACAGAAGGAAAAATCCAAATGTGGAGGAGACATTTAGAAAATAGGAATCTTGACAGAGCCTGACTTTACACATTAAAGATACTCAAATATTTATGGATTGATTGCTTGTTGACATCCATCAAAAAACTTACTCCTTAACAGGCAAGATATTTGGTGTCTAGTTGTCTGACTGATTTTTTTTTTCAGCATATATGTGAATTTTTGCAATTGTTCAGAAACAGCCAGCTCTGATAAACTGAAACTTTCTTTTCAGAAAATATGTTTTTGATGTTCCAAGTTGGGCTATATCCGAAATATTGGTGAAGCCTAATTCATATCCTTTCTTCTCTTCTGTACCTCTTTTCTGTGTAAATGCCACTGGACTCACTTCTGTGCAGTGAGTTAGCAACCACATTCAACTCATTATTACAATCAATGATGGTTTAACCTCTGAAACCATTTTATTTTCCTGGAATATTCAAGTATTTGATATTTCTTCCTCTGGCATGCAATAAATAGCCAAAATCTCCTTTGAACTTTTTGCAAATATCTAGTACACACCAGGAGAAATAAAGTAGAATCCAGGCCTAAAACTTTAAGATTAGCAAAATATAGTTTTATTTTACTTACTAAATGAATATAAATAGACATGACTGACTGCTGGGTTATGTAGCACATTTCTGATGCATCAGGAACAGAGCTTGAGAGATCAGAGTACTTAGTCTTTCGTGTGGCAACTTTCCTTAACTACGAAATAATGTACTTTCTGGCATATATTATGGCTTATTAAGGGGATTGATTTGGTCTAGGCAATAAACATCATGTCAGACATGCCTGGCAGGAAAACCTGCTTAATATGTTTTGTAATAAGATGGAATTTTTTGTTCTCGAAAACATCTGCCAACTGAATTCAAGAGTGAAGACAGAAAATGTCATCAATTTAGTGGTAATCCTATAAATTTAGTTTCTTTTTGAGCAACACATTTCAAGACACAAAATTCCCAGTGTTAATCACCACTGGTTATAGTACTTTGTAAAATGATGAAACAAAAACATTTTATTTTTATATAATGTGTTAATTAATTCATAATGAATTTTAATATTTCAACTGATAAAATTTTAACAAGCATCTTGCCAACAGATCATTTTTTAAAGCATCTGTTTTTTAATGTGTTGGGTTGAGAACTGAGTCAAATGGCTAAATATGTACATAAATTCTTTTTAAAAACATATTTCAACCCCCATAATTATAGATACACTAGTTTTTCCCCTTAGACCACCAGGGGCTGCTGCTGTTCATACTGATTATTGCTTTCCTCAGAAACTGAATACACCAATCACACTACCTTTTTCTTTCTTCCTTTTTTCCCTTTTAGTGCAAAACCTTTAAAAATATAACTGGAAAGAAGAGTGCATAGACTTAGTAACTTAATTATCAACATAAGAATGTATTTTTTAAACATTTTCTATATTCTAGGACATCGACATTTTCCAGGTAAACTTAAAACCTGTAGTCATTGAGTGCAGATTGTGATAATAACTCTTTTATTTCCTATTTTTAGTGTCTGAATAACATTCAGAATCATCTTTGCAGAAAGAGTGTGGAGATGAAATTAGAAGTGCAGAGTCTTACAGACCTCAGCTCTTCCACGTAATATAGTGTCACTTCAAATAAATTAACCTCCTTGTGCCTCAGTTTTTTGTCAGAAAAATGGAATGATAATATATGTAAAGTGAACATAGTATCTGGTGCATAGATAGTCTTGGGGCCTCTGGGCCAATAAATAACGTCCTGTCTTCTCTAAAGTTGAGAATCGATTGAGATACAATCTAATTTCAAGATCCCCTTGCAACTTTTGGAACCTGGTACCAAAAATAATACCTCTGTGTTACCCTCCTGGATTTGAGACCTAGTGAGCACTACAACATAGGGATCAGGTAAAGGGAGATCAAAACATTAGTTTTGCTAATTGATGAAGTTCAACTAGAAAACTCGGCTTAGGCCTGTGGTTAAATTTAGACTTCCTAGTATATTAATCTGGAGAAGGCAATGGCACCCCACTCCAGTACTCTTGCCTGGAAAATCCCATGGACAGCGGAGCCTGGTGGGCTGCAGTCCGTGGGGTCGCTAAGAGTCGGACACGACTGAGCGACTTCACTTTGACTTTTCACTTTCATGCATTGGAGAAGGCAGTGGCAACCCACTCCAGTGTTCTTGCCTGGAGAATCCCAGGGACAGGGGAGCCTGGTGGGCTGCCTTCTATGGGGTCACACAGAGTCAGACACAACTGAAGTGACTTAGCATAGCATAGCATAGTATATTAACCCCTGCAATGAATTTTTAACCTTTTTTCCAAACAGCCAGTGTGCCTTAACATGGCAGAAAGCAAACAGGAATGAATCATTCCTGAGGTAGACCATTACTGTTACTATTTGAGTTTTTTAAGAACTCAATACAGCAGTATTAAAATATAATGATTCTGTGTTCACTGAAGCATACCTTAGTTTCTTCATTCTAAGGTTTTCATTTAAAAGAAAAGCTGTGATCAAATCTAATTGCAGAGAAATTTTCCATAAAGTTGTTTAATTGTAAAGCTTTGAAGGGGCCATAATTCTCTTTCAGATCATCAGAAATTAATCTTTGGATTTTCATGCTTCATGTTACCAAAACCTAGTAAACAGTAAATTTTTAAATAAATATTTGATGAATGCATATTTGAATAAATGCTTGCTTACATAGAGACAGACCCTTCACAATATAAACCTACTCTTTGATTTTGACTAGCATGAGGTTGAAAGAACTGTCAGACTATGTATATTATGTCTAAATAACACTAACAGAAAATTACTACATTGTTCTATGAATTCAGAAGAATGGCCATTTTTAAGTGTACCAGTCATTCTTTGGATGCATTTAAAAACAAGTCAAAATGAAGAATTAGAAATAAGTAAAATAATTAGATACTTGGATTTGAAACAAAAATTACAGTAAAGACCAAAGCTTTGCATTTAGGGATTTTGATTGGCCACTGGTGAATTTTAGTGGGGGGATTCTGCCATAAATATAATGTAGTGGAAAGAATGAAACTTTAGAATCAAAATTCTGTCACTTACAAGCTGATTTTAGACAAGTCATCTCTCTCTCCTCTTTGAGTTTCCATTTCTTCCTCTGTAAAATAGGGATAATCATAGCTATTAGGGTGTTGAATGGAATGAATGAGATAAATTGATGTATATGAAAACAGCCAATGAGATACCTGCTAAGTCACTTCAGTTGGGTCTGACTCTGTGCGACCCCATAGACGGCAGCCCACCAGGCTCCCCCGTCCCTGGGATTCTCCAGGCAAGAACACTGGAGTGGGTTGCCATTTCCTTCTCCAATGATGAAAGTGAAAAGTGAAAGCGAAGCCCCTCAGTTGTGTCTGACTCCCAGCGACCCCAGGGACTGCAGCAGCCAGGCTCCTCTGTCCATGGGATTTTCCAAGCAAGGGTACTGGAGTGGGGTGCCGTTGCCTTCTCCGAATGAGATACCTACTATCCAGTATATCCCCTTTTCTTTCTCTTCCCTCCTTACCCCTTTTCCCTTAGGAAATATGGAGAGAATTATGCTAGAGACTCCCCATGGACAGAGGAGGCTGGCGGGCTACAGTCCATGGGGTTGCAGAGTCAGACACGACTGGGTGACTAAGCACACACACATATGGCCAGATGATGGTTTTACCAATTAGTTTACATTCAGTGCTTCTCAAACCTGTTGGTCTCAGGACCCCTTTACAAATGCTTAAACATTATTAAGGTCACTAAAGGGTTTTTGTTTGTATTGATTGTATCTACTGATATTTTCCATGAAAAGAATTAATGCTGAGAAATTTTTAAGTATTTATTTTAAAATAACAATAATAAACCCATTTGACATAAATTAACATATTTTTTGAGAAATAAGTATATTTTCCAAAGCAACACAAAGTGAGATGTATGACATTTTAAAAGTCTTTAATGTTTGACTTAGCAGTCCATGGGGTCTCAAAGAGATGGACATGACTTGGTGACTGAACCAAACAACATGAAGAAAATTTAGCTTAGCACAGATATACATTTGTATAAGGAAGAGGTGTTTTTAAAGGTTTTTTCAGACAATTATGTATATTCTTCTTTGATGCTATACCAACATTCAATAAGAGGTAGTTTCTTAAAGATTAGTTGCTGAGTGAATCTAAAACACACCAATGAGCATTTCATACTCTGTTTTATGGAAATCCACTGGTCTTTGTTATACTTTGAATATATCTTTTACCCAAAGATGACCATATAACATCACATAGTGGTCATTTCCAAAGTATTATTTCATTGTTATGTGTACTTTCCAAATGCTGACATACATTTTTGTTGTTGTTTTTTAGCCACTCAGTTCTGTCGACTCTTTGCGACCCCCTGGACTGCAGCACTCCAGGTTTTCCTGTCCGTCACCAACTCCTGGAGCTTGCTTAAACATCCATTGAGTCAGTGATGCTATCTAACCATCTCATCGTCTGTCATCCCTTTATCCTCCTTCATTCAGTCTTCCCAGAATCGGTGTCTTTTCTAATCAGTCAGCTCTTCACATCAGGTGGCCAAAGTATGGGGCTTCAGCTTCAACATCAGTCTTTCCAGTGATATTCAGGGTTGATCTCTTTGCAGTCCCAAGGGACTCTCAGGAGTCTTCTCCAACACCACAGTTCAAAAGCATCAATTCTTCAGTGCTCAGCTTTCTTTATAGTCCAACTCTTACATCCATACATGATTGCTGGAAAATCCAGAACTTTGACTAGACAGACCTTTGTCAGCAAATTAATGTCTATGTTTTTTAGTGTGCTATCTCGGTTTGTCATATCTTCTTCCAAGGAGCAAGCATCTTTTACTTTCATGGCTTCAGTCACCATCTGCAGCGATTTTGAGGCCCAAGAAAATAAAATCTGTCATTGTTTCCCCATTTATTTGCCGTAAACTGATGGGACTGGTGGCCATGATCTTAGTTTTTTGATTGTTGAATTTTAAGCCTACTTTTTCTCTTTCCTCTTTCACCTCCATCAAGGGGCTCTTTAGTTTCTTTTCACTTTCTGCCATAAGGGTGGTATCATCTGCATAACTGAGGTTATTGATATTTCTGCTGGCAATCTTGACATATTTTATTAGGTAGTATTAAATATTCCTCTTTATTAATTCTTTCCAGTCTCACCCACAAAGCTTTTAAGAACTGAAAAACAAAAAATATCAAACTTATCATGTAATATAAAAGTTTCCCAAAATTTTAATTTTATCCAGAAATCTCAATTTTTCTCATTAGTGACAATTCATAATTTTCCTTAAACTATCAGGCTTTATTCATTATCAGGAAAATGACTTCCAAATATTGAATCATAGTTTATTTCTCAATCTTACAAGTAAAAATGGTATTCAGTTCAGTTCAGTTCAGTTCAGTCACTCAGTCGTGTCCGACTCTTTGTGACCCCATGAATCCCAGCACGCCAGGCCTCCCTGTCCATCACCAACTCCCAGAGGTCACTCAGACTCATGTCCATCGAGTCAGTGATGCCATCCAGCCATCTCATCCTCTGTCGTCCCCTTCTCCTCCTGCCCCCAATCCCTCCCAGCGTCAAGAGTCTTTTCCAGTGAGTCATTAGGTGGCTGCTTAAGCTCACAACTCAATTACACAACTAGTTTTCCTCCAGACAACCATAACATAGTTTGGTTTATGGGTGCTTAATGCATTCCTTCTATTTATCACTCAGAATATTAAATATATATACTCAGGGATTGAGATTTAATAAAAAAATAGCTTCTCTGCTTCATCAGCATCTTTAAGCAAACTTACCTTTTTTTCCTCTTACTATATGGCAGTGAATAATACAATGAGTACTATAGTTTAGCAGGACTACTGTGATCTGTGCTAAGTCACAGTTTTATTGTCCATTGCTTTTCAACTGATAATGCAAATGCCAACACAATGAGGAAGATAAATAATGTCTTAGTGTTATTATGCAGATAGCCTGAAAGGGCCTCTAGAAACCCCAGAGGTTTGCAGATCACATTACTAGATTCATTCTGCGTCTCCTTTCTGGAGTTGAGCGTAGAATCAACGATAGCATTTGATAGTAACTGGATTCAGTAACTGGATTCATCATGCTTCTCTTTGACTTTGATCATGACTCACTTTGGTCATGGTCACAGCTTCCACCCCTTTCTTGGGAAAGAGGGTCAACATAAGACCCTCTGTCCCCAGCTCCTTTCCCCCTTACACATCCATATGTACATTGTTGTTCAATCACTAAGTTGTGTCCAACTCTTTGCAGCCCGTGAACTGCAGCATACTGGGCATCCCTTTCCTTCACTATCTCCTGGAGTTTGTTCAAATTCATATCCATTGAGTCAGTGATGCTATCTAACCATCTCATCCTCTACCACCCCCTTCTCCTTTTACACTTAAAAATAGTTGTTGTCTGTCTGTTCCTGCAATCCTCACAATGGTCTTATGTATTATCCTGACTTTGCAGATCCTTAAATGAGACTCAGAGACATAAATAGACTGATTCATAGAGAAATCTCAATAACCTCAGATATGCAGATGACACCACCCTTATGGCAGAAAGTGAAGAGGAACTCAAAAGCCTCTTGATGAAAGTGAAAGTGGAGAGTGAAAAGGTTGGCTTAAAGCTCAACATTCAGAAAACGAAGATCATGGCATCTGGTCCCATCACTACATGGGAAATAGATGGGGAAACAGTGGAAACAGTGTCAGACTTTCTTTTTCTGGGCTCCAAAATCCCTGCAGATGGTGACTGCAGCCATGAAATTAAAAGACGCTTACTCCTTGGAAGGAAAGTTATGACCAACCTAGATAGCATATTCAAAAGCAGAGACATCACTTTGCCAACAAAGGTTCGCCTAGTCAAGGCTATGGTCTTTCCTGTGGTCATGTATGGATGTGAGAGCTGGACTGTGAAGAAGGCTGAGCGCCGAAGAATTGATGCTTTTGAAGTGTGGTGTTGGAGAAGACTCTTGAGAGTCCCTTGGACTGCAAGGAGATCCAACCAGTCCATTCTGAAGGAGATCAGCCCTGGGATTTCTTTGGAAGGAATGATGCTAAAGCTGAAACTCCGGTATTTTGGCCACCTCATGCGAAGAGTTGACTCGTTGGAGAAGACTCTGATGCTGGGAGGGATTGGGGGCAGGAGGAGAAGGGGACGACAGAGGATGAGATGGCTGGATGGCATCACTGACTCGATGGATGTGAGTCTGAGTGACCTCCGGGAGTTGATGATGGACAGGGAGGCCTGACGTGCTGCAGTTCATGGGGTCGCAAAGAGTTGGACACGACTGAGCGACTGATCTGATCTGATCTGATAGTTACATACCTAATGAGAGTAACTAAACCAAGGTTTGAGCACAAAGATTAATTATACTTCATTCACTCCTAGCGTTCTTTCTTTCACTTTCACACAGGAGCAGGAGAGTGAAAAGATTCCCTCAGAATTCTTGTGCAGAATGCATATATAATTACGCCATCAGAGAAAGGCCATTATTTGTGCATATATAGCTCCGTCAATCAAAGATTGCTTAGGTCATCTTTTTTTCACTGATTTTAAAACTTTTTATCACACATTAACATCTCTGAATTTGGGCTGCATCTTAAAAATTAATGTCATATCATGGATTATTTGGGCTTCCCTGGTGGCTCAAATGGTTGTTTCCTGAAGTATAGGGGACCTATGTTCCATCCCTGGGTCAGGAAGATCTCCTGGAAAAGAGAATGGCTATCCACTCCAATATTATCCCTGGAGAATTCCATGGACAAAGGAGCCTGGCGGGCTACTGGCCGTGGGTCATGAAGAGTCAGACACAGCTTGGTGACTAACACTTTCTTTTCACTTTTCACATCAATTATTTGTTGACATGAAACAATGGTACCTTTTAGAATTGATGGTATCTTAGATGGATGAAATATGAAATGAAACAAGGCTGCCTCATGGCACAACTCTGAGGGGATGTAATTTTTATTGTGCACTCCCTAGAGTTGTACAATGTAAAGACTGTGTGGTATTATGGTGTTGCCCTAGTAGAGGTGATGTGGACGTTTGTTCTTTTTCTTACATTTTATCCCCCATTTGATCCCACAAATTGTATAAAGACCACTGCCTACTATTTGGCAAGTAGTGACCCCTCAACAAATGTTTACTTATTACCTACATGTTTTTATAGTCAGCTATGTTCATTTATATGCCAAAGCAGTTTGAGAGGAGGTTTGAATTCTCTCCAGTGCTAGATGTTATGTGAGAAAAATTTTCCCTAGATGGTAAACCTAGATGGAAAACCTAGAAGTAATGACTCAATGACTGGTTTAATAGAGATATTAGCCCCTAAGTATACTAATTGTTTGCATGATGCCTTTTACTTTTAAAATTTCTTTTGGCATTTTCAAGATAACTGAAATAACTAACAGTGTGATGGCAGTACAGTGTCACCTACAAGTTACATCCTGTTAGCACATCCTCAGTGATTTAGCTTCACGTCCCAAGTTGTAGATGCTAATGATAAAATTTGGGAGGAGAATAAGACATTTAATTGCTACTCAAGGCACCTGAAATTAGCCAGGATGACATATCAAGATATTAAATGTGTCTTGAAACTTGAAAAAATGTATCCTGTTGAGTGGCTTGAAATGAATCTCTTCACATTTTGATTTGGTTTAACACAATTTTTAAAATATCATGCTTGGTCTGGCCCTTTGTGAGATATAGAGATGGAAAAGCCAAAATCCCCATTCTCTAGGGACTCACAATCTAGTGGGGATGCTGAAGTAGTTAGAGGCAACTCAGATAGTATGCAAATGGTGGTAAATATTTTGAAGTATTCATACGTTGTGTTAGAGGGGTGTAAGAAAGGGAAAATATATTTTTCAATGGGGAATCCAAAGGATGTTTTACAGCTATTAATACATCCTTGGTAATAAAAATCAGATCTTAGAGATTCAGTTACAGACTACATTGAATTTTAAAGTTGGAGACCCATTTTATACATTTTATTTATTAAATACAATCTATTATTATAATGAGAATCTCAATTTTTATGTAAGTTATTTATAGAAATTCTTTTAAATATATGTTATATAACATTTTTTTTTTTTTGGTTGAGCATTTTAAACCACTTCAAAATTTTGGCACTTTAAAGAAATTAATTAGGTAGATGTTTCTGACCCATTCTGATAACTGTAATATTTGAATTTTCATTTAGTGCACTGGTGTTTATTCTTGACACTAAAATGGTTTTCCACTGCTTTTAGCTCAAATGAAGCTGATTAAACATATAAGGAGAATATCAAAACTGCTAGAAGCATTTAATGTCCCTTAACTAATCTTTTTTTCTCTTGCCTTCGCTCCCTCCACCAAATGGTCTGTAGTATATTTACTTTATATCTGTGGTATATTCATTCATTATTTCAGAGAAATAATGCAGTTCAATAATAAAGCACCTAACCTTTGAATAAAGATTTGTAGATCAGAAAACACATTTATATTTTGTTCTTAAGGAAATAACAATATGAAATTGATGATAAGTAGTTTTCATTTTTAAAAAACTTCTATTTCGGTTTCACATTTTTAAAATTGCTAATGAAACTATTGACATTCGTTAGTTCCTTCTTACATGGGTTATTTAGGTATTTTGGGGAAAAGATCTAAATAAGCAGCTTTCTTCAAAATGGATT
This sequence comes from Tragelaphus eurycerus, assembly GCA_935064755.1. NCBI lineage: Eukaryota > Metazoa > Chordata > Mammalia > Artiodactyla > Bovidae > Tragelaphus > Tragelaphus eurycerus. Next base: position 1,292,006 of record CAKXYN010000014.1, read on the forward strand.
AAAATGATGACCAAATTAATCTTCATGGGAGTTCTTGAAGGTCCTTCTCTACTGCAAATTATTGTTAACTAATGGAGCATCTTACATAATATCATTGAAGTAGAAAAAAATGCAGATTCCATTTTAAAATTCTAAAATAACTGTGCTCATCTCCATATACATGCTTTCCTTCATTACACTCTGCCCTGCCCTTGACCTTGACTTCAGTTTTTGCTAGAGAAAGTTTGATGTAAGTCATACCCTATGTGGGAATATTTTAAAATTTCATTAGGATAAAGATTCTGATTTAATCATCTTTTTTACCCTGTGCTGTGTGCTAAGTCACTTCAGTCGTGTCCGGCTCTTTGTGATCCTAAGGACTGTAGCTCACCAGGCTCCTCTGTCCATGAAATTCTCCAGGCAAGAATTCTGGAGTGGGTTACTGTGCCCCTCTGCGGGAGATCTTCCAGACCCAGGGATTCAACCCCCATCTCTTATGTCCTGCTTTGGCAGGCGGATTCTTTACCACTGCGCAACCTGGGAAGCCTGTAGCATATAACAAATTTCCTTGAACATATATAATACTCAATAAAATTGTTGGATGAATAGATGGACTGAATGACTTTATTTTGAGATTTGGCTTTACTTAGACAATCGCCATAGGAGAACTGTCATCTCCTTACCTCTATGCCTGATTTCCTGCCCTTCTTTCTTTCACTTATTCCATTCTAGCCTGACAGGCTCCTGCCTTTGCTTTGATCCTCTGCCCACAGTGATCTACCCAGCTATATGTGTGGCTAACTTCCTGAATTCCTTTGAGCATTTTCTCTGGTATCATCTCAATACAGATATACCTTGACCATCCTAATTAAAATTAGAGCCCTGCTTACATGCTCCCATTTCCTACCCACCTCTTCTTTTCAATACTTATTCCCTTCTATGCTATGCTATGCTATGCTAAGTCACTTCAGTCGTGTCTGACTCTGTGCGACCCCGTCCCTGGGATTCTCCAGGCAAGAATACTGGTGTGGGTTGCCATTTCCTTCTCCAATGCATGAAAGAGAAAAGTGAAAGTGAAGTCGCTCAGTCATGTCCGACTCTTAGCGACCGCATGGACTGCAGCCCATCAGGCTCTTCTGTCCATGGATTTTCCAGGCAAGATTACTGGAGTGGGGTGCCATTGCCTTCTCCGTATTCCCTTCTAACCTATCATATAATTCACTTATCCATCAAATATCGTCTAATGTCTGTCTCTCCTGTTAGGATAGGCTCTGACGGTGCTGGGGTCTTTGTTTTGTCATTGATGTGCCCCAAGTGCCTAGCACAGCCTGGCACAAATTAGGCACCGATTGAATCTGTTGGCAGAAATGCATTATTTCTTTTGTACTGTTATATCCTGGTAGGTGTTGACTTATCAGTAATTTATGGCATATGATACCCCATTCTGAGAGCTTTCTATATGCCACATCCTTAAGTGTTTCATTTTATACTCAGCCCATTCTTCACAGATTTGGGAATTATTTGCTTATGCTCTTGTGTCTTGCATTTAATTAAGTATTCACCTTGTCTTATTCATCTTTGTATCCACAGTGTTTGGCTCATGATGGGTACCCAAATAGTAGCTAAATGGAGGAGTGAGTGACAAATCTTTTATTTTGATAAGGGTAACATTCTTATAGGGAAACTCATAAAATGGAACCTAGTGACCATATCAGAGAAAATAAGTGTTTCTTTGATGACTATGGAAAACTGAAAATGCTTCAAACACTTTAAAGACTAATTTTAAAATATTTTATAATTAAATAACACAGAATGTGTCATATATATGATATTAAATCTTAGTTTGAATAGCAATAGCAACCATTTAGCTAAAAGTATGCAGCAAAAGGATGCCCATTGACTTGAAATATTTCAAAAATTTTGTAAGATTAATAATAAAAAAGGCTATATTTAAAGGCCTAAGCATAGTTCCCCTCTCTGTTGAGCAGTCTTCTGGTTTACTGCCTTGTGCAATTCAAGGCACACTCATGAGACTAGAGTAATCCTATAATAGAGCTACTGACATGACAGTCATCTAGTCCAATTAGTTGTGCCAGGCTCTATGCTCACCATACATTCTGAGGAATTCTTGTCCTTGCTTAGCTTCACCCCCAGATTGACCTCACCCTACATAAGGAGGATGGTCTAACTTTCATTCAGCAGATGCCCAAGTACTGCTTTCTCCAGAGCTAAAACCTCTGTGCCAAGGGGGCATCTCCCCCCACACTGGTCTGATCTCTGTAAACCCTTACTTACAGGAAAAAGATAAGGCCATTACACCAAAATATCCTAAATAAGTATGCAATAATATAATTCTCAGTTAGCCCAGAAAGATTACCCAGTTAGCTTAGAATGGTTATTTTTAGACATTTGAAATGGAATGCTTTTTTCATCGTGTCCGTTGAACATCTACAAGTAGAACGCCTGTAGAGAGGCAGCTGATATTGCTGGGCATTTTACAGGGCTCTGTTCAGATTCTGAAGGTTCTTCACGGAGTACTTGCCCTATATCTATTAATACCTAACTTTAATGTTCCCTCCTTTGTAAAACTCTTCCTGACCCTCTCACCCTTCCTTGTCCTGCCCCTCCCCCACTGCAAAAGCAAACATGCACACACAGACACTCCCCAAAGTGATCACAGACTCCTCCCCACCTTGTAAATTGTATTTAGTATAAGTTTTAGCATTTTTCCAAATTAAGGAAATAATTGAGTTTATATGTTTACTATCCAAAGTAGATATCTAATTATTTCATATCAGATCAGATCAGATCAGTCGCTCAGTCGTGTCTGACTCTTTGCGACCCCATGAACTGCAGCACGCCAGGCCTCCCTGTCCATCACCAGCTCTCGGAGGTCACTCAGACTCACATCCATCGAGTCAGTGATGCCATCCAGCCATCTCATCCTCTGTCGTCCCCTTCTCCTCCTGCCCCCAATCCCTCCCAGCATCAGAGTCTTCTCCAATGAGTCAACTCTTCGCATGAGGTGGCCAAAATACTGGAGTTTCAGCTTTAGCATCATTCCTTCCAAAGAAATCCCAGGGCTGATCTCCTTCAGAATGGACCGGTTGGATCTCCTTGCAGTCCAAGGGACTCTCAACAGTCTTCTCCAACACCACACTTCAAAAGCATCAATTCTTCGGCGCTCAGCCTTCTTCACAGTCCAGCTCTCACATCCATACATGACCACAGGAAAGACCATAGCCTTGACTAGGCGAACCTTTGTTGGCAAAGTGATGTCTCTGCTTTTGAATATGCTATCTAGGTTGGTCATAACTTTCCTTCCAAGGAGTAAGCGTCTTTTAATTTCATGGCTACAGTCACCATCTGCAGTGATTTTGGAGCCCAGAAAAACAAAGTCTGACACTGTTTCCACTGTTTCTCCATCTATTTCCCATGTAGTGATGGGACCAGATGCCATGATCTTCGTTTTCTGAATGTTGAGCTTTAAGCCAACCTTTTCACTCTCCACTTTCACTTTCATCAAGAGGCTTTTGAGTTCCTCTTCACTTTCTGCCATAAGGGTGGTATCATCTGCATATCCGAGGTTATTGATATTTCTCTTGGCAATCTTGATTCCAGCTTGTGTTTCCTCCAGTCCAGCATTTCTCATGATGTACTCTGCATATAAGTTAAATAAACATGGTGACAATATACAGCCTAAAGGCTTGTATTTAGTTCTTTTCTCCATAAAGTTCTCTTTACCAAGGTTGTCTGTGACTAGAATTATCATTTACTTTCCACTAGAATCTCTGGTCAATTTTTGTGCTTAAGGGAGTCAGTTCAAATTGTGATGGGTAGCCCAGATTGTCTGGAGAAGACAGTGGCACCCCACTCCAGTCCTCTTGCCTCTTGGATGGAGGAGCCTGGTGGGCTGCAGTCCATGGGGTCACTAAGAATCGGACACGACTGAGCGACTTCACTTTCACTTTTCACTTTGATGCATTAGAGAAGGAAATGGCAACCCGCTCCAGTGTTCTTGCCTGGAGAATCCCAGGGTCGGGGGATCCTGGTGGGCTGCCGTCTATGGGGTCACACAGAGTCGGACACGACTGAAGTGACATAGCAGCAGCAGTAGCCCAGATTCTCCAGGTCCATCTGCTTAAAATTTACAAGGAACTTTATTTTCACTATTGCATTGTGAAAATACTGTTACTATTTCAATCATCAAACTAAGAATTGCCACTGAAGCCTGATAATGACTTATGTACTTATTAGCAAGGACAGTATAAACAGCAGCTCCAACATGTTAAGCCTTTGAATGGATTTTTATCTATGAGTATACTGTGGCAAAAATACCACTTAATATTTTTTATTATAAGATAAATTTTTAAATTGGAGAAATGATCGATTATAACATTTAATTTGAAGATTAAGAATATTGGCCAAGATGTGTTTAGTCATTTTGTCTTTCCAGTGTTCTGATATGCATTAGTTCTAAGTCCTGTGTCTTCTAAATAGAATGTATGTGATCAAGAGTGTGTCTCTAAATGAGAAAAATTTTATAACTGTATTATAAATCTGATGATTTGCGTACTATCTGTAATTTTGTCATGTGTTGCCTTATTTGCATTAGTAGATTAAATAAACTTAAATGTGGCTGAGTTAAATGTGGGAATATGGGACTAAAGTCAGAAGAGCCGTAGCTTATATTTCATTGCGAAAAACAATCGACATGAAACTCAACCAACTATTCTTAATGAGTTTATGGTTCAACTGTTAACAGGTGATTTTTCAGAGAAGTTTTCTTTCTTTCTTTCTTTTAGTACCTCAGCCAATAAATTCTTACACTGTTCATCAAATATTTATTGAAAAGCACTATGTTAGACACTTGAGATATGAAGATCAATAAGATGTCAACCATTCCCATATGAACTCAATAATAAGGGTATGGACACAATGAGAGAGGAAGGCATCAGATTCCAGATAGTACTTGAGTTGGAGACCCAGGGGACATAATCCAGTTAGAGGCTGAGCATGGCAGATCCAGGGATAGTTTCCTGGATGAGGTGATACCTGGAAAGCATCTCAAATTATCACCACTAAGGGAGGGAAGTAGACGTTGAGGGGAAGAAGTAGACGAGCAAGGGACAAGATATTCACAACAGAAGAAATTATATAAACAAAGGCACAGAAGCAAGAAAGAGTGTGTATGTTTGAGTTCAGGGGAAAGTGGTTAGACTACAAAGTTTAACACTAGAAATAAAATTATTAATTTATAAAAAGTAGTATCTAAAGAATATGTTAATTTTTCAAAGCAGATACAATGGTTTTTTAGTTACTTATTCTATATATTGAACCATAACTGGAGTTTAGCTGTTTATTGTGTTCAGTTTAACATAATATTACAGAATTATCTTCAATTAGTTGACAGTGTGTGACTAGGAAAATAAATTGAGTATTTAGTATAGAGTCTGGTATCTGCACTAGTATTAACTTATAATTTCATTTAGTCTATTTATGGTTCTGTTAACATTTGAATACTTTAAATGGCTTACTATGACATATGCAACAAATATGTGACATGTAAAAATAATAAACACCAGAGTACCTACCCAACTTAAGAAATGAAATTTTAACAGTACCTTAGAAAACTCATCCATGCCTCCTCTAGTCACATCCTTGTCTTCCCTTTCCTAAAGTATGAATTTTGTATTAATATTCTCTGTGCTTTTTATTATAACTCACTATATTTGTTTTCCTAAATATTATATTAATTATATCATTTGTTTTTTTCTTTCACTTATATCGTATTTGCTTCCTTTCTGGAATTTGGAATTTTTTTTTTGCACATAGCACTAACATATATGTTTAGCAATAGTTCATTTTTGCTTCTGTGTGGTATTTATTTAATTATCTGCTTTACTGTTCATGGACATTGCCAGTGTATTTTCTATTTCTTGCTGTTTTGAGCTTCTAATGTACATTCTTATATTGTTTCTGGTGTTCATATGTAAAAATTTTCTCTGGGTTCTATGCTTAAGAGTAGAATTACTGAGCTAACAAATCATTTCTGAAAGTAGTTGTATGAATCACCCTGATCAGCGGTGCATTCATCCATCTTCCTTCATATCATTCTCAGAGCTTTGTGTTATCTTTTAAATTTTTTGCTAATTTGAAGATTATTATATGGTATACCATTGTGGTTTTAGCTGGCATTACCTTTATTACTAATGGGGCTGAATATATTTTCAATTTTAATTGGCCATCTCAGTTTCCTCATTTGTAAATAACCTATTATGCCAATTTTGTTATTGTTTATCTTTTCTTATTGATTTGTAGATGTTATTTACATATTATAAACCATTCTTCCGCTCTGGTTTGTCTTTTCATTTGTTTGATGTCTCTTGAGAACGTTCTTAATTTAAATGTACTAAAATTTAGCAGTTTTTTTCTGTATGATTTATCCTTTAATGTCATGTTTAAGAAGTTTTTACCTACTCTGAGTTCACAAATATATTCCCCTATATTTTCTCTCATGTGCTTAAGAATTTTTCATTTTACAGTTACAGTTCACATTCTATCAGGAACTGATTTTTAAGTTTATAGTGAAGTGAATCCAGTTTCATTTCTTTCCATTTTGAAAATTATCCTGATCCTTGTTATTCAAAAGACAGACTTTTCTCCAGTGATATTTAAGTGTTTTGTCCAGTAGAGTTTTGTTTTTGTGTTCACTATGAGGGATACATCTCACTTAAATTTTTCCAAAGTTAAATCAGTTGTCTCAACTTTATTTTTAAAATAATCCATTTTTTCCCCTACAGATTTGAAGTTCCACCTTTAATATACATTGAATTCTTATATCATTCCCTTTGTTTCTGGGTATCATCATTCTGGTCCCTTCAAAGGTCTGGCTATACTTGCCACTGCCATTCTAATGTAATTTTTGAGATTTTATTGTACATTTAATATCTGGCAGTGCCTCAACATAGTAGTAGTCCTCACTTTATTCTTCATTCCTCACCCTACCCCACTCACCAGTTTTAAGTTTGGGAATTTATCTCTTTTGTAACTGCCACCAGCACAATCAATCTCATCCCCTTTTGCACTCACTCTCCCCCATCTCTATCTTTATTAAAATGACGTTAGGTTACAGAGATGATAATTTTTACATTATAATGTTTCTTTTCCTGTAATAATTCTTTTACATTTACAAGAAGGCAAATAGTTATGATCACTTGGCTTTATAATATATCTATTTGACTATTGCAGCTCTCCCCATCTATCTTTTTATGCTAACATGTCCTCATGCATATGTGCTTAATTTTACTTCCTAGGCAATTGAAATATATGATGGATTTCAGAAGCAGTTAAGGTGTCAATTTAGAAATAGTGTTAGGATGGCCCGTGGACAGGATATGCTAATTGATTAGATGAGAATTAAAGAAGAAGAAATATAAGAGGTCTCCCAGGACCTGTCTATTCGATTGGGTTATAATGAGAATCAAACAGTGAAGTAGTTTGTTACTTTAAAGATGTATAAAACACATGTAATATAAGGTGTGCTAGTGTTTGTGAGAACTGAAATTCCAACTAATGAAGTTACTGCAGTGACCAGTGAGAAACAACGAAAAAGTCATTTCATACCTGTGCAGCTCAGTTTTTTCCTCTGTTAAATGTATAGCTGTGCAAATAAGTGGTAGGTCATAATTCCTCAGCTTTTATGATTCCATGAAATAATGAAGTAATTCTTATTAAAATAGACATTTTATTTTCTTCTCCCACCCTTAAAATGAGCTGCCGTATAAGAGTTTCCACTGGCTATAAGAAAGGGAAAGGAATACCAAGTTACATTTTATCAGTCAGTTGTATTCCATCTGTAACAGTCTCTAAAATCTAAGAACACTTAATGAGTCATTAAACAAAATGAGTGAATTCTGCTCCGCCTTTCCTGTTAATCTTTCAGTGCTACAGAATATACTGTCGGAGAAAATAGAGTCCAAGAACTAAGCACCCTTAGTATATAACAACAAGCACAATTAATAAAAGATGAACTGATTTAATTTGGAGCTTCCCTGGTGACTCAGTGGTAAAAAATATACCTGCCAATGCGGGAGATTCAGGTTTGATACCTGGCTCAGGAAGATGGAGAAAAATGGGAACCCACTCCAGTATTCTTGCCTGGGAAATCCCATGGACAGAGGAGCCTTGTGGGGTGCAGTCCACGGGGTCCCAAAAGAGTCGGATATGACTTAGCAACTAAACAACAACAACGATGTAGATAAAGACTATAAAGCTTAAATGCTCACTGTAAAATCCATAGAGCAGAGGACTCTATATCGTGCTCTAAGCGGAAGGAGCAAGCTTCCCTGGCCCTCAGGTGTCCACAGGTTCTCATGATACTAAGGAGCCTGCCACAGATTTTAGAGTTTCTCCTCACCTCACACAGGCACCTATGTGCCTACATCTTTTTCCGTATGCTTACACAGCCCCTCCAAACTGTTCTGGGAACTCAGGATATAAGTCCTCCTGCCTTTCAGATGCAGATCAGATACACCACTCTGCCTTTTTCAGTGTATACCATGAAGTGGAAGAACTGGAGCTCTGTTGTTCAGACATTGTTGCTGTTGTTCAGTCGCTTAGTCCTGTCTGACTTTTTATGACCCCGTGGACTGCAGTACACCAGGCTTCCCTGTCCTTCACCATTTCCCAGAGTTTGCTCAAACTCATGTCCATTGAATCAGTGATGCCATCCAACCATCTCATCCTCTGTTGTCCCCTTCTCCTCCCGCCTTCAGTCTTTCCCAGTGTCAGGGTCGTTTCCAATCAGTCAGTTCTTTGCATCAGGTGGCCAAAGTATTGGAGCTTCAGCTTCAACCTCAGTCCTTCTAATGAATATTAGGACTGATTTCCTTTAGGATTGACTGCTTGGATCTCCTTGCAGTCCAAGGGACTCTCAAGAGTATTCCCTAACACCACATTTCAAAAGCATCAATTCTTCGGCTCTCAGCCTTCTTTATGGTCTTACTCTCACATCCATACATGACTACTGGAAAAACCATAACTTGGACTCAATGGACCCTTGTTGGCAAAGTAATGTCTCTACTTTTCAATACACTGTCTAGGTTTGTCATAGGTTTTCTTCCAAGAAGCAAGCATCCTAAGGCTTTATTTTTTAACAAGTAGAAAAAACTGGTTGTTCTTAGATTTATAGACATACATGTGTGTAGTAATAAGTGATTTTATGAAGTTACTGAGTCTTAAACAGAGCATATCTGTATTGGTATATACATATATAAGAAGTACTGTTGGGTTAACTCAAGATTAAGGAATCTGAAGTCAGTGAAACAGTTTAGTTCAGTCGCTCAGTCGTGTCCGACTCTTCGCGATCCCATGGACTGCAGCACGCCAGGCCTCCCTGTCCATCACCAACTCCCAGAGTTTACTTAAACTCACATCCATTGAGTCAGTGATACCATCCAACCATGTCATCCTCTGTCATCCCCTTCTCCTTCCACCTTCAATCTTTCCAAGCATCAGGGTGTTTTCCAGTGAGTCAGCTCTTCGCATCAGGTGGCCAAAGTATTGGCATTTCAGCTTCAGCATCAGTGAATGTTCAGGAATGATTTCTTTTAGGATGGACTGGTTGGATCTCCTTGCAGTCCAAGGGACTCTCAAGAGTCTTCTCTAACACCACAGTTTAAAAGCATCGATTCTTTGGTGCTCAGCTTTCTTAAAGGAATTAGAGCATATTAGGCATTTAGTAGAGTATATGTGTTTCAGAGTAAGCACTTGAAAAGTGTTTTTAGCTGTTTTTAATCACTGTTTTCATGGATTCATGATTTCTTGAAAACATCATGCCATTTCATTTTCCTTGTTCTTTTGAGATGGTCTAGTTTTTACCTATTATCTTTTTCATCTTCTATGAAGTTCTCTTAAATTTTAAAATAGCAAAAGAATGTAGCAGATTTATAGCAATAGGAAAATAATCAAATATGAGATTATCGTAACCTTTGGGACAAAGATCTGAGCACATGTTTTCACTGTTCAAAGTGCTATCTGACCTATCCCTGGATTTACCAAAGTATTACAATCATCAATAATTAGAAAATAGTTTTTTCTGTTCTATTCAAATATAGACTTACAAAAAATATTATTTGATAAAGAATTATTATTAGTAGCTGATCTTATGAAGTTCATGGACATTGAAATGACACATTTATCAAGTAAAATTTATCTTTAAAAATTAACATTTCTCATAGCATTCTATATATTTATCTTTGGTACGTTATGACAGAGATCTCATAATCTCATGTTTACAAACTCAGCAGAAAATTCTTGTTACAGTCTGTATTTTTATGTTGAATAATTTTGTTTTAAATTTAACTTCCAAGTTACAGATTCCTTTGTTTCACAGCCTCCACTTTACAAAGTATCTGTGGAAAATTTTTTTTCAATTATTTGTTAGTGTCTCATTCCAAGACCCCCAAGGTTTTGCCTGTGCTTTTTGAGTTAAGATGTGCTCCCAATCTTCCAGTTAGGTCAACCACAAAAATTAAGATATGATAGAAGGTCAGTGGAAGAAATTCATATCAAAACAACTACTCACCATGTCATTATGACAGCCTGCTGTAACAAATGTGCTTCTGTTTTAACTTATGACAATTAATTGCTAAAAGTAATTTAATCTGACAGAGGCAGGGTGTTGAAAGGCTCCAGGAGATGTCATAAAAGCGACCTTTCTGCCCATGTGCTGCCAAAAGCCATTTTAACAAGGAGCTAAGGAAACAGTGCAACTTCTTTTGTACTTTGTTAATTAGTTATTGATTTGAAACAATGCACTTACAAATACTGTTAGAGGACTTAGGTGCCAGCAAGGTTACCATGTGATAGTCTAGTTCTGATGATATTTATAGCGTATAAAGATTCTTTGAAGCCTTTTGTTCTGTTACCCTAAAATTGAGATTGTCTAGTTTGCTAGAACGACTACAGTTTTATTTTATCATTCATCTTTTTAATTTCAAATATTTTGTATATTAATAATCTGATACTTAATCATACTTTAATTACATGAGGTAGTTCCCATTTTCAGAAGCCTCACTTGTGGATTTAGTCTCAAGTAATTAACATATTCTACAGAGGAAGTATATGTGGTTTGATTAGTGATGCCAAAGGGAACACGGAAATAATATTTCAGTCTAAAAAAGAAAGCAAGGTAGAGGTTCTAGAATTCCTTTATTAAATGTACTAGTTGATCCCTTTTTTAAAATGTGGGTATATAATCTTAGTTTCAGTGATTTCATCATGTTGCTAATAGAAGCTAATAAGTTTCCTATAGTTCTGTTAGAAAAGTTACTAGATTGCTTTAAATTAATTTTCTTAATAAAGTATTTAAGTGCAAGTTAACACTTCAGGCCTTTGTAAAAGTCAGCTTGCAAGGTACTGTGGAGGATAAAAAGACAGATCCGGTGTAGCACATGGGTAACAGGGATTTTCAGCTCAGACTTGCCCTGATCTAATCCTGAATTGCACTAATTCTGTTCTCACTTGAACAAGCCACTCAGCCTTTCTGTGCTTCACCCATGTGATAGGAGTCATAATAGTACCTGCCTCATCGTGTGATTATGAAGACTAAATGAGTTAATACATGTAAAGTACTTGATCACAAACTGGTAAGGTATAACCACATGATAAATGTTAGTTGTTAACATTACTATAATAAGTGATCATAGTTTTCTTACTTTTTATCATATTTTTCTTATTAATTAAGATATGTTTGCTATACCTAGCAGATAATAAAAATAGCATAGTAAAATTGTTCTCTGTCTTTTGTGTTGGACAATAAAGGAAACATTTGGTGTGCTCTTGTTCTAAAATACACATTTATTATTTTACTAAAAGTGCACAGAAGTTTCCAGTTTAATTGTGAGAAATCTAAGCTGTCATAGAGGAAATATTTTTCTTAGCATGGAAGCATTCTAAAATATCCGCTTTTTATTAAAACCTTTACACTAATCAAGGCAAGTTGAAAAGTTTTTTCAAATTAAATTATTTCAGTAAATAGACAAAACTTCATGAAAAAACATATTGTGCTAAGCACTGGTTTTATTTTAGTAAGTAATTGCCTAACATGTCCATTCACAAGGAATCCATGTGAAAGCACTGATCAGTTTAAAACTATTAACTGGTGAAATTGATAAAAATTTGAAAGGTCTATAATAGCTATTGCTGGCTAGATGTTAAGAAAAGATTGCTCTCACCCAGTGTGATGAGAATGTGAGAGAGCATAAACCTTTCTACCGAGCAGTCCTTTTCCTGGGAATCTGTCTCATTGGAATAAACCCATTGCTAATTCAAATCTATAATCACAACATTGTAAAAATATCAATTGATAACCAAAATTTAATGTCTAGATTTAAAATTGTAGATAGACTAGGTTTCTAATCAATGAATTCTAGAAATACTGCCTTGTCTTCACTTTTTGAAAGCTAAAATGGAACTTAAATTCATATTTTTCACTAATTTAGACTATAGATGTTTGAACAAATTAGGTTTTGTTACATGTGGAGAAACTAGAAAATAGTTGGAACTAATATTTTTATTATTATATTTTCAAGGTGTTTTAAGAAGTTGGTTTGTGACAAAGTAAATAATTATTCCAAGTATGTAAATAACTTATTACATATTAGTTATATCCTGACAGAATTCAAACATCTGTCATAAAGCTATTTTCCAGGCTTCTTATTTTGTATCTGTTCAACCTCCCCATGGTATGTTCTTTGTTCCCAAGTTTTTGTTCTATTTGATTAAAAGAAGGTATAATTTTAGAGGTCTCACGGGTTAGCCTCCATGTGCAAATGAGGAGCGTGAGCATATGATAAGTGAACTCCCCGAAGTCATAAAGCTGTTAAAGGGCACTCTCTGGACGAGAATGGGTCTTCATCTGTGTGAGAGAGAGAGAGAGAGAGAGGGCAGGGGAGGAATGAGAGAGAATGTTGTCACTGGCAAATGTAACTAATCCTTCCACAGAGTTAAAATAAATTATTAATTATTTGGGAGCAGTTCCTCTTTCACAGTATAATCACAGCCAGATCATCTGGTTAACATGTGTCTTACAAAGCAGGGTTATCAAGCCATACGTGTTTACATTTGATCCACCAATGCCTAACAGTAATTGTCCTGCCTACACAAAAGCCTCAGCTTCCTAATGCTTAGTCGCTCAGTCATGTACAACTCTTTGTGAACCTATGGGCCATAATCTGCTGGGTTCCCCCGGCCACAGAATTCTCCAGGTAAGAATACTGGAGTGGGTTGCCGTTTCCTACTCCAGGCAGCTTCCTAAGGCCTCCAAGAAATACCAGCTTCTGTGAAGTTTACTTCCCTTCCACTCTTTACGTTTCTATAAAATGTTCTATGGCATGCCTTACTTTCTTAGATTTGTGCTCAGTCGCTAAGTCGTATCCTACTCTTTGTGACCCCAGGGACTGTAGCCCATCAGGCTCCTCTGCCCATGGGATTTCCCAGCCAAAATTCCTGGGAAATGGGTTGTCACTTCCTCTTGCAGGGGATCTTCCTGACCCAGGGACTGAACCTGCCTGCATAGGCAGGTGAATTCTTTAACACTGAACCACTTGGGAAGCCCACTTTCTTAGATAGAGCACATTGAAAATAATTGAACCTTTTCTTGATGATCCAGGGTTGACATATGAATTTTTGCTATAATTATTGTTTTAGATTCAGATATAAATACTATGGGACATACTTAGCTTTTGTCTAGAGAATATTCTAGACTGGACTGTCTGCAATGCTTGCAGTGTCTTCAATGTGCTGTCATAATGCTAATTACCTTTAGGATTCTTATAACCTCACTCCTTCCCCAGCACACCCACCCACACAGAAGGTGTTTCTTTTACCTCTCACTCTACTGAAATACAGTCAGCCATTCATATCCACAGGTTCCACTTTTGTGGATTTAGCCATCTTCTGTAAGCAACAAACATAAAACTAAGTCATTTTGTATATAGGACTTGAGCATCCTTGAATTTCATTATCTATGGCGGGTGGCGGGGGCGGGGTCCTGGAACCAATCTTCCGTGGATCCCAAGGGATGACTGTATCCACTAAATGTCAGTAACTGGATCAGCCTTGTTTAGTAAAATGCAAGCATGCTTGAGGGATTCATGCATCACGTCCATCCTTGCCACTCTGACTTCCTTCCTGTGCTGATTGCGCTAGTACAAAGTAGCCGGTAACAGAGTCTAGCAGACACAAACTGGTCAACTCTTTCTGTCTTCTTGTCTTATTTTCTCTTCTGTGATGCACACTGTCCGGTGAGTGATACCATGTGATACGAAGATCTTTACTTGTTATATGTCATTACTTTCTTCAAGCTTCTAAAAGCATTACCGTCTCCCCAGGGTCATTTCTAGGATGTTGTGGTAGGTAGCATAATAGCCACCAAAAATGTCTACATCCTGATCCCTGAAACCTGTGAGTATGTTATTTTACATGGTGAAGGAATTTTGCAGATGTGAGTAAGGACCTTAAAAAAGGGAGATTATCCTGGATTATCCGGGTGAACCCACTGTTATTACACAAATTCTTAAAACATGGGGGAAAAAAGGCAGAAATAGAAGCGAGGAAGATGTGACTATGGAAAAATGTCTAGAAAGGTGCAAGGCTTCTGGCTTTCAGATGGAGGAAGGGGCAGCAAGGCAAGGGGGCAGACTGTAGAAGCTGGAAAAGGCAAGGACATGGACTTTTCCCCTTAGAGCCTCCAGAATGGACTCTTTGGTTTTAGCTCATTGAGACCTATGTCAATACCTATGTCTAATACACAGAACTGTAAGATAATAAATTAATGTGTTTTTTTAAGCCCCTAAGTTTGTGGTATTGTGTAAGGATAGAAAATTTAGGCAGATATTAAATCCTGTATCCTGAGTGGGTACTTATGTGTCAATTAACTTTCTTTATCCAATTTAATGTTCTGCCTACCTCAATTTAGCACCTTTCAGAATTCAGTCCCCTATACTCCTCTTGCTTCCTGTGGAATTCTCCAGGCTAGAATACTGGAGTGGGTTGCTGTTCCCTTCTGCAGGGGATCTTGCCAACCCAGGGATCAAACTCACATCTCCTGTATTGCAGGGGAATTCTTTCCCAGCTGAGCCACCAGGGAAGCCCAGGCGGTTATTGTCTTAGGCAAAAGTTGGCGATAGCTTGGGCTGAGATAGTAAGGGTAGAAATTGAGAGAAGTTTATGGATTCTAGAAATATTTTGGAATATAAATAAGTTGGATCAATGAAGAAGAAGAGGAGGATGTCAAGGATGACTTCCAAATTTTTGGCTTGAACAACTGGGTTAGTGGAGGTACCACTTGACAAGATGAAAAAGGCTAAAGGAAGAACAGATAATAGGTTTTGGGAACCCAATGCAGAGTTTACTTTTGGACATGATAAACTTGAAATAGCTATGAAATTCAAATGTGTTTGACATGCTTCTGAATACCAATCCTTTGTCAGTTGTAATCATTATGAATTTTTTTTTTTTTTAATTTCTAATATTTATAAGTATCTGTAATTTATTAGGGCTTCCCTGGTGGCTGAGGCAGTAAAGTGTCTGTCTACAGTGCAGGAGACCCGGGTTCAATCGCTGGGTTGGGGAGATCCCCTGGAGAAGGAAATGGCAACCCACTCCAGTATTCTTGCCTGAAAAATCCCATGGACTGAGAAGCCTGGTAGGCTGCTGTCCATGGGGTCACAAAGAGTCACACACTACTGAGCGAATTCACTCACTCACTCATAATTTATTAAATATAGCCATATTGACAAGTAAGGTAGCCTTGAATCTGTCTCCAAGACTGATGGCTGTCAATAATAATAATATCGTAACACCTAAAAGACAGGAAAAAAATGAGTAGCTTCAAGATCTCTCTAGTTTATAGTTTCTTCTGTTTATTTTCATTACGTTTAAGGAAGAATCATATGAAATCGCCATTTTTAAGGTCAAAAATATATAATTTTGGTAACTTCGTATGGTTCCATTTACTATTTAAAGACAGAATAATGGTCCTTTATTTTTGAAGATGTTTTCATTAGATGTATGCTGTAAATCAGTTTTATGCATTTGTATATACTCCTAGTCTTTTAATCATCATTAAACACAAATGCCTATACTTTTAAAAAGATAACCCATTTAAAATATGGCAAAATGAAGATAAATTTTTAATGCAAAGTATTTAGCTGGGTTAAGACAAAATTAATTCCATATGACATTATAAAATATATTTTATGCATAACTGTTCTTACAAATGTTTTGTTCTATACTGATGTACAATTTATACTCTCCCCCGAATTTTTAAGCTGAATCATATGATATTCTTCTATGTGTCTCTCTGAATTAGGGCCATGTGGTATTTGTGTTACATTTCTTCCGGAAGCATGCCCTACTGGCCAATTCCTAAAAATATAAATTTTCTTTTATCTTGTACCTGTGGATTGCTTGGGTACAAGGAGGTATAACTTAATGTTTTTCATCCTCGTAAATCCCTCTGACTTGGATACCTGCTTCCCATTTGGATTTTATTGACCTGTATTTTACCTAATGAGGTCTTAGCATTTTAAAAAGAAATAAATTTGATTTGTAAATTTTGTCATAACAAAGTGTGGATTTTATATTAGTGTTCTTTCTCCAGCTGATGTCTCCAGTGTAAATAGCAAATCAGTGGTAGTGCTAAGGGCAGCTCGTGAAGGGTTGTGTGTGTGTGTGTGTGTGTGTGTGTGTGTGGCATACACAGCACAGCTGGAGCGAACGACATAGGGATGTGCTGGTTTACAGTGGAAAACGCTAGGCTTTATTCGTAGAGTAGCTCCTCTTAGTGGATGTGCTTATTTAACACTGTAATCACAGAAATATAAGACAAAATAATTTTGAAGTTTGGATTTAAAAATTGGATGATTTTTTTAAAAAAACTGAAATTCATTCAATTTTCATTTTACTTTCCAAAAATCAGTTATAAGTTTAAAATATATACTATAGGAGCATTCATTTTATAACTTCATAGCAACAGGTTAGCTGAAGAGAAATCTGTCAGATTTGGCAGTGGTTCAGAAAATATGTGAACCTGTCACTGTAAGCAGTCTCAAAGGGCAAAATACTTTACAGAAGCTAATTAACCTTAGAAAATAATTACACAAATATGCAAATGTTGTTTAGATAATTCCATGTGTTATCAGCTCAGGTAGTCCATCATAAATGCAGACCCTGCAGTGCCTAGGTAGTAGAATCTGGCATAGTTGATAAGGCTTTGGTTACTGTATCACTTCTGTTTGGCATTTAAAAATTAATGATGGCAAGAGTGCGTCAGGAAATTCAACCCATACTCTGAATACTGCTGAGTTCCGCAGTGTAAATATTCTATGCATTCTGCCACTAGCAAATTCTAATTGATGGATTTACTTTTGTCTTTTCATGCACTTTGTACATTTGCATATTCTAAAATCATCCAGCTTGAAGTGCAATACAAAATGCACTCTGATATGAAATTCATGGAGAAACCTGTAAAGCAGATTTAGTATGTTTGCATTTTTGTAATTGAAGCATATTAGAAAGTCTTTCCTATTGAAATCTGTTTAGCTTCAAAATGCACTCCTGGTAGTATACACTGTCTGGATTATGGTTTATAAATATATAATGATTGTGGACACGGTGTGGGAAGCGGGTTGGAATGACACAAATGTGCCTTGGAACAGCACCACCTTATTTATAAAATGGAGTTTTCATAATGTAATCTGTCAGAAATGTATATTAAAAACTACTCTAAGTTTATTAGTTCCTGTGCTACCATTATTGTACATAACTGCTGCGGGAGGCAGCACATGTTTGGCAGAATTTGTTACATCTCATGAGGATCGGGGAGGACAGAGGATGAGATGGCTGGATGGCATCACTGACTCAATGGACGTGAGTCTGAGTGAACTCCGGGAATTGGTGATGGACGGGGAGGCCTGGCGTGCTGCGATTCATGGGGTCACAAAGAGTTGGACACGACTGAGCCACTGAACTGAACTGATAAGGATGAGGATATGACTCCACTAAACACTGTGAATAGTAAAAAAAAAAAAAAGCCATAAATTTGTGAAAGTCTTGGGGAACAGCCACATAAGAAAGCCAGATTTTCTTTTATAGCTAAGGTTTAGCTCCTTGATTATTTTTCTTTAAAAATAATATTTTGAACTAAGCTGTTTAATAGTCTGTCACGTGCCCTTCAAATGTGAACCTCACGTAGTGTCAGCTTTCTCTCGGCAGTTCAAGGTCACTGTCACCCCTGTCGGTCATGGTGCTTTAGATGCAGTACTGTCCCTCAAGATGCTCAGTCACAGAGCTGGGAGACTTCGTCTCCTTGCACTATATCTGCTCTTCCAGTTTCTGTGGGTTTTCTGCTTTTGCAACCATCACTTTTTGCTCTTGCACCTGTTTGAAACAACCCCTTTGATTTGCAGCTTGTAAATGTGCAGTGGGTTCAGTACAGATGTTAGAATTTGTTAGATGTACAGCTCCCACTAGGAAGCTTATACCCTCGAAGAAGCCAGCGCTAGTTCTTCAGTATGATTTCTGATTTGTTGTTGTTTACTTGCTTTATATAAAAAGCATTCTTTTTGTACTAGCTTTGGAAAGTCAAGAAAGATCTAAAGGAGCTAAGAATAGAAAATATTCACAATCCCGCCATCCATAAGAAGCTGCTTTTAATCTTTTTGACTGTAGTCTTTTTCGAGCCTTTTTATAACAGTGAAAATTATACCACCTATAAAATTAGATGAACTGCATGTATTATTTTATTATCTCATTGAATAGCTATATAATATTTCCTTAGAAGTATTAACATGCTTAAATATTTATTTTTTTGCAATATTGGATATTTAGGCATCATCCAGATACACTTTTTTCTGTACAGGAGGCAATGATGAGCAATACCAGACAACCATCATTTGCCACTTTCCAGATTACTAGAAGCTAGATTCCTGAAATGGAGTTGGAATATTCCTTTGGAAATGCACTTCACGATGCTTTGTCAGCAGTATCATTGCCAATAATACTAGCATCGTTAGTCATTTATTAAATGTCTATAGCATGTTTTCTAATTTATAGGCAGACTCTGAAAGAGAATATATCTTCAAGTTGCTCATATTCTAGAAGGAAGAAGTGACATGTCAGGTTAAATAAATGACAGAATACAGAAGAACCAATGAAATAGTACAGGATTCAGTTTAAGTTTACATAGCTAATAGTGGAACTGACGTAATCTTGAGCCAACAGTATTTTACATAGTTTTAGACATAGGCAGGATAATAATACCTGTAAAGAGATTAAATACTTTCCATATATTTCTTGTAAGATGCTATCAGTCAAGGGTTAGCAAACTTCTTTTTAACAAACTTGCCTTTCTATATGGGAATGTGACCTTCAGTTAACCTTCTAGCTATATGTCTCTGGAAGCCTAATAAAGTGGTGTCCTATGTTGAGTTTCCTAGATAAAAAATTCTGAAGTTGCATGTGGGAAGTTTGTTGGGGAATTCTCTTGGGATCAGCACCTATCGGTTCAGTTCAGTTCACTCACTCAGTCGGGTCTGACTCTGTACCACCCCATGGACTGCAGCACACCGAAACTCCCTGTCCATCACCAACTCTCGAAGTTTATTCAAACTCATGTCCATCGAATTGACGATGCCATCCAACCATCTCATCCTCTGTCGTCCCCTTCTCCTCCTGCCTTCAATCTTTCCCAGCATCAGGATCTCTTCAAATGACTCAATTCTTCACATCAGGTGGCCAAGTATTGGAGTTTAAGCTTCAGCATCAGTCCTTCTAATGAATATTCAGAACTGATTTTCTTTTTTTTTTTTTTAATTAAATTTTATTTTGCTTAACTTTACAATATTGTATTACTTTTGGCATACATCAAGATGGATCCGCCACAAGTATACATGTGTTCCCCATCCTGAACCCTCCTACCTCCTCCCTCTCCATACCATCCCCCTGGGTTGTCCCAGTGCACCAGACCCAGGCATCCATTATCAGGCATCGTACCTGGACTGGCAACTTGTTTCAGATATGATATTATACATATTTCAATGCTATTCTCCCAAATCATCCCACCCTCTCCCTCTCCCAGAGTCCAAAAGTCTGTTCTATACATCGGTGTCTCTTGCTATCTCATAAACAGGGTTATTGTTACCATCTTTCTAAATTCCATATATATGCGTATACTGTATTTGTGTTTTTCTTTCTGGCTTACTTCACTCTGAATAATAGGCTCCAGTTCCATCCACCTGATTAGAACTGATTCAAATGCATTCTTTTTAATGGCTGAGTAATACTCCATTGTGTATATGTACCACAGCTTGCTTATCCATTCATCTGTGGATGGACATCTAGGTTGCTTCCAAGTCCTGGCTATTGTAAACAGTGCTGCTATGAACATTGGGGTACACGTCTCTCTTTCGATTCTGGTTTTCTCAGTGTGTATGCCCAGCAGTGGGATTGCTGGATCATAAGGCAGTTCTATTCCCAGTTTTTTGAGGAATCTCCATACTGTTCTCCAAAGGGGCTGTACTAGTTTGCATTCCCACCAACAGTGTAAGAGGGTTCCCTTTTCTCCACACCCTCTCCAGCATTTATTGCGTGTGGACTTTTGGATCGCAGCCATTCTGACTGGCGTGCAATGGTACCTCATAGTGGTTTTGATTTGCATTTCTCTGATAATGAGTGATGTTGAGCATCTTTTCATGTGTTTGTTAGCCATCTGTATGTCTTCTTTGGAGAAATGTCTACCTAGTTCTTTGGCCCATTTTTTGATTGGGTCATTTATGTTTCTGGAATTGAGCTGTAGGAGTTGCTTGTATATTTATGAGATTAGTTGTTTGTTGCTTAATTTATTATTATTTTCTCCCATTCTGAAGGCTGTCTTTTCACCTTGCTTATAGTTTCCTTTGTTGTGCAGAAGCTACAGAGCTAGAACAAATAATTTCTCAATTTGTATGGAAATACAAAAAACCTCGAATACCCAAAGCTATCTTGAGAAAGAAGAATGGAACTGCAGGAATCAACTTGCCTGACTTCAGGCTCTACTACAAAGCCACAGTCATCAAGACAGTATGGTACTGGCACAAAGACAGAAATATAGATCAGTGGAACAAAATAGAAAGTCCAGAGATAAATCCACGCACATATGGACACCTTATCTTTGACAAAGGAGGCAAGAATATACAATGGATTAAAGACAATCTCTTTAACAAGTGGTACTGGGAAAACTGGTCAAACATTTGTAAAAGAATGAAACTAGAACACTTTCTAACACCATACACAAAAATAAACTCAAAATGGATTAAAGATCTAAATGTAAGACCAGAACCCATAAAACTCCTAGAGGAAGACATAGGCAAAACACTCTCTGACATACATCACAGCAGGATCCTCTATGACCCACCTCCCAGAATATTGGAAATAAAATCAAAAATAAATAAATGGGACCTAATTAAACTTAAAAGCTTCTGATTTTCTTTAGGATGGGCTGGTTGGATCTCCTTGCAGTCAAAGGGACTCTCAAGTGTCTTCTCCAACACCACAGTTCAAAAGCATCAATTCCTCAGTGCTCAGCCTTCTTTATAGTCCAACTCTCACATCCATACATGACTACTGGAAAAACCATATCTTTGAATAGATGGACTTTTGTTAGCAAAGTAATGTCTCCACTTTTTAATATGCTGTCTAGGTTGGTCATAACTTTTCTTACAAGGAGCAAGCGTCTTTTAATTTCATGGCTGTAGTCACCATCTGCAGTGATTTGGGACCCCCCAAAATAAAGTCTCTCACTGTTTACATTGTTTCCCTATCATTTGCCATGAAAAGATGAGACTGGATGCCATGATCTTCATTTTCTGAATGTTGAGTTTTAAGTCAACTTTTTCACCCTCCTCTTTCACTTTCATCAAGAGTCTCTTCAGTTCTTCATTTTCTGCCGTAAGAGTGGTGTCATCTGCGTATCTTTATTGATATTTCTCCTGGTGATCTTGATTCCAGCTTGTGCTTCATCCAGCCTGGCATTTTGCATAGTGTACTATGCATATAAGTTAAATAAGTAGGGTGACAGTATACAGCCTTGACATACTCCTTTCCCAATTTGGAACCGGTCTGTCGTTCCATATCCAGTTCTGTTGCTTTTTGACCTGCATACATATTTCTCAGGAGGAAGGTCAGGTGATGTGATATTCCCATCTCTTTTTAAGAATTTTCCATAGTTTATTGTGATCCACACAGTCAAAGGCTTTGGCATAGTCAATAAAGCAGAAGTAGATGTTTTCTGGAACTTTCATGCTTTTTCAATGATCCAGTGAATGTTGGCAATTTGATCTTTGGTTCCTCTGCTTTTTCTAAATCCGACTTGAACATCTGAAAGTTCACGGTTCACGTACTATTGAAGCCTGGCTTGGAGACTTTTGAACATTACTTTGCCAGCATATGAGATGAGTGCAATTGTACAATAGTTTGAACATTCTTTGGCATTGCCTTTCTTTGGGATTGGAATGAAAACTGATCTTTTCCAGTCCTGTGGTTACTGCTTAGTTTTCCAACTTCGCTGGCATATTGAGTGCAGCATTTTCACAGCATCATCTTTTAGGATTTGAAATAGCTCAACTGGAATTCCATCACTTCCCCTAGCTTTGTTCATAGTGATGCTTCCTAAGGCCCACTTGACTTCACATTCCAGGACGTCAGGCTCTGGGTAAGTGATCACACCATCCTGGTTATCTGGGTCATGAAGATCTTTTTGTACAGTTCTTCTGTGTATTCTTGTCACCTCTTCTTAATGTCTCCTGCTTCTGTTAGGTCCATACCGTTTTTGTCCTGTATTGTGTCCATCTTTGTGTGAAATGTTTCCTTGGTATCTCTAAAGATCTCTAGTCTTTCCTATTCTATTGTTTTCCTCTATTTCTTTGCACTGATAACCTAGGAAGGCTTTCTTATCTGTCTCTGCTATTCTTTGGAACTCTGCATTCACTTGGGTATATCTTTCCTTTTCTCCTTTGCCTTTAGCTTCTCTTCTCTTCTCAGCTATTTGTAAGGCCTCCTCAGACAACCATTTTGCCTTTTTGCATTTCTTTTTCTTGGAGATCGTCTTGATCACTGCCTCCTGCACAGTGTCATGAACCTCTGTCCATAGTTCTTCAAGCACTCTGTCTATCAGATCTAATCCCTTGAGTCTGTTTGTCACTTTCACTGTATAATCGTAAGGGGCTTGATTTAGGTGATACCTGAATGGTCTAGTGGTTTTCCCTGCTTTCTTCGATTTCAGTCTGAATTTTCCAATAAGGAGTTCATGATCTGAGCCACAGTCAGCAAGAGAATGCACTGGTCATATCAGCACCTATAGGAGAGCAAAAATACAGATTTTGTCTGAAGTTGTTGAACTGCAGTATTATTACAGCACAGGCCTCACCCACCTTCTCGATGCTCTGGGTCTGGGATGGCTTTTCAGAGATGTCCTGCCTTGAGGCAAGAGATAGGTCCTTGTAGATCCACATCATCTCAACCTGACTTTGGAGGTAGCTTCCCTTAGAGGTGGGATTGTAACTTTAAGCAAAATAGCTTTGTTTGACTGAGAGCAGTCCCTAGAGAGGATGTCAGTTAAAGCTATCAGCTGCCAACACTTGTACAGCTCAGGAAATTAGTGCCTATAACTAAAGCAGGTTCTGGGAAGCATATCACAGCATCCAGTCTAAGTGGCTGGTTGCTGCACAACATTGCCTGTGGAAGAAAATGACCCCTGGTTGGTAAACTGCATCTGGATTAGAAGGAATTATGTTGTTGTTGTTTAGTTGCTAAGTTGTGCTGATTCTTTGTGACCCCACGGACTGTAGTCTACCAGACGCCTCTGCCCATGAATTTCCAGGCAAGAATACTAAAGTGCGTTGCCATTTCCTTCAGTGGATCTTCCTGACCCAGGGATCGAACCTACATCTCTTGCTTGGCAGGCTAGATTCTTTACCACTGAGCTGCCAGGAGGCCCAGAAGGAATTATAATAGACTATGAACACCATACTTTTGATCTTCCCTGACGGTAGTAACTCCTGTAAGTGAGCAAGTCCCTTGCAGGCAGGGACCCTAAAAGCCACACCTATGGTCTCATTGGAAAAGACCCTGATGCTGGGAGGGACTGGGGGCAGGAGGAGAAGGGGAGGACAGAGGATGAGATGACTGGATGGCATCACCGATTCAATGGACATGAGTTTGGGTAAACTCTGGGAGTTGTTGATGGACAGGGAGGCCTGGTGTGCTGCAATTCACAGGGTCGCACAGAGTCAGACATGACTGAGTGACTGAACTAAAAAAGAAAAACTAAAAAAATGGTGTTTCTAGAGGCATTAGCTTCCATAGGTTATAAAACTTTAAGGCAGGATAACTCCTGTCTCTGCCCAAGGTGAGCCTGATTCCCTCATTCTTGAGCAAACACCCCGTGGGCCAAACACAGTAACCCCCACAAAGTTCTCTCTTGTGTCTGCTCTAGGAACTGCTGTGGGGCTTCCACTAAAAGGCATGCCTGGTGCACCCCTATTGGCAAACTGTGATTCCCTTTCCTGGATCTTTTTGGGTCAATGTATGTCAAGTGTGGCCTAGAATAATCTTGTATAATGGTTTAGTTGTGCCTATGGATAACTCCCTAAGTGGGTATTATAGGCATTTTTTTTCTTCAACTGAGTCTGGCTTTTTAGAACATTAGGTTTTTAATTTTAGGTTTAAAACTGAGCAATAATTTGATGACCTGGAGTGAGGCTGAAAATATTGACACACTCAGGGCACATGATTACTTCAGATTTATTTTTCTTGCTACTCCTAAACCATTTTAACATATATCATCTCCATAGACTGTGGAAGAAAAAAAATCAACTGTAATAGTAATCTCTGTAAAACAGTAGTCTTTACATTTGAACAGTGGAAAGAGCTGTTGGTTCTTAAGTCTCCTTTAGTCACAGATGGTTCATTTGGGCCCGATTGGCAATTTCCCTTATATCCTGAGTCACAACATTTTGTTGATTTTTCCTCTGTAATGACTAAGTCCATCCCTTGCTTCCCATTCACTCTGCCATCAGTCTAAGTAGTGGGATAGTCCACTACTTTATATATGAGATGCTGAACAGCTCCCTGGGAAGTGTTCTTATGTCTAGTTTTTGCCTAGTCTGAGCTGCATTACCCATGAGATCCCAGACTGTATTTCATGGTAGAGTTTTTGTCTAGGATTTTCAGACTATTCATGTATATTCCAGTTTTTCCTGGAGCATGAATAAGATCCTTGCAAATAGTAAGAAGGAAGGCTGGAAAGGTAGAGTTTAAAGACGTTGGCCAAAGAGTTCCAGTTATAGTTATTTGTTTTGTAGGCAATGGTAACCATTTCGGTAAATGACCTTTAAGACAAGAGAATGAGTGCATCAGAGCCAGGCTTCAGGAGGATTAATCTGACGAAAAGTAGTTGGAAAGACTAGAAGAAATGAGACTAGTTAAAATTCATTGTTGGAGGACTTGGAATGAGATGGGAATGAAACGGAAGGGACAGATAGACTCTCAACAGTATAAAGGAAGGATTTTTGACTGTGAGAAGAAAGCAGGGAGGACTTCTCTGAGATCAAGTAGTGTGGGTTTATAATAGACCCATTGGACTTGTGTGAAGTCAGTCCATCAACAATAGAGAAAGTAATACTCCTCACACACTACGCCCTCTCCTGTCTTTGTATGTTAACCTACTTATGAAATGGCAAACACAGTGAAGGTCGGGATCGTGGCTTGCTTCTTATCATCCTTACATCTCCACTTTCAGCACAGAACCTAGCTGGCGCAGAGTAATCTAATTTCCTATGTGTTTTTGATTCTGTCTCTCTATATAGGAGAATATTTAGGACCATCACAGATATTTAAAATTGTTAGTTCTGCCAATTACCAGCACATAGAAACTCTGTTATCTGTCTTCCTGTTTTGTTTTTACATTTCATTGTGAGATATAACTAGGGAAATCAGATGTCTGGGTTTTCTCTAGATTGTCCCAGTTTAGACCTCTTTTCCCAGTACCATTATTAACAATACCTTTCTTCACTCTAAAAAGTTTATAGAATAAATTCTATGGTTACGGTCTATATATGTACAGAAAACTGCTTGGTATGTATTAGTAATTTTAACTGTAACTATAAAGAACACACTTACGTAGCTACCATCCCAGGCAAGAAATGAAGTACTGCCGGGCACTAGAAGTCTATTTCCCAATCACAACTGTTTCTCTTCCTTAGAGTAAACCAGTATCCTGATTTTAATAAGAAATATTTTCCTACTTTTTATTTATTTTTTATTTTATTTTATTTAACTTTACAATATTATATTGGTTTTGCCATATATCAAAATGAATCTGCCACAGGTATACATGTGTTCCCCATCCTGAACCCTCCTCCCTCCTCCCTCCCCATACCATCCCTCTGGGTCATCCCAGTGCCCCAGCCCCAAGCATCCAGTATCATGCATTGAACCTGAACTGGTGACTCGTTTCATATATGATATTATACATATTTCAATGCCATTCTCCCAAATCATCCCACCCTCTCCCTCTCCCAGAGTCCAAAAGACTGTTCTCTACATCAGTGTCTTTTTTGCTGTCTCATATACAGGGTTATTGTTACCATCTTTCTAAATTCCATACTATACTATACGTATACTATATACTATAGTATACGTTAGTATACTATATTGGTGTTTTTCTTTCTGGCTTACTTCACTCTGTATAATAGGCTCCAGTTTCATCCACCTCATTAGAACTGATTCAAATGTATTCTTTTTAATGGCTGAGTAATACTCCATTGTGTATATGTACCACAGCTTTCTTATCCATTCATCTGCTGATGGACATCTAGGTTGCTTCCATGTCCTGGCTATTATAAACAGTGCTGCGATGAACATTGGGGTACACGTGTCTCTTTCAGTTCTGGTTTCCTCAGTGTGTATGCCTAGCAGTGGGATTGCTGGATCATAAAGCAGTTCTATTTCTAGTGTTTTAAGGAATCTCCACACTGTTCTCCATAGTGGCTGTACTAGTTTGCATTCCCACCAACAGTGTAAGAGGGTTCCCTTTTCTCCACACCCTCTCCAGCATTTATTGCTTGTAGACTTTTGGATCACAGCCATTCTGACTGGCATGAAATGGTACCTCATAGTGGTTTTGATTTGCATTTCTCTGATAATGAGTAATGTTGAGCTTCTTTTCATGTGTTTGTTAGCCATCTGTATGTCTTCTTTGGAGAAATGTCTATTTAGTTCTTTGGCCCATTTTTTGATTGGGTCATTTATGTTTCTGGAATTGAGCTGTAGGAGTTGCTTGTACATTTTTGAGATTAGTTGTCTGTTGCTTCATTTGCTATTATTTTCTCCCATTCTTAAGGCTGTCTTTTCACCTTGCTTATCGTTTCCTTTGTTGTGCAGAAGCTTTTTAAGTTTAATTAGGTCCCATTTGTTTATTTTTGCTTTTATTTCCAATATTCTGGGAGGTGGGTCATAGAGAATCCTGCTGTGATGTATGTCGGAGAGTATTTTGCCTATGTTCTCCTCTAGGAGTTTTATAGTTTCTGGTCTTAGGTTTAGATCTTCAATCCATTTTGAGTTTATTTTTGTGTATGGTGTTAGAAAGTGTTCTAGTTTCATTCTTTTACAAGTGGTTGACCAGTTTTCCTAGTACCACTTGTTAAAGAGATTGTCTTTAATCCATTGTATATTCTTGCCTCCTTTGTCAAAGATAAGGTGTCCATATGTGTGTGGATTTATCTCTGGGCTTTCTATTTTGTTCCATTGTTCTATATTTCTGTCTTTGTGCCAGTACCATACTGTCTTGATGACTGTGGCTTTGTAGTAGAGCCTGAAGTCAGGCAGGTTGATTTCTCCAGTTCCATTCTTCTTTCTCAAGATAGCTTGGGCTATTCAAGGTTTTTTGTATTTCCATACAAATTGTGAAATTATTTGTTCTAGCTCTGTGAAGAATACCGTTGGTAGCTTGATAGGGATTGCATTGAATCTATAAATTGCTTTGGGTAGTATACTCATTTTCAGTATATTGATTCTGCGAATCCATGAACATGGTATATTTCTCCATCTATTAGTGTCTTCTTTGATTTCTTTCACCAGTGTTTTATAGTTTTCTATATATAGGTCTTTAGTTTCTTTAGGTAGATATATTCCTAAGTATTTTATTGTTTTCATTGCAATGGTGAATGGAATTGTTTCCTTAATTTCTCTTTCTATTTTCTCACTATTAGTGTACAGGAATGCAAGAGATTTCTGTGTGTTGATTTTATATCCTGCAACTTTACTATATTCATTGATTAGCTCTGGTAATTTTCTGGTGGAGTCTTTAGGGTTTTCTATGTAGAGGATCATGTCATCTGCAAACAGTGAGAGTTTTACTTCTTCTTTTCCAATTTGGATTCCTTTTTATTTCTTTTTCTGCTCTGATTGCTGTGGCCAAAACTTCCAAAACTATGTTGAATAGTAATGGTGAAAGTGGGCACCCTTGTCTTGTTCCTGACTTTAGGAGAAATGCTTTCCATTTTTCACCATTGAGGATAATGTTTGCTGTGGGTTTGTCATATATAGCTTTTATTATGTTTAGGTATATTACTTCTATTCCTGCTTTCTGCAGAGTTTTTATCATAAATGGATGTTGAATTTTGTCAAAGGCTTTCTCTGCATCTATTGATATAATCATTTGGTTTTTATTTTTCAATTTGTTAATGTGGTATATTACATTGATTGATTTGTGGATATTGAAGAATTCTTGCATCCCTGGGATAAAGCCCACTTGGTCATTGTGTATGATCTTTTTAATGTGTTGTTGGATTCTGATTGCTAGAATTTTGTTAAGGATTTTTGCATCTATGTTCATGAGTGATATTGGCCTGTATTTTTCTTTTTTTGTGGCATCTTTGTCAGGTTTTGGTATTAGGGTGATGGAGGCCTCATAGAATGAGTTTGGGAGTTTACCTTCCTCTGCAATTTTCTGGAACAGTTTGAGTAGGATAGGTGTTAGCTCTTCTCTATATTTTTGGTAGAATTCAGCTGTGAAGCCGTCTGGACCTGGGCTTTTGTTTGCTGGCCGATTTCTGATTACAGTTTCAACTTCCGTGCTTGTGATGGGTCTATTAAGATTTTCTACTTCTTCCTGGTCCAGTTTTGGGAAGTTGTACTTTTCTAAGAATTTGTCCATTTCTTCCACGTTGTCCATTTTATTGCCATATAATTGCTGATAGTAGTTTCTTATGATCCTTTGTATTTCTGTTTTGTCTGT
Source organism: Tragelaphus eurycerus (assembly GCA_935064755.1). Lineage (NCBI taxonomy): Eukaryota > Metazoa > Chordata > Mammalia > Artiodactyla > Bovidae > Tragelaphus > Tragelaphus eurycerus. The sequence goes on from CAKXYN010000014.1 coordinate 1,321,326, forward strand.
TGTGATCTCTCCATTTTCATTCCTAATTTTATTGATTTTATTTTTCTCCCTTTGTTTCTTGATGAGTCTGGCTAATGGTTTGTCAATTTTATTTATCCTTTCAATGAACCAGCTTTTGGCTTTGTTGATTTTTGCTATGGTCTCTTTTGTTTCTTTTGCATTTATTTCTGCCCTAATTTTTTTTTCCTACTTTTTAAAATAAATTACATGCTAAATTATTAAGGCCAAGTTCAGTTCAGTCGCTCAGTTGTGTCCAATCTTTGTCACCCCATGGACTGCAGCACGCTAGGCCTCCCTGTCCATCACCATCTCCAGGAGCTTACTCAAACTCATGTCCATTGAGTCAGTGATGCCATCCAACCATCTCATCCTCTATTGTCTCCTTCTCCTCCTGCCTCCAGTCTTTCCCAGCATCAGGGTCTTTTCCAATGGATCAGTTCTTCGCATCAGGTGGCCGAAGTATTGGAATTTCAGCTACAGCATCAGTCCTTCCAATGAATATTCAGGACTGATTTTCTTTAGGATGGACTGGTTGGATCTCCTTGCCGTCCAAGGGACTCTCAAGAGTCTTCTCCAACACCACAGGTCAAAAGCATCAATTCTTCAGCACTCAGCTTTCTTTATAGTCCAACTCTCACATCTATACATGACTACTGGAAAAACCATACCTTTGACTAGACAGACCTTTGTTGGCAAAGTAATGTCTCTGCTTTTTAAAATACTGTCTAGTTTGGTCATAACTTTTCTTCCAAAGAGCAATCGTCTTTTAATTTCAGGGCTGTAGTCACCATCTGCAGTGATTTGCACCCTCCACCCCCAAAAATAAAGTCTCTCACAGTTTCCACTGTTTGCCCATCTACTTGCCATGAAATCATGGGACCAGATGCCATGATCTTAGTTTTATGAATGTTGACTTTTAAGCCAACTTTTTCACTCTCCACTTTCACTTTCATCAAGAGACTCTTTAGTTCTTCTTTGCTTTCTGCCATAAGGGTGGTGTCATCTGTGTATCTGAGGTTATTGATATTTCTCCTGGCAATCTTGATTCCAGCTTGTGCTTCATCCAGCCTGGCATTTCACATGATGTACTTTGAATATAAGTTAAATAAACAGAGTGACAATATACAACTTTGACATATTCCTTTCCTGATTTGGAACTAGTCTGTTGTTCCTTGTCCAGTTCTCACTGTTGCACTAATCTTGACCTGCATACAAATTTCTCAGGAAGGTGGCCTGGTATTCCCATCTCTTAAAGAATTTTCCACAGTTTATTGTGAACCACATAGTCAAAGGCTTTCACATAGTCAGTAAAGCAGAAGTAGATGTTTTTCTGGAACTCTCTTGCTTTTTTGATGGTCCAGTGTGTTGGCAATGTGATCTCTGGTTCCTCTGCATTCTCTAAATCCAGCTTAAACATCTGGAAGTTCATGGTTCACATACTGTTGAAGCCTGGCTTAGAGAATTTTGAGTATTACTCAGCTATCATGTGAGATGAATACAATTGTGTGGTAGTTTGAACATTCTTTGACATTGCCTTTCTTTGGGATTGAAATGAAAACTGACTTTTTCCAGTCCTGTCACTGTTGCTGATTTTTCCATATTGAGTTCAGCACTTTCACTGCATCATCTTATAGGATTTGAAATCGCTCAGCTGGAATTCCATCACCTCCACTAGCTTTGTTCATAGTAATGCTTCCTAAGGCTCACTTGACTTCTCATTCCAGGCTGTCTGGCTCTGGGTGAATGATCACATCATCATAGTTATCTGGGTCATGAAGATTTTTTTTTTTTTTTAATAGTTCTTTGTGTATTCTTGCCACCTCTTCTTAATATCTTCTGCTTCTGTTAAGTCCATACCATTTCTTTTCTTAATTGTGCCCATCTTTGCATGAAATGTTCCCTTGGTATCTCTAATTTTCTTGAAGAGATCTGTAGTCTTTCCCATTCTATTCTTTTCCTCTATTTCTTTGCATTGATAACTAAGGAAGGCTTTCTTATCTCTCCTTGCTATTCTTTGGAACTCTACATTCACATGGGTATATCTTTCCTTTTCTCCTTTGCCTTTAGCTTCTCTTCTTTTCTCAGCTATTTGTAACTCCTCCTCAGGCAACCATTTTGCCTTTTTGTGTTTCTTTTTCTTGGGGATGATCTTGATCACTGCCTGCTGTACAGTGTCACGAACCTCCATTCATAGTTCATCAGGTACTCTGTCTATCAGATCTTGGTATATCAAGGTATATCAATCGATCAAGATATATCAATCGATCAAATTATATCAATAGGCACTCTGTCTATCAGAGCTTGGTATATTAAGGTATATCAATAGATCAAGGTATAGCAATACCTTGAATCTGTTACTTCCACTGTATAATCGTAAGGGATTTAAGTTTTACCTGAATGGTCTAGTGGTTTTACCTACTTTCTTCAATTTCAGTCTGTATTTTGCAGTAAGCAGTTCATGATCTGAGCCACAGTCAGCTCCTGGTCTAGTTTTTGCTGACTCTACAGAGCTTCTCCATCTTTGGCTGCACAGAATATCATCAGTCTGATTTCTATATTAACCATCTGGCAGTGTCTATATGTAGAGTCTTCTCTTGTGTTGTTGGAGGAGAGTTTTTGCTATGACCAGTGCATTCTCTTGGCAGAACTCTGTTAGCCTTTGGCATGCTTCATTTTGTACCCCAAGACCAAATTTGCCTGTTACTCCAGCTATCCCTTAACTTCCTACTTTTGCATTCCAGTCTCCTATGATGAAAAGGACATCTTTTTTGGGTGTTATTTCTATAAGATCTTGTAGGTCTTCATAGACCTGTTCAACTTCAGCTTCTTCAGCATTACTGGTTGGGGCATAGACTTGGATGACTGTGATACTGAATGGTTTACCTTGGAAACGAACAGAGATCATTCTGTCGTTTTTGAGATTACATCCAAGTACTGCATTGTGAACTCTTGTTGACTATGAGGGCTACTCCACTTCTTTTAAAGGATTCTTGCTCACAATAGTAGATATAATGGTCATCTGAGTTAAATTCACCCATTCCAGCCCATTTTATTTCACTGATTCCTAAAATGTGCAATCTTGCCATCTCCTGTTTGACCACTTCCATTTTGCCTTGATTCATAGACCTAACATTCCAGGTTCCTGTGCAATATTGTTCTTTACAGCACTGGACTTCACTTCCATCACCAGTCACATCCACAACTGAGCATTGTTTTGCTTTAAGGCCAGAAGTGCCTACACAGTCTTCCTTCCAGTTGTTGTTGTTGAGTCACCAAGTCATGTCCAGCTCTTGACGACCTCATGGACTGCAGCACACCAGGCCTCCCTGTCCCTCAGCATCTCCCAGAGTTTTCCCAAGTTCATGTCCGTCATGTCGGTAATGCCATCTAACCATCTCATCCTCTGTCACCCCCTTCTCCTGCTTTCAGTCTTTCTCGGCTTCAGGATCTTTTCCAATGAATCAGCTCGTCGCATCAGTTGGCCAAAATACTGGAGCTTCAGCTTCAGCATCAGTCTTTCCAATGAGTATTCAGGGTTAATTTCTTTTAAGATTGACTCGTTTGATCTCCTTGCTGTCCAGGGGACTCTCGAGCACAACAGTTCAAAAGCATCTGCTCTTCAGCGCTCTGACTTCTTTATCGTCCAGCTCTCACGACTCTATGAGATTCCTGGAAAGACTGTAGCCTTGACTCTATGGACCTTTGTCAGCAAAGCAGTGTCTTTGCTTTTTAACACACTATCTAGGTTTGTCATAGCTTTCCTGCCAAGAAGGAATTGTATTCTAATTTCATGGCTGTAGTCAGCATCCACAGTGATTTTAGAGCCCTAGAAGAAGAAATGTGTCAGTTTCCACCCTTTCCCCTTCTGTTTGCCATGAAGTGATGAGGCCAGATGCAATTATCTTAGTTTGAGTTCTGAAGACACATAGGAATGATGCAGGTGAGGGTGATGGGTTAAACAAAGGCAGAACATATGGGTCACTTTCCAAACAATAATATCAGAAACAGCCCAGAGATAAGAAATGGCACAATTAGGATATTACAGGATGTTCCCTGCAGTTGGAACACAGAGAGTGTTCTTTCCATTCTCTCATGGGGAGAAAAGGGTATCTTTCAGATCATCATATTTTGCGCATTCATTTTGAGGCAGAAGCCATATCCTTTAAGGCCCTAGTGTCATTCGGAGTTTGAACTTGGTCCTGGCGCTGATGAAAAGACTTTGGAGTGTTCTAAGCAGTGAGTGAGCAAATTGGCAACATGTCCATATTTGCATTTTGAAAAGTTGTTCTCACTACAGAGTTAGGAGAGGGCATTTAAATGGGTAATACCCTCTAGGATAATCCTAGAGGTAGGGAAACTGGACTGGAGATTGTTGCAGTCCTCCATTTGTGAAAGGATGAGCTTGGGCTCTGCCAGAGGAAATGAGAATGGAGAGAACTGGTGTCTTTAAGAGAAGGTTGGGGACAATCAAAAGGTTTTTAATTACTGATTTTATGTGGAGTTTGAGAGAGAGAAATAGAAGATGATGCTCAGATTTCAGCAGGAGGTGGCGAGCAAAGACAGTGACACAGGTTTGGAGAGGATATTTTTATCAAAGTGTTGAATTGGTTGAGCTTGAAGTATCTGTGGGGCATTCAAAAGGAAATGACCTTGGGTCTGGAGCTCTGGAGAGAAATATAGGGTGGAGATAGACATTAGGGAATAATAGCTTTTATGGAGCAAGTGAAAGCATTCACTGGGACCGTAACGTAATATTTTAAAATTTCTGAGATGGAAAAGGTGAATAAATTGTGTTCATCATCTAGTATTATGACATTCTCAAGGAATCAGTATTTCGGTGTTAAAGCATCCCAAGAATTATTCGTACAAAATATTTTCATGATGTCTTAGTTTTATCAGTTTGTATTTTTTTAGGTCTTTGTTTTCCACATTATTTGAATTTTAGGTTTAACCACAAATTGTGTTTGCTATAGAAGTAGACACAGTAAAATGAAGTTATTGTAGAACTTTTGGAATTCAAGCAACATTCATATATTTATTGGACTTCCCTGGTGGCTCAGATGGTAAAGAATCTGCCTGCCATGCGGGAGACCCAGGTTCAGCCCTTGGGTGGGGAAGTTCCCCTGGAGGAGGGCATGGCAACCCACTCCAATACTTTTGCCTGGAGAATCCCCATGGACAGAGGAGCATGATGCAGTCCATGGAGTCGCAGAGTCAGACACTACCAAGCAACTAAAGCATACCAACAACTTAAAAGAAATAAAAAAGTCCCAATTTATACATTTAGAAATCCTCCCAGTTCTAGAAATAAAATATATATGGAAAATTAGGTCAGGAAAAGTATTGTTAACAATGTAAATTGAAAATACTTCTTGTTAACTTTTCTCCTTATTTTCAATTTACAGAGGTACCTAAAATTTTATAAATCAAATAATTCAGATGTATTTATACTCTAAATATTTTCAGATATAAATATAGAAACGCATCTGGTATTTCTTAGTGTTGCTGCTGCTGCTAAGTCGCTTCAGTCGTGTCTGACTCTGTGCGACCCCATAGACGGAAGCTCACCAGGCTCCCTGTCCCTGGGATTCTCCAGGCAAGAACACTGGAGTGGGTTGCCATTTCCTTCTCCAATGCATGAAAGTGAAAAGTCAAAGTGAAGTCGCTCAGTCGTGTCCGACTCTTAGCGACCCCACGGACTGGAGCCTACCAGGCTCCTCCATCCATGGGATTTTCCAGGCAAAAGTACTGGGGTGGGGTGCCAACACTGCCTTAAAAGACCACTATAACTTTATGCCATGTAATTCTAATGTAGTTAGATATATTTTAATATCTCAGATAAACCCAGAATGAGCCATTTCCCCTCAAAGTATGCCTATTTTAAATATTTTCTTTCAGAAGCTTAGAGTAGCACTTAGGTTTAGCAGTAATTTACTAATAGCTTAATACTAATTTATTCCCTAATTTGAATTTCCATTGTAGTTCTTTTGTATTGTTATTATTTGGAATGAGCGATTGCTATCATATTTCTTATGCTGCATAAGCAAGCAGATAATTTAATTTTTGATTATTGTGATAATAATTAGATGCAGTATGTAATACATGATGTCTGTTTTACTTATAGGAAAATGGCTCTCCTGAAGAACATGCAGTCTATGTGTGGGACCATTTCATAGCCCAGTCTGCAGCTGAGAAGGTATTTTTTGTTGCTCACAGCTATGGAGGACTTGCTTTTGTTGAACTGGTAAGTGCACAGTTAACTCTTGTTTTTAGTTTCCAAACTCCTTACAGGTTTATCGCTTTCACTCCCATTTTCTTGGTATGGTTACTTGAAATTGTTTTATAAAGGATGAAGATTAAGTATTTGGTGTAATGAATTTCATGTTGTTGAAAAGGAATGTACTTTTATTGTGCAGAGCTTTTCATTGCCAATTAGACAACTTTTTGCCTGTTACTTATTTACATTTCACTTTTTAATTTCTACATTATAGCTCCACTTTCCATGCATTTTATTTGTGACTCCTGTTTATGTGTACATCATTGAAGCACTATTATCTGTAAAGTGTTTAAAATTTCTAGAGACTCTTTAACTGACTATACTATCCCTATAAATTAGTACTTGATCAAAATCCATATAATTAGTATTAAAACTATCAGAAAGATTCTGTTAATCTACTGTTAAATGCAACTCCATGCTTAGTCATAAAAATCTCTGCATTCCAAAATAATCCAATTCTTGCAGTTAAGATATGTGTACATAATAGAAAAATTACCAAGATTTCTGAATTTGGTGTCTGTTCTACCACAGTATGACAAATATCACACTTTGTGCAGGTATGAATGATGAATGAGGTATAATCAGTCCTAAAACTGTGCTCCATGTTCATGACCCCTTATGTCACTGCAAAGTACCATTGCTGTAACAAAATGATTTATCTGATAAAGTGCATTTCATCATTTTAAATCCATATAGCCTCAAGTGGACATTAAAAGCCAGCAGAGCATTGGTTGTCTAATTTTTAATGTTTCTAAACTTTGCCACGTATTGCTCTTCATCATGGAAATTATATATCCGTGGTCTTTTCAACTTCCCCACGCCTTACTGCTTACCCATGTGATTTAGATATAAAAATAGTGGTGACACCTGAAAATACTTGAATTGACCTAAATTTACAAATACTGTGCTCTCTTAAGATCTATAAATAACTGAAATCATTCATTTCTTAAATTGATTTCATGTTTAGAAATTATATTCAAGTGCTTTTAATTCTGCTGAATTTGTTTACTACAAAATGAATATCTTAGGATCATTCTCTAACATATGAGTTATGATGTCCTTTTTAAAATGTGAATGTTGGCTTTCAAATAGTTCTTTTAACCATTCAGATACATATAAATGCATTTATAGCTGATATATATGTACCTTATGTTTTCTTCCTCTAAGTCATTAAATTACATAAAACATGAAATTTCATGACTTTATAGAATAGCTTCGAATATGTCTGAAGGCCTGCAAGACTGTTCAAATTTAAAACTTCCGTGAAACATACATTTTCCTGATTTTACCTTAAGACAATTAACATCAAATCTGTACATCAGATTTGGAATTTAAGTGAATTTTGGACAGTTTAAAAAATGAACTTAAGATGCCAGAGTAACAGATGACCTATGTGTCAGTCTTATTTTGCCTGTCCTTCTTGTCACACACTGGTGGATATTTCTGCACTTTTGTTCCACTTTAATATAAAGCACACAGATGTTTCAGAACAAGACTTGACTTCTGACCTTGAGGCTATTAGGGTCAGGGTCCTCAGGGCCTGTGAAATTATCACAAGCTGAGCTAAAGTTTTTCTCCATCACAGGAAGTAACCAGTAAGTAAGAAGTTAAAAAGGAGCTTTGTCAGAGAGACAAGATGGTCTCAGTAAGGGTCAGCTTCTGTAGTCTGCTATCTCTGCAGGAGGTGCATGCATGGGAGGAGGAATATAATATAACCACTGGCACATCGCATATCTGTCAGGCAACACCAGGACTGAGAAGTCTATTTAATGTAATATACCTTGTTTAGGTTTTAAAGTATTAATGGCTATTATCTTAGCCTCAGATATTTGCTACTTTTTGTCAAGTAACTTTGATAGAGGTATGCAAAGAAGGTATATAGATGGTGGAAGCTAAAGAAAAAGTAGTTTGTGACTTACTGAAAAGAATTCCTCTAAATAAATAACTTAGTTTTACATAAATTTTTGACAAAGCTTGATGAATACATTTAAGGCCATTGTGTTTCTACTTAATTTCAAGAACTTTTGAAAGATAGCATTGATATTACACAAAAATTTGAAATATGTTTAAACCTTTTGTTTTTGCCTAAAGCTGAATCCCATTCTTTCCTGGTCTCCCTGTTATTCTTAGAAGAAAACTCATGGTGTTTAAAATGTTGACAAATATTCAGCCTCTCAGTATTTTTCAACATAAATGTATGATATGAAATTGTTTTACAATGATTGAAATATTTAATATTAACTTTACAAAAAAGTTAATTGTGAACATCTTAAATTATGCTTTAGTTTTTTGTTTCAGTGTACATTTTACATGTCAGACAGTAAATCGTTTGGATTTCAGTAAAGTTTAATTTTGTAAAAAAATTATCATAAAATTGTATCCCTAATTCAAGATTCTATACACACGCACACACACCCCCTTATGGATGGAATGGCCCTAGTCTGTAGCATCACGTTTCAATGCATGGAGATTATTTTCCTACCATCCTCATTCAATTTCACATTCTTTTTTGGATCATGAATTTTAAGAAAATTTCTTTTAAATATGAACTGTGTGACTAGTACAGTTTTAATATTACATGTAATTACTTTTAGTGCTTATTGTTTGAATAATAGTTACTAGTCAGGACCTGTGCTAAAATATATCTTTTCATTTATTAAATTAAATTCTGTGTGATTAGAGTTTAAAATTAAAGGTACTACTAATAGATATCTGAAAAATTACTTCTAAATATAAAGTACAAAATAGTTGTAGAGCTTTCATATTTTACTAATTGTTGTTTTCTAAAACTGAGAACATAATTTATCATTATACCCTATTTTGAAGTGCAGAATTCGCCTGAAGAATCCAGGAGATAGTTAAGAGACTCATTTTCAAAACCAGTGTCCATTTTATGTAGTAAATAATAACAATGAAAAAAATGAATCTAAAATATGCCTTTCACTTCCTTTATTCCCATCATATGGTAACATCTCAAGTTTCTAATTCTTTAAACTTTCTGCAATCCTAGTAAAAACAGATATTGATAAGACAGCCGTGGCAGCAGTCCTAGCACTCAGTCTTTAATGTAAAAGGGAAGAACTTTTTATGAATTGATACTGAATTTTAAAAATAACGTGTCTACCCTATGTTATTTTTTCTGTGCATTTAAAATAACACTAATAAACAGCAATAACATACAAAGTTACGCTTATTAAATCATCACCGTCAAAGCCTTCAATTTCTAATAAATTTTGCTTTATGTGTCATAGATAGAAATAGTAGTCATAATCAACAACTTACCAAATTCTTTTAGAAAAACATCTACAACCAATGCAGCTTACATTTGCCTTATAGTGGTTTTTAAAAGTTTAAACTCATTTGTTAGAAATAAAGTGTCATTAAAAAACAGTGCCAGTTTTTAAGCTTTGTCATCCCTTTCACCAACCACTTTGTGAAATGATTGCATTGCTTCCATACTCAGTCATTTCAGAGTGTTTTGCTCTTGTCTTTGTAAATAATGGTTAGTTTGACAAAATCAGGCCAGCTTAGTTTTTTCTTTTATTTGGAAATGAGTCAGCTTCCTTGTCAGTGCCCAGTTTCAAATCTTAACTCACCTTCCCTGTTTTCAGTGCTCTATACATCAATTTGCATTCAGATTTCTTTCCTTAGTCAAAGTGAAATCATTGATATTTTTATAGAACACATTAAACAATTTTAGCAAATGTGTTTCATTAGCTTATTGCATCCTCTCAGTTGATATAAAATTAGTATTTTTCTTTTTGCTTTTATTTCCTTTTACACATCGTTAGTGGTATGTTCACAACCACCATTAAAAACATCTCTTAGAAATGTGTGAAAACTGCTCCTTTTGAAAGTGTATCTCTACCCACTTTTGATTTTGGTTTTTCCATGCTTGTCAGCACTTGATTGGCACCTCACTTGCATGTGAATTAAGGAATGAAGGGAACTCTCTTTTCCTGCCATTGTTCCATGCTGGGCTCTCTAGCCTCTAGGCAGCCTAAGCTGACCTTCAGCAGCTGATGGAGGACTATTTTTTGGACTTAGTTGTGTGCGGACACTCAACCTCAGTCTACTCTTAAGAGTTGATCTTTTAAAAATTGCCTAGAGCATCATTTGGATTTACACTGAAAAGAAAAAGGAACAGGACTAAAAGAATTAGTTTTTGCCTTTAGTGACATGCATTAACTATGACTTTAAAGAAGCATCATTCATATTCTATCTACAAAGAACAGAGTAAATTGGATATAGGTAGCATATCTGCTTAATGTGATCAATGGAAATACCTAAAATATGGGCTGCTCGGAATCCAGAATTGAGGAGAGGTAGAATACTGGCTTATAAACAAAGAAAAATTGAGCCACTAGAGTGTCAAAACAATTCAGGCCAAAAACACTTCTTTAAAACCTTTCAAATTTAAAATGTAAATAATTCAGTAAAAATAAATCACCATTTGTAATATAACTTGAATTTCTGCATTGACTGCCTACATGATACAAGTAGCATGTTAATGCATGGGATGATTACAACTTGTGTATGGAATCTCTATCTTATTTCTCTAGTTGTTTCATGTGAAAACAATTTAGTTTTTCTATTTTTGTAGGCTCCTTAGAGAGAGACCAGAGGGTATATTATTTTTGCCTCCTATATATATATTATATTCAGTTTTGTTTAATTCTTTGCATATAGTATAGATACTGTCTTTTGATTGATTGTTGATGACAGTAATTTTAGGAGTTAGTTGCAAGAGCCTAAGTAAGATCCAGTGAAAGCCTTTATGAACATAGATGACTAGTAAGGAAGAAGCACACATCAGATGTTAAGGAAACAAATTCTCCATGAATTTGTTAAAGACATTAGGTCTGGAAAGTTGAATGAAAACAAAGAGGGAATGATATCTTTCCTGATGCACACCTCCAGAAGCATGTTGCAGTGGATGTGAAGGGAGATGAAGCACAGTTAATAACAAGTAATGAACAGTGATTATGCTCATATGTAGCTATTGGGGAAAATACTTGTATATACTGGGTATTTAATAATTATGGCTAATAGAATAAATGAGATATCAAAGGAGAGAGTTTCGTATACAGATGTGATTTGTTAAGCTTCACAGTAGTTACCTCTGTATTGAGATTTGTTTTGTTTTACCTTCTACTCAAATGATTTTCAATAAGTATTAGGAGGTCTAACTGTTGGAAAGAATGGCTCAATTTGTTAATTTTTGTATTAACTCTTCTCCTTTTGTCCCATATCTAACCAACCAATACATTTTGTCAGGTTTATTTTCTTCTCTCTGGAGTATTGATCATGTCTTCTCCTCCATGTGCCCACTGTTGTTAATTCATCATTTCACAATAGTATCACTGCACTCATACCCATTTTTCTACCGGCTCTCTTTTCTCTCCATTCCATCCTGTATTCCACACCGTGGTTGATATTATTTAAACCCCCTTTCTACCAAACCATTCCAGAATCATAGTAAGAAAGAAAGTGAAGTCGCTCAGTTGTGTCCAACTCTGTGCAACCCCATGGACGGTAGCCTACCAGGCTCCTCTGTCCATGGGATTCTCCAGGCAAGTAAACTGGAGTGGGTTGCCATTCCCTTTTCCACGGGATCTTCCCGACCCAGAGGTCAAACCCAGGTCTCCCGCATTGCAGGTGGATGCTTTCCCATCTGAGCCACCAGGGAAGCCCTCCAGAATCATATTGGCTCCCTCTTGTCTCACCTCACCTATCTTCTCTGTCACTTTAACACCTTCTGTGTAATCTGATTATCTCTTTCCAGCTGTATTTTTCCCAATGGCAACTTTCAGTTCTAGTCTAATTTCTTATTACTCCCATTGTTTCATCTCTCTGTGCCTCTACCCCAGGCCTCCAAGTTCAGTGTAGTGGAAGAACACTAAACTTGAATGAAGATGACCTGGGCTTGAATCCTAGTTCTGATACCTGCAAATTATAAGTTGGGTCAGATCCTTTATGTGTGTCCTCCTCTATAGGGATCCACTTTGTATAAGCAGAGTTTGAGGGTTAAATCACAAAATTCCTGGTTGCTGCTGCTGCTGCGTCTCCCTTCCCTGGGATTCTCCAAGCAAGAACACTGGAGTGGACTGCCATTGCCTTCTCCAAAATTCCTGGTTATTAGGAATTAAATAATTGTTTATTAAACATGAGTCTAAAGAACCCTCAGTTCAGTTCAGTCACTCAGTCGTGTCTGACTCTTTGCGACCCCATGAATCGCAGCATGCCAGGCCTCCCTGTCCATCACCAACTCCCGGAGTTTACTCAAACTCACGTCCATCGAGTCGGTGATGCCGTCCATCCAGCCATCTCATCCTCTGTCATCCCCTTCTCCTCCTGCCCCCAATCCCTCTCAGCATGAGGGTCTTTTCTAATGAACCAACTCTTTGCATGAGGTGGCCAAAGTATTGGAGTTTCAGGTTTAGTATCATTCCTTCCAAAGTACACCCAGAACTGATCTCTTTAGGATGGACTGGTTGGATCTCTTGCAATCCAAGGGACTCTCAAGAGTCTTCTCCAATACCACAGTTCAAAAGCATCAATTCTTCAGCACTCAGCTTTCTTCACAGTCCAACTCTCACATCCATACATGACCACTGGAAAAACCATAGCCTTGACTAGATGGACCTTTGTTGGCAAAGTAATGTCTGCTTTTTAATATGCTATCTAGGTTGGTCATAACTTTCCTTCCAAGGAGTAAGCGTCTTTTAATTTCATGGCTGCAGTCACCATCTGCAGTGATTTGGAGCCCGTAAAAAATAAAGTCTGACACTGTTTCCACTGTTTCCCCATCTATTTGCCATGAAGTGATTGGCCAGATGCCATGATCTTAGTTTTCTGAATGTTGAGCTTTAAGCCAACTTTTTCACTCTCCTCTTTCACTTTCATCAAGAGGCTTTTTAGTTCCTCTTCACTTTCTGCCATAAGGGTGGTGTCATCTGCATATCTGAGGTTATTGATATTTCTCCTGGCAATCTTGATTCCAGCTTGTGCTTCTTCCAGCCCAGCGTTTCTCATGATGTACTCTGCAAATAAGTTAAATAAGCAGGATGACAATATACAGCCTTGATGTACTCCTTTTCCTATTTGGAACCAGTCTGTTGTTCCATGTCCAGTTCTCACTGTTGCTTCCTGACCTGCATATAGGTTTCTCAAAAGGCACCTGACCACCAGGTCAGGTGGTCTGGTATTCCCATCTCTTTCAGAATTTTCCACGGTTTATTGTGATCCACACAGTCAAAGGCTTTGGCATAGTCAATAAAGCAGAAATAGATGTTTTTCTGGAACTCTCTTGCTTTTTCCATGATCCAGCAGATGTTGGCAATTTGATCTCTGGTTCCTCTGCCTTTCTTAAAGGACCCTAGTATATGCTTATTCTCATTTTTGCTAATGCCATTTCCACCTCCCAAGTGAAAGAATTTTCCTCCTTACCAGATTTTTCAAAAAGTATTCTCAATTAACCCTCTCTTTTCCTATAATATTTGTATCTTTTACAATTTAATCTTTACTAGTTAGTTTTGTTTTTAAATTATCTTTGATCTCTAAATCTTTCCCAAATTATCTGTAAACAGCTTGAGAATAAATAGCCTAACATAGCTTTTATTCCCCCCATCACACGTTTGGGAAGAATGTATAACAACATGTGAAGTCTTGAATACCTGCACAGTTAATTGACTATTTTATAGAGTTTAAGCCTTAACAATAACTCTCTTACTAATTAAACTTATTCATTCTACCCCCCATTTGAATATTGGTTAATTTGGGAATTCTGCCTAATCAGTTCTTTCGCATTGGACATTACCCCTTTTGTTCCTGGAGTTTCTTATACAGTTTCCTCTCTGCTGGTGTACCCAAACCACAGGTTGACAAAAAAGACTGCCTCTCTGTGACTCATTCTTCAGAGTATAGTCTCCTCAATCAAAAAGGAAAGTTATTAAACTAGGTTATTGTCTTTGTTGTTGTTGCTTAGTTGCTAAATCATTTCTGACGCCTTTGCGCCGTCACGGACTTAGTTACCCACCAGATTCTTCTGTCCTTACCCGCCAGATTCTTCTGTCCATGGGATTTTTCCAGGCAAGAGTCCTGGAGTGGGTTGCCATTTCCTTCCCCAGAAGATCTTCCTGACCCAGGGATCAAACCTGCATCTGCTGCATTGGCAAGCAAATTCTGTCTGTCTTCTCATAATAGTATAAGGCAGTGTCTGAAATAAGTCTGGGAAACTCTCTACTTTATCCTCAGTCGTGAGTCTAAGATTACTTTTTATTTAGTAATTAGTTACTTTTGTTTATTTCCATATTTAACTTTTTAAAAAATTTTGAGATACAATCTCATATCTGTATTGAGACGTAATTGAGATTTTTGAAGTTTACTGAGATATAATTCACATACCAAAAAATTCATTTTTTAAGTATACAGGTCAGCAGTTTATACCTTCACTATGTAATTTTTAGAATACCAAAAGAAATTCCATACTCATTAGCCATCACTCTCATACTTAGAATCCCACCAGCAATATAGGAGGCGTCCAGTTTCTCCACACCCACTAACACTCATATATTGTCTGTCTTTTTTACTTTTGCAGTGCTAGTTGGGGTGAAATGGTACCTTGCAGCTTTTATTTGCTTTTCTCTATGACTGATAACTTTGAGCATCTTTCAGTGTGGTATTGGCCATTTATATGTTTGTTTTGGAGAAATGGTCAGTTAAAACATTTTGTCCGTTTTTTAATTATGTTGTCATTTTTCTGTTGAGTCATAAGAGTTCTTTATATATTGTGGACACATGATTCCAGTGGATATCAGGTACGTGATTTGAAATATTTTCTCTCATTCTGTGGGTTTTATTTTCAGTTTCTTAATGATCTTTGATGTACTGAAGTGTTTTATTTTGATGAAGTCCAATTTATCTAGTTTTTGTTTTTGCCACTTGAGTTATTTTTTTTCATTGTGTGAAGTAGGAGTCCAGCACAATCCTTTTGGGACTTCCCTGGTGACTCAGCTAGTAAAGAATCCTCCTGTCAATGCAGGAGACCTGCCTTTGATCTCACTCTAGTATTCTGGAGAAATCCATGGACAGAGGAGCCTGGCAGAGTACAGTCTGTGCCATCCCAAAGAGCCAGACATGACTGAGTGACTAACACTTTCACTATTGTAAGTGCATTTGTTTTTTAATTTTGTTTTCAGATTGCTTATTGCCAGGAAATAGAAACAGAATTCATTTTTGTGTCTTCATCTTGTATCCCACAACCTTACTGATTTCATTTGTTAATTCTAATTGTGTGTGTGTGTATGTATGTATGAATTCCTTAGGGTTTTCTATGTTCAAGATCATATAACCTGTGAATGAAAATAGCTTTACTTCTTCCTTTCAAATTTAGATGTTTGTTTGTTTGGTTTTTGCCTAATTGGCCTGTCCAGTATAGTGGTATATAGAAGTAACTTGAGTGGGCATCCTTTTGTTCCTGATCTTAAGGGGAAATCATTTTTTTTTTCATCATTAAGTATGATGTTACTTGTGATTACTTCCATCCTTGATAGATCATTTCTGCTAAGGACTGAATGTGCTCCTTAATATCTCTCAGTCACAGCAAGATCAGGTTGTTCAGAAGGCAGAAATGAAGAAATTTTTCACTAATCTTTACTGAATCCTTTTGTAGAGTAAAGGATCCTTGTTACCCCATCAGAATTACCTTTGGAGGAGGTTTTTCAATATCCATATAGATGGACTGCATCTGGGTCTTACTGGCTGTGTCTGTGCCAGTAAGACACAATGAGAGATTGGGCGTTGTATTGCTTCATTCAACAAAGGCTGCCAGGAAATCACTGTCTGCTAAAATCAGTACAATAACATGATGAGGAGAACCCAGAAAAACTGACATATTAATTTGTTAGACTAAGTCTCTATAAGAAACATTTCTTTTTCCATTGGTTTTATAAAAGATCTTAATGAGAGATTTTGTATTTTACTGCAGAGATGAGAGTATGATTGACTATTGTAAGTCTTTTATAAGAGGGATTATAGAAAGACACATTTCACTTAATAATGGAGCTGTTTTTACTCTTGTTATAGCCTTATGATGATCACTCAATGTAAGCCCCCATATGAGATTCCCAACCACAGTGACACCTCTGATTTGACACCACAAATTGAAATGAGCTCTTAGAAGAAAAAATTTTCAAATCAAAACCATTTAACATCTATCTTAGAAGTTAGACCTCAATTTTTGTTGAATAATTTATTCAGATGAACACAGGCAAGTCAAGTAGACTCAGACTTGAAGCATACTAGATTAATGTTAGAGTAAAGCTTACGAGAACAGGATGGAAGCCAGCTGTGGACAAAGGCTCACTACTAGAGTTCAGGATGGTTTCAAGAAGAGCTAGTTCAGCTGGAGAACTTGAATTTGGAGGGAGCAGCAGTTGAACCATCGCTAGGTAGGAATCTGTCGAGCAGGGTGAGCACAGGTTTGAATCAGGAGGCATAATCTGGTTGCAGGGAGCAGAAAATGAAGGCATTGGGTGAGAACTGAGCAAACAGAATGTCATTGGTTCTAAGACTAGCTCTTCTCCACAACCAGACTCCACCTCTTTGCCTTATAGGGAAGGAAGAAAAAAAGAAGATGATTCAACACTGGGACAGGATGAATAAATCAACCAAAGTTTAAGGCTTCAACCATTGGCTGGGGATTTAGAAACAGAGTCTTCTCTTGAGAAAGAAAGAGGGTCTAGTAGGCAGAAAAATCAGGACAATGAAATGATGAATCAAGGCAGCAGTTCAGTTTATATAACAAGTCAGAATGAGATCGAGTAGAATATTTCATTCTAAGTTCATGTGGACACCTAGGACTTACCTTGTAGACTGGTTATCAGGTTTCTGTGGCAATAAAAGACTTGGGGTGGGAAGAGGTACATTTTTCCTGCTCTTAGACTGTGAAGTGATCACACTGTGGATCTAAAGCCTTCTCTGGGTCCCAGGAAACAAAATGATACTACTCCTTCAAGCTCCTGGGATCTTCACTTTTAGAGTTGGGACTTTTAACATATATTAAAAATTATATGATTATATATAATTTTTTCTCACTTCATTTTCTGTTGTAAGTTTTCCACACTTTTTCATTGAATGAATTTAGTTCCCAAAAAAGCCCTGCACCTCTGAAGTTTGACTTTATAAAAGTTATTTATTGGAGTTAAGATTGAATATTATGCCCTCAAAATAAGAAATGGTTCAGAAAACTATCACAGATATTCATTCATTTATTCAGTCGAAATCCCACTCTGTACAAGTACTGGGGAAACAGATTGGCACCCATGATCCCTAGCTTCAGGAAAGTTATATTCTAAGTGCACATGTGCATGCGTGTGTGCTCAGTCATGTCTGATTCTTTGCAGCTCTCTGGACTGTAGCCAGCAGGCTCCTCTGTGTGATTTTTCAAGCAAAGATACTGGAGTGGGTTGCCATTTCCTCCTCAAGGGTATCTTCCCAACCCAGGGATTGAACCTGTGTCTCCTGTATTGACAGGCAAATTCTCTACCACTGCACCACCTGGGAAGCCCTAAATTCTAACTAGAAAACACAATTAAACAAAGAGAATAGTATCATAAGATAATTGTGAAGTGAAATTTTAGCCAAGAGGTGGTTGTATTAACTTCCCCAATATAAAGATCCATGCAGTAAATTTGTCTTAAATAAGAATTGTTTCTGTTCATAAAGTGATAAGCTCTTTTTGCCAGAAAATTAAAAAGTCTATAATGCTTTTTTACCTTTGTCTCCTGTAAACCCAGCACTATGGTTAATTTCCCGTTTTATTAGTTACTCTCAGCCTTAATCTCTTACTCAGTGTCTTAATTTATACTTGTCTTTTGCTGTAAGTCACCTCAGAATCCTTTTCTTAATTAATGGCAGAGGATAAATAACAAATCCTCTGTCTTCTGTGGTTCTTAGTATGCTGCCTAGCCCAGCTGAATTTGTAATGCTACTGCTAAGTCGCTTCAGTCGTGTCCGACTCTGTGCGACCCCAGAGACGGAAGCTCACCAGGTTCCCCTGTCCCTGGGATTCTCCAGGCAAGAATACTGGACTGGGTTGCCATTTCCTTCTCCAATGCATGAAAGTGAAAAGTGA
Organism: Tragelaphus eurycerus; assembly: GCA_935064755.1. Lineage (NCBI taxonomy): Eukaryota > Metazoa > Chordata > Mammalia > Artiodactyla > Bovidae > Tragelaphus > Tragelaphus eurycerus. The sequence continues at coordinate 1,339,739 of CAKXYN010000014.1, forward strand.
AAGTGAAGTCGCTCAGTCGTGTCTGACTCTTAGCGACCCCATGGACTGGAGCCTACCAGGCTCCTCAGTCCATGGGATTTTCTAGGCAAAAGTACTCGGGTGGGGTGCCATTGCCTTCCCCGAACTTGTAATAATGCTCAGTAAATTGTTTTTGATCCTAGATTTATATATAGATAAGTTGTCAGAAGCAGATCTCAGATGGTGTTGTGTTGGGTCAGAAGAAAGTGGCATCTGGGCATTTGTACAGAGAGCCACATAATGGAGCAAAGCAAGGTGGATGGGAGAACAGAGCTGACCAGCAAGGACATTTAGAGCAAGTGTGTTTCAATGTCTAGGAGGTACAGTTTGTGACCCTGAAGTTTTGGACACTTAGACCATTAATGAAAATTGATCAGTGAATGTAGAAAATCGAGTAAGAAGATATTAAAATCTCAAATCAAGAGAAGTAGCCAAAGTTAACCCTAACCCCAAACTTCATTTTCTGTGATTAAATTGAACAAGTTAAATCTCATATCCTCTAGGAATTAGTTTGCACATTTATATAGTATTAGTGTATTCAGATCTCTTCCTAGTTTTCCATACCTTACTTGAATTAATCTCATAAGTTTATTAAAGAGCATTAGAATACAATAAAATTTTTAATTAATATTATAGTGACAATTTAATAATTGAGTCAAATGATTAAAAAGTGTCCTAGCTTCTAATAGGCTTAGCTTATGTCTAAATATCCATAAATCTTGATATCTAATTTCTAGGATCTTATCTTCAAATTTCTTTACTGCATTATTAGACATATGAATGAGAAGAAAAGCTTGAATTTGTCTTTCTAGAAGAGAGGCATTAGACAGAAAGACTGAGTACACTCAGCTTTCTCTTCCAATAGAACTTTCCCATGTTGACTTCTTTCCAGTTATAAGACATCAAGGGATTCTTTATAATTATAATATTGAATTTCTAAGAGTATCCAGTAGCTGTTTGCTAACAACAAAGAAACCTCAACTTTCTCTGTAAAGCGATGTCCTATACATTGTAATAAAATGATATGAAACCCCTACCCTACGTTGTCTTTGTTGTATTACTGCTCAATTTACATCAGAAAAAAAGATTCCTAGTTCCAGTACCATTAATAAAGTAATATAGTTTCTGCCACTATTACAGATCTACACTATTACAGACTCAGCCTTAAGTTTTCAATTTTGTTTCCTGTTGCACATTTTAGGACACCTATCAAAATGTTAAATATATTTATGTCCTAGTATTAAATATGTAGTAATATATTAGATATGTTTTTGTGTGTGTGTGCTTAATTGTGTCTGACTCTTTGAGATCCCATGGACTGAAGCCCACCAGACTCTTCTCTCCATGGGATTTTCCAGGCAAGAATACTGGAGTGAGTTGCTATTTCCTACTCCAGTGGATCTTCCCAATCCAGGGATCAAACCCACACCTCCTGAATCTCCTGGTCTCCTGCTTTGGCAGGTGGATTATACCACTGTGCCACCTGGGAAACCCACAATTAGCGTATTATAAACCTTAATATTTGATAACACTTGTGTCTTCTCTAAGATCTTATACTAAACTCTCAAGCAGAACAGATACTTTCATTTCTGACTGCTATGGTAGAGACCTCTCTTACTCTAATAGAACCTTGTCATTGCTATTATCATAGAGTCCATTTTATCTGTCAGCTAGCCGTAGACATTGTTGGGTCAAGAACAATTCGTAACAGTGTCACTGAAACTGAGCATTTTAAATGGAACTAGCATTTATGAATGTCTTGCAAATCAGAAGGCAGAGACATTATGTTCAGCAGCAGCAACACTAATGCTTAAATGATACTGTGTACCAGGCACTGTCCTAAGCATGTACTTCATGTAAATATACTTTATCTTATTCAGTCATTGTAACTTTATAAGTACTGTTATCATCCCCATTTTACAGATAAGAAACATATAAATATATATTTTTTCCTTTAAAACTGTGGCCTCTCCACTTTACAGCAGAAACTGACACAACATTGCAAAGCAACTATACTCCCATCATTTTTTTTTAAAGTGTAACTCTCCCTTTGTCACAATAAGCTCCTCCATCAAATACCTGCGCAGTATAAATGTTATATACTATTGGGCCTCCCAGGTGGCACTAGTGGTTAAAGACTCCACCCGCTGATGCAGGAGACACGAGACATAGGTTCCATCCCTGGGTCAGGAAGATCCCCTGGAGGAGGAAATGGCAACCCACTCCAGGATTCTTGCCTGGAGAATCCCATGGACAGAGGAGCCTGGAGGGCTGCAGTCCATGGGGTCACAAAGAGTTGGACCCAACAAAGCGACTGAGCACACAGGACTCTAACTACAGTGACTCTTATCCGTAAAACAGTCTCCTGGTTTTTCATGTGTTTCAGGGCTGAGTTCTTATTTCTCTGTTGAATTACATGATCACTTAGTTTTTATTCTCTACCCTCTTTGCTGCTGATTCTTTTTTGTGCCTTCCAAGCAGACTTTCTGTTTAAATCAATTCTTAATTACCCAAACTAATGAAGGGGAAATAAGGTGTGGAAAATTTAAAATAACAGGCAATCCCCAAATCATTTTTAAGTTTTGAATATGTTTTGATGTGGTGTTCTGGAAATTCAGTTTAAGCAGAAAAATAGAAAACACTATGAAAATCTGGAAAGCAGATGAGTTTCCTTGGCCAAGCCCCTGGTTGGCTCTTTGTTGCTTCTTCCATGCTGGAAATAGACAGCTGTCTTCTAATACCGACTAAATGGAATTGACCTTTCAAGTCTTCCTGGAACAATCTCTGCCATCAGTGTTTGCTCCTTCGCACTGTCCACATCAATAAGTTACACCTGGAAACGACAGCTATATAACGTAGCACCGACCAAGTACCATACAGTGTCCTAAGTGCTTTATCAATATTAATCATGTAATCCTTATGATGGAAGTATTATTACAGTCCTCAGTTACATATGAGGAAACAGCAAAATATTAAGTATAACTAAGATCACACAGCCAGTAAGTGATGGAGCCAGAATTTAAACCTAGACTGTGGAACTCCAAAGCCCACACTCATAACCAGTATGCATACTGCCATTCAGAAGAGAGCATTTGTTTAGGATATAAACAGATTTGTTCATTAAGCATTATTTTAGATAGTTATTGTATAGCTTACATTTAACTTCATTAGGTAGGTATTATTAGGCCTATTTGCAGATGAAGGAGTCAGAAAGGTTGAGGAACTTGTCCAAAGCTGTACAACAAAGAGGAGTCAGAATCAAAATTCATTCAGTTTGTAATTGAAATCCCATCTCAGAATCACTGAATCAGAATCAATGAATTTACCATGAAACATTCTCTCTGATGGGTTTGGGGAAACATACATGACATATTTTTCTAATAAACTAGAATTTTTTAATTAATGAGGGAACTTTCCATTTAAAGAAATTGTTTATATTTCACAGCACAAACTTCTTTGATAAGATAAATATCTTAACCTGACAAAACTGAAAATATACTTTTAAAAGCGAAAATCACACATATTGTACAGATTTATATCAGGAAGAATAGAATTTCATTATTCAGTGCCCATCACACTGTTAAGACATATCAAATATTAGGTGATAATACTCTAAAATTGTTTTTCTACATTTTTCCTATATATTAGAGGAAATATAAGTTTAAATATTATAACAAAATGAATTGGTCCTCTGTATTTTACTTGGGGTCGCAAAGAGTCGGACACGACTGAGCGACTGATCTGATCTGATCTGATCTGATTTTACTTACTATAAATTGGAGTTTATATTTCACTGTGAATATCAGACCACTCAAAATTCTTATATTTGAAGTTAAAATTGGAAAAGGAAATGTTTGAGTACCTATAATTAACCTAATACTTCATGCCTTTACGATTTATTATAAGTGTTTCACCTGATACCTAATTCTTGAAAAGTTATGAGATTTTTATATTGCTTTGATTTTATATTATGCTTTCTCCATGTAAATAAAGTTTTTATAAAAGTTTAGGTCTCAATAAAGATGATCAAACAACTTAATTACAGATTTTGTTAAATTTTAGGAAAAGAAGTCTTATTAAATAAACTGAAACTAAAACTTAGCAGTATAGAAAACACTAGAAATGTGAAAAAAATAAGCTATGTTTATCCTCTATAGTCTCATATTTCTCTCCATTGACTATATAAACCAGTGTCTTAAGATATCTTTGTCCTTTTAACAGTCAAATAAACAGCTTTAAATAGTGGACTTTATAATATAAGTCTGATTTTCTTATTTTATGTAGTATTTTTCCAGGGAAAGTTTGTGATCAATAGCTAAAAGAAAAATGATATGTTATTTTTAATATTAGAAGCATTCACTATATACTTGATAGAAAATACACCTGCAGCTAAAAATTTTAATCCAGAATTCCAAAGTGGAAGACAATTAAAGTAAATATGTTAGTAGATATTTACAGAATTTTTCTTATTTGCTTGGCAGTGTCTGTATTATACTTCCTGCCATTATTTTTCCTGATTGAAATATAATTTTTAACTTATTTTAAGTTTTGAAATAATTTTGTACTCAAGTAGTCCTTTGAAAACCTGGTAATTGAATGTTTCTGATGTAGCTTCATAAAGCATCTGACTTGCCTTCTAGACCATTTGAGAGGGACAGAGCTTTGTGTAGTAGCCCTTAAGCTTATTATACATTCTAATCAGATTTTAGAGTGATTTTGGACATACAGATACTAACTTTAAAAGAAAAACTGCTCCAAATATCAATAGGTTAGCCACTATGTAGAATATTCTTTGGTGACTGGATGAGTTTTAGTCTGAGAATGATGACTCTAATTTTATATCTTGAATTATTTCTCCCATGACATTTTCAATTATTCCCTGTTCAAGAACAGTATTCCTTTTTTCTGGATTTTTATTTCCCTTTCATACCAAACATACAAAAAACTGACCTTCTGAAATGTCAGCAGAATTCAGCTATGCCAGAAAGTTTTAAGAAATCTTTATTTGCACAACCTTAAAAGTAATGCTGGGTATTTCTCCTGCGATGCCTTCTACCCTTTGCTGCACTCTAGATCCCAGAAAGAGTTTTTAACTCTTAAAAATAACCCATTTTAAGAATTCTCCCTAGCTCATAAAAATAACACATTTTAAGAATTCGTGGGAAGTGTATGGTATTCATCAGTATATATTTACTGTCTGAAGCTGATATAGCTGTAAGGTTTTTCAGCTCCAATTGATCTATTGCGCATGTTCCCTCCCTAGGTTGCGGGACGTGCTTCTATTTGCATAAGGCCCTGGGCAAGGTTCTTTCTTGCATTGATTGGCCTGTCCAAGGCAGTCTGATGTGTTCTTGCATTGATCACTTTGTCTTTTCTTGGAAGACAGTGTTACACTGAGTTCATCTCAAAACATTCTAGGGAGAAGGTAAAACTTGACTGCAGATGTCTCAATTTTATTCAGATGTTCTTTTGAGTGTAGGCTCTTTTTGCTAGGATAAGTATTTTTTTTTTTTTTTTTTTTTTCCCTTGCCTAATTTGGATGTTTCTTCTCTTTGAGTGCACTGTAGACTATTTGAAAAAGCTGTGTTAAAGAAAATTGCCAGAGTATATGCCACTTATCTTGTACTATTTTTGTTTTTAAAACAGTGTATCTCTCTTCCAGCTAAAACTATTTTCTTTAAAGAGAATCCCTTAAACCTAGACATAAACTAAAAAATTTACTGGTGTTTGATAGGTTACCACCTTTACTAGCTTTACAGATTCCTTAGTTTCAGTGGAAATGTATTGCTTTATGTGTTTAAGAAAATAAGCAGCTTTATTAGTTTCACTATCAAACAGTTGTCCAGAATGACTTGTATGTTACTACTGATCATTATTAGTTATGTTAATCTGAAAAGTATAAACTTGTCAAATGTGGAAATTATTAAGCAGCTACATATCAAGTATGAGTGAAATATATTTCATTACATCATAATGTAGTTGCACATTATTTGGTGACAATGGAAACCTGAGTTTTAGGATTCAGTCTTCAACCAAATCTGTAAGAAACTGAGCAGTGAATGTTTTACAGTTTAACACTCTTTATTGGCTGATCCTTAAATCAACATTTATATTGTCTGCCAGAGAACATATTTGTCTACACAGCTAATTATCAAGAAAATGTCCGTTACCCACAACCTATTTACTCCATCTTTAGTAAGGGACTGGTGAGACAGACCTGGATGGGGGCAGTGTCCTCCTCCTGACCAGCTTGCTGTTTCATCCAAGCCTATGTGAATTTATAAGAAGGTTTACTTTTGGCAAAGATTTAGAAATGTGTCATGGCTGAATCTGATTATTGTGCTGTTAGTGATTAAACTCTGCTACAATCCCTTAATGGTTTCAGAAAGCATATTTAGTAACACTCACTACAAATCAGGACATTTTCATCTATGCTCTTTTATTTTCATTAAACAGGTCACTATTTCTGAAAATTGTTAAAGTATAGAAATTAAATTGAACAGAAAAACATCACATCAGTTATTTCGCTCAATTGTATTGCTGTGGCATCACTCAGTATATCACAAGCCACAGAAACCTTCTTTTAATAATTCTGTTTTATAAACTTTAATAGTGAAATATTAGGAATCATGTTTCGTTTGCTTCACAAGTGCTAGAATTCATGCTTTAAAATTAAACCTGGAATGAATTAAATGTCTATTATATAAGAGCAATAAGCACATCAAGTTGTTAGATGATGTCATTTGCTCCCTTAAGGGTGTTCTCTAAAAGCTATAGCATTAATCAGGGATATACATGAGTTATATGACATTTACTCAGCAAGTAGAAGTGTTGGTAATCAGAATTATTATTGATGTAAATAACATATATTGGAAGATAAGGCCTTATATTGAAAATATTAGATTTGTGGATGATTGGAACTTAACTAAAAGGTCTAAAACGTTAATCATATTTGTATGTGAATGATATAAGTTGAAAAAAGTACTCATAAAATAGTGACATAATTATTTTTTGAAGGTTGGCTGTAAATTTGGTAGTTTGGGAAAATTTTGTGCAAATACCTATGAAAAAGACCTATAAAAGTATTAAAATGTAAAAACCTCTTTAAGTACTTAAACACAGCTCTTGAACACTGAATCCAATCTGTGGAGACATGGATATTACATTGCAACTTTTGTTCAGTGCGTCTCAACTTGGTGCAAGTAAAGCTCTCTGAAGTGGAATTGTATAGTGTTTGCACATTTTTTCCAGCTAAAATGAAATGTGCATCATCTTGCATAATTTACTTGTCTCTGGTGGTTGAATTTGCATATCTGAATGAGTGAGTATATATCTTAAGCTCCTGTTAGATGTAAAATAATCTCATGAGTAGAAGAGAGCTCTTTTACCTCAGAAGTCTGAAGGGTCTATATTTCACAGCAACTCATGATCAAACAAGCTAATTCAGATGCTGGAAAGTGCTTTTGCTCAGCTATGTTGAAGAACCATCGACTGCATACAACCAACAAGTGTATGGTGCTACAGAAGATCCCCTGAAAACCCCTTATAGGCTGAATGACAACCCTGAATGCAAGGGACATGAGCAACTGCGAATAAGTATAAGTACACCCTTGAGCTGGCCGGGCTTTCTGCTCTATATAATTCACTCACAGTTGCTGGATTTCTTCCCCCTAAGTTTATACTACATAATCAGCTTCATGTATGGACATAGCTGAAGAAATATAATTCATTTTTGGGTCGGGGGAAAAAGGATATTGACTTCTGGTGTAATTACCAGGATATAGTATAATATATCTGTTGTTAAAATAACAGTCTACTGTTGTTTTATTATTATTATTATTACTTCTCAAGTAATAATCCAGGATCTAAGAGGAGAAAAGTTCTCCAGACTCCTTCTTGCATGGGAGGATATGGAGTTCTAAGTCCAAAGTATGTTCGCTGTGCTCAGACTCTAAAAGGTGTCTGGGAAAACTAGAGGGTTAAGGTGTCTGGGAAAACTAGAGAGTTTTGCTGTAAGGTCCTGTAAGCATATAGTGAAATAGCTGGTACAAAGTTGTCCAGTGAAATCCATTACTTTTTCCCACGTGTAAGGAGGTAGGGAAACAAGGAATTTCTAAAAAGCTTTCAAGCTAATTGGTTTTCAAATATAGGAATAAAAAATTTTGAATCATAGAAGGAAGGATACAATGATTTCAGTCCTCTTCTTAACTATTTCCCTTTGATAAAGCTTCATATATTTATTGGTAATCACTAGAAGTTACTATGTTTCTAGTGTAGCATATTGTAAATCTAAGAATTTCTAATAACACCACAGTAACTTTGTAGTAAAAACAATTAATCATTAGTTATATATTAGAGATATATCTCTTCATAAAATTTCAAAATGTATTCTTGTTCATTTAATGAGCAAAATTTGATATTTCATCATTAAAGATGAAATATGTTTCCTATCATTCATTATGATATTATTTTATCTCTGGTTGCTTCAGACTTAAGTTTTTATTGTAGCTATGATTTTTAACTCTCAATATATATAAAAGTCACAGATTTTTCAAGATAATAAAATATAAAATATAAGTTAAATAAAATATATTTGATTTTAGGCAAAAATGTTACCTTTATAAGAAAAAAAATAAATAAAATATTATATAATTTCTGAATAAAATAATCATTTACTGCCTTTCTTCTTAGACTCCCTGACTCATGGGCCATGATAATATAAATGAACAGTATATGCTGGTTAATAAGTACTAACCACAGTTGGCAAAAAATGAGTGTGTCCAAATGATATTTAAAATACCTGTGGCTAAAGAAACTATGTCAAAAGACTAGTATTCGTTTTTTGCCCTTTTTATTTTTTCTAACTTTTAAAAATATCTAATCATTTCTGAAAATGTAGTAGTTTTGCTTTATCGTCTTAAAAAATGTTTTGATTATAATGAGAGTTTTTGATTAAAAACTTGATACATGTGTATGGTTGTTTAACTATGTGGAAACTCTTATTGAGTAATCTTTACAGATACCATATGCATGAAGAGGTACATACTTGTTAGATACCAGAATAAATATTCATGTTAAGAAAATACCTTCCTTTGAAATGATCTTTTATACTCTTTTTCTGCCTCTAAACACTTTACAGAAAGCCTCTTGTTTGTAGTTATGTAGAACTCAGATGCAAAAGAAAATTTGAACATTTCTATGTAGGCTTTAAGAAACTAAAGCTAAAAGCTCATATTTTAAAATTGATTTTTGTGTTGGTGTCTGTGTGCACGTATTTCTAAACTTTTATCTACGATATTCTGTAAAGGAATCAAATGCAATCAGTGGGCATGTTAATGCTGATAATAGAATATATGAATTGCAGACCTTTTTTTTTTTTTTAAAACTCGTGGGAATAATAATAGGTCCTAATCACTATCTCTATTGGTCTGTATATAAACCTAGCTTTACTGTCTTTCTGCTTCTAATCCAGCATCTTTTTCATGCAACAGACGTATACGTACTTACCTTTTCCTTTTTCTGTAACAAGAAAAATTCGGCCCTGGACATTTATTCAGATATCCCCCAAATCAACACATATAGAAATGTGCTGGGTTAAGTCTAAAAATTCTTAATTTTTATCTCCCAAAATGAAAGCTTTTCTTAACAGTGTTGTGTTATTTCTTAATCTTCAGAACTTCTCTCTCTCTCTCTTTTTCTTGGGTCTTTTGGCAAGTAATATAGGTGAGCTCTGGGATGGTGTTGAAAATCTCATATCACTTTATATCTACGTCAGTAACAACCACCAGATATTCTAGAGTTGAATTGAAGATAAAACTGTAAGTATCCCTGAAAACAAAAACTTGTAAAAGAGGTAAAAGAAAGCAACTTCCTAAAACAATGTTTTTACCTGTTGAAAGAAATTATGTGATGTGTAGTATATTCTGCAAGTGTTCTGCTAAATTAAAAATCAGGCCTCTCCCCCTCAAAATTAGACATGCAGCTTTGATTTTTCACTATCACCTATCTAAGCAGGTACCTATTTTTACTGATAAAGGATAAAATTTCATTTCTTGTGGAAATTTTTCTGAGAAGTAACTCATACTTTTTGATGTAACAAAATAGATACTAATACAATTAACATGGCCATAAATATATTCATCTGCATTTATATACTTGTTAATGTTACCCAAGAAGATTATTGTTGTTCTTTAATCATTTAAAATTTTAACAGTCCTGCCAAAGTTAAACTTTTAGAAAAACTTAGTAGTGAACATTTTAGAACTAATTTTTAACCAAATTTAAACAGTTGAAGTGTCAGCTTCTGTTTTAACCAGAAGTTTTTGTTAAAGTCCTAAATACCTATCTATGCTTATCATTTGGACATTGAGTTATGCCTAATAAACAACTGCATTTACACCTTCCTCATTTTAAAGATGAAGCAATTTAAATGCACATTGCAATCTTTTCATAAAAGCCTAATTATGCTCCTTGCTTTTTTAAATGTAAACCTAGTAGCATATGCATTATTGGTTTATGTGGAAAGTAGCTAACAGTTTTCTATATAAATGCATTTTTTAAATAGCTTGGAACTTATCTTTTGAGTTGTGCTTTTATTCAAATGAAATTATGCAATAGGTTTTCTATTAATTTGTTTCCTATTAGTAGTTTATTTGAGACATATAACCTAGGCTTCTTAGGTTTTTATTCTTTCTTATCATTTTTATTTATATTGGTGCTTTCTTTTTCCTTTTTTTGGTCTCCATTTATGAGTTCTATGACATAAATTGCTGTTAATAAATTAGTGACCTAGACAGTATTTAATAAAATAAGCTTACTTACCTTTTTGTCACAAATGTCACTGTATAGATACCTCATTGGTCTTAGTACAACTTTTAAGTTTTCTTATTGATTATATCAGAAAAATTTCCCCAAATTGAAATGCCATAAAATCTATGTAATTTTTTTTTAATATTTGAATTTCGTGTGTTGCATTTTCTTCTAAAGACAGTTGTGTATTTTATTTATTTGCATTTGAAACTTAGGATCCACTGTTCACAGATTGCACAGTAAAAGTTGCAGTGTTCTCTAGTATAGACTAGTTATGCTGGCCTCTTATTACCAAAAAAAAAAAAAAAGAGAGAGAGAGAGAGAGAAATGTCTGAATACCCATTACAAGTTTAATTATAATTTCGGATGGATTTGAAACCTTCGGACTCTGTCCTGGCCACTCCATTCTAGCCATTCAGGCCATGCTGCCTGTATTGTGTATTCAGCAGTTCCTATTAGACGTCTTCACAGTGAGTGATTCTTCTGGGCTTGCTGACACCCGCTTCATGCACGGCCTGCTGTGCTGGGTGGAATATTTTTTCTGAGCTGCCTGGAACATTAAAGACATCTTGGCCATGTCAGACTGTGTACAGTGTGTGTGTGTGCGTGTGCTGTGCGCGCGCTCCTGTGAGCACGCATTCCTCGGCAAATCAGTATTAAATAAATGATTATACGGTATGACTTTATATACATGTAAATTTTAAAATTTGAATAATGATGGATTTATAATTTATTACATGCATATATTTTTAATACTTTTAGTTCAGTTAACATTAGCAACTTTTCTTTTAGCTTTTATTGTCTGTGGTTATTGACACTAGGGGGCACTGCTTATCCTCCGTTGCCTCTTTCTTCAGGAAATGAGTGAAAATACTCAGCTGATCTGGGCTCCTACTTTAATTAACAATTGAATTTAGAGAACTCTAGGCTGTTTAATTCTTTGTTATTTTGGTTTTATTTCTAATGCCTATATGTACTGCTGACAAAGAGGGTGGAGCTATTGGTTCTCACACACAAATACAGTATCCATACAGTAACTTTTTTTTTCTTTTCCATTGGAAATGTCATTCTTGGCAAAACCAGAAGGGCAAGTTTGCCCAGTGATGAGGTTTAGATCCCTTGCCAGCTGTGCTTCTAGCCAGCAAGTGTGATGAACAGCTTTAGAAATCAAGTGAGAGAAAGCATTTGAGAGTTAGTGTGATTCATTTGGATAAAGGTCAAGAGAAAGATAAGCAAAGCATAGGAATAAAGACCACAGATAGCAATAATTTGTACCTTTTGCTTATATAAATCCCAGTGATCCTATTTGTAATTTTCAGGCATGTTCTTAATTCAAAAGTGGTCTGCAGTTCTTCCAAACTATTTTCAAGAGTGTATTTAATCTTCTGTTTCAGCACTTGCAAATGAGTAGAGGAAAACTGGATATGCTACCATTCATAACTATATTTATAGATTAGAGCTGTGGTTACTAGCAGATAATAAAGTGATAACATAATTAACTAAACTTTTTCAATTGGCAATATATTTTGATCTACTTAAAAATATAAATATTCTATTCATTTTTTAGAATCTTAACATCTACTCCAGACTTAAATACTCATGTTTCAAACTACAGAACTACCTGGAATCTCTAAGAATATTGGTGACTTTATTTTTTAAAGTAAAACTCTCTTTTCCCTCTCTTCCTTACATCCCCTGCAAAAGTGGAAAGCAGTCAGTAGCCTGTAGAATATAGAAAAATGTTTTTGCCTGTTCTCCTAATTAATCAGATCTGTAAGAGAGCTGGTGAAATTTCTTATTCGTCTCCTGTAGAGTTGTAACCAGATGTTATATATATGAAAATATGCAGTTAAATCATGCCTTGTTTTTATTAGCTAAAGATACTGATCTTTAACAGGAGTATTTAGAATAAAGTATTTTTGCAGATTTTAGTGTTTTCATGGCATCTGTTTTGCATCCTAACCAAAAAGGAACAAAAGATACTGCCAGCATAGTGAAACTTGGTTACTGGTAAACAGCTGAACATAAACACTTAGGCAGTTTTTAATAAAATTTGTAAAATACCGTTGCATTATAGCACCCCAAATCAGCTTATACTAAATGAGCATTTTAAAGAGAAATTATTTAAAATGTTATAAAGAGAAATGGGTACTTGCTTTATCCTAGGCTGATTTTTTTCTTTCAGAACTAATTTTTTGATAGTGTTTATTGAATAATGTATACACTTAAATTAAATGTGACTAGTTTTATGTAATTCTTTAGGGAAAAAACTTTCAAAGTTAATACATGGTTCAGAGAGAAATATTGGCTTTATCTTTCATTCACGTATTTTTCTTTTTATAGTTATTTCTATATAGCATCATAAGCGCATTAGCTAATTTAGGTTCATGTCTGATCTTTAGTAATAGATCTGTCACTTACAAAGAATAGGAACTACCTAGTTAGACCTTATCAGTTCATAAACAAAACACTGATTAATCAATATGGGGCAGCTTTTTTTTAATATTCAACATTGTATAATTTGAAATGTTATTTTCCTGGTACTCACCATCTACAAGCAATCAGAGGCCAGCCCATTTATAATAGGTTTTTCTCCTCCTAGCAGGACGTTGCTTTTGGCTATAAAAAGTTAATTTCAGATCCTGATATACTTGCATTAATTTTTGAGACATTGGCCGGGTGTAGTACAGCAAAGAATAACAGGAACATCACACCACTGTGCTGTAGCTAATCGTTTGTTACCTCAAGCCAGAGAAGCAGTGCTAATGTGAAGGCCTCTGTATGTCTGTGGAAAAGATGGAAGCTGACAGAAAGAGTCTTAGAGACAGCTTCCTAAGGATCTTGAAAAGACCATAACAAGGAGAGGAGAAAACAATAGCGACACTATTTAAAGGAATACATTTTCCTACTTAGAGTGTTGGACATCTTTGGGATATTTTATGATTTTAAAACACTACTATCTTTAATAACAGACCCCATGTCCTCTCCACACATCTTTGCTTCAGAATGGGAAGGCTCATTGTAATGTTATCTTTTTAGAACCATAAGTGTTCTCTAAAAAAACATATGACTGAGATGTTCATCAGCTGGGATGTTTGCTGTAATTCACCAATAAATTTGAATAATTTGACATAATTTCTGACAAAGATGAATGTTTCCACATTCATTTCCATAGTAAGGCAGTGTCTACATGAAGAAACAAGTTTGACTGACTTTACCTGGCAAATTGATCAGAAAAAAGAACAAAACAACCGCCGTTTAGTCCACAGCATTAAAGCAGTTTATGTGTACAGATCTCCTCGGTGGCCTGTCAGCCCCAAAACTCGCGTGGACGGCGTGTCATTTTGGAGCCTGTAGTGTTACACGGAAGCGCAGCACTGGAACTCACTGTCAGGAACTAGGGGCACATGTGCTTTTGTGCAGGCCGTGGTGGAGGGTAAAGAAGGACTGCCCAGCATCCGTTGTGGGCCTGGGGAGTCACGGCTGGGGTTAGCCCGTGCCTGTTGAAACCAGAGGTGCCGCCTAAGTCATTCTACCTGTTTTTTCATCTGTATGAGAAAGAGCTGGACTGGATAGTTTCTAATGTCCCAGACAGCTTCTCATTCTTTTCTTCTGCTATAGGTAGAGCACACCAGTAGTAATTACTGTTTCAACTGGTTTCAGTAAACGTGATGCTATGGGTACATTCATTCCTTTATGTAGAAGACCGTAAGAGAGAGAATTTCATTGTGTTCGTGACTATCAGAATATAAGTTTAAAGGCATCAAGGCCTAACTCATCCACTCCCACAGAAAATAAAAAGTGGCATCAGTGTCAATTTGGGGCTCCCGAGGTGGCTCAGAGATAAAGAGCCTGCCTGCGAGTGCAGGAGATGCAGGAGACAGGTTCGATTCCAGGGTCAGGAAAGATCCCCCAGAAGAGGAAGTGGCAGCCCACTGCCGTATTCTCGCCTGGAAAATTCTGTGGACAGAGGAGCCTGGCGGGCTACAGTCCATAGGGTCACAAAGAGTCAGACACGACTTGGCAACTGAGCACACGCAATGCCAAATTAACTTCTAGATATATTTAATTCAAGGACTAGGAAATTTCAGCAGTGAGTTTCTCGTCCTATCTGTCTGAGGAGGAAGAGGACTAATAGATCATAGTTTATGCTGGTGGTTGTGTGGGAAGAGACAGACTTAGGGAAGCTTTGCTTTCTTCTGACAACTTAGTGACAGAAAGTGGTATGGTAGATTTCATCGTGACACCCACAGGAAGGAGTGGCAGGTTGGGTTCCTGTGAAAGTGGGTTAGGATCAGAACTATGGAAAGGCAACATCTGTTCCTCACTCCTGTTCATTGTCTTTTTTTGTTGTTGTTCTTTTGTGCTCTGTGATAGACTCTCCTCCTCCCCACCTCTCTTATTATACGTTTGATCATGATAACCTTCCCCACAAGGAGGCCCTTCATGTCTTTTTCACTCAGATTTCTTCTTATAACTTACTTTGAATGGCGTTGACTCTCCTCCCTTCAGACGTATTGATATTTTGTAGATGTTTGACCTCTGTTCTTTCAGGCACATACATCTTAGAAGAACAACGCCTGAGTATCTACCACTTTACCATTTCCCTTTCACCCTCTACTTAGTGGTTTCTCTGAAAGCATCTCTGTTGCTCTCCTATCTCCATACCAAGTCTGTTTCATTTGTAAGCTCACTAGATAAAACCTACGTGTAACTCTGTGTCATAGACTGCCTTTTATATTATTAACACTCAGGAAAATAGTGTAAGGACTGCACTCTGCAATGCTGTCAATCTGCCACCTCTCAGACACTGCTTTAAAATTCCAAAAATGTAAATGAAGTAATTAACCCGATATGAAACAGTGACATATAATTGACTTTCTAAATTAGTGAACTCCTGACTCTTCTTTATATCTTCACCATTTTATGGGATTTCGCATTGGGTAAATTGGCTACTTAACAAAAGGTGTGATGTAACAAAAATTCTGCTTCCTACCATAATAAATACCGATGCTTATTAAACATCCGGTACCATGCTGCCTAAGTATATTTATTTTAGATTTTTTCTGTTGGAATTATTTCATAGTCATGAAGCTAAGGCAATATTTAATGTTAGTCAAATATAAACCCTGTATCATTGACTCAACTGGTGGAATATCCTTGAAAGAAATGCTAATGAACAGACACATGAAAGAAAATGGAATCTGAAAAAAAAAAAAAAAATAGCCCAGAGACTAACTCTCCTTCGTTCACACGTAAACCCTTCCCCGGTGTAAATTTTTCAGTGTCGTCTTGCCTTCACGCTGTCATCAGAGGTCTGAACGGTAGGTTTCAGGGTTCTCCTCTTCCTGTGAGTGATCTAAGTGCTACTCTAGGTTCTCCATTACAGTGGACATTGATAGAGGACACTTAGAGCATAGTGACTGTTGTTTTTGGTTCCCTGGTACATGAACTGGAGAAGGCAATGGCACCCGCCTCCAGTACTCTTGCCTGGAAAATCCCATGGACGGAGGAGCCTGGTGGGCTGTAGTCCATGGGGTCATGAAGAGTCGGACACGACTGAAGCGACTTAGCAGCAGCAGCAGTACATGAACTCAGAAGTGCTCTTTTACCACATGTAGTATATATACGTGTTTTCTATCTGTGAAATTAAGGTACAGCCACAGACATTGAGGTAAATAGCTACTTTCATTCAAACCCCGTGCTTTCTTCCACCCAATGTGTATATGGTTTTGTGCAGTAAAGACAGTCTTTAAAAGTCATGTCTCAACTGAACATATTTCCAACCTTTTACATCCACAGACTCTTATCTTTTCAGATATGTGAGATGTACTTTCATAAGAAAAGCGACTCCAACATATCGTCAGAATCATGTTTTAAAATTCTGACTTAAAGGATTGTCCTGCTTTTTTTGATCAGTACAATGTACATTGAAACAGCCTTTATAAGTAATTAATTGAATAGAAATTTCTTCCAGTAGCAGTGTTCAGTTGTTTAACCAAGCGCACAGGCTCCAGGTATTTAGCATAAGTTTCTAGGGAGAAGGTCCAAGGTCTGAGTTTCTAGGTCCAAGGACCTGGAGACCCTTGTTCATATATTTTGAAACAATGTAGGAAGCCTGTGACTTACATTTATTACAGTGATGTCACTTTCCCTTTTAAAAATGGGCATCACCTCTTCCCCAATGTTTGGCAAGCTCTTATAACCCAAAATTGGTTACCACATGTTTTGGTGGTCTTACTTTAGTATAATATTAATGTATCACAGGGTCAATGCCTGTACTGGAATCTAAAAGTAAAACTTCCCCAGTATGTGTAAATTAGACCAGTGCCACACCATTTCTATGTAAATCTGTGCCTACAGTTGAAGAAATATGGTCAAATGAAGATTATCCTGATTTTCTAGAGGCCAAAACTCAAAAATGTCTGAAGGCATAGCGTAAGTAATATCTGGAAAAGAATCAAAATCACAAATGTCTTTAGTCCCAAAATTTATATACCTCAGTGTTTATTTTCCTTTTATCGTAGAAAATAAAGGCTGAGATCTAAAGAGCCAACCTCGCTACTTTTACAGTGAAATTTTCCAGTCCGTGGTCACTTTGCCTTTTCCTTCCAACACTCCTAGGTGTGGTTTTATAATGGCAGACATTAAAAAGTGATGATGCATACTTTATTTGAAGTTCAGAATTGTTTTGTAACTCCACTTAGACCTTGCTTTCACTGACATATACGTTGCATCTGAAATTCAGAAAATCAAATTATACCCCAGTAGATTTATAGGATACCTTTTTAAATGTGTGCTTTTGGTTTCTTTATGCTTTTCAATAATCAGCTTTTCTGTCTTTTAATTTTGTGTTTTTCCCTTTTTAATCTATAGTTTAGGGATAATGCAGAAATTTGAAGGGCTAGATAGTACAGCGTTAGATTATGAGACCTGAAATCTAAGGTAAATTTACTTGATCTCATAGGTATCAGTTAAATCATAATGTAAGCTTGAGTGCACAGATACAACAATAGAGTGCTCGGCATTTTGGAAAAAATGATTTAGATTTGAATGGACAAGGCTAGTGCTTAATTTCAGTTCTGGCCTGAGATGGACAGTGTGACATACTACCCAGCAGCTCCTTCAGTAAAGAACGTGTTGCCCCACGTCCTGGGAGTGCGCTCAGCAGACAGTCTTCAGCTGTCAGTTCCTTGGGCACTGTCCTGGCCGCTGTGGGATGGATATTCAAAGAGAGAGTGGTGTGGGAAATTAAGGGCCCAGCTGCCCGAGACCCAGCGTGGGATGGCTCTAAGGGCCCAGGGCTCCCTGGGCTTGTGCAGGTTGTCTTGGACCTGCATCTTACCTTAGCATCTCTCTGCCGTTCTTGCTTTGTGCCCCTCCCTCCCCCAGACGCTGATCCCCAGGGCGCTCCTTTGTAACGCCCTGCATGCTAAATTCAATCTCAGAGTCTGTCCCTGGGGAACCCACCTGTGTTAGTCTGTGTTAGCCGCTCAGTCATGTCTGTTTGCAACCCCATGAATGGTAGCACACCAGGCTCCTCTGTCCATGGAACTCTCCAGGCAAGAATACTGGAGTGGGTTGTCATTTCCTTCTCCAAGGGATCTTCTCAACCCAGGGATTGAACTAGGGTCTCCTGCATTACAGGCAGATCCTTTACTGTCTGAGCCACCAGGGAAGCCCAGCTTATGCTCTCTTTCTAAATATGCAAAATCAGATATTGCTCTGACTTCCCAACCATCACTTTCCCTTATCTATTCCGTTTCTGTAAACTGCACCTCCATTCATTCCACAGATAATTTTTGAGCAAATACTATGTGCCAGTCACTGTGTAGAGAAAGAGATGTGGTGTTGGCCTGGAAAATATCCTTCCCTCTTGGAGCCTACATTTCAGTGGGAAAGAAAAATAGTGAATGAGTCTTTACCAGTGTACGTATTTAAGATGGAGAAATGTAGGGTATTATGTACAGATAGTCATGGTATAAAGACACAGGATTTGGAGTTAATAGGTCTAGCTGAGCCACATACTAAGTATGTGAATATGGGCAAGTCACTTTCTCTAAAAGCATCGATTTCCTCATCTATAAAACAGGTTCATAATCAACCACCAATCTGCTTAAAAAGAAATTGTTCTAATAAGATAATCTATATACTATAAACACTCACAATATTGAGTCTCTACAGAATTTATCAGAATCTGACTTCCTTCCTAAATTGTGAGTTCTTCCTAAAGGTCAAAAATCAACCTAATGGTAATAATGTATTATCTAGAAAGGTTGATAAATTAGAATACCACTCCCCCTGTTTACGGTAGGTGGCAGAGTATGCAGTCTTTTAAATACATTGAAAATAACACAGGTAATCAGAATCTGAACTTTTTATAAACATATTGTTAAATTTATAGAATAACTTCGAAAACTTTAATGAAATTTCAAATATACCAAACATCTATGTGCAAATTCAATAAGTTTGTTTTTTCTCCAAAGGTAGGGAAGTATAATTGGCAATTAAATTTTGTGTATTTTTAAGGTGTACAACCTAATGACTCCTGTATCTGTATACGTTGTGAAATGTTCAGCCACAACCGAGCCAGTCAACATATCCGTCACCTCACCCCTAACGTAAAGGCTTTTTAAGACAAATTTGTAAAATAACATGATGATCTGCACTCTGGTTATCTTCTATATATCTTTGTGGCAATAAATCATATCTCTTTGTGTTTCTTTTTCCAAGACTTGAAGAAAATGCTTGTCTTTAAAAACTTGAGTATATTAACATTCTCCCAGCTGAATATATGTTTTATTTTATCTTGCTGATTTGTGGGCACTCTCCTAAGATTGCATAATAAAACATTTAATCACATAAGTTATCTTGATGAACCCTTACACCGTTTTTTTAATCTGTGACCTTTTTTTTTTTTTTCTTAACAACTAGCTTGCTGTTTTCTTGATTAGTAAAGTAAGTTTCTCATACTGTTGCTTCCCCCTGCCGCCCCATGTCGTGTGTTTTTGTAAGGCACTGGTCCTCTTTCCCTTCTCCCAGATTGTCAGTCACTTAATATGTGTTTTGTTTTGTTTTCCCCTTCTCAACCTGCCTTCCACATGCCTTTTTGCTGTTGAAGGGGTCTGCGCGTGGCAGCATGGTCTAGGCAGGAAAGGAAAAGGAAGTGATCACTGCTCTCCTCTGGCCGCCTGCAATAATAAATCATAACTTGCCATTCCCTAACTGGTGGCTGGAGACTTATCTTCATAAATGCACGTGACCCAAGAAGTTTCAGTTTACACACCCTGTCCCTCGGGGTTCTTGCCTGCGGAGAGCCTTTTTCCTTCCTGAAACTAGACAAAGGTTGTACGAATTGAAGCGAGGGCTTCAAAGCACAGGAAGAGGGGAATGTTGTCTTATCCTGTGGCTACCGTGGAGCTCCAGCTAGCCCCGTTTACCTACCCAGGGTGTAAGGCTACATGTCTGTCTGCGAAGGGCCACACTGCGCTCACACTTGCCCTGAAGTTTTGAATTGAAGAACTTTGGGGAGTATTTCTTGTGTGTTTAACTGCATGGTTTTTTTTTTTTTTTTTCATGATAACTCTCTAGGTTTAGGTACATCCTCAAATGGTTAAGCATTGAGCACAAAGATTTACTCATTTGCTAGAGTGACCTATGCACATACACTAGGGCTGAGCAACTAACATTATACATACCATGGTCATATAATTTACGGTCCAAACCCAAACACTTTTAACAGTGAAAGGAGACACTATTAATAATTAAGCAGGTCAGTAGGCATAAAGCAGGACAGTCCTGGGCTATCTAAAATGTCTGGTTATCCCATTTATACCTGGTTATTTCCTTTAAAAGCATTTAAGCAAGTCCAAATCACTTTATGTAAGGGAGGTGAAACTAGACGACACCTACTTCATGCAGGTGGGTGTAGTCATTGTATGGCACTTCTTAACTACCGCCTCGGCGCAAATGTTGATGTCACTGAAGTGTACACAGATGCCATATCTAAAAGGAAGGATAAATTTTTGAAATTTAAAATGAATGGCACGGTAATAATAGTACCTGATGGTACTGATTGTGTATCTGCTTTATCACATTTATCCTCCAGCCACTCTATGAAGTGTGATACTCCCTTTTGTTATTGTTATAATGATTAGTTTTGATTAATAATAATTTTATTATTCCCATTTTTGTATTATAACAATTAACAAAAACTAAAAATTTAAGGGCATCATATTCAAGAGCCTGTGCGTGCTTCTAACTACAACGCTATACTGCCTTCCTCTGGACATACTTCATATCTCTGTGATTATCTTTTTAAAAACATAGTCAGATACATTCCCTTCTATGTAAAAAACAGCAATAAAAAGACTCTGTCCGCCAGCTTGGCACTGCTTTGCCACGGCTCCATGCTTTGTTGCCAGTCCAGTAATTCTGAAAGGGTTCACTGGTTCCCAGAAAGTGAGGTTGCCACAGTATGACTTCAACAATTCTGTTTTAATTTTCAAGTGCCTGGTGCTATTACTGGTCTAGTATTCTGATTACAGGATTTTAAACAGACACAATAATCAGCTCTTTCTACTCAGCCAGGTGGTTTTAGAATTATTAAACCACAAACTCTTAAGGAAAATGCAGCCTTTCATAATTTTTTTTCCTTTATGGATTCTGTGGCTCTTTAAAAAATAATGCTGTCATTAAATGCATTCCAAGTTAAGCTTCTGTTACCTTCTACGTTGAGGAAAGAGAATGCACTGGTTTACACATCTGGAGTAGTTTGCATTGTGTGTTTTTGTGGGATCACGTGTTATAATTGTGTCCTGTGTGCCTGGTCCTCTGCTAGTTGCTTTATATTCAGTTGGTGGCATCTCACCATAACTCTGTGACTTAGCTCATTTATTATCTCCCTTTGACGTGGGATAAAAGAGAGACATGGAAAAAGTTTAAATAATTCACTCAAGGTGTTAACTACCAAAAGTAGCAGAGTGGGGATTTGAACCTAGAGAATCTGACTCCATCGTCCTTGAACCTAACCACCACACTCCTTATGAAGACTGCTTACTTGAAAGTGTCTACTTTCAAAGGAAAAGCAAAAACAGTGAGAGCTGAGTGTCATGCTTGTCTGAATTTCCTGCTGGGCAATTTAGTCTTCGTATTTCATCTACCAAAGTGTGTGTATATTTCATTATGATGAGTAAAGGTACTTCAAAAGCCTTAGGTGACAGAACCAAGGTTTTTATGTTGCAGCATAGGTTTTTGTGGGTAGCATGTTACTGGGATCAACCTGTACAATAGACTCTTCAGGAAGACGTTAACAGAAAAGACTCTGCCAAACCCACTGTCGGCCGATTAGTCATCTGGGCCCTGGGCACATTTTTAACTGAGTAGGCCCAATAGCACAAAAGGTAGTACACACACGAGGGGACGTACAGGGAGAAAAAGTGATGGGAGGCACTCGTGAAGACGTCACTTGAGTAGAAGCACTGGGTGTGATTACCGTCTGCACTGAAAATGTGAAAAGGTCCTTTCCAAACTTTGAAACAACTTGAGGAGCTCTAGAGGGAGCTGATCTATTTATGTACATATATATACATCTTTTCTTTAAAGACATCTCAGACTTCAACTGTGCTATGAACCAGAGTGACGATTCCCTCATCCCCATACAGTAGTAATGATCCTCAGATTTGTAAATGTACAGTAGTGTCAGATCTTAATCTGAAGGAAACACGCATTATTTGATTTTCTTTGAGACTGTTCTTTCCTGTACAAGTGATTCACATGCTGTAACCCTCATAGTACATATGTGTAACACATGTCAGAATTTAAAAGGAAAGTAATGGCTTTTGCTGATGAAAGACTTTAAACTATTTCCCTCAAAAACATGTTTAAAATATATTAAGCATGCAAATATAAATATGGGCCTGAATGCGCATATATTCCTCCATACCCCTAAGCCACACTGGTTCTTTCAGGAGGTCCCCTTGGACTTTAAAATATAAGACATATTTATTCTGAGTGCCGTGGCTGCTGGGTCACACATATGGGAGAATAAAATTATCTATTTCACCTTTAAGCTAGGGTGAAGACAACCCAACTCAGAGTTCATTTCTTCTTCAGGTGGGGAGTATTGAATCTAGTACTGACTTGGATTTATAACTTCCAAAATCCAAGACCCTGGAGGAGAGACGTGAAACTGCTCCCACAGATGTCATGGCAGAGCATCCTTATAACGTCAACATTTCCCTGCCTTCTGTCTTCTAAGCTAAGACAAGGAGAGCAACTTTTTCATTTAATTTAGGAGAAATAAAAGACTCTCTAAGTTTTCCTTTGCTAAAAGTAGTCCGCGATGGAGTTCTGGAAGAAATGAAACCCACGGAAAAGTGAACAGTTTGTAGGTACAGAAAGGGAATTAAGGAACTTTGAGGGTGACATGAAGTATTTGGATTGGGCCAGGTACTTGTGGAGGTAGTAAGCAGGTACCTCACGGGAGGGCCTTGGAGAAAGCATAGTGAGGGAAGTTAGGTGGGCAGAAAATCTCCCCTACCTGATTCCTGGGGAGAGCTGGTTGCAGCCCTGTGAAAGGACCATGTCTGCATGGAGGGGGCAAAGGTCGCTGCTGCTGACTCTGGCCCTCCCTGCCCCCTTCTGGAGCTCTGGTCTCCATCTAACCAAACACTCCTACACTCGGAAAGCTGCCTTACCTTGTTATACTTACTTAATGTTTAAAGTCTTACTCTTAATTCTGGAAGAAAAAAATAATAATCGGTATTTTTTGTTCTGAATTTCAAACACATGGAAAATTTTAATGATAAGGTAAGCCTGCATACAAATGGTATATGTTTTTACTGTTCAAACTACTTGGTATTTACTGGGTTAATCTTGTCAGACTGGTAACATGCAATCCAGTGAAGGAAGGTACAGAGTAACTGTGTATAAGCCAAGGTGAAAGGGCATTGTAGCAAAAAAATAGAATAAATAGAATTAAGGGGAAGCAAAAATATCAGGTGACAGCATCAAATATTTTATACTAATTCTCAAATCATCATGTGATTTATAGAAATATTCAGGTTCCTTGTTATCCTAGACATCATTTATTATAGAACTGTAGTAATAATTTTTAGTGTTATCGATAGTCTGATATTGCTCATGGCTGATTTCTCTCTTAGCATCATTTTTAGAATTTCAGTTTTTTTTTTTTTTTTTATCAAGAATCTCTTTTATTGATTATCAGAAACATTACAAACATCTAATATGAACAAATTGTAACATGACAGTGTTTAGTTTGAACAATTAATACATTTCAGATATAATATTATACATATTTCAATGCTATTCTCCCCAATCATCCCACCCTCTCCTGGTCCCAGAGTCCAAAAGACTGGTCTATACATCAGTGTCCCTTTTGCTGTCTCGTAAATAGGGTTATTTTTACCATCTTTCTAAATTCCATATATATGCGTTAGTATACTGTATTTGTGTTTTTGTTTCTGGCTTACTTCACTCTGTATAATAGGCTCCAGTTCCATCCACCTCCTTAGAACTGATTCAAATGTATTCTTTTTAATGGCTGAGTAATACTCCATTGTGTATATGTACCACAGCTTGCTTATCCATTCATCTGTGGATGGACATCTAGGTTGCTTCCACGTTCTGGCTATTGCAAACAGTGCTGCTATGAACATTGGGGTACACGTGTCTCTTTCATTACTGATTTGGATTTGAATTTTTTTAACCATTCTTTTAACTGGCCAAGACAATGAAAAACAAGTTAATCAAATGAGTTTATTTACGAAAGAATATAACAGTAAATTACTGAGAAATAGACCCACGTGACACAAATGAAAGGACAGAAGACATAAGTCATGGTCAGGTGAGAGCCATGTCACTGTGCATGGCCCAGACACAGTCATACCTGTGTGGCCATTACCCATTTCTCAGCTTCAGTTTTCTCCTCCCAAATGGGGGAAATGATACAAATTATACATTTATTTCAATACTGTTTCAGAATGAAGTAATAGTATTCATTTTGAAATTTATGAAGTGCTACTTAGAAATATTATACACACAAATAAAAGCAATATTTTAATTGTAACTTTGCCACATGTAACCTAGTACGCCATGAACTTTAGGATAATATGTCTAGGTTATCAATTTTTTTTTACTTTTATTGAGCTTTTGATACTACACTGCCATCAGTCAGTTCAGTCACTCAGTCGTGTCCAATTCTTTGCGACCGCATGAACCGCAGCACGCCAGGCCTCCCTGTCCATCACCAACTCCCAGAGTTCACTCAGACTCATGTCCATCGAGTCAGTGATGCCATCCAGCCATCTCATCCTCTGTCGTCCCCTTCTCCCACCTTCAATTTTTCCCAGCATCAGGGTCTTTTCAAATGAGTCAGTTCTTCACGTCAGGTGGCCAAAGTATTAGAGTTTCAGCTTCAGCATCAGTCCTTTCAATGACTATTCAGGACTGATTTCCTTTCAGATGGACTGGTTTTATCTCCTACTCTCAAGAGTCTTCTCCAACACCACAGTTCAAAAGCACCAATTCTTCGGCACTTAACTTTCTTTATTATCCAACTCTCACATCCGTACATGACTACTGGAAAACTGTAGCTTTGACTTCATGGCTGCAGTCAACATCTGCAGTGATTTTGGAGCCCCCAAAATAAAGTCTCTCACTGTTTCCATTGTTTCTCCAACTATTTGCCATGAAGTGATGGGACTGGATGCCGTGATCTTTGTTTTCTGACTGTTGAGTTTTAAGCCAGCTTTTTCACTCTCCTCTTTTACTTTCATCAAGAGGCTTTTTAGTTCCTCTTCACTTTCTCCCATAAGGGTGGTGTCATCTGCATATCTGAGGTTATTGATATTTCTCCCTGCAATCTTGATTCCAGCTTGTGCTTCATCCAGCCCAGCGTTTCTCATGATGTACTCTGCATAGAAGTTAAATAAGTAGGGTGACAATATACAGCCTTGATGTACTCCTTTTCCTATTTGGAACCAGTCTGTTGTTCCATGTCCAGTTCTAACTGTTGCTTCTTGACCTGCATACAGATTTCTCAGGAGGCAGGTCAGGTGGTCTGGTAGGTCAGGTGGTCCCATCTCTTAAAGAATTTTCACACAGTTTGTTGTGATCCACACAAAGGCCTTGGCATAGTCAATAAAATAGAAGTATATATTTTTCTGGAACTCTCTTGCTTTTTCGATGATCCAGCGGATGTTGGCAATTTGATCTCTGGTTCCTCTGCCTTTTCTAAATCCAACTTGAACATCTGGAAGTTCACGGTTTACATACTGTTGAAGTATACTGCCATACTTAAGACATTATAACAACAACAACAAAAATAATGGCATCTTTCTTCTTTGAAATATTGGTATTGGGCTTATGAGCTCTTAGCATTTTTAGAAATTTAAGATCCGTTTAAGCATCTGATGAAAGCTGAGCATCCTCTCCCAGAAAAATACTCACGTCACATACAGATAGAATTTTTCAGAGAATTTCAAACATGTCCTTATCCTTGGATCCTAATGAAAAGCACATCTCCACCTTAAATTGACATACAGCAGGACTTTGGTCACTTGGCTTCTTTCCTTTCAGATTTCTGAGTTTTCCACATTATCACAGTCTTCTACTATGGACTGTTAAAGACGTTGTCTTCCTACCGGTCTATGCCTCCGCCCTTTCCTTGCTTTAGCTGTGTTGCTCCTAAGGTCTGTCTCTTACACAGTCTTGATTGCTGTGTTCAGTCTCCCCTCAGCCAGCACTGCCAGTTCTCCTGCATTTCCCATCAGTGCTCGTTCCCAGTGAGGGAGCGAATGGGGGCTAGAAACCTCCCCGACTAATGCAAGACGCAGAGACCTTGGACAGAAAGGGCAGCTGCAAGTAGGTCAGCACTGCCCGGTGCAGCAAGGCCATCACAGAGGAGAATCATGAGGAAAACTAAACTGTTTCACCGATTTACAAATCTCCTAATCCTTTACAGTCAAATATTTGAAAATTTTTGTGACTGAGTTCATTTGTAAACAGCTCTTGATTCAGAGCCTCTGGAATCTGACCATTCCCCTCCTCTAGTAATATAATATGAAAGTGCTTTTTAAACTGTAAAGAACTAAAACAGCGTAAGGGAGGATCATGCTGGATTATAGTGTGATTTGATGAGATGTGAAGAAAAGTTATACATCATCACCTCCCTTTGTGTGAAATGTCAGCCAGATGAACAAACAGACCAAAGCCGCACCCACCCTCCGCCCCCGGTGGTTAATCTATCAACTGTATATTTTTCCAGGTTTGTAAAATTTTAATCCCCAGATCTTCTACTTTTGCACTAAATCCTCAGCCTTTTCAACTCTTAACTGTCTATCATTTCACAAATGGCCCTCCATATCTAGTGTCTTCAGTCACTACCACCTTTAATTTAAGTCAGCATGTGTTAACAACAACCAAAAGAAAATTGAGCACAAATATTTTTGAATGCAGACATATTCTTAGAATACCAGGAGACCGCAGTGTTCTTATTCGGTAACTTCAGCAACAGTTGTTCTCCCTGTCTAAAAATGTTCCTGTTTGGAAAATGAGAATAAGGACATATAAGTTCTTCATGAGCCAGGTGGATTCACTGTTGTGAACTGGGGGTTTTATTAGCTGATGTTGGTTTAAATTTGTGTATTCTAGTGCCATTCTGAGAATCTTATTTTTAGAATAAAATCTAGAGGTAGGTAGCACACTATTTAATAATGAATATGAAGTCCTGAATTGGAGTATTATTTTATGCTTTTTAAAATATTATCGGTATTGCTAGCTGAATGTTGCAGTAATATTATCATGTTGATAACCAGCATTGATTTTAAGATTTGTGCATTACATAAGCAGAAACCACAAGACACAAAGATTTAAGGTGCAGAAGTGCTGCTGAGGCAGCATTAACAGTGAATTAGATTCCCATTAGGTCCTGTTCAGTGAAAGGGGATCTGCATATGTAGAGTTTAAAGGAATTTAAGAGAGAGAGAGAGAGATTTTTAATTCAAAATGCCAACAGGCATCATTTGGTATTAGAAGCATGGCTTGCACTGTTTCCTGTGTGAGCTTTCATCATTGTTCAGAATTCTTCTTTTTTTAATGCAGTAATTTATTTTTATAGACAATAAATTAATAGCACATGATAAAGAAATTGCTCTTTTTTAGAGGGAGAAAAGACATTTGATGCAAAGAAAGAGTGAGAGCATGGTTATGAAATTTGAGGCTATTAGATACTGTATTTTAACTAATTTTTTATTAAGCTTTCTTATGTTTGTTGTGTCAAATTAGAGTTACTAGTGTTAGCTGAGTTAGAATGTTTTTGATTCTTTTAATCTAGAACTATTATTAAATATTTCTCAGGTTTTTTTATCTTGCAGACCTCTGATAAATCCTCCCATTTCTTCAAACCAAGTGGCTCTTTTTAAAGCTTTAGAACCATTTAATTTTATAGAAACAACATTCTATAAAAAGAAGTTAAAGTATAATCATTTTTCTGCATAAACACATTAGAAAACAAAATGACATTGATAATACGAAGAGAAAGATCTTTGTGGGCATTTAAAACACCAGGGAATTATGTGGCCATGATAAAGAGCTGGCTAGTTAAAATGGAGAAATCAAAGCTAGATATCTTTCTTTACTAATGTACCATCTACTGAAAATTAGCAGAAGTTAGTCCTGAGTTGCTAAAAGCGAACCCCTGGTACTGACTTCCCTGAAGCACTGAAATAGGAAGTGGTGGAAGAAACTTGTAATAGAAGCCCTCAGGGATTCCTCCTCATTTCCCCTGTGATCCCTTTAATCCTTGAATTGTCAAACCACATGGAAAATAATAGAGCTGCGTAGTTCTAAGTCTTAAGTGGTATTATCTTTAAAAAAAAATATATTACATCTTTTCACATCTCTGAACAAGAATAGGGCGTGTTCAGCGTAGAAAAGAATAGCTTTGAGCAAGAAATGCATATTGCTTTTTCATTTTTAATATTATTATTACCTATGACTAAGTTTGTACCCAGTAGGGAAAACAATTATGGCCAATATTTTATTTTCCTTTTTAAAAACAGATGATTCAACGAGAAGCAGATGTGAAAAGTAAGGTGACTGCTGTGGCGTTGACAGACTCTGTTCACAATGTGTGGCATCAAGAAGCTGGCAAAACGATTCGAGAATGGATGAGAGAGGTGAGATGATTTTTTTTTTCCCAGTGCTGAGATGAATGAGTGTGAGCCTTTTATATTTGGAGCCCCCACCAACTTATATCACCTCCCACCCCCAAGCTCCCTTTCTGGAGGCAGAACATTTAGAGGGAATAGAGAAAACCAGACATGGTTGAAATAATAATAGAAAACCCTTTGAAAAAGTGATTACTTTTTTGGAAGCCCTCTCCCCAACCCCCATTTTTTTTTTTTTTTTTTTTTTTTTTTGGCTCTCTATGGAATATATGTATTCATGTAACATATAGTAGGAACTTTGACTGAATAAGGTCATGATCTGTTAGGTTATTATTCCCCAGTATTTACTTTTCCCATCAGCTATGTATCATTGATATTGTTTAATTATAAGAAAGAAGGTCAGTGTATGCCTCTCTTAAATGGATAGCTCACTGCTGCCAGTAGGGGGAGAAGAAGTAAAAAGCTGAAATAGTGCTTGGCAGACCCTTGAGCTAGGAGAAACCCAGGGGCTACTCACGGTCCACCTTAGGCCAAGAAAGCTTTTCATGCTTCCAAAGGGCTTGTGAATCTGAGAGTGTACAAGGACTCATTCCACGTGGTTCAGACAGTAAAGAATCTGCCTGCAATACAGGAGACCCGGGTTTGATCCCTGGGTCAGGAAGATCTCCTGGAGAAGGGAATGGTTACCCACTCCAGTATTCTGGCCTGGAGAATTCCATAGACAGCCCATGGGGTCACAAAGAGTTGGACGTGGCTGAGCGATTAACACTTTCACACTTTCATTCAACATGCTCCCAGTTTTCAAACACCTTTCAGCTCACCATTTCCTTGATTCCTATTGCAGATATATAGCTGAAATTTCTTTTTTATTTATATTTACCTTCCTGATATTATAAGAGATTAACATCAGCCATACCATGCTTTAGCAATTATGTAATCAAATCAATACATATATTTATATGAATGAGCTGGTTGACCTTCCTGATTTTCTTCCAGTTTTTTTTTTTTTTTTTTTTAAGAGAATACCCAGGTATTTATTTAGCTGACCTCTCACCATAGGGACAGTGAATAACTTATACCAGTTCTTGTGGTATACTGTAAGGATCAGAAAGATAATGTTTAAAAAGAGTTTTGAACAAACAGAAGGTCTAAGGTCTGTAACTCCTTAGTGGTATTACGTATCACCAATCTCTTTTCACTGTCATTATTCTCCATTAGAAAAAGTGCTTTCATCATGCAAAAGTCCAAAATATTTTGACTCCACCTCTCACAATAAACTTATAAAGGTGGGACTTTTTTTTTTTTTTAATCTATTCTAACACCTGGGTGTTTTCTGACCACATTGCTTATCGCATTTCCTCCTTTCACAATTTAGCTACATCCTTTATTGTCATTTCCAAGGACCTAAATTCTCTTAAGAGAAATTTTGTATGTTTTTTATGATAATTACTTTTTATCCATCCAAATGTATATATAACCAGCTCCTAGTATAACTAGTAAAGTTTATAAATGATCTATTGGTACCTTTTTCCCACATACATAACCAATATAGAATTTAGTACTTACCCCAAACTAGAAACATCCCTGTTTATCATTTTTTTAATTGTAAGGTCTTCATCGGGGAAGGCAATGGCACCCCACCCCAGTACTTTTGCCTGGAAAATCCCATGGACGGAGGAGCCTGGTAGGCTCCAGTCCATGGGGTCGCTAAAAGTCGGACACGACTGAGCGGCTTCACTTTCACTTTTCGCTTTCATTCATTGGAGAAGGAAATGGCAACCCACTAGTATTCTTGCCTTGAGAATCCCAGGGATGGGGGAGCCTGGTGAGCTTCCGTCTGTGGGGTCGCACAGAGTTGGACACGACTGAAGCGACTTAGCAGTGTACACAAATCTTTTTGGTGAGTTTACTTAGATGAAAGGGGACAGCATAATTTGAGATACATTATAGATTTTATGGAGAAGGCAATGGCACCCCACTCCAGTACTCTTGCCTGGAAAATCCCACAGACAGAGGAGCCTGGTGGGCTGCAGTCCATGGGGTCGCTAAGAGTCGGACATGACTGAGCGACTTCACTTTCTCTTTTCACTTTCATGCATTGGAGAAGGAAATGGCAACCCACTCCAGTGTTCTTGCCTGGAGAATCCCAGGGACGGGGAAGCCTGGTGGGCTACCGTCTATGGGGTCACACAGAGTCGGACACGACTGAAGTGACTTAGCATAGCATAGATTTTATGAAGAAGGCAGTGGCACCCCACTCCAGTACTCTTGCCTGGAAAATCCCATGGACGGAGGAGCCTGGTAGGCTGCAGTCCATGGGGTCACTAAGAGTCAGACATGACTGAGCAACTTCACTTTCTCTTTTCACTTTCATGCATTGGAGAAGGAAAGGGCAACCCACTCCAGTGTTCTTGCCTGCAGAATCCCAGGGACGGTGGAGCCTGGTGGGCTGCCGTCTATGGGGTCACACAGAGTCGGACACGACTGAAGTGACTTAGCATAGCATAGCATAGCAAGGTCTTCATATTCCAGGTGAGACATATAAAAAGAATTTATCTAGATTTATTTTTTAAATATTTCTAACTAAGACTGGATTAGGCATCCCCTTCAAAAGTCAGAATACATTGACCTGTGCATTTTTTTCATCCTGCTGAAATAGGCAGTAGCTGAATTCATCTTAATTTAACCAATGAAGAGATAGAAAGTAACCAAAGGGACTTCTTACCTTGGGCTCCAGGCTGTAAGGCTGAGTGGGCAAGGTAGAGCCCACTTAGCATAAGGAGGACATTATGCTAAGTGAAATAAGCTGGACACAGAAGGAAAAGTACTACATGGTCTCACTTACATGTGGAATCTAAAAGAGTCAAATGCTCAGAAGCAGAGAACAGGATCATGGTTCCTCATGTCAGGAAGGTGGGGGAAACAGGGAGATGTTGGTCAAGGACTGCAGGGGTATAGAGTGCACAAGTCTAGAGACCTAATATACAGCATTTTGAATACTGGAAATTGGCTAAAAGGATAGATTTCAGGTTCTCTCACCACACACTGAAAAATGCTAGCTGTGTAAACGAGAACGTGTTAATTGGCTTGATTACAGTTATCATTTCACTGTGTATATGTATATTAAATCATCATGTTGTACAACTTAAATATATAGTTTTTATTAGAAAAAAAAAAAAGGCTGAGGGGGCGAACATCCTTTCCTGACATATCCCTGGTCTCTGAAAGTCTGCTGCCAAGCCAGATGTGTGGTTCTATGTAGTAGTCATGAGCCCTCACCCATCATCATTCAGTTATGAGCATCTGTCCTGGAAATACAACCTGGTGAATAATAGTTCTTATCCGAGAGCATAACACCTTCCATATTAAAGAGCAACCTATAGACATTGATGATTTACAACTCATAACAATGAGTAAAAATCCACACTCAACCAGGGCACCAAGCATCTCCAAATACTTCCAAATATCTTGCACAGGAATACGTACTACCTGCTTCTCTCTTTAAACTTCATACATTAAGGTATAACCTTTTTATAAAAATTTTTAATTCACTTCATATCTACACTGAAATATTGTCAGCCCTTGATTTAAATGTCAATGTCACTCAGCCCTGTGACCTATAGGCACTTCTAAGTTTATATTAATAACCCCAAAATTTTGGATTTCACAGACAGCGTACAGCCACAGAAACCTGTAAAGTCATAATTTCACAGTAAAAGACTTTTTAAATGGAAAATACTTAACTTGAAGACATCACTATATTGCCTCTTTTTTCTCTTTATCCCTCAGACCCAGAGAAACTGTAGTTACAGGATCCATCTCAGTCTGCTGGCTCTGCCGGAGGCTTCTTTCTCTCTGCTTGGTGGTTGGAATGGGGCCGGGCTGCATCTGAGGCTCAAGCCTGGCTCTGTTGGTGCCTCCAGTCCAGCATGTTTTGTCCACTCAGGACAACTGAGAATACGATCGCTGGGGTCTGGACAGGCCTCCAGCATGATCTGAGTTTAGTAGGGCTTTCCTGATGGGCTACTTCTAATCATCATCCAAGACACTTCACTAGTGTTCATCTCAGCTGAAGAACTGGGATAGGGTACAGACGGAGCATTGAGAAGTGGGGCAGAATAAGCACTAGAAAAACAGTGAAAAGAGATTTGGTTTCTAAACTATAGAAACGCGTCTCAGAACAGAGAACTACATTTGATAAGATGGAATTTCAGATAGACTGAGTTCATACGTCATGGCTGTATGTCCTTCCCTTGTTTCCTTCCCTTCATACACTTCCAGGTTTGTTTACATTATTTTATTTCATTATACTCTGTCATATGGCAAACAGATTTCTAGCTGGCTTTGTCCATTTCTCTATATGCTTTTCCCAGTGGTCTAAAAACGTCACACAAACATGAACACACCACGCATGTACGTCAACTTACAGTATCAAACCTTTACAACCCTATACCAGTACTTTGTCATTGCAGAGAACTGTGGACATATTTACTTTAACTATAACTATAGGGTGTTTATTTTCTATCCTGATTTTATTGAGAAATCAAAACCTCAACATTTGCCTAGATAAAAACTGAAATTTCAGAATCATAAAATGGTAACCTGCATTTTGCTTTAAATATTTTGAGTTTAAAGGTGACCTGGATAAAATCCATTTTGTGGAGTTTAAAGTCAATGATAGCAAGTTAGAAAATGATTAATCAACTGTATACTATAATGTACCATTAATATTATTAGTACTGAAAATATCCTATAATACTTACATACATGAAGTGTAAGTGAACAGTATTAAAACTGACATACCACCTGGGTTATAGCTGACTTTCATCAGATTTGGAGGTACCTCTAGGATGAATAATAATTAAAATATATACCTAATCGCTGCCTGTCGGTAGAGCTAATTGCTGTCATTGAAAAGACTAAATTGTTTAAGAATTAAGAAAAAGAGAGGAAAGAGAAAGTCATTCTTCAGTGAAGCTATCTCCCAGTATCACTTCAAGCCTATTTTTAGTACCTATAGAAGTCATGATTTTTGAATTTATTAGGGGTTGTGATGAATGATAAAACAAATCATCCATTTACATATCTTGACACTGCTTTGGAGAATACTTATTTCTTACAAGCAAGTGTCACCTTGTATATAAAAGCTGGCTAATTGTGTGCTAATCTGCATTATCTAGAACTCTCTGATGTGGTATTCTATCAATACTAATATTAATTTTAACTTATTTCAAATGTATGAAATATCTTCTAAGACCCTATTTCTTTTCTAATTTCTTATCCCTTACATTGTATAATTTTGCATTCGGCTGCTAATTAAGATTAGGAGTGCAAATTATAGAATACATAACAACTTTAAGCCATCAAGCTTTTGTAATACATGCAAATAGTAATATTTTATCCATTTTAAGTATAAAAAGAAAGAAAACATTTAAGAACATTACTAGATGTTGTGTTTGTTTTCATGTTTTTTTTTTTCCACACAGTTCAGTAGTTTCATTGATCTACTGTTTCTTACAAAAATCTGCCATGCTTTGTGAACTTCACTTTCTAATCTCATACAGCAACCCTTCCTTTATGTTATTCCTGCTCTCCCTGGTCCCAGAACAGTAGGGTTGCCTTGACAAATCTATTCAAAAGCCATTCCTCAGCCTTTATTGGTGGGGACTGAGGCCTTTGAAATTCTCTCCTCACTGCAACACAGCTGACATCTTCTTCCAGACAGAATGAATTAAGGAAATACAATAAGACACTTGATCTACCAGTCAAGGATCTTTCCACAGTGAGGACGGATTCCATGGTGCACAACCAGGACAGCAAGCATCTAAATACACACAGTACATGCTTATTTATGAGAAGAGCAATCAGCGATTTTTCTGACATGATTGATAGGATGATTTCTTTTAAAATAAAATCTGCATGGAAATTCACTCTGTGTGTGTGTGTGTGTGTTGGAAATTTTTTTAAAGCCATATAAGGTTAATCACATTTTTTAAGCCATACTTCAAATGTTGTTGTTGTGTGCGTGTGTGCTTAGTCATATCCGACTCTTTGCGACCTCGTGGATTATAAACCACCAGACTCCTCTTTTCGTGGAAGTTTCCAGGCAAAGATCCTGGAGTGGATTGCCATTTCCTTCTCCAGGAATCTTCCCAACCCAGGGATTGAACCCATGTCTCCTGCATTGGCAGGCGGAATCTTTACCACGGTACCACCAGTGGTACCCCCAGACTTCAAATATACACTTAAAATGTATAGAAGGAATATAGATTATTTTTATATCATTTAAGTTGTAAGTCATCATCTTAGAGGTTTGTCTTTAATATTGAAGGTTTTGTGTCCTCAGACACAGAGCTACAGTTCACCAGATTGCGTTTCTTTTGATCTGTTTGATACAGCCTTCATTGAACCAAGTTGAAGTGAAAATTAAAAGATTTTATATTTATAGGGGCCATTTTGAGGATTAGTTGCAAAATTTATTTCCTCTAGTATTACAGAAACAAAAAATATAGTTTTAAAATATGCTGTTTTTTATATGTTCAAATTAATATTTATTTTTATCTAAAAACTAAAACTAGACACCCTTTCTGATTTCCTTTAATTAAAATACTAGACTTCTTTTATAAGTATATTGCATCATGGTTCACAGAAGGTTACATGTCTTCTTAATATCAGGACAGATAATTTGCTAAACTGTAGAAGATAAACTTTTTCCACAGTCATCTTACTCATGAATAATTGCTGACTGTTTACATAAGAGGATTTCTTATAGTATATAGAGGTAGAGTATAATTATAATGGCTGATTGCATTGGATAGATTAATCTCTACAGCCTAACAAGTTGGTCCTGCCTTAAACTGTGTTTCAACAGAACATTGTCTCTATTTCGTTGCAGAACTGTTGTAATTGGGTCTCTAGCTCAGAACCATTAGACACATCCGTGGAGTCCATGCTGCCTGACTGTCCCCGAGTCTCAGCAGGTATGTCTTTGATGAGAGATGTATAGAATGCTTTTAAGGTGAAAAAATATACTAATGAAATGTGGTATTCTATTTTGTGAATTAAACATGTTGTTCTGCCTTGAATCTGAATGAATTAGTGGTAAGATATGGCATGGGGCAGGCCCACTACCAAAAATGCATTAAGTGGTTGAAGATGCTTACCAACAAACTCAGTGAAGAAGAATAGATGCAAACGACTTGAGAGTAATATAAACAGTTGCTGTTGAAGCTTAGAGATACAGGTTGTACAATTAAAACTTAATTAAAACAAGGACTCAATAGCCATACAGGATCTCAAGAGTATTTGTCTCTGATTAATTACCAACTCAGTGATCCAGTAGGAAGCCAAGACCATGAGTTCAGGAAAGAGAAATTCCAAATGCCTAGAGTCTACAGACATTTTTCATGTAAAAGCTTTTGGTTGGACCTGTTGTGTTAGATGAGACTTGGATTACAGGAAGACGTGCAGGCTGATACTCTGGACAAAAGAAAACACCAATGAAGGAGGGAGGACTGGATGAATCAGAAGATGTCCATTTCATGGGGAACTATGAACAGGCAAGACCAGCCTGTCCACTGAAAGAACAGAGGTGGTGGGCGGAGCGCCTGAGGAAGCAGGTGCGCTCCAGACAGTTTAATGTTGGTGTTGACTTCCAGCCTCAAAGATTTGTACTTCAGTCCCTCATCTCTAGGTCAGAAGAAAGAGTGACATTTTTCATTACTTTCCGGTTTGGGCTTTCACAGTTTTCATGATAAACACAAAGTGAGCAATAGTGTCTGATTATAATGCAGAACAGAAATGGGTTTCCTGGTCATAGGTGCCAGAGAATGAGCAGAAGTTTTGAACATGTTGTTGTTCAGTCGCTAAGTCATGTCCAACTCTTTGCACCCCCATGAACTGCAGCAAACCAGGCTTCCCTGTCCTTCACTGTCTCCCAGAGTTAGCTCCAAATGATGTCCATTGAGTCAGTGATGCTGTCTAACCATCCAATCCTCTGCCGCCCTCTTCTCCTCTTGAACATGAACTGCTCCATTTAACAACCATAGGAGATAGCTAATCGCAAAGTACTTAAAGTTGCATACATGTTTATGTATTTGAAGGAAATAATTTGGAGAACAGTTCAGCTACTAGGTAAAGAACTCTTATGATAACTAAATTTTACCATCATTAATACCTAAACTTGAACTGAATTTCACTGTTATTATAACTAAACTTTCCAGGTCTATCATTCAGGGTTCAGTCAGAGAAACACACTAGTAGGAGATATATATGCTACAGGGTGTGTGTGTGCGCACGTGTGCATTAATTACAATATATTTTCTTTATTATCAGTGGTTATGTTTTGTGAAGTCTCTGAGAACACTGTATCAGTAAATACTGAATCATTACTCCTAAAGAAAATGCAGGATTAGGTTTGGAAGCTTCTGGTCACATTTTCATCAACCGGTCAATGTATATAACTTTCTTTTATGAGTGTTTCTGTTTGAAGATGCCTTATTTAATATATAGTTGACTCACTAACATTGAACTCACAGTCCACGGCACTAACTCATGCCTGAATAGGACTCACTTACTTTCTCCATAAGATAATCACTGTCTTAACACTTCAGTATACTTGGACACCATTTCAGAGAAGCAAATCATCAACAAAAACACAGCAGTGTGAAAAACAGGACACTAAATAGTCTGCAAAAATGATAATTGTTTACAGTACAAAACTGGATCAAGAATTCAAAGCATGACCTTGTTTGACCTTAGTTAGGGTTGTGCCTATTGAGCAACTCAAATTTTTGTTTTTACCACATGTACACGTCCACAAATAACAAAACACCACAAGTATTGATTACAAATAAATTTTAATAAGTATGTGAATTCAGAAATACGGAATCCACAAATAATGAGGACAGACTGTAGACAGTAAAGGATTTGTTACAGAGGTTTGACCTAGGACTGGATCAGATCTGATTGAGCAGTATCTAGAAGAATGTCAACTTTACTTGTGATGCTAGAGCTGAGTCTGCAGAGCAGACAGTTGTTAAGGGAAGATGTTATATAAAGGGATGAAGAGCAAGAATGAGCTGGAACCCATAACCATGAGTTGGAACCCACGAGGATGGACTTCAGTCTGTGCCGGTTCTTGAGGCTTCTGTCCTTGGCGGTGTGGGTTCCTGAAGAAACCAGTGCCCTTTGTCATGAAGCTAACCACTGCCTTGTGCCACCAAGTGAACCAGCAGATAAACAGTGTGTGTGAGCTTGAAATGGTTGCTGCTTCACTTTAAGCCCCTAAATCTCCAACACAAGTCTCCCTTTTCTACCAGCCTAAACAGAGACGTACAGTTTAAAAAGGAATTCTGGGAATAATAGTTCAACCAAGCCAGAGTGCCTCACTGCAGAAGCTCCACAGTTCACCCCTTGTCTGCTTGGCACTCACATACATCTCCTTAAACCAGACACTCTCCAAACGAAGACATTAAAGTAGTCTTGCTTCCACCTAACATGATGTAACTGTCCTATGTACAACCGAATACACACTAAAAGAACAGGATACAATGCTCTTTTTTTGTCCTTAAATGATGCTCATTCTTCTCATCTTTGATATCCTATAATTTAATACTGAGAGATAAAGCTAATTACTATTGACACGTCTTACATGAGATGATAAGGAATCAGTTCAGTTCAGTTCAGTCGCTCAGTCATATCCGACTCTTTGCGACACCAAGAATTGCAGCACACCAGGTCTCCCTGTCCATCACCATCTCCCAGAGTTCACTCAAACTCATGTCCATTGAGTTGGTGATGCCATTCAGCCATCTCATCTCATCCCCTTTTCCTCCTGCCCCTAATCCCTCCCAGCATCAGAGTCTTTTCCAATGAGTCAACTCTTCGCATGAGGTGGCCAAAGTACTGGAGTTTCAGCTTTAGCATCAGTCCTTCCAAAGAAATCCCAGGGCTGATCTCCTTCAGAATGGACTGGTTGGATCTCCTTGCAGTCCCAGGGACTCTCAAGAGTCTTCTCCAACACTACAGTTCAAAAGCATCAATTCTTGGGTGCTCAGCCTTCTTCACAGTCCAGCTCTCACATCTATACATGACAACTGGAAAAACCATAACCTTGACTAGACGGACCTTTGTTGGCAAAGTAATGTCTCTGCTTTTGAATATGCTGTCTAGGTTGGTCACAACTTTCCTTCCAAGGAGTAAGCGTCTTTTAATTTCATGGCTGCAATCACCATCTGCAGTGATCTTGGAGCCCAAAAAAATAAAGTCTGACACTGTTTCCACTGTTTCCCCATCTATTTCCCATGAAATGATGGGGCCAGATGCCATGATCTTCGT
Source organism: Tragelaphus eurycerus (assembly GCA_935064755.1). Taxonomy (NCBI): domain Eukaryota; kingdom Metazoa; phylum Chordata; class Mammalia; order Artiodactyla; family Bovidae; genus Tragelaphus; species Tragelaphus eurycerus. The sequence continues at coordinate 1,379,095 of CAKXYN010000014.1, forward strand.
TTTCTGAATGTTGAGCTTTAAGCCAACTTTTTCACTCTCCTCTTTCACTTTCATCAAGAGGCATTTTAGTTCCTCTTCACTTTCTGCCATAAGGGTGGTGTCATCTGCATATCTGAGGTTATTGATATTTCTCCCAGCAATCTTGATTCCAGCTTGTGCTTCTTCTAGCCCAGCACTTCTCATGATGTACTCTGCAAATAAGTTAAATAAGTAGGGTGACAATATACAGCCTTGACGTACTCCTTTTCCTATTTAGAACCAGTCTGTTGTTCCATGTCCAGTTCTAACTCTTGCTTCCTGACCTGCATATAGGTTTCTCAAGAGGCAGGTCAGGTGATCTGGTATTCCCATCTCTTGAAGAATTTTCCATGCTTTATTGTGATCCACACAGTCACAAGCTTTGGCACAGTCAATAAAGCAGAAATAGATGTTTTTCTGGAACTCTCTTGCTTTTTCAATGATCCAGCGGATATTGGCAATTCGATCTCTGGTTCCTCTGCCTTTTCTAAAACCAGCTTAAACATCTGGAAGTTCACGGTTCATGTATTGTTGAAGCCTGGCTTGCAGAATTTTGGGCGTTATTTTACTAGCGTGTGAGATGAGTGCAGTAGTTTGATCATTCTTTGGCTTTGCCTTTCTTTGGGATTGGAATGAAAACTGACCTTTTCCAGTCCTGTGGCCACTGCTGAGTTTGCCAAATTTGCTGGCATATTGAGTGCAGCACTTTCACAGCATCATCTTTCAGGATTGGAATAGCTCAACTGGAATTCCATCACCTCCACTAGCTTTGTTCATAGTGATGCTTTCTAAGGCCCACTTGACTTCACATTCCAGGATTTCTGGCTCTAGGTGAGTGATCACACCATCGTGATTATCTTGGTCATGAATATCTTTTTTGTACAGTTCTTCTGTGTATTCTGCTACCTCGTCTTAATATCTTCTGCTTCTGTTAGGTCCATACCATTTCTGTCCTTTATCAAGCCCATCTTTGCATGAAATGTTCCCTTGGTATCTCTAATTTTCTTGAAGAGATCTCTAGTCTTTCCCATTCTGTTGTTTTCCTCTATTTCTTTGCATTGATCGCTGAGGAAGGCTTTCTTATATGTTCTTAATAAGGAATAAGAGAGAATAAAACAAAAAATATTTCCTATATATATTCATATCAAAATAGGGAGGAAATGCTTATAACCATTACATTCTTCATTTTTTGCAACTGGTCATATAGCAGGTATGTAAAACTGCTTCATTCCATATTCTCTTTGCTTTTAGCAAGCACCTCAACTGGTCATGATTCCTTGCCCGATGGGATGCCCCATAGCTTCATTCCTGAAGGGTGTAAGCCATTAGCAGTTCTGCAGGATTTACATTACTGTATTTTTCTGTTGACATTAATCACAGTATTCAATATTAACAGGTGTCCTAGAGGATTTCCTTCATCACAGACATACTCCTATTTACTGCCGTTGTGTAACAGCAACTGAGTTTTTCCTTAGTAATCAGGATTAGTCCCCCTAGCCAGTGTAGTAGCACTCTCCATTGCTTGTTCACCCAGTGGTATAAGATAGCAGTTTCAGTTTTAGTTCAGTGGAGTCATCGTTGTGATACCTTATGGAAGCATTCCTCCTGGTGCAGCCTTTAGACCAACAGAGCCCACAGTCATGGGAATGGGAAGCAATAGCTTTGCTAGTAGACACCAAGGGTAATAGGAGAGAAGAGAAGCCAGCCCCAGTTCTACTCCTCATTCCTAGATACAATACCAGAAACATGACAGGGCCTGTAACTGAGTGTTCAGAAAGTCATCCCACCATTCTCTGCAGCCCGCTGCTTATGGATAATGGGGAACGTGGTAAGACCCATGACTGTTGGCAAACCTCAGGCCCTTTCTCATCCTCTTGCCTGCTCCCGCTGATGGAAGCCAGCTGCCACGTTGTGAGCACTCATGCAGAGGCCCACATGGCATGGAATCCGTGTCTCTGGCCGAGAGCCAGCATGGATCTAAAGTCTGCCAACAGCCACGTGAGTGACCCTGGAAGAGGATCCGAGCCTTGAGATGCCACCAGCCTCAGCTGCACTCTCACTGTTTCTCACGGTGGCCTTGTGAGAAACCCAGAGCCAGTCGTCCACCTAAGGCACCCTCAGAACCAGGCCCAGCACACGCTGAGACTGATAAATGTGTTATCATCATAAGCTGTGAATTTGGGCGGTGCTTTGTTCCACAGAAGTAGGTAGCACAACAGGCTTAACTTAAACTGTGCTGGTCGTTCAAGCCTAAGTGGAAAGAAAACACAACTTTTTTTGAGCCTCAAGCTTTGCTTCTCTGATATATTAGGGTTTAAGAGTAACTCTTTTAAAAAATGCACTCTAAAGCTCTGTGAAGACAATTCATTCCAACCCCTGCTCCTCCACTACCTCATTAGACTTTGCTGTACAGTTTACCAGAGATAGATTTCCTCTTTATCATGCTCATTGGATCTTATACTAAGTTGTCAGCTCTTATCTGAGCTTATACTTAAGCTTATACTATTCAGCTCTTCTCTGATCAAATTTTTCTTAGAACAGAGCTTGCTGCTTTCCGTAACCTTCTATTTCTTGTGAGTTTTTATTCCAACAAATGTGACTTAAATCAGAAGGCAATTTCACATGCACTCCGCATTTACAATTATTGCCCACTTTTTGAAAGCTTCCTTTATGCCTCTTCACTTTTACAAAAGACCTGTGTTAGTACCTCTTTTCAATAACAGAAAGAAACCTAAAGAGGATTTTTGCTTTCTGGAACAAAGGCGAAAGCAAAAAATAGCATACAACGTTTGTTTTCAGGGAGCCATCATAGAGGCAGCAAATATCCTGAGCTTCAAGAGTGGGACCACTGAGGTCCTTCCCTGGGAACTACACTCCAAACCCCAGCATCATGCTGCCATAGTTGTGAACTGTGCCTGTGAGCATCTGTGCCTTTTCTCGAATTATTTTGGGGCACCCATTAGCAAAATGCTTTTGACTGTGGTGTTGGAGAAGACTCTTGAGAGTCCCTTGGACTGCAAGAAGATCCAACCAGTCCATTCTGAAGGAGATCAATCCTGGAATTTCTTTAGAAGGAATGATGCTAAAGCTGAAGCTCCAGTATTTTGGCCACCTCATGCGAAGAGTTGACTCATTGGAGAAGACTCTGATGCTTGGAGGGATTGAGGGCAGGAGGAGAAGGGGACGACAGAGGATGAGATGGCTGGATGGCATCACTGACTCGATGGATGCGAGTCTGAGTGACCTCCGGGAGCTGGTGATGGACAGGGAGGCCTGGCGTGCTGCGGTTCATGGGGTCGCAAAGAGTCGGACACGACTGAGCGACTGATCTGATCTGATTAGCAAAATGTGCCCTAAGGTAGTCGCTTCTTCACTTTACATCATTTGGACTTATGAAAGATTTCATGGGAGTTACCCTACTTTCAGATAGTTGGAAGCACCTGTATCCATTTATTCCTCAAATTCATTGAGCACTTACGTTCCAGGCACTGCTCTGGAAGCTGGGGACATAGCACTGTCTCCAGCTATGCAGATAGTATAATATCCTGCTATGTCCCCAGGACATAGCAGATAGTATGATGATTATCTCCCCCCCACACACACCCCAAAAAGGGTTTTTTAAAAAAACTATTTCCAGGCCCTCGGCTGCTTTTGAACCTAGCATCAGCACTGCATGTGTGCTCAGTCGTTCAGTTGTATCTGACACTTTGTGACCTCGTGGACTGCAGTCCACCAGGCTCCTCTGTCCATGGGATTCTCCAGACAGGAATACTAGAGGGGGTTGCCATTTCTTCCTCCAGGGATCTTTCCTACCCAGGGACTGAACCCACATCTGCTGCATTGGCAGGTGGATTCCTTACCACTGAGCCGTCTGGGAAGTTCAGTTCAATTCAGTCACTCACTTGTGTCCAACTCTTTGCGACCCCATGGACCGCAGCACGCCAGGCCTCCCTGTCCATCACCAACTCCTGGAGTTTACCCGAACTCATGTCCATTGACTCGGTGATGCCATCCAACCATCTCATCCTCTGTCGTCCCTTTCTCCTCCTGCCCTCAATCTTTCCTAGCATCAGGGTCTTTTCAAATGAGTCAGTTCTTCACATGAGGTGGCCAAAGTATTGGAGTTTCAGCTTCAATATCAGTCCTTCCAATGAACACTCAGGACTGATCTCCATTAGGATGGACTGGTTGGGTCTCCTTGCAGTCCAAGGGACTTTAAAGAGTCTTCTCTCCAACACCACAGTTCAAAAGCATCAATTCTTCAGAGCTCAGCTTTCTTTGTAGTCCAACTCTCAAATCCATACATGACCACTGAAAAAACCATAGCCTTGACTAGATGAACCTTTGTTGGACCTTTCTGTCTAGGTTGGTCATAACTTTCCTTCCAAGGAGTAAGCATCTTTTAATTTCATGGCAGCAGTCACCATCTGCAGTGATTTTGGAGCCCAAAAAAATTAAGTCAGCCACTGTTTCCACTGTTTCCCCATCTGGGAAGACCAGGGATCAACATTGTTGCTGCTGCTGCTAAGCTGCTTCAGTCGTGTCCGACTCCGTGCGACCCCATAGACGGAAGCCCACCAGGCTCCCTCGTCCCTGGGATTCTCCAAGCAAGAACACTGGAGTGGGTTGCCATTTCCTTCTCCAGTGGTATCAACATTAGGTTGCATCAAATGAGAGAAGAGTTAGAGCCAATATACCCAGCTTTTTCTGTACCTGCTTAGAAAAATTGAATGGGTTTTCTGTCAAGATTAGCAGTTCTACTCAAAGAATCCTTAAAACATGTTGAACATTTTTATGACAAGATCAACATTATTATGACATGATAAAAGTGGAATTTTAAAGAAGATTAATTTACTAAGTGAATAAAAGATAGGAGCAAGAAGCCAGCAGCAGTAGACTCAGCAGGATGTGACAGTAAAGCCAGGGTACGTGGTTGATGGTGTGAACTGAAGTAGTGGCAGTGGGAACATAGGGGATAAGAGAGCGATGACTCGGGAAGAATCTGCACTGCTTGATGATACACAGGTCGAATATGGAAGCTGTGCAGAGGGGGAAGACAATGATAAAGAGTCGGACACGACTGAGCAACTGAACTGAATGAAAAGTAACTTGGATAATGAAAATGCCATTACCAGAAGTATCGGGGAGCTTGAGGGAGAAATCAGTTACGGGCAAGAAATGATGAAATTGTCTTCAGTCGTTCAGTTCAGTCACTCAGTCATGTCCGACTCTTTGCAACCCCATGAATCACAGCACGCCAGGCCTCCCTGTCCATCACCAACTCCCGGAGTTCACTCAAACTCATGTCCATCGAGTCAGTGATGCCATCCATCCATCTCATCCTCTGTCATCCTCTTCTCCTCCTGCCCCCAACCCCTCCCAGCATCAGAGTCTTTTCCAATGAGTCAACTCTTCACATGAGGTGGCCAAAATATTGGAGTTTCAGCCTCAGCATCAGTCCTTCCAATGAACACCCAGGGCTGATCTCCTTCAGAATGGACTGATTGGATCTCCTTGCAGTCCAAGGGACTCTCAAGAATCTTCTCCATTACCACGGTTCAAAAGCATCAATTCTTCAGCGCCCAGCTTTCTTCACAGTCCAACTCTCACATCCATATGTGACCACTGGAAAAACCATAACCTTGACTAGATGGACCTTTGTTGGCAAAATAATATCTCTGCTTTTTAATATCCTATCTAGGTTGATCATAACTTTCCTTCCAAGGAGTAAGCGTCTTTTAATTTCATGGCTGCAGTCACCATCTGCAGTGATTTTGGATCCCCCCAAAATAAAGTCTGACACTGTTTCCACTGTTTGCCCATCTATTTCCATGAAGTGATGGGACCAGATGCCATGATTTTAGTTTTCTAAATGTTGAGCTTTAGGCCAACTTTTTCACTCTCCTCTTTCACTTATGACCTACTTAATTGAGGTGATGATAGTGGAGGTGATTCAAGTAGAAATGGCAAATGTTGTTTAAGCACTTTTGAAACACTTGAAATTCTCTGATTAATAATCTTGTTACTGTACTTTAAAATGGTAAGATTATTTGATGTTTTCAATGTGTACTGACCACAAGTTAATGATGGATATCCAGACTATCCGTTCAATTCACTGAAGCCTTTCCCCCCCCCCAGATTTCTAATTTATGAAGTTTTATAGCAATATGCTTTCCATCTTTTGGCTAGAAGTTTCATGGTCAAAGCAATGAAATTACCTGTAAAAATACATACTCATCTAATATTGTATTTTTTCCTTTATTACTAAATGTTTCCCTTTACCCAAGAAAATAGACTTAATGCTCATAATAGCTCCATTTTATGAATGTTGTTTACCTATGCATGTATATTTTAAAAACAGGTACAGTAAAAATTTTTAATTGTACTTATAATATCACTGATAATTATTTTCAGTACAGTCATACTGTTTTTATTTTCCTTTGGAAAGCAAGTGTGCTTGACAACTCTACACTTAAGAATTGGCAGCAGTATATCTTATACTTAAAGTTAAGTCTAATTTTTCAGTTATTATAACATATAGTGAATGGTAGATATTTGAGGGATCTTGAATACATGCCAAGTGACTGGTTCCCCCACTTTTTTATATTAATAGTGTTTATTACTAGTAAAAATGAGCCCACTGGAAACATTGTTATTCAAAGAAACAAATAGTTTATAGGATATATTTTATTGTATAGCCACATTTTGGTTGTTTACATTTGTTATAAAATGACAACAGCAAATATCTGCCTTGATTATCATGTATAAATATTATGAAATGTTACAATGACAATTTTTTAATATCTGCAAGGATAGTTTAAGTTCTTCTAGAGGAAGGTACTGTGAAAATGTAGTATAGCTATATATTTTCATTAGTCACTTTAGAATTTAAGGTTGTCATTTATTTAAAAACAATTGATTATTTTATTCCGGTAGGAATGGAAAAAGCATTTGCAGGAATACTTTCCCTCCCATTCTCCTGTCTCCATTCTTATTTTTAAACAACAAATAACTTAGTTATTCGTGTTTTTCTGTGTTCTCTGTGATATTGATAAGGGTCACGAAACCATAGTCACAGAAAGATAGAAAATATAATGAAGCAATCAAAAGGAAGACTAATAGTCAAAAAGACACATATTCAGTAGAACACAGAAATCAGGAAACAAAGCTAAAAGAAACTAGGGTAGCAGGAAAAGATGAAATTAGAAATGATCTTATATGGTGTGTTGCTGGCCAAAAATAGCTAATATAATTTTTGACTATGCATGAGGAAACATTCTTCTAGGTGAAAGGAAAGCAAAGCAGAAATATTTGAAAGCAGACAAGGTTTCAGAGCACAATATCTCCTCACTTCTTACAGGTCTAGGCACAGCTTGCTTCAGCTGGCCCATGACTGACAGGCCATTCTTTGCCAGGCGGTTCTAACTGGACCTCCGCGTAAGAAAATACTGCTGCCCAAGCCTGCATACTTTCAGCTCCCTCTGAGTGTGCTCCCCTCCTGCCTCTGTGGGTACCTACTTTCTGTCCCCACCCATTCATTCATCAGGAATTCGCCACGGACCGAGCGTTGCTCCAGGTGTCAGGGACACAACAGTGAATTACAGTAGATAATAGTCTTGACATGGAGCTTATATTCTAGGAGGGAAGACAAACAGTAATAAAAGGATAAATAAAGAGAGTATATATATTAGATGGGCTTCCCAGGTGGTGCAATGGTAAAGAATCTGCCTGCCAGTGCAGGAGACACAGTTCCATCCCTGGGTCGGGAAGATCCCCTGGAGAAGGGATTGACAACTCACTCCAGTACTTTTGCGTGGAGAATTCCACGGACAGAGGAGCCTGCTGGGCTGCAGTCCACGGGGTCCCGAAGAGTTAGGCACAGCTGAGTGGCTGAGCACACATACATGTTAGATGGTGTCACTGGTAGGAGGAATAGAAAGCGAGACAAAAAGACCTGTGGTGTATGTGCCTGTGGGGGGAAGGTCTAAATTGTTAGGAAGGTGGCCAGGGACGGCCTCTTTGAGAAGATGACCCATCTAGGACATTCCTTCCAGTCCCGATCTTCTGCCATTCCTCACTGATAAAGACAGTGCATATTTTCCTGTCTATTTAATAACTTTAGATATCCTTTTCCTAGACTTTGGGGTATCTACTTAGCTATTGAAATCATTGCTTGTATACCCTCACAACAGTCTTGTTCGGAGTTCTTGAAAACCCGACCTTCTCATCAGGTCCCTTGACCAGTCCTCTAAGGTTTATGGTAACCATAAAGCATAGTTATCAGAAAGTTATTAAAGTCATCCCACTCTCCCTTAAGCAGTGCATGCAGAAAGGTGTAACATCTGTATGGCACTCTGGGGGTTGGCAGACAGTGGTCACGCTCCTGACTGACCTCACACCTGAAGGGTGAGAGGATCAGTATTTCCATGTACCTGTGAGCTCTTGTGCCGGGCACACAGAATGGAAAGCTTTTATCACCTTCCATTAAGGAAGTACCTGAACCCAGATTCATTAAAGCTGTACGGTCTGGATGTCTGATTCTTGTCCATATATTCCCTCCACAAACTGTACCCATCTCATTTGTTCTCCCCCTTGTCATGGCTTGAGATAGCCTTTATTTATTATTTCAGCTTACTTAGAACAGTAGATATAAACGTAGGTACCTCAAAATTTGGAAAGGTAACAGTATAAATGGTAAAAAAGGAAGAAGTAAAGGGTGAGGGGGAAAGAACCATAGTGCACATCTTAAGAAATTAGAATTAAACTTGAAGACTTACTGTATTTAGATGATCCTGTCTTAGTCTAGATGTAGAAGGGGACCGTTAGATAACATGTTACCTGTCAAACCCCATTTCCCTACTGGAACAGGACGTGGAAAATTAGCAGTTTCTAGGTGAATTTGAATTGTAGAAAACCTGCTAATGAAACCCCAATTTTTCTTTGCTTAGATGATCCAGACTATTTACACTGATTAAAATTACTGAATATTTGCTAAATATTCACTTCACTTTATTGTCGAAAATACATGTTGAGGAAATGACACTAAGGACTCTTGTCTTTTCTTTGTTAGTGACTAATCACTTCCTTCTAAAGATGACAATGAAAAGTCAACCGTAATTGCTTCTAGAATGTGGTATCATTCCGAATGTGTAGATGCACTGAGATATAGCTCAAATTAAGTAAGATTTTGAAAAATCTATACTTTGTCTTGTAAACTACCTTTAAAATTCAAGACACACTAATTCTTGAGCAGTACAAGTAGCCAAAAGTGGAACAGTACGTATGATACTGTTCCACTTTTGGCTACTTATACTGCTCAAGAATTCTAGCACTCTGCTTCCTTCCATTCAAAGGATATACATTCTAATTCTTTAAGTGATGTTTTCATTAACTAAATAGCACTTTTCAGGCAGTTTTTGTTCTTTACTGTGGAATTTTGCCTTATAGCTGTTATTCATAGGTTGGTTTCCTTATTCATTGTTCTATGCTACCTTATAATTATTAGTTAATATTAGGGATGAGTGTTCTAAAAGTTGACCCTAGAAATTCTTGTGTTTTCAGTGAATCATTCATTGTAATTAGCTGAAATCTGGAGCTTTGGGAAAATAACTGATAAGTGAGTCATTTAAAATAATCTAAATAAATGTATAAATACATATATGAACACTTAATCAGGTCCAGTATTATCCTGTGATTTTGGCTTTTTCAGTTTTCAAGTAATCACAGTGAATATAAGTAGTCTCACTCCAGAAATCTCACTTTATTTTTTTCTTTTTTTTAATTTAAATTTATTTATTTTAATTGGAGACTAATTACTTTACAATATTGTATTGGTTTTGCCATACATCAACAAGAATCTGCCACGGTGTACATGTGTTCCCCATCCTGAACCTCATTCCCACTTCCCTCCCTATATCATCCCTCTGGGTCGTCCCAGTGCACCAGCCCCAAGCATCTTGAATCCTGCATCGAACCTGGACTGGTGATTCGTTTCTTATATGATATTATACATGTTTCAATGCCATTCTCCCAAATCATCCCACCCTCTCCCTCTACCACAGAGTCCAAAAGACTGTTCTATACATCTGTGTCTCTTTTGCTGTCTTGCTTACAGGGTTATCGTTACCATCTTTCTAAATTCCATGTATATGCGTTAGTATACTGTATTGGTGTTTTTCTTTCTGGCTTACTTCACTCTGTTTTTAATGGCTGAGTAATACTCCATTGTGTGTATGTACCACAGCTTTCTTATCCATTCGTCTGCTGATGGACATCTAGGTTGCTTCCATGTCCTGGCTATTATAAACAGTGCTGCAATGAACATTGGGGTACACGTGTCTCTTTCAATTCTGGTTTCCTCCGTGTGTATGCCCAGCAGTGGGATTGCTGGGTCATAAGGCAGTTCTATTTCCAGTTTGTAATCTCACTTTAAAAAAAAAATTTAAAAATAGCCACCATGTTTTTTTTTACAGCTTTCTGAACCAATTTGTGAAAAATTCATCAAAGAATCTGGCAGTAGAGGTGACAACTCTCCTTTTACTGAGCTAACTTTTCCCTTAAAAGATAAAAAGATTTTAAGTAATTATTTTGGAATGCTTGTGGATAAATAACCAAATAATATGAATTTAAATCTGTACTTGAAAATTGTTTAAGTTTTGAGCTGATCTGTGAGAGAGAGTATTTTTACAGTCCCTGCAAAGGTGTCTCATGGGTCTTAGTGCTGTGTCCCCTCGTTGTTAGAAGAGTAAGTTGGGCCCAGTGACGCCTAAGACGGAAATCTTCGTCCTTTCATCATGTGTTAAGCGTTGATGTCCCTCTTGTCCTCTTTTTCTCCTCTCCTCTGTCATCTGTCTGGGTCACTGCTGGGTCGCCCTAGGTCTGCATATCACCTCTGACTCTCCCTCTGTCATCTGGTTTAGTCTCTACGTGTGGCTCTTATAATTTTTGTCTTCTGGGTCTCCCTGGCTTCAGTCTCCCCCACGCAGAGACCCTTTGTCCTCAGCCTGCAGAATCGCATCTCGCCCAGCCCACCGTCTCTGCCTGCCCCTTCCTGACCTGCGTGTTTTTCCCGGGTCCACTGCCCTTCACCCTCTCTTTCACCAACCATGTGATAAGTCCCGCCCATCTCCACCTTCCTGCCTTCCTGCTCTGTCTTGTCACAGACAGACATCAAGTCACCAGCAATAAATCTGTCTACTCGCAGAAATACCCCCACCCAAACATACCCCTTCAGAGAAACTACATTGCTTTCTAGTAGTGATTCAGAATTTCAAAATTAAATGTTCTCTGTTACTGAAAAGAAAATTTAAAGTGAACGTTAGGCCCAGAAATAGGTCAAAAAAACCCTAAGATGTTGTATGTTATCAGCACTTTAAATCAGGGCTGTATTTTTTTAATGTTTTTGTTTCCTCATAGTTCTTAAACTGTAGTCCTCCTTTAAAGGAAAATAGTCCTATTTAATGAAAAACCTTTGAAAGATAATTTGATCAGTGACTCCAGATTTAGGTATTAACACTGATTTAACTGATATATGATGTCTAAATATTCTTTGAGAATTGGTTCTAGTATTTCCTCCCTTATTATCTCTATTGTAATATCCCCTTCAACCATACATATTTCACCCCAAGTATTTAATATGTTCTACCAATTGAGACATCATGTACCAGCTGGTTTATTCATGTTTTGAATAATCTCACGGTACAACCCTTGACAAAATTCAGTTGTTGTACATGATTTCTTAATTTCTAAAGTATTACAGAAGTTACTTGTTTAAAATTGGAGCAAATAAACGTATACTTCATTCTAAACTTTGTTTATAGTGATGATCTTTAAAAATGAGACTTGTGTAAGAGATGATAAACTGAAATTTTCTAATAACCTTCTAAAATCAATAATGGCTTAGAGATTCTTTTGTTTTTAGCTGGTTTCAGATATTTTAAAAGAGTAAAGTGAATTTTTTGTTTTAAATGAATGGCCTTCAAAGAAATTTAGAGTCTAAATGGAACCACACCTTTCCTGCTTACTTTCTAGAAGAAAATTAATTAAATTTAAAATAAGACATTGTTAATTTAAGGCCACAGATACAAATAGTTAAACAGATGTGGGAAAGCTATTTGTGGAACTACATGAAGTGTGGGTTGAATTTTATAATAAAAAATATAGTTTTTCATAACCATTGCAGTTTAGATTTTTATAGCACTTCTCTTTTGAAGTATTAATCCCTCAACATTATTTGGTTTTGCTTTTCTTCAGAAATAATATCAGGCATACAAAATCAATACAGGCAACAAAACTTAAATTTAAGAAAATCCCCAATTAATTTGTTATTGATTTAATTATTTCCCCTAAAATTAGAGCCTAATTCCATGTAATATGAGTTGTTCTTGCTTCTCTTGGGGTAAGAAATTAACTGTAAATATTCATTCCTTAATTCTGCAAAGATTTTTTGAGCACTTAATGGGTACTCAGCACTAGTGTAGACTCTAAAGATCGCTGCATATGACTTTTGTCCCTCAAGGAACTCATAGTCTCCTGGGGGAAAAAAAGCCTTTTGTTCACTGCAGGGATTCTTTTTGTTCCTAATCACAGGTTGATCGTGGAAATAGGTGGAGAGGAAGGTTAAGGACTTAGGAACTCCTTCAGAAACCCAAGAGTAAATCTTAGTTCACTGATACCCTCCTTTATTAAACGGTAAGCCCACTGTTATCTAAGATCTACATCATCTTTTCAAAGGGTCTACCTTTCTTCCCTGCTACTGAGACTGACTCTGTGTTTCAAACGGATGTGTTATTTGTCATTTCAAAATTCTTTAGTGATAGTGTCAGCATTTATGAAAAAAAGCTTTGAATTTAACACATCTGTGAGAAATTTGTATTCTCCCAGATGTGTGGAGAATTAATTCTATTTCATGGCCAGATGAAAATCTACAGTCATACTGCCTATAAAGTGAAGATCATACTAGTACAGTCTCATCGGGTTGTGATCAGAATTAAGTAAAATAATCTTTCTAGGACTGTTAAAATAGTACCTGACATGTAGTCACGACTCCCTGAACGCATGGTGGCCTCACTTGGCATGGTTCGAATACACACAAATTTCAGTTACCGTAATTTAAATACCACCAAAGCCCCAAAATAAGGTTCAGAATTTCAGTTACCATAATCTATTAACTGTTAATAACTGCATTAAGTACAAATATCAATGCAAATAACAGATGCACATCATGGCCCATTCCCAATAGCATCACTTTTTAAAAAAAAAAAAAAAACCTGTCACTGCCTGAGCTCTGCATATCTGTTATTCAGTTCATTCTCAGTAGCACTATCTGTATTTACAAAAACGAATGGTCAGAAGAGAGATCCAGCCAACGGAGATGAAAGCGAAGCAAAGACATAAAATGCTGGGAGTGCAACTGGAAAGCACTGTGACGAAAAGATGAAGATATCCCAGAGGAAGTGATACTGGCAGAGAAACGCTTCACATCAAATGAACCCTCAGAGATATTTCATGACATTGGAAGAGTGAAGGATAAAATGTTGGAAGCTGCTCCACACTCGGAGTGTGACAGTTTGCCAAGGCACAGAAAAGATTTGCTTGAACTGTATCATAAGTTAGATGACAAGGAAGAAAGCGCTGTTCAGACTTACAAACTACTCTTAGTAAGATTTTTACAAAGAAATAAAGTATCTTAATTGTCAGTGTTTTAATGTTTTGAGATGCAACGTACTAAGTATAATGTCTTACTCTTTTTTTTTTATTCCCCTACCCTATTGATTTTCAGCTGACAGAGGATTTTTAGTGTTATGACAAAAAAAAATTCAAAGGTTATGGAACAACCATAGTTTTTTTTTTTTCATTGATTATTATGATCACTTTGCCTGGCTTCAGAGGATTTTTAGTATTATGACAAAAAAAATTCAAAGATTATGAAACAACCACGGTTTTTTTTTTTTTTTTCATTAATTATTCTGATTACTTTGCCTGATTTCAGCTTGTCTTGTCCTCTGTGTAGTCCTACAATACTGTGCAAAATCAGGAGCTTCCTATTGTTATTAGAAATGATTTTATCCAACAATCGAGTACAGTAGTTTCAGAAAAATTGTTCTTTACTTTCCAGTATCTGAGAATTAAAGCTTCCTGTCATTTCTCTTCTGCTTCCATCCTTCTATTTCCTAGATTATCTAAGTCCTGATTCTGGTCGCGTTTCACCATCCCAGCACGTCCTATACACAAGTACAGTCTTTAAACTCCTCCTTTTTCCTACTCTTCAGCATTCTCCCTATTTCTTCACTCTTCTAATTTATTTAAATCTCACCCTGACCCTTGCTTTCATTCTCCTCCCTAATAGGGACTGTATTCTACAGTGTCCCTGAAAGCCTACCCATCCTTTAATAACACACTGGCCTCCTTTCAGACCATACCTGCCCTAGAACATACCCTTATGAGAAGCATCTATAAATGTATTGGTTTCTTCTTTGTGCTTCATCTACATTTGTGTCAATAATAAAAGATAAAAGTCTTTCTTGAATTTAAATTATTACAAGAAATTCTACCACTCTGTTTGATACCTTAGAGAGATCTCAGGGACATTCACAAGAGAGGCTCTGAGCTTACGATGGTAATGGCACCAAAGTCAATCAATTTGGAATCTCCTTAACAAAAAGGAAATTCTCACAGCACCTAAAAGAGTTGCGTCCTGTAAACAAATTCAATTCTACTTCTCACTCCCTTCTGAGCCCACGTCACATCCTGAATTGCCGGTTTCATTGTTCATAAGCCATCATTTCTGTTAGGTGTATTTTGCTGTGCAGTGTAATAGAAAATGTTTTCTCTAAACAAGTTGTGTGCGAGCTCAGTTGCTTCAGTTGTGTTCGACCCCTTGCGACCCCGTGAACCTCAGCCCACTAAGCTCCTCTGTCCATGGGATTTTCCCAACAAGAATACTGGAGTGAGTTGCTGTGCTCTTCTCCAAGGGATCTTCCCAACTCAGGGATAGAGCCCATGTCTCCTGCGTCTCAGGCAGATTCTTTACCACTGAGTCACCGGGGAAGCCCTAAACCAGTCGTGTATCTCTTATTAAAAGTGTAAGCAGAGTACAAATCTGAATGCAGAAGACGGTGACTGCACCCTGACCAGAATAATCAATGTAAGAACATCCTTAAAGCCTTTCTTCTGCAACAGTGGCAGACTCAGCTGAAAAGTTTGTTTAAATCCTTCTTGGCACAACAGGAACCTGGAAACTGTATCTGCCGGTGACTATCTTTGAGTATACCTGACTCATCCCCATAATGCCCTTCGGCTCAGCCCTGCTCAGCTCAGCTGCTCTTCCTGCCTTCTACAGATATTTTAAATTCTTCGAGACTTCAGGTGAAGGCTACAGGGTTTTTATACTTAATCCTGTTTTAGAGCACAGGAAGTCCAGAGCTCACGAATATCACAGATCTACAGAATGAAATGGAACGTTTTTTCCTCCCCATCCTCTAAGTCTCTTTGTAGTCTCTGCCTTTGTGATTGTGTCATATTTGTGTCATGAACCGTTACTGCTAAGCCGCAGTTATATCACAACAGACTTACTTTTTACAATAAGAAGAGGAACAGCAACAAAATGAAATAAACAACAACAACAACAACAACAACAACAAGTCCTTCATCTTAATCAGAAATTAAGAAGATAAGGAAATTCTGCGTTGGCAACCCACTGCATTCTAGCTTTTCTCTGCGTTTTATAAGAGTTGAAGTATCTTGACACCCACAAATGGCTGTCCTTTCACCCCTGTTCCTGTCCTCGCTTATCTCCTTTGCAAAACAGTGCTGTCATTATCTGTTTTGTGAATTTATCTCATAGAGTAAATAAGTGAAGTAAATAAATTTATCTCATAGAAAATAAATGATTCTTTCCAGTGACTACGTTGATGTGATTAACTTTTTCCATGTTACAGCTTCATGTTCTTTCTGTGGGTACCTTACCTTCACACATCTGTCTTTCTTAACTGCCTAATTTACCTCCCATGTCTCACTTTTTTCTTACATAGTTTTCTACTTGAAAATCACATAGAGAATTGATGGGTTAGTCGCTTCAGTGTAATTTGAGGTCGTGTCAGTGAACTAAATTGTGATGTGTGGTGGTAACTGTCTCTCTGTAAGGTGGCAGGCGTGCTCCCTTACTGGATGGCCATCAGTTCTCCTGGGTTTCCGACTTTACTTCCTATGTCCAGAGAGGGACTGCCCAGAGACTGGTCTCTGGATATTGTCTCCTGCCTTTGCCTTTGTCTCCCTAACTAATGGGGAGGTGGCACTAATGGCAAGAACCTGCCTGCCACTGCAGGAGACGTAAGAGATGCAGGTTCCATCCCTGGGTTGGGAAGATCCTCTGGAGAAGGGCGTGGCAACCCACTCCAGTATTCTTGCCTGGAAAATCCCATGGACAGAGGAGCCTAGTGGGCTGCATTCCACGGGGTCGCGGAGAATCAGACACGACTGAAGCAACCTGGTGCACACACACTCACTCTTTGACTAATGTCATTCTTGGGGACCTAAACCTGCCCTTCTGCTGACGGTCCCTTCATACACTGACACCTGGTCAGCACGCAGTTATTAGGATACCTGCAGAATGGGAAAAACGATAAAACTGGCTCCATCCAGTCTGCCAGGCCCTCTCTGTCTGACTTGTACGTTATTCTTAGATCTTCTGATGTGCTCTGTTGATGTAATCACATTCAAGAAGTATGTTTTGGAGCCTCTGCTGGAGCAGTGAAACCCCTCACGTATTCTTGAGCAAAGGCCTGTCCTCTCTCTGGAGCATTAGCAGCTCTGGGGCTGATGCATTTGGAGAGATGCCAAAGAAAGGACCACCTTCCTCGTCACAAGGCAGCTGCTCAACAGGATGATGCAGGTCAGACCCAGGCCTCCCTTACATCCAGGTGCTTGTAGGCACTTCACCATCCCTGCAGTGCTGTGGATCTCTCCTGTATTAGCACATACGTTTGGCACTTAAGTAGAGAATGAATGTCCTTCGGGAGGTGCCATATCTCCTAGGTGGGAGCTTAGACAAGAAACCCCAGCTGACTGTTTAAAGCAGCCGGTGTATCTGAGTGGAAAGGCCCCAGATTCAAAGAGGAGGGAGCACTGAGCTCACTGTGGTCCTGGATGTGTGGGCAGTTTTTCAAAGAGATGAAATGTGAACTGAGACCTACAAGGATGTGCTTTGTCTCCACTGGTTTTTTTTTTTTTTTTTTTTGGCTTCTTACCATTAATGACCTTGAAAATTGGCTTTGGCCCTCTTAGAACAGAAGCTATTTAAGAAGGGGGCTTCCCCAGTTGCTCAGTGGGTAAAGATCCCACCTGCCAATGCAGGAGACAGGAGATGCGGGTTCAATCCCTGGGTCAGGAAGATCCCCTGGAGGAGGAAAGGGCAACCCGCTCCAGTACCCTTGCCTGAACACTGCCATGGACAGAAGAGCCTGGCAGGCTACAGTCCAAAGAGTCACAAAGAGACATAACTGAGCAGGAACACGGTAAGAGGAACTTAAAGACACAAATCCTGACGCTTTGTGTATTTCGCTTAAAACTTAAATTTCTTTTCATTCCAAGGATCTTAGCAATAGAAACCTGTTAAATTCTCTTTGGACAAGTCTTTAACTGTCCTGCTCTCCTGACGGTTTCTCTTCTCTTCCATTTAGATTATAAATACGCAGGGCCTGGGACCATGTGTTTCTTATCCTGGCTTTATAATTCCCCATGGATAAGACTAGCCTGATTCTTACATTGTAATCTAATCACTTCCTCAGAGGTCTCGGTGTTTGTTGAAGGTGATGGATTAGCCTCTCAAACACCCCAGCCCAAACAGTAGCTAGCTGTCTTGGGCATTCCCATCATCTGCCTTCCTTGATCTCTATTTTTGTTCCACCAAATACACTCCTGCTTTTTTCCCCTGATCACCCCCTTTCTGTAGCTCATTAAATATACTTTAAAGGAGACAATAAGACTTCTTTTGGAGAAGGCAATGGCACCCCACTCCAGTCCTCTTGCCTGGAAAATCCCATGGATGGAGGAGTCTGGTAGGCTGCGGTCCATGGGGTCGCTAAGAGCCAGACACGACTGAGCGACTTCACTTTCACTTTCGTGCATTGGAGAAGGAAATGGCAACCCACTCCAGTGTTCTTGCCTGGAGAATCCCTGGGATGGGGGAGCCTGGTGGGCTGACGTCTATGGGGTCTCACAGAGTCGGACACAACTGAAGTGACTTAGCAGTAGCAAGACTTCTTTTAAGAATATAAGTTTTTAATTGTAGCAGCACATGTGCATGAACAAGGAGACAGGCACAATGGCAGATGAAGACCAAGTAAGAGAAAGCCTTGAGTGTACCCAAGTGAATTTAAAAACCCATCAGGTTCATATTGCCTTACTTTTTAATTTAGTAAATGTTTGTAGCTACTATGTTTTAACTCAGCTAGTATAATGAAGCTTTCCTCAAATTAGATTGGACTCATTTTTTTCCAGTTCACTAACAACATTTTTATTCAACTATTGATTTTAGACAAATCATGAACTATTTCCCTGTGGTTTTCTTTCTCGCAAATGGGCTAGTTTCACTATGTGAGTCTTAATTTATATAATTATTCTCTTTTATTCTCTTTGTGTTCCGCCTTTCATTGTGTTTAGCAGACACTTGTTGCTTTGTAATTTTGGGAAAAAAAAACAGCATGTAGGTATACCTGGAAAGAATAGGTATCAGTGAAATTTTGTATACTGCAAACTGTTTTCCATGAACTATCATCTTGAAACATAAGTCAAGGCAACTAGGGAAGTCTTGTCATCATGAATGCTGCTGAGATTCATTTAACATTAAACATATCTCCTGACTTCCTGCTTTGTGCCAGGTACAGTTCTAAGTGCTGAAAATCTATAAATAAGCCAGACAGACAAGGACCTTGCTCTTCACCAGCATACATTCTAGCCAGGATTGCACCAGAGATGCAGGCATTAAACAAAGAACCAAATACACAGCCTGTAGAGATGGCAATTGATTTCTTGATTCTTTTTCCCTCTCCCATGGCTTCAAGGCCATATCTACAACCTCATTTTCTGTAGTGTTGACTTCAGTTTGGCCTCACAGAACTAATACCCCATCTACATAGGGGCCTCATTCTAGTGCAGGAGAGAAGGGACGGAGAGGCACCCGGCAGGGTCATGTTTCTCCTTGTTAAACTGAAACTAGATGTGCATAACTCAGAATTGTGGAAGTGGGGATTCCTTCACTCATTCAGCGAGTGTTTATTGAGCAGCGTATCACCGGGGGTTCTATTACGTTCCAGGCTTTATAACACCTACATATATGCCCTTAAGTACCTAATTGGAAAGTCAGAAACATGAAATGTATAATTACTGATAAATGTCATAGTAAAGAACATATATCGAGTACCTAGAGGGGACCACAAAAGCAGTAACTAACTCTGCCTGGGGGAAATCCTTACCATAAAATGTCCTGTAAACTGTGACTTAAAGATGGACTGGAAATACAGCACGCTTCATTTATTCAGGAAATGTTTACTGAGCCAAGCACAGCTGTGGGCCGTGTAGACACAGCAGGGAGCCAGACAAAGTGCCTGCTCTCTTGGCAGCAGAGAGACAAACAATACACCAAAGGATAAATAAGTATATATTAGGTAGCAATGCTTGCTGGTATTAAAAAAAAAAAAAAAAGTGGGTTGGTAAAGGGAGCAGAGAGTGAAAGGGGTGCCATTTTACAAAGGGTGGTCTTGGAAGTCTTCTCTAACGAGATGACATTTGAGCAGAATCCTGAATGACATAAGAGAATGAGAATGGCAAGCAGGAAGCTGTTTCTGAGAGAAGGGGAGGCTTGAAGAAAAGCGTAATAGCCATGAAAGCATGCCCTGTCTATTACAAAGTGAAGTGTTCTCACTGAGCGCGGATGGAGTAAGATGGGGTGCAGAGAGCTGGGGGGAATGTGGTGGACAAGACTGGGAAAGGAAGAGCAGGAAAACACTGTGTTCCATACTCAGGAATCTGAATTCTCACCTTGTTGATTGGGGAAAAGGGGGCTAGGTTTTTTTTTGGGGGGGGGGGAATGACAGGATTAGATTTTTTTCCATTTAGTTGGATTTGGGGGAAATTAGTACAGGTATGAAGGATTAACTTGAAAGGAGATCCAGAAGAAGCCAACTATAAGATTATTGTGATATTGCAAGTGAGGAATTATGTGACCTAAATTAAAACAGTAAGGGTGAAGCTAGAGAGGAGATGGTAGAATTCAACTGTTTTAGTAGACCCACCACGTAATATCTGAGGCCCTCATGCCCTCCAGAGGATGAGAAAGGTCGAGAACAATTCCTGGGTTCCAGTATGTGTGACCGAGTGGGTGGCATTGCCGTCCACCAGCTCAGGGAGCCCTGGAGGAGAGGCAGGCTTAGAAGTGCATGTAAAGAATTTGATTGAGGGCAGTGGAGATTGTGCGTGTGTGTGTGTGCGCGCACGCATGTGTGTGTGTGTGTGCGCACTAAGTCACTTCAGTCGTGTCTGACGCTTTGCAGCCCTGCAGTCCACCAGCCTCCTCTGTCCATGGGATTCTCCAGGCAAGAATCCTGGACTGGGTTGCCCTCCTCCAAGGGATCTTCCTAACCCAGGGCTCAAACCCACTGTCTCTTGCCTCTGCTGCCTTAGCAGGCATGTTCTTTACCACTAGCGCCACCTGGGAAGCCAGTGGGGATCGCAGCCTGGAAATGAAAAGAAATTAGGGCCAGAATATAGATTTGGCTAAAGCTAAAACTATGGAAAATTCTTAAAGAGATGGGAATACCAGACCACTTGATCTGCCTCTTAAGAAATCTGTATGCAGGTCAGGAAGCAACAGTTAGAACTGGTCATGGAACAACAGACTGGTTCCAAATAGGAAAAGGAGTACGTCAAGGCTGTATATTGTCACCATGTTTATTTAACTTATATGCAGAGTACATCATGAGAAATGCTGGACTGGAAGAAACACAAGTTGGAATCAAGATTGCTGGGAGAAATATCAATAACCTCAGATATGCAGATGACACCACTCTTATGGCAGAAAGTGAAGAGGGGCTAAAAAGCCTCTTGATGAAAGTGAAAGTGGAGAGTGAAAAGGTTGGCTTAAAGCTCAACATTCAGAAAACGAAGATCATGGCATCTGGTCCCATCACTGCATGGGAAATAGATGGGGAAACAGTGGAAACAGTGTCAGACTTTGTTTTTCTGGGCTCCAAAATCCCTGCAGATGGTGACTGCAGCCATGAAATTAAAAGACGCTTACTCCTTGGAAGGAAGGTTATGACCAACCTAGATAGCATATTCAAAAGCAGAGACATTACTTTACCAACAAAGGTTCGCCTAGTCAAGGCTATGGTCTTTCCTGTGGTCATGGATGGATGTGAGAGCTGGACTGTGAGGAAGGCTGAACTCCGAAGAATTGATGCTTTTGAACTGTGGTGTTGGAGAAGACTCTTGAGAGTCCCTTGGACTGCAAGAAGATCCAACCAGTCCATTCTGAAGGAGATCAATCCTGGAATTTCTTTGGAAGGAATGACGCTAAAGCTGAAACTCTAGTATTTTGGCCACCTCATGCGAAGAGTTGACTCATTGGAGAAGACTCTGATGCTGGGAGGGATTGAGGGCAGGAGGAGAAGGGGACGACAGAGGATGAGATGGCTGGATGGCATCACTGACTCGATGGATGCGAGTCTGAGTGACCTCCGGGAGCTGGTGATGGACAGGGAGGCCTGGCGTGCTGCAGTTCATGGGGTCGCAAAGAGTCGGACACGACTGAGCGACTGATCTGAAAGCTAAAACTCCAGTACTTTGGCCATCTCATGCGAAGAGTTGACTCATTGGAAAAGACTCTGATGCTGGGAGGGATTGAGGGCAGGAGGAGAAGGGGATGACACAGGATGAGATGGCTGGATGGCATCACCGACTCCATGGATGTGAGTTTGAGTGAACTCCGGGAGTTGGTGATGGACAGGGAGGCCTGGTGTGCTGCGATTCATGGAGTTGCAAAGAGTCGGACACAATGAGGGACTGAACTGAACTGTTTCATGGAAATTTAAAACAGAGGTGCTAGAAGAGTAGTCAGCATTGTCAGATACTGTAGAGAAATTTAATAAGATGAAGGCTTTAAAAAGACCATCAGATAGGACAGTTGGAAGGTCACTGATGACTTCAAGAGCGGTATCAGTAGATGTGGGTTAGGGTAGAGCCTCCTCGTGGTGGAGTTGGAGAGCAAACGGGTCCGAGGCTGCGACCTTCCAGCCAAGATCACTCTCCTGTCTCCTTTCCCAGAGCTCCTCCTTGGAAGCTGAGATCTGATCTTCTCTTCCACCTCCCTCCTTAAGCTTTCTCCAACCAGGGCATTGGAGCTGGGACCGTGATGGAGGGACAAATATTCTAAGATCCTTGGATCTCTAATGGGAGAGGGGAACTTGATGTTGGTGAGCAAGGTATCGTGAAGAGTGTCACAGAACCACAGGTGGGACCAGCCCAGAGACCTGTCTCCAGAGGGGAGGAAGATGAAACACGTAGGTCTCTGTGTATGTGGAAACTCTGGACCAGGGAGCTGAGGCAGGACAGGGAACAAAGGCCTTGAAGGACCCATGAGTCAAGCATGGAATTAGCCAGGAGACTTAGCCCCCGGTGAGAGAGTGGCATCTGACAAAGTGTGGGGGTGGAGAGCAGAATCTGACAGTAAACTGATGTTCAAAGGAAATTCAGGGACGGATGCTTCATTTTCTTAGGGCACAGGGACTTGGCAGCGCTTGTGATCTTGAAGATAGCAGGAAGGGGACAGTTAATGAATTAAGGGGTAGCATAAAGATACTTAACTAGTACTTGTGGAGCAAAAAGGTGGTCATTTAGATGTTGTGGTGGAAAGGGATCAAATACCAGACTTCTAAGAACTGTACAAAAAAGAGCTTCACGACCCAGATAATCATGATGATGTGATCACTGACCTAGAGCCAGACATCTTGGAATGCGAAGTCAAATGGGCCTTAGAAAGCATCACTACGAACAAAGCTAGTGGAGGTGATGGAATTCCAGTGGAGCTATTCCACATCCTGAAAGATGATGCTGTGAAAGTGCTGCACTCAATATGCCAACAAATTTGGAAAACTCAGCAGTGGCCACAAGATTGGAAAAGGTCAGTTTTCATCCCAATCGCAAAGAAAGGCAATGCCAAAGAATGCTCAAACTACCGCACAATTGCACTCATCTCACACACTAGTAAAGTAATGCTCAAAATTCTCCAAGCCAGGCTTCAGCAATATGTGAACCGTGAACTTCCTGATGTTCAAGCTGGTTTTAGAAAAGGCAGAGGAACCAGAGATCAAATTGCCAACATCCGCTGGATCATGGCAAAAGCAAGAGAGTTCCAGAAAACCATCTATTTCTGCTTTATTGACTATGCCAAAGCCTTTGACTGTGTAGATCACAATAAACTATGGAAAATTCTGAAAGAGATGGCAATACCAGACCACCTGATCTGCCTCTTAAGAAATCTGTATGCAGGTCAGGAAGCAACAGTTAGAACTGGTCATGGAACAATAGACTGGTTCCAAATAGGAAAAGGAGTACGTCAAGGCTGCCTATTGTCACCATGTTTATTTAACTTATATGCAGAGTACATCATGAGAAATGCTGGACTGGAGGAAACACAAGTTGGAATCAAGATTGCTGGGAGAAATATCAATAACCTCAGATATGCAGATGACACCACTCTTATGGCAGAAAGTGAAGAGGGGCTAAAAAGCCTCTTGATGAAAGTGAAAGTGGAGAGTGAAAAGGTTGGCTTAAAGCTCAACATTCAGAAAACGAAGATCATGGCATCTGGTCCCATCACTACATGGGAAATAGATGGGGAAACAGTGGAAACAGTGTCAGAATTTATTTTTCTGGGCTCCAAAATCACTGCAGATGATGACTGTAGCCATGAAATTAAAAGACGCTTACTCCTTGGAAGGAAAGTTATGACCAACCTAGATAGCATATTCAAAAGCAGAGACATTACTTTGCCCACAAAGGTTCGCCTAGTCAAGGCTATGGTTTTTCCTGTGGTCATGTATGGATGTGAGAGCTGGACTGTGAAGAAGGCTGAGTGCCGAAGAATTGATGCTTTTGAACTGTGGTGTTGGAGAAGACTCTTGAGAGTCCCTTGGACTGCAAGGAGATCCAACCAGTCCATTCTGAAGATCAATCCTGGAATTTCTTTGGAAGGAATGATGCTAAAGCTGAAACTCCAGTATTTTGGCCACCTCATGTGAAGAGTTGACTCATTGGAGAAGACTCTGATGCTGGGACGGATTGAGGGCAGGAGGAGAAGGGGACGACAGAGGATGAGATGGCTGGATGGCATCACTGACTTGATGGGTGTGAGTCTGGGTGACCTCCGGGAGCTGGCGATGGACAGGGAGGCCTGGCATGCTGTGGTTCATGGGGTCGCAAAGAGTCGGACACGACTGAGCGACTGATCTGATCTGAAAGAACTGAAAGTAATTGCCTAGGCTCCCTTTAGGGAAAGGATAGGGGCAGAAACTAAGGGATCCCAGACAGTTTGGAGCTACAAAGCCCAGGAGAGACACTTGCACTTTGGAGCGAGTTGGAAGCAAAGTTCAGGATAAGAGACCTCCTCCCTTAAGCCTGGGGACAAGGAATTATCTGTAAGATCTAGCAGATTTCCTGCCATCTCCCATACACACCCTCGGCCTCAGCTTCTTCTGCCCACACTGCCCATCTCAGCCCACTAGGTGACAAGGCTCCAGGGCGAGGCTGGTGGCTTGTTCAGAAGCCTTGAGAGCCATCAGTTCCTACCAGACTCCCTGCTCTGGAGTGGTCTTGGGTCCATGGCCAGAGACACAGGCCCTCAAACTTTCCCATGGCAGCCAGTGGTGGGGACATTGGGGGACCAGTGCAGGGGGCAAGCTGACACCCTGATCTGGTTGAGCGCCCAGGCGGGCCCCACCAGGTGATGGTCCTGCCGGGGGTGCGCCCAGGTCCTGATGGATGGGGGCTTCCTCCAGCACCCCTGCCATACAAGTTCCCGGGCCAGATGGTGCCCTATGGGCCCCAGGTCGGAGCTGGCGAGGTGGGGGCCTGCTTCCTAAGCCCTCCTGGGGGTGCAGGCACCCTCCCCTGGCCCAACATGGTCCCCAGCAGTGTGTCCAGATGCCAGCACTGCCAGAAGACCTCTGGCCGCAGAGAAAGAGATGGGGCAGTTGGCCAAGGGGCTGAGGGGGAAGAGGAAAGACCCTGGGGTACCTGCAGGCCCACAAGGGGTTCTCCATGGGGGCTCTGTTGGGAAAGGTGCTGAGCCAGATGACCACCTGCCACTTGGAGGCCCAACTACTGAGCCTCACCAACAACGTGGAAGCTGCAGCCACTGCTGAAAATGGGGCTGGAGCAAAGTGGACACTGAGAACCTTCTGGGCTTCTGCAAAATGAAGATGGTCCTGTAGCAGGCTCAAAAATGCAGACAGGCATGCAGGGAGAGACGCATAGGAAACAGCCTGGAGAAACACTCCCTGCAGTGGCTGAAGCCCACACCCCAGCAGGTCATCGCTGGGCAGCTCTGGCTGTAGAAGGACTGGGTCCGAGTTTGATTCTGTAACTGGAGCGAGATGGGCAGTCGGCCAAGCCCTGATTTCTCCCCACTGCCGGGCCTCCATTGGCAGGCAGACCAGTGTGCTTTTCCCTGACATCAGGACTCCATTTTGGCCCCCCTGCAACTATGGGGGACCCTACTTTGCACATTCGTACCGCTCTGCACCATTTCCCATGGTGGGGAGCCCTCCTCTCCGCCCCAGCCGCCATCCTGCACCTCCCCAGTCTTTCCAGCTGAGGGGCCCTCATTCCTGGTCAGGGCCAACCTGGGGAAACGGGTCTCTGGGGTTCATTTCAAGGTGTTTAGCATGGAGTGCTCCATCAGTTGTCTGAAAAAAAGAATACATAATAATACATAAGGGAAGGGAATGGGAGCTATTTAGGAAGATCGAGAAAGATGAGGTTGAAGTTTCTTGCTGCTTTGTGTTTTTCCTTGGCCTTGGCTTGAGGTACATTACAATACATAGGTGGATTTGGACTTTGTTTCTTTTTTTTACTAATTGAAAAGTAATTGTGTCTCCCATTCCCAGTGGTTATCAGTACGCATATTCTTATGAATACAACATTAAGCGAAAAGCTCAAGTCACAGAAGGCTATGTCAGTGTATCATTTCTAGCAAAACGAAGCCGAATTTTGAGTAAACAGAGTCCAGGATAATCGTTGCCTCCGGGGGAAGGTTTGAGGACGCAGTAGAAAAAGCGTACACAGAGCCTGCCCAGAGCCCATGATGAAACACAGAAGTTTGCTTGTTTTCTTCGCTTTCTTGAAAGACATGTTTTTTTTTTCTAATTCACTTTTCAGCTACGTTTGGTTTATTCCCTGGGAATTCCCTTTACTTTCTTTTGAGCTCAGAAATGCTTTTTAGAGATTTGTGATAGTTGATCCCACACTCCCTGGTGGCTTTTTCAGTGGTACATCTTAAATCACCTCTGTACGTACGTGCGTTTTCTTCGAATTCTGATGGTAGCCTTCAGCGCGTTTTCAGCGGGGACCATGATTCTGTGTTGATCTACAATTTTAGAATTTAAGAAACACCTTCGCATTGGCCATCTTATTTTTAAGAGTTTCCCCTTGAAAACTAATAGGTCATTCCTGCTTTTCTTCAAGTCGGTATTTTCTGGGTGTCTCTAGCTCAGTACAGTAAAAAAAATACTCTGAATCACGTCTTATGTAAGTCTTTCAAATCCATACCAAATAACATATTGAGTATTGTTTTTATGCCTTTATCAATCCTTGGCACTTTAATTAGATTCCTATCATAAAAATCAATCTCTCCCTTCCCTAGAGGTTTTCCTACCTCTTGTCTAAGAAAACTTCTTAGTCCAAAACATTATCCTGCTCTTGAAGTAGCATCTAACTGTTTTCTGTAATTTCATATTTTAAAAATGTATGAAGTATGCATCATTGTTTATTATACTAAAACTGTGTCCTAAGGATTTATTTTTCAGAATTATGACTTTCTTCTAGAAATAGTCTTTCTTATTAAAAGTACTAGCTTCCTTGGCAGGATTCATTTATGAAGCCCTTTTAGGTTCAAAATTGTTTTATTTATGTAGAAAAATGTTTTTACAATGAAAACTACAATTTAATTCCAATGAAATCCTAGTGGAATGTGGGAATATTACTTGACAGAGTGATTCTAAACTGAAAAAAGGAAAAAAAAAAGGAATTTTTGAAGGTAAGGAGTTAGGACCTGTTCTTACCAGATGCTATGAAACTACAATAATTTGAACACAGTGTTGTGGTCGTGATGAACAAAATAATAGAAACAAGTATTTAACAAGTCCATCTGTGGTTGTGTAAGTTGGTACAACCTTCATAAAAGACTGTTGAGTAATTCATATGGGAAATGTTTAAAATGTGCTTTCCCTTTGGTCTATCATTTCAACTGTTAAGACTGTTTATAAGAAAATATTGTTAGATGTGTATGAAAATGTAGTGATAAAGGTGATGGCCCTGGGATTTCTTTGGAAGCACTGAAGCTAAAGCTGAAACTCCAGTACTTTGGCCACCTGATGCGAAGAGTCGACTCATTGGAGAAGACTCTGATGCTGGGAGGGGATAGGGGCAGGAGGAGAAGGGGACGACAGAGGATGAGATGGCTGGATGGCATCACTGACTCGATGGACATGAGTCTGAGTGAACTCCAGGAGTTGGTGATAGACAGGGAGGCTTGGCATGCTGCGATTCACAGGATCGCAAGGAGTCAGACACGACTGAGTGACTGAACTGAACTGAACTGAAAGGTGATCATCACAGCATTTTTTTTTTTAATTTTAAGAACAAAAATTAGAAACAAATTAATGTTCAGCAAAGAGTTAAGTAAAAAAGGAACACCATACAGGTGAAAATTGACAAACAATTCAGAAGATTATCAAATGAGGCAGAACAGTTTGTTAAACTCTATGATGTCATTCTTTTATTTTTTACAGAAAAAGGTATATTAATACATATATACTGCAGATGGTGATTGCAGCCATGCAATTAAAAGACGCTTACTCCTTGGAAGGAAAGTTATGACCAACCTAGATAGCATATTAAAAAGCAGAGACATTACTTTGCCAACAAAGGTCCGTCTAATCAAGGCTGTGGTTTTTCACTGGTCATGTATGGATGTGACAATTGGACTGTGAAGAAAGCTGAGAGCCGAAGAATTGATGCTTTCGAACTGTGGTGTTGGAGAAGACTCTTGAGAGTCCCTTGGACTGCAAGGAGATCCAACCAGTCCATTCTAAAGGAGATCAGCCCTGGGATTTCTTTGGAAGGAATGATGCTAAAGCTGAAACTCCAGTACTTTGGCCACCTCATGCAAAGAGTTGACTCATTGGAAAAGACTCTGATGCTGGGTGGGATTGAGGGCAGGAGGAGAAGGGGATGACAGAGGATGAGATGGCTGGATGGCGTCACTGACTCGATGGAAGTGAGTTTGGGTGAACTCTGGGAGTTGGTGATGGACAGGGAGGCGTGGCGTGCTGCAGTTCATGGGGTCACAAAGAGTCAGACATGACTGAGCGACTGAACTGAACTGAACTGAACAGGGAAATATAATAGATATTACTGATTTTTTTTTTAATTTGCTGTGTGTATTGTACAGTTTAAAAGTCCAGGGAATATTTCTAAAGATTCCAGAAAATCTAGGATTCCTAAAAATACACATTCTTCTAGTCTTTCATTATAAAGCAATATTTCAGAATAATAAATCTGGCCTTTTCATTCTTACTCAGTTTTGTAGTTTCTGTAAAAGAAAAGGAATGCAGTTCTCTAAATGATGGATTATTGGAATGTATCAGTTAGAAAGGCATTGCTAAAAAATTAAATTTTTTTAAATCAGATGCCCATTAATGTTAAAGAACTGTAGTATAGCTCAGTGAGTGAAGACACCTGCCATATGTCTGTTTTCCTGTACACCATGGTCATTTACAATTACAATTAGTGTGTTTATATACCTCAGTGAAGTTAACCTATATTTAGAATATAAGCCCAAATCATTTTCATGTTTCTGAATGTTTACTTTGCAATTTTAAAAAGCATTTGCAAATATCAAAATCCTGTGTATCATAGTAGTATTCTCCCTACTTGTCATGTTTGAAGAAGCCAAATGAGATCTGTGGCTTGTTAGATTTGAAGGCAGGGTCAGTTCCTATGATTATAGCCCCAGCCAATTGAAAGATGATCTGTCATGAAGTGAATCTACCCCAGTACTCATTAAAATAATAAAACAAGGTATTAGCATTATCATGAACAACCAGTGAAGAGAAATATGACAATAAGTTTTGGGAGACTGTGGTTTACCCAAGGAGCTTCCTCCAGAAAACAATTAGCAGGTTGCTATGTTGGGCTGCTGGTCTACCACCTCACTCTTTAGCTATGAGCCCTGCTGTGATTTCTGCCAGTGCCAAAATCAGCTGCTTTGGCATTGAACTTGAGTTTCTTAGGTTTCCTTCCCCCAGCCTCCAACAAAATTCTAAATACAAACCAGCTTTACTTATCGCTATTGATTCTTCTATTGACTGCCTGCCAAAGACTATGTTCAGAAAACAAAAAATTGAGGCCTTCCATTGATTTAAAATCAATGTTCTCTTCTAAATCTATGCAACCTGTTTAACATATCATTTCTTCTTTTCCAAAGGAGTAACTATACTGTTTAATAATTAGTCCTCTTCTTCCTTCTTTTAGAATTCTGTGCACTGACCAGGCAGGTGTATAAGCTGTGTTAAGTTGCATTGTTGTCTTGGAATGGATGATAATGCCCCTGAAACAGCTGTAAAACTTTGGATATTATTGATTGTGGGCAAATCTTATTATATGCCATTTTATTAAAAGAGAATTAGTTTTAATATATCACATATTAGTTTGCTTGGGCTGCCATAACACAGTACTGCAGCTCGGGTGGCTTAAAGAATCAGATCAGATCAGTCGCTCAGTTGTGTCCGACTCTTTGCCACCCCATGAATCGCAGCACGCCAGGCCTCCCTGTCCATCACCAACTCCCGGAGTTCACTCAGACTCACATCCATCGAGTCAGTGATGCCATCCAGCCATCTCATCCTCTGTCGTCCCCTTCTCCTCTTGCCCCCAGTCTCTCCCAGCATCAGAGTCTTCTCCAATGAGTCAACTCTTCACATGAGGTGGCCAAAATACTAGAGTTTCAGCTTTACCATCATTCATTCCAAAGAAATCCCAGGGCTGATCTCCTTCAGAATGGACTGGTTGGATCTCCTTGCAGTCCAAGGGACTCTCAAGAGTCTTCTCCAACACCACAGTACAAAAGCATCAATTCTTCGGCGCTCAGCTTTCTTCACAGTCCAGCTCTCACATCCATACATGACCACAGGAAAAACCATAGCCTTGACTAGACGAACCTTTTTTGGCAAAGTAATGTCTCTGCTTTTGAATATGCTATCTAGGTTGGTCATAACTTTCCTTCCAAGGAGTAAGCGTCTTTTAATTTCATGGCTACAGTCACCATCTGTAGTGATTTTGGAGCCCAGAAAAATAAAGTCTGACACTGTTTCCACTGTTTCCCCCTCTATTTCCCATGAAGTGATGGGACCGGATGCCATGATCTTCGTTTTCTGAATGTTGAGCTTTAAGCCAACTTTTTCACTCTCCACTTTCACTTTCATCAAGAGGCTTTTTAGTTCCTCTTCACTTTCTGCCATAAGGGTGGTGTCATCTGCATATCTGAGGTTATTGATATTTCTCCCAGCAACCTTGATTCTAACTTATGTTTCTTCCAGTCCAGCGTTTCTCATGATGTACTCTGCATATAAGTTAAATAAACAGAGCAACAATATACAGCCTTGACGAACTCCTTTTCCTATTTGGAACCAGTCTATTGTTCCATGTCCAGTTCTAACTGTTGCTTCCTGACCTGCATACAGATTTCTCAAGAGGCAGGTCAGGTGATCTGGTATTCCCATCTCTTTCAGAATTTTCCACAGTTTATTGTGATCCACACCGTCAAAGGCTTTGGCATAGTCAATAAAGCAGAAATAGATGTTTTTCTGGAACTCTCAGACATGATCTTTTTCATGGTTCTGGATGCTAGAAGTCTGAAATCAAAGTGTTGCAGAGTTGCTTCTTCCTGGGGGCTCTGAAAGAAGGGTCTCTGTTTCAGGCTTGCAGATGGCCACCTTCCCCCTGTCTCTTCACATTGTCTGAGTCCAAATTTCCTCCTCTTAGAAGGACACCAGTCATTAGATTAGGGCTACCTTTCTGACCTCATTTAACCTAACTATCTTTGTAAAGATCCTGTCTTTAAATAAGGTCATGTTTGGGGGAACTGCGAATTAGAACTTCAACACAGAAATTTTTATGGGGTACAATTCAGCTCATAACACCAGCCTAATTAAAATTTAAGCTAGATTCAGTTATTTGTTAATGTGAACAATAAACAAACATGATGACAACTCGTGGTAAATAAGATGAGGTGTCAGATATTAGGGGTCTTCATTTAGATTTAGAGTTATAGTTCTCTTGTTACATGCATATTGCCTCTGATAAAAATAAACTGTTAACAAATATTCTCAGTCAGAAGAAGTATGGTCCCAAAGCTAAGGCCTAGTTTGGAAGACAGGCCAAACTTTTGGGTTCAAAATCTCAGATCAGTAACCTACCATCTCTTGCTTGAAATGACTTACTTCTTTCAGCCTCAGTTTCTCATCTGTGAAATAATGTCTAGCAATCCACAGGGTGAGGGAGTTGATAAACAGATAAAATTAGGTCATGTGAAAAGAAACCCCTAGGAATTCTCTTGAACAGTAGACACCCAATATTTTTTCTCTCCATTGTGTTTTCACTGTACCTCATCTGGGATCTTTTTTTATAGCTCCTAAATCACTCTTCTGCATCTTAGGAAACTTTACATAGTAAGTGTTCATTGACTGTTAGCCAAAACTAAAGAAATGAAAGAACAAAAAAAGTAAAGACTGTCATCTCAGTTGCTGGAAAACTTACTCTCTGATATTGGGAAATGACTTTTGGAATTGTAATAATTGGAAGGCAGTTACAAAGTTTGCTTCCTTAGCTGTCAACTGACAACTAAGTAAGGGGGCAGATTTTGATTTGAAGGATTTAAATAGAGACTGTCTGAAAACCAATATAATGTTGTATAATTGAAAGGAATTATCTCTCAAGTTGTTTCCAGCCTCTAATAATTATATGAGTCTCCATAAGCAAGCACAAAACATAAGCGCCCTGCAGATTGACTGTGGCTGCAAGGATACAGAGTACAGGAATGGACAGAGGGGGTGACACTGTTCCCGACACCGTGGTGACTGCTGAAACCTTTCCTTCCTGGTCTCCTGCTCTGATTACAACTGTCTCTCCCAGATGCAAGCCCAGTCCTGCCTTTATTCATATTATTTCTTCACTGAGCACTCACTAGCTTTTTTGTCCAAAGCCTACTATATTGGTTTGCTAGGGTTGCCATAATAAAGTACCACAGACTGAGTAGCTTAAAGAACAGAATTTATTGGCTCACAGTTCTGGAGAGTGCCATGCAAGCTTACGGTGTGGGCAGGGTCGACTCTCTCTGGCGTGAGTCTTGGATGTGTCCCTGGCCTCACCCCTTGGCTTTTAGGTTACGATCTTCTCTTTATGTTGTCTTTCCTCTATGCATTCTTCTGTGTTCAACTTTCCTTAAGGAAACTAGTCACATTGGATTAGAGCCCACCCTAATGACCTCATTATAACTCCTTTTCTTCTGTAAAGACCCTGTCTCCAAATAATGTCAAGGTATTGAGGGTTAAGACTTCAAGATATAAATTAGGAGGGGAACCCAGTTCAACCCCTAACACCTACCACTCCTGATAGAAAATATAAGGTGTGAGTTTGGAAGCGGTGGGGAGCAGTGTAGGAACAGAGAGAGACTTGCCTATTTTTTCCTGCAAAGGAGTTAAATATTTAAGAGGGCTATGATGAAAGTCTGAAAGCGAAGGTCGCTCAAGTCATATACAACTCTTTGCAACCCCTGCCAGGCTCCTCTATCCATGGGATTCTCCAGGCCAGAATACTGGGAGTGGGTTGCCCTCCCAGGGATCTTCCCAACTCAGGGGTAGAACCCATTGCAGGCGGATTCTTTTACATCAGAGCCACCAGGGAAGCCCAAGAATACTGGAGTGGGTAGCCTATCCTATCTCCAGGGGATCTTCCTGACCCAGGAATCAAATCAGGATCTCTTGCATTTCAGGCAGATTCTTTACCAGCTGAGCCACAAGGGAAGCCTATGATGGAAAGGAAAGAGCATTAGCCTTGGAGCCAGACAGTCCCAGATCTGCATTCTGTCCCTAGGTCAGAAAACTTGCAAGAAAAATAACATTTTTCCCTTACCAGTGAATGACTTTATGGGGTGAAGAATTGCAGTAGCTACTTATTTCTATTTTAGGAGCACAATAACTGTACTCTCATCAGTGAGTTTGAGAAGCATTATTTTAGGAAGAAAATTTTGGAAATTTTGATAAAGATATGATTCTTACTTTCCCCAGAAAAATTGATATGTGTGCCTATTGAGAAAACCCTGTCACTTTCTGCTAAGCATTGCCAGCCAGTAATTTCATCAAGCTAATGTAACAGGACAGTCAAGTGACTTGCCTTTAATTTGTTGTGATTGTTTTATATTTATGAAAAGCAGAGCTAAAACAACTGATAGCAAGTGTTTAGACAGTGATTGTTTCATAAATAGTTTTAAGAACATTGCTAAATCTAAGTAGACACTGAGTAAGTTTGCTCACTATGTGAAATGTAAATCATTCTTTCTGTAATCATGTCATTAAACACATGCAAATATTATAAATGACTACCTCATTTCAAACATATTTTTATGGCACCTGTCTGCTTGCTAAATATGTATTGCCTTTGAGATTTAAACAGAAGAGGTGGGGAAAGACTTACCATATAGGGATTTATTGTGTTGTTCTTTTCTCTCCTGAAAAGGCAATCACAGCAATACCACAGGTAGAAAAGAATGTTTTGCTGCTTCTGTGTCACATCATTAAGGCAGTGAATCTAAAGCCATAAATTTTTGTCTTCTGGGCCAAGAAATTTTAAGTAAAATACTAACAAGAATGTTACATTTTTAAATGAGAAATGAAAGAATCTTTATCCTTTTTATTCGAGTTTCCCGAAATGGCACACTCCATAAAAAAATATATCATTTTTATTTTTGAACTGAGTTCCTTGCATTAGTCAATAAACAATTTATTTGGTGAATATTCTCTGTGCACATATATACACCATGTGAACATTTGGAAACAGAAGGTGCTTGAATTTGTGAGATTTAAATATTTTCTCACAGTTGATCCAGTGATACTGCAGTTGAAATAAAACCACATTTAAATGAAATAACACTTTCAACTAAAAAGCACATATACATTTTCTGTCATTGTTTTAATGAGGACAGCAGTAATCCCAGTTACTCAGTGGAATATCTTGTATTAAAAATCATTAGTGTGTTTGCCTCTGTATGCATTCTAAGACTTGCTCACAGAGCTCTACCTGTCCTGATCACAAATGTACATGTACATTAAATTACATTATCTGACTACACATATTTTATGATGCTCATACTCTTGCAAATATTATTAAATTTTGAAAGTATAAACAAAGCAATGATTGATTTCTCATTTGTTCTAAAAACATGTGCAGGTACATACTACTAATATTATTCATATTTTAAGTACATTAGGTAAAATATGAGCTATGTAGATCAGAGGTGTTATACCAGAACGTGAAAAGCAAAAGGATAGTGCCAGCAGAGCAGCTTTGGGCCATCTTTCAGAAATCTCCAACCCGAACCAACTCCTGTTTTCCCCTAGTTCCCTGCCCTCACATTCTCATAAGCAGCAGCATTATCCCCTATACTCCCTCAGCAATTAAACATCTACTAAGCACCAGTGTTCTAGCCTGGAGAATCCCAGAGACTGCGGAGCTTGGTGGGCTGCCGTCTATGGGGTCGCACAGAGTCGGACACGACTGAAGTGACTTAGCAGCAGCAGCAAGCACCTGTTAGGGGCTAGGCACTGAGGGTCAGAGTGAGGCAAGGCACACAGAGGTTGGATAGACAAAAGAGGTGAGAAAACCCAGGATCGCATCACCAGTGGCCATGGTTAGAGGGAAGGATAGAAGGAGGACCCAGAGGAAGAAGCACTTGAGAACAGGGACAACTTGAAAGATGACTAGGAGTTGTTAAGTGGAAGGCGTGAAAAGAGAGAGGAGAGAAACCAAAAGTCAGGAATGGGAGAAAAAGTGAGAAGACTTGGTTTTGACTAGAAATCTAGGCTATGATTAGTTACTGCAACTGAGAGTTAAATTCAAGGGCTAAAATTGTGACAGCCATGGCAAAAAGTTAGATTGTACTCAGAACATTAAACTAATTACATGGATCTTTCAGAATGCATCGGGAAAATATTTTCTCAACATTAAGTATAAAGATTAATGTATTGATCTTAAGGAAACATTGAAAACATAACAGGTGCTTCTGTTGATTTGTTGTCATTTAAGACACAAAATCTTTCTTCAGGTGACTGGTCCTTATATTGACTTATGGCAAATAGCCTCAGTCTTAATACTAAGACCAAGGTTCTGAAGGCCTTTCTTTCAAGAAATGAAATAATTTTGTACTAGCATAAAGCTTACAGAGGGTTTGCCTTTGCACCACTGATCAGCAAATCTAGAAAAATTAACAGTTGGCAGATCCACTGGCCTATTCTTCTCAAGAGTCAGTTTTCTCCTCTAGGCTTCTGATAAAAAGTTGTTTATGAGTTCCTTTATGTTTATTGAGAAATCATAAGAAACACTGGGAAGAGTTTAATTGAAAAAACCATCAAGTACCAAAGACAGTGTCTTAAGTAAGTAGCCTAGTTGCCTAGTGCCTGATACTGGAGATAGAAATAAGTAAATGTACATACCAAACAACTGATTTAAGATAAATAATCAATTCATCTGTGTTTCATTCTCATATGAAATAAAAATGAATGATATATCCCTTTACAGAGTCACTCTGAGAAGTAAAAAACAAGCAAGCAAGCAAAAACTCTTAAGAATTACTGAAAACTACTTAGCAAGGCATAAAGAACAATGCAATGCTTAATAATGCTTTTTAAAATAAAATTTAAAGCCTGTAGATCTTTATTAAGTCCAACTTTGCTTCCATCTGTGAATATTGAAATACTTTGATATATATATATAGCAATCTTTGTAAAACTTTCTAAAATGAGTTCTTAGTTCAGTTCAGCCGCTGAGTCGTGTCCAACTCTTTGCGACCCTATGAATCACAGCATGCCAGGCCTCCCTGTCCATATATAGAATTTGAAAAAGATTAAATTTTTCCCCCAGATCATGCAAACTTACCAGTGTCAGAAGCCATCAAAAAACACATAAGTCTTGGCACCCTTGAAAGTGTTAGTCATCCAGTCATGAACAACTCTGCGATCCCATGGACTGTAGCTTGCCAGGCTCCTCTATCCATGGAATTCTCCAGGCAAGAATACTGGAGTGGGTAGCATTCCCCAGAGGAACCAGAGATCAAATTGCCAACATCCGCTGGATCATGGAAAAAGCAAGAGAGTTCCAGAAAAACATCTATTTCTGCTTTATTGACTATGCCAAAGCCTTTGACTGTGTAGATCACAATAAACTCTGGAAAATTCTGAAAGAGATGGCAATACCAGACCACCTGATCTGCCTCTTGAGAAATCTGTATGCAGGTCAGGAAGCAACAGTTAAAACTGGTCATGGAACAACAGACTGGTTCCAAATAGGAAAAGGAGTATGTCAAGGCTGTATATTGTCACCATGTTTATTTAACTTATATGCAGAGTACATCATGAGAAATGCTGGACTGGAAGAAACACAAGTTGGAATCAAGATTGCTGGGAGAAATATCAATAACCTCAGATATGCAGATGACACCACCCTTATGGCAGAAAGTGAAGAGGAACTAAAAAGCCTCTTGATGAAAGTGAAAGTGGAGAGTGAAAAGGTTGGCTTAAAGCTCAACATTCAGAAAACGAAGATCATGGCATCTGGTCCCATCACTACATGGGAAATAGATGGAGAAACAGTGGAAACAGTGTCAGACTTTATTTTTCTGGGCTCCAAAATCACTGCAGATGGTGACTGCAGCCATGAAATAAAAAGATGCTTACTCCTTGGAAGGAAAGTTATGACCAACCTAGATAGCATATTCAAAAGCAGAGACATCACTTTGCCAACAAAGGTTCGCCTAGTCAAGGCTATGGTCTTTCCTGTGGTCATGTATGGATGTGAGAGCTGGACTGTGAAGAAGGTTGAGCGCCGAAGAATTGATGCTTTTGAACTGTGGTGTTGGAGAAGACTCTTGGGAGTCCCTTGGACTGCAAGGAGATCCAACCAGTCCATTCTGAAGGAGATCAACCCTGGGATTTCTTTGGAAGGAACGATGCTAAAGCTGAAACTTCAGTATTTTGGCCACCTCATGCGAAGAGTTGACTCATTGGAGAAGACTCTGATGCTGGGAGGGATTGGGGGCAGGAGGAGAAGGGGACGACAGAGGATAAGATGGCTGGGTGGCATCACTGACTCAATGAATATGAGTCTGAGTTACCTCTGGGAGTTGGTGATGGACAGGGAGGCCTGGCGTGCTGCGGTTCATGGGGTCGCAAAGAGTCAGACACGACTGAGCAACTGATCTGATCTGATCTGATCTGATCTGATTCCCTTCTCCAGGGGATCTTCCCAACCCAGGAATCAAACCCAGGGCTCCTGCATTGCAGGCAGATTCTTTACTATCTGAGCCACCAGAGAAGCCCTTGACACCCTTGCTTTGTCCTTAAATACTGAGTGACACTTTTTAGCTTATTTCAGCAGACAAATTTTGTTTTGAAGACAGGTCAGAAGCCTATTAAGGTGCAGCACTGATAGTCTGTTTCTTATGAATTTATGTCACTTCTGAAAATCTCTGAAATATGTATACTAAAACAGTTATTAGGTGAATAATTTTGAGAGGTCTGCTTGGGTGGACTCTTGTTTGGGGCATTCCACTGGGCAGTTGCCTTTTTAGACCCTTACCACCAACTGAGAACAGCTTGAAGGTAGACAGCCTGAAAACTTAAGGTTTCTAAAAGTTAACTCTGTTGGAATTTGATAAGATATTTAGAAAGTAGGGGATAAGTAATTATTTTGAGAACACTGAGATATTTTTATTGGAGTTCTTTATAACTCAACTTGAAGTGGAATATAGCTCATTCGAATCGTAATGCCAGATGACAGTTATTTTCCAGTCAGTTCTTAAAGTGGTTTACATGTTATAGTTCAAGCAAAATGAAAATTCATCCTGGAAAAAGCATCTGTTGTCCAAGGCCTTCTGCGTTCTTAACCAAGAGAAATAGCTGTATGTAGCTGTCAATTGTTTATTAGTGGATTGTATATTCAGGGCATTATCTGCAACAAAGCCATGATCTTAGGCTGCTTTGCCTTGCTTCCCAGTACATTTCTGTGCCACTTTTTACCATACCAAGCTCTTGTGCCAATGCAAACTACTTTTAATTGTGCCTAGAAAAACATCAGGAGAACAAATTATTCCTCCTCTCCCTCTGCCCCTCTCCCTTCATTATTTTAAAGTATTAGAAAACTCAATATAAATTACTTTGGCTTACCCTTTCAGTTACCTATGGCATTTACATGGATAATCCAGAAACTTCTTGCCCTTCAGTTCAGTTCAGTCACTCAGTCACGTCCGACTTTTTGCAACCCCATGGACTGCAGCACACCAGGCCTCCCTGTCCATCACCAGCTCCCAGACCTTGCTCAAACTCATGTCCATCGAGTCGGTGATGCCATCCAACCATCTCATCCTCTGTTGTCCCCTTCTCCTCCCGCCTTCAGTCTTTCCCAGCATCAAGATCTTTTCCAATGAATCAGTTCTTCATATCAGGTCTTCCCCTTAAACATGTATTACTATTTTGAAAATATGCCACCATTAAAATTTACTGAGTAGTTATTTTACAGATTTAAATGCATATGTGAAAATTCAAATGTGCACAAATAAATATAGAAGTTGGAAAAAAGAGTAGAATATAATCTACTCTTTTCAATTACTGTGTTAGTACAGACTTTTCAAATTGCATAAGTCCACTTCAAGCTGCTTACCAAAAAACAAAAATAAACAGCGATTTATTGATTAACGTAAATGAAAAAACCCAGGGTTTGATCTGCTTCTGGTACTACTAGATTCTAAGGCTCAAACTATTACCAAGACTCTTCCTCTATCTCCTTCTCTACTTTTCTTTGCCTATTGACCTCATTCTTTCTTGCCTGCAGACAGAGATTTCTTCACACAGAAAGAGAGGGTAGATACAAGCAGGTGTAGCATCTTCTATTCAGCATTACGCCTGAGTAAAAGCTCTAGTATCCATATAAGAATCTTAGTGAAAACTGAAGACTGGCCCTGCTAGGGTACCATGATGATCCCTGAACTCATCCCTGGAACCAAAGAGGTTGAGTTAATAGGACCGAACCGACTGTGACTGGTCAATCTGGGCCAGCCCTGTCTATGAGGAGGTTGGGACTAGGGCAGGACGCTGTCATTGACAGCCCAGCAAAGGGCTATGTGAGTTGAAGAGTGCTTCCCCAAAGAAGGGTTTTGGATATGTCCACTACAGCTGTCGTGTCAGTTTCTCTAGGCTCTTGGAAGATTTAACATATGTGCCACAATCAGATGCTTATGTTATCTGATGCACAGAGAAGAGAAATGTGGGATACCTAAATACAAGAAGAGTCTACATTTTGAACACTCAAACTGATCCATCAGCAGACTGTTACTCAAGTTTGCGATTCTATAATAGTTTGCCCCTGGGTCATTTTGCTGTGTTTACTGATTCCTGCTTGCCACTGTGCGGAGGGCCTACTTGCAGTATTACTCACTCCTGTGGGTGCTTTTGGGTCCTAGGGTGGCATTTACTCACCTGTATCCTAAGATAGCTTAATAGGATCTGTACCACAGATCAGTTTTAACATTTGAACACACAGACAGTCCACTAGTTCTCCTGTTAATCCTGCTTTATCCACTGGTACCATTAAATTAACCTTTCCAAGGGAGAGCAGCTAATGTGTACAGGTTACTTTTCCCAGTATTTAATATCTCTCTTGGTCATACTCTCATTTGATGTTTATCTTCTAACACATAACAACATTGGGTTGCCCAAAAAGTTCATTCATGTTTTTCTGTAAGCTGTTACAGAAAAATCCAAACTAACTTTCAGCCAAACCAATAGATTGTTGTCATCTGTTTTATAGAAATTTGGGGGGATTACCAGGGTTCTGTATTTCTGGAAAAAGTGTCCCTCAACTCTCACAGATAATGTATTATGCTTTATTTTTAAAAGTACAATGGAAAAAAATAAAATCTAAGACCTATTTTGTTATTCGTCAATTATTTTTATATCTAAATGAAATAATACAAATTCTTGCAGTCTGGTTGCTTTTATTCTTTTCCCCCCGGTTTTCTGTTTCTCATTCCCCTGATTATTTGATTGTGTATGATCTCCTCACCATCTCCCTTAAATCCTTGGTGGAAAGAAGTCTTACTTAATCAACAAATTAGACGAGCAAACTGAAATCACTAATGAATCAGTTGCTCTTCCTCCTCCTCTTCTATCCTCAGAGAAGATAGAAAATATATGATCAGTTCAGTTTAGTCACTCAGTGGTGTCTGACTCTTTGCGACCCCATGGACTGCAGCAGGCCAGCCCTCCCTGTCCACCACTAACTCCTAGAGCTTACTTAAACTCATGTCCATCGGGTTGGTGATACCATCCAACCATCTCATTCTCTGTCGTCCCCTTCTCCTCCCGCCTTCAATCTTTCCCAAGCATCAAGATCTTTTCCAATGAGTCAGTTCTTTGCATCAGGTGGCCAAAGTATTGGAGTTTCAGCTTCACCATCAGTCCTTCCAATGAATATTCAGGACTGATCCCCTTTAGGATTGACTGGTTGGATCTCCTTGCCGTCCAAGAGACTCTCAAGAGTCTTCTCCAACACCACAGTTCAAAAGCATCAATTCTTCAGTGCTCAGCTTTCTTTATGGTCCAACTCTCACATCCATGCATGACTACTGGAAAAACCATAGCTTTGCCTGGATGGACCTTTGTTGGCAAAGTAATGTCTCTGCTTTTTAATATGGTCAGTGTCCCCTCAATGCTTTATATACAGTAAAAGTTTTGCTGTCTCTCACAGATACACGCCAAAAGCTTATTCAGTAGGTATATTGTAGAACAGTCAGTATACTATAAAATATTATATTTCATTGTGATTACAAGATGCCGTTTTAGCTACCTAAGGTTTAAATATATCTTGCAGTCCACGTGATAAGGTAGCATCATGTCATAGTCTAATTGGCAGTGTTTTTCCTAAGTGAAGTAATGAAGAATCTTAACATCAATGGCATTTTAGGTTTGATGACACATAGTACTCTAATTATCTATCTTCATTTTCTCAGAGAGTTCCGTCAAGGTCAAAATTCTATGGTCAGCATCTTTTAAGAACACTGGGTTTGGTTTAAAGATTCCCTTTTGTAAAACTAAGTTTCTTTTTACAATGTTAACAGACACTCCCCAATGTGTCTGTTTGTATAAAATCAAAATTTTGTTATTGTTATTCTTAACTCAGAGCTCACTTAGGTTAGCAACACTTTTTGACTTTTTGGTCATCATTTTCACAAGTTTTTTTTTTTTATGCACAAAAAACACTGGTGTCCTTTAGATATTATTTATTTTTAATGTTTAGAAGTCATTTTATATGTTTCATTCAAAGCAAAAACAACATGATATTGGGAACCTACAACTGTTATATGTGAAACTATTTACATTAATCTCAATAACTCAGATATGACTCTTGCTTTAAATCTCTTTGGTATGTTTCTGTTCTGATTTACTGCCTGGTTTAAAGATTAATGTTACAGGGTAATTTACTACAGCTTCACAGATGGTATTTGAATCTTTTGTAAATGGGCTTTGGAATCTATGCACAATTCTGTATAATGTTGGGTTAACATCAATGTAAATGTTGAACTTAAAATGGTTCTAAAAGATCGTGATAGAAATTTCATTATCCCTTTCTAAAAACCATAAATTTTGAGGGGATTTCATGGGCTAAGTATTTTTACTTCACTATCGTGGTTAAGGTATAACTAGCTCC
Source organism: Tragelaphus eurycerus (assembly GCA_935064755.1). Taxonomy (NCBI): domain Eukaryota; kingdom Metazoa; phylum Chordata; class Mammalia; order Artiodactyla; family Bovidae; genus Tragelaphus; species Tragelaphus eurycerus. The sequence goes on from CAKXYN010000014.1 coordinate 1,421,419, forward strand.
TTATATTTGAAATCACCAGCCCCTATATGTTGAAAATAAACATAAAAAATAAATTACCTCATTTTAACCTATTCTAAAGTTCTAGTCACAGGAGAAGTTACTGTTCTTATTTTAACAGCTTCCTACATGAAATGCTTTATAGAAGCCACAAACACACACTGCTTTTAGTGTCTTTTCCTTTGATGTCTATAAAAGACCCATTCAAAACTGGAGGTAAGTGCTCCTAATGTGCACAGCAGAATTTGGCTAACGTAGTTTGAAGCTATTAGAGATAACCTTTCTGTGCATGTCTTTTGAGGGGAAAAACTGGTACCAGCAATACCAGTTAAGCTGTAATTAGTGTAACTAACAACTAATAAGAAAGAGCAGGCTGGAGGTCATTCTTAGGAATTTGAAGGTATTAACAGGGTAGGGTTGTAGGGCATCCTGTTCCCTGGCTTAATCTGTTGCCCCGGCTGGTGAGATTTGTTGAAGTCATCGATGCCCTCTAACCCCGAGGTGTTGCACTCTCATGATTTAGTGGTCACATGCCAAGCTCCTCTTTCCTGTCTAGTGAGATGAGTTTGGGAATGGCAAATTCATTTTAAAGTTCTTGTTACAAATGCCTGCAGATTTTCAACCTTTTAATGTAGATAAAGGATTACAGATTAGTTTGCTTCAGTGTTCTTGTTCTACAAAGCCTTAGACTACACTGAAATTGTCATGTTGCTGCATTACAGAATATGATTTGTTGAGACCATTTACCATGTATTATAAGAGGACCGCTTAAAATCCAACTATTAAATCAGATGTTGTGTAACTGATTCTAATACATACTGAATATTCCACTTTTCATGAGCCACTTCTTCAAATTTAATTGCCCATCAGTGGCTTTTGTTTATGTTTACAGTCAATTCTAATGCACTTAAAGAGGAAGAACTTTAACAGGGGAATAACCTTTTGTTTTCAGGGGTGTAGTTAACCCCTTTCTTCTAGTATCTGGCTTTGGATTCTTCCTCATCTCATTACATGATACCGACACAAAAGCAAAAGAAATACCATAGAACTTTAGTTGTTCTTTTCCTTATCCTGTCAAAGTCTTGCCTGTAAGGTTGTTTCTGTACCTGAAAAGTTTTCTTTTTCTCTTTTAAAGCAATAAGCAACTTGACAGCCCTGCTAAGAAAGAGTTGAAAGGAAACTTTCCCTTTCAGCTGTTTTATGTCACTACCTTAAGTCTCTTACTGTCATAGGTATTACAGATTTATGTGGACTATAGGTCATTTATTACTCATCAAGAAAGCTGGGGCAGGCCCCAAAAGCAAAACAGAGCTTTTCATGTGAACTTGCTACTGCTGCCGCCAAGTCGCTTCAGTCGTGTCCAACTCTGTGCAACCCCACAGACGGCAGCCCACCAGGCTCCTCCGTCCCTGGGATTCTCCAGGCAAGAACACTGGAGTGGGTTGCCATTTCCTTCTCCACATGTGAACTTAAAGGGGGGAAAAAAAGAATATTTAAAATTCAAGTTATCCTGGGTCACTGGACACATGGACATCTAAATACTTAAAGAGTACAGACTTAAACATCATAGTTCTCATTCAGGTACGGCTAGGAATAATTAGGATATATTCTTCCTTTGAGTCCTCCATCTCAGTGTTTTATATGCATATTACTGGTAGTTTGTGGATGAACTGGGTTTTGTTTTGTTTTGTTTTAGTAGTTGTTTATTCTTACATGTATTAGAGAAAGATATGAATAACACATGAAGCCTTTTTAATGGATATTATTGCTTTGGACTAGGCAAATAGAAAAAGTGAGTTGATGTAAACAAAATACTAGGCATTTTAGTAGTACTGTTCATAAATGTGGCAAAATGCAGAAAAATGTTACAAAAATAACTGGAGTTAGGGAAACAATGCTCTGTCTAAAGATGAAATTCCAAGAATGCTTTTTTCTAGCCAAGAATTCACAAGATAATCTAATCCCTTCATTTCTATCTATTGGTCTTCATTTAATTTATGTGTATGCATGAGTAAACTTGGCAGTTTCATGTTTTGTTTCCAAAACAAGCCAGCTTCTCTAGGTTTTAGTCTTGGGTTAGATGGTGTCTAAGATTCCTTCCAGACAGGGTTATCAGTCCTCAGTTGATAAATTCCTCAAGGTTGGAAACCAAATATGTATAAAGTGAAAGTCGCTCAGTCCTGTCTGACTCTTTGCGACCCCACAGACTACACAAGTCCATGGAATTCTCCAGGCCAGAATACTGGAGTTGGTAACCTTTCCCTTCTCCAGGGGACCTTACCAACCCAGGGATCAAACCCAGGTCTCCCACATTGCAGGCAGATTCTTTACCAGCTGAGCCACAGGGGAAGCCCAAGAATACTGAACTGGGTAGCCTATCCCTTCTCTTGAGGATCTTCCCAACCCAGAAATCAAACCAGGGTTTCTTGCATTGCAAGCAGATTCTTTACCAACTGAGCTATCAGGGAAGCCTGATGCATAATTTGATCTAAGTACTAGTTAGCATAGCGATAGCCACATGTCATTAATACATACATCTCCATTGATTGATTCACATATTCTAACAACAGATATAAGAATGTTTTTGCATATCCATGTGCTTTCCCCAAACTAACCAATAATCTTCATTGTCACATCAATAATTTAAAATGTTTTTAAAATAGAGAGCATCGTGGTGCTATTAGAGTTCACACAGACACCAGTCTTTTCTCATGCTTGGATTTCTTGAGAGGTGACACCAAGGACAGTATTGGAAAGTCTTATTTTTTCCCTCTTCCTTACTATCTTACGATTAACTATGAGAGTAAGACATCAAAGCTGAAGTGACTTCAAAGCCTGGGACACTTATGGTTTCCAGCTATTACTGTAACCAGCCGCGTCGACCTGACAGCAATTCATCTTACAGAGCTGCCGCACTAGAATCCTCCCCTCTGCTTCCGGCCTTCCCCTTTCCCAGACCTATCAAATTAAAAACCCCGAAATGAATCTCGAAGTTAAACCAGTCCAAAGAGTTAGCGTATTTGCTTAATTTCAGGATTTTATGACTAAAAAATAGACCATATTTATTTATTGACTTTTCCCAAAACATACCACAGGGCCTTAGGGCTATGTTCACATTAAACATATAATAGTCTTCATTATGTTTATTTCAAAATATAGTATACATTTGTAGTTAAGATGGTATATATACCTGCCACTTTAGTTAGGTTCACAAAATAAAGTATTGAAGGGTGAGTCTGGTGCTTGGCCCAGAAATCAATGAAGTTAGAAGGAATCAATTCTAAAACATGGATTGTCCATCATAAATGCTGGGAGTGTAGTTCTTGGAAGCACATGCTTTCTCTACTAAAAAAAAATTTTTTTAATAAAGTTTCATGGATATATTGTTTTCCAGCAATATAAAAGTTATATTAAAATTTGAGCTTCTCCTATATGCATAACTAAATAGGTACTAAAATATCATTGAGGCTAGTTTCTTGAGAAATGTAGAATTAGCATCAGCTGAAGATTTTCAATTTTTATTTAGAAGACCCAGATAAAAATTTTAATTATTTTCCTGGAATCATTTGGTAAAGTTGCTGGTACGTATTCAGTTCTACAGGGCAGGCGATAAGGAGAGCCGCTCTTGAACTCTGGTGGAATAGCATCCAGATCTTAAAGTTATGGCACCAAAGGACTCACAAAAGACTTACTAGATTTGATTGTGCATTATGGAAATTAAATAGGCTCAATATAATGATTGTATCTTTTGTGAAATGGAATGGACTGCATTGTAAACTAATGAGCTTTCCATCTGTCAAAGCGTTCAAGTAAAGACTCAATGACCACTTTTCAATAATCCAATAGAAGGAATTCTTACATTTGGGAGGGATTAGACTAAAGAAACTGTAACACCCATTTCAATTCTAGAGCTCTTTGTTTCTAAAATTGAAGGATATGAAGAAATAGAGTTGAAGATTAAGTCATGGTGGTAGCATGTGGCTCTTGTCCAGTAATTAGATGGATTTTATAAAGAAAGACTCATAAATGGATGTCTTGAAGGGGTTTGAAACAGAAAGGGCAAAGTGCTTTAAGTAGATACGGGTGAACATCAAAATGAAGCATGTTTCTTCTGGTGTTGAAAGTCGGAAGAGAGGAACCTACTCTAAAATCCTCAGAAAAGAGGGCAAAAAAGAAAATGAGAAAGGGAGCTTTTTTTAAACACTAGGAACCCAAACAGATATTCAGAGTGCTAGAAATAGAAGCCAAGGTATTTTTATATCTGCGATAAAGTCCTTTAAGCAAAACAGGTAGGACACTGAAAAGTTAAAATTTTCACTTCCTGAAGAGCAGAATAGCTGCAGAGGGCTGAAAAAGCACAATGTGAGGATGGAGTGGTTAGAACCACTAACCAGTATATTCCTTTGGTCCAGTTATTGAATTTCTCAGGACCTCTCATTGTTTTAAATAATGGGTAGGTAGATGATTTCCATGATCTTATTCCAGCTCTGAGATTCTCTCCTAGTGCTTTAATTAAGTATGCTCTCCATAGCCTAAGAATTCAGACAGACCAAATGTTTCAGCTTGCCACCACTGGTTTATTCTGACCTATAGATAATAGATGGAAAGTGGAAAACGCGGGATAATTTTTTAAAGATTCTGGTATTTGGGAGTGTATGCAAGTTACGAAGAAATCTCCTTTGTGGACAGATAAGAAGTGAGATGAAGAAATGAAGTGGTGCTAGGAAAAAGTGCAGTTGGACCACTCCATTTGGGTTTAAAGAAATGATCAACTGTCTGAAGAAGACATACCAGAGACACCTGGTCGTATTGCCTTAAGAACAGAGAAACAGGCATTTATATCAGAAATGAATCCATAGATTTGATTTACTGGCAATAAAGTGATAGAAAAATCTCATTAATAATTGCTTTCCAGTAAAGAGGAAAGAGGTATTACCAAAGAATGTTTAGAGAGGTGAGGAAAAGTTAGAAAATATTAAATCTATAAAATAGATGGAAAATGTGGAAAAATAATTTGAATTGCCTTGTAAACCTATTAATAAAAACCAATAACATATCAAGGCAGCTTTTCTCAGTAATAAGCCATTCTCCAGAAATAAAATAGATAGATCTTTTCTGTTGTTCTTAAAATAATTAAGCGTTTTTTTCAAAAGTGTTAATTCTCTCCTTTCCTGGGAGTAGGCTATATACTAGGGCTTCCCTGATAGCTCTGTTGGTAAAGAATCCACCTGCAATGCAGGAGACTCTGGTTCAATTCCTAGGTCTGGAAGATCTGCTGGAAAAGGGACAGGCTACCCACTCCAGTATTCTTGGGCTTCCCTTGTGGCTCAGCTGGTAAAGAATCCACCCGCAATGCGGGAGACCTGGGTTCGATCCCTGGGTTGGGAAGATCCCCCGGAGAAGAAAAGGCTACCCACTCCAGTATTCTGGCCTGGAGAATTCCATGGACTTGTATAGTCCGTGGGGTCACAAAGAGTCAGACATGACAAAGAGACTTTCACACACAGATTATATACTAGGGCCGTACAACTAACTGGGTTTACCTGTATGCCTTTTTCAATAATAATGAGATGACACCACTGTTATGGCAGAAAGTGAAGAAGAACTAAAGAGCCTCTTGATGAAAGTGAAAGAGGAGAGTGAAAAAGTTGGCTTAAAGCTCAACATTCAGAAAACTAAGATCATTGCATATGGTCCCATCACTTCATGGGAAATAGATGGGGAAACAGTGGAAACGGTGGCTAACCTTATTTTTCTGGGCACCAAAATCACTGCAGATGGTGACTGCAGCCATGAAATTAAAAGACGCTTACTCCTTGGAAGGAAAGTTATGACCAACCTAGACAGCATATTAAAAAGCAGAGACATTACTTTGCCAACAAAGGTCCATCTAGTCAAAGCTATGGCTTTTCCAGTGGTCATGTATGGATGTGAGAGTTGTACTATAAAGAAAACTGAGCGCAGAAGACTTGATGCTTTTGAACTGTGGTGTTGGAGAAGACTCTTGAGAGTCCCTTGGACTGCAAGGAGATCCAACCAATCCATCCTAAAGGAGATCAGTCCTGTGTGTTCATTGGAAGGACTGATGCTGAGGCTGAAACTCCAATACTTTGGCCACCTGATGAGAAGAGCTGACTCATTGGAAAAGACCATGATGCTGGGAAAGATTGAGGGCAGGAGGAGAAGGGGACATCAGAGGATGAGATGGTTGGAGGGCATTACTGACTCAATGGACATGGGTCTGAGTGACCTCCAGGAGTTGGTGATGGACAGGGAAGCCTGGTGTGCTGCTGTTCATGGGGTCACAAAGAGCCGAACATGACTGAGTGACTGAACTGAACTGCTTTACAATGTTGTGTTAGTTTCTGCTGTACACACGAAGTGAATCCGCTGTATATATATATACACCCCTCCCGCTTGGACCTCTCTTCCCCCCGCCACCCTATCCATCTAGGTCACCACAGAGCATGGAGCTGAACTTCCTACACTCTACAGCAGCTTCCCACGAGCGATCTGTTTCTGTTTTACACATGGTGGTATATATATATATGTCAATCCCAATCTCCCAATTCATCCCAACCTTTCCACCGCTGTGTGCCCACACATCAAGAAGTCTACTTCATACACGATCAACTTAAGATTTATATACCTTGGTACATTTTTCCCAAGCTCTGGAACTCCAGGTTTTCTGAATAACCATACAAAAACCTCTTACCAGTATTCTGGGCCATATTGAATCATCTGTTTTGAAACAACAATATGAATTTTACTGAAATGATTATTTATAGCAACATCAGTATTATTCAACACTTAAAATCATTACCTTGTTATTTTCTGATTGGGAGGTTAATGCCCGACTTCTTTTAAATGATGGTGTACTCCAGTACTCTTGCCTGGAAAATCCCATGGGCGGAGGAGCCTGTTAGGCTGCAGTCCATGGGATCGCTAAGAGTAGGACACAACTAAGTGACTTCACTTTCACTTTTCACTTTCATGCATTGGAGAGGGAAATGGCAACCCACTTCAGTGTTCTTGCCTGGAGAATCCCAGGGACGGCGGAGCCTGGTGGGCTGCCGACTATGACGTCGCACATTGTTGGACACGACTGAAGTGACTTAGTGGTAGCAGTAGCAGTACTAACGTATGAACGAAACGTGTCCTACAAATAACACATGGAAACAAAGTTAGAAATGAGTATAATCCTCTGAGTGTGTTGTGTGCAACAGTTTATACTTTTAGTTTTGATCACAGACATGCGCTTCCAGCTAAGGGCCATTAATCCATTTTCTGCTGCTTGTTGGAATGAAGAGAAATTATCGAAGACTTTTCCATATGTTTAAGTGAGTACCTCTTTAACTGTGGATTGTTCAGCTTCCTTATTTTTCTATGTATATGGCCTCTTTGAAGATTCCTAAAGCCAATTCTCTTTTTACTCAAATTAAAAAACAGCAACAACAACAACAAGCTACCGTGGTCACGGTTCTGATTCCTTTGGTCATGACAACGCCTGCCTCGTTCTTAATATTTCATCCTAACCTACTTCCACACTGAGTGTACTTCTGCAGCAGTAAAATAAGACGTAAAAGCTTAGAATCAGTTAACCAATGCATTAGCTTAAGACCCACAAGACACTTTGTCCTTAGTGTTATAATTTAAAGCTTTCCCAAATAGACAGCTTCTCCATTCTATATTTCACATAAGAAAAGAGACCATCCAAAAAAGTCTCCAGGGACTTCCCTGGTGGCCCACTGGTTAAGAGTTTGCCTCGGAATGCAGGGGACGCAAGTTTGATCCCTGTTTGAGGAACTAAGATTCCACTTGTCGCCACGGAGCAACTAAGCCTGTGCCCCGCAACTACTGAGCCTGAAATGTAATAGCGAACCTGACCCAGCCAAATAAATTAATAAATATTTTCTTTAATAAAGTCTCCAAAAGCTAAATTAAACATGTATGTCAAAGTATTACCATACGTAGACAGCATGTATTTATTTTAGCCTTCATCAAGAAAAATAAAATATGCCTTGTGACTGTATTATGCACATTGAATCAAAATGTCAGAATCTTCTAAATAAATTGTTATTATGGAATAAGGCACAACTTCAGCCCTGAATTTATATAATTCAGTCCATTGTAGATTTTTTTTCATTGAAGAATACATTTCGCTGCCGTAAATTGCACTGAGTATGAACAGCAGAGTCATTTGAGGTTCATTGAAAATATAGGAGAACATCATGTTTCCTGTCCTTTTGTTAAACTTGGCATATTGATTTTTTTTGCACAGCTTGCAGCACAGAAATGTGATATACAGCTACAGCAAGACAAGCTAACCACATGTGAATTTGTTAAGTACTGCTGGATTAGCAGAAATTGTCTGACTGTGCAAATAGCAAGATTTGACTTCGCCAGGAACTCTTTATGACTTAATCAATTAAAATAACAAGTTTTGATTTTATTGCCCAGAATAAATCATTAGCAAAAAGTCACATTCTTCCAATCACTCATATGTCTGATGTTTCTGTGTTTCAAGCCCATTAATAAATATGTAGAATTTGAACCGAAAGTTGAAAGTCAAATATAGTTTTAGTAATGATTCATGAATTTTTTTAAGAATAGGAGTCTAGATTTTATTTAAATTTGCCATTGCTTTTCTTTTTAAATATCTAGTGATCATGCTTTTGTTCCCTTTAGGCTCAAAGGTAGCAAGATTTGGATTTGACTAATGCTTCTTACTGCATTTAAATGTAGAACCTTGTGGAAAGAGAGTCTCTGAGGTAGTGCTTGGCGTGCTCTTCTCCTCACCTTATTAAACCTCCTCCTTAAATGCGTCCATTATATAGTTCACCTTGCCTGACTTCAAAGAGTAGAGATGGAGAGAGGATGAGCTGAAACTCAGCAGAGTGGGTTACCCATGGCTTCTTAGAAATGCTAATGTGTTATCTATCGGGTTTTAAAAGTTCTCTGAGTTCTCTTGGAAGCAGATAAACCATTATGCTTTTTTTTTTTTTTTGGCAGAACAAAACTGACAGTCTGTCCAAGGCTAGGAAATGTCTGTATTAATAATATAATGTATTAATACATGTGACCACGTTGTCACCTGCCTTTTAAGAATATACTTTTAAGACATCTCAGTCTCTCTAAAGGTAGACTTCTCTTTAACAAGACTTTTTTCCCAAAATTTTTTTTCAAAAATGTCTCTACCTGCTCTCATTACTTTTGAACAGGTGGACATCTTATGAGATTGCATGTCAAATTTATTAGAAGCAAGTCTTTTAAAATTATCTGGTAAAAGCACAAAGCGTTGAGTTGTTCCCCTAGTAAAAACAAAAATGGGGGGTGGGGGAAGGGGCCAGAGCAAAGAGGAAAGTGCCACTGGTTTGTGTAAGGTGACACTGTGCCCTGCTGTCTAATTTGATTACACAGAGCCCCTGAAGCCCCGGGCAAAGCTGATTTTAGCTGTAATCAGCTTCTTAACCTTTTGAGAACTAACGTAAACACTACCTAGCAGTGGTTAATGATGCTGCTCTGCTACACACTACAAAGTGCAAAGGTAATAGTGTAGCGCTCCAGCAGCACAGGCTGTCGCAGAATTTAACAAGGCAGCTTAAGGGGGTTGCAGCAGAAGGTACTTCTCTATTCGTGATCAGTTTTAACTGATAAAGTGATTTAAGGGTGCTTTTTAAAATTTTTGTAGCTATGGTTTTTCCTTAAGTTTTGCTCATAAGTGCTAAACGTTCATGAACTACTTTTCTTCATTTTGCTGTGCTCACATTTGTACTTTTCACTGAAATCCTCTTTTGATTATACACACATTTTAGGAATATAAGTATATTCATACACTTTCATTCTTTCATTTTCAGAGTAAACCAAGGTGGTTTCAGTATCCATATAAGAAGAGTAAAATAAAATCCTCTTGGTTCAGTTTCACAGGTAGTAAAAATTCATTAAGGGAAGAATGGAATTTCTTTACAGTTTAGATGGAACATTGTGGTTATATATATATGGGCAAGAACCTCGCTTTTTTATTTAAAACGAACTCCTGATATAAGAACCTGATGTATCATATAGGAAGTTAATATGTAAGATGATTTTACTGTCTGTAGTTGGTGTAACTCTCTTGTAATGATGTGACTAATGGGGTGGAGAGCCATAAAGATTAACTAATGTACTTATCAAGGCTATCCCCTCAAAGTCGTGTTTGCTGGGAAAACTTGTTAGGAAGATCCTCCTGAGTAAGGATTGCAAATGACCAAGAGAATATATGATACCATAAGCCATACCCCATATTGGTAAGCTTCTTTACCAGCAACTTTACCGGAAATTACCTGTTCCTAAAAAATTCTGAAGAGAGTAGAATCTTAATGCTCCCCAGTGACACATAACCAATCACTCTGTATGGAATTAACTTAAATAGAGAAGGAGGAGAAGATTCAGACTAAAGAGTAACTATAGTTTTTTAGTCTAAGGTCAACCCCTCACAAATAACATGAATAACATCTGCAAGCTTATTATTATGCAATGCAGTATATGTTGTGGTAAAAATGAGCTTAAAAAATCCGCATGTAAAATGGTAGATTTCAAGACATGGACACCGAAGGCCTTTCATGGCTTCCCAGGCATCAGGGAACATTCACTGGGCAACATGGCCAGCTCCTCTGGCCAAATTTGGCTCCATGGTGAGGGAAGGTGACCTCATTAATAAATAATGTAAATTACCTGACATAAGTGCCACCTAAAAGTTCAGGTGAGTTTTATACCTATATATATATAATACTATGGAATAAATGAAGCCAGGTCATAGATAACTGGACATTTTTGGCCTCTTGGAGAAATGTTTTAACCAAATTGTATCCTATTTTACAATCAGCTTGTTAAAAGAAATAATTACATGAAACTCCCCATTATAGCTGATACAGATATCTTTTAGGTGAAGTGCTTTTTATTGTATGAAAAGTGAAAGTGAAGTCACTCAGTCGTGTCTGACTCTTTGTGACCCCATGGACTGTAGCCTACAGGCTCCTCTGTCCATGGGATTCTCCGGGCAAGCATACTGGAGTGGGGTGCCATTTCCTTCTCCAGGGGATCTTCTCGACCCAGGGATCGAACCCCAGTCTCCCACATTGCAGGCAGACTCTTTACCGTCTGAGCCACCAGGGAAGCCCTATGTTATAAGAGAATAATACTTGTTCAGTACCCTGGTGTGGATTGAGGGGGTCCCTAAGGACTGAAGAGTCACTGTCTCTGCACCCCACAGTGGGCCAGGAGGAGGCTGACTTAGAGGCAGTAACCCACTGCATCTTATGAGGCTCTCTCTTAGGAAGACCCGTAGAAGTTCTTCCCAGAATTCAGTTCTTCTCTGGTGTTTGTTTTGTTTTTTTTTTCACATGAACAATGAAAATCTTACAGTACGCTGTTGTCATCGTTTCCAGACTTTGTTCCACAAGAGCATTACCTGAGCAGCCAAGGTCTCTTTCCTTTTACAATCCAATTAGAATGTCTAAGGTGGGATCCCTTAGACATTCCCTGGCTCAGACGATAAAAGCATCTGCCTACAATGTGGGAGACCCAGGTTCAGTCCCTGGGTAGGGAAGATCCCCTGGAGAAGGAAATGGCAACCCACTCCAGTACTCTTGCCTGGAAAATCCCATGGACGGAGAAGCCTAGTAGGCTACAGTCCGTGGGGTCACAAAGAGTCGGACACAACTGAGTGACTTCACTTTCACTTTCAAGGTGGAATCCAGGTAATCTGAAATCCCCAGTGGTTTCCCATGTTTGGGAACCCCTGAAATACCCAATGTAGTGCCCTCCAAGCTTTGACTGTTTTGAAAACTTAGAGCTAATGTGCATCTCACCTGAGGCAATTAAAGAGGACTGATCACACTCATTCATTATTTTATCGTCCATTTTTTGCTTTTCCTTGACTTCCTCAAATGTTTTTGTGTTTTCTTATAATTTTAGATCGTATTTATTTTCAATAGTATTATTTAAGTAGAATTTATGTGCTATTAAATAAATCTATTTTAAATGTACAATTCAATAGTTTTTTAAAGCAAATTTATAGTTGCACAGTTATCCCCACAATCCCATTTTAGAATATTCCCATCACCCCAGGAAACTTCTTTGTGCTTATTTGCAATCAGTCTTGCTCCCACCCATAGCCCCAGACAACCAGTGATCTGCTAGTTCCACAGACTAGCCTTTTCTGCAAATATCATATGAATAGAATTATACAGTATGTGGTCTCTTATTGCTGGCTTACTTTGCTTACAATGTCTATGAAATTCAGCCATGGGGTAATTTATTCCTCTTTATTGCTAACTAGTATTCCATTGTATGGATATACTATTTCATCATTCTGTTTGCCAGTTGATGGGCATTTGAATTATTTTCAACTTGGAGCTATTATGTATGATACTGCTATGAACATTCATGTATGAATCAGTCCAGATTTTCATTTTCATTTATGTTTTTATTTATCTTGAGTGTAAACTTAGGAGTGAAAGTTAGGAGTGTGGGTCATTTGGTAAGTTTATACTTAGCTTTTTTTTTATCTTTTTTTTGAAGTATAGTTGATTTACAATGATGTGTTAATTTCTGCTGTATAACAAAGTGACTCATATATATATATATACATATATATATGCACACATTCTTTTTTGTATTCTTTTACATTATGGCTTATCACAAGATATTGAATATATCAGTAGTTTCATATGCTGTATGGTAGGACCTTGTTATTTATCCATTCTGTATGTAATATTTAGCTTTTTAAGGAACTAGAAAACTGTTTTTCAAAGTAGCTACACTGTTTATCTTCACAGCAGCAAAGCATGAGAGTTTCGGTTTCTTCACGTCCTCACAAACACTTGGCATAGTCAGTCTTTTTGATTATAGCCATCCTGGTAGATATGTGGGCTTCCTAGGTGGCTCAGTGGTAAAGTATCCACCTGCCAAGCAGGAGACTCAGTTTCAATTCCTGGGTCGGGAAGATCCCTGGAGAAGGAAATGGCAACCCACCCCAGTATTCTGGCTTGGGAAATCCCATGGACAGAGAAGCCTGGCGGGCTATAGTCCATGGGGGTCACAAAGAGTTAGACATGACTTAGCTACCAAATAACAACAACAATAAAATAGGAATGTGGTATTATCTCAGTGTAATTTTAATTTGTTACAACTTGATGTTAAATGTGTTTTCTTATGTTTATTAGCCATATGTTTTGTTTTCTTTGGTGAAGTGCCTCTTTTTCTTTTCAGTTCAGTTCAGTTGAGTTGTTCAATCATGTCCAACTCTATGCAACCCCATAGACTGCAGCACGCCAGGCCTCCCTGTCCATCACCAACTCCTGGAGTTTACTCAAACTCATGTCCATTGAGTCAGTGATGCCATCCAACCATCTCATCCTTTGTCGTTCCCTTCTCCTGCCTTCAATCTTGCTCAGCATCAGAGTATTTTCCAGGGAGTCAGTTCTTCACATCAAGTGGCCAAAGTATTGGAGTTTCAGCTTCAGCATCAGTCCTTCCAATGAATATTCAGGACTGATTTCCTTTAGGATGGACTGGATGGATCTCCTTGCAGTCCAAGGGACTCTCAAGAGTCTTCTCCAACACCACAGTTCAAAAGCATCAATTCTTCCGCACTCAGCTTTCTTTATAGTCCAACTCTCACATCCGTACATGACTACTGGAAAAACCATAGCCTTGACTAGATGGACCTTTGTTGGCAAATTGTTGACCTCTGCTTTTTAATATTCTGTCTAGGTTGGTCATAACTTTGCTTCCAAGGAGCAAGCGTCTTTTAATTTCATGGCTGCAGTCACTATCTGCAGTGATTTTGGAGCCCCCAAATTAAAATCTGTCACTGTTTCCCCATCTATTTGCCATGAAGTGATGGGACCTTTTGTCTAATTTTGAATCTGATGTTTGTCTTATTATTGAAGGAACTCTTTATATATTCTGGCAACAAGTCTCTTATTAGATGTGTGATTTACAAATATTTTATCCTCAGCTTCAGTTTATCTCTTCCTTCTAAATGATATCTTTTGAAGAGCAGAAGTTTTTACGAGTTCAGAATTTGATGATTTATCATTCTTTTTCTTTTATGGGTTGTGGTTTTGTCATCATATCTAAAAAATCTTTGCCAAACTCAAAGTTTCAAAGATTTCCTTTTTTGTTGCAGAAGTTTTATAGTTTTAGCTCTAACATTTAGGTATGATTCATTTTCAGTTGATCTTTGTGTATGGTATATAGTAAGAATCTAAGTTGATTCTTTGACATGTGGACGTCTAATTTTCCCACCAGCATTTGCTGAAAAAAACAACTATCTTTTCCCCATTGAATTGCCTTGGACTTTTCTAAAAAATCAACTAACTGAAGACTTATTAATAGACTTTATATTTTGTTCCATTGATCTTTATGTCTGTTTTTCATACCAGTACCATGGTGTTTTGATTACTGTAGCTTTATAGTAAATTTTGAAATTAGGTAGTTTAAGTTCTTCTTTGTTCTTTATTTACATCATCTGTAATTTCTCTTAGCAGTGTTTTTTTTAGTGGTTTTACGCTTCTTTGTAAAATATACTCTTAATTTTTCATTTTTTTTGATTCTATCATAGACTTCTTAATTTCATTTTCAGATTGTCTATTCCTAGTATAAAGACTTAAAATTTATTTTTGTGTATTGATTTTATACCCTGGGGATTCCCTGGTGGCTCAGACAGTAAAGTGTCTGCCCGTGACGCAGGAAACCCAGGTTCGAAGCCTGGGTCGGGAAGATCCCCTGGAGAAGGAAATGGCAATCCACTCCAGTACTCTTGCGTAGAAAATTCCATGGATGGAGGAGCCTGATAGGCTACAGTCCATGGGGTCACAAAGAGTCAGACACGACTGAGCGACTTCACTCACTTTACATCCTGTGACCTTACTCAAATGTGTTTATTAGTTTATTACCAAATTTTTCTGGTAGAATGTTTATGATTTCCTTCATATAGGACCAAGTCATAAAGACAATTTATATCTTCCTTTCCGACTGCCTGCTGCATTGAGTACAATGTTCTGTGTGGTACTGAATAGGAGTAATGACATCATTCTGTCATTCTAGATTCTGGTGTTTTTTTCCCTTCAGGGTTATTGTTACTGCTGCAATTTTTAAACATTCCTATTTTCATTTTAGTCTGGCTTCCTAGAGGTCACGCTTTTGCCTGCATAGTGTAATCGTCAGAGTTTGCACAGTCATCCCAAGACACTAAGGCTCTGGGTGAATCTGTGTGTGAGTTGAAGAATGTATTAAAAGTTCTTGTAGTTTTCAAGTCCACCTCAATCTTTTATTTTCTCCTGGACATTCCTGAGATTTCTGTCTGTGCCAGCGCTTTTACTCCCAGACAGGACAGATGTATGGGGATTCTTCTAGGCTCTACGTGGCTTTCTCACTTCCAGGATCTCCCTATTTAAAATCTGACTAATCCACTGGTCTGCAGATCACCCCAAGTAAGAGCCCAACCTCTATTGAGAAGGGTCATGGACTTTTATGCTTAGTGTCCCACTGGGTTTGCTTTATTTGCCTGATAACACCCTTAGCCATGGGTTTTTCTTCTTCTACTCCATGTCAAGTCAGCCCTCTCTTTTCATAGCCAATTTCCACCCTGGAAGCTCCACCATGCTGCCACTGACACAGATTGCCTCTGTTCTTACCTGTCGTTCAGCAGTGTGTCATGAATAAACACTTCTTAAGTTGTTGTTTGCCTTTGGTTGATTTCTGGAGTGCTGAAATGGTTGCACTTGACAATTTTGTCGACTTTCCTGGTTGTATTTAGGGAGAAGATTTGCCAGTCTCGTAGCTTGCCATCGCTGGAAGTCCTGCCTGAGTTTCTTTTTGTAAGCCACAAACCCCTTTTGGAACAAGACGAAACATTAACTATATAAATACAGAATCAGATAAAATAGAAAAGCAAGCAAGGGTAAAGGAAATATAAGATGGGAAAATAAATTCCTTATGGAGCAACTATGATTTTTAACTCTGGCAGTAGATTTTCCCAGTGCCTAGAAATGGAGATTTTTCTTGATCTTTTAATAGAAATTCACTTCTATCCAAAAATACAAAAATTTTCATTGTCATCGAGATGTAAAATAAGTGGGAGAAAAAGGTATGTATCTGACCAAAGAAAATAGAACAAGCTGAATTAAAATGCTACCCTGGGATCCTTTTGGTTTCATTTTATTTTGTTTTCTCCCAAAGGTCAGATCCCCAGACTTGTACAACTTTAGACTATAGGAATATGATACAAAATGTGCGGTGATAAAACTGCCAGATTGAAGGTTTCCTAAGTGCTACTGTCCAGAATCACTAGGCAAGCTTGTAACTAGTAATTCTTGTCAGAATATACACTCTCAGTGTGTGACTTTTATCTGCAGGTGGCAAAGCATATGTTTTAGCACCAAAAAATGTAAGGTGGCGGAGAGAGGATATTTAATGTGTTTTAACCTATTTTTGTTTTTAATGTTTTCTCTTATAGCTGCTTAGTTCCGGTCAAAAGCAGGCTAACTAAAACATCTTCAGATCTTAAGAGCTATATTTAGATTAGGGAAAAAAATGGTTCCAAATATGATGGTGTCATTTGTTTTTATTTAACAAATGAATCAAGGTTATTGGACCAGTATCTCTCATATAAGAAAAATACAGTGGTATTGTGTGCCTAAAATCCAGAGAGAGGGTTCTTCTCTTTAAATAGATTTTCTGCTAAATTATAATTAACCCTTTAAATACTACAGTCAGTTTTGTTTTTATCCTTATAATAATAATCCATTTTCCTACTGTAGGAAATAACTACTAGGTATAGCTAGCAGTTATGTATAACAAACAAATATCAGTATTTTCCAACTAATGTGGTTCTTACTACATGAATCAAAGTTATCATTCTATACATTAATCATAATTCAGACCTTAGCTAAAGGAGAGGAGTTACAAATTCAACCCCCAACTAATGGGTGGCATTCAGGAATGCAAGCCCATTGTTGTCGGGTTTTTCTCATTTTCCCAGAGAAGCCAGAAATTTGTTTGAAATCTCTCTAATTTTAAGTGTTGCAACTAATTTAAGTTTTTCAAACTGTTACATAAGTCAAGTAAAATAACTTCCATTCAGATCAGGCCCATAGGCAGCCAACTTCACGACGTCTGGAAGGCAAGAATAGTTTGACCCTCTTCTGCGGACGGCTACTGCCTGATTTCCTGGCGTGCATCTCTTGCTCAGAAAAGAACGTGTAACATGCTCCCCAAATGATTGTCTTCATTATTTTACTGTAGAATTCTGAGGTAATGTGTTTTAACAGAAAATGACTGAAACTGGTATTGAAAAACCTTGATTCTGAGGTTAATAATATTTTGAAGCCCTTCCTTATCAACCAGGCCCTAGTCTAAGTACTTCAAATCTATTAACTCATCTAATTCTAGTTTTAGTTTTGCTTTTAAATTTTTTTTTATTATCAGTCATTTAATGTCTGTAGATTTGTTTCCTCGACTTGAAATTATAGGATTATATTTATGTATGACTAAACTAGAAAAGCTGTAAGAACTCTTTCAGCAGGAAAATTCTTTCATCTGGAGAATATGAGGGTTGGATTCACTGACACAAAAATAAATTGGCAACCAAACTATGGTACTAATTTATTTGAGTTTACAGCACTTCTGTATAACTGAGTAAAATATATATAATCTTCAATGCAATCACAGTCCTCTACAAGTAGCATGCTAGAGTATTTTAGTTGAGGAAGAAGTTTAGTATCCACTCACCATGAGGTTGAAAAGGCCTGCACTGGGAGGGATTGGGGGCAGGAGGAGAAGGGGACGACAGAGGATGAGATGGCTGGATGGCATCACCGACTCGATGGACGTGAGTCTGAGTGAACTCCAGGAGTTGGTGATGGACAGGGAGGCCTGGTGTGCAGCAATTCATGGGGTCGCAAAGAGTCAGACACAACTGAGCGACTGAACTGAACTGAACTGATCTTGATGGAGATTATCATCTCATTGAAGCAATGTGTCTTGCAACTAAAATTTAAATTAAAACAGAAAAACCTGGATGAGAGGGGAGATTGCAGAAGGGTAGATACAAGTATATGTATGACTGAGTCCCTTCGCTGTTCAACTGAAGCTATCACAACATTGTTAATTGGCTGTATACCCCAATACAAAACAAAAAGTTTTAAAATAAATTAAAGCAGAAAACAAGTACCCAGAGGAAGGTTATATGCAGCCAGGCTTTATTCCAAGGTTAACAGAATGGATGTATGGATATGTGTGTCAAGTCTATGGAAGATGTGACTTGGAAAGGGGAAAGATTTGAATTGAAAGGTGCAGAAGACCATTGAACATGGAAAAACACCTCTAAGTCAGAAATCAGAATGTTATCATACCAAAAAAAAAAACACAAAAACCAGAAGGCACATTGCCTTCAGAGTGCACATAGAATAATGACAAATTTTATAGAAAAGTCAAGATAATTATTATAATGTACTTTCTAACTTGCTTTTATGAGGGTGAATGACTATAAAGAATGTATCCCAATGCAACTCTTAATGACACGGATAGAAAACAAATATTTGCAGTAGTAAAGTTGGTAAAAAAAAAAAAAAAAAACATTTTCTTTGCAATTAACCTTCAAATAGGAGAAAGCAATGGCACCCCACTCCAATACTCTTGCCTGGAAAATCCACGGACGGAGGAGCCTGGTAGGCTGCAGTCCATGGGGTCGCTGGGAGTTGGACATGACTGAGCGACTTCACTTTCTCTTTTCACTTTCATGCATTGGAGAAGGAAATGGCAACCCACTCCAGTGTTCTTGCCTGGAGAATCCCAGGGACGGGGGAGCCTGGTGGGCTGCCGTCTCTGGGGTCACACAGAGTCGGACACGACTGAAGTGACTCAGCATAGCATAGCCCTCAAATGGTTCAGGGGCAAAAAGTACTTAACAGCAAAGAAGTGCATATGACAAAGTGTGAACAGTTGTTGAGTCTGGAGAAAAGTGTATGTATAATCATGGTGCTGTTACAGCTCTTACAAGTTGAAATCTTTTTACAATAAATACTGGGAAGGAAGTAAATAGAGAAAGAAAAAGTCCTCCAAATAACTTATAGATCAAAGAATAAATCTAGAAAATATTTAAAATTGAGCCATAATGAAGCTATAAATGTTTTTGGTATAGCTTGATTTCTAAACAAAAAAATGTATACCCTTAAACTATGTTTAAAAAAAGAATAAATGCTAAAGAATTAATGAATATTTAAATTAAAAAATAAATATAAAATAAAAATATATTTAAAAATTAAGTTGAATATAGTGACCATGGTACAGTTATGTAATTGGGTGCTTTATGAATATTTGGTAAGTTTACTTCATTTCAAATTTCCTAAATTTTACCAAGTGGATCTTGCCTTGCATCCTGTAGACAGGGGGAAAAAAAAAAAACCTCACTGCTTTTGCACATACAAGAAGGGTAAATCAGATCAAATCAGATCAGTCACTCAGTCGTGTCCAACTCTTTGCGACCCCATGAACTGCAGCACGCCAGGCCTCCCTGTCCATCACCGACTCCCGGAGTTCACCCAGACTCACATCCATTGAGTCAGTGATGCCATCCAGCCATCTCATCCTCTGTCGTCCCCTTATCCTCCTTCCCCCAATCCCTCCCAGCATCAGAGTCTTCTCCAATGAGTCAACTCTTCGCATGAGGTGGCCAAAGTACTGGAGTTTCAGCTTTAGCATCATTCCTTCCAAAGAAATCCCAGGACTGATCTCCTTCAGAATGGACCGGTTGGATCTTCTTGCAGTCCAAAGGACTCTCAAGAGTCTTCTCCAATACCACAGCTCAAAAGCATCAATTCTTCGGCACTCAGCCTTCTTCACAGTCCAGCTCTCACATCCATAAATATAAAGCAATAAATCCTTTATCTTTTGACAGTTAAATCCTTACTTTTGGTAAGATTTGTTAATTTATCCAAAGCAGAGTTGCTCAGCTTCCAATGAATTTTGGGCAAAGTAAATTTATCCCCTTCTTTGTCTTTGTCATGTTTTACAAGAATTATAAATGTATACCTATGATAATATTCTTAACTATCCAGCTGACTGAATTATTTCCCACTTCAGTAAGGCTCAGCCTAATCAAGCAGAAATTTTATGCGTTTAAAAAAAAAAACCTATGATAATATGCAATTTTTCATTTCATTAGGGATTTGTTTAATTCCTAATTCATTACCCACCAGAATTATAACAAATAAAGTAAAAAAGAATTTTGACTACATTTTAAAAATTGAAGTAAAACATAACATTTTTTATGGTATTCACTATTATAACCAATTTAAAGTGTACATTTCAATGACTTATAACACCTTCACAATTTTGTGCAACCATCACTACTATCAAATTCCAGAATATTTTCATCACTCCAAAATAAGAAAACCTCTACCCATTAAACAGTTACTACCCGTTCACTCTTCCCCCAAGCCCCTGACAGCCACTAATCTTTGTGTCTTTATGAATTTGCCTATCCTGGACATTTTGTATAAATAGAATTGTACAATATGTGGCTTCTTGTGTCTGGCTTATTTCATTTTGCTACATGTTTTCAAGGTTCATTTTGTAGCATCTATCAGTTCTTCATTCTTTTCTATTGCTGAATAATTTTCTGTTGTATGACTATGCTGCTGCTGCTGCTGCTAAGTCGCTTCAGTCGTGTCCGACTCTGTGCGACTCCATAGATGGCAGCCCACCAGGCTCTGACGTCCCTGGGATTCTCCAGGCAAGAACACTGGAGTGGGTTGCCATTGCCCTCTCCAATGTATGAAAGTGAAAGGTGAAAGTGAAGTCACTCAGTCATATCCGACTCTTAGTGACCCCATAGACTGCAGCCTACCAGGCCCCTCCGTCCTTGGGGTTTTCCAGGCAAGAGTACTGGAGTGGGGTATCATTGCCTTCTCCATTTATTTATCCTATTGATCAGTTAATGGACACTTAGTGGGTTTTTTTTCACTTTTTAACTGTTATGAATAGCGCTGGTATAAACATTTATGTACATGTTTTTCTTTGAATGCCTATATTCACTTCTCTTGGTTATATACCTAGGAGTCAAATTGCTGATTCAAATAACTTCTTGTTCGGTTGCTACATCATGTCAGACTCTTCACGCCCCATGGACTGCAACATGCCAGGCTTCCCTGTCCTTCACTATCTCCCAGAGTTTGCTCAAACTCATGTCCATTGAGTCAGTATTGCTATCTAACCTCTCATTCTTTGTCACCCCCTTCTCCTCCTGCCCTGAATCTTTCCCAGAATCAAGGTGTTTTCCAATGAGTCAGCTCTTTGCATCAGGCTGCCAAAGCATTAGAGCTTCAGCAGCAGTCTTCCCAGTGAATATTCAGGGTGGATTTCCTTTAGGATTGACCAGTTTGATCTCCTTGCTGTCCAAGGGACTCTCAATAGTCTTCTCCAGCATCACAATTAGAAACTATCAATCCTTTGACACTCAGTTTTCTTTATAGTCCACCTCTCACATCTGCACACTGTAGCTCTGACTATACAGACCTTTGTCGACAAAGTGATGTCTCTGCTTTTTACCACACTGTCTAGGTTTGTCATGGCTTTTCTTTCAAGGAGAAAACGTCTTTTAATTTTGTAGCTACAGTCACTGTCTGCAGTGATTTTAGATCCCAAAAAGATAAAATCTGCCACCATTTCCACTTTTTCCCCATGTTTTAAGGCCAGTTTGTGGGAAGAAGAGGACCTTATAAATTGAAAACTTCCAAACCCCTCAAAAATGTAGCAATGATCTCAACTACAGAGTCTCAAGTCTCTGAGCTCAAGTCTCTCTGTTGACATTACTAAGCATTTCTTTGCCAGCTTTGTTGAGTTTTCACTGAACAGCTTTTATTCTGTGCTCTCTGACTAATGGTTGCTTAATTAAGAATATGTGGATGGGGGATTGCTAGAGTAAGAAGCCTTTGAAATACTGTTTTTCCAATTTTTATCTTCAGTTAAAGAGGACAAAAGCTTTACCCTACAATTTAGAAGCATGATATCTGGAAGTTTCAGACCCTAATCTGATGTGCCTTAAAATAGTCATAAATTAGGGTGATGTCTTCCAAGTGCTCACTGACTGTTTTAAATTTTCTAGTGTGTCCCTGAAAAAAGATCAACAAATCTCCATTAGAATCCATGCCAAAATATTTCTCAACAACTGCTAGCCCTCTATATTTAAAATGTTTGCATTATTTAAATTTCTGAGAAGTTTGAGAATTTCTTGAGAAATTAAAATATTGGACCTTTTAAAATACTAAATGGTTTATATATATGCTTTGAGGTTTTGGCCTATGGTTAACTTCCCCCATGGAGCTGAAATATTTTGTACTTGGAGTTAAGCCAAATCTTCTGACTTGCATGCATTCAACTTATGGTGCATGCATCCAAGTCCTGGCATTTGAATGGTCTTTTTCCTTCATCTGAATACTTTCTAACTTGAAGAAAAAAATAACACTTTCCATTTAAAACTTGCCTCTCTCCTCTCTTTCCCTTCTTCACCCATGAGCAAATATCTCCATACTACATACCTGCAATGCTCTGAAAAGAGAGGACATCTTGATATTTTCCAACTCAGAGAGATTACCCTTGAATACCCTCAGGTTGGGAGATCCACCACAGAGCTCCAGGGAGTTCCAAAAACCCTTTAAATTCTGTGTAGAATTGAAATGATAGGGACAGAATGATAGCCTTTATTATATTCTCAAAGTGGCATGTGGTCCCCCCAAAAGTGAAGATCTGGTAGTTTTCACAGTGGTTCAGAGAGCAAAAGGGACATGCTTGCTGTGGTGCAGGGATGGTATGTGATGAAGTCATGAGCATGTTTCACTCAGGCTCTCAAAAGCAGTGTCGTAGTAATACCAACGCTTATTTTTGAGGATTAGATCAAGAGTTGATGCTTATGAAGCTGAAGGTAGTTTCTAGGAATGGATTAAGGACGGTCTGGATGTTAGGGCACTGACTACTTACAAAGGTGGAGTAGCCAGAGGTAACAGCAAGTGGAAGAGAGGAACACTATTATCGTGCTCGAAATGTAGTGTCACCTTCTGCCTGGAGGCCCCTGGTACTTGTATACAGTATCTTCTCCAGCCATCAGAGTCTTTCTTTTTCCTGGTTAATTGTACCATTTATATCTTCGAAACAGTCCTACCCTCCATCAGCCTCATGGCTTCCCAGGAAACCACCTGTGGTCTCTCACAAATATCTAAACTAAAATTTTTTCAGTTTTAGTTTCTGCTGTTCAGTCTTTATAAAGATATTCTAATTCTGTGAGCCTACTCACAGAAGTAAGAGTCTTAAGGAATTAAAAAATAGTACTAAAAAGCAGGAAGCTTTGTTGCCTTTTTTTTTTTTTACTGATGTGTGAGGAAAAGGGAACCAAATCTGATGGCACACCTGCTGAGAGCCATTCACTCTATGTGTATCATCTTGTTCACTCCCCATGGTCTCATGGTTCATCTTTGCAGTGAGTCTTATGAGCTTTTTTACAGAAGAACAAACCGAGATTCACGGGATGTTAACCCAGATCTTGTGGCTCTAAACTCTGCATCCCCTAGACTTACCAGAGAGCAGCAGCAGCAGACGGTTCTCGAAGGTTTGTGGTGGCAGTGACCTTGTGGAAGAGGGCCAGTGGGACTTGTTTTTGAACTGCATCGTTTTATGTTTACAAACGTAGTGTGTATGTGTTTACGGTAATTTGTTGTTGTTGCTCAGTAGCTTCACTCGTATCTCTTTGTGACCCTCTGGACTGTAGCCCGCCAGGCTCCTCTGTCCGTGGGATTTCTCGGGCAAGAATGCTGGAGTGGGTTGCCATTCCTTTCTCCAGGGGATCTTCCCAACCCAGGGATCGAATCCAGGTCTCCTGCGTTGCAGGTAGATTCTTTACAGCCTGAACTACCACAACCCCATTGTAGGGTAACTTGGGAGAAAGTTAATAGACTTCCTGAAGAAGCTAAAGTCCGTTGCACACTTGCAAGTTATTTATTGGTACTTCCCTTGAAGGATTATGAGGGAGTGATTAGAGTAGAAATGAAACAGGCAGCTTATGGGTAAGTTTTAATTTCCATTTTTTTGCTTAAACTATCAATGTTTTTCTTTATTCCAATAAAATGTCACAAATAAAAATATAGAGAATGTATTACAATTTTAACATAGAAGATAGAGCAAACAAATAGAGAAAAATACAGGGAAGAATAAATAATTGAATAATGAAGTGGTTAAAATTAATTTGAAAATATCCTTGGACTCTGACAGAACTATACAGTACAATTGTTCATTCCTTTGTGCACACTCAGTCGTGTCCGACTCTTTTATGACCCCATGGACTGTAGCCCACCAGGCTCTTCTGTCGATGGGATTCTCCAGGCAAGAATACTGGAGGGGGTTGCCATCTCCTTCTCCAGGGGATCTTCCCGACCCACAGATCAAACTGGCATCTCTTTGCGGCTCCCGTGTTGGCATGCAGATTCTTTACCACTGTGCCGCCTGAGAAGCACAAAGTGCAATAGATAGGACTCTGAATCCCCTCTGATACTTACAATCCAGAAATCCTGAGAAATAAAAGGAACACATTAAGAATGAAACTTCAGAGCAGCATGAGAGTCGAGAGAACCAAGTCCTTTCCCCATTTCAACTCTGCCCAACGCAACTCCATTCCATTAGCTTTTCTGGCGCCTGCTTTCCTTCATTGAGAAAACATTCCCTGAGTCCTCCTTTATGTCAGACACTTACTACGGATGCTAGGGATTTGGCAGTGAGAAGGATAAACAAAATTCTTGTTGCATAGAGCTTCAATTTCAAAAGAGAAAATAGATAATAAATAGACAAATTATATATATATGTAACTTATATATAATAAATAGACAAATTATATATATATTATTAAATATATATATTAAAATGATGGGAGAGTGCCTCATAAGAGCACAGTTCAGTTCAGTCTCTCAGTTGTGTCCGACTCTTTGTGACCCCATGAATCGCAGCACGCCAGGCCTCCCTGTCCATCACCAACTCCCGGAGTTCACCCAGATTCACGTGCATGGAGTCTGTGATGCCATCCAGCCATCTCATCCTCTGTAGTCCCTTTCTCCTCCTGCCCCCAACCCCTCCCAGCATCAGAGTCTTTTCCAATGAGTCAACTCTTCGCATGAGGTGGCCAAAGTATTGGAGTTTCAGCCTCAGCATCAGTCCTTCCAATGAACACTCAGGACTGATCTCCTTTAGGATGGACTAGCTGGATCTCCTTGCAGTCCAAGGGACTCTCAACAGTCTTCTCCAACACCACAGTTCAAAAGCATCAATTCTTCCACGCTCAGCTTTCTTCACAGTCCAACTCTCACATCCATACATGACCACTGGAAAAACCATAGCCTTGACTAGATGGACCTTTGTTGCCAAAGTAATATCTCTGCTTTTTAATATCCTATCTAGGTTGGTCATAACATTCCTTCCAAGGAGTAAGCGTCTTTTAATTTCATGGCTGCAGTCACCATCTGCACTGATTTTCGAGCCCCAAAAAATAAATTCTGACACTGTTTCCACTGTTTTTCCCCATCTATTTCCCATGAAGTGATGGGACCATATGCAATGATCTTAGTTTTCTGAATGTTGAGCTTTAAGCCAACTTTTTCACTCTTCTCTTTCACTTTCATCGAGAGGCTTTTTAGTTCCTCTTCACTTTCTGCCATAAGGGTGGTGTCATCTGCATATCTGAGGTTATTGATATTTCTCCTGGCAATCTTGATTCCAGCTTGTGCTTCTTCCAGCCAGTAGTATGTTTTAAATAAGGTGGTTAGCAAAGACCTCAGACAAGCTCCTTGAGTTGTATTATAACTGGGGGCCTCAACCCAGCCTCTTCATACATAAAATGGAAGCATTTCTGGATGATCACTAACAGCTTCAAAATTCTGTGCTTTCTTTAGGAGACATATCTTTGGGTCACATAATCTTTTGTATGTATAAGTCATGGTCTTTATTGTCCATTGATCTCAAAATGTACTGAGAATGTTCATTGATTTCCAAGGTTAATTCCATTCTACATTCAGGGAATTTAAACTGAGAGTTAAATGCCTTCCCAAAGGCTTCATAATGGTTAAAGAAGGATTAGAGCTCTCGATTTCTGCTGTTCTCAGTCTGAAAATTCTGCCTCACTGTGTGATACAGTAATAAGTGGTATTGAAACATCAGAGCAGTTCAAAGTACATTTAAGATGTGTAGGCTATGATAGACTAAAATATTTACAAATAAGGAATTGGATAAGTATATCCCACTGCAACCATTTATAGCAAGCATGAAGCCATGTGACATGCTTTAAACCAGTAAAATAGCAAGCCCCCTCCAAGAAAATCTATAATTTTAATCAAAAGTTTATTTCAGTCATTGAAATTCTGTTATTACTGCTTACAAACATTAAAGTCAATCAAAACATCAGTAGCTTTGCAAGATCAATATTTTTAATATGTTTGCATTGCAGTACTGCAGATTTTTGGCTAATGGATCGCACCCATATTGATTTCCATGGGAAATGTTAGTCTGATACTGAAATAATTAAAAAAACACACACACAAGGATTATTGGTTTGGAATTTTGAAGGAGATAGAAGTATAAAAATTGGTTATTGACCAAATTGCTTGGGGTGAGTGAACCTTGGGCGCTGGCAATAAACTGGTAGCACTCAGTCATTACTGAATACTACCTTAGTCCCTTAAACGGAACATCAATCAATAACCTATTATAACAATGCAAATTGTGGTGAAATAACAAACTAGACATGTAAGAGTCACATTTTATCAAGAGATATGCATAAGCGTGTGTATAAGCATGTTGAAAATGTCTGCTGAAACATAGTGACTGATTTTGACTGATTCCTGCTGAAGATGGTTTGAGCAGCATTTTTTGAAGAGGGAAAGTTCTACCATATAACAGTAAGAGGAAGCATACAATTATTCTGTGAACAATAATGAAAGTGCAAACACTACAGCATGTCAAATGACAGATTCTGTTATTTTGATTCAGAGCAAGATTACAATTGTTACTCTGTTCTCAAAGCATTGGAGTAATGTATGCAAGCATTAGGTTGAATCCAAACACATTCCCCACAATATGAATCTAATGCACATTACATTTCTCTTGCTTTTTGGCCTTTCATTAGGAGAGCTATGTTTTCCTCTAGAAAATTAACTCTGTTTTCATTTGGTTACCATTATAAATTTATGAACTCTTTATCTCTCAAAGGCAATCTAGTGTTTTAGAGAGACAAAATATTTTTTTTTAATGCACAGTGTAAGTTCACACCAGTAGAATAGTACTTAGAATAGTACTTGGTACAAGTTATACATTTTGGGGGTATATTTCTATTTACTTAATTTTTAAAATTGTGTTTACATATTATGGAAACATGTATTTGCTTTGAAAGGAAAAGTGAAAGTGAAAGTCGCTCAGTCATGTCTGACTGTTTGTGACTCCATGGACTGTAGGGAATTCTCCAGGCCAAAACACTGGAGTGGGTAGCCTTTCCCTTCTCCAGGGGATATCCCCAATCCAGGGATCAAACCCAGGTCTCCCACATTGCAGACCAATTCTTCACCAGCTGAGCCACAAGGGAAGCCCAAGAGTACTGAAGTGGGTAGCCTATCCCTTCTCCAGCAGATCTTCTCAACCCAGGAATCAAACCAGGGCCTCCTGCATTGTAGGCAGATTCTTTACCAACTGAGCTACCAGGGAAGCATTGTGCATACCTGAAAATAACCGCGTTGAACAGCAACGATGTTTGCATATGAGCTGTATAAATATTCATACAGTTTTTGCTAAATCACTCAATGATTTTCTGCTATAGATATTATTAGAAAAATATCTATGGTGTTAAAAATGATAGGATTCTAATTCCCTTACCTGCCATTTCCACATTTTCATATTCAACAGCTCTTCCTATGATTTATGTCTTTCTAAGAACCCCGAATGGAATTTGTGTCACTTATTGTCAGAGAATGTTATGTCTTCAACAGATAGAATTTGTGCAATCCCAAGTTAGAATTTCCAGTTGTCTAACTAGGCAAGGAGCGGCGCATGATGAAAATGGGAAATCATCAGCTCTTAGAATTCCAGCGGAGCAAATACGTAGTTCTGCAAGTCTCCACAGCCCATCCCACACCCACATGTGCCTTTGCTCTGTGCTCATGGATGTTTTATCTAGGTCAGCAGTGCAATTTCTACTCACGATGGTTATCTGACAACTCTGGTAGCCTGGAAGAAGTCGTGTAATCTGTGATTTGATCCAGAACATCCCTGATGTTCTTACCAACTCTAAGCAAGATCCAAGCCAACTTATATCTGTGAAGGTAGTATCTGAAAGCGGGAATGAGGCTCTCGAGGACAGGTTTTTTTTTTAATGAATTTATGGACCCAGGACATTGAACAAAATCTGTTGCACTCAGGAGCACTCAAAAGAGGTAGTTCTGTATTTATTGAGAATTGTCAGAATACAGAGGAGAAAGGATTCCAAGACTTGCTCGTGGTACAGACTTTTTATGTTATTGGGCCCGTGAATACCAATGTTACAAGCTCATACCACAGTCTGAGCAAAATTATTTGATTTTAGACAAAACCAACTCTCTGCACTCTAGATCATGTCAATAAAAACTCGTTCTAGAATCAAACTGTTCCGACAGTCCATACCAAGCCTCACATATAAACAGCTAGAACACACACAAAGATCTTTGTTCATTAACAAATTATTACACAGGTGTGCTGCCCAGATTGTGTGTGAGATAGTAGTTAAGACGCAGACCCTAGGGCCATACTGCCTGAGTACTTAGCCTGTCTCTGCCATTTCCTATCCCTAATTCTGTGGGAAGTGGAAAGGAGCTGTATGTGAGACACTTTTTAAAAAATATGAAGGTTCTATGTGGCCCACGAGGTGAGATTTTCATTCAGCTCACTGTGTGTAGTAGTTTTTAGCTACTTAAACAATGACGGTGTCATAAAACAGTTTAAGTAAGGTTGTGTTAATATGAAGGAAAGTTCTAAATAAAAGATTTTAAAAGGATAAGTGGTTACTTGGGTGGCTGAGGGAGACCAATGCATATACCAAAACAAGGTAATTCTCAAGTGCTCATCAAGGCAAGAAATAGGCACAAAGTATCAAAACCCAAAGGGAAAAGCAGACAGAGGAGAGAACCAGTAATTAGGGCGGATGAGATGGAGCCATCTCATAGTATAAGATGAGAAGACAGAATAAGTATAAAGATGAAGAAGAAATAAATAAATGTGAAAATAGACAAGTCATCCTTTTTCTCAACATGACAGGAAGAGCTAACCAAACTTGCTTTTAAAAGAGAAAAAAGAACATGAGAAGTGAGTTATCTGCATGGTAGGTGCATACTAGTATTTTTGATTCATGTTCCCACACACACACACACACACACAAAAACTCTCCTTTCTCTCACCACTGCATTCCTCATATTAGTCTCTCTAAGACCAGTAGTAAATTTAAATAATATTTACAATGAGTAACATATTAAAATCATAACATCCCCACACATGCAACAGTAATTATTGAGCATTTACTACATGTGCAGAATATTCTACTTTTCATAAAGTAGGAAAGAGATAAAAATTTATAAATTTGGTAATTCAAGGAAAAAGGAATAAGGACCACAAGTCAAATATTGATTTAAGTAATAGAAAAATATGGAAGAAGGTGTAAGTCTATCTAATTATAAGAGCCAATAAGATATTTGGGGATTGAGGAAGGGAGGTCCGTTAAACTGAAGCTGGAAAGATAGATAGGATTTGGAGATTCACAAAAGGGAAAAAAGAATATTTGAGCTAAGATTATCAGCAAGAGCTAGAAAGTATAGAATATGTTATATAAGCATTGAAAGTAGCAAGGAGGGAGTCTGGTAGATGAATCATAAATGTGAATGGGGAATAAAGGAAATAAAGTTATAAATTAGTTGGGAATGAGATGACAGAGGATATTAAATGATAGACTAAGGGGGGTTTGCATTCTTTTCTTCAAACCTTTAGGAAGCAACGGTGTTTTAAGTTTCATTAAGGAAGTGAACTACCAGAGCTATACTTCAGAAAGATTGCTCTAGCAGCTCTGAGTAAAATATATTGAGAAGGAAAGTCCACAAGTAGGGAAAGTGCAGTTTAAAGGTCATTATGATGGTCCCTGCAAAAGGTCTAACTGCCAATGACAAGAGCGAAAATGAAGAGAGGGAAAGGGATCCAAGTACAGGGCTGGAATCCATGTGACTGGGCCATGAGAGTCATCTTGAGTTTTTTCTTCAAATGGGTTAATCAGCTATTCAGTGAAATCACTGAACAAATGGGAGACAAGGAAGTTTTCGTGGAGGTTCAGGAAAGATTTCATACAGGAATGGCTGCCAGTCAAGACGATGCAGCAGTCCACTAAGGACAGCCTTGAGACACTGGGTGTTTGAGAGGTAGACAAAGAAGAAAGCATGGAAATTGAGACTTGAAGTGAAACTTCTTGCATTCAAACTTTATATATTTTGTTTCAGGATTCAGATAATCTTGCCCTCTTCTAAGATAACCAAGTTTTTAGGATTGATGTCATAAAGGCAGTTATCCCAGAGCTGTAGTACAGCAGAGGTGACATGGGTTGAGAGCTGGTTCAATGAGGGTAACCTGATTTTGATGGGGGGTGTATGGGATAGATACCAGACTGGGTCTTGACAGTTTCTTCTGATTGGATACCACAGTGACTCATTCCAACTATGTCCATTAATTAATAAGTGCTGCCCATTGCAATCAGTACATCACTACAAAATCAGAAGTGCGTTCTGATATGTCCGCACTTTTGACTCCATCTACCCAACTCCAGTACTCTTGCCTGGAAAATCCCATGGATGGAGGAGCCTGGTGGGCTGCAGTCCATGGAGTCACTAAGAGTCGGACACAACTGAGCAACTTCACTTTCACTTTTCACTTTTCACTTTTATGCATTGGAGCAGGAAATGGCAACCCACTCCAGTGTTCTTGCCTGGAGAATCCCAGGGGCGGGGAGCCCGGTGGGCTGCCGTCTGTGGGGTCGCAAAGAGTCGGACACGACTGAAGCAACTTAGTAGTAGTAGTAGTAGTAGTACCATTCCAATTTATCTTTCTTAGAAGGTTAAGTATAATTTAGTCCATTTGTTGTTTCCACAGTAGTTTTGTGTCTTTTTCCACTCAAGAAGTAAACATATTGAAGGTAGATAGGCTTTTGAATAGCCTTCTCAAACATTTTTATGATGATTTTGAAATTTAGAGAAAAAAAAATACATAAGGTCAGGAAAAAAGTAAAGCTGCTACATTGGTTTTGGGGAGGCATTGTTCTTTAATAGCCCAAATCACTTCCAAGTAATGCTCATAATGTCTTCAAAACATTATTCAAGGCTCGGGTTTGTATCGGTTTTAGTGTTCTGGCTATCTGTTTCTGTGTAATAAATCATCTAAAAATGTTTGGCCTAAAACAATAACCTGTTATTGTTGGCCTAAAACAACAACCTCTTATTATCTGTCATGGTACCGTGGGTTGACTGAGCTCAGCTGGAAGGTTCTTGCCTGGGATCTCTCATATGGTTGGAGTCAGATTCTCGTTGGAATTCCCAAAGCTGGACACCCAAAGTAGTTCATTCACAAGGCTGGCAGTTAATGCTAGCTCTTGGCTGGGGATTCAGCCAGGGCTGTCTACCAGAGCAGTACACATGACCTCTCCATGTATCTTGGGCTTCCTGGATTGTGTGCTGGGTTCCAAGTGGAAGCATTCAAAGAGCAAGTAAGTACTCTAAGAGTCCCAAACAGTAGCTGCAAAACTTATGACCTAGCCTCAAGAGTCAGGCAGCATCCCTTCTACCATATTCTGTGTTCAGAGTCCAGCTCACCTTCAGGGAGAAGGGGCTATACAAGAGCATTATACGGTTCGTGGTAGGGATTGGCGAAGTGGAGAAGAGGAAGTACCTGTCTTGGGGAGCTAGCTGTTTCCTGTGCACATTTAAACAACATAGCAGGATTACCAGGGGAAACAGACCAGTATCCAGTAGTCATGGTATTCCTGGACAGTATTTCTGCTGCTTGTGGAACTGATGGTCCTCGTTTACTCCCTTCCTTTTGGAGAACTTCCCAGTGTTTCATTCTCTCCTGATCTCAGGTTCTAGATCTCTTTTACTGGCTCCATTTCTTTAAGCATCGTCACATCTTTTATCACTAGACCTAAACATCTCCAAAGACATCCAGACAAGGTAACATGTGAAATATTTGTTGTATGGTATTGTTTCTTCTTCTCTCTGTGCCGCTGGTCCTTCCACTGGACTGAGCATAGCCGCAGTACCATTTTATCTTCGAGGTATATCCAGCTAGCATTTATTTAAGTATTATTTGCTTGTCACAGGAGACACAAAGAAGCATAAGTCAGTCTCTACTGTTAAGGGACAAACAAGCCAAAAGATGAAAAATGCCTGTATTAGTTAGGTAAAACTAAGCAGCTCTAACAAAAACACCCCAGATATATAAAGCAGATAGAAGTTTCTTTCTTTCACATATAACAGTCGAAAGTGGGCATTCCAGATGAGTAGACGGCTCCAACCCCACACAGCCAGGTTCAGAGACCAGGTTCTTTCTGTCCTATATCTTGACCGTGTCATCTGCACGGCCACATCTGGGTTGCAGGTTCATCAGCATTCTAGACCACATGAAGGGGGAAATAACACAGAAGAGTCACACCCAGTTCTTAAGGCATTGGCCAGAAGTGACACAAATCAATTCTGCACTTGTTGCATTGGAAAGTGAAGTGAAGTTGCTCAGGCATGTCCAACTCTTTGCGACCCCATGGGCTGCAGCCTACCATGTTCCTCCATCCATGGAATTTTCCAGGCAAGAGTACTAGAGTGGGTTGCCATTTCCTTCTACAGAGGATCTTCCCAACCCAGGGATCAAACCTGGATCTCCCACATTGTAGGCAGATGCTTTACCATCTGAGCCACCAGGGAAATCCCTCATTTGGAAAGGAATCCCTACATTGGAAAGGAAGGAGTCATAGGACCACACCTGACCAGCAGGGCTGGAAAATGTACCATTGGGTATCCACGTGCTTTGTTTCAATCGCTTTAGCAAAGGTCTTCATGAGTGCTTCGCCGTCTCTACAACAACATGTAAATAAATCATTAAAAGCAACGTGATGTGTTACACTGGAAAAACATGTGAAGTGCTATGAATGCACAGTAGGAAGTCACGGGCTTAGCCTGACTCTTTAGGGAGGATTTTCACCAGAAGTAAAATATTAACTGTTCCCAGAAGTAATGACTAGAGAAAAATAGGGCATTCTGCAAAGAAAAATAAGATCTTATACCCAAGTATAGAATACAGACTCATGTGAGCATTTTGAGGAATGGCAGAAATTTAGTATGGCTGAGCACAGGGGCCCCTGGGATGAGGCATTATGGTAAATAAAAGTCTGTAAGATAGAGGGGATTCTGCTAAGGAGTAGCTTAGACTTGTCCTCTAGAGATAGTGGGCACCCCCAGAATTTTTTAAGTCTAGGACTAGCATGATCAGATTGATGGTGGTGACGTGAGGATAAACTGAAAGAGAAGAGATTAAACGAGACCAGTGAGGAGTATATTCAGGGAGGTTATGATGAGAAGTAAAGTGCTTATCATGGAGACAGGAGAGGAAGGAGTTCATTTGTAGGCAACAGACTACAACTTGCTACTTAAATGGGAAGGTTGTGGAAGAGAGATGAGCGCTTCGTGTGCGTCCAAGGTGGATGATCAGTGACACCATTAGCCAATGCAAGCCCGAGGGGAGAAGTTTCTTAGGGCAAGATTTTTCATCTGTTTTTTGACACAAGTTTTTGCTGTCTAAGTGGCAACCCACTCCAGTACTCTTGCCTGGAAAATCCCATGGACAGAGGAGCCTGGTAGGCTGCAGTCCATGGGGTCGCTAAGAGTTGGACATGACTGAGTGACTTCACTTTCACTTTTCACTTTCATGCATTGGAGAAGGAAATGGCAACCCACTCCAGTGTTCTTGCCTGGAGAATCCCAAGGACAGGGGAGCCTAGTGGGCTGCCGTCTCTGGGGTTGGACAGAGTCAGACACGACTGAAGCGCCTTAGCAGCAGCAGCAGCCATCTCCACTTCTGACCCATTTTTGCTGGGCATGATGATAAGGAAAAGAAGAGAGGAAATTCAAAGGACTGAATTATGTGATCAGACATCTGGGAGAATGTTGTACCTTAGTAGTATGGAAAAGCAATTTGGTCTAGTTTAGTCTGTGACGGTAAGACTTCTAATGATTAGAAGCAATTGGAACCCTGTATTCAAGCCCAGAAAATGTAAAAATAGGCAAAGAAACAAGAAGGTTTTTAGATTTTAGATAGAAGGACAAATACTGGTTAGTTTTCTTTCCTTTACCTTGACACATTTTCTCATTTGACTCTGACCCACACCCCAAGAGACCAGAAGTAAATCCTGGCTGTGTCCCAGGATTCTGCCTTTTTAACAAGCACCCCCGATTAGTATGCACGAACATTTGAGAACCACTGGCTTCAGCTTTTAGGACCTGCAGTTCTTTTTTCAGGACACTTGTGGGAGATAAAGAAGATCAGAGTTTATGGATATTTTATGGGTTTTTTTTTTAATTTTTCAATCTGAAAAATACAATGAAAGCAAAAGAATTACACAAAGAATGTACACAGTAAAAA
This sequence comes from Tragelaphus eurycerus, assembly GCA_935064755.1. NCBI lineage: Eukaryota > Metazoa > Chordata > Mammalia > Artiodactyla > Bovidae > Tragelaphus > Tragelaphus eurycerus. Next base: position 1,456,177 of record CAKXYN010000014.1, read on the forward strand.
GAGGAATTTAAGATTAACTCTTGTCTGAGTCTTCATCCCTTCTTTTCTTCACCCAGTTAAAATAATTATTCACTATTAATCTTATCTTAATAAAAAGTAGTTAAACTCTCTACTACTGAAGTTCATGTTCATTTTTGTAAATTAAAAAAAAAATTACTATAAACTTTAAATAATAATGCCATTCTATAGCCTGACATCATCTTTCCATAGGGAAACTCAAAACAAATTAGAAAACTTACCAGTACTATATAATACAAAACATTTCTGATGAGAGATATGATGAATATAAAATCTAAAATGATTTAAGCCAGTGACAAAATAAGTATCTCAAAGCCATGCAACCTGAGCCTTACTTTTGTTGTCCACTCACAATGAGGCAGTTCACAGAAATATAACTCTTTAGTAACTATTTACATAATTTTTACTGCGGTTTTAAGTTAGAAATTATAGAAGTAATGATTCTCACTATGATACTTCCAATGTATAGCAATATTGCAAGAAATATAAATGCTGCAAACTGAATTTAAGATAATGTTAAATATTATGAGAATTCTAACATTTACCTATTCTATAATCTGTGTTCATTTGTTTTCAAATTTTACCTTATATGACTTGGTTGCTAAATAAGATTTTTTTAGTAGCAATGATACAAACCTCTGTGCTAGGCACTACCAGAAGTTCAAAAAGGAAATAGAAAAAACATCTGTTCCCTGAAGGACTAGAGAGTGACTAGGATTTTATGACTAGATCTCCAAGCAGCAGGTTCCAATAAGAGTAATTTGGTGATACTAACTTTCAGAGTCTTTTTTTTGTCTATTTGTCTGAACCTTGCCTAGAAGTGTGCTGAGGGTAGACAGACTCACCTAAGTTTGCAGGTACGGCTGCACTTCACTGATCCATTCCTCACTGAACACATAGTTTACTGAGCACGTGCTACATGTTTGGAACGGGAGATAACGGCTAATGAGATTAAGGAAGATAATGTCGGCGTTATGATGATACTAGCAGCTAATGTAGTGGGTGTTCCTCACGCACACTGTTTATGTGGGTTAGTCCTCACAATAACTGTATGAAGCAGATTCTATTACTGCTACATTTTGCAGGTGAGGAATTACGTTTGGAGAGGTCTCACAGCTATGAAATGGTGCAGCCAAAATTTAAACACTCCAAGTATGAATTCAGGGGCCGGATTTTTAACTAGCAATCTAGCAAATATATTCCTTTTCCTCATGGAGCATGTATTCCAGCAATTTATTTATTTAACAAGTACTTACTGAGTGTCTCTTACGTGCCAGGTACAGCCCTAGGCCCCAAGGTAGAGTGGTGAAGAGACCCACAGGATCATTGCTGTCATGACTTGTACCTTTCAAATCCTCTAATAATAGTTTTAAAAAAAGGAAGAAAGTATATACATACTAAAGTAATAAACATAACTAATTACATTTATCAGAATTACCAAACTATTGAATATAATGCAATGTATAAAAAAATAAATACTGTATATTCAAATATTCAGAAAGGGTGACATTATTTTTATACTTTAAGTTTATTTTCATCTGTGGTTAAAAATAATATACTTTACTTTTTAAAAAAAGCTCTTTTTTCTTAATCAAAACATTCAAAAACTATTTCTTTCAATTGCTAAAAGAGGAGAATCTTTATATCTAAAAATAAGAACTTTTCAGAAAGTGGAAATTCACTAAGGCCTTGTGTCACCTGAAGTTAAATGTTATCCAAATTTCAGAATAATTTACAAACACAGTGATAAATATTACTGGGCAACATTCATTTTTTTAATTGGCAAGACTAAATTGATTATGAAGAATGTTCAAAAAAAAAAGTTATACTACAGTCTCAAATTAAGAGACTTAATTTTGCAGTTTCACTAAAGCAGTTTATTCATTATAATAGATAACCTTTTAAAATATTTGTTACTGTAACACCCTCCTTCTTATTTAAAATTTCTTCATTGGGATAGAGATGTCTTTTGGAATTAAAACTCTTCTTTTATGTATAATGAGCTGAAACTATTCAAGAGTATTTAAGAAAACATTGAATATAGTTTCAATATTAAATACCTCAATTATACACTTAGGATATGTCAACAATCAAGGTTGAAAACTCTTGCCTGAGCAGTTTCCATTTGACACTGGGGAAATGTGGTTCACATAATGTAAACCACTATGTATTTAGTTTGTAAGTGAACATTTGCATGCTCGCATGTCCCATCGTGTTCTACTCTGTGCGACCACATGGACTGCAGCCTGCCAGGCGTCTCTCTCCATGGGATTCTCCATGCAAGAATATTGGAGTGGGTTGCCATTCCCTTCTCCAGGGGATCTTCCCAACCCAGGGATCGAACCCATGTCTCCTCCATTGGCAGGTGGATTAGGCTCCTGGTTTACATGTTTCTCTTTTCTGTGATTTTTACTTTGTCACTAACAGTCTCACCATTCCCATCCCTTAAAATCATACAAGGTATAAGAGAATGTACTGAACTGTGGCAGGCAAGAGCCTATGCCTGACCCCAGGGAGCTTACACTGTGTTAGCCAAAAGAGGTCTGAAATCTATACCGAAAAGAGAACTACCACTAAAAAGAGAAGATCATAGCAGTTTTGTAGAAAGCGGTTCAGGTAAGAAGGTCAGAAGTTGCTCAGTGTGTTCCTTCATTGAGACAACAGAGGCTGAATGACTTAAATCAGAGAAGTCATCAGTAATTTTATGAAAGGGGAAAGCTATCTAGATAAAGGAAAGTAGTGGGATCCCAGACAGAAAGGGCTCAGTAAATTCAGTGACATTTTGGCTGGAGTCTGGAAATTTAAGGAAATTGTGAGAAATTAAGTGAAGAGGAATGTACAAGCAGCAGCTAGAGGAGCTAAGAGGTATGAACTTCAATTTATATGCCACAGAGAATCATGTGGCATATATGAATTATGAACAGAGAAATACAATGAAAGCAACATTTTAGGAGGATTAACTAGCCTGTATGTGCATAGGATGGGTTGAGTTGGGACTAGTGTTACTCAAACTATGCTTCTTAGAATACTAATCCTGAGATATAGAGATAGTAACAAAAGCTCCTCTGGGGGGAATTTTTTTTTTTTTAATGAAAAAAGGAAACATTGCATATTAAATTTTCCTCTTGGAGTTACAATGAACATTTACACATTAAAGGCCTATGCCAAAGAAACCCATAATTTCACAAACGTATTTGCACATAAAAGGCTTTGTTCATTGCATATCTATTCATAAACATATCACTGTGTTCCATTGAAATCACTTTCAATATTTAGAAATTTTGGTCTTATCAACTACTTACTTATTAAGAAGTCCATCAAAGAAATAAGAATAGAGGGGGAAAATTGAAATTCAAATTGTTTTAGAAAAGGACTTAGACATCATGTAGTTTAATCTTACTGATCAGAAACCAAATGGCACCTTGGACTTAATGACTTTCTAGTCAAATCAAGTACTGCCTTTAATGATACTTGTTCACCAGTCCTCTCTCCTTCACTAAACCATAAGATTAACCCATGTCTTATCTTTGTAATATGTACATCTGGCTCATAGGAGGTGGTGGGAAAATGTTTGCTGAGTTGAAAGTGATGCGAAAACTAGAGGGTATGACTTTTCCGTGATCATACTGAGGGTGGTAGGATACATTGAAAATAAATGAATTCCAAGGATTGTGTATAAAAGTTTAGCTATGGGAGTGATAAACCTGAAGACAAAAGACCTGGTACCTTCAAGATATGTCTACAACCAGGTAGAGGTATAGTCTTGATCAAGTTACTCAACCTCTCTGGGCTTCTATGTCCTTCTGTATCCAAGCTCCAAAATATCAGATCCACAGCTTTACTATAAACAATCAGAAATTAACTGGATCTTGTGATCTTTTACATTGGAAATATATTCTTATAAGGGACCATGTTTAAATAAAAAAGACTTTTTAAATAGTCTTTATATCTTTGATTCTATAATATTCCTGAACGTCACAACTTTCTTTCTCTATTTTCTTATTTTCCCCTTCTTTCCAGGTTTATCAAAAGATGATGGAATCTTTAAAAGCATACCAATGTGTGTGCTTATGTAATATTAGGACTGAAATTTTTAAATCTTAAAATGTGAAAGCTCCAGTTGTCAGAAGATCATAAAGTCTTTACTTTTAAGGACTGTTAAAAATCACCTTCTGTGAGATCTCAGCTTTGGGATTTTTCTGACATTTCAAGACTTAAATTTGAAAGTGTAGAATCTCTATAAATACAGCATTACCACAAGCCCAAAAAAGTCAAGAAATGCAAAAGGTTAGATTCTTACTAACTCCTCTCCCACATTATGCTCTAAATTGAGTTTTGCATCTTAGAGTTAAATACGTAATCAGGAATACTTGATGTGGAATACAGTTTAAATTATGACATATTAAGCTTTTCTCTTTGAATTTGGGGGAATAAAATTGTGTATGTAAATCATACAAAAATCACATTTTTTGTATGTGCCCTTAAGGCTTTTTTATGTTTTCTTCACATAGTCCCCTCATTTACAACTTTATCTTGCTGTGGACTAACCATATGGGAAATCCACTATTTTAAACTTAAGCTATTTTTGTGGTGTTACTGCATAAGAAAATGCCTTTAGAGTAGAAAAATTATTATGTATATATTTTTTTCCAGATTTAAACAAATAAAAATTAATTTTTTCTAGTGGTCATTTTGATCAATTCAAAGTATATAATTTTTTATCCCTAATGTTCTCTGGAAAGTCTCCATTACCATGGCCAAGTAAAAATGGGAGATAATAAAAGAGAAGTGCCATGAGACCTGGCCATTTTCAATGTGTTGAAGATTTAAAATTATGTGTAATTTACATGAGACATATAAATGAAAGGATAGACTTCAGTAGGATTTTTTTTTTTTTTTTTGCTTTAAAAATAGGGTATTTCTCTCCTGCAGCAGCATCTCACATCTCATACATATGTGCATATTTAGTTTCAGTGTAGCATTCGGTCCCAAGAACACTAATTATAATTTTAAATTATCAATAATATATAGGCTTAAAGTACAGTAGATGGTAAATTTCATATCTCTTATAAGATTTCCTATCTAAAAGCAACTACTTTTTGCCTTTTTTTCATTTCTTAAAAATTCGTGTGAACTTTATAGTCACTTGTATTTTTCCCTTTAAAAGTTAAAAGCACTCTGAGTGTGCAGTGTGCAAATATATTGCTTCTGTGTCTAAGAAAGATATTATTGATGGTAATTATCAGCGTATCAGAAGTGCAAGTGAAGAACCAACACGTGGCGCTCAGTTCACATTGAACCACCTCAGAGTGTTTCTCTGAAGCCCCTATTGGAAGTTCTCACACAGTGATACGCCCCTGATCTCTTGATATGCCCGGTCTGTTGTTACCAAGAAGCCTTGGCTCTATTGGGTCTAGATTTTTGCTTGTTTGTTTGTTGTCTTTGTAGTAGTTGCTCCATCCACCTTGATTAAGGTCATTCCAGCAGAAGTCTGCCAAACAGGCGTCCCCTAGGAGTCCTGCTATTGTCTCTGATATCTCCACCCGGATTTTCACATTTTTCTTCTGTCGAGAGGCTAATTATATTCTATAATTTCATTGTCTTTTATATTTAGTGTAGCACAGACAATCATGTTGAAACTTCTCAGGAAATAAAATATAATTTCTATGGCCGATTCAGCTTTGGGAACCATACAAACATTAACACTTCGCTATAGAGTATCACTGTCTGGGTTTGGTGCCACATTAGAGCCATCTATATCAGCCAGTTTCCCAAAGAATATTCTGCTCTTTTTGCATAATGGGATTATTTCCGGAAATGACTCTCTTGGCCCAAGATATGCCACCCTCTCAAATCATATTTGGGTCCTTTAAGCACTTTCGGTGTGCTTTGCAATCATTTTCATTCATTATCCACTCAGTGGTTCCATCATTACTCTTTGATGCACACAGACATTCGGCTACACAGTGGGTATTAGGTAGAGGTAGCACTGAAAACCCCAGGACGGGGAGCAAGGCCCAGTGTGGGCTCTCCTTGGCCAGATTCCATTTTGGACAGCTCTCATTGTTTTTCTTCAGTGTGTGAGGTTTAATTGCTTATCTCTAAGCATAAGGCTCAATTGATGGGAGCTTGTGTGGGGAGAACCATTTGCCCTTTCCTGAATTAAAAAAAAAAAAACAAAACTGAGCATCATTAACAATTTATTTTCCCTAGCAAACCACACTGTAAATGTGGTATAAAAAGTGTTGGTTTTGACTGCACGGTTTTGTCCAGGCTAGTCCCTGATTTATGTCATGACCTCACAATAGCCTCTCGTGCCCGCCTGGCCACAAAGCTTGATTATTTTGTAATTTGATCTTAGTGGGGATTCCAGCCTTGCTTCCCTGCTCGTGGGCAGCAGAATGTGGCAGCCTGCCTGCTCACTTGCCTGAGCCGCTATGATCAGATTATGCCTTCTCAGCATTTCTTACATTGGCTGCCTGCATTGAAGTTCAGAGAAGCTTGAAGTCAGCCCACTTGAGTTTTACAGCCCTTAACAGAAACAGAATAGGAGCTACTAGAGCTCTCATGGAATCTTGGCCTCACACGTGCCTACTGTTAAGAGAGTCAGAAAGTCACTCCACACTGATTATCCCTTGAGTATCGATAAAATTTTCATTTCATCGTGCAATTTCCAGAAACCACATCTCCAACTTTAATGTTATTTTTAGGGCTGTCATTGGGGTTTTAACTTTCAGCATTTAGACATTCCCATAGCATGTGAAGGATCTTCATAAAAGATAGGAAAATTCAGCCTTTTTTTTGGGCGGGAGGTGGGGGCTGTTTGTTGCTAATAACAAACCGTTACAGGGCATCATAATCAGCAAAGCACTCCTCTCTGTATTATTCTTTCAGCCAAGTATTTACAGGATGATGATATTTGTCAACATCTTTATAGATAACATGACTGCATCCTGTTTAGGTTATGGAGGAGAACACAGTGTCCAACCTGGCCCTGTGACATGACATAGAAAATTCAGAACCCATACTGCTTCCACTTCCTTCATCCAAAATGTTAATTGAGCACCAAGAATGTTCAGGCCCTCCGTGAGGCTCTGGAGATACAGTGCTGAGCTGCATACAACAGCCCCTGCCCTCCTGAGTTGACAATTTCCAATTTGAAATTAAAGCTCTTACATAGTACATGCATTTAGAAGCTTTGAAAAAATCATATATAGTAGTTCCAAAGTATTTAAAATGTGAGCCAGAGAGACTGAGCATTGGAATGGACCTCAGAGAGAATTTCACAGAGCCTCCTTCCTCATTCAATGCAAAAATCCCCTCTGTGGGGTTTGTTCACAGGAGTGAACAAAATACGCAATTCCTGTTTCATTGTTCAGAAATAAAGAGATCATGATTGTGGGTTAAGATATAATCTACACTTCAACCAAAGCTCGATTAAAACAGTTTTGTTTTCTGACATTACCATTCATACGTTCAGTAGACCAGCAAGAAAGCTGGGGAAATGAAGCACAAACAATGTGGTGCCAGTTTGCTTTAAAATCCCTAATATATGTTTTGTAAACAAAGCTTATAAAACTTAGTACTCTACTAATTAAATAACAAGAAAGATTTTATGAATACATGAAAAGCCAGAATTTAAAATGCCTTCAGGGGAACAGGTGCTGTAATGACATCACTGTGGGTCACGTAGCTTTCCCCCGCCTTGATACTTACATTTGGTCATAATGGAAAGAAATTGATTCCAAATGTGTTTTCTTGACCTCCTTCTCCATTCATGTTAGTGCCTAACCTTAAATGATGTTTCTACAATCTCGGTTGTATTTACAGTAATTATATGCATAATGTAGCATATTATTGTCCGGACTTCCTGTTTAATCAGTACAGAGCTTCTTACAAGTGCAGCTGAAAAGGGCAAACAAAATTAAAGCTTTATATACCAAAACAAGTTTGATTTGCTAAGCTCCCAGCATTCCAAAGTACACAAATTTGTTCCACTAAGTTTTCCGATGGCTTGCAGATGGGCAATGATTAATCAGAGAGCTAACTGTGAAGTAGTTTGCAATTAAACTGGAAAGCTCTGAAGCATGCTAATTGAATCAGAAAATTAGAGACACTGAACAGTAATTGGCTATTTCTCATGCAGCAGGTGCCAGGCCACTCATCTGTGGAACAAGGTATTTAAGGCACATTAGCACTAGTAAAAATACTTCTTGATATGGAACAGTTAGATTTTCTGCTCATTTTCACCATGGATGTCAAAACATACAGCTGTGCTATCTGGTACTTGCAATTCGTGTTTGAAGAATTCAAGTTAGGTAAACATATGGGAAAGAAGTGCTGGGCATCCTCTAAGCACACAAGAAACATTTTAGAAGTGAAACCGAAAATGAGGGGCTGAGGCTCTGTTTTTTTCAGCTCAATCACTTTTGCTTTCTTATCATACAGATTTAGAAGTTGAAATTTTCTGTGTAGTGTTAGTTTAAAGCAACAACAGTATAAATCTAGCACTGCTGTGAGCTTAGTAGATACATAAAGCCGATTCATATCATGTCTCAGCATGAGTTTATCTCTTCTAATTAGTACCGCCATTTTATAGAGTGCGCGCATGCTATCAGAGTTTGTTTGCCATGCCAACAGGGACCAGGACGAGTAGTTTTTCTTTAGTGGAACGATCTGCTCTAGGATCGTGGACCACTGTAACCTAACCAGTGGGTAACCAGGCCAGAAGGGGACTTAATCATTTCAATTGTAGATATTTTTTTAATAATAATTATTTTCAGATCATCAAGGGTGGGGCTTACGCTTCTGTTTCCCATTACTTTAATTAGAGTTCAGTGTTGTTATTAGAAAGTGAAAGTATGAAAATTAAAATGTACTAAATTATACTGTGTTGGGAAGCAGAATATTGCAATATTCGCATGCTAATCTTATTACTTAGCAGATGACTGCAGAAAATAGTGAGTTTGAACCAAGAGACATAAATTATACATTATAAATTGTAAACAGTGCATAGGGGATATGTTATAACTGTGTCTCATTTAAATTGAGGCAGGGAGTTTTCTCTGCACGAATAATGTTCCTTCATTAAGTTTTAAAGTCTCTTTTATAATGTTTTATTAAGAACATTTGGCAACATGTTACCAAAAAAATGTTTTAAGTGGAACACACAGGTTTTCTAAAAGTATAGCACACTACAGACATACCCTTTATGTCTCTAAACTATAGATTTTTTTTTTTTAAGTTGAAGCAAAATCTCCCTCCTTGGTACGCCTCCTTCCCCACCCCCCCATAAGCCATGTACATTTTGCATTCTTTAATTTGGAAAGCAGTTCTGAAGCATTTACATGATCAATGTCTTTTGCTTGAGGGATAAAGTTTGCTCTTCCATGGACAAGTGAGAACATATTGATCATTTTATTCTATTTGCTATTTCTAAATTCAATATACCTCTTGAGTCGATAAGCGAGATCGAGAGCATATTCTTTTTTTGTGTGTGCCTGGTTGTAGCTTGTTCTCAAGATTCAAGATACATTTTTGATTAATCACGAATGCTCTGAGGTCATGGAGAGCAAATGTGTTTGTGGAGTGTCAGCCGATGCTGTCAGATAAATGTCTTAAGCTTAGCCAGGGTTCATGCCCCAGCTTTAGGCTGTGCCAAATGTCTCCCCTTGTTGAGGAAGATAACAGCTACACTGGAGGCGACTGAGCTGTTTGTTCACTGAAAGGGCTGACCTTGCCATATGGGGCTACAATCAGGTGAAAGAAAGAGTGTAGATGTTTTAATTGAAACTTTACAAATGTAAACTTTTTGATTCAGATGATCTTGGTATCCACTAATTTACATTCTCGGCCTCATGTCTAGTCTGATTCTAACTCCGTTTCTTAAGTGTTTCCGATCAGTCTCCCTGGGATGAAAAATTTCTCCAATATTGTTCTAGTGTATTCTGAGAGTATTTTGGCACCAGCAGTGTGTTATTAAAATACTGCAAAAGCATGAAAATGCTTATTAGGATAAAAGAGATCTATTTCTCTCTAGATATACATAGTAGAAATTCTTCTCTTCTTGCTTTGTAGGGTTGTTTGTTTATGGTTTGTTTGTTGTGTTTTCTTTTTTTTTACCAAATCCACAAAATAAAAATATGGTCTGGGCAGAGAGGTCACTTGTGTTAATGACCCTTGTCCATGTACCCTCTTATCTTCAGAGGACTCATTTAATCCCATTTACCCCCACTTACAGTAATTTGTCTTCTTTTACTAGACAGAGTCTGTAAATAGGAATAATGACGACCCTAAACTAACACCTGGAGAGTGCTTTGCTTTGTACCAAGGCTTTCTCTGTTTGAGACTAAAGGTGATCCGGTTGGTTATATGGTGATGCATAAATAAACGAACTCTCTGGGGGCCGTTTGTGGGCATTTGCTGCAGAATACCTTGCAAAAAAATAAATAAGTGCCTCTCTCCCATCTTATCCCACTTTGTTCTTTTCTCTTAAGAAGCTGGTCTGCTTTTCTTTCCTCTCGATAACTTCCTACTGCCATGGGTAACTCACCAGTGCTAATTAGACAAAATAATACTGCTAAAAAAAAAGAAGAAGAAGAAGAAGAAATAACACATCTGTCATGAACTCCCACCAGATCTTTTGGAAATGAGACATTTTAAATATTTTATGCTGAACACAAAATATCTTGAGGAAATAGTTTTCTATTCTGTATCCCAAAACAAAACCATTTGTGTGCTGCTTAAAAGCATTCCACTTTATTTTATTTAAAATTTCTTCACACTTGAAATGTAGGTCCTACTGGCTGCACATGAAATCCACATTGTAAAGCAGAAACAACTTAATGGAACTAGAATAAAATGAAAGATACAATTTTATTTTTGAAAACCTTGCCTTTATCAAGTGATAACTAGAAAAATGTTCCATTTCACTATCTAGAGACGTGTGTTTCATGTGTGTTTGTATAACTGATTAAAATGAAGTTTGCTTTCGTTTGGTTTTTGGAATGGCTGAAATGACTGACGGACCATGTAGAAATGAAGGAGACTGAAATAACGTCCATAGTCACACATTAAGCTTCTGGTAGTGTGATTACCGGAGAAGGCGATGGCACCTGACTCCAGCCCTCTTGCCTGGAGAATCCCATGGATGGAGGGGCCTGGTGGGCTGCAGTCCATGGGGTCGTGAGGAGTCGGACACGACTGAGCGACTTCCCTTTCACTTTTCACTTTCCTGCATTGGAGAAAGAAATGGCAACCCACTCCTGTGTTCTTGCCTGGAGAATCCCAGGGACGGGGGAGCCTGGTGGGCTGCTGTCTGTGGGATCACACAGAGTCGGACACGACTGAAGTGACTTAGCAGCAGCAGCAGTGTGATTACAACTGAAGCAATTTAGCACACACGCAGTGTGATTTAAAAAGGCAAATCTGAGTGTGATTTTCTATAGTTTTCTAAATTATTTAAAGATTAATAGTAGCTAATATCCAACCTCATACTTGCAAATCATAGTTCACATGTAAATAAGGAGATTTTTAAAATTCTCTTTTCTTCACATTTAAGCACAGTTTAGTTCTGGACTGAATCTCGTAGTCGTTAGTGTCTTTAAATATTCCTTAGCCATCATCCTTTTTCTGTCCTCTTTCTCTTATTAATAAAGGCTTTATATGTACTAGAACATCAGTGATGCAGGCCATATTTTTGTCACACCTTTTTCCAAAACTGCTGTGCAAATGTGGTTAACCCTTTAGTTCATATTGTCCTTAGGTCCATCACTTTAAAAATATTAAACACGGTCACGCCCAAGCCAGATCCTTAAAGAGATTTGAAACTGTTCTATTTTTCATAAGTATATTCGTAATTTAGAACCAATAATTGATTATGAAGTAATAAAATACTTCCTAAAGATTTGGAGATAATTCTCAGCCCAACTCAGACCCACAGGGAATGGTAAGCTGATCATCAGCAGGACTCACTCGCCGCCTCCTCAAAGCTGCTGTCTCCTTGGGCAGCGTTGCGTGCTCTGCCTACACACTTACCGTCCTTCCCACCGAAGTGAAAAGGCATTAGTACATGTCTAACAGTTCTGCTTTTCTTCACACTGCCCTCTACCTTGAGCCTTTTCTAAGCTAGTTCTTTTCTTCCCATTTAAAGTTTAAATGATCATTTATTTTACCACCAATCAGTCTAAAAATAAAACCAGCTCATGAAAATGGTATTCTCCCTGACCTTTGAGTCTCTTACTCAGCTTAAGAGCTTATTTGAAAAATTACTGGAAAATTCTGGAGAGAATCAGTTACAAATCCATTTTTTTTTCTGTAAACCAAATTTTGCTTTATTTTTTAATAACTTCTAAAGACTGATGATGTTTTCAGTTTCTAGTTATAGCTGTAATTCCCACTTTTTACTAATCAGATTTGGGGGATGGTTTTAATTATACATAAAGGTCTTTAAGGAGTTCAGTCTTCAGCTTTTATTATTTGCCGTTTAGAAGAAACTCTCAAGTAACACTGTAATTCTATTTTAGCTTACTTTATCAGCCAAAATTACTTTTTTACACTTGGATTTTTGTCTTTATTCTTACTTCACATAGCGAAAACTGAATGTTGGGCTTTTGTCTCTCTATTATAATTCTTATATTCCAAACTTTTTAGTTGTTTAAAAAGCTAATAGTAAAATTGTTATTGACCATTATTTCCCAGTAACAATTGATATAACGGTAATAATGACAGTGTGAATTCATTTTGTTAGACTAATTTGGCTTCTTCAAGATTCTGGAGGATTTGAAAGTACTAGTGTCCTGTCAGATAAAGTCTATGCAAAATGTCTTATTTTAAGGGTTTAAAATGCTTCCCATACTAATGAGAAAAACAATTCATCATTTTAAAGTGTGTAATCTGTGTCAGTATTTTGTACATCACAGTGAAAGTCCTGAAACAGTGGCATTCTGGATGCTCCTGTGAGGAGCAAAAAGCAAATTTCTTTCCTCTTGTAAAGCACTTTTTCAAGATTTCAAATAAGAAAAAAAAATATATAGTACAATCACTTTAAATAGATGAGTTGTGAATGAAAGTAGTGTGGATCTTTTCAGCACTGTAAAGTACTCAATCACCGTTGCATTTTATATATAAACAGAAGACTTGGTATAATTCTTGAGAAAATCTTGCCCTTTCTAAACTTATAATTTTTGCATATTTAGAAATGTACATGTTTATAATCTTCCATTATGCATTATACATAACTAAGTACAACAAATAAATAATGAAACTGTCTTTAAATTGTTTCTGCAGAAATATTCATTTTGTAGGAATTAAAACAGTCTGCTGGTTTGTTGTTTTTTTTTTTTAATGACATTTAGAGCATTTCTAAGTGGAACTCACAACTCTTGATCATGATAAGTGTATTTCCTTCACCTTCAGAAAAGGCTACTTAAATTACTTCAGCCTTGAAGATCCATAGATTTACTCTCCACAGACCAAGGAAACAGAAAGGAACAGAAAGAAGGCAAATGATGCCAAAGCAGGTAGAACAAGGGGAAGATAGAGGCAAGGGCCAGACTGTGGGGGCCTCTAAACCCAGAAACCACCTTTCTGTTTTGCTCTGAGGACGGTGGGATGCCACAGGAGGTCCTCAAATTACAGAGTGATGGTGTCTGATCACAGAGAGAAAGTAGAGTGGTTGGGGAGTGAAAATGTAAGGAGCTGACCACTTAGGAAGCTATTGCAGTAGCCTAGGTAGGAGATGGGAGAAGGCGATGGCACCCTACTCCAGCACTCTTGCCTGGAAAATCCCATGGATGGAGGAGCCTGGTAGGCTGCAGTTCATGGGGTCGCTAGGAGTCGGACACAACTGAGTGACTTCACTTTCACTTTTCACTTTCATGCATTGGAGAAGGACATGGCAACCCACTCCAGTGTTCTTGCCCGGAGAATCCCAGGGACAGGGGAGCCTGGTGGGCTGCCGTCTCTGGGGTCGCACAGAGTCGGACACGACTGAAGCGACTTAGCAGCAGCAGGCAGGAGATGACAGTGGCTTGAACGATAGCAGCGGTGGAGATAGGAAGGAGCGACCAACATGTCTGAATCATTTAGATGTGGGAGGTGCCAGCAAGTGAAGGGACAAAGGGTGATTTCTCCATTTCTAGCTTGAACATCTGAGTGAGGTCAGTTACTGAGATGGGGAAGTCTGGGAGAGGAATAGATTTGGGAATGATAATTGCAAGTAAAATGTTGACATTTGACCATACTCTCTTTTTTAATCTTTAAACATTTATTGAAGAAAACATTGTGGAGATCAGAGGTGGGTTACAGGGGAAGAAAGAAAAATAGCAAATGCATGACATTAAAGTTTTTCTTTCATCAGCAAAGGAGACTTCTAACTGTAAGTGAACTAGAAGTTATTCAGCTAGAAGGTGCGGGTCTAACAGTGTTTGATGAATATTTAAAACTCACCATTGACTAATATTAACATTAGGGCTTCCCTGGTGGCTCAGAGGGTAAAGCATCTGCCTGCAATGTAGGAGACCCAGCTTCGATCCCTGGGTTGGGAAGATCCCCTGGAGAAGGAAATGGCAACACACTCCAGTACTTTTGCCTGGAAAATCCAATGGACAGAGAAGCCTGGTAGGCTTTCACTTCACTATTGACTAACATAGGCTATTCAGTTCAATTCATTTCAGTCACTCAGTCGTGTCCAGCTCTTTGCAACCCCATGGACTACAGCACACCAGGCCTCCCTGTCCACCACCAACTCCCGGAGTTTACTCAAACTTATGCCCATTGAGTCAGTGATGCCATCCAACCATCTCATCTTCTATCATCCCCTTCTCCTCCCGCCTTCAATCTTTCCCAGCATCAGGGTCTTTTCAAATGAGTCAGCTCTTCGCATGAGGTGGCCAAAGTATTGGAGTTTCAGCTTCGACATCAGACCTTCCAATGAATATTCAGGACTGATCTCCTTTAGGACGGACTGGATGGATCTCCTTGCAGTCCAAGGGACTCTCAAGAGTCTTCTCCAACACCACAGTTCAAAAGCATCAATTCTTTGGCGCCCAGCTTTCTTTACGGTCTATAGGCTGTACACATCCTCACATTTAGCCACTTCTCACTTGTGCAGATTACATGCAAGTTGTTCACATCAGCTGTCTGCCACTGTGATGGAGACAGTTCTTCAGTAGCCCCAACATAACTATAAGCACATAACTTTAAAAGCAAGTTCTCAAACTGACAGTTGCCAGGGGGGAAGATTGGTGGAAGGCATAGTTAGGGAATTGGGGAGGGACATGTACAGACTACTGTATTTAAAACAGATAACCAACATGGGCCTACTGTATAGCACACGGAACTCTGCTCGATGTTATACGGCAGCCTGGATGGGAGGGGAGTTTGGGGGAGAATGGATACATGTATATGAATGGCTGAGTCCCATCACTGTCCACCTGAAACCGTCACATTATTTGTTAATTGGTTATACCCTAATACAAAATAAAAGTTTCAAAAGTTTGTGATTACTAAAAAGAGAAAGAGATATTTCAGAGATTAGAAAATAAAAAGCAAGTTCTCTTTCCCTGGATTTCTTTTTTTTTTTTTTTTTGACATTTTAGTAAGAATCCACAGCTTAATGTTACCTTACAAATTTAGGAATTCTGTTTTACACAGTTTATTTTTTTCCCCCAGTGGCTAAGTAATCCTTTGCAAAAAGAGTAACCCAGTCAAACTTGGAGAAAAAAAGAGTCTCTTATACATTTTGTCACTTAAGTATGAAGAAAAGATGTTCCCAGATGCTACCTAATTCTTCCCACTTCCGTGATAGCCGTTTTACCATTTTAGTGCTGTGGTTCAAATGTTTGAAAACCATATCCTTCGACTGTTGAGCATCATCACCTTTTTAAAAGGTAACATTTGTGTGATGGATGTATTGTTCATGTACTTTGGCAGACTAGTTTGTGTTTTTATTATCATTTTTTATGTGGTGGGGAATACAGCAGTAATAAGGAAAACCTAATTGGGAAGGGACAGATTTGGTATTTTACTTCAAACATACAAAGTGTTTACATAAAAAAGTTATGATCACCATTTGCACCAACATGGATGCACCTAGAGACTGTCATACTGAGTGAAACCAGCCAGAGAAAGACAAGTGTCATATGATATTACTTACATGTAGAATCTTAAAAAACGGTACAAATGAACTTATATCCAAAGCAAAAATAGAGTCACGGATGGAGAAAACATGGTTATGGGGGGAAAAGGGAGGGAGGGAGAAATTGGGAGATTTGAATTGACAGATGCACTATATATATTATAGTGTACTGCTGTACACTATGCAGCAGGACCTGCTGTATAGCAGAGGGGACTGCACTCAGTATTATAACGGCCTATATGGGAAAAGAATGTTTAAAAAGTAGGTATACATATAACTGATTCACTTTGCTGTGTAGCCAAAACTAATACACCACTATAAAAAACTATACTTCAATAAAAATTTAAAAACAAAAATAAAGTTATGATCCCATCAACTTAGATACTTAAAAATTAAAGAATGTTTAAATATCTTAAATATTTAGAGATATTTAGAGAATACCAGTGTTATCCAAAGTCATTACTCAAACATTACTCACATTTTTATGTAATTATCAGCTTGCTTTTATGAACATCAAAGTACAGGCCCATCCAGTTTCCCCCACAGCAGATTGACAGACCCAGTAGGTTGAGTAGATGCGTTGTATATCCATGCTAGTAAAGCTATCCATTGTCTCATTCATGGCCTGATGATCAATAATAAGGAGGAAACACGATGAATGATAAGATTAAGAGAGAAAACTTTGATAAGAAGCGGGCCTTACCAAGTGTGATGATAGAAGAGAACAAAATACAGAGTGAAATGAAGTTGGGAAATAGCCCCAGGTTTATAGACTTAGGTACCCTGTTCCTAAAACTCAAAAAAAAAAAAAAAAAGAAAAAAACAGTTAAATAACATCTTACATGTATTAAATGGATTCAAATTTGCATTTTATCCCATCTAGCTGTCTGTTGGTATTTGGGGAAGTTCCTGATTTTTCCCCCACCATGTTGTTTTTTAAAAGCCCTGTCAACCAAAATCCTATTCCCATTCCTTTGTTATCATTATACAATGGGAACAGGCATCTGCTCTGCTTTTGAAGATTATAGTCCTTTATGCCCTACAAAGAAAATACCATTGACTCAACATAGTATTAATATTTCTATATCACTTTTCAAATTAAGGTAACGTTATCTTATTAAAAAAGAACAACCCCCCCAAAAATTAAACTTAGTTGTTAAAAAAAAAAAAACACTAATATGCAAAGAAATTAGTATACAGTCATGAGTATCTAATGTAGTCTTTCTTTGTTCCTCCTTTACCATCTAAACTTTATCTCTTTGAGGTCATTGCATCCAGTCCCATCGCTTCATGGCAAATAAATGGGGAAACAGTGGAAACAGTGTCAGACATTATTTTTCTGGGCTCCAGAATCACTGCAGATTGTGACTGCAGCCATGAAATTAAAAGACACTTGCTCCTTGGAAGGAAAGTTATGACCAACCTAGACAGCATATTAAAAAGCAGAGACATTACTTTGCCAACAAAGGTCTGTGTAGTTAAGGCTGTGGTTTTTCCAGTGGTCATGTATGGATGTGAGAGTTGGAATATAAAGAAAGCTGAGTGCCGAAGAATTGATGCTTTTGAACTGTGGTGTTGGAGAAGACTCTTGAGAGTCCCTTGGACTGCAAGGAGATCCAACCAGTCCATTCTGAAGGAGATCAACCCTGGGATTTCTTTGGAAGGAATGATGCTAAAGCTGAAACTCCAGTACTTTGGCCACCTCATGTGAAGAGCTAACTCATTGGAAAAGACTATGATGCTGGGAGGGATTGGGGCAAGAGGAGAAGGGGACGACAGAGGATGAGATGGCTGGATGGCATCACTGAATCGATGGACATGGGTTTGGGTGGACTCTGGGAGTTGTTGATGGACAGGGAGGCCTGGCGTGCTGTGCTTCATGGGGTCACAAAGAGTCGGACATGACTAACTGAACTGAACTGAGGTCATCAAAAGTGACATTTGAGTCTGTCATATCTCAGTTCAGTTCAGTCGCTCAGTCGTGTCCAACTCTTTGCAACCCCATGGACTGCAGCATACCAGGCTTCCCTGTCCATTACCAACTCCCAGAGCTTACTCAAACTCATGTCCATTGAGTCAGTGATGCCATCCAACCATCTCATCCTCTCTCATCCCCTTCTCCTCCCGCCTTCAATCTTTCCCAGCATCAGGGTCTTTTCAAATGAGTCAGCTCTTCGCATGAGGTGGCCAAAGTATTGGAGTTTCAGCTTCAACATCAGTCCTTCCAATGAATATTCAGGACTGATCTCCTTTAGGATGACTGGCTGGATCTCCTTGCAGTCCAAGGGACTCTCAAGAGTCTTCTCCAGCACCACAGTTCAAAAGCATCAATTCTTCGGCGCTCAGCTTTCTCTGTGGTCCAACTCTAACATCCATACATGACTACTGGAAAAATGATAGCTTTGACTAGATAGACCTTTGTCAGCAAAGTAATGTCTCTACTTTTTAATATGCTGTCTAAGTTTATCATAGCTTTTTTTCCAAGGAGCAAGTGCCTTTTAATTTCATGGCTGCAGTCATCATCTGCAGTGATTTTGGAGCCCCAAAAAATAAAGTCTGACACTGTTTCCACTGTTTCCCCATCTATTTGCCATGAAGTGATGGGACTGGATACCATGATCTTAGTTTTTTGAATGTTGAGTCTTAAGCCACCTTTTTCACTTTCCTCTTTCACTTTCATCAAGAGGCTCTTTAGTTCCTCTTTGCTTTCTGCCATAAGCGTGGTATCATCTGCATCTCTGAGGTTATTGATATTTCTTCTGGCAATCTTAATTCCAGTTTCTGCTTCATCCAGCCCAGCATTTCACATGATGTACTCTGCATTTAAGTTAAATAAGCAGGGAGACAATATACAGCCTTGACGTACTCCTTTCCCGATTTGGAAACAGTCCGTTGTTCCACGACATTGTCATATCTAGTCATTATGAAATTCATCTGTGTGCAAGTATTTTATGAGTTTACTTATAAATTGACTCAATAAGTCAATGAATACCAATAACTAAATTATGGCTTTACTTTCAGAAATGTGTTGTTAAGAGTCCTAAGTTGTTAGCATCTCTCAAGAATATCTTTTTTCTTCTTTGGTACCCTTTTACCAGCCTTTCCCTCTATCCTCCACCATCCCGCAACCCCTGGCAACTCAACGTTTGTTTTTATTAAGACTCAACATATAAGTGATACCTTGCAGTATTTGTCTTCCTCTGCCTGGTCTATTTCACACAGCATAATGTCTTCCAAGTCCATCCATGTTGTCACAGATGACAGAGTTTCCTTCTTTTAAGGCTGAATAATACTTCATTGGGGGGAAGGCAGTGGCACCCCACCCCAGTACTTTTGCCTGGAAAATCCCATGGACGGAGGAGCCTGGTAGGCTCCAGTCCATGGGGTCGCTAAGAGTCAGACACAACTGAGCGACTTCACTTTCCCTTTTCACTTTCATGCATTGGAGAAGGAAATGGCAACCCACTCCAGTGTTCTTGCCTGGAGAATCCCAGGGACGGGGGATCCTGGTGGGCTTCCGTCTATGGGGTCACACAGAGTCGGACACGACTGAAGCGACTTAGCAGTAATACTTCATTGTGTGTGTATGTCCGTGTTGGTGGGCACTTAGGTGGTTCCTACGCCTTGGCTGTTGTGAGTAATGCTGCAGTGAATATGGAAGTACACATATCTCATCCACACAATGGTTTCCAGTTTTCCCAACAGCATTGCTGAAAAGGTATTTCCCTTATTGTATATTCTTCACTCCTTTGTCAAAAATGAATTGACCGTATATATACATGGGTTTATTTCTGGACTCTGTTGCACTGATCTATCTCCTTTTATGCCAACACTGTACTATTTTGATTATTATATGTTTGTAATATATTTGAAGGGGCTTCCCAGATGGCGCTAGTGGTAATGCAGGTGATGTAAGAGACCTGAGTTTGATCCTTGGGTGTGGAATCGAGGAGGGCATGGCAACCCACTCCAATATTCTTGCCTAGAGAATCCCATGAACAGAGGAGCCTGGCAGGCTACAGTCCACGGAGTCACAAAGAGTCGGACACGACTGACGTGACTTAGCACGCACGTATAGCATCATATCATATGAAAATAAGGACAGTTTTGCTTCTTCCTTTCTAGGTTGAAGATCTTTTGTTTCTTTTCCTTGCCCAGTAGCTCTGAATGGGACTTCTAATACTCTGTTGACTACAAGTGGCAAGAATGTAAACCCTTGTTTCTGATCTTAGAAGAAAAAGTTTCAACATTTCACCATTGAGTATGATGTTAGATGTGGGCTTGTCATATGTGTTTGTTATGTTGGAGTATGTTCCGTCTATACATAGTTTATTGAGAGCTCTCAAGAGTATGCTGAATGACTAACACCACCTCAGGCACTACAGCAGATTCTAGATATATAGAAATGGTAGGTATATTTCTTATCCATTACGAGCTTTCAGTTTAAGGAAAATTCTAATGTTTACTTCAAGAAGTACTAAACAGTCAGAAGGTAGGGAAATGAATAGATTATCGAGAAGAGAGAGAGGGCAAAATAGAGTTTCAGCCTAAAGGGAGGAATACAGAAGGAGAAGAGGAAAGGAAAACAGTTGAAAGGGTTAAAAAAACTAACATTGCCAAAGATAAAGAGAAACAAATAATGTCAAAAACCTGTTCACTGCCAGTTTTATAGATACAGCTCATGACCACGAACTGATAGAACAATGGAATAACTCTTTATGTTGGGCGTTGTCTCAGAGCATGGATTGTGATATGAAGTTTACAGATACATTTCTGGACTCTAAAAGGCTAAAAATTCCAACTTTCCTTTTATGCAACACAAATTATACCACATTTCTTGTATTTACAGCTCATGAATAAAGTTTCTTTCAAAGATTTTTGGTCTATTGTCCACTGATAATCCCTGTATGTAGTTAGCACCGTTTACTGATGGTCTCCAGTATCTAACCACCACACCATGACTGGAGCCTTAAGTTAAAAGCTCCTAAACTGACAGCTTTGAACCAATTTGAAGACAGTCAGGTATATGCATTGTTGAGTAGGAAGGTAAGCATTCCAGGAAACAGACGGAATATGGCAAGCACAGAACTGTAGAAGTGGTAACAAGGGAATAAAAACGAATTTTATTGATTTAGTTAGTACCTGTCATTTGTTAGAAGCTTACATAATCTTCTTTGGAATGGCCTATTAACACGGATTTAATAATAAATCTCCATTCCTCTATTAAATGAGCCAGAACAAGTAGTATTCAGTACATGTCCCTGTAAGAAAGGCTATAGCAACGTGGTTATAGTTTTATGAATTTCTAAAAGTTGACCTAAGCACCAAGGGGTTTGGGTTAGAGAAAAATACACTGTCTGCATATTTTTTCCTTTACATGTTTCATAATGTGAAATGTGTATTCAGTTTTTCATGAACAAGCTTTTTTTTTAATCATCTTGACTGATTTATTTCTAATTATCAAAGCGGGCAATATGCCCTCCATATGTCATTCGTGTGAAATGACGGCATGTACCCCAAATAAGATCTGGATGGAGAGGATCTATGAGTCTTACATTTATTCAGATGAAGACTGAAGTCTTTTAAGATACTCACCCAGGTATCTTGTGTAATCTTCTATCAGGATTGTATCTCTGTTGCAGTTTGTATGACACCACCTGTTTGGAATAGGACAGACTCAGTGGTGACTGTCGGCGCTGTTTTCAAACTAAATATTCATCTAGCCCTTTGTGGCTACCATTGTTATCATGCATTCCGAGCAGCTTCCTTTTGCTGATCTGCCATTTTCCTGCAAATCACTGTTTCCCTTGTATGATTTCTAGTGAGACAAGCTTAGACCTGGCTGCCTTTCTCTCAGTGATACAGAAAAGAAATGTCTCTGGTGCCCATGCGGCAAAGAAAGTTGATTCATGTGTAAATTATCATTTGGCCTTTATGTGCTTGGCCTGTGGAGAGTACACAGGCAGATAAAGACTCCGTGGGTCAGGGCTCAGGACGGGCAGGTTTCTCCCGTGGCTGCAATTGTTGTCACAGATTATCAGACATGCTCTGATCTCGTATCATTATTTATTTGCGGTTTTCCATGTGAAATAAATGCTAACGCAGGAAATGCTTCTGTATACGATACCGTCCGTGCACCTGTCCCGGTTTTGTCTGTCAGCTCGTGTTTTAACTACTGATAAGTGCTTTCTGTTTTCTTGAAGTTAGAACGGGAATCTTTCTGTTTCTGCCCTCGGGGCTTCAGCTCCAGTGTATCTCTTTCACTTGCTTCTACTAGCGCTGTCGTTTGTTCAGGCTTGGTTGTTGTCCAGGTTTGTTGGGAACTATAGATAATATCTCTGTAAGGTACCCTGTTAATCAAAGTAGATGTAAATTGCTGTGTGGGGTATGTATAGTGGCTTATATACACTATGCAGAAATCAGATAGTTATATAAATCTATATTATGTAACTGTTACCTGTGACTCAGTTGGTTTTCTTTAAAGTAAAATTACTTAACATGCACCCATTATTATCCACATTACTAAAAGAGGCAAGCAAATCTGAATTTATAAGGTGAATATCTGTACATATACTGTCCATTAAGGTAAATCTCTGTATATATACAGCCCATTAAGAAATGTATTAATAAAGCCCACAATGATATAATGCCTTCAGTCTACTTTATTGTGAAGGTTTTATAATATGTGTCATAAGGATATACCTGGCGTATCTTTTTCTGCAACTTTTATTTATTTGTGTAATTCATATTATGTGTATATATTTTCACATTATGATCCATGTTACTTTTTTTGAAGCATGTTAGAAACCAAGAGAATATAACACCTACTGTACTGAACTGATATTTATCAGAATGCTTGATTCATGAACCCTTCGGTAGGTTTTCCTCTTATTATAGTAAAATTTAGTGTTTTAAATAATACAGTTGGTATTTTAAAATCTTACTTCATTTCTTTCAAAACGATTTCTTCGCTGGTGAAGACATTATGTCCAGAAACAAATTTCTTTCACTTAGGCAAAAAGGTATGATTTCCCAGTACAACTTTTGATATTGCAGTGGGAAAATAGCCCACTGTTGATTTTGTGTGTGTTCTTGTAGTTAAGCACAGTTTATTGTCCCCAAAACCTGAACTTTCCCTCCCCGACCTCTCCCCCCTGCCGAAGCTCCACTGTGGTCTGGCAGGAGGCAGCCCTGCTCTGTTGTCGCAAATACCCTTGGACCAGTGTTTCCCTGACGAGCCCTTCCCACGGCCTCCTTGGCATGGAGCAGGAGGGGGATGGGTGTGTATATATTCAACCTACTTCTTTCTTCCCCTGACCAATTAAAATCACGTTACTCATTTTCTCCTTTTTTTTTTATCTCCTCCTTAGCTGAAGTAATTCACTGAGTTTAACCTAACTGGAAAACGAAAAACAAGAGGAAACTTCTAGATTTCTTTTCAGGGACAGGCACCACTAGCTTAGCTACCTTGCATGCCTGCGTGCTAAGTCGCTTCAGTCATGTCCAACTCTTTGTGACCCCATGGTGTAGGTCACCAGACTCCTCTGTCCATGGGATTCTCCAGGCAAGAGCACTGGAGTGGGTTGCCGTGCCCAGGGATGGAACCCAGGTCTTCTGCATTGCTGGCAGATTCTTTATTGCTGAGCCGCCAGGGAAGCCCTCAGGTACCTTCCTCAGCCCTAAATAGTAACTGTCAAAAAGTTCATATTTTGAGCCTGCGTAAACTGTTTGGTCCAGATAATCTAACCGTTCTATCACTTGATTGACTACGGTTGTCCATAGTATGGTTTCAACCAGAAGAGGGACTAGGGAAAGCTCAGCTGAGGAATACAGAGGTTGGCTGACACAGTAAGAGGACAGCCGTGGGTGAGACTCAAAGGTGAAGTTGTCGAGAGCAGTCTTGCTTAATCCCACCTCTCTACCCAGTGATGCATTGGGTGGCTGTGGCAGGGCAGGGGGTGGAAACAGTGATTATGTTGGAGATTTTCCTCTCAGTGTTCCTGTAACGCATGCAGAATTACAAGGAAGTCACATGCTTTTGTTTGCGCAGTTGTATAATTGATGTCTAAGAAGAGAAGCAAAAAGCAAAGGAGAAAAGGAAAGCTATAAACATCTGAATGCAGAGTTCCAAACAATAGCAAGAAGAGATAAGAAGGCCTTCTTCAGCGATCAATGCAAAGAAATAGAGGAAAACAACAGAATGGGAAAGACTAAGGATCTATTCAAGAAAATCAGAGCTACCAAAGGAACATTTCATGCAAAAATGGGCTCAATAAAGGACAGAAATGGTATGGACCTAACGGAAGCAGAAGATATTAAGAAGAGGTGGCAAGAATACACAGAAGAACTGTACAAAAAAGAGCTTCACAAACCAGATAATCATGATGGCATGATCACTGACCTAGAGCCAGACATCCTGGAATGTGAAGTCAAGTGGGCCTTAAAAAGCATCACTACAAACAAAGCTAGTGGAGGTGATGGAATTCCAGTGGAGCTATTCCAAATCCTGAAAGATGATGCTGTGAAAGTGCTGCACTCAATATGCCAGCAAATTTGGAAAACTCAGCAGTGGCCACAAGATTGGAAAAGGTCAGTTTTCATCCCAATCCCAAAGAAAGGCAATGCCAAAGAGTGCTCAAACTACCGCACAATTGCACTCATCTCACACGCTAGTAAAGTAATGCTCAAAATTCTCCAAGCCAGGCTTCAGCAATATGTGAACCGTGAACTTCCTGATGTTCAAGCTGGATTTAGAAAAGGCAGAGGAACCAGAGATCAAATTGCCAGCATCCGCTGGATCATGGAAAGAGCAAGAGAGTTCCAGAAAAACATCTATTTCTGCTTTATTGACTATGCCAAAGCCTTTGACTGTGTAGATCACAATAAACTGTAGAAAATTCTGAGAGAGATGGGAATACCAGACCACCTGATCTGCCTCTTGAGAAATCTGTATGCAGGTCAGGAAGCAACAGTTAGAACTGGTCATGGAACAACAGACTGGTTCCAAATAGGAAAAGGAGTACGTCAAGGCTGTATATTGTCACCATGTTTATTTAACTTATATGCAGAGTACATCATGAGAAATGCTGGACTGGAAGAAACACAAGTTGGAATCAAGATTGCCGGGAGAAATATCAATAAATAACCT
The DNA here is from genome assembly GCA_935064755.1 of Tragelaphus eurycerus. NCBI lineage: Eukaryota > Metazoa > Chordata > Mammalia > Artiodactyla > Bovidae > Tragelaphus > Tragelaphus eurycerus. The sequence goes on from CAKXYN010000014.1 coordinate 1,481,481, forward strand.
CAGATATGCAGGTGATACCACCCTTATGGCAGAAAGTGAAGAGGAACTAAAAAGCCTCTTGATGAAAGTGAAAGTGGAGAGTGAAAAGGTTGGCTTAAAGCTCAACATTCAGAAAACGAAGATCGTGGCATCTGGTCCCATCACTACATGGGAAATAGATGGAGAAACAATGGAAACAGTGTCAGACTTTATTTTTCTGGGCTCCAAAATCACTGCAGATGGTGACTGCAGCCGTAAAATTAAAAACGCTTACTCCTTGGAAGGAAAGTTATGACCAACCTAGATAGCATATTCAAAAGCAGAGACATCACTTTGCCAACAAAGGTTCGCCTAGTCAAGGCTATAGTCTTTCCTGTGGTCATGTATGGATGTGAGAGCTGGACTGTGAAGAAGGCTGAGCGCCGAAGAATTGATGCTTTTGAACTGTGGTGTTGGAGAAGACTCTTGAGAGTCCCTTGGACTGCAAGGAGATCCAACCAGTCCATTCTGAAAGAGATCAGCCCTGGGATTTCTTTGGAAGGAATGATGCTAAAGCTGAAACTCCAGTATTTTGGCCACCTCATGCGAAGAGTTGACTCATTGGAGAAGACTCTGATGCTGGGAGGGATTGGGGGCAGGAGGAGAAGGGGACGACAGAGGATGAGATGGCTGGATGGCATCACTAACTTGATGGATGTGAGTCTGAGTGACCTCCGGGAGTTGGTGATGGACAGGGAGGCCTGGCGTGCTGCAGTTCATAGGGTCGCAAAGAGTCAGAAACAACTGAGCGACTGATCTGATCTAAGGACATTAGTTGGGATTCCCAGATGGTGCCGTGGTTAAGAAGCATCTGCTTGCCAATGCAGGAGACACGGGAGGCACGGGTTCAATCCCTGGGTCAGGAAGATGCACTGGAGGAAGAAATGACAACGCCCTCCAGTATTCTTGCCTGGAAAAATCCCATGGACAGAGGAGCCTGACGGGCTACAGTGTATAGGGTCGCAAAGAGTTGCAGATGACTGAGCAGTCAAGCACTCATGCATTCAAGGACATTAGTTAGGTGTGTATAAATATATTTCATGTATATGGTATCCAGCATATAAATATAACACTTGAGTATAAGTATCAACAGTTGTGGCAATTTTCCTAAGAATATATCATATGCATCTGTGTTGAGAAAGGCATGCTATAATTATGACAATTAAAGACATTTAAAGGTAGCGAACAGATTTGTTTTTCTATATACTAATTTATTTACCCTGGTAGCTGAACTCAATACAGCATCTCCTTTTTAGTTTATCCACGAGGGGATATAGTGTGTTTCAATTTAAGCCCTTTTGTCTACAAGCAGTAGAGACCCGCTCAGCTCATTTGGATTGAATTTATAATTTGTCTCCTAAAGAAGATTTTTATAGGAAACGTGTAAGAACTGAACTCTATACTAAAAATTTAGTTTAAGCTATTTACTTTATAATGTTGCTGTAATGTGAAATGAATCCAGCAGGGGTGGTTGTGAGGGTAATCATTGTCTTGTGATCGGAAAGTCATTGACAATTAATATTGCTGTGTGAAACAGCCACTCTTGCCCGTTGTCTCCCAGGAGACATTTTCCCTAGACGAGTCTCATTTCTCTCTTTTAATTCTTCTGTTCACTATGTATTGACCAACTTCTTCCTCTTACCTGGGGCTTCCCTGGTGGCTCAGTGGTAAATAATCCCCCTACCAACGCAGGAGACCCAGGTTCGAGCCCTGGGTCAGGAACATCCCCTGGAGAAGGAAATGGCGACCCACTCTTGTCTGGAGAGTCTCATGAACAAAGGAGCTTACTCTCCCTGCCCACTGAGAACCTTGGCAAATGCATGCTCTTTAGGTCTCTCTGCTGCTGCTGCTGCTAAGTCGCTTCAGTCGTGTCCGACTCTGTGTGACCCCATAGACGGAAGCTCACCAGGCTCCCCTGTCCCTGGGATTCTCCAGGCAAGAACACTGGAGTGGGTTGCCATTTCCTTCTCACTTAAGCTGCGGTCCTCCAACAGTCTCTTTGTTTCTTCCATTTAAATTCTTCAGAAAAAAAATTTTTTTCATCTCTTTGCTTCAGATCAGAGATGGTGAGCCAACTCAAAGTTGGCTGCATCACTGTCCATCGCTGGCTCAACCAGCTGGAGACAGGAGGCACAGGGTCATGTGATAGAAAAGATGGCCCCTGCTGTCCCTGGAAAGAGGTCTATAAGTAATGCAGTTTCACTAAAAGGGGTGGTTGATGAGCACATGTTATGATTGGCACCTCTGGTATATAAGCTTTCTTCAGGTGGAACACCAAACTACTAAAAACCTATTGCTTAAATGTCGCTTTCTCAGGGAGGTCCCAGACTAGACCGCATACGTGCTCCTAGTATGTGCTCTCCTGATACTCTGCATTTAATCATTATCATACTAAAACTCAACCATCGTTAGTGTAATTCCTTACTCAGTGCCTCTCCTCTGGCATAAACTCTAGTTTGTGAAAACAGGGACCATATCTTTCTTGCTCACTGTTCTGTCTTGTACCTGCCCAGTTTCTGGCTCATAACAATACCCAAATGTTTGTTGTTTGATAAATAAGTGCCTCAACCCTATAGGAATCAAGTGTTTCAAATCAGAAGTTTAGTCATCTCCCAAAAACCAGCTTCCCTTCCTTCCCAAATGTCCACATTTCTGACAGTGATATTATCAGTATCTGTCACACAGATACCGAATCATCCCTCTCGTAATCCTGGAGTCAGTCGTGTTGGCTGGTTCTTTCTTTTATCTGTCATTTCTTCTGCATTCCGACTTCTGCTGCCTTAGTCCAGGTCTTCTTCACCTCCACCTAACTGGTTGTGTGGTTCCTAAAATCTCGCCCTTTATCATATCCTGCACAGCTTCCTAAAAAGCAGCTTTTCACAGCTCTTTCTCTATGGAAAAAAAAAAAAAAAACTTTGTTGGCTCCCCTTGTGTGTAAAGAATGAAATCCAAACTCTTCAGTTCTTTGCTCTCTTGTTCCTGCTAAATCTCTGGTTAGGCTTGCTACTACCATCCTATATGAGCTGTTTCATGCTATCCAAAAGATCTAACTCTGACCTCCGAATACCTTATTAGCATTTCTATCCATTTTTTTGTTCTCTTAACCTCTTGCATATCCTTCTTTCAAAACCCATTTCAATTTACCCTTTCTTCATGAAGCTGTCCCTCCTGCCCAGACCTCAGCAACCACTTCTTACTCTAAAGTTAGAGGACTTATGACCTCTGCCATTCAGCTGGCCTTTAACATAATGCCACCTTATAATAACGTTTCTCTTTTTTGCATGTGCATAAATATTTTGCATGTGCATAATGTTTCTCTTTTTTGCATGTGGAGAGTGAAGAGGGTGAAATGCAGTCAGGCTTCCTTGGCTCAAATCTTGCCTCTGCAAGTTACTGAGTAACTAAGCAAGTTAGTTAACCTCCATAAACTTTAGCTGCGTCATCTCTAAGATGGAGACAGTAACAGTGCCCCCAACATAGAGAATTCAGTGTAGCAATGCATCTAAAGTATAATAAGTGCTCAATCAATGTTTTCTATAAAATTATTTGCACATTATTGATTAATTGACTGTTTTCTGATACCTGTCATGTGCTACACACTGTGCTAAATAGGTTCAGTATAAAGAGGTTAAAACCTCTGCTTGCAAGGAAGTTGCCTCTGTTTTATCTCCCCGTTGGACCATAAGCCCCTGGCCATCTCATTCATAAAATTCATACATATTTGCTGAATATCTGCTGTCTTCAATAGCCCCATGCCAAGCTTTAGGAGTTAAGCGGAGGCATAATATAAAGTCCATGACCTTCAAGACCTTCACAACTGAAGCCCCTGCCATTGTCCTTTGCCCACAGTGAGAGCTTAGTAAGTGTTTATTGGCGTCAGTGAGCATGGCAGTGATGAGGAGGACTCCAGAGCACCACAATTTCTAGCCTCTCTTTAGAGCTGTTAACTTTATTTGGCTTCTTCATGTCTTCATTTTCCAGTGAATGAATGCCAGGAAGTCTTTTTCAATTTTTTTTTTTCTCTCTGATCAAGACTTAGATAATGTCTGCTTCTTTTGGTAGCTAAATATCCCCCAAACTCAAGCTTCTTGCTTCAGTGAGAAGATATTATGGTATTGCCAATGGAAACCACTTCACATTTGGGCAACATCATGATGTCTAAGTGGCTCAGATTCAAGTTTCAGTAGAGATTCTGGTTCCTGCACATTTGCTGTCAAAAACCCCTTTATAGGAGCCAAACTGTGGAATCCTTCCAAGTGTTAGGCACTATTAGAAGTACCATTAAAGTATTGCAGAGTTTCAAAAGATTGTGAAATTCTGCTTCTTTAACATAAAATGTACTATGGTTCTTCTATAAAAATTTAATCAATCCCTTATTTCTGTCATGGAGCTAAAGGCAATTAATATCCCCCCTTTTGTTTTTAATTTCTGGCATCACAGATTTTAGAGACAACTCCAAGTTGAAACTTTTAAAATAATTTTATACTAATTTATAGAACAGTGGATATATAGAACAATTCTGAGAATAAAACTTAAAGAAGATGTGATTATTTCTGTGTGTGACTTGTAGCTTAGTCCCCTCCCCATACTCTGTCCCTCTCTATTTCCTTGGTCACCTTGCAGGAAATAAGACACATTGACTTAACAGTTAAAATAAAGCCGTGTATAAGTTCAGAAGCTGTTTTAATTTATCATGAAATTTTACTCTAGTCAAGTCAAAAAAGGAAATAGTAACTAATTATATCTTCCTCACTTGCAAAGCAAAAGCATACATCTGAATAGCCATCTGAAAAGATATTTACCTTGTAATAAATACCAAAGAAATCATCACATAGTATTTATTTGTAAACAAGCAATTATTTGTAAAGTTACTTGTTTGATGTCTATTTCCATATTATACTGTATACTCCTAGAAGTCATTGACCGCATCTGTCTTGTTAACCATCACATCCTCACTCCTGGAAAAAAAATGTTGGTTGAAATTAAAATGAAATTACATGGATTCTTATCCAAGGAGCACTGATTAACATCATAGGCCACATATTCCATGAAAATATTATACAAAAATACAGTTAGCATTTCAATTTTTTTAGCTTTATTGAGGTGTAATTGACAAATCAAATTATAAGATATTTAAGGTTACAATGTGGTGATTTAATTTACATATACATAGTGAAAGAATCGAAGAGGGCAATGGCACCCCACTCTAGTACTCTTGCCTGGAAAGTCCCATGGGCGGAGGAGCCTGGTGAGCTGCAGTCCATGGGGTCGCTAGGAGTCAGACACAACTGAGCAACTTCACTTTCACGCATTGGAGAAGGAAATGGCAACCCACTCCAGTGTTCTTGCCTGGAGAATCCCAGGGACAGGGGAGCCTGGTGGACTGTCTATGGGGTCACACAGAGTCAGACAAGACTAAAGCAACTTAGCAATTAATTAACATATCCATCACCATAAATATCTTTTTTTCTCTTTCTTTACCAGAGTATTTGTTATACTCTCTTGGCAAATGTCAATTACACAACTCAGTGTTATCAGCTATTATAGTCACCATGTTATGTTAATACATCCTGCCTGTTCATCCTAAAAGTCTGTACCCTTTTACCAACCTCTCTCTATTTCTTCTATCCCCCAGCCCTTGGCAAGCGCTTTTTTTCTCTGTTTTTATGAGGTGACTTTTTTAGATTCCACATGTAAGTGATGCCAGACAGTATTTGTCTTTCCCTGTCTGGCTTATTTCAGTTAGCATAATGCCCTAAAGGTCCATCCATGTTGTTACAGAGGGTAGGATTTCCTTCTCTCGTGGCTGAAATAGTATTCCAATGTAAGTACCACATCTCCTTCCTTCATTCTTTGATGGACACAGGTTATTTCCATATCTCGGTTATTGTGAACAATGCTGCAGCATTCACGGCAGTGCAGATGATCCTCATCACCCTGACTTCCTTTCCTTTGGCTGTGTTTGGATTTTTAGACCTATATGAAATGGCTGTTCTGACAGGTGTGGAGATGGTGTCTCATTGTGGGTTTGATTTGCATCTCCTTGATTATCTTGAGTACGTTTTCATGTATCTGTCTACTTTGGGGAAATGTCTATTATGTTCCTCTGCCCATTTTTAATAAGATGTTTTTTTTTTTTTTTGGGGTTTTTTTGAGTTTTATGAGTTCTTTATGTAGTTTGAATGTTAACCCTTTATGAGATATGTGACTTGCAAACGTTTTCTCCCATTTCATAGGTTGCTTTTCATTTTGTTGATGGTTTCCTTTGCTGTGAAGATGCTTTTTAGTTTGATGTAGTTAGTCCCCCTTGTTGATTGCTTTTGTTACTTTCACTTCTGGTATCAATCCAGAAAAATCATTGCCAAGACCAGTGTCAAGGAGCTTACCCCCTATGTTTTCTTGCAGTTTTAGGTCTTACATTCAAGTGCTTAATCCATTTAAACTTATTTTTGTGTATGGTGTAAAACAGAGGCGCAGTCTCATTCATTTCCTTGTGTCCGTTCAGTTTCCCAACCCATTTATTGAAGAGACTATCCTTTCCCCATTGTATATTCTTGGCTCCTCTGTCAAAAAGAAATTTTTATTGTATATGCATGGATTTGTTTCTGGGGTCTCTCTTGTGCTGATTTATTTTTCGGTTATTATGCTAATATCATACTCCTTTGATTTCTGTATGTTTGCAATATATTTCTAAATCAGGAAGTATGATGGCTCCAACTTTGTTCTTCTTTCTTAGGATTGCTTTGCCTATTCAGAGTCTTTTGTGGTTCTGTACACATTTTAGGATTGTTTGTTCTGTTTCTGTGAAAAGTGCCATTGAAATTTTGGTAGGGATTTCGTTGAATTCATAGATTGCTCTGAGTGGTATGGACATCTTAGCAATATTAATTCTTCCAGTCTGTGAGCACAGAATCTCTTTCCATTTATGTGTGTATTCTTCACTGTCTTTCATCAGTGTCTACAGTTTTAAATGTATAAATCTTTTACCTTCTTGTTAAATTTAGTGCTAAGTATTTTATCCTTTTCTGATGCAATTGTAAATGAGATTATTTTCTTAGTTTCTTTTTTTGATATTGTTAACTTTTTTATTGATGATCAATCAAAGCCTATAAGCAGGGAGAACAGAAAAGAAATACAATACAATAAAAATAAAACTAAGGTAACATTAAATCATGGCTCAATGATAAGATTTCGATAGGAGATAACATTAATTTTTACCATGACTTACTGTAACTTTACTGTAACCAAAGATGGAAAGATCTGGAAAATGGATAATTTAAATGTGCCCTAAACATATCTCTTAAGTAGCATTTGTCTCAAACACATATTTAACAGGAGTTGAACGTTGGAGAATCCAAAGGTGAAGCCAGTGATGGAGTCTTGGTGATCATTTTTGTGTTCCTGACTAAAACAAATGCCAGGCAAGCCATAGTACCGTTGGTACTCTATTAGAGACATGAGGAAGCATAACTGGAAATGGATAGACAGTCATTCAGCCTTCATAGAGAATAGACTGGAGTCTCATACTAGCCTAGTATAGATAATAGCCATTTATGTAATAAAACTCTGTGAAAAATTAGAAATATTATTTTAAAGAAAATAGGGCACATTATGTAGCAAATATAATTACTATTGTTTTTAGCAGAAAAGTCTCTGTACTAGTTTACTTTTCTAAGGTACAGTATAGTAGGAATAGTCTATCAGTTCAACTGGGAAATTCATAATGCTCTGTCATTTGCATTATAGGCAGAATTGATGTATCTAAATATAACTTCTCATATAACATTTAAATTTCATTTTAATACCATTTATCATAAAGTACAGTTTGGAATAAGGCAAGTATGTCTTAGATTCCTTTCCAGGGGTCATTGGAACTGTAATCTCAAGGATAAACCCTGCATCTTGTTTTTCTTTACACGCCCACTGCCCATGTGTCCAGTGTATACAGGGCACTTAGAAAATGTTTGGACTACAAGTGTTTGGAGCTCTTTGAAGGTTATTATCCTTCAGCCTGTTTCTTCAAGACAACATTGTACTTAGGCTACAAGGTACTAAATTTTTTTTTCAATTTAACATCTCTATACTGTGAAGTAATCATCATTTTCATTTATATTACATTATTGTCTATCGATTGCTGACAAAATATAAGACATGTCATGGAAAATCAAATATGACACCTCTAGAAGATAAGCATGAAGGCCCAAGGGAACTTACTCTCCAGCGTTCTTTGTAGATGTTTAGTAGCTCAATGCAACATTGATCTTGCCTACCATAACTATGTCCCCGTCTTCCCACTTGTAGCACATTCTTTCAGAGGACTATAGCAGCCTCCCAACAAGTGCAGACAGATACAAATTGGTTGGGAATTGGTACTATTAACTGTGATCTGAGAAAGGCCGCCGTTGCTATGGTATCAATATTCCATTTATCTTATCTCAGATCTACAGATATTGGAGAGTGTTAACTTACTCCTGTATCAAATTCTCAGTCTTCTCTCTGACATATGGAAGTCACACCTTTTACAGAAGCGCATCTTCCGTATCCGCAGTTCACACTTACTGAGGCATGACATACGCAAATAGTCAGCAGCTAACCCCTGGCTGGGAGAGGAGATGGTGTACAAAAATGAAAACATACCTGCACGGTCCCTGACCTTACATAGAGCCCTGCTGAGCCTTACTGAACACAGGACTCTCCCGAACTGAAAGAGAGAGAGAGTATGGTATTTTTTTCTACCATATAAGTGATTATACAGGGGCCTAAAGCTGCCTCCCTGAACAAATTTCAAAGAATCTGCCATATAGTATTACAGATAGTTCTGGTCTTTCTTTCTGGGTGGGAAACAAAAGAAAAATGTGTAGAGTGTTCTGTTTGTGTTTGTTTCTATTTAAATGTGAAAATACGTTGAAAATCAAAATAGTGAACAGTGTCTTATTTCTTCTTTTTACCGTACTTTTGCAAAATGAATGTGAATTGTACATGAGTCCTTAAAATTATTTCTGTGGAATAGAAATAGCTCTTTTTAGTGAGAACCCTGTTAATACAGAAGCTATAAAGTGGTATTGAATTCCGTTTTTAACCAAATACACAGTGAAAATTATGTTTCTTATACTTTCAGAAGCTTTTAACAATCATATTTTTTATGATCATTTTACTGGAATGATTGGGTTACTGAGATTAACAGGCTTATCAGTAGGTTAGAAACAAAACCTGCATTATCTTGTCATTTTTAGTATTTGGAACTTTGCATCTACATTTTTCAAACAGCATTTAAAGGATTTTTTATTTTTTTATTTTTTCATAATAGTATATTTCTTTCTCTGGAAAAGAAAACATTTGAAGTTAAGTACTTAGTTCAGAAAATAGCTGTATCTCATTTTTTTAAATTCACCGTTACCGAACTCCCACTATTCAGAAGACTCTACCAGTCAGCCATTCAATCAGCAGATGCTTGTTGCACTTCTCGGGTGCGCTGGACACTGTTCTAGGCACTGGGATGGATAGAGCAGGACACACAGCAAAGCCTCGGCCTTGAAGGAGCTTGTGTATCACTTGAGGCAGACGACAGTTAATGTAAAAGCCAAAAAACAAGCTAGTAAATAAAGAAAAAATTAAGTATTATTTCAGATGTTACTAAGTGTTGTGATGTACATTTAACAGGATAGAAGATTGGGAGTGACTGGGCAGGAAATAAAGGAGCAGAGATGCTCCTTTAGTTAACTTCTTTTCACACTTCGAGCCTGCCCAGTCCTGCTGCTGCTACTGCCCTTCATTAAACTATTTGAAAACAACACGTTCTCTTTGGGTGTGCGTGCACCCTAAGTCGTTTCAGTCATGTCCGGCTCCGTGGCCCTGTGGACTGTAGCGCGGCAGGCTCCATTGTCCATGAGATTCTCCAGGCAAGAATACTGGGGTGGCTTGCCATGCCCTCCTCTAAGGGATCTTCCCGAGCCTGGAATTGAACCCACATCTCTTATGTCTCCTGCATTGGCAAGAGGGTTCTGTACCATTAGTGCCAACACGGGGACGCCCCATTCTCTTTGTACCACAGAGTAGTGTGACATCACTGACTGAGTTGTTTTCTCCAGAAGTGATGAAAATACACTTGTCCAACCACATTTCCTGCACCTTCCCTCATACGCTGGTAAGTGGTTGAAAAAGGTGATACTTCCCACCTATACCCCCTCACTGCTTACACACTGTGGTTTTCCCTAAGGCATGGAAGAAGAACCAGATGCTGGGCAGCAAAAAAAAAGCAATCTCCAGTGTCCACTATAGATATCAAGTCGAGAATATTTGAAGAGGATACCAGATTTAAAGACTCAAACACTCAGAATGATAGAGTCACTGAACATAGTAAGAAAAGTGAGGGAAACGGATGGATATGAGGCAAAGCATTAAGTTTTCCATTGCTAATATATTCTAACTATAAATCTGTCCTATAAATTGGCTCAAGCCAGTCTCCACTTATATATATATATATACATAGTCATTTATATGCAAATGATAATATGACAGAAAAGTAAGCTCTTAGAGGGAATGTATCTAGAGAGTAAAGAACACAAATATCTCATCTGAAACTGGCAGATCATATTTCTGTTTGGATCTTGCTTTAAAATGTATAAAATGCTTTCACATATAACATCTCATAGAGCCATCAAGAACAATGCTGTGAAATAGGTATCGTGATTATCTGCATTTTATACATGAACAAACCGAGGCTCAGCAAGGTGATCCACACAGAATCACAAAGCTGGAATGTTAGAATTAGGCGTTTCACCCAGGGGTTATATCTGCAAGGCCGTTACGTTCTCCAGAACACTACAAATAGATATTTCACAGGAGGAAGCAGACACAAGAGGAAGGAGTCAGAGGGATGATAGGACTGGGTCTGAAGCTATGGCTAACGGGTCGGTGAGAAAGTCATCACCGGTGTCTTTCAGCAACAGAAAGCTAGGACAGAAAAAGTGGATCTCACATTCAGTTAGAAAACTAATCAATGATTTTTGAAAGGAAAGTTTCCAAACAGCAAAGTGATGATGATAAAAGCTTTGCAGTTATCAAGGAGGGATTTGATTTAAAAAAAAAAAAAAAAAAAAGAAGAAAATGGAGGGTTCTTATACCAAGGGTGTGTTCACGTAATTCTGTGAGCAAACAGGTATTAAGAATCAATGTGCAGCTAAGATAAGGAATAAAGTTCGGGAAGCATGCGTGTGCCAAAAGGAACGAGGATAATGTAATAGAAACATAAAGCCATCAAAAAGAGGAGAAATACATTTTCGTGTGATTGTCTCTCAACTCAGCATCCTAAAGTACGAAATGCATTTCTGTGATCTGTTGTGGAAGGAAGAATAGGCACAAAGAAAGGAAGGTATTTCAAGCTGGAGTCACAGAAACCATAGCAAGTGCTTCCTCAGCATTCCCCATTACCGTGTGGTAGAAGACTAGTGACTGTGAAGAGGCACAGAGAGGACCGCAAGCTTCATCACCGGGGAAGCTCTCCAGACTTTCTCTCTTACACACAGCCCTTTCTAGGGTCACCATAAACTCTCTTCCAATGGCCTCTGGGGAAGTAGATGCCAAGAAGCATTCAAGGTCATTACATAGAAAACTACGCAGAATCACTGATTTTCTTTTCTCCTCCCTGTGTTTTTTTGTTTTTGTTTTTAATTTTTCTAAATACAACTAAATGATAAGCTCTTCAGGGACAAAGACCAACGTGTCCAATTTATTCACCCTCATACCTAGCACAGCGTATATAGCATATAGGAGCAACTCCGTCCATGTTTACCGAACTGAGCTGAATTATTTTAAAATGTAAAATCAGAGTCACTCATTCATTCAGATACTCAGCATACTGACACTAAAGTCAGAAACACAAGTTTGAGTCCAGACACTGCCCACTTGCCAGTTTTGTGACTGTGTGCAGTTGATAATATTACTTCCTGGGCCTCAGTTTTCATTTCTGTGCGTTAGGAATGTTGATTTCCCTATTACTAAGCTCACTAGATTGTTGTAAGGACAGAATCAGATAATGCATATGAAGATAAACCAGAAGTTATCAAGTGCTATACCAAAATGTGGCATTTTTCTATGGAACCAGTAGTGTCAAGATGCTCCCGTGGTTGACAGGTTTCTTCGTCACATCTAAATGCTGAGTTCAGTAAAGGTAAGCAGGCTTATTATGAGCAGATCTTCTTAGAATCTTTCAATTGCAAATAAACTTTGTGAAAGTATGAGAATATGCTAGAATGAATGTCTTTTTCTTTAAGGCCGAAAGAAAGACTTTTGGTCCCAATGGGAGAGGGAGAGGATGGGAAGCCTTGAGAGAGTAGTGCTGGAACATGTATATTACCAAGTGAAATAGATAGCCAGTGGAAAATTGCTGTATGGTGCAGGGAACCCAAAGCCGGTTTTCTGTGACAACCTAGAGGCATGGGGTAGGGAGGGAGGTTGAAGAGAGAGGGGACATGTATATGCCTGTGGTTGATGCATGTTGATGTATGGCAGAAATACACACTATGGTGTATAGCAATTCTCCTCCAATTAAAAATAAAATTAAAAAAAAAAAGCATCCAGTTCATGTGAAGTGAAAGCCGCTCAGTTGTGTCCGACTGTTTGCGACCCCATGGACTATACAGTCCATGAAATTCTCCAGGCCAGAATACTGGAGTGGGCAGCCTTTCCTTTCTCCAGTGGATCTTCCTAACCCAAGGATCGAACCCCGGCTTCCCGCCTTGCTGGCGGATTCTTTACCAGCTGAGCCACAAGGGAAGCCCAGTTCATGTAAGTCACGTCGTAACAGTCAGTCTTATTTTTCAAGGAGCGTCATGTGCCGGGCGCTGTCCTTGCATTTTATGTACATGAACCTAAGTTCTCATCACAAACTGCAGTAAATGTATTGTTGTTATTTAATCCCATTTTTATGGATTAAAAAAGAAAGAGGAATTAAAGAACTTGCTCAGGATTACAGCTGGCAAATAGCATTTTTACATTTAAGGAAACTAGCACTAAGATAAGTGACTTAAGCAATATTTGCTCTTTCTTTTATTCTCTTTTTTTCACCCTGCTACAACTCTAGTTCATATCTATATTTCCTCTAGACCAAAGTATTCCAAAGTGTGTTCTGTGAAATAAAATCCACGCAGCTCTGCCCAGAGAAGCACGTTGGTCAGATATGTTTGGGAGATGGTACACCCTGAAATCCTCCTTGTCTGTGTCACAGGGCACATTAATCCCTCTGAGAAAAGCTGCTGTAAGGAGCCTTCCAAAACTTTTAACAGAACCTTAAATCAGCAGCCCTGTTGATGTCCCACAAAGCCAGAGGTCCATGGAATGAACTTTTAGAAAGGTTGAGTGTTGTTAATTAGTAAATGCAATAATCATAATGCCAGTTTGTACCAAAAGACGTGGAGCACCATCTTCACCATAAAACGTGTAAAGTTGTAAACACACAGTTGATCTGATAATTTTCCTAAATGAGTTCGACCAATTTTCCTAAAGATTTTTCCATGTAATGTTTTCTTAACTTTGACCAAAGTTGGGGCTATAACAAAAGATAACAGAAATTCAGATCATTTTTTCAAGTGAGAAACTATACCCTGGTAGATGGTTGGATTTATTCTGTGTTACTGAGAAGTATTACCTTGATTATTAAAAACAAATGTAAGTCAGTGATTTTAATCTAATGGAGTAAACATTTGAACTTGGAGGAAAAGCCAGTGACAGAACTATTTCTTCCTCTCCTAAAACCAAGAGGAGAATAAAGAATGTTAATTCATTTAGCTCTGTCAGACCAAGATCCTCAATTACTTGAGTCATTTAAAACTTATTTTGAGTAAGAATAGCTTGGTACCCAAATTCATTTGAACGTCAAATACTTTGGATCAACTCTAATAAAAAATACTGTTTTGTCTCTTTTTCTCCTTGGAAAACATAACGTGCATTGCCTGTTTTCGTTACTTCATTGTCATGTATTTTGTTAAAGTGGCATAGAGTTTAAATTATTATTATGTGCCCATTAGTTCTGCTGCCTTGGGATGTAATGACTCATATTAGTAGTCTATGTAATAAAAAGGGTTGGTGAATTTTTACTGAACTGTCCTTTTGGGACTATAATTTTTAACATTCTCTGGAAGCTTTGCAAATCCTTTAATGATAAAGTGCTCTTACTCTGTCTTTATCATTGACAAGTTCATAAAGACCAGAACTGTTTCCTGTAGATGTTGAACCCAACACCCTGTTGATAAGTTCCATGCTTAAAGAGTCACCAAGAATACATAATTAAAATGTTGCCATCCTAAGGCAGATAAGGTGATTCTGTAATCTTGTTAGCAGTAACATTTGACTGAGGTCTCTACAATTTATTAGATGAGTTTATCTATTTGAGGTAGTTACAAACACCATGTAATTATTATAGACACATCCTTGTCCTAAACTTTAAATCATTTAGGACTGTAGAAGAACAGAACTGATATAGACTAATTAGCTCAGTTGCTAGTATCTGATCAGTCGTGTCTGACTCTTTGTGACCCCATTTACTGTAGCCCACCAGGCTCCTCTGTCCAAGGAATTTTTCAGGCAAGAATACTGGAATGCAGTGCCATTTCCTCCTCCAGGGGGTCTTCCCAGCCCAGGGATCAAACCCATGTCTCCTGTGTCTCCTGCATTGGGATGCCCATTTTAATTTATATTTCCATAGATTTTTTTTAACCTGTTCCAAATTTCACATGGGCTTCCCTTGTGGTTCAGATGGTAAAGAATCTGCCTGCAATGCAAGAGACCCGGATTCAATCCCTGGGTCTGGATGATCCCTTGGAGAAGGGCATGGCTACCCACTCCAGTATTCTTGCCTGGAAAATTCCATGGACAGAGGAGCCTGGCAGGCTAAAGTCCATGGAATCAGAAGGAATCAGACACGACTGAGGGACTCAAAAAAAAAAAAAAAAACCTCATATAAATGGCATATAGGGCATCTATTCTTTTGTGTTTGACTTTTTTCACCTAACATATTCTTTTTGAGATTCCTCCAAGTTGTTACGTGTATCACTGGTTAATTCTTTTTAGTTACTAAGTATTCGTTTTATGAATATTATCAAAATTTGTGTATCCATTTATTTCACCTTAATTTTTACCAGGCATATTTTGATTGGAAGATGAGTTCTGGGTTGGTGAGGGTGTTCTTTTCCCCTTGTTTTGTTTTAATAATTATTTTATTGTCGTCTAGCCCCCTTTGTTTCTGATGAGAAGGTGCCTATCATCTGTATCATTGTTCAACTGTATGTATTATGTCCCTTTTCCCATGGCTACTTTCAGGCTTTTTCTTTGTCTTTGGATTTTAGTGATCTTACTATGATGCGCCTAATGTGATATCCTTTGCATTTATCCTGTTCAGCATTTCCTGGACGATACATAAGTTGATGTTTTTACAAAAATTGGGGTTCATGGATATTACTTATTTTTGCTGCCCTATTCTCTCTTTTTTCTTCTCTGGGACTCCAATTACATATAAATTAAATGGTTTTATATTGTCTCACAAGTCACTTAAGCTGTGTTCATATTTTTCCCAGTCTTCTATTTTTTTTTTTTTTTTTTAAGCTTTGTTGATTCCACTTGATCAGTTTTCAAGTTTTCTGGAGCTTTCTTCTGCTTCAATTAAGTATATCCAGTGAATTTTCCTTTCAGATATTATAATTTACGGTTCTGGTTTTTCCACTTGGTCCTTTTTTAAGGTTTCAGTTTGTCTGCTAAAATACTGTTATCTTTCACTTAATTCATCCATCTCTTTAAGTCCTTGTGTGTGTGTGTGTGTGTGTGTGTGTGTGTGTGTGTGTGTGTGTGCTCACGTGCGCGCTCACGTGCGCGTGCACTTAAGTCACTCAGTCGTGTCTAACTCTTTGCAACCCCATGGACTGTAGCCCACCAGGGTCCTCTCCCCATGGGATTCTCTAGGCAATACTGGAATTGCCATTTCCTACTCCAGGGAATCTTCCCAACTCAGGGATTAAACCCATGTCTCTTGCATCTCCTGCGTTGGCAGGCAGATTCTTTACCACTGTGCCACCTAACTTCTTGGATGTATTTATAGTCTTAGTTTGCTGATTCTGATATCCATCTTTCTGTTTCTATTGTTTTCCTTTTTTCTCTTTCTTTGGTTCACATCTTCCTATTTCTTTGTGTACCTAGTAAGTTTTTATTACACGTTAGATATTGTGGATGATGAATTGTTATCTCTTGGGATTCTGTCTTATTCTTTTGGCTTTTTTTGTAGTGGGCATGTAAATTATGGATGGATGGTAGATGACCCTGAACTTATTCAGACTTGGTTTTGTTCTTTGTTATGGTGAATTTTGCCCTTATTTTTAGAATGAACTCTTAGACATGGGACGTCACCTTTACTCCTAAGGAATAATCCTTCTGGGTTTCAATGGAAAAGCCCACAGTATTTATCCAGCCTCTATAATTTGATAGGATTCAAACTCTAAACTGTCTTTCCCGTGGTGGACAGCTGCTTAAATCTCTGCTCAGCTGTTTCAGCTTTCCGTCCATAGCCTTCTTCTGATTCCTCGGAGTCTTCTTCATGCAAACATTGTTCAAAATTCATCTAAAAACTTGAAAGGAATTTATACATATTTGGAACTTTCCCCCTCTGTGGTTGGCTACTTTTTTCAGGAATTTTCTTTCCTAGTTTCCAGCTGTTCTGGCATCCTAGAATTCCATCTTCTTGACACTTTGAGCCAATAATTACAGTCTTTTGCTTGGATTCTAGCCACCTGGCACTGTGTAGAAAGGAGAATTCTCTCAAGTTAAGAGCCGCCCAGTGCAGGTCCCTGCTTTGAAGGGTTTAATCTCCAGTTTATACCTGCTTCTGGTTGCTTTCCAGAGCCATCAAATACTTGTATGTTATGTTTTGTCCAGAGTTGATTATTGCTACCAGTGGAAGGGTTACCTGATGATCAGAACAAGAATTTTCAGTATAGTATTTTTAAATGTAATTGCATCGAACTGTGGTTAATTTATCTGTTATTAAAGTGTTGCATTTTTGTAAACAAAAAAGTATGTTTTGCATAGGGAAAACAGCATCTGAAAAAATAGATTTCAGGTTATTTCTGAATGGTGGAATTATTAATGATTTTAATTTTTTTCCTTTTTCTTATCTGTGTTTTCTTCTTTTTCTCTGTAGCAACCATAGGTTGAACATCATGTTCTTTCTTTGTTGTCCTCAGCAAATCTTTTGTTTATGATGCCTGTTTATAATAATACTTGTGCTTCTTCAATGCATTTCATATTATGACTTCACTAGGTTAACTGTCTAATAAAATCCTAGTAGTATATCTATATGGTAAACAATACTCTTTCTGCTTTTAGGAATAGATAAATTGAGACAGATCAAAGTTAAACAGCTTATCCAGAATTTCATGCATATTGATAGACTAGTCAGAAATAGATTTAAAATTTTAAGTCCCTCAGTTCAGCTGTGTAAACTATTTCTAAGCCATCAGCAACAATGTATGCAGTTAATTCTACATTCTCTAATGGGTATGGAAGAAAATTATCATAGTTAAATATAAGCCTCAAATATTTTAGAAATTTCACTTTTGTCACTGATTTCAGTTGCCTCTTCATCAAATCTTTTACTGGAGCTTCCAGCAAGTTGAGAATTTGACTGATTTTAATTATAATTAAGATTACCTTCCAAGGTCTAACAAGAAAATGACAGGAAGCCAGGCATTGAGATAGGAGTTTTCTTCTTTCCTGGATTGCAAACTTCTTTTAAAAATACAATCAAAGGAATATCTGTTATTTACTGATAGATATGGAAGCTTAAAATGGAATGTTTTAATCATTTTCTTACATTTTACTAGTTACTAAGATAGTTTACTAGAAATGTCATAGAACTTAGTGCTAAAATTAGTGTTGTCATTCTGAAGTTTCAACCTTGCAAGTGTCAGTTGCTCAGTTGTGTCCAACGCTTTGCGACCCGTAGACTGTAGTCCGCCAGGGTCCTTTGTCTATGGGATTCTCCAGGCCAGAATACTGGAGTGGGTTGCCATTTCCTCCTCCAGGGGATCTTCCCCACCCAAGGACCAAGCCTGGGTCTCCCGCATTGCAGTCAAGCTTCTTTACCTTATAAAACTACCTTGTAAAAGATACAAAATAGTGTTATCTTTTAAACATCTATAAAAATGTATGAAAACAAGAATTAATAATTACTAAATCTTAATAGGTTTCCCTCTGTGAGCCTAGATTGAATTTTTTTTTTTTAATGTTTTATTTTTTGGCCACGCCACACAGTATTGTGGGATCTTAGGTCCCTGACAAGGGGTGGAACCTGCGCCCCCTACATGGCAGGTGCAGAATCTTAAGCACTGGACCACGAGGGAAGTCCCTGGATTGGATTTTGTATTAGAAAGTAAAAATGCCATACGCATAGCTGGCAAAATTGGCATACAAATGGGAAGATAAAAGAGTATCATACAAGTGTAAACTCTCCTGAATTTGATTACTGTAGTTTACATAAGAGGACTTCTTCATTGTTAGGAAATGTATTCTAAAGGGTATGACATTTGTAACCCACCCAGATAATTGAGAAAAAATAATGTGTATACACAAATATGAGTGTGTTCCCAGAAGTGCACAGAGTAAAAGAGTAAAAGCTAAAACAAGCATAACGGTTATTCTAAAGTTTGAGTACATAATATTCTTTTTAAATATATAATACACACTGTACCATCCCTGAGGCAGTTTTCTGCACTGTGTGCCATGAGAAAATAGCGTCAAGCCCAGAGCTGTCTCAGTTTCTTAAGAAACTCACTTTCTAATGAAATTCTCTTTTCAGGAACTGCTTTCTTCAACTATAATTTTAGTTTGTAAAAGATTCACTTTTCTAAATCAGGTATTTCCTCTCTGGTGATAAATCTTGAACTGCTATATTTTGGTCAAATGCAATTCTGAAATAAAGTGTGAAATATCATCAGTGATAAAGCACATGTAATGTTCTGACTTACATATATAAAATGTAAGTTTAAAATTCAGGCAAAGATTATTCCCCAAATTTCAAAACATGTTCTTTAATAATTACGTTAGCTACTCCTTGTCAGTGTCTTAGCCTTGCGTCATCCCAGAGTCTCGGCATTTTCTCTATTTCACTTTTAAAGATAAGAAACGAGAGTTTTACAGTTCCCATGTTTCACTGAGACCCATGCTGTCCTTCATCTTTTTGGCTGTTCTTTTGTATCAGGAAGAGATGTGAGTTATATAAAATTGAAAATGTTGCTTTCTATGTGAAAGTCTACAAAAAGCTTATTGTGCTGTGTTGGGGGAGGGGGTGGAATTCTTCTTTTTAAAAATATTGTATCTGAAATGCTTACACAGAAACCTGATGTTTAGGAAATGACCTATTGATTGGCTATCTAAAGTTCATTTGTATTTGTGGCTTATGGAAAATTGGTATCTTTCATCAGCTGAGAACAAATACTGATCTTCCCACACTCAAGACACATTCAAGGTGCTGTTTTAACAATAATAATAATAATAATAATATGGATATAAAAAGAAAATGCAGATTTTGTAGAAGTATCATGCTAACCTATGACAGTAATAGTTCTTTTCTGTATTCCATTAACTGTGTCCACATCAGATCACCGTGGCATGGGTCATCATTTTATTTGGGGACACAACTACTGTGCAAAACTTCTGTATTTAATGCCCATCTTTAGGAACATAACCAGGAAATGTGGATCTTACAGCAGGTTTTTATCTGGCTTTAAAAGATGAACTTAATGAGGGAATGAAGAGAGAAAGAAAAGCCTACAAAAACGAAATAGAAAAATGCATTTAATGTTTGTATTCTTTCTTGCCTGCATTATACTGGTTACCGATCAGGAAGAAAAATGCTTTCCAGTTTGGGCAATTTTTTTTGTTGTTGGACCATTCATGTGTTTCAATCTCATTCCACTTTGATCAGTTCAGTTCAGTCTGACTCTTTGCAACCCCATGGACTGCAGCACTCCAGGCCTCCCTGTCCATCACCAACTCCCGGAGTTTACTCAAACTCATGTCCATTGAGTCGGTGATGCCATCCAACCATCTCGTTCTCTGTCATCCCCTTCTCCTCCTGCCTTCAGTCTTTCCCAGCATCAGGGTTTTTTCCAATGAGTCGGCTCCTCGCATCAGGTAACCAAAGTATTAGAGTTTCAGCTTCAGCATCAGTCCTTCCAATGAATATTAGGACAGATTTCCTTTAGGATAGACTGGTTTGATCTCCTTGCAATCCAAGGGACTCTCAAGAATCTTATCCAATACCACAGTTCTAAAGTAGTTGTCTGAATAATATAATAATACAATTGTCTTCAAAAAATATGATTCTCTAAAGAATATATAGGTCATCCATTCCTTTAGATGTGTATGATTTTATCTCTTGAGCACCTGACTGTCAGGTCACCTAAAATTCATTATACTGATGTCCACCTATTTTACTTCTCCCAGGTTGCTCTTTAGTAGTGTACCATAAGCCTGCATTAAGGATGCAGTTATTAAAAACAACTATTCTGCACAACTGGTTTGTTTTTACCACCTCGATGCAGTGAATTATCATCAACTGTGTTGCCTTCTCCGTATTTGTCAATAGAAAGAAAGCTCAAATTTTTGACCATCATCTGGCAATTACACAGGTTTACATATGAGTCATCCTTATGTGTTAATCTTACCCTGTCCTTGCCTCTATGCTATTTCTCTACTGTTTTTCACTTATTTCTCTTTTGTCCTACTATAATGTATATATAAGTCATCTTAAATGCTTTTTCAATGAAATGTATGAATAAATATTAAATAAGTAACTACTATACTTTTGCTTAATACAATATTATTAAAGTTTTCACTGTAGGGATTAAATCACTGTAGAGATACAATTTTAGCCCCATTTTTTATATTTTGTAAATATATTTTTTTCTAGTCAGTGGGTTATAGCATTCTTTATTAGAGATTCCTGAAGTACTTTTGTCTTGATGATACAGGTCTTCCTTTATTTTTTGTAGGAAAGTTTTTAACAACTCATGATTCTAGCAGTACGTATACAGTGTTGTGCCCCCAAACACTGAAATCTGACTAACTGAAGACATCTTATTGTCAGTAACCAACATCTTCATGTCTCACTGTACAGACTAATCCTCCACCGTAGTTAACCCTCTCAGTGGATTCACAAGCTTTCCCCCATCAGTGTGACTTTTTAAATTTTCTCTGTGGAAGAGAAATAAAATAATAGATGCCATTCACGTTCAGTGATGCCCAAAGGTTACAGTTGAGATTCTTTGGATGGTAATTCCCATCCATTGCCACCTTAACAAGATCCAAGTAATAATTGTAACAATGATTTTAAAATATTGAGGGAAAAAAAGAGACCTTTATGACCCTATAATTAACTTTAAAATGTTGCTTAGAACCAGGGTACAAAGCAAACAAGTAGGAACAATATGTACTTGGCAAATTTTGTAACACATGTAAAATCTACTTTACATCCATTGCAATATCGCATACCCCAGTACTACAACTGTTTACAAACCCAAAAGTAAATTTAATTCCAGAGAGGAGAATTTAATTTCTTGAGCAATAATGAAAGATTTCCCCCTATAAGTCTTCTGGACAGTTGCAGAAAAGCCTATATGGACAGTCCAATTAGAATTTTGAAGTGTCTTTTTAGGATAAAATTTAGTACAGATGCAGTAAGGATTATAATTATAAATAATTTTCATAACCCTTCCTAATAATTACTTAGCCATATCTATTTCTATTCAGTTTTTAATCATAACTCAGTCCTTAGTGGAACTTAAGGACTGATACTCTAAAATATTATCTGGAATTGAAGTAACCAGTCCTATCTAATATATGCCCACATCATTTTCTAAACTAGGAATAATAGGAATTTACTGTGTTTACATGACATATTTGAGAATATACATTTCATTTAAAATCAATGCTGCTGCTGCTAAGTCACTTCAGTCGTGCCCGACTGTGTGACCCCATAGACGGCAGCCCACCAGGCTCCTCCATCCTCGGGATTCTCCAGGCAAGAACACCGGAGTGGGTTGCCATTTCCTTCTCCAGTACATTAAAGTGAAAAGTGAAAGTGAAGTTGCCCAGTCGTGTCCGACCCTCACCGACCCCATGGACTGCAGCCTACCAGGCTCCTCTGTCCGTGGGATTTTCCAGGCAAGAGTACTGGAGTGGGGTGCCATTGCCTTCTCCTAAAATCAATGCATTTTTATCTTAATGGGAGATACTATTCTATATGTATTGATGGTGTTGTGTAAATAAGTTCAGGATCCTTTAAGGATTCTTCTCATGTAGAAGGCAGTTGGATTATGTGATTTTTTTTTGTTTAAGAAAAGGACATTCAGAGAGGAAATGCCTTGGGGGACAGAACTGAGAATAAAATTCAAGTAGTATCAGACAGGTGAGGGCAAATTCTAGACTTAAATTGAAAAGACATCCCAGTGTTAGGAGCATAAGTGATCCTCCAGAAGCTGTATGCCATAAGGTGACCCGGAACTTTCATGACCAGTAGTGAGCAACTAGATGACATTACCTGATGAAACCTTTTCTTTCTTTTTTTCTATTAAAGTGCATCATCACAGAATCAATCAAAATAGACAATGTAATAATTTTATGCCAGATTTATATTATTCACAATAATTTGTTTTATGTGATATTTCATTTGTCTATATTAGTTAATGTTCTGAGTACATTTGGAGGCTATTTTACTTATAGTTCACAGTTTCCTTAAATTTACGACTAGAAGAAATGAAAGCTCTAAGAATTAGAAAAAGCTGAAATTATTCAGATATGATTGTTTATGTAGAAAATTCAAAATCTACAGATAAATTTTTAGGATGACAAGGGTAATTTAGGAAATTTGCTAGATACAAAATAATTATACGAAAACCAATTGCATTTCTATATACCAACAACAAGCAGTTAAAGATCTGTTTATGGTAACATCAAAAACATGTCATACTAAAAAAAAAAAAAGGTTAAGGAACATAGCATGTTCATAAATTCACTTGACACAGTAAACTTGTCTTTTCTCCCCAGATTGATAACAGAAGTTTAAGGTAATTCTTATCAAAATCCCAGCAAGATTTTTTTGTAGATACAACTCTTTGAGGTTTCCAAGACAACCATCACTTCTGACACCAACCACAAGTACGCGTCACTAAGCCATCTTCAGGTTTTGTCATTGGCCAGGAGCACGCACAGTGCTCACTATTATATCAGTAAAGGGGTGTAGATTAAAATTAGCTAGGGAAAAGCACATAGGGCAGAGTCCAGGAAAGTTCCAAGGATGAATTTCCATTTGTCTTCTTCCAGTCGCGTCTTGGCTAGGGCTGTCTTTTCCCAGCAACAGTGTGTAAGAATACACATAGAATAGTGCAGACTGGGGAAACTCACTTGAACCATGGTGTCCAGAGTTTTTATTGGGACTCAGCTCATATTGACATGGTTGACCACCTGCATTGCTGACTTTAATCTCCAGATACTCGAGGTCCAGCTGAAACCTTTTGAGGCAAGGTCAAATAAATTACTGTACAGTAGACATACATAACTTTATTCTAAAATTTATATAAAAGGGCAAAGGAACTAGAATACTCCAAACAACTTTGAAAAAGAAGAATAAAGTGGGAAGAATCAGACTCTCTGATTTTAATACATCACTGGCAAAGATACAAAGAAAACTAGATCACTCACACATTGCTGGAAGGACTGTAAAATTGTGTGATGACTATGGAAAATAGTGAGGGAGTTTCTTGCAAAACAAAACATGCAAGTAATATACAACCCAGCAGTTGTACTCTTGGGCATTTATCCCAGAGAAATGAAGATTATGTCACAGAAAAGTTCATACATGAATATTTAGAGCAGCTTTATTTATAATAGCCAAAAAACTGAAAACAACCCAGATATCCTTTGAGATGAGAATGGTTAAACTGTGGTACATCCATGTCATGTAACACTACTCAGCAATAAAAAAGAACAAACTATTGATTCATACAACAACCTGGATAAATCTCCAGAGAATTAAGCTGAATGATAAAAGTCAGTCCCATGAGATTACATACTGCATGATTCCATTTATATAATATTCTTCAAATGACCAAATTCTGGAAATGAACAGATTAGTGGTTGCCAGAGGTTAAAGAAAGGCTGGAAGGAAGGTGGATGTGGCTATAAAGTGAAACATGAGTGATCTTTGTGGTGATGGAAAGTTCTGTAGCTTAACTGCAGCCTGTTAATATCCTAGTTGTCATATTAAACTATGGTTGTATAAGGTGTTCCTGTAACAGGAATCATAAGCAGGACACAGGATCCATTTGTGTTATTTCTTACAACTGCATATGAATCCATAATTATCTAAAAATAAAAAGTGTAATTATAAATGAATGAATCCAAAAAATTGAAGTGCAAATCCTCTGTGGAGAAACTGATAAACCTTCATTGAAGTGAAGTGAAGTCGCTCAGTCGTGTCCGACTCTTTGCGACCCTGTGGACTGTAGCCTACCAGGCTCCTCCGTCCATGGGATTCTCCAGGCAAGAATACTGGAGTGGGTTGCCATTTCCTTCGTCCAGGGGATCTTCCCAACCCAGGGATCGAACCCGGGTCTCCCGCATTGGAGGCAGACGCTTTAACCTCTGAGCCACCAGGGAAGCTCATAACCTTCATTAAGAGACATTAAAGATGATCTAAATAAATCGCAAGATGTGTCACAGTCACCGATTACAGGATTCAACATTGTAGGTATATCAGTTCTCCCTAAATTAGTGTATATAGGCTTACTACCGGGGAAGGCAATGGCACCCCACCCCAGTACTTTTGCCTGGAAAATCCCATGGATGGAGGAGCCTGGTAGGCTCCAGTCCGTGGGGTCGCTAAGAGTCGGACACGACTGAGCGACTTCACTTTGACTTTTCACTTTCATGCATTGGAGAAGGAAATGGCAACCCACTCCAGTGTTCTTGCCTGGAGAATCCCAGGGACGGGGGAGCCTGGTGAGCTTCCGTCTATGGGGTCGCACAGAGTCGGACACGACTGAAGCGACTTAGCAGCAGCAGGCTTACTACAATTCCAAATCATTGAGTGACTGGGGCAATCTATAATGGCTACTTTACCACCTTGTCTTTCCTTCACCTCCTCTCCATATTGGCTGCACAGCAGAGGTCTGTGCTTTTGAGAGTCTGACAACACAATATAAAATGATGCTGTAGATACAAAGGTTCATCTGATTCACGTATGTATTCAGAATACCACTAGCACTTTGCTTTGTAAAGTCACCAGTTTTAATTGCTGTGATCTTCCGTATGCTTCCATTTCCTTTATTTCAAAATAAGACCCATCATCAAAATAGTTTATATCTTTCCTTTTCTCCTTTGCTTTTCGCTTCTCTTCTTTTCACAGCTATTTGTAAGGCCTCCCCAGACAGCCATTTTGCTTTTTTGCATTTCTTTTCCATGGGGATGGTCTTGATCCCTGTCTCCTGTACAATGTCACGATGGCTGGATGGCATCACTGACTCGATGGATGCAAGTCTGAGTGACCTCCGGGAGCTGGTGATGGACAGGGAGGCCTGGCGTGCTGTGGTTCATGGGGTCGCAAAGAGTCGGACACGACTGAGCGACTGATCTGATCTGATCAAAATAGTACAAAAACCATAGAAAACATCTATGAATTTATGTTTTATTATATCTTAATAGCATTTAATAAGTATCAGGTTTCTGGTAAATTCTGTTCTAGACAGTTTTTTTATACAACATATATCTATTAAGCCTCAGCTGTGATTTCTGGAATAAAAAGTTTTGAGGCATTACCCTCAAAGGATTTGGAGCTAAAACAAGATATTTTCATATATGAAATGGCTAGTTAAGCAAAGTAAGTATATGATAATATAGTACATGCTGCTGCTGCTAAGTCACTTCAGTCGTGTCCGACTCTGTGTGACCCCATAGACGGCAGCCCACCAGGCTCCCCCGTCCCTGGGATTCTCCAGGCAAGAACACTGGAGTGGGTTGCCATTTCCTTCTCCAATGCATGAAAGTGAAAAGTGAAAGGGAAGTCACTCAGTCGTGTCCGACTCTTCACGAACCCATGGACTGCAGCCTACCAGGCTCCTCCGTCCATGGGATTTTCCAGGCAAGAGTACTGGAGTGGGGTGCCATTGCCTTCTCCAATAGTACATGCTATATATATACAAAACACTGAAACACAAAGAAAGGAAGTGGTTGGCGTGGGGTAAGGAATCAAGTTTTATTAGAGGAAGTAAATATTGAACTGAATATGAAAGTAATAAGACATCTTCTGAAAACGTTTTATTATAATGCTTAGTCAATTTATAAATATTAACTATATTTAAGCAAAGTGTCGGTATAGCTATGGCCTGTCACAGCTGCTCTGGACTTTAGACTTCTCACTTGTGAAATGGAGCTGTTAGATGAAATTTTATCTTGGGTTCTTTCCACGTCTTTACTATCTTATATTCACTATGTTTCTATCTGCATCTAAATTTGAACCAAGCCCACTACATCTTGGGAATGCAAGCTCTTGAACAGTTAGTTTGACTCTCTGCAAGTTCTCAGTTCTGACACTGTCCTAGACGTCATTTGATGCTAGTAAACTGTATTTACTAGAGAAGGACAGCATTTAGCGAAGTAGAGCTATGAGATACTCTATACTTACCAGCTAGTTACTAGCGGGCTGTGGATCACCTGCACCTACCTCATCAGTTTGTTGGAGAGAGAAGAAAAACACTCTACTCCTTGAGTTTTGGTTATAGAGTATCCAACCACTATTACATTCCAATGTTAGAGGATTTTATTTCTAGACTCAAAGCTGGTAACACTTCAGTATAGGGTACATTGATCCATCTGTGTTGAAGATGAGTAAAGTATGACCACTGCCTTCAAAAATTCACCATGGTAATCAATCTCTTCTCTGACTGGACTTCAGAAACACAGATGCCCAGACCCTGAGATTTTGAAAAGGTTTAAAAATTGTCAGTTGACCTGGGCCTGGGAGAATGGGGGATATTTATAGAAAAACAGTTGATGGATTAAACCCAGAAAAGAAGACTCAATCCAGGGAATGGAGGGCTTTAAACCACGTGGAGGAATTTCTACATAATTTAAAAGATTATGGAGAAAATTGGATATGTTTGAGCAGAGAAAGAGGTCTGTGACACAGAGGATACTTTAGAATTTTTCATCTGGTAGCAGGGTACAAGACAGAAGAGGGTGAAGGCAGTGAAGTTTAAGTTAGGAGGAAGTTTCTGGAGGCTAAATAATAGGTCATTAAATCCAGACTGGTAACGGGAATGGAAAGGGAAAAAAAAAAAGAGATTGGAAAAACTTTGCTGAGGTATAACTGTCAGGATTTGGTAACTGATTGGATCAAGAGTCAGGGAACTAGCAAAAACAAAATCAAAGGCGACTGAGAGGTTTGTCTGTTCATAGAAGCGAAGAAAGTGGGAAAGCCTGCCTGGAGAGCAAGTCCACAGTCACCCCTGGGGGCCTGCAGACATGGAACACGGTGAGAGCACATTCCCAGCCTGGTACCTTCCCACAACACACACCAGCCCAGAGGGCCAAGAACCCAGACGCATCAGCGGAGAAGAGCACAGTTGTTAGGAAAATGCTGTTTCTAATCCAGCTACTACTTTGAAATATTTTATTAGGCTGCCTTTCAACTCGTAACTGCATATGACTGTTGCCTACTACTATAACTCACTTTATGTGAAACAGAAGTAGGTGTGTTTTATACTCTGAAGTGTGTGGGAGGAGAATGATCTACAGGTGGGAGGAGTTGATAAGTGCAATCAGGGAGGGTTAAATCCATCATTCCAACTCCCCCATAATCCATTCAGTCTTTATCAAAAAAAATAAATAAATAAAGGGTACTCTTTAAGTACAAATTATATTTCTCCTTTGATGAAACTCTGCTGCTTGTACTTGGAATAAAATAAAATTAATTCCATTGTACTTGAAATAAAATCAAAACCTTGCACTGTGGCCTGAGAAACCTCACATGGCTTGGGGGCTGCCCACCTCTCTGAATCGTCTTCCACTTTCCCCTCACCCTCCATACTCGGCACTGACTCTTCAATTCCTTGACTGTGACTTGCTCGTCCCCTGCTCAGACCCACCCCCCGCACCCCCGCCCCCAGCTTCCCCACACCCCTGGCCCTTGTTCTCCCAGGACCCTGCCTACAGCATCCTCCCCAGACCTGCATCTGGCTCCCTCTTTCCATTCTGGTCTCGGGTCAGAAGTCTTTTCCATCAAGTGTAAATGGATGACCACCTCTCCTCCTCTTTGTTCTTTTCACCTCCGCCATTGTGTGTGTGTGTGTGTGTGTGTGTGTGTGTGTGTTTTCCCCCCACAGTGCTCTGACTCTG
Source organism: Tragelaphus eurycerus (assembly GCA_935064755.1). Taxonomy (NCBI): domain Eukaryota; kingdom Metazoa; phylum Chordata; class Mammalia; order Artiodactyla; family Bovidae; genus Tragelaphus; species Tragelaphus eurycerus. The sequence goes on from CAKXYN010000014.1 coordinate 1,509,933, forward strand.
AAATTATCAGGTTCATTGGTATACCTGGTTATCACTTGTCATCCCCACCAGCACATATGCTCCAAGAGCAGAGTCTTTGTATATCACTCACAGGACCCATGGAAAAAACTTCCCACAAAATATATCCTCTAGAATAGAATCCATGGTTGAGGGAAGAGGACCACAGAAGACTCAGATATTTGAACTAGTAAGTGATTTTCTTTTGCATAGAAATATTTTGCAATCCATTCGATCTCTCCCTGCAGTCTCCCTCATTCTCTCTCTCCCTTCCTCCCTCTTACTTCCCTTCTTACTTTCTCTCCCTTTCTCCCTACCTCTCTCTTACTTACACAAACACACACACACAAAGTCAGACTGGCAGCCATAAGCTGTGGGTAGCTAGCGAGGAACACAGAGAAGCTGGAAGAAAAGGGAAGCCTGACAAGACATCTAGAAAGCGGCACTAGCCCTCGTGATCAGAAGCAGGCCCAGAAAGCTCTTTGCTGCTTGTGTTGGAAATAATACGATCAAATACCTATGGAAACAGCTATTTCATGATTCTTTGCATTCCTTATTTAGAGCTCTGTGCTCGTACGATCCTCTGGTAAGTTCAGTTCAGTTACGTCCGACTCTTTGTGACCCCATGGACTGCAGCATGCCAGGCCTCCCTGTTTATCACCAACTCCCAGAGTTTACCCAAACTCATGTCCATTGAATCAGTGATGCCATCCAACCATTTCACCCTCTGTTGTCCTCTTCTCCTTCCGCCTTCAGTCTTTCCCAGCATCAGGGTCTTTTCCAATGAGTCAGCTCTTCACATCAGGTGGCCAAAGTATTGGAGTTTCAGCTTCAGCATCAGTCCTTCCAATGAATACTCAGGACTGATTTCCTTTAGGATGGACTGGTTGGACCTCCTTGCAGTCCAAGGGACTCTCAAGAGTCTTCAACACCACAGTTCAAAAGCATCAATTCTTCAGCGCCCAACTTTCTCTATGGTCCAACTCTCACATCCATATGTGACTACTGGAAGAACCATAGCTTTGACTGGATGGGCCTTTGTCAGCAAAGTAATGTCTCTTTTAATATGCTGTCTAGGTTGGTCATAGCTTTTATTCCAAGAAACAAATGTCTTTTAATTTCATGGCTGCAGTCACCATGTGCAGTGATTTTGGAGTCCAAGAAAATAAAGTCTCTCACAGTTTCCATTGTTTCCCTGTCTATTTGCCATGAAGTGATGGGACCAGATGCCATGATCTTTGTTTTTTGAATGTTGAATTTTAAGCCAGCTTTTTCACTCTTCTCTTTCACTTTCATCAAGAGGCTCTTCAGTTCCTTGTCACTTTGTGCCGTAAGGGTGGTGTCATCTGCACATTTGAGGTTATTGATACTTCTCCCAGCATTCATGATTTCAGCCTGTGCTTCATCCAGCCTGGTATTTTGCATAATGTATTCTGCATATACATTAAATAAACAGGGTGACAATATACAGCCTTGACATACTCCTTTCTTGATTTGGAACCAGTCTGTTGTTCCTTGTCCGGTTCTAACTGTTGCTACTTGACCTGCATACAGATTTCTCAGGAGGCAGGTCAGGTGGTCTGGTATTCCCATCTCTTTCAGAATTTTCCACAGTTTGTTGTGATCCACACAGTAGATCACAGAGCTGGTAAAATAACTTTTGAAAATGACAAGGGGAACCTAGAAAAAGATGCCCACACCTGGGCTCAGATTCGACAGGGAAACAGTATTCCTGGAGGCCAGGCCTTGTGACAACACTAAGAGTAGTACACGAGACAAGAGGACTTCCACACCACCTATCTGGGTTTGATGAGCAATTATAGCAACTAAAATGTGTCCATCTTCTATTGGCTAGGAGAGGTGCACTAGAGAGGTCTGCCAGGTTTCGTGTTGGAGACCCATAGCTACTGCAGGCTCTCTGCTGCTGCTGCTGCTAAGTCGCTTCAGTCGTGTCCAACTCTGTGCGACCCCATAGACGGCAGCCCACCAGGCTCCCCCATCCCTGGGATTCTCTAGGCAAGAACACTGGAGTGGGTTGCCATTTCCTTCTCCAGTGTATCAAAGTGAAAAGTGAAAGTGAAGTCGCTCAGTCCTGTCCAACTCTTAGCGACACCATGGACTGCAGCCCACCAGGCTCCTCTGTCCATGGGATTTTCCAGGCAAGAGTACTGGAGTGGGTTGCCACTGCCTTCTCCTCTACTCTGCCTGAAAAGAAGTTTGCTTCCCAACGCTGTCTCCTTGAATCTTAAGCTGCCCAGTGCCCAACTCACCATCCACTCCCCTTCCATAGATGAGAGAAAAGATGCTGGAGGAAAGGACAGGCTTTCCCAGAAGCTGCGAATGACCCAGAAGTTCTACCACTGATTTTTTTGCCTTTGTTTCAGCCTGTTATCCCTAGTCAAGCTTGATGACTTGCCTTTAGGGTCTCAACACAATCTCAGCCTTAATGGGTTTGCAGCGTTGTTAGCAGTCGAAGACTTGCCTGTCTCTCCTTCCACGAGTAATTTAAGCAGGCATGTGACACGTTTAGTGAGCTGCTCTTGGGATTTTCCTCACTCAGTCTCAGTGACCACCCCACTCTGTGTGCCCCCACCCCCACACGACTGGGTCTCACACTTGTGCCTTCTAACTTGGAGAGTCACCATCAGGAGCCCTTCTGTGTTCAAATATTGGTAGATTTATTCTTTTAAGTGATGTTCTCCTTGGAAGCTCTAGAATTCATTTTGCAATGAATTTTAGTAGTAATATATGTTTTCTTTCTTTTTAGAAGGCACATTATTTTTCCATGCGCTAGTATTTCTCTAATTCTTTATAGCTTTCTAAAAATAACCACTGGTGAGCTCATAAATTCATTAGTTAATCCCACTGGGACTCAATAATGCATATTACAGACCTCCTGATTTTTATATATTAGATTTTCTCAAGAATTCCCTTACCTGTTATTATCAACATAGCTATATTGACAGGGTCTTCATTACTTCCTAATTGCTCATATTTCTTTTTCTTGTTAAAGATCAATTTTTAAAATCAAGCCTTGTCAGTATCATAGATATGTTATCCTGTTAATGTGTTTCATATCTTTCTGGTTTTTTTCCTTTCCCCCTTTATCATAAGAAGCATATAAAATTTATTCATTATCTTTTTCTTTAAAAACAAATTCTTTTGCAGGGGAAGGGGATGTCAGGAAGAGGGTAGGGAAACGGTTGTTTTTACTCCTAAAATAAAGATATTAAAAAGGATATTTCATATTCAGAGGTGACTTTGCAAACAGTGATATTCCCTATTCTAAACCAGACCCTAAAATGTAAATTATGCATAAATTGTTGAAATTATTCCATGACCTTTTGGTTTCAGACCATGTAAAATAAGGTGACTAACAATTACTAGAATAGTGAATGGCTGCCCAAGAAATTCTTCTAAATTATCTTTTCAATGAGACTTTACTCATACTGTCCATCATATTATAGTAGTACACCTCACCTCTGGAAAATCTGGTTGTGTGTGTGTGTGTGCGTGTGCGCGTGCACGTGCACGCGTGCACGCATGTGTGATGTCACTTGAAGACTGATTATTTGCTTTCCCAGAGAATCTTTCACTTTATTAAAAGATTCACTGAAGTAGATAACCTGTTTCTTCTTTTAAAAATATTCTATTTACAGAAATTATATTTACATATAACTTTTTAAGACATCTACTGCATAAAATGAGGTACAGCTTCAGAGTAGTCTACATCTACCAAAGTAAACATCAGGATTTTGGCTGCTAACTCAGTAGCATATTTTGGCATAATTTTTGCCAAAAAAAAAAAAATTGTTAGCACTAAGATCAAGTGAGGAGGAGTATGGACAAGGCAGATTTGCAAGAAACACTTGAATTAAAGTCATCATAGGAAGAAGTAAGGGGCATTAGACAAGGCAAAAGACAGCAGTGTTTTCTACTCTCATGCTATTCTTTGAGCATTCCACTGACAGTACTATTTCCAACTGTTTCTTGTTTAATTTCTAAATGCTGATACATAAATGTAGCCTCCTTCTTTCTCAGTTCCATTACAAGACACTGTAATGTGTGGTGTGTGTGTAATGTGTTTGTATGCATAAAAGACACATAAAGTCTTTTGGGAAAACTTGACACATTTTAGCAATTTGATCTTCCTCATATGACTTATAGTCTCATCCTTTATACACTTAAAGTTTCTAACCTTTTTGACCATTTGTGCTCTCTTCCTCCTTGAAATTTGCTATAGTTCATTTTTTAAACAATTGAGAGATAAAGAACATTCAGTGTAGTATTTTAATTGGAAGATCCCCTGTCTACTACCTTTTGGTTATTTCACAATGAACAATGTCATTGACAAACAGTATTTGTGAAAGAAACATTTAGTAAGAGAAGTAAAAGGCACTTTCTACCCTGTGTAAGGATAAAAGAGCTAGCTGTAGGTAGGGTTCAGGTTATAGTAAAATTAATCTCTAATGTAATGAAAAAGAATTAACTTCATTTTTATTTAAGCTGACCCTTGATCATCTAAAAACTATTTTAACAACTATTTTGTCGTACTTTTAACTATCCTTAAATAAATTCTAGAGATAACACAATTCACCTTCTTACAAGATTGCTAAATTATTGTATTCCCCTAGTTAACATATGAAGGAAATAAAAGAAAAATAACCCATAATAATATGCATGCTAAGTCGCTTCAGTTGTGTCCGACTCTATGCGACTCCATAGACAGCAGCCCACCAGGCTCCCCCATCCCTGGGATTCTCCAGGCAAGAACACTGGAGTGGGTTGCCATTTCCTTCTCCAATGCATGAAAGTGAAAAGTGAAAGTGAAGTCCGACTCTTAGTGACCCCATGGACTGCAGCCTATCAGGCTCCTCCGTCCATGGGATTTTCCAGGCAAGAGTGCTGGAGTGGGGTGCCACTGCTTTCTCCGAATAATATGCATATCACTATTTAAAGTGCTCAAGAAAACCTGCGTGGGTCCTGTGCATCGGCTCACCAGGAATTCTACAAATACAGGCCAGTCGCAGGTGTGCTTATCAGTGGCTCAAGAACTGTGAGCAGTGAGGCCAGTGATGAGATATTTCTCATATAGTAATCTATTCTTGGTGGTACTCTGAACAACACAAGGCACAAAATTCCATCACTTTACATGGTACCTGATTCCTGGAAAATTCTGTTATATTAAAGAATCATGCCAGAATACTTTGTTAAACAAATCTAAATTCTAAGCCCATAATCATAAGCAAGTTTTTCAACTACATGAAACATTTGAAAACCATGTACAGTGCAGAACAATTCTTCATGCTGTAATGCCCTGCAAACTGAAGGATGTTCATCTCCTCGGCCTTCTCCCAATAAATGCCAAAAGCTCCTCCCAATTGTCTTGACCTCCAAAAAATTTCCCTACAGATTTTCAAAATGCCCCAGAGGCCACTACCATGTCCATTAAGAACCACTGATTGTGACTGAGCAAGGGCACTTTTTTGTAATAAAGAACTGAGATCCTGCACATTTATTTTGATACTGAATTGATTTTATGGACTAGGAAACTGAATTTGCCACAAAGGTGAATCATCCAGTAAGAGAAAGCCTGCCAGTCTAAAAGGATACAAAAATCAACCTGGGAAAACCCTTTATCTCCTCATTGTGGGAACAACTTAGATTAGGAAAATGGGAGTTTGAAAAGGAGAAAGATGTTCACAGTCCCTAAAAAGATGAGTAAGGGTAAGGGTAAAGTTATGGTAGAGCAAAGACCAGGCCTGACTATAAAACCATGTTTATCTCCTTCAAGTAACATACGTTAGTGCTGACTGGACTAGTTTCCATGTTACTGACACATCACTGCCGTTTATTAATAGATGGCTGTTTAGTTAGCCTAAACTTTCCCCCTTTATTTGCTCTTATGAACAGATGATTATAATGGCCTTGTGTTCCCATCCTAATGGAAGAAGTTCCCCTAAAGTGGTATATTTTTTAATTACTAGAAAGCTGCTGTCCGAAGTTTCCATTCTGTTAGTATTGCTATGGGTGGATATTCATACTAATTTGTGAATATTTTGATTGACCTTTGGCCTTGAATTTTCAAAAATGGTCTCCAAACATGTTTTTGAAATGTGTATACACAGCCTCAGATGGATATGCAACTACCTAACTTCCAAATGCTATTTTTTAATTATTAAAAATCTACTTTCAGTAATTTAGAAAAGAAAGCCATTTTTATATAAGATATTTCTGTTACCACTCCTTAGTTCAGGGAGAATTCTCCCTCCCCCACTTCATTCTCCATAATTCAGTTTCTAACCCACCTTGCTTATTACTTCACTCCTAGCAATTTCCCTTCCTCTGACAGAGCACACATTCTCATTATTTATTCTCTTAAATTGCAAGGGTAAATACTGAGGGCCAGTGCAGGTCTTCAGTTATCTCAGGGACTTTGGTCTTTTCAGCCCAAGACTAATCAAGCAGAGAGTCATCATAAGCTAAAACTAAAAAGCCTTTGTAGTGACTTTATCACCAGGGAAATTTGTTCATCCTTCAGAAAGACTGTCACCAGGAAAGAAAAAAAAATAAAGGAGTTAAAATTGCTTCAGACCATTTGACTCCTTAGGTCCCTCTAGATTCATACATTGAATTGGTTTTCAAGGGGTGGGAGGAATTATGAGAGGAGTCTCCTAAGAAAGCTTACAAATTCATCATAGCCTTGTTAACATTAGTGAGTCTAAGTGTGATCACTACGGAGGAAATGCCAAATGAGCCTGGAAGCATGGGAAATGAGAAGGGAAAGAGACAATTAACACCTTTTTTTTCCCCTATTGTGTTTGGGGATGGGTGTTTCCATGTAGTATGCATCGGAGAATAGTCAATACAGTGGACTTAAAAATGTTTTTTCATTATAAGTGCTACTAATAATTATTATTGCAATGAAACTGGACTTACAAGGGCTGGTCGTTTCATAAACTGGTCCAGAAACTGGGCCCCCTTCTAAACATACCCACGAAATATTAAAGTAGGTATGTCTGAGCTTATCTAGAACTGCTCACAAACTTATTTTGTATTTGGAGAATATAGATGACTCCAAATTCAAAGGAAGTCTTTAAGACTGTTAGCTGACTAAATCAGCTGACAAAATCAGTGAAAGTTATATACTGACAATAAATATGGGGAAGTTAAATATATTCTAAAGAACTTGAAATTTTACACACTTATTGATGCAGGCACGCACATATATAATTTTTTTCCCCAAGAATTCTACTAAGACATCAAAATCCAGTCAGGCACGTTAGGATTTGCCAGGAGAAACCTACACTCATCTTCTTTCTCCCCCTAACACTGAATTTTCCCCAAAATGAGTAAGCAAATGGAAAGATGACCTCATTTTTCAGTCTGAACACAGCAGTGTTGGGGGATATTTCTCAAGGATATGACTTCAGTACTAGATCTTAGTTCCAAATGCAGGTTCATTAGGCCAATCTGTAGAGGACAGGAGGGTAGAGAGCATCCTTCTGAGGACACCTATTAAAAGAGGGGCTCTCTAGTAAGGCCAGCTCCCACAGCTAAGTCACAGGCACAGAATATAGCTTTCTGCTCTCTGGTCGAGGCAGCCATAGCATCCTTATTGTTGTAACTCCCAGATTGTGATACTGTCACAAAACTGTTGCTAGGCAACAAATGTGGTTACCAGGACTCAGCGAATAGCTGAAGGGGAAAGCAAAGTGTTGCACCATTGTAGAGTAACCATAGCAATGACCTACTATTACAGACTAAAGAATTATCATTAACAATGTTAAAGTATCAGACAGAGGCCCCGAATCCAGAGACTTCCAGGCAGTGTCCCTCTGCATAATTGAGCGATCTAGGAAGAGATTTCAACCGTTTCAAAGCTATTCACTCATTATTTCTAGGGGGACAGTCTTTGTTGCTGTCATTTTTTTTTCTTTTAATTTAAAAAGTGTTCCGTTTATAAAGCTATTAGTAAAATGATGTGAGCTATCCCAAGGAGTCAAAAACAGGTTAACGGCCTCATCTCTTCTTCTGTCTACATCAATGTTATTATTTTTTTGGTCTGTCTCAAACTGAAGATTTTATTTAAAAAAAAAAAAATTTTACATTAGCATGAAACTGAAGCCCACAGAAAAGAAGCTGTAGTAAAATAAAAGAGCTCCATAAACTGACCACTTAACTTTCATTTGGTGAGTTGCATTCCTCCTGACAACACAGGGGGGCCTAGAGGCTGTTTTACTAGTGACTGCCTTGAAACACTGAGGGGTTTTGTTTAGCTTCTGTAAAACTGTCCCCTAAGATCTGTTTAAAAAAAAAAAAAAAAAACCACGTAAGCTGCTGGGACACTAAACTCGGACGTCTTTCCTTCTCTCGGAAAGCTAAGAACCGTGAGTGCTCCGCGGTGGGTGCGGCGGCGGCCGGGACGCCGAGCCGCGCCGGGGAGACCAATCCCCGCGCGCGCCGGGCCTGGGGGCGGTGGGTGGTTTTCCCCGGCGGGAGAGGGAGTGGCCCTTCCCCGCCCCGCGCCTCGATTGGCCCGCAGGGGGCCGAGGCCGCGCCTCGGGCGACCGCTGGGAGAGTAACGGGCCGCGGCCGCGCAGCAGGGCAGGGGGGGTGGCCGTGCTGGGGGGGCTCCGGCCCGCGACGGCGGAGTCCCGGGGTCGCGGGCCCGGGCGGGCGGAGCCGCGGAGTCGGCCTGCGAGCCTCCCCCCCGGGGCGAGGGGGAACCCACGTGAGCCCTCAGGTACAGGGGTGGTCCCCAGGGGGTCGCAGGCCGCGGAAGGGCGGCGGGGGGATGCTGGGGGGGGAACGCGGTCTCCCCGCCCGACGATCGGCGGCCCCGTGTCCCCCCGCCCCCTCCTCCCGCGCCGGCGGCGCGCGAGGCCACCGCGTAACCCCCCACCCCCTTCCCCTGTCTGTGCGTTTTTTTCAGGCACCGACCGCCACGAGCTCACTTCCTGGAAGAGCTTCCCGTCTATTTTCAAATTCTTCACCGAAGCCTCCGAGGCCAAGAGCAGCTCCCTCAAGCCGGCTCTGACGCGGCGCTCGCACCGAATAAAGCACGAAGAGCTGTAAGAGGAGAGCGAGAGCGAGGACGCGGAGGGGGGAGGGGGGAAGGCGAGGAAGCGCCCCCGGAGCCGGCGTCCGCCCGCCTCACCCCTCCACACACAAACACACCCCGCCGGGCCCGGCGAGCAGACTCCCAGCCCCTCATTAGATTGTTTTCCCCCTCGGGCCACAGGGCCGTGATATATATATAGAGAGAGAGAGAGAGAGACACATCTAAACGGCGTTCGGCATTATTTCTAGATGAGTGCAACTGTCAAAGCAATCCGGGTCCACCGGTCGCGCCGGCGCTTCCTGCGGGCCGAGCCCGCGGCTCCGCGCCGACAGAGGCTGACGGGGCCCTGCCCGGCGCGCCTGGCGCGCCTCCGACGGTCCCGACGCAGCCCGCGCGGGCGCTGCGGGGCGAGCGGCGTCCGCGCGGTCCTACCGCCCGCCGCCGCCTCTCCGCTCCCACGGCCCTCGCCCCCGCCCCCCACCACACACACTTTACCCAGAATCGTGTCCATTTTTTCTCTCCGAACCCAGGCAAACTTTTTATTCTAGACTTAAAACTCCCATTTTCAATGGAATCTTCTTTTTTCTCTCTCCGAACCCAAGCAAACTTTTTATTCTAGACTTAAAAACTCTGTTTTCAATAGAATTTTCCCTAAGGACTTGCCTTTTTTTTTTTAAGAAGTTATAGAGTTACCCATCCAAAACCAAACTCAAACCCCCCAAAGCCAAGTTCAAATTCAGAACATGCATGCGGTGATGTACTGTGTAGTTTGAGGAGGGCAACTTGTGCTCTCCATAACAATCTTATTTTTCAGACCAGAAGTGCACACACACACACACACATACACACACACACCGCCTAAAAAAAAAAAAAAAAAATGGATAAAGTACCGAATCCACGTTATGGCGGAAAATCCTTGCCAGTTGAATATGAGACTTTACACAAGTCTCTAATTGCAGAAGAGTGTTTAAAACCAGTGCATAATGATGAGCAAATCGTTTAAGTATATGGGTGAAAAGTTTCATTTTCAGTGAAATTTCCAACTTCATCATTAGAATTTACTTTCTAGAATACACAGTGTGTATTGGGTAGCATTGTAATTTAGATAGCATAGTTAAGTCTTGTTTAAATCTTAATGTAGAGGAAGCTTGTTGTTCTTGTTAATCCTAACTGGATTGATAGGTTCTGAGCTTTAGGGGTGGGGGGTTGTTAGGCCTTTTTAGGGAGATAATTTTTTATCCTCATCAGGAAAATGAACTTGTGTGCTCTTGAACCTTTTCCTTCTGAAAGACTTAGTGGAGCTACGAGGATTCTTTTAGTTTTCTGCTCCAACAGTATGAAAGACTTTTCTCCTCCCAACCCAATGGTATAATTTGTAGTAGTCCACGAATTTTACTCCTTTGTAAAGTTTTGCCCTGCAGTCTCAACAGTTAAGTTTTTTAGTCCATCTAAGATCTGGCCAACAACACTGTGAAGAATAAGGTAAAAAAAAAAAAAAGTTAAGATTTTGCTGACTTTTAAATTCACATGTTAAATCTTAACTATCAATTTTTTAATTGCTTGTAGAATTTAATTACCTAGAGAAGATTCTGTTTCTAATAAGTGAGGATCTGAATTTAATATTTTTCCATCCTTTTTTAAAGTATATGCAACAATATGCCTGCCTTATTTGAGGTCATGATAAAATGTACCCAAAATGACTTAGGACTGTCTGACTCCTCAGAAGAATAACTTAAAAGGAAAACCTCATTGTTTTTATATTATGAATCGATTTCAGCAAGTTTTAAAACTGATAGTATCTGTGTTTGGTACACAAGTGCTTTAATTAGTTCTCATAATTTTAATGATGCTAAGTTAAGGTGATCTTTCTTCAGTAGTCTTATATGAATATCTTTTGATGTTATTTTAGCAGAAACAGCATAGGTGGAAAAATCAAAACATCATTTTATCCAAGTCCTTGAAATGTATAACTCCAACAATGTCAAGCATGTTGGTCTGCAGTCTTTTCTGTTTAGAAGTAATGGTGAACTGTGTTAACTAACGTTACCTTCCACTGACAAGCTTTGAGAATTTATACGGATTGTATGTATTTTTCAAAGTGTTACAGATTGTGTGGTGTTTTCAGTATCTGAAAATGTTCACAGGGAACTAATTTTATTGTGTTTGTTTTTTTTTTAATCAGCACTTGTACAGTAGTCCGTTTGTGAAGCTTCTACAACTGAGTTAGAGCAAATACGCTCGGGTTATAAACCAAATCACTCCTATTCCTTCTCTTCAGTTTTCTCACCTCTCTAAAAACTGGTAACTGGAGTAAATCGCTGTTTAAATTGCCTTTAAAACTTCTGTGTTATTAGGCCTTATTTACACTATCTATAGAGAGCTATTTGCAAACTTAAGTTGTGTAAATACAGTTTCTACTTGTGGATCTAAGCTGTTGCCACCGGGAGAGAGCTGGGCATCCCACCCTAGACCTCCAGCTGATTATTGGTAAGATTCCTTGTAATGTGGAATTTTTTATAACCTGTTGATTACAGGTTTCTTGGTATGAATATAATACTATTATATTCACCTCAATTTTCCCAGAATAACAAGTCAGTTGTTAGTAGCCCGCCTGCTTGAACGAGATAAGGGTTAACAAAATTTCTGCTCTGATCTCCCATTCTGATTTCTTTAGACAAGTTTTCAGCAGAGTAGAGGTTTAAAGTTTGGAAGTGGGCTTTTATCTTTCTTTTTTTAACTGTATAGTGAGTTCTTAGAGAAAGTGTAATGAGAAGCAAGGAGTTGCTGATAAATCTAAGGTTCAGAATAGTCCTGTTAAAACTTAAAAGCCAGATCCTGGCTTTGGAGCTTTCTAAAGGTACATAACCATACAGCCATTAAAGGTTTTCTTGGATATTTGAATGGGGAAGGAGGAGATGTACTTGTAATAATTGTTCTTTTCTCAAGTTTCTATCTTGTGCTTCAACTTGGATTACATTATTGTTTATACCAAAAGAAAACTAAAGCACAGGAGTTTCCTATATATGATATATTTCTGTTTACTATTTTAAAATAAAAAACAATTTTCCCAATATTCAGTGATGTGTTATTCTTGTTCAGAAGTTCATTTTATCACACATAGAGGTCAATAAAAGCAGAAACTTAAAAAGAATGATGGGACAGCACTTATCAATATTTTAAACCTTATAGCTGCTTATTATTACTATTATTATTGCTGTAAAGTAATATCCTAACTTCAGTTGAGTCACTTTTTAGGTTGGAACTTTCACAAAGCTAACATTGTTTTTAAGACCTGAAATATCTTCTTAGCTACAAGGAAATTAGAACCTGTTGTTAAACTATCGTTTTATAAAATATACTTTACTATATATGGTAAACAAATGTGTTTTCCAGAAGGAGTCTGCTGAGATTAAATTGCTCCCAAATCCCTATATAGATCCTGGATGTGTTATTACCTCTAATCTAAAAATACCCTGTTTACATGTATTTCACAGCTTTTCCTTCTTTAAAACCTGTAACTCCTTTGAGGGAGTGTGGATGACAAAATAATGTTTCCTGTATTATCAGTGCTAATAAATTAGAATTTTTCATTTTTCTCTGGATTACCTGGGTGGGGGCGGGGGCGGGTTCCAATCCAGACACATGTGTGTCTCCCGTTGTAATCATAGATTGTAACTGTAAACTGACAGCTTCCTTTCGGTGTCTGTAATCCTAGCTCATTTCAGAAAGATTACTATTACAGAAAGTCTAAAATTTTCTCAAAAACTTTGCCTATGCCTCTATAGAGAAAAAAAAAGTCTTTAAATAAATGTAAGATAGTCTCATTTTTGAAATATGGGTGGCAAAAAAGGATAATAGTGGTGGTTATTTCATGATTACTTATTAGGAGGTATAATAATATAAAATGAAAGACTCCAGGAGGTACCCCCTTTCAAAAATTGAATACTTTCCTTCCTTCCTTCCTTCCTTGTATAGTGTGACTGAGTGGGAGTCTCTTGAATTGTTCGTCTTCCTTTTATCTAATATTCTATTAATCTCCAAAAAGATCAGTTTGAGTCTGGGAAAGGGTTTTTAATCAACACTTCACAGAGCTTAAAGCTACCCTACCTAAAGCATCAGCTTTGTTAGGCAGTTTTAGATTTAAAGCACTGCAACTGTCATGCACTGTACTAAAAGTAAAGAATGTACACCAAGTGGAAGATGTTGAAAAGAGGAAAATAGCACAAAGTCGATTAACAGATTCAAGAATAGAAGTAGCCATCAAAGCATTCCAGCATTTATCTCAAAATCTATGTAGGGTTAAAAAAAAAAAAGGCAACAATGATAGTTTTAAACCTCACACTTAGGAGGGGTGAATGTTGATTTAATTGATTCATTTGGATCGATGTTTTTAAAGTTTCACACCACTGATCTTTCATGTAGTGATGTCTTTAGCAGTCAGTGGTCTGACATGAGCCTTCTCAGATTGCATCAGTGAGCTCTCTGTGACATCTGAAATTATGCAACAGCCTGTGCAATGGTAACTCTGGAATTGGGAGACCTTGATGCCAAAGAGCATGGTTACATTCAAGAACTCTTGTTAATTCTTAGCACAAAGGTTTTAGAGGAGTGGTAATTATAAATGAACCTTAAAGGTTAAAGTCACCAAATATTATGTAGTGGGCTTTAATTGCTAGATAGGAGAAAATTGTCCTGAAAGTTTGACCATTAAGTGGATATCATGCAGTGACCAGCCTTTTCCCTTTGAATGGAAAAAAGCTTGAAAATGGAAATTTGAATTAATCCATGAGGCCTTCCAGGCAACTTTTCCCAGTCCTTTGCCTTGAGATTTGTTTAAAAAAAAAAAAAAAAAAAAAAAACCTTTCATTATATTCTTTGTATTGTTGAGTTCTATTTGAAACAGACATGAAACATGTTTCTAGAGAGAAATCTAGAGAGGCCCTGCATTTTTCTTTCCAGATCATTCCACTTTTTCTTCCTTGGCTAATGCATCGGGTAATATGGGAGACTGTCATAGGTAAAATAATGTTGAACTGTACTTTGTAGCCAGCCTGCAGTACCAATACAAAGAATCTGAAATGAAAAGACAACCAACACCCCCACGAATGATATGTCTCTTTTTAAAGTTTACAATTTGAATAATGAACTTGGATAGAAACTTGGCAGGAAAACAAACCATGGCACCATCACATCACCAACCATTTTCACTTTTCTGTCCAATTTCAGAGTGCATGTGTTTGTGAGTATTTCACTAGATCAGTGACAGCTCTTTATTTGCATAATTATATGCTCTGGTCTGAAGAGAAAACTAACCCCCAAATTTCATGGGTCACCAAACTGCAACAATCAATGTTTTATCACGTATGCTAAGCAAAATCTAAGAAGCTATATGAAGTTTCTTGGGGAGTTTTTACTCCTCAGAAAATTAAAGAGTTTTCCCCTCCTGAATAGATTCAAAATCTTTCCAAGTTCTTTGTAACTGAATTCTGTTTGAAGGCAAAACTAGAGATTAACATGTAGATCTGGATCTTAAACTGACTAGCATTACTTCAAAGTGGCTTAAGAAGAGCAGCATTTTTGGAACACTAAACTTTTAAATTCTAAGTATTGCCCTTCATGCTATCAGGTAAAAATTATTGGTCAAATTATGATGAGCCAAATTGAAGTCCAAATTAACTGCAATTGAATATAAAGTTCATTTCCTTTTTGAAATACTCAGGGTTTTTTTAAGACCTAACAGAAAAATATGTATATATGCATATATGTCTGTGTGTATGTGTACACACAGACATGGACATATCCATCCATGGGGCATATATGGCCATTCCACCAGGAAAGACAACATATACAGTATGTATATGTCTTTCAGTGCAAGTAACCTAGTAGGTATTCCATATATGTTGCTCGCAAGGATTGTTTGTAAATTTACTTTCTCTTAAATAAAGTTTTCATGTTGAAATTCTGCAAGACATTGTAATAAACATTTTTGAATGCCTCAAGTTCATTTGCATGTGTAAATTATCTGTATATAATGTGTGTGAGGTTGGTTTTATTTCATTAAAGAAGAGTTGATATAAACCGCTGGTGTCTTTAGTTTATAGGCAATCAACCAGACTTGAAATAAAATACAACACAGAGACACATGCAGAGTGACTGTTTGTTATGGAGTTATTCAAAATCCTGGAAAATATACGTTTACCTAGGCTTTTAAGGAGTATACTAGGTGCATGATTTAATTCTATTGCAAAAGGACTAGGTCTATATTTCACTTAAAAGCATAAAATACAATGAATTAACAATTTCTTTATCATGTAATTTACTTTCATCAAGAAAAACATTAGAAAAATAAATATTGAGCTAAACATTTTAAGAAGTGCATGGTTTTGAAGTGTTTTATTCTCTGTCTTGGAGAGGGAGAAGTCTTTAGGTCAGGCATCTGAGATTTCCCAAAGTGTCCCATTATTTCAAGCAAAAAAGAAACGAATCTCTCCCAAGGTCTTAATTAAAGTTGAATTGCAAGTGGAAAACTCTTCTTTTTTAGTGCAAAAACTTAAACATCTGCTTATCAGGAGCACAGCACATCTCACCTTGTTACTGTCTTTCCAAAATGTTCACCTGGTTATTATACTCTCTCTGCACCACCCTTCATCTACCTCCCCAGAAAATACTGTTTGTCTTGGATTCCTCTGCGTGAAAATTCCTCAAAACTGAATCTGTAAAAACAAAGTTTAGCTTTTTTTTGTCAGAATGAGGTGGTAAGCAAATGAGTTAACATTGCTGTCTGACTAAGCAGTAAAGACTGAAAAATAAAGAGTAGAACCCTTCTCGATTACCATTTAAAGATTTATACGTTGGGGACCTATGAGCGTCTGAGATCAATTTCCATTTTATTTTTAATGTATAAACTTAAAAATAATAGACAATATGTATACCTAATTACTTTTATTCCCTCCATGGGACCTTTGTGGGATCTTACGAGGAGTTTCAGGGGTCTCAGTTTTCTCTTCTGCCTAGGACACAGAAAAATCTGTTACTTCACACAGAATTCCACACATGGAGCAGTTGCCCCTATAGCTGAAAGGGCTAGCTTTCTCTTTTTATCATTTTCATTTCTTTTTGCTCAAGTACTACCTAATCCCATTTTTCCTGAAAAAGGTACCTCTGATTCAGTTCATCTTCATGTACCTCCAAAGAGTTTCCCAAAGGGTTGTTTTCTTCTTTGTTTTAGCTATGATTACATGGCTTTTTTCCAATAAATGTTCCTACCGTCTCTGGGTACTGATAATCAGGATTTATCAACTGAAGAAATATTGACGATTTGTTGTGGTGATTTTGGTTTGGACATTGGGGGGGAGGGGGGCATTGCTTTTGCTTTTTTTTTTTTTTTTGCTTTGCCTCAGTAAATTACTTAATATCATCCCCTGAAATAGCCATCTCTAAAAATAACCCTAGCACAGAGTGTCACAATTTGGCTTTCATACAGTTTCAAAAGAAAACCATTAAAATTGCATTGATCTCACAAATATTGATCTGGTGCTTGATATCAAATATCAAATGAGATGCTGTCAGTTGCTGCTGATCATCGTGTCAGCTGTTTGAATTCTTGTCCCTTCTTCATTGTCACATGGATTCAAGTTGCTAAGGCTAACATTTTTCATGTTAACACAGTTAGCCACGTTTTTCACATTTCTGGTTTGACCAAACATAGTTAATATTCTACCTGAAATTTCATCACATAGTTTCACACATGCACATTACACACACAAACTTTTTGTTTAAAAAAACATGTATTTTACACATATGTAGAACCTATATATGTTTTTTTTCCTCCTCTCTTTCTTAAAAGAAATGTGCTTTGCTTCCTAGGTAAGCAATGTTTCTATTTAGTTCTTTATTC
The DNA here is from genome assembly GCA_935064755.1 of Tragelaphus eurycerus. NCBI lineage: Eukaryota > Metazoa > Chordata > Mammalia > Artiodactyla > Bovidae > Tragelaphus > Tragelaphus eurycerus. The sequence continues at coordinate 1,526,891 of CAKXYN010000014.1, forward strand.
TAATTTTGAAATACTTTCTATTTGTATATTGCTTTCTTTCTGGACACCTGTCTTTTAAGAAATTTAATTTGTTTTAAGAGAATTCAGTTATTATAATACCATTTTGAAGCTTAAAGTGAAATCAGCCATTTCAGATTCACACACACACACACAACAATACATAAACCACTTTTATTCTTGCTAACAAAAAAGATAACTGCAGTATTTGGCTAGCATGAAGTTTAGAGAATTATTTAAATATATGATATTTTTAAAAATAATTTCTCAGTAAGCTCATATTATCTAATGGGCTAAGTCATGCGGTTGTATTAGTATATGGTATCAAACCTGAAAATAGCTGTATGCCTTTGGATATGTTTTAAGTCTCAAATCACTCTTTCTTCTTTCCTCCTTTCTATTTACTTTGTATGTCAGTAATTGATAATTACATTACTTTGAAAAATTGGAACACTTTAAGGAGGAAACCGTCCTGTAATGACCAGTTACCGCTGCTGACTCAGCTGTGCAGACAGAGAAATAGGGTAGAACTCTCGTAGAGAGCTGCTTAAATTATACATCATTATGCGTATTTTCCACATTCATGGGAAGAAAAAACTCAGCCGCTGAAGTTTTCGGTTTCTCCGTCTCTTTTTTTTTTTTTTTTTTCACACCTGAGCTCGGTTTGGGTGCCGCAAAAAGAAGCGAAATGAAGCCGCGTTCTTCCCAGCACCATGGACAGCACCCAGCGCGCCCCCCGCTTCCCGCTCCCCTCCACCAGAACCCCGAAGTTCCAGCCCTTGCCTGATTTCTCTCTCCGACCACCCCCTCACCGTAGGAAACTGGCTCAAAATCTTACGATCTGAGCCCAAAGCGACAATGGGTTTTAAAAGTCTACAGTTCTTGGTTGGAGAGGCTTGCTTGCTCCGTGCCCGGTGTTAACTAGAGTGCCCAGAGTTGACACACCATTTGCCTGCACCCCGAATTTGCATCTACTTTATCATGAAAGCAGCGCCACTCTCAGTCGCTTGTGGTAGAAGTCTTAGCCGCAACTTTGACCAACTTTTCGCCACCACCTCTAAGCTGGCCAGAGCTGTACCGGCTCACCGCTTTAAGAGCTCTGTACTATGAGCTTCATCCTCCCTGGACTGGTGATCTCAGCCACGAGAAAGCTGTGGTCCGAGAGCTGTACGTCCAGACCCGCTGGGCCCTCGGTTGCACGGCTCTGTTCCGGGCTAGAGCCGTCTCCCCGGGGTGCGCCCAGGTGCTGGTTCATTACCTCCCGGTAGCAGGTGGCTCTGCAGCGGGCGCCCGGTCCGCGGCGTGCTAAAGAGCTTGCCAGAAACTTCTCTGACAGCACTAAAGAGGGGCCGCGACTGGCTCAGTACCCACCATTACCTCTTTTCCTACTTTCAGACCTCAACTCCAAGATCCAAATTTCCTCAGGTCTCCCTGTTTGGATCTCCGTTTTACCGTAGGGTTAAGCGAAGTACAATAAAGATCACTTTCCGCTGGTGTCTTTTCATTGCGTCATCTCCCTAGCAACATATAAGTCAGCACGCTTAAGACTAGTTTTTAAAGATTTCCAACTGCACCTTCCTTTACTGAAACTTGCCTCACTTTGAGTGAAATCTCTTCCCTGCCTCCTGCTGCTAAGTCACTTCAGCCGTGTCTGACTCTGTGCGACCCCATAGACGGCAGCCCACCAGGCTCCCCCGTCCCTGGGATTCTCCAGGCAAGAACACTGGAGTGGGTTTCCATTTCCTTCTCCAGTGCATGAAAGTGAAAAGTGAAAGTGAAGTCGCTCAGTCGTATCCAACTATTCGCGACCCCATGGACTGCAGCCTACCAGGCTCCTCCATCCATGGGATTTTCCAGGCAAGAGTACTGGAGTGGGGTGCCATTTCCCTGCCTCCTGAACCCTGTTCTAATCATCTACTCTCTTGAATCGACTTTGAGGACAAAAGTATTCCATTCTGAGTAGGCAAGACAGCCCAAACCAAATTTATATTAAAATATCGATTGTACAAAAATCATTTCAAATCAGCTTGATCCAAACTTGATCAGAAAGGGCCAGAAAGTGAAAAGGGGAAAGATTTTGGTATCTTACAGTAGAGGGTTTCTTTCCTCTAAAATAGCCTCGATAAACTGATTACAAAACTGCCTTTGTATATAGTAACATGAATTACAATACGTTTAGGATAAAATGATCCTCTATTTGCCACAGTATTACAATGAAAATTTTTTGTGAATTCCTCAGTTTATCGGTCAGTCAGCTTCAGAACTCTATTGTTCTATCTCTTAAGACATACAAATATTAAATATTTCATAGGTTAACAATTTAGTCTGTTTTCTTACACAGCGCTGCTTGCACAAAGTGTTTGCCCCCTTTTTGGTGTGCAAAGTCACTGCTGAGTTATCCCCAAAGATAATTTTTTTTTCTCTCATAGTTTGGTCAATTTTGTGGTCTCAAGAGTCGTTTTGTCCAAACTCTAAGACAAGTCCGTGCTACAAGAGAAACTCAGCCACGCTGGGAGCTGTTTTACAGTAGTGGCATGACCCTGTGAAAACTAGGCAAAGGCAGCGTGGCAGCTGAAGTGTGCAGGATAGCAAAGGGCACCTGTTGAATAATCGTGACTCAGAGATTCAAATATTCTTGACCAGGATCCACGTCCCCGTGATGAGACTACAACTGAAATATCATGATAATGTTTGAGTGTCTTTGGTTGGTATATTTTCCCAGAGCTTATTCTCTGAATTGAGCTTCCATCTTTGGGTAAATTCATTCTTACCTACCGAGGTTGAGGTTCGGTAACAAGAAAGGGAATCAGGTGTGAAGGACATGGGGCTTTCCTCTGCTGGTTCGGGGGACTTGTGGAGATTTGGGGGAAGTACATAGCAGTTACTGAACTCCTGGGTGCCTAACATTTGTTCCTTCAGTCTGGGTTTTTGGGAACCTCTTTCCTTGACTGGAGATTTTTCCTTATGACCTGGGGACAGAGTGGCTAAGATTCCTAATTTATTAATCAGGAATTTCTTACTTAAAAAAAAAAAGTGTATTCTTGACACAGTTTCAGAATGACTTTTCTGGGTTAGTCTAAGTAAATCAGGAACTCCCAGACCTGGGTGGATATTTCAGGACCACCTTTGCCAGAGAAAAACGTGGTGAAAAGAAGTACAAGAAACCTCCTTTTAAGGAGACAAATCACAATCAAGACACTGAGTGATAATGATTAGGTCCCCCTGAAAGGAGGTTCTCCAGTGATGTTTGCTCACCACCTGTATGTGTTCGATGAAACTTTAAACCATTTAACAGCATAGATGGCCACCCCCATACACCTTATTCCAAACTTTTTCTTTAATTCCAAGCCCACTCTTCTAGAGGATTGCTTCTGTCCTATTTATTTGTTCTCCTTCAAAGTCATTTAAAATAAGTTTCCTGTCTCGTGTGCATTTGTCAATGTCAAATATACGCTATTTAGTTAAAGAAAAGTGTGTATTTCACATGTTATAAAAGAACAGATTTCTTTGGTTTCTTGGAAATCAGTAATCTCTTACTTTCCAAGACCATGTAAACAGTAACTACCAAACTTCAACATGACAATATTAGTTAAAATCTGGAGGATGATCATTCAAATTCAGGTAGGTAATAGGGAGTGACTTCCTATCCCAAGATAAGAAGGGACCCAAGGTGTCTTCTGTAACTTTCTTAGGGAGCTAGCCATCTTGGAGAATCGGAGGTAATTCTAAACTAGCATACCTGGAATCTTAATAGCCAGACTGGTCATCAAATGACTGAGCTGGGAGATGGTGGTATGACCACAGGGAGGTTGCAAAATACACTTACCCCATTAAAAAAAAAAAAAAAAAAAAAAAAAAGCGTGAATTCAGTCTTTCCTGACATAATTAAAGGTGTGAGTAACACTCTCTTATTTTGTCTCATGCTGTGAAAAAAAAATCACCTGCACCTCTGATGAATAAAACTTTAAAGAAAGTTTCAAATAAATCCAACAGTTTAATTTCTGCTTTTTAAAGTTAGTGTGTATGTGAAGAAATAGAAAAGGCATTCAAGCAACTGAGTTACACATTAGCTATCTAGTAGTTTAACATTAGAGAAGAAAATACACCTAGTTTTTCAACTTACCCAACTTTCAAATCTATATGTGTTCCTGGAAAGTAATACCTGATCGGATTAAGTTTGCTGGAGATTGTAAACTAAGCTTTCAAGAAGGTAATAAAATATATTAACTCTCATAAGTAAGTGGTTGGGAGGGATTTATAAGCATTTGAGGATCCGGTGATCCACTGGAAGCACAGTTTACTCAATTTTGAATTTTCCTGATCAACTTTCAACCCTGAGAAAACGAGAGCCATTTGCCTAACTTAATCTGGAACGTATGTTTGCACCAGTAGCAGGTTTTTTGGTTTGTGGTTGGGGCTGATCAAGTTGTAAATTTTCCGCTTTAGGTTTTCAGCGCCTGCTAGTTTCAGCCTAACACCTAGAGAGAGGCTTTGCGGGGTTCTCCACCAAAGCAGCCGTGGTTTGACAAAAGTTTCCAAACCACCCAGCTCTGAGTGTTACCGATTTTCCAGAAGATGGGACATTTCTACACAAACTAGTTCTCTGAATCCCAAAGACAAGTAACAAGTTACATTCTCTTCTGTCAAAATGTTTATAAAATACCTACATGGAGGGTCCCCCCATTTGCCTTCCTCACCTGCAACCTTTTCTTTGAGGGACACACAACGGTTTGAGAACAGTGAGTACTGTAAAAGTGACATCTTCATTCGACAAAACAATATACAGGTCCTTTTGGTTCATCTTAATTTTTTTCCCATCAGAAACACAACTGTTGGTATTCTGTCTCTTTGTGCTTCCACACAAAGGATTTTTTTAAAGTGTTTTGAATATCTGAGAAGAATGACCTCGTGATTAAAATAAATTTATATTTAGAATCTACAAATCACCCTTCACAAGCTTTATGGTAGCTTTTATGACTAATACTGAAACACATTTCTTTATGGACCTGAAATTTAGTATTTGGTCTTTAAACAAATGATAATACTTTAAAATCAATGCATGGTATACCATAATGATAAATCAAAGCAGTAAGTTTCCTAAGACTAGCTTGACTCATCTTGAAATGGAAATAGGTATTAGTGGTGGGAGCGGGAGGTTAACTCTTGGTGGTAAACCTCAAGGGCTGTAACTAACTGTCTGGACCTGCTGATTTATCTTCTTCCTGAAAACCTCAATCAGATTACTGGAGAAAAAGTTACCCAAGTGCTTTTTGAAACGCACCAGAACTGGTAATTGAGCCATAAATGTGCCCTCAATTCAGGTGCAGAGTTGCACTAAATTTTATTATTATACAGATGAAGGTGGGCAGCTCCCATCTGGGCGCTACCTTAATCAAAAAGTGAACAAGGGTGACAGAAACAAGGGCAGTAAGAGCATTACCAGCACTGTGCTAATCAAATGCCCACAACTAGTTGAGAACAACGGTGCTAAAAAGCTGCTTTAATTCTGAAACGCAAAGTCCTGAGACACCGAGCGCCATCTAGCAAGCAAAGTTAGAATCAAAGTCGAGCACAGAGCACATAGTAGCTAGGGAATTGGGAGGAAAAGGGGGGCTTGAGAGGCACTCGCTGCGACTTAACCACTGGCCCTGTCTCACCTGAACCCAGCGCTGCTCGCGGGGTTTCTGCTCTTCGCCCCACCAGCCAGCTCAAACAGACTTAACTACTGAGGTGAGACAGACCCTTTCTGCCTCAAGCTAGGGCTAAAGGACAGCTCCTCACAGGGTTGCTTATTGTCTTTAATTAGAACAAGCGGCCTTGCCGTTTCCACCATCCCCACCTCCAAAACCAGCGCGGCGGCTAGCTAACTCTGCACCTTCCTCTCCAGATGGGGACAAAGATCAGTGCCTGAAAGGCTCACCTTGGGCTAACATGACTCCCAGGGCTTCGGCGCAGAGGAAAGCACATCTCTGGGAAATCCTAGCAGGATTTGAGAAGTCATTCTGAGTTTACAAGGCTGCCTAGACGTCTCCTGACAGGCGATTCGAGCCATCTCTGAGTGGCATGAGACAAAGATTTCCTTAACAAGGCACGGCTGATCATGGAAACTGGATGCTGCCTTCAAAATATAAATAATATAACTTTATTCTTCTCCAGGCAACCAGGTCTTTGATATCTCCTTTGGCTGAAGCAAAGTCCAAAGGTGGCCAGCATGCTGCCAAATAGCCCTGTTAGTTTGTAGCTTGAGGGGGGAAAACAGCACTTTCTCCATCTTTAAGGGTTTGAATGATGTTACCTAATTATATGAATATTCTGCGGAACTGAGCTAACAAAACACAGCTTCTGAGATTTGTGATGTGAAGAAAATCAAGAAAAAATCGCTGGTTTCTGGATAGGCAAAAATGCCATATTTTTCCTTTAAACTAAGTCGGTCTGAATTCAGAAGACTAAGGGGTTCATCTCCTGTCTGCTTTCTAAAGTACTCCCATTGGTTCTTTCCGGAATTTCATTTACAGTTTGGTGGTGGGGGAAATCCATGTACATACATGTTAGCCTTAAACTACTCCTAATTTCCTGCTACTGAATATTGTCTTTATAATAACTCATTGATTCAGAGACTACAGAAGGCAGAGCTTGGACTTTGTATTGTTCTGTCCCCTGCCCCCACCCCACACATACAAATTTTCCCAGTGAAATGTTTTGTAAAAAAAAAAAAAACCTAACCAACCAACCAAACTAAAACCTTAGGAAATGAATATTAAAATATTCCAAATGAGTTTTAAATGCTACCCCAATCTCAGGTTTGCTCCTCAGTGAAAAAAGGCATGGCATAATAGATATGAAATAGCAATTCTCTATTTTCTGCTAATCTATTTACTGTGCAAAACAACCACACTGAGAATCAAGGAACTGCTAGATAAGAATATACTCAAAATGTTCATTAAAACATCTCTGCAGGTTATAGTATTTACAGGGGGAAAAAAATCCCCTAAAATCATAACCCACTTAACAAACCTAAGCCAGTAAGGAGCTTAAGCAACAATTTACAAAACATCTAAAACGTTTCTATGAAACCTCCTTGTCTTCTTATGCCTCAAAACACATGTAAAGATCTGAAGATGGAAATTGTAGGTACAATTCACACTGCCTCCTCTTCCCCTTTTCCTCTCTTAAGTTCAGAGAAGTTCTCAGGCCAGTCTTGCCTCAGATCACATTAAAAATTTAACTTTTTTTGTTGTTGTTATTGGTGTCTAGTTAAATAGCACATTTCTCCCATCAAGGTCTTCTTAAACACGGAAGCTTCTCCTAGACAGGGTACCCAGCTGTTTAATTTAACATTGATTTATTGCTTTTAAAAGTAAATTTACACACATGCCAGCAGCGCTCCGTTTTGTTTCCCCAGACCCTGAGATTTATTTTCTACTTAGCGCTTGTCTGACAAAACAATGTCCTTTAACTTTATTACACATCGATGAGGAAATCTGTCTTATTTTTGTTCAGATTTATTGCTGGGTTGTTTGTGGGGACTTCTGTGATCCAGAAAGGCCGAGATCCGAAAATAAATAGAAAATTAAACAGAGTTGATCACAAAATATAAGTCAAAACCTAGAATATGGCTCAGCATATTCTGACCTGCTGGGGGATGAAGTGGGGTGAAGGATGAAGCTCCCTCCGTGAGCCCAGTCACTCAAAAAGAAAAAAAAAAAATTCTAATGGGCACATAGCATTTGAAAGTTGAGTAGCCAAATCTGTGTTCTATAAGGTCTCCAAGTTCTTGGTTAAAATATATTTGGAATTCGAGGGCAGGGAAGTGCGGTGTGTAGGCTCCCCACCCCACAGCCGCCTTACCTCCCTGCAGAACTCCCAATTATCACATGTTTGTGATGGCTGAGCCCAAGGGAATTAAGATGGACTTTGAAGCAGCTTTTACGGTACACTTCATCTACATTTGGGGTTTCTTTAGTTCTCATTAAAAGGGCCACTTTCTTCTTTTCATTGATATACTGTCTTTGTGTCCTTCATTTCACACTCTTTAAAAAAGTTCTCTCATCAGATCAAGTGCAAAAAGGAGGGATGACATAATAACCATCATAATCTTGATAACAACAACAAACAACTGCAACTGTGGGTTTAAATCTTTTTTTTTAAAGAAGGTTTTTCTCCTCTCTAAGGCATAGTCCTTCAACAACACTTAAAAAAACAAAAAAAAAGCTGAGGTTGAGAATGGACATAGTAAACGTGTTTCTAAGGTTAAGTTGGAAATTCAGACAGACTGCAAAACTCGGCGGGTGTGTGATGATGAGCTTTACTTTTCCATCCTGATTTCTCAGAGGCATCCAACACCTTCGAAGTGTTCAAATAAGGACACACTCTTTCCTAGGAAGAAGTAAACTTGTGATGGGTTTTGTTATTGGGATGAGGGAAAACTTTCTTACCCTCACAAACACCTCATCTTTAAAGACCTCAGTCTGAGAACTTGACCGTTCCACTTTGGTCACTGAGTGCACAAAAACATGTTAAAATGTTTCAATAGTTTTTTACAAACCCCAGAAGATTCTTTTTTAAGCTAATGGATCTTTTTTTTTTTTCCTCCTCCTGAAACACAGTGAGACACGCTGGCACGCGCACTTTCTACCTTAAAAAGAAAGAAAAAGGGAAAGACAAGACAAGGAAAGAGATATCTCTGTCTTTAAGGAGGGGGAGGGTGGGGGGAAGGAACTCTTAGAAACCTTGAAAATTCTCCCCTTCATTTTAGGAGCTTCTCCCCAATCCCCCCTGGCCGTTCAGCTCTTTGAAAAGGAGTCCTGTCACTCAGAAAGGAGCTGTGCCTCCAACCTCCTCCTCATCCACCCACCCAGCCGGCCCCCCTCAGCCTCGCCGCCTGGCCCCGGCCCACCCTGCGGCCCTCCCCGCGCGCGCGCGCGCGCACACACACATACACACACACACACACACACGCACGCACACAGACACACACACACGAGTTTCTTCCAAGTGCTTTTTCAAGTAAAAGCTGGAGAGATGAGAGGTGCGGCTTCTCCAACGCGGAGCCAGACAAGTACTTCTCAGCTCGCGGAGCGCGGCCCAGCGCGCAGCCCGGCGCGCCTTGCACGTCCCGAAGCCCCCGGGCACCCCGGGCAAGCCGGCCCTCCCCGCGGCGCTCCGGCTGCTCACGCGCCCGCGCCCCGCGCCCCACGGAGCCCTTGTTCGGCCCGGGTATCCACGGGCCGCCGCCGCGGGAAGGATGCTGGGGTGGGGTGGCGGGGGGTGACCGCGGAGCCGGCCCCAGGCCGACGCCCCAGGCGCCGGGCAGATCAAGATTCCTGGCACTTTGGGGCCCGCGGACCGGGGCCACCCCCCAAGTTTCAAACCCGAGGCACAAAGAGAGGGTGAGGGGCCCAGGGCGGGCGCGCTCCTCACAGGGCTGTAACCACTGCGCTGACTTCCCTCCTCGACCCCATCCGCCTCACCAGTTTCTCGTCTTTTATTTTTTTTTTCTCTTCTCTTACCCTCTGCCACGCTCAGAGGCTCAGTGGGTGGGAGTGTATGTGTGTGTGTGTAAATGTATGTGTGTGTGCAGTTAGGTGGAAATTTCATAAGAATATGCCCCGCACTTATAAAGTTGCCAGGATGGGGGAGTATGCTCCCGAGCGGTGGGAGAGTTTAAGCGACTTATTTGGGAGGAAATAGGGGGTCAGATTTGGTCTAAGTGGAACATCTGCAAAACATTCAAGCAGCTTATTCAACAAAGAATCTAGCCATTTATTGTAGAAATAATAAAAAGCCACTAATGATTATGGTTCCCACCCCTTCCCCCAAAAGGCCAAACCCTAATGAAATAATTCAAAGGTAGGCCTCATTTCCTAATAGTGGAATTAAACAACAACAAAAAAGAGCCCAACTAAACTTTCCAGCTCTGCCTTCTTAAGGGCCTGGGAACCTTGCTGAGAAATTAGGTAAATAAAAGGCGAGTTGGAATTTCTGTTGAGTTCAGGCTGCAGTGCCCCGACTTGCCGGAGTTCTGCCTTGATACACAATGACAAATTCCTCTTTAAATAATAAAATGTGAAAGACTCTTCAGGATGCAAAGATGTCTGGGGTTAAGTAGCTTTTTAAACCATCAGTTTTAAAATGCCTTGTGCAATGAATACACTACCTTTAAATCCGAAAACCATTATAAATATGCTATACATCTGGGTGCCAGTTTATCTCTCCATATTTCTTTTTAAAATGAGGAACGCATTCATAAAAAGCTACTTGGCACACTTTATTTTAGGAAAGCAGATGTTAATTTTTTCACGTATCATTTTATGACCAAGTACATGTGTAACGTTGGAAAGCATCCAGGACGCCTCTATTATTTGCTAAATGACTGTGAGTTGAGGCATATTATTCTCAGCCTAACCATGGTATAGGTTATATCCATAAAGTAAACATCTGTGATTTTTTTTCTTCTTCTTTAAACCAGGGGATGGGGGATATATAGAGTTACTATAAACGAGGGAGGAAAAAAAAAAGAGTTCAACTAGGAAGCGCACACCTGCGTGGTAGCAAATAGGATATTTATATTGTTCGGTGCAAAACAAAGTCCACAGTCGGGCACTTGGGGATATTTACATGACGGGAGATAAAGTTGAAAGCCTTTCCCAGCGTGCCAAATGGGATTCTCCCTGTGGCCTTCTGCGTGGCAAGATAACAGGTACTGAGCGCTCCTGGCGGCGTCGGGCCTCCGGAGCCGCCTCCCTCCCCCGCCAGCCAGTCCGGGCCCAGCCCGAGTCGAGCCGGGCGCTCGGGCTCTAGGAATTCCCAGGCTCTGCGGCAATTTCCGCGGGGTTCCCAGCCTAGAAATCTGCTCAGGAAGCGTCCTCATTTGCCCTGCGTTGCTCGAGGACGCCGGCGCCCGGGATCAGCCAGTGGCGTGATAATTAATGGAATACAATATTTATGGTCGGATGTATTGACTCGGAGGCAAGCGCGCCGTGTAGACAGTCCGTGGGGGTCTGACAAACAGGGGGGTGAGTGAACAAACATAAAGACCGGAGTACTTATGTCTATCCGGTTGACTCACTTAAACCCGAGGTATGGAACATCATGATAAATATTAATATCCACCTAGACAGTCCCGCCGTCCTCCTAAGCTCTCCCTTCCTGCGCGCTGCCCTTTACAAAAAAGGCCAGAGAGGAGGTTGTTTGGTTTTTTTTTTTTTTTAAACATAAAATGCTACAAAATATGAAAAATAGGTCACCAATAAAATTGGTCTCAGCATGGAGCGTAATTGCAACAAAGTGCCGCCGAGTAAAATCGAGGAGTGAGCTGGCTGGGGCGGCACAGTCGCGAACCATCTGGTGTGTATTAAAAGTGGTGCTGTAAATATTGCTGAGAGCTAATGCATTATCGGCTTCTATAAGTGCACGGGGCCTGTAAGCTTTCCATATGTTAGAATATGTAGATCGCGGGAGTGGAGAGAAAGGTGTTCTACCAACCCCCCGACTTCGCAAGCATTGTTTTGCCCACTCTTGGTGGAACTGGGGCCCCCGAGTGTAGAAGACTCATTCCCATGCGGTCCTCTGTTCCTCCGGTTTGCTTTTTCTCTTTTTCTTTAGCTCTTTCTCCCAGCTCCCTCCTTCCATCCCCTCCTCCTCACTCCCCTCTCTCCAAGGGGATAGGACAGGCCTTGCTGACGTCACTTCACATCAGTAGAAGAGAGTAACTGTTTCAGAGAGAGAGGGAGGAAAAAAAAATCATCTGTTTTTCATCAGTGCTCAAGTTTTGCCTTTTTAATAGAAATGAGCTGCTCAGGCTGAGTACTCCTTCTGATTTGGAGCTTGTGGGGGGTGGTCCAAGAGATTGGGAGGTGTTCTTCATCTCAGGGGCTGAATCATCCTGGAAGCGGGTCTGAGGCCAGAATGAGCGCCAATTGATGAAACCAATTTAAAAAAGGAGATGCAAAGATGATGTCTTCTAGAGTAGCTTTCACATCCACACCTCCTAGGCAAACTTTTGCCAAGGAGGGTGGAGGGCTTCTGGTTCCCTGACACTTCGGTTTGGAGTCCTGGAACTTCTTCCCTCCTCTCTGGTTCCTCTCTTCATAATCCCACCCCCCACATACCGAAACCGCCACACACAGCACAGCTAATAATTTTTCTGCTGTCACATTACTTTTCTAGGGAAAACAGTGAGAGTCCTCCTTTTCCTGATGATACCCTGCTTTCAAGAATTTACCATAATTACCCCTTCATCTCCTCTGAGTCCCCCCCCCCATATTTCTCACTACACGTTTTTACTTAAAGCCTGTGCAAAGAAATTTCCCTACATTGTCCCACAGATCATTTTTTACTTTCCCCTAGTTGTCCTCTTCACTCCATTCTTCCTATTCTATGTCATCTTCCCCTTCCTCTCCACCTATCCCTCTTGTGCACACACCTCCAGGAGTTCAAGTGTGGATAAACCCGCTGGTCATGACAACACAAGTTCAATCAGCAAATAAATAAAACTCTTACTTTTTTTTTGGCTGCCGGCTGCATTCCCCCTCTGGCCGTTGCCTCCTTTAATTATAGGAGCTATATTTCTTCCCTGGGAGACATTCGAGGGGATTTTTTAGTAGGAAACTCGCTTCTGCTGAGTTACTTTAGAGCCAGGACCAGTGAGTGAGTGGCCAGTACTCAGAGGCTTTGAGTGAAGTGCAGATTGAGACATATCGAGTTCCCTCTAAAAGGATCATTTCATGTGGGAGGTTGGACACAAAGTTTGCACTCGTGACTGGCATTCCAGTGAGAGACATGCATATTTTAAACAACAAAGCAAGCTGGAAAGAAGGCTTAGGGGAGGGGAAAAAAACTTGGAAAGAAGTTACTAAGTGACAAACATCTGTCAACATGGGATAATTTGTACACTATCTGCCTCCTTTGATGGTGGTTCAAGGCAGAGGATCTAGGAAAGCAAAGTGGATACATATTTATCCCTGTGAAATATGGTGAAAACACACTTTTCTCCCAAATAGGTGTAAGGTGATTAAAATTTCTTGAATGAATATTATTTTTAAATGTTTCTTAAACTAGTGGAGACCTCTAAAACTGCTTATTTCTGATAGTACAAAAACTAGATCTTATTTAATCTTGAAAGAAGTTCATTTAAACAACGAAGAATGATGAAGTAATAAGCAGGGTATTTATTATAGAAAATAAAGTGAATTTCATCATAATTAAAAAAAAAAAAAAAAAAAAAAGCAAGCTGAAGAAAGAAGAGAAACAAAAAGCTCAAACAACCCCTGGTTGCTATAGTCTAGAAATCTTTTAACTACAAGTACCAGATTTACATGTGTCTGTGAGCCAAACATATAAACATTCACCTCTCTGCGTGTCAACAAGGAGAAAAGGCAAAATATTTTTCAGAAGATTTTCTGTCTCATTTAAGCTTGGAATTTCAACAAGCCTATTATAGCAAAAAAGTTTCCTTCTTGGGGATGAAAGTTTCTAAAAGCAGAATAAAAGATCAGGCGAAATCCTAGGATCTTTTCTTTTCTTTTCTTTTTTTTAATACCCAGAATCTCCAACAACCAAATGTAAGTTCAGGCTCCAGCTTCCACGGAGAAATCTTTTTCTCCTCCAGATCTGAAGACAAAAGGAGAGGAGGCCTGGTGGTGAGCGGGATATCTCTGTTAGTTGTCAGCTCAGGTCCATGGGTTAGGAATGCTAATGAGCCTCTTGGCCAGCTGAAGACTCGGTTCTCTCTCGCACACCCTCATGCTCACACACACTCAGGCTCATGCATGCCACTGACAAGCACACAGAGGCTCGTGCACGACCCTGTCTCTCTCCTTTTTCCTCTGAGCCTAGAGATCGATCACTGACCCCACTGTTGGGCCAACGCTTTATTTATGTGGCTGTGCAATGATATTATCAGCCTTAAACGTTATATACAGCAAATGTCTTCCTAAATCAACACAATAGGATAGCTTGCGGAGACCAGCCTGGTCTGTCTTAAAGAAATCCCTGGCTATCTCTCTCTCTTCCTCCCTCCTCTCTGTTACAGACACCCCTTTCTCCTTTCCACCTTCACTACTGGGGCTCTTTTATACCTTGGGCTTGGGGGTTTGATCTCTTTCTCTCAGCTTGGTTGGAGGAGGCCTCAGCCGACTAGGAGATGGATAGACACATTATCCACCCATCACTGTGATCTCCTTCAGGGGTTGCCTTGTCAGCTGGCTCCAACTGCCTGGATCCACTGTATTCCCATGATCCCGGATTGCTCAAAATTGGGGTAGAGGAGAAGGCGAGGGGTGGCCAACCGAAGAGGAGAAGGCGAGGGGTGGCCAACCGAGTGTGCAACCTTGCACCGTGTTAATTGTTTTCTTTCCTCTCAATTACATTCATAAACCTATTTTCTGCATTGCCTGTTATTTCTTTGTGCTTCAAAATTGAAACCACGTGCAGCTTTCTTCCCTCAGCACACACAATAAATGCGCTGCGTTCCCCCCCCCCCCCCCCGACTCCGCACCTCCTCCCCCAGCCCATCACACAACTATTTACATCTTGGTTACTCACTCCGCGCTCCGGGGCCCCCGGAGAAGAAATTGGCCCCACGGGACTAGGTGAGGCTTTGCGTAAAGCATCTCTCAAATCCGGATCGTATCTCGTATCTCGGGCCCCCAACTCCGGGAGAGAGGCTCGTCAACTCCCCCCGGCCGGCCTCCGCCCACCCCTGCCTCGCACAGGTGGTTGTGGCTGACTCTGGGACAAGCTAGAGAGGAGGACATCCAGGCAGAAAGGCAGCTCTGTCGTCTCCGGGCGGGCCCACCCGCCGGCCGCCGGGGTCAGCGGTGGCGGCGGACGAGCCTTCCGCGCCCCTGGTCCACGCAGACACCGGGTAGGAGCGGCCAGTCCCCTGGGAGCCTTCCAGACCCAGGTCCTCCCAGGCAGAGGAGTGCCCCCCCCCCCCCAAATAAATAAATAAAGTCCAAAGTGGGGGAGGGGGAGCTGGAAAATGGATTCGCTGACAAGGAGAGATAATAAATGAGGGGCGCTTTCAGATAGATATCTCAGACGTGAAATTGCGCCCAGCTGGTTGTGTAAGCAAACAAATAGTTTCATGTTAGGAACTCTCAACTTGGGGCTTGATGAATAGAACACGACAGAGGTAAATGGGTCTTTAACTCATTTAGGAATACAACTCTTTGGCTTTCCAAGCAAAAGGCCCAGTGACGCCACGGATCCCGAGCAGGCCCTCTAACAAGAGTTTTATTAGTTCCCCACTTGGGTTTCCCCGCAATCCCCTCCCCAACGCTCCTTCGTGGTTTCCCACTGGGGAGACGTTCAGGTGATGTGTTCTGAGACATCGAGGAGCTTACGAGGTGATGCTGCCGCTGTAGGAGGTAGAAGAACTGCCTACCAGCGGAGGTGGAGAAGGAGGATTCAAAAAATAAATAAATAAAAATCAATTTTTGCCTGTTTCAAGCAGACTAGTTCAGGAAGCCTTGGGTGCGGGGGGGACTGCATATCCCCGGCGCTCCTGGAGAAGAGTCGGCCCGGGGGGCTTCCAGGAGCGGACTGACCCCTTTTGCAGCCGCCAGAGACCCGTGAGCCTGAACCCCCTGAGGGGCAGAGTTCAAGAAGCCCTAGGTGGTCCTGGGGGGGCCCATCCCCCACCCCAGGGCTTTCGGCCAGGCCTGAGTTGTGCGTGTCGGGGGCAAAGGTCAGATTTTAACTCCCTTGGGCCCGTCCTTGTCCTTCCACGGCGGCTGAGGGCCCTAGCCCCGGGGCCCTAGAGATTCCTGGAGGAGAGCCAGCCTCAAGACAGTCTTTTTTTGATGTTTTCAGCAAAGCTGGGTAGCTAAAGTAGTTTAAATCGACTTCACAGGCCCCTCAGATTCTCAATCACCCAGCAAGTGTTGGGTTAGAAAAGGGAACACTTGGCTTTTAGATGTCACAGGTAATTTCCAGAAGGAAGTCACCTTGTGTGGGCCGCTCTCCACCTGTTAAGATGGCTTTCCTCAGGCCCCGGGTCCGGGGGCTGTTGGTTCTACACTCCCCCCACCCCGCAGTGAGACCAGCTCTGCTCCCCGTGCACCCTCAGCGGCCGGTCTGGCCTACACCTGCCCGCGGGTCTCACACCCGGGGCCCAGGGCTCCTCCTGGCGCCTTTTGCTCCAACGCGGCTCGCTGCTCAGGGGCCTCCAGGCGGCCACCCAAGGCAGAGATGCCCCCGGTCCAGGCGGCCTTCTGCCCAGTGGCTCCCAGGGTGTGAGGAAGTCCAGGATCTAGAGCACGGCCACCCCGGCCTTTCCTGGGCTGTTCCTCCGTGGGGCGACCAGCCCTTACCTCTGCCCTCCCCGTGCATCCCCTAACAACTCCCCGAAACCCCCGCCCCTCACCGGCCACTGGCCAGCTGGGCCAAGGAGCGTTTAGATGGCTGGGAGCAGAGACAAGGCTTCCTGGTCGTCGGAAGCCTCAACCAGTGGCTTAGATGCCTCCGTCTCAGTTCCTAAACCTTCCCTTAGTGCGAGCAGATTCCTGCGGCTGGACTGCGCGCGCCCTGAGAGATGAAAGCCTCGACGGGCGGACAGCGCACCCTCTGTCCAGCTCTGCGGGAGGCGCCCACAGGGCCTTGGAGTCCCCAGGAGGCTCCATGTTTCTGGTTGAGATACAGAGACCTCTTAGGATGACTGTCTCCATGTGTCTAATGCAGGCAGGGACCACCCCAGCCACCCAGGAGACGGCAGATGGAAACCCCCTACCTGCAGCCCTCCCAGGCGGGCTGCCTGAGAACCGAGCAGAGCATCTCTTCTACCTTGCGCCGAGCCTCCAGGTTCCTAGACCAAGCCTCTGAGGGACTCTGTGAGATCCTGGGAAGGCTAGCTCTCCTTCCTATGCTGCGCTGGTCCTCTGCCCACCCGCCCCTGCCCAGTTTAGGCCCAGGCTTATTTAGAAAGGTCACTGGGATCCCACCGGCTGTAGGCAATGTTCCTGGCCCTGTCCAGCAAGAGGCAAGTTAGCCAAGTCCGGGGGTCAGCCCCAGCCCCCCTGGAACAAGTGCTTCCTACACCTGGACCTTGGTTTCCCGGACCAGTCCTACACTGGGTGCCTTGTACCTCCATATTGAAATTAATTGAAAAATATGTTTCTGACCTAGGAAAATGTTTATCTGT
Source organism: Tragelaphus eurycerus (assembly GCA_935064755.1). Taxonomy (NCBI): domain Eukaryota; kingdom Metazoa; phylum Chordata; class Mammalia; order Artiodactyla; family Bovidae; genus Tragelaphus; species Tragelaphus eurycerus. The sequence continues at coordinate 1,544,031 of CAKXYN010000014.1, forward strand.
TTTCATCAGAGGGATCACACTGTAATGAATATATTTACATCTCATTTCAAGAAAGGCAGGGAAGATGGTGAGAGCTTGGAGGTGGCTCAGCTCCCCTCCCCCACCCCCAGCAGTGCCCCCAGGAAGGCCCGGTGAGACTTCCTGGGAGGTGGTCTGCGGTTGAATATGAGTTCTTCCCACACCCCTCCTGCCTTGGGTGCCCAACCTGCAAACAATTCAGCCTAGGCCCCCAAAACATTGTCCCTGGGTGTGGTGCAAAGGATGAGGCCCAGAGCTGGGTAGGACCTGCAGGAAGGCAGGAGGGACCCAGTGGCCAGAGGGGGGCTTTCCACACCCACACACCTCATCAGTATAGCTGTCCTAGGGCTCAGGCCTGTCCCCAGGCAGACCTGCAGGGGCTTCTTCATAGAAAGTGGTGCCAGGCTGCACCGCACCGGAATATTAAAACTTTAGGTGGACTGGAGCCACCTGGAGACTTCCAGACAGCAAACTGAGAGCAAATTTTGCCACTGACTTCTGAAAGTATAGCTTTGGCCTCATCCATGGCTGTTTGGGGCTGGGGGAGACGGTAAGGGGAGAAGCAAAGAGGTGTTATTTTAAAAGACCTGGCTTTGTTAATACATTAAGAAAAAGCTCCCTTGGCTATGTGTGTTCTTGCAGAACCAACTTGGATCCTATAAAACATTCATGCTCTGAAAGCTGTTATAGAGAGCACCCTCCCTTGCACCCCCCAAGGAGAGGCCTTAGGAGGAGGTTTCTGCCCTGAAAAGTCCACTAGGACTCCAATGAAGCTTCTCAAAAAAAAAAATCAGCAGCTCCAGTCCAGCTCCCGGACCCCCAGGTTCCAGGTCCACAAGTCTAAGTGCCACAGGGGTGCCCTTCCAGATGTCCAATGGAGCTTGGAAGGCCCTCCGGGGAACCCCTGTCACAGGGTCTGGAGTGAAGGGCAAAGCATAGCCAGCTCTTTAGCAAACCATAGGGGGAGCAAAGCCAGGGCTCACAGCTGAGACCCCAGTTCTCTCTAGAGAAGAGCTAGGAAGAGGCTGGGCCTCTAGTCACAGCCAAGTGCAGAGGCATCTTTCTGTCCTGAAACCCGTATGTCCAGGGCTCCATGCCTCTCCAGCCAGGCGTGTTCCCACCTGCAGAGGCTGAAGCTGGCGGCACAGAGACTCGACCCTACAGGGACCAGGTCCGTCCCAGCCTCCCGGCCAGCTGGGTGCTGGCTGCCCACCACCTACAAGGCCACCGTGGCTGCTGCCCGTGTCCGCACCGAAGGGTGCTCTCCCTGCCCACTCTGTCCCGCGCAGAGCCTGGGCTTCCATACTTACAATCCCAAAGCAGCTTCTTGGTTTTAGGAAATAAATCTAGCCAACTTGGTGATGGACCTTAAAGTTGGCCCCCTCTCCCCCCATTCTAATAATAATTGGAGTGGAAATTAATTGGAGGGTTCTCTTGCACTGATGACATCTGTCAAGCAACCAGACACGTGGGTTTTGCTAAATTCTTTTTATTTTTTGTTTAAATTTTCACTTCGATTTTAATTCTTGAAGAACAGCCTCGACAACATATATCGCACTCATTATAAGAAGCAAAGGGTTATATCAAAAATTATTAGTATAGAATCACAGGAAATCTGGTTTGGAACCAGAAAAAAATACAAAACAGATATAGATACATAGACACAGGACAATTTTTTTTATAATTATTTGGAAAATGTTATTTTCCCCTAGTTCTTGTTTCTTTTTTTTTTATGTGCATACGATGTTTAAATTTTACAAAAAAATGAAAATAAAGACTAGTATTTTACAAAATGAATAACAATGTCTGTGTGTGTGTGTGTGGTGTGTGTGTCTGCGTGTGTGTTTCTACATAGGATTCGGTCCACTTTCATGGGTGTTGTTTTCTGTACAGAATATATCCACATCCGTCCACAATAAATCCTGGAAGGTCCTTTAGTCTCCTTCTGTTTTATTAAAATTTTCATGGTCCTCTCTTCCCAAATTGGTTTTCTTTTTCTCACCAGACACAAGGGTCTGTTTTCTTTCCTTTCCAACGTGTTCCCGAATCTGATGCTAAAAAGAGTCTCTCTCTCTCTCTCTTTTTTTTTTCCTCCAGGTTTGCAGCTTGGGTTTGCCTGTCTGCGCGGTGGGCGGCTCCTGTCGCCCCCCGGCCCTCCTCCCCGCCTGCCCGGCCCTGCCGCACCCAGCATCGGCCGCCTGGTGTCTCCGCGGCTTTGGAGTCCACGGCCCCCCGCCGGTGCTGTGAGTCTCTAGGAGCTGGGGGCAGGTGGGAAGCGCCCAAGGTCTAGGAGCACTGGATGGACATGTAAGGCCAATTGAAGCTGCTCCCGGATAGTAACATGTCGCGGATGAGAGTTTCGATGGGGGTTTTACCTACCAAACGGACGAAGAAGAGTTGCTCGATGACCGAGGACGACACGGTTCGCAGCGAGGGCAGCCGCAGCAGCAGTTTGCCGAAGCGGCTGGGCTGGTTAGGGTACTGGCTCCTCACGTATTCCTCCAGCGCACACTGCGACTTCTCTTGGAGGCTTTCGATGTGGGCCGCATCCGACAGGCCACAGGCATCTGCCCGAGCGGCCACAGCAAGGAGAGACCAGGGGAGGGGCACACAGTTAGGTCAGCCACCAGCAAGGTCACAAACAACACGCCATTCCATTTTTTTTTTTTTTTTTTAATAAGAAGCAAAGCAGGGAAAAAAACAAATTGGAGGAAAAAGAAAAATCTTCCCCGTGGCTCCCTACTCCTTCTTCCCTATTTCCTTCCCCTCAGCCCCCAAGACCAATAAAAATATAAATCAAACCCCAACCATGCCTAGGGGAGCCAAAGAGAGGAGCGCACACTTGCAGACACACTCTCTCTAGTTCCTTTGTGTTTCCTCTTTCACCTTTGGGTTAAATAATGTACAATGCTGGAGCCATGTTTGCTATACGGAGCAACCTGGCCTCCGCCTGCAAGGGAGCATCTTTTCCGCTGTGCTCATTAAAGGAAGGACTTGTGCCCCCTTTGCCCCGGATTTTGGGGGTGTCCAGGAGCCCTGAAGAAATATGCAGCCTGGAGGCGGCTCTAAAAACACTTATTGGGAGTCCCTCTCTCAAACCCAAATGACCTCAAGCAGGAGAACCTAGATTGTGTAGTGCCCAGACGCATGGGAGGGGGGTAAGGAATCGTAGGCTGGCAGTGCCTGCAATCAGATCAAGTCCAGGCTTTAGCAAGATAGGATTTGTGATCCACTATCTATGCAAGCAAGAAGTCTGCAGCAAATCTTTAGTGAGGGTGAACACTTCTATTGGTGCCTTAGATCAAGTAATTGAAAACTGGTCACATCTCTGTAAGCTGTATAATAATCAGAAGGAATATGGCTTAGTTACTTTAGGCTGCAGAAAGGAGACAACTTCAGCGATCAGACACAAAGCTGGGCTGGGGGCAGCTGCTGCTGCTGCTGCTTGAGAACTGGGCAGTGGGGGTTGAAGGAGGATTTGGGGAGACAGGCTTCCTGTCACAGGATTAAGAGAGAAAAATGCACTTATATGCAAGGAAACGTCTGAAAACCTGTGTGTTTAATCTCATGTCAACCAGCAGCTCTTCTTGGTCTACTAAAAATATTTTGAGACAGCAGCTTATACTGTATCAACTAATCAGAGGCAAGCCAGTGGAGGGGAAGGTGGAATCAGAGGAAGCAAAGGCTTCTTCTTCTAGTTCAAACACCCATGTTGTTTCCTGTATTAATAATAAATATTTAAAAAAACAGAAAGATCACAGAGGAGCCCTTAGCCAGTCAGGAGGTTGACTAGAGATCAAAGGCGGAGTTTGCTAATATATAGATAGATCTGGGAAGAAATGCATGGCGATGCCCACCCCCCTCAGGACACTGTCTAATTGTGAATGGGCAAGTGTAACCCAAAGAAGACACAGAGAATGATTCAAAGCGGAACCTGTGTCTGCTGAGTTTCTTGAGCTTTATGTCTCTATTTCAAGAACTGGGACTTACAAAGCATTCTAACACCTTTATCTACAAGGCTATGGCCTTGAGCAAAAATACGAATAAAACTGGTGATAATTCAAGAACTTCTGAGGCAGGTCTCCTTTGACCCCGGATCCAGATTGGGTTCCTTTCAGATGTCTAATGACTCTAGCCAGCCATTCGGGTGCATCCACACTAGCCTGACTTGGGAAGTCAGGGAGATTTTATGGCTAGCAGGCTGGGGACAGGAGCACTTTGGTGCTTCAGTGCTTGGAGAGCGGACCCTGAGGTCTGCCCTTAGCTCTGCAGGCTAATCTGATCCTGCTCTATGACCCCTGGGCAGACTCATATTTACATATATCTTGCTTCACAGGTTTTTATCTACCCCTTATGGCATAGGATCCCACTCAGCCTTAGAGAATGCAGCATGCAAGGGACTCACTGGCACGCCAGCAGATTTTTTTTTTAAGACCCACATGGCATCTCTTTGGATCTGTAAAATATGTATCTGATGTTTACACTTAGGGCCCCCAGCGTGCAAGGTCCCCCAGCTAGGCAACTCCAAGGGAGCTGGAAAGGCATGCCTGGGCCCTGTGTTGGCTTCCTTGTCAGAGTTCTTTCCTGCTTTGAAGGTAGGATGCCTGTAGCTGGGCCCCTGCTGCAAAGTGCCAGCCGGCCAGCACTGTGGCCACCTCTGGGGCAGGAGCCCTAGACTGGGTCTGGCTTCCCACTCTAGATATTCGTTCCTACTCCATATAGTTCTGCCACAGGATTCCCCCGACTGTGGAGGGACAGTGTGAGCTCTCAGACCAAGTAGGTGGTTGAGGCGGCAAAACTAGGTGAGCAGGGGGTGAGATCCAGTCTATAGTCTATATTTACACTCCCTGAGTTATACCCCAGATAAGAAAAGGAGGCAGAATGTGCAAAATCCATGTCTTGCTTTTTATATGGGAGTGTCAATGTGGGAACCCTCGATATTTCTTCTACAGTGTATGGAAAAGAAATTATGTAAATAAATAACCATTACCGCTCAGGCCTTCCCGGCTTAGCCTTTGTAGTGCAGAGAATGTATTTCATGTTATGCATTCAGAAGAGTTTAGTGTTCAGGAAATATAGATGTAATCAGCTGCCATAACTAGAAATCAAAGTTATTATTGTGCTGAAAATGGATTTATTGTATTTATGTTAACTAGATGGCTCCTTTCAGGGAAAGCCTCATTTATTTGAGAGAATATTTAGGTGTATGAATTAATGAATTTTTTTTTAAAGTAAGTTCAGGTCATGACCTAGTCCTTGGATGCCGTCCAGAATATTAAGGATTAAACATACCATCCGGAGGCCAAATGTGAAAACCACCACAGGGAACCCCCGTGCCAGCTTCAAATACTTAGCCGGAGCAAACCTCGTTGGACAATATGTCTAAAACTGTCTTTTCCATCATTCAAAGTTTGCTTAAAAGTTGGATGACTTTGAGAAGGCTTCCCATGAATTCCCTTCTGGCTAGCAATCAAAACAAGTTTAGTCAAAAGTGGAAATGTGTTATATGGAGGAGGGGGGGGTGAATTACTACTGACAGCTCTATTTCCATTTTCAGATAGTCTTCTTGCAATTTTCCCAACAAAATAATGTCATTGTTCACTTCTCGGCCTCCCCTGCACCTTGAAGACTTGGTTTAAGAAATGTCTTTGGGAAAACTTTTTTTTTTTTTTAAAAAAGGAAGACTTTTCACAGGGACATTTTGGATGGAAAGTTGAAAGAAAAACATGAATAATTCCACAATCTTCCCTGCAGCCTGCACAGTCCTCGCCTCTCTCTGGGAAAGGGCAGGAGATCAGAAAAGTCACGGGGGTTCAAAGAACCTTAGGAGGGGACAAGGAAAAGGGAGGGAGACTTTGCTTGAGAAGACCTCTGTCCAGCTCCAAGTCACATTTCTGCTTCAAGACACCTCACTGGGTAAGATTTTAAAACCCCAGCTTCCCCGACACTGGCTTGCTTCCTGATTAATTTGGCTAAAGAGCTGGGTAGTGGAGAGCCAGCCAGGCCCCAGGCCTGCCAGAACTAAAGCAGCCGGGTCGCTACTTCCCAGGCTCTTTGTCACTTTTGAAAAACACGTTTCCATCAAGAAGACTTATTAAGATAAAACGCATTCAAACACTGAGGAGGCGATTCAATAAATCTTCCATTTGTTTTAAGGTTCTCACTTTATCCTCTTGCAAAGAATAACTCCCTCTCCCACTAGCAGACCTGCATTTGCACTGAAAGTAAAAGGGGGCAGTCCAAGTCCATGGCTCAGGCCACCCTGCATACAAATGAGATGCTCTTGTCTAAATAAATTATCTGCTGTTCAGATCGATATTAATACTACATTTGCTACATTACAATATTGTGCAAATTTAAGAGTCATTTTAATACAATGTAAATACGATTCTTCACGCATGAAAGCCAGGAAATATTGATAGATTATACCACTGCTTACTGTTCAGCAAGGCCTTGGGAGAGGGGTTTTGCCATCCCTGCTCAAGAATGGTTTTAATTTGGCCTTTGGAGGTCCTGGCTCTAGGATAGATTTATTAGGATGGTTTATTTGTTCTCTGAATGGAGGAATTAAAAACAATAGTGCCAATAATGGTGGTAAAAACGGCAGCTAACTCTATTCACAGTGGGCAAGGCCGGAGACCCAGTCTGAGCAGCTCTGTTCCCCACCAGCGTCCTTTCTGGCTTTGTTTATATTTCCCCCCATTACCTGCTGTCCTGGGTGTTTATATGTTTCCCTCTTGCAGGTTACAATAATAAAAGGGGGGCAGTGTTCTCAGAGGCTCAGACGAGAGCCTTCAAAGGCTACGCTAATGCACTTTCCTGGAAGTTAATTTGAACCATCTATCATAAGAGAAATTGTTAACATGCATGTTACCACTGCCTACATTTAATTTGATATTTTTAAGGCACTCTGTTAAATTTCCAACGTTCGTGCACTTCACATGGGCTATGAGATTTATCTCTGGGCGGGAATCCTCGCATACTTGCGGGTTCTCCGGCATTGCTTTTGTTTTTTATCTTTCTTGTTTAGATCGAATCCATTTTTTACGACCCTCAATAACCTCAGCAACTGCAAACATGAATGGTTTCCGATAAGGGAAAATCAGGCAGCCATAAAGCGGGATTATTTATGATTTATTTGCGCGGATTCTTCTCTTGCCACCTCTCCGTGTGTGTGTGTGTCTCACTGTGTCGGGAAACTCAGCCAGGGAGCGTGCCACGCAGAAGAGAAAGCCACGTTCCCACGTTCCCTTCCTTTCCTCTCCTCCCCCAGAAACGCCGAGCTACGGCACACACGCGCACACACACATCGTACACACATGCACACCGCACACACGCGCGCAGCGACGGATCCACGGCACCGCCTCCCCGTCACCCCCCACCCCCTCCGACCCGGCCAGACACGCGCCCGCCGCCGCCGCCGCCCCGCGCGGGGCTCCAGGCCGCCGGACCGGGCCGGGCCGGGCCACCGAGCGGCCCGCAGTCGCACCGCCTCGCCTCCCGCACCGCCGCGCTCCCAAGATGGCAGCGGCGCTACCGGCCGCTTCCCTCGCGCGGGCACCGCAGGCTCCGGGCTCGGCCCGGCCTCCGGCGGACCGACGAAGGCCCGGGCCGGCCTGGGAGCCGCGGCGCAGAGCGGGGCCGGCGGGCGGGCGCTCCCGGCGCCGGCCTGGCCCTCCCAGCGGCCGCAGCCTCACCTGACGTGAACAGCACGATGGCTTTGAGGCAGCTGTACTCGGCCGAGTCGACGTGCAGCGCCTTGAGCTTCTCCACCTGCTCCTGGAAGATGCGGATGTGGTCCATGAAGGCCACGACGCGGTCGGCGGACATGGGCGAGGCGTGCAGGCCGGCGGCGGCCAGCAGCGGCGCCACGTGCAGCGGCATGGAGCACTGGGCTGCGTTGAGCACGAACAGCTCGCTCCAGGTCAGGCGGAGCAGGGACACCTGGTCGGTGATCTGCAGATCCGGGAAGAAGGGGATGTTGCGGGCCCACTCGACGGCGCTGAAGAGCAGGCGCGCGGCCAGCTCGCAGATGTTCTCGATGCCCATGATGTTGTTGGGCTGCATGCACTGGCTGCCGTAACGCGACGTGGGGTAGGGCTCCGCGCGCAGCAGCAGCGAGATGTAGCCGGACAGGTAGCAGTGGCCGTTGAGGGGGTCCCCGTTGGTGAGTGCGTACTGGCCTGGATTGGGTTGAGTGGGAGGCATTCTTCCTCGCTGAACCGCTGACAAAAAGAAAGAGAGAAAAGAGGCAATGTGCATCCAGGGGGCTTGCGAACAGCCCGGGCCGCCCCGCAGCGCACCGACACAATGCGGAGGCTGGTCTCCGCGGCCACCAGCGCCGAGCATCTTTCTTGGCGCTGGCCTTCACTCCCGGCCCACACCCGGAGGAAGACGGCGTGGGGGTGAAGCCCTCCAGCTCCGTGGCTCGGTCCGCCCGGCCATCTCGGGCGCTCTTGTCCACCCCAGACCCAGGCAGAACTAGGCCTGATTTAAGGGCTTCCCCGCTCCAGCCCAGCCTGACCGAGAAAGTGCACCCCAACCCCTCGACCACCACCAGGTCACACGCAGATTAATGACATCCCACTCACCCCTCCAGAAGGAACCCAATTAGGGTAAAAATCAGGGTAAAACAAAAACAAAACCCAGGCGAAACCAGAGAAAAGGTTGTGGTTCTAGGCACATGCCTAGCTGCCTCTTCATTTGCAAGCAAGCAGGTTTTGTCAAAACATTTCCCTATTCTCTAAAAATGCTATGGAATTATCCTTAAAACAGACAGAAGTTACATACCCTACTCACCACTTACAACTTTTGAATAGAAAACTAGTATCCTGCACCCCTCCCCTATCCCCTCCTCCCCACCACCCCAAAGTTCTCACTGTTAAAAGCAACAGAAAATTGAAAAAAAAATCAAGAAAGAAGTTGAACTTACAGTAGCCAAACATTATTGAAAAAAGTGGAAAATATAATTAATGTCTGTCCTGTGAGGTGCCACAGCAACCTGCAGCCAGCTTTTGCCCAGTGAATGCACGAGCTTGCAACTGCAAAAACACTGGATTCATTAACCATCTGAATGCAGAACGTAAGCATGCTTTGAGTTCTTAAAGCTGACCAAAGTTTTTTTTTTTTTTTTTATGTATATGTTTTACTTCAACAGTGCCAGCGTTTTAAATTGCCATGTAAACAAAGACAACTTTAGGAAAAGTTAGGGCTACTGAACTCTCCCCCCCCAACAAATTAATATAGATATGTCCATGTAGACGTAGCTTTCTTACTTCAGGTTGTACACTATTTTCTTAAGTTTGCACTGATTCTCATTTTAATGCAAGCCTCAATGCAATTTAAACTCTTAAAACATAACTGGCTAGAATACTTTTTTCTAATTATAGTTTTGAACTTGGCAGTTATTTTTCAATTAAATGAGAGTACAATTCAAAGTTTTTTTTTTTTTTTTTCTTCAGATGCCTATAAAATCTCCCTGGAGCTAGAAATGAAGTCGTCATATTTGCCTGCTCCTTGAGATCTGAAGAAATTCAATTTCTTTTCTTGTGGCATATAAAATATAATTTTAAAGTCAATTACAAGAAGAAGTAATCTGCATTCTGCAAAATTGACTGGTTTGCTAATTTGACTATAAGACATCTTTAATGATTGTCAGGAGATAAACTTTAACTGTAAATGGCTAGATATATTTATAAGAAAAGTGCTGCATTTCTTGCCACATGAACATGAAGCATATCTAAATACAACATCAAAAGTTGTGTTAAAAGAAACCAAAGCCATACAACACAGGGATTAAATGATGTCGAAGCTCATGCCAGCTGCAGTCTATGCATTATAGCCAAATCAGAAGGATCGGTAAATGCCGTTGTAAATTGTAATTTGTATGCAGTATTTAAACAGAGGGTGGAGTTTGATGAAGAAATAAAACGAGTATCATGCTTTAAAAAAAAATGACACGACTATGAAAGCACGGTTCAGTCACAAACTTTCCTTTGAAAGTAGAGGGGTGAAAACAAGGCCACAGCTCTGGAGGAGGCGGCCCCAGCTCGGTGGAGAGGAGAGGGAACCAGTGAACAGGCCAGAAGCCCCCCTCGCCCCCCTTCCCTCCTAATTAGACCTACAAGTGCAATAAATCTCACTCCTCTTTTTCCAAGCTAAGCTTCCAAAAGGATGATGCAGTCAGGGATCTATGGTTCAGAACCCTCCAGTCTCCTCCAGCCCTCCCCCATCTTAAATAAAGGGCAATGAAGACGTGGAGAGGAAAGGGGAATGAAAAAGAACAAAAACACAAAACCCACAGAAACCGAGTTTTCTGGGGGAAATAAGCAGCCCTCCCCTCAAGTTCATGCCAGCACAGCTCCAAGCATCCTCACGCACACGCAGGAAAGAGACACACACCGAGCACATCCAAGACAGGGGGAGGGTATTTTCCAGCACAGCTCACGATCCTAGGGGCACCGTCCCGAGCAGGCAGCGGGCGGGGTGGAGAAGCCGGGGAGACGAGCGCAGGCCGGGAGGGGGAGACAGCGGCAGCGAGCTGGGGTGGGGGGTAGGGGGTGGGGTGGGGGAGACGCCGGGGGAGGAAGGCAGCGGGGATGGGGGGAGCTGGGACGGGCCGGGACCGCAGGAGCCCCAGCCCCAGACAGCAGCCACCCCCGCGAGAGGGGAGAGAGAGAGAGAGAGAAAGAGGGCCGGGGAGGCGGGCGAAGCTCCGGGAGAAAAAGCACGGAAGAAATATTCACCTTCCCGCCTCATGCCCACTTTCAGGCACTTCTTGAGGCGGCAGTATTGGCACTGGTTGCGGTGGTGCTGGTCGATGGGACAGTTCCTGTTGGCACGGCATGTGTAAGTTAAGTTCCTGCGGACGCTCCTCTTGAAGAAACTTTTGCAGCCCTCGCAGGTGAATTGGCCGTAGTGCTTGCCGCTCGACTTGTCCCCGCACACCACGCACTCGATGTGCTGCTGGCTCTGGCCCGAGCCGGGCGGGCCCTGGCCCTTGTCCCCTGCCGTGCCGGGGGTGGCGGGTGCTCCGGGCTGGCCCGGGGTCTGCGGCGTGTGCGGCGCGCCCGAGCCCGCCTGCTGCTGCTGCTGCTCGCCGGCGCCGCCGCCGCCGCCGCCGCGGGCCGCCTGCGCTGCGGGGTTGGGGCCGCCGGGGTTGCCCCCGGCCACGTCGTCCTGCGGATCTCGCCAGCTGCTAACTACCATTGCCATATCTTTGGGCCCGGGGAGCGCTGGGGGGGGAGCCGAGCTGCTCGCCGAGGGCCGCGGGGCGCGCGGGCGCGCTGGGAGGGGAAGGGGAAGGGGAAGGGGGAGGGGGCGGGGGCGGGGGGCCCGCCCGGCGCCCCGGGGTCGCGGGAGCCGAGCCCGAACTGGGCACCGGCTGCTGCCTCCGCCGCCGCCGCCGCCGCCGCCGCTACTGCCTCGGCCGCCCCGCTGCTGCTGCTGCGCGCCCGCCCGCCCTGCTGGCGTTTTGTTGTGGTTCCTGCTGTTTTCTTTCTCTCTTTTTGCAGCCCCCCCAGGCTCTCAGGCTCCCCCCCCCCAACACCCCTGCTCCCCTCGCCCGCTCCCCCCCGCGCTCCGATCTTGGGGGGGCCCGCTCTCCTTCCCCCCTCCCCACCCCCCCCCCAGCGAGCAAGCTCCCTTCTCTCGCTTTTTTCTTCTTCCCCCAAGTTGCAAAATCAGAAATGGCACAGGCGGCAGCCGGGAGCGGCGCGGGGCGCAGCGCCGGGGGCGGCGGGCATGGGCCACGGCGCGCGCACACACTCACCCTCCGCCTTGCCCGCACCCCCGCGCACACACACACACACACACACGCACACACGCTCGCACACACACTCGCTCACCCGCGCCGGGCGCCCGCCCGCCGGCCGGCCGGCCGGCCGGCCGCTCGGGCTACGCGCTGCGCGCCCGCAGAGCAGACATAGAAGAAGCCGGCGAGGGCGGCGGCGGCGGCGGCGAAGGAGGAGGTCGCGGCCGCAGGCGCCTCTGGAGCCGCTGTCTCAGCTGCAGCGGCGAGCGCCGCTGGAGGAGCCGGGGCCCGGGCCGGAGTCCGAGCTGGAGCCGGGGCCGCAGTCGGAGCGCGAGCTGGGGATCGGGGCTGCCCGCGCCTCCGCCGCCGCCGCCGCCGCCGCCGCTGTCCCGGCGGGAGCCCTCGCTGGGCTCGGGATTGAGGGGAGCGCGGTGAGCCCGAGCCGGGCGCGAGGCGAGGCGGCCGGCGGCGATCAGGGAGCGCTGGTGTCGGGCGGCCAGGTCCAGGGCCGGACGCAGCCAGCCATTCAGGAAGGCAGCGCTGGAGAGCGGGAGGCAGCCAGCGAGGAGGATCACACACTTTGCTCTTTTTGTTGTACCGGTGGCGCCGGGCTCTCGCTGCCTTCTTCTCTCGGGAGGTGACGGAGGGGGAGAAAAACACGAAATAATTCACGCCGGCGACGAATTCACAGCGGAACAGAAAAAATCAAAATCAGAAGAAAAAGAATTGCGCAAAAAAAAAAAAAAAAAAAAAAAAGCGAGAGAGACATCCAAAGTAGGTCGAATAAATAATCCTCTTCTTTTCCTCTTTCTTGCTCCTTCTTCTGCTTCTTCTGCTATAACACACAGAGCTAGTTAAAAAAACCCTGGAGATCGCCCAAAAATGTTCTTTTTTTAGTATTTTAAATAAGTGCTCTTCAGCCGGGAACCAACACCCTCCCTCCAAAAAAAAATCATATATGTATAAAATAACGATAAGAAGAATACGAAGGGGTGCCTCCTCCTCCTCTCTCTCTCTCTCTTTTTTTTTTTTCAAGTTTAGCCCTCACTCTTCTGCAGGAATGGAGCAAAAGAGACAAGGAGGAGGGAGAAAAAGGAGAGAGAAGAATACGGGAAAACAACTAATAGAATATGTAAGAAAAGAGAAAGGGGAGAGAGGAGAGAGAAAGAGAGATTGAGAGAGAGAGAGAGAGAGGGAGGAGGAGAGAGAGAGAGAGAGAGAAAAAGAGAGAGAGAGAGAGAAGAGAGAGAGAGAGAGACCCCAAAATTGAATGCGTTTAAACGGGAGGACTCGCAGAGCAGTGTTTCCGAAAGGGGGATCTGTGCGAATGTCTGTATATAGTGAACTTTGACACTACTATTGAAACTGACACGTTTCTATGGAGATCGCTGCCTTATATGGAGCTCGTGTCAAGGAGCCAAGAGAAGGGCTGCTGGCAACTGATAATCAAAGGCGACTGACTGGTCAGAGCCCTGAATCGGGGGAGAGAAAATGGGAGGCTAAGGTTAGCCAAGCCTCCCGCACGCCATTGGTTGGAGAGCCCCTCCCCCCTCCTCTTTTTCTTTCTTTTTTTTCTTTCCCCTCCCTCTCAGCTACCTACTGACGGGGATGGCGAGGGGAGGAGGAAAGAAAGAGTGTGTGTGTGTGTGTGTGTGGGGGGGGGGGGGTTGTGTGCTTCTGACAAGCGCAATTTACATTGAGATCGCCCTGCGCTGCTATTTACTCTGAGACCTGATTAGTATGGGTCGTCTATGGTCACACACACACACACACACACACGCACACGAACACATACACCAACACCAGAGGGGGAAGGGACGGCGAGGGGAAGAATGCCTTCCAATGGGTAAAAAAGAGAATCAGGCATTATTTTGTTTTCTTCTGAAAAGTTTTTAAATTTAGCTTTTACGAGCATGAACACGATCATTGGAAATGTTAGGAAAATTTTAAATGGGAATTAAAACTCTTACCGTTCTAACGAGTCCTGCAAAATATTCTGGGTTTGTATTGTTTTGTTTTTTTCACATACAAGCATAGCCCTAGAGTAGATTTTGCTCATTTTATATTCCTTTAAGAAACAAAGTAGGGACTTGCTGTTTTCCGCTCCCCCCGCCCCGGTCCAACGTATATTTTGGTTTTAAAAATGAAAGGTTCAATTATGACAAAACGCACTCCTGGAATTCGCAGAACTTGCCCCCCAAATCAGTCCGAATCAATGGTTCCTCTTCATCCCAAAGGTGATTTAACACCCCCCCCCCCCCGCCTATTTTTCTTTTTCCTTCCCCTTTTTGATATCCTCAGGCTGTTCTAACCTCCAAAGAACGCTCCAATAATTGTTAATAAAAAAGTAGTAAGTTCTTATATTGCTGCGGGGTGGGGGGCCGGTCAGTGCGGGCCGAGTCCGAGTCCCAGGAAAAGGGGGAAAGGGGTGAGAGAGAAGAGATGCAGATGGGGATGGGAGGTGGGGAGGAGGAAGGTGGGGTGGGGGGAGAGAGAGGGAAGAAAGGACGGGGGGGGGGGGGGGGGGAGAGAGAGAGATAGAGGAGTAGGGAGGGGGCAGAGAGAGAGACAGACAGAGAGAGGGAAAGAGACGGGAGAGACCCCTGGTTCCCAAAGGCGATTGGTCGCCGGAGGAGGCCCGGGCGGGAGGAGCGGGTCCCGCCGCGAAGGCTGCAGGAATCGCTGGCTCCGGCTGCCACCTAGCGGACGGGAGCCGCGTCCCGGATCGCGCGGTCGGGTCCCCTCCTTCTCCCCGCCTCCTCCTCCCGGCACGCAGCCCTGTGCCTTTTCTGCAAACCAAGACACAGCACTTTGAAAATTCTTTCAATGGATTTTTTTTCCCTCCTCCTTCTTCCTTGAAAGATCGTACAGAGGGAAAATGATACTTCTATTAGTTACATATTCTCCAATCGCACACTCGCATCTTTCCCCCCCCACCCCACCACCTCCTTGTTCTGCGATCGCTCCCCTAGGCAGGCTCAGGCGGGCGCGCAGCGGCGCCGAGTGACAAAGCCGCCGTCCGCAGCCGCCTGGGGGTGCGGAGCTGCGCGCCTGCCCGCCGTCCCTCGACTCTGGAGAGCGTCAAAGTTTGTCTCAGCTCCAGCACCCCCGAGCCTCCACACGCCCTCAGGTGAAGGTGGGAGTAAAAAAAAAAAGGCCACGCTGTTATTGCCGGAGGTAGGGTTTGTGTGTTTTAATACTCGTTCTCCCTTTAAATGTCATCAGGGAGGGGGTTTGGGGGAAGCCCTGCGCCTTCGGGGTGCGTTTTGCGTTTCCCGGTCTCTCTCCAGTCCTACTGAGAGTCAGGAACCCGGCGACCGCTTAGTGACGAGCGACGACGCGAAAGCGCAGAATAAACGCTTTTCCGTGTCTTGCCCCCCGCCCCCCCCGCCCCGCCGCCCCGCAGCCCCTCCAGTTCGAATAATGAAGGGACACAGTCCATGCACTCTGCAAGCAGCCGCCCCATTGTACGCTGCAGGGGAGGCGACGGGGGGGCCGGCGAGGGCTCTTTGCCCTTTCTCGTCTCCCCAAATAATCGCGTCGAAGTCTCCTGGTCAGTTAAAAGGTGAAACGAGAACACGATTAAAAGAACAGAAAAAAAAAAGGAAGGAAGGAAAGAGAAAAAAAGGAGAGAAGGAAGCAAAAGAATGAGTTTTCTTACATGAATTCTAAATGTTCCTACTCATAGAGTACAAAGGCAGGCAGTCGAGGGCAGAGGAAGCAGGCAGAGAGAGAGAGGGAGACCGAGAGAAGGAAAAGCGAACTTGGAGACAGACGGAGCGAGTGCAAGAGGCAGCGCGAAGCAAGCGCCAGAGAACCGGAGGCTTCCCCCGCCAGGACGCCCGGCTCTCGGGCCCGGCCGCCCTCGGACCCTGGACCGGAAGTCTTGGGCGCCAGAAGCCAGTGTCCGCCCATCTCTGCCCCACCAGGCAAGTAACGCGATGATTATCGTTTCTTTTGAACTCGGGGTGGTTGTTGCAACGCGGACAGGCCGGGAGGCAGCGATTGCTCGCACGGGTTCCATAGGCCAGGGGGCGGGGGAGGGTGCCCTCGGTCTAGCCAGCCGGGGAGGGTCGAGAAGAACTTTCCGCAGGGGGGCCTGCTCCGGAGCCGCCCTCCCCCCGGCCTATGTCCCGCGGCGGAGTGGAGAACAGGGATCGCGGCCCGCGCCTCCGCCCTGGAGCTGAGGATTGCGCCCCACCGAGCATCGGTCCAGATTCAAAACTGATTGCCCCCCTCATCCCCATTCGCCACCCTCCTCCCCCACCGGCGGGAACAGGCTGTAGAGCCTTCAGCCTGGGGAGGGGGGCGGGCGGAGGGCCCACAGGTTGGGCAGTCCGCGCCGCCGCCCCTCAACACCCCCCCCAACTCCCCTTGGCAAGTGCCAAGCCGGAGCCACGGTGGAGTCGGCGCGTAGCCCACGCCTTGCCCGGCTGCAGCCAGGCCCGGGTGAGCTCGGCTCCCGCTGCCCACCTACGGACGCCGTTTGCAATGGGATCCCCCTAATGTAATGCGATCGATGGCTGCCTGTTTGATGTGGGTGAGAGCGTCAGCGGATTAAAAGGGACCCGCAAGCCGCTCTCCCCAGCGGAGAACCCGCGGCAGCGGCGACGAGAGAGCCCGAAATCTGCAGCCAGTTCAGCAACCGGGGGACGGGGCCAGTGCCGGGGGCGGGGAGGGGTCACCTCCCCCAGGGGTGAGGACGAGCCCGAGTGCATGAAAGGAAGAGCCGCAATTAAAACCGACCAGCGAGCTCTCCTCCGCGCAGGGCAGGGGCGCGCGTTTGCGTCAGAGGGCGCGCGGGGCGGGCGCGAGGGGCGGGGGGAGCCGACACCCGGGGCCGCGCCGGAGGGCTGGGTGGGCGCGGGAAGGAGCCCGCGGAGGTGCCTTGGCCTTCCTTTGGCCGGGCGGGCTAGAGGCTTAGGCGCGGCCGGAGGACGAGCGGCGGCTCCCCGAGAGCCGTGGGGGCCCACTCACCCTCTCTAAGGGGCTTCTTCCTGCCGGCCCCCCTACCCTGAGCTTCCAAACTTGGAAGAGGCCCAGGGGGATCAGGCGTGCCCCCGGGGGGGGGGGGCTGGGAAAGAAGTGGAGACCTCGAGCGGCTTCAGGCGAAGCCTCCTGCTTCTCCGGAAGGAAGGGAGGGAGGGGTGCGCCCCCCCCTACCCCACCCCGGCCTCAGTTACGGAAAGAGGGTCGGGCGGCTGTTGGAGATGGTGCTCTGAGCCGTGGAAACCCTCGGGTTTTCAAAGCAGGGGGACAGATCCCGCTCCTGCAGGGCATATGCGCCAACTTGCTGTCTTGAGAGGGGGCAAGAAGAAACCGAAGCTTTTCGAGAAGAGGCGCTTTCCCCTTCTTGGACTCTATAAGTCCTAGACTTTTCCCCTCTTGGACTCCAGCCTAAGCGGCACTCTAGGCTCAGTTTCTCTTCTGGATCCTGTCGTTCTCCTATTGCCTTTGCGCGCCCGCAGAGCGCCTCCACTCGGGCTCAACACCCCACCCCCAGCTCAGGTTCTGGGGGAGCTTAGGCTTTGTCTCTGCGAGGCTGTAGTTCCTAGTTCAATTTGGCACTCTGGTCCTGAGGCCGGATGCGCCCCACACTCAACCAGGAGATAATGGTATCTGTTGTTGTTGGGGAGGGCACTTAAGAGAAAGTGATCATATTTTGCGGGAGCAGGTAGGTCCTCAAAGTGTGAAAAATCCACCCACGGGATTTTCAGGCATGCTCAGCTGCAAGGGCAGAAAAGCATTTGGAATTTGCGTCTTTTTTCCACTCAGCCTCTTTCCCAGGTCTCTCTCCCTCCGTTCTCCACCAAGGCCTTGTTTGGGGGGGGGACCTCTAATTTGAGTCTCAGCATGTGAACTTGGCTCATGGATCCAGACCCACTGTGGCCCTTGTCTCAGCACCCTCCTTGAGACTGCCAGCGTAGTGGCCATATATAGTCATCCCTCTCCCAGGTCTCCCTTCTAAAGCCATCCTCTATCCTCCTAGTCCTCATGGTCTAGTTCAATGCACAGAGTCTCCGTGTGTCTCCCCAAGGGACATGAGAAGGTACTCTCCGTTTGGGGAGAGAAATCAGGCTTATTATACCTCTTGTGGATTGGCAGCATCAGAGCTCAGCCTTATTCACTTTTTAAACACCTTCCACACAACACTTGCTCTCTTCTAGCATGACAGCCAATAAACAGTTGTGACCTGGTGGGAGAAGGAAAGACGCAGTGGCTTCACATACAGCATGACTTGCATTCCAGGCCCCAGAGTCCAGATCCACTCAGACTTTTTCTAGTTGATGAACAACCCCCCTCCCCACTATCTTTCTTTCCACTAAGGCTGGAATCATTCTTCACTAATCCCATGACCTCTTTGATATTGGTATTCTGCTTTCCCAAACTCAATGGATCGTTTGTTTTGGTTTTTTGGTAAATCATACTGAAGAAAAAAAAGGTGGCCTTGTAAAAACATTTTCTCAATCTAGTTCAAGAGCCCCTACAAATGACCAGATATGTGTAGAAAATTCTCTCCTGTATGTGTTCCCTATCCCCTAAATCGTTACAAATGATACTCTTCTGTTTTGAGGAACCATAGAACAGCAATGACCCCATTTTATCAGGCCCATCTGGAGAAATGAACATGCCTGCAATTGTTGGGAGGAAGGTCAGTTCTTCTGATCTTACTGCAGACCTTTCCCAAAGAGCTGATTTTAAAGGTGCCGAATCAATTAGTCTCCCTTGGTATGAGATTAAGGCTGTGAAAAATGAAGAAGATGTATTTTAAATGCTCTTGCATAGGTCGTTTGAAGAAAAGGGTGAAGAGAGGCATAGTAATGCCTGCCTAATGTTTTGTGATTGTTTTAAAAACAAAATCCCAAACAAACAAACAAACAAAAGCCTTGCCTATGTCAGAAACCACCCCCCTCTTGCAAGACTGAACTCAGTCTGTATTGTGGCTGCCAGCTGTAAAAAGGTCTGCCTTTGTCAATGGGAAAACAGGGGTGGAAAGGCCAAGTTGGGAGTCAGACTTCTGATGGACTGCCTGCTCTCAGCCTGCCTCTGTAGTTGAACCAGGGATCCCGCAGGCTTCTGCACTCACTAGCACACTGGTATGTCCGGGTACTACTTCTTGGTCACCTTTGGGCCGAAATGCCCAGACAAAAGTGCTTTACCTTAAAAAGCAGTTTAGTTTTCTATCACAAACTGGCCAGTTAAAGCCTGTGTTTTGGAAAAGAGAGATAAGGGAAGCACTTCCCATTTTTTCGCTTGAGCCCCCAGTTAAAGGGCCTAGGAGTAGCCTCAGGAAAATGGCAGGAGAGCAAGTGTTGACCTTTGGATGCAAATCAAGCCTTTTGTAGGAGGAAAAGTGACAACAGTTTCTAGCACGCCCAGTGCCAGTGAAGCCAGGGACAAATATTTACTTTTTGTAAAAATCAAGCCTTAGCTTTGTGAATGCATTTATGCAAAAATTAAGAACTGGAAACAGTGTTAGGAAATGTATTTCTTTATTTTAAATGTCCGGCTTGAGTGAAGAATAACTCTGTGGCTCTTCTTCCTAGAGAAAATGACTTGGCTTTGGAAGAAAAGTTCAAGTTTGAAATAAGTTTGAAACTTCTTAGAATACATTGGCAATACAATTAACTACACTTTGTAATACCTTCTCTTAATAGTTACCTGTCAGAGCACCTATTTCTTTTACTCCAGGATTAGCCCAACAGAAGAAGATCTGAGTTGGACATTCACTGATTAAAAGCTGCTGGAATATGTTTAAATCTTCAGTGCCACTTTCTTCACTGCCTATAAAGTAAACCAAAGTAGTGGAAAAGTATTGGCTCACAGGGCCAGCAGATCTGTCGGTAACTGTGGTCATGCTGCAATCTTGTTTTACCCATCAGAAGTTTGATGTAAATAAAAACCTAATATTTCTCTCTAAACTGTCAGTGGAAAGATATGTTTATTACAGTGTCCTCCATTAGTGGGGGAGAGGGGCTTTAGGTAAAGTTCAAATGAAAAAGCAATGAGCAGAGTACACCACTGATACAAACCACATGGAGCAGTAAATAATTATGCCCTGTTTTGCTGTGTGTATTTTATTTACCCACTTCAGAGGTGGATAATAAACCTAGCCCATCTGTGGGAGGAGTTAATAAAGTATTCCCAATGTGTGATCTAACAAACTTGGTGATAGTTCTATGTTTTATTGTTAACCATTTGCGTGAAATCTTCTGAAGCTGAAAAGAGAAAGGACAGGGCTTTTGTGTTGGTTGATCCTTGGCTATTCTAGGGCTCAGGTTGTGTGAAAGGAACGAGGAGGTCACTTGAAATCTCCTTTTAT
Organism: Tragelaphus eurycerus; assembly: GCA_935064755.1. Taxonomy (NCBI): domain Eukaryota; kingdom Metazoa; phylum Chordata; class Mammalia; order Artiodactyla; family Bovidae; genus Tragelaphus; species Tragelaphus eurycerus. Next base: position 1,564,124 of record CAKXYN010000014.1, read on the forward strand.
CTACTCTTATTTTCTCTCTGGATCAGCAACTTTGAATAGACATCATCTAATCGCGCTTAATGGAAAGAAACTATGGGGAGCCATGAAAATGCCTTTACTCCAGGAGTGAATACATGTCTATGGACAGCTAGCTGAGCTTGCACAGGACTACATCTCTGTACACATGTGCTTAGAGATTTTTGGGGGTGTAAGGATGTATACGTAAATGTGTCCCATACATTCTGGGTTTGGGTGAGTATGCATACACACATTAGGATTCTCTACCAAGTCCAGGTGATGGTGTCAGCTGATTCTTTTTTCAGCTCCCCCCACCCCACTCTCTAGGATGTCATATTTAAGTCCTGAATAAAAAAGCAAGTAATTGAGAACATGATGAACAGTCTGATGAACAGTCTTTTAGTGAAGACATCTTATTTCCTTTCCACTTTCAACTGGAAGCCACATTGACAGGAGAATTTCTCTTTTGAGGGTAGAGAGTGTATGACAGGTGGGAAGTGATGGGGTAAGATGAGACCACTTTTGATTTCTCCCCAGTCATTTTTTTTTTTTTTTGGTTTTTATTGGAATTAAATTGGCTAAAACAAAAATAACTGGAAAACAAGAGCCTGACATTAGGCAGTTTAAAAGTTTGCCTTTTTTTTTTTTTTTGCTATAGATATTTCCAAATCTTTCAAGCTGAGTAACTGATTATAATTTGTTCTGAAATGAGAATTGTTATAGTAAGTCTCACATGTTCACTACAATACTATTTGAATTGTCTTCTTAGCCATTGTTACATGTCCTTCATAAAGGAGAAACAGTCTCAGGTTGTTAGGTATGAATGGCTATCAAGAAAAGGACATTTGATTTCTAGGGCTGAAGGCACTGGGCTTTACTTCCTAAGAAACTGTTCTGGCTCTCACCCCCCAATCCCATATTCTTCTAAGTAAAATTCGCATTGCTCTCAGAATTTAAATTCCTTTAAGGGAATACTTGGTTACCAGGGCTACAAGTTCCCATCTAGCCTGGCAGCCTCCCCGCCCCCTGCTCTAGACTGCAGAGACCCTTGGCTGTCCCGGCTAGGACCTTGGGCCCCCTCCCCTAACACCCCAGCCTAGCGGAGATCGCAGTTCCAAAGTTCGAGGTTGGGTGGGAGAGGATTAATCCCTCTTTAACTCCTCTTCCTCCCGCCCTCAGTTCTGAACCCCAACGGATCCGTTTCCCGGGGTTTCCTGGTGAATAGGAGCGTAGGAGCTGCCCTGTCCAATAAAGATTAAATTAAGTAGAAGAATCCCAGCCGCTGGATATTTGGAAGCTCCGGTGGGGCGTCAAACCGACGTTTAACACATTTTTTCCACTCACTGTGCACAAATCTTGGACCTGTTGGGCTTAACTTTAGAAAGGAAGAAGAAAAAAGGTAAGGAAAGTAGGAAAGAGAGAAAGGAAAAGAAAAAGAAAAAGCGAAGAAAGGAATTCATGTAAACCCACCAGCTTCAAGGGGACTTTGCACTCAGAGAGGCTGAAGGCAGAAGCAGGGCTTTCTAGTCTGCCTGACCTTTCTAGTCTTTTCTTTCACCAACCACTCTGAGAATTAAAAGATCCCTCTCCCCCGACCTGGAAGAGGGCTCGGGGGTTTTGCTGTTTTGGAGTCTGAGTCTACTTTTATCCTTTAGGGACAGTTAGGTGGCCCAGGGTCACAGCTTCGTGTGCAGCAGAAAAGGTGTGCCCGCAGAACGCAGTCACCTCCTCTATGCTGATTTTTTTTTTTTTTTTTTTTTAACACTCAGCTTTTGGTAGCACAAACTGAGAACTGAGCAGTTTCTTTCAGTTACTGCCCAGCAGAAGAAACAATGGCTTTCTCTGTCGGAGGGAGCGCTTAGTGCGCTGGACACTGACCTTGAAGCTGAGGCCCGGGCCAGGCGCTTCCTCCCTGGGAACCATCCTGACTCCCCAAACATCGGCCTCACTCCCACCTGCTCTTCTAGTCCCAGTGCGAAGTCTGGTGGGGGAAAAAGGCAAGTCCCTTCGTAGCAATGGTTCGTCCGTGCAAATACAACACTGAATAAATTAACCTCAAACCAGCTAGTTGGGGTGTAGTAGTTTAGCAGGACTAATTGCAGACAATGGAGCTGAAATGACTTTTCCAATTAGCTGCTGGTTGGAGTTTAGTTGGAGGAACTGTCAGCTCCAACGATGGGTAATTGCTTTATTGCTCACAAAACTATCATCTATTTAGAACATATGTGCTAATTACTCTGGATGGGCGTCGAAAAAGAGACCATAAATCTAATAGCACTTTAAAAAGTCTATGGTGCTTGTAAGCAACCCCAATCCCTTGCACTTGTTTCTCCTGCCCAGGTTGGCGTGATGGATGGCTATCTTTCAGAAAGGCTAAGGTTTGGATTGGAGGCACCGACGGGAGGCCCTGGTCAAATCGCGTACAGGAGACCGAGCGGCCAGGGCCCGCTGTGCCGAGGCGATAAATCACTGTCATCAAAAGCAGTCCCCTCTTTAGGCACGCACTTTTTCTTTTTTTTCATTTTCGCAAAAGATTACTTTAGAAATCTTTTAATTGGATTATGCTGGGAAATTAATCTCCTCTAGCCTTGGCTAAATTTATTGTGTCCACTATCGTGAGGAAGGCCCTGTAACTGCAGCGAGGGCGACGTCCCCTTGCTCCCCACCCCCTTTCCTCCGCCCTCCAACGTCTCCCAGCCGCGTGCGGCAGGACAGCCGTGTTCCAAGTCCCCAGGAGTAACTAGGGTGAGGAAGAGTGGAAAGGCACATCACGGCGGGCGGTCTCTAGTGCACCTCCTTTGTCCTAAACGCCACGTTTCCGTCCAGGATTCCCTAGCTCCAGTTCTAGCATCTCCACAGCACTGCGTCTTCCTCCACAAGGAGTCTTGGGGGCCCGCCACCAGGGAGGAGGAGGCTGGAGTGGCGGGAAGAGGAAGTGGGGTGTACCGGTGGAGGGCTGCCAGCCAAAGTCACTACTTTGCCCTCTTGCCACAACTCCGCTGTCCCCGTTCCGGGTCTCCGGCCGGGGAGCTGAGGCTTCGCTCACACTCTGCACTCTACTTTTCTGCGTAAAGACGCACGGCTAGCTCTTGGCGTTTTTCCTGGCGTAACTCGGGAGACACTTCCTTTGACGGCTCAGCCGTTGAGGTCCGAGGGCTAAGGCCCTCCCCGTTCCCCGCGGCTCCTTGAGCGCCAGCGCAAAGTCGGGCGGGAACCTCTCTTCCAGCCCCCGGAAACCAGAGTCCTTAGCCTGGTCTAGCGCAGCTCCGGCGGCTGCGGAAGCTGCGGGTCCGGCCCGCCCGCCGCTTATCTCCGCGGGAGACGACAACATCTGCCCGAAACGGGATACCTATATTAGCAGCTCAATTTAGCTCTTAATAGCAGCCCTCTGAGGTGTGGTTAATTGACGGGGGATGAGGCATAATGACTGGACGGGGAGTGCCAATGAGCCTTTAATATACTTTTAAAAGAAACAACAACCACCCCCCAAACACCGGCGAGTCATTGCCCGCTGGGAGGATAAGACCCGGGTCTGGAGGCAGGAAGAGCGACGCCAGTGCTGTTTGTATCTAGAGGCTGGCGGTGAGGGGTGAGCCCTGGCTCTCTGGGCTGGGGCACCCGGGAACCGCCAGGGCGCGCAGCTTCAGCTGGCAGGGTACTGTCTCGTGGCCGCGGAGAGCGGAGGGTGGCGAGCACCCGGCAAGCTCGGGATGACAGGTGACCCGACCTAGTGGCGAGGAGGAGAGGCCTGGGCCACGGAGGACGCCGCCCCTTACCGGGCGCGGCCCCTCGATCAGCCCTTACCCTGCGTGGGGCTGGGTGCCCACCGAGACGGGCGCCTTCGTCTGCCCTTCTTCTCCGGTTGCAGCTACCCTTGCATCCAGCTGAGAGCGAAATGGCCAAGTGGCGGTGCCACGCGGACACCCGCGGGGTTCCCAGGCCTGGACAACCTCGGAGGAACCTCAGGACCAGGAGAGAGAGATGCACGCGTCGGGTGTGTGTGTGTGCGTGCGTGTGTGTGTAGATCGCCGAAAGGCAGAGTCAGAGTACAGCAGCCCCAGCACGTGGCCAGATTCTGCGGGGTCTGCCCAGAGCCCGGTGGCCGGCGGTTCTGGGATTCACCCGTGCGCACCTGGGTCCCGCCGCCCTTTGGCAACCACCCACTCCTGTCAGCCACTCTCTCCAGGGCACTTCCCTTCCCCTTCCCCCAATCCCCCTTCGCTCAGTTCTAGTTAGCCTCCAGACGGTCAGAGGAGGGTGTTACACTGCACAAGCCCCCAATTTAGGTTCACACACAAACACACGAGAAGGAGAACCATCGGGTCGTCTCTTCAGTTGGCAAAGGGGGACCCCCCCCCCTTTCTAGTGCGGCGCGGCGGTGTTCCCAGCCGGTTTGGCGAGCATCCTGTTTCACACTTAGGGGTAACCCTGAGGCTTCAGGTTTGAGCTCCCTCTGGAAGCGGAAGGAGAAATGACTCCAATCACCGTACATATATATATATATATATATATATATATATATATTATGGTATTGAGAGATCGCAGGTGTTTCAGCTGCTGCTATTATTTGTCGGACTTCCTCCCAGAGCAGACGTAACAGGCGTAAAGAGTCCCGGGGAAAGTTCCTTTCCCTGAACCGTCTCGCGGAGCGGGCGAGCGTTTTCACAGGGCAAAGCTCTGAGATAAAAGATTTGAAGAAGGGTAGTGAAGTGTCCGCGTGTGCCTGTCTGGGGGCGGGGGAAGGAGGGGGGAGTGTGCTTCTGTCTCTCCATTGTCACAGTCTAAACTCGTCTGCTGTGATTCTGCCGTCTGTGATGTCTAGGAATTCGGGACTCACGGTGGCCTAACCGTCGAGCCCCGCCTACCGCCACCCCTCCGCAGCCCCAGGCGAGGAGGACTGCCAGGCCGCGGTCTCCAAAGCCGTCGGGCGCCTCCAAGGCCGTCTGGCCCCCAAGTGCGTGCCTCAGGGACCCAGAGTCCCAGATCGAGGTCTCTGTCTTGGTAGGTAGGCGACTCCCGCTCAGGACCTCCTTGCACCGGGGTGAAGTGTGTGACCTGTCGGTGGGTCCCCGAGAGGCCTTCGGGGGCCCGCCGGGGTTCTAAAGTGATGGCGGCGGCCCCTTCGTCCGCCGTCTAGCGTGGCCCTCGGCGCTGCCGACGCCGGGCGCCGCCTCAGAAGAGGGAGGCCCCTGCCGGAAGCCCGCGTCGTCCCCTCGGCCGTCAAGGGCCCTCGCTGCCCCTGTCGCCTCACATTCTTCAGCCCCACAGGGGCGTCCCCGGAGAACGAATTCTGCGCACCCATTTTCCCTTCAGGCCCCCCTAGGATTTCTCCCCACACATTTTCCCTTCAGGGACCCCCTCGGGTTCCTTCCCTCGAGGCCCGGGTTCTCGGGTCGGAGCCGGGCCCGGGGTGGGCGGTGGGGAGGGGGTGAGGGGAAGGCCTTCCCGGAGGCGAGGCCCACATCCGGGTACAAAGGCCCGCTCGCGGGGTAGGGCGGTCGGGCGCTCGACGCGAGCCCGGGGCACTCCGCGCGGCCGAGGGGGCCCGGGCCGTGCCGGGGTGCGCGGCGTCGGGCCCTCCGAGCGCTGGAGCCGCGCCTTCGCGGGCGCCGAAGGCCCCCCCATACCTCGTGGGCGGGCCGGAGCGACCGAGGCCCCGGGCCCGCGCGGCGTGGAAGGTTCAGGAAGGAAGCCAGGCCCGACCGGGGGGTGGAGCACGTCCCCGAACCCCGGGCGCGCGCCCTTGGTCGGGCGGTGGCGGATCTCCCCTCGGTTCCGTGCCGCCAGCCTCCCCGAAATGGACCCCGAGGAAGGGAGCCGGCCTCCGCCCAGCCTTGTAAGGTTCTGAGGGAGACCTACCGTCGAGCGAGACGCCTTGTGCGAGGCTAACTCCCCGCGCTTCTCGCTTCTCTCCTTTCTTGGGCCCGGAGCGCCCTGGGCTGCCCCACGGGTTGCCCGTCTCGGCCCGCTGGTCCTCTTTAGGTATTGGGTGTAGACAGACAAGGGGATAGGGAGCCCAAGGTCCTGGGGGGCAAGGCGGGGAGACCTCAAACCCTAGTTTCTAGTGTAAGGGGGAGCTTGATTTCAAGAAGTTGGACAGTCACTGGGAGTTTACTTTGTGGCCTTCGGCAGCGTGGAAAACATCCGTCTACAAGGCGGGAAACAGCACAGAGAAACTTCTGCGTAGTGAATTAAAAATGATTTTTTTGGAAGCCCCGTATCTGGGGAGTGTTCCCAGAGATTGTTTTATCATCTCTCAGTCTACAGAGTTGCTGTGTATCTCGCCTCTGGTACACTGAATAGGATCTTCCTTCAGACAGGGATGGAGAAACGGAAACACCACCACCCTGGAGCCGAACTTTCTGGACGGATAGGGGGCTGAGGGGGGTAGGGAAAGTCCAGATGTTGCACTAGAGGCGCTGCAAGTGTGAGCAGGTAATGCGGAGAAGAGTGACATTGTTAACAGAAAGCATCTAATTAACAATGACTTCATTTGATTGGAAGGATGAAAAAGCCTTTTTAAATCAATCCAGATTCACTGGCCTAAAACTCGGCCAATTTATGAATATGGAGTCTGACTGGGGTCTGCTTTCTTTCAAAGATGTCATCTTAGGGGTAATAGCATAGGTGAAGTCATTTGGTTACACTGTGGAAACTTTTATAGTGCCTTCCTTGGGAATTTAATTCAGTGCTTCTTCATTTTATTAGGAACAGACCGACTCCATCAACTGTGCTCTCCCAGTTTGGAGGCAGGACTGCTTGAAGCAATTAGGTTCACCAATTAGCATAGTTTTACTGACCCCAGCAGCAGCACTGCTCCTTAGATTATCCATTTCTTCAAAGTCGGGGAAAAGCTGGAGCACAACACGCTTCCCAGGTGTCCAGGTTGGGGAAAGAAGCCCACAAGCAGGGTAGCGGAGCAGTGCAGAAAGCTTTTTAATATTCCCCAAGTGTCTGTTTCAGCAACTTTGGTGGATTTTTCTCCTCTCTGATTCTGGAGCCTATAGTATCTCCATCTTTTGACATACCCTGTAAAGCCTCTCTCTTTTGGTTGTATTTTTGGCAGAATTGCTTTTGAGAAAGTGAATTGTCTCCTTTCTGTTCTGTCTGCCTGCATGCTAATGATGCCCTGGACAATGTTAGGGGCCAAAAAGGAAACTGCTGAAGGGCTCCTTTGAACCCTGAGGTGAGGAGGTAAAGGCTCAGGTCATTGTGGGTGAGTGCATGTGTGTGCCTGCAGGCACCTCAACACCTTCGAGGAGAGGCCAGGGGGTGGCTATGGGAGATAAGTCCTTGCTTTCCCTAATATTGAAGGTTTACCTCCAAGACTTTGTTGCAGTCTCTTCATTGTGACCTCAGCTAGCTGGTGGCCAGCATCGTTAGTAAAATATCTGGAGCCCAAATCAGTGTGAGAGAGAAGGGGCTTTGGTCTTGTCACCATCATGGGTATTGATGGGATGACATTTACATAGCTATTGCCTCCCTCCTCCCTCTCTCCCTTCCCCCACCCACTCCCTTTCCTAAAATATATATTCCTCTGTTAGATTTCACTAGATTAAATTGCTGACAGTTCATCAGTAGCAGCAACAATGTAATACCTCTAACCTTATTAAATCAATAAATACTAGATCCATGCGTTGAATTAAAAATGCATTAGCAGGTCCAGGAATTGTAGTCATATGGCCATGGACCTCAGAATCGAAGATGCCACTCAGAAATCGACTAGTTAGCATTTATTTAACTTTTTTTTTTTTCTGATTCATGATTAGATATTCTGGGTTTTAACATTTCAGGGACCATTCTGACAGGTTTGTTTCTGTTTTATTTCTTGAAAATTCTTTTCTTTCATTAACTTCTCTCATTTAGCTGTGAAAAAGATGCGTGCATTTAACAATAGTAATACACTGTGACATTATAATTCTTGTTATAAGTTTTCATCTAGAGAATATACTTCACTCAGAATACATTGCTCTAGGATGACACACTCAGGTGCATAAATTTCTCCATAGGCATAAATAAATTTAGATACATATGTTTTTGTGTATATATAAACAAATACACTTAGTGTAAATGTATTGCTGTACATTGATTATAAGTTTATTTTTAAAAAGAAACCATATTTATCTTTCCTTTTCTAGTATAAGCCAGAGAGCTATTTATCATGATAAAGCAAGTTATTTATAATCTGGTTGGCTTGTTGGACTTTAAACCATAAGAAATGAAATTAAAGTTTTCATGCCTTTAGACTTAACACAATATTTAGGAAGTGGTATATATCTTATACCTCAAATGTGGTTTACCAGGAATTGGTCAGTTAAGTTATAGATTAATAGGTGAATTTACAGTTAGTTCCTACTGCAAACAGAGAATGTGTTTAACACCTAGAAATTTGATGGAAAAAGTAATATTTGTTCATACTGATTAATGATGCTAATTATTTTAAAACACCCATCCCTTATTGATGTCAGCCAGCATATATGGTACTGAATACAGTCATCAGGCCTTGGGTTCACCACACTGTGAAGGAAAAAAAAATCTTTATTTGATGAAATAGGCAATCACCTGAAATCTATCCTCTTTAAATAAACTGATTCCTCAGTATTTTCCCAGTGTTGGTGTAAGTTGCTGTCTGTGCTGTCCCCCAGGGCTCTCTGCTCTGCTCTCTGATCCGGTTTATAAAAGCAGCTCTGAGTGATGGATTGCTGTGTCATTGCAGCCTGCGAAGGATTAATTTGTTTCATTGATTTCTCTTTAGGCAGATTGCCAGAATTTGCTGCTTCCCACCTCTCCTCAAGACTTCTAGAAGTAATAGTAATAGCCTAAGACAAATCAGCTCCTCCTTGTAAAAATAGAATCCTGAAACTAGGAATCCTACAAAAGCTTATGGCAAACTTTTGATTTGCATTTTGGGAGAGCAGTTAATAGGCTACTTAATATGCTTTAGAATTATTTTTAACTGAAAAATTTCCTTAATTTTGTGACTTAAAATACATCATTTTAATAGCTCTTAAGTAAGCGTCTGTAATGTTTGTTCCATAAAACTTTTCCTTAATTTGTGAGGAAAAAAAATGTTTAACTCAGGAAAAAAATGCAATGTCTATGTGACAAATACTTTTCTTTCTATGCTAGATTTTGGGATCGAACAACATGTCAGCATAACTTTAAATCCACTTACCTATAAATATTTATAAGAATATTTGACCCAAAGAATTTTTAGAAACTTTGGACAAGGACAGAGAGTATTAGAGCATAGAAATAGAATTAACTGTTTAAAGAAAAAATATATCATTTTCTGATTAAAAAGGTAGTATCTGCTCAGAGAATTTGAAAAAGTTAGAAATGACATTTTGTATGTTTTTCTAAGAGTTCCCCCCCAAACATTATATATATATATATATATATATATATATATATATATACTGTAGCTATAGACATAAACTGTCCTGCTTTTCTTCAGTTGGTGTTCTACAACGAAAATTTTCTTATTAAAATTATCATTAAAGTCATTTGTATCACTTTATGTTTTCACATATATGATTTAAGTAACCATTAGTCTACTATTAGTTACATTTCTACTTTTCCATGATTATAAATAAAATTATGAAGAATAGCATTTAAAATAAAACTATCATCCCTCTGGTTAATTTTGTTACAATATATTATTAGCAAAGAAACTACTTGAATTGAGAGTATAGGCTATTTTTTAAAAGTCTTGATATGGACTGCCAAATCGTTTTTGGAAAGGTTCTTCCAGTTTATACTGGTACTGTTTAAAAAATGTTCTCTGTGGAGGCAGCATTTTAATTCATGTTACATTAGCAAAGAAAACAGAACAACACTTTTCCTTGTGTTCTGAAAGCAGTGGTAGCATTTTGCATATACTTAGTCTCTCAGAAGTATTTTCCCAACTGCAGATGTGAAATAGGCTGGTTATACAAATCTATTTGTTTCCCTTCTGTAGTGCTGAAAATTATATTGATTTAATGATCTCAAGTTGTACTTTTTATGCAATTAGTTGTGTAGTAAAAACTAATATTGTCATGTGCTAATGCCTTTTTTTCCTCTATTGTGCTATGGTAGTAGTCCATGCAATATCAGCAAGTTTATGCTTTTCCTGTGCTTTGCTGAAAGGAAAAAGGAACATCTGTTTCCATTATATATCTGCATCATAATGATAACAACTAAATAGCTATTATAGTAGTGTACAGTAAATATATTTTGCTGAATGACCTACACTTTCTTGTTGGAAAATTTCAGAGATTTCAGAAGCACTTAGTTTTTACAGGTAGGTTCCATGTTGAGGTTTAGAAAGGCCTTAGCTTACTTTTGGTAAGCCATTTCAGTTCCTGTTTGTCTCATTAACAACAAATAAACAAAGAATCCTGATGATTAAACATTAGACCCTCAGGTGAGACTCTTGAATCTGTTTCTCTTAGACATATACAAATTATTGGGTATTTCACTCACTATTCTTAAATGGGCTAATCAGTCTACTAGTAATACATTTCCTTTTATGTTTTGTGCCATTTGTGTATTTTTAATATTTTACTAAGCTGGAAATATAGCCTATTTTACTCTTGTATTCCTATATTAGGGGGCATAGTGATATTTACCTTTTAAACTCAACAGGAGAATGTTTAAAATAGTTTCCAGAGAAATTTCATTTATTTCACTCAGATTTTGGTTAAAGATGTTTTGGTGGTTACTTAAAAAATTACTAGAAAACATTCTAGACAAAAAATGACATATAAAGAGAAACAAGCATTCTTGTACTCTAAACTCATTTTGAGAAATAAAATGCTACCAGAACAACTGATGCTCTTCCTGATTCTATTCCCTTATGGCTTCTTGAAGAGAGAATTATCATCCTAAATTTGATAATTATCAACCTTTTTTGCCTTTTATTTACTTTTTTCACGTGGCCTAAAAATTTGACATAAGTTACTTGTCATTTTAAGTAAATTTTAAAAATTAGAGCTGCAATGCCTATTAGAACCCTTCTCATCTAATTGCCTATGGCTGGGTATACTTCTCTGCTTTACTGTCCTCATCTGTGAAGTTGAAAATGGGTCTGTGTGATCTCTAATATTTTCCTAGGCATAATTTTTAAAAGTTTTTTGATTTCCTCTTGTTTTCCCTGTGAAACAAAATAAAACATAGTGAACAAGAGATAGAGGTCCAGAGAGGTTAAGTAACTGGCCCGAGACCATGCAGGTAAATCACAGAGCTGGGAATAAAACTCAGTTCTTTTCACTTCCATTCAAACTCCTTTCTTCGGTTCACATTGTCTGTCTTCTTTGGGTACAGGCTGGCTGACTGCTGCTCTAGCCTGTGATTATAGACGATCCACAGGCTTGCATGATTTTGTGATTGTGCATGCAGGAAAGTTTTTTTTTTCCTCTTAGACTATCTTTTCTGTGGAAAAAACGTTGAAGCCATATCACCCTGAAAGCTACTTATAGAATGAAAGAATGTGTGCCCTGCAGTGCCTGTGATTCCCTTCTATATTTTCTGGACTTCACTGGAAAGAATGACAGTTTGGATATAATGAGACTTTCAATAGGCTCCTTACCCTATCGTTAATTATCTGATTTTTGTCAGGGGGTAACTGCATCAGGAAAATAGGGCGGGGCACAAACACAAGTGTCTCTTTGCCCGCACTTGTATCTACTTTTAAATATATTTTGGCAGTCAGGACCTTAACAAATTACTTCTTCCTTCTTTATGTTGCTTATGCTATGGTCAAATCACAAATGACTTTCTTTTGGAAAATGAGTTCATTTCTTGTTTCTATTTAGCAGCCAACTTAACAGAGCACTAAAGTGAAAGTAGTGCAAATACAATAATGTAGACACATGTTTTTAAAATCTCTTTGGAGCAAAACCCCATTCTAAAAATGGCAACTTTGAATTACATGCATCTTCCTTCTCTTTCAGGTTTTTACTCTAACAAATTTAATTCATTCTTAGTTAAGATGAGTAAGCTTGAGTCATAATATTCACACAGACGGTGCCATGCCTCTCCTATGAAAAAATAGCAGTGTAACTAGAAGTGCGGAGAAGGCAATGGCAACCCACTCCAGTACTCTTGCCTGGAGAATCCCAGGGACGGGGGAGCCTGGTGGGCTGCTGTCTATGGGGTCGCACAGAGTCGGACACGACTGAAGTGACTTAGCGGCAGCAACTAGAAGTGAGTTCTGTGTCCTATTGTAAAACTATTTTTCTCCAAATCTTTTGCTTCAAGACCAAAAATTTGGCTTAATAAATTGTTTGCTTCCTTCTGTAAATACATACTTTGAAACTTGTAATAGTAATTAATTTTTTTAGGGCCAGTGAAACTACTAATAGTAGCTTTGTCAATGCTATAAATATTCTCAAGGTGGTTGTATTTTAACAATAAACCAGGTAACACATTTTTCTCTGAGTATTTTAGATTAATTAGCTTATGTGTTCAGCAGCTTCTTGTAGGAAATTTCCCATAGTATGTTAGGTTGGGTAGGAGAGACCCAATGTGATCAGACACCAGCATTTAGTACCTCTTATTTAGCCATTGCTTCATGTGATTATACTCACTGAATACGATTTCTTTAATTTCTGTAGCATTTCTATCTAGAGAGCTGTGGTATGTGTGTATGAAGTGTTAGTTGCTCAGTCATATCTGACCCTTTGCAACCCCATGGACTGTAGCCTGCCAGGCTCCTCTGTCCATGGAATTCTCCAAGCAAGAATACTAGAGTGGGTTGACATTCCCTTCTCCAAGGGATCTTCCCAACCCAGGGATTGAACCGAGGTCTTCTGCATTGCAGGCAGATTATTTACCATCTGAGCCACCAGGGAAACCCCTGTGTATATGTGTGTGTATTTCAAAAGGCAGTTCTTATCTAATTGAAAGTTCTGGTGAACATCTGTAGTCTGTAGTATAAAGAATTCTCTATACTGGTTAAATCCCCCATATTGCTTTAGCAGGTAGGTGAAACTCAAGAGAAAAGGTGTGGGTTAAGGAAACTAGCTCCTGACTAACCCATTTTATTCCTGACCACAGGATAAATCTGGATGGTGGTGGTGAGTATACAGACTTTTAACCATCAAGCCAACAATGCTAATATCAGAAAGATCCCAGTAGACACAAGGATATATAGACTATGTATAGTCCACAGTTATCACCTTACTTATAATAGCTTAGTAGACAGGTGATGTGCTGTTTGCAAAAACATCAACCAAATATGGTAAAAAGATAATTTTCTTTTGGCCATATAGACTACCAGGATTATATTTAGGTCCTTCGATGTCTGCACCGATTCTCCTCTGTTCTTAATGACTTCACTTTATTTATTGGGCTATTTATTGGACTTCCCTAGTGGCTCAGACGGTAAAGTGTCTGTCTGCAATGCAGGAGACCCAGGTTCGATCCTTGGGTTGGGGATTATATTTAGGTCCTTCGATGTCTGCACCGATTCTCCTCTGTTCTTAATGACTTCACTTTATTTATTAAGATTTTTAAAAATTGAAGTATAGTTGATTTGCAATGTCGTGTTAGTTTCTGGTGTCCAGACAAGAAATATATATATATATATTTGCCCATTATGGGTTATAACAGGATATTGAATATAGTTCCCTGTGCTATATAGTAGTATCATGTTTGTTTTATATTTTGTGGTTTATATCTGGTAATCCCAAAAGTGAAGTCGCTCAGGCGGGCCCGACTCTTTGCAACCCCGTGGACTGAGGCCTCCAGGCTCCTCTGTCCATGGGATTCTCAGGCAAAAATACAAGCTCCTAATTTATTCCTCCCCAACCCTTTTTCCCTTTGGTAAGCATAAATTTGTTTTATATGTCTGTGGGTCTGTTTCTGTTTTGTAAATAAGTTCATTGTATCTTATTTTAGATTCCACATATACATGATATCATGTGGTATTAACCACAAGAAGAATGAAATAATATTTGCAGCAATCTGGTAGCGAGTTTCATACTAAGTGAAGTAAATCAGAAGGAGAAAGACTTTGCTTTAGGCCAAGTTAAGATTATTATAAAACCAGCATTGACTGTATAGCTTCTGACACAGCCAATGTACACTTTCCATCTGTGACCTTGGAATTTGTCTGTGGGTTACAAGGGGTAGAATTTTCTTCTACTAATACTAGAATTTGCATGTTGTAAAATTTTGTTCACGGCTTGTTTTGAATTCCCAGCTCTTTAGAATTTTCCTATTATTTGATTCTTAGAAGAGTTATGTTACAGTTGTGCTTATTGTTCTTGAAGTATCAGATCAGTCGCTCAGTTGTGTCCGGCTCTTTGCAAACCCATGAATCGCAGCACGCCAGGCCTCCCTGTCCCATCACCAACTCCCGGAGGTCACTGAGACTCACATCCATCGAGTCAGTGATGCCATCCAGCCATCTCATCCTCTGTCGTCCCCTTCTCCTCCTGCCCCCAATCCCTCTCAGCATCAGAGTCTTCTCCAATGAGTCAGCTCTTCGCATGAGGTGGCCAATGAGCATAAGGGTACACACCTGTTTTAGAACTAGTGTTTGCATGTTCTTTGGATAAATACCCAGAAGAGGAACAGCTGGGTCATATGGTAGTTCTATTCTGAATTTTTTGAGGGATCTCTATTTTGTTTTAATACTATGTTATTCTTTATTTTTTATTGAATCACAATAAAGTTGTAATTTGAATTTACAGTTGAATTACAATATTGTGTTAATTACTGCTGTACAACTCAATGACTCAGTTATACATATATACACACTTTTTTGTATTATTTTTGATTATGGCCTTCCACAGGATACTGAATATAGTTCCCTGCTCTATACAGTAGGACTTTGTTGTCTATTCGTTCTGTATATACCGGTTTGCATCTGCTAATCCCCAACTCCCAATCTAACCCCTCCCGTGCCCTCCCCTTCGCAGCTGTCAGTCTGTTCTCTAAACCCCTGACTCTAGTTATGTTTCATAGATGGGTTCATTTGTGTCACATTTTAGGTTCTACATATAAGTGGTATCATATGATATTTGTCTTTCTCTTTTTTGACTTATTTTACTTAGTATGTTAATCTCTAGTTGCATCCATGTTACTGCAAATGCCATTATTTCATTCTTTTTATATGGCTGAGTAGTATTACATTGCATATATGTGCCACGTCTTCTTTATCCATTCACCTGTTGAAGTAGATTTAGGTTGTTCCCATGTCTTGGGTATTGTAAACAGTGCTAATGTGCATGTAGCCTTTAGAATTACTGTTTTGTCTGGATATATGCCCAGGAGTGGAACTGCTGGATCATATGGTAATTCTATTTTTAATTTTCTGAGAAACCTCCATACTGTTTTCTACAGTGGCTGCACCAACTTACATTCCCACCAACAGTGTAAGAGGGTTCTCTTTTCTCCACACCCTCTTTGGCATTTGTTATTTGTAGACTTTTTAATGGTGGCCATTCTGACTGGCATGAGGCGTTACCTCATTGTAGTTTTGATTTGCATTTCTCTAATAACTAGTCATGTTGAGTATCTTTTCATGTGCCTGTTGGCCATCTGTATTTCCTCTTTGGAGAAGCATCTCTTTAGGTCTTCTGCACATTAAAAAAAATTTTTTTGTTGTCAAGTTGTATGAACTGTTTGTATATTTTGGAAATTAAGCCTTTGTTGGATGCATCATTTACAAATATTTTCTCCCATTCTGTAGATTGTCTTTTCATTTTGTTTATGGTTCTTTTGCTGTGCAAAAGCTTGTGAGTTTGATTAGGTCCCATTTATTTATTTTTGTTTTTACTTCTATTGCCTGAGGAGTCTGATCTAAGAAAGCATTTGTACAATTTATGTCAGAGAATGTTTTGCCTGTGTTTTCTTCTAGGAGTTTTATGGTGTCATGTCTTATGTTTAAGCCTTTAAGCCATTTTTCTAAAGCAGTCCTGAAGGAAAGGAACTAAGTAGGAGGCGTAGCCATCACAGACAATACAGTACTATAAAGCTACAGTAATCAAAACAGCATGGCACAGAAACAGGCAAATGGATTGATGGAGCAGAATAGAGTGCTCAGAAATTAATCTACACACCTGTGATCAATTAATTTTTGACAAAGGAGACAAGAATATACAATGGCAAAAAGACAGTTTCTTCAGCAAGTGGTGTTGGGCAGGTTAGCTAGCTGCATGTAAATGAAGTTAAAACACATTCTCTCACCATACACAAAAATAAGCTAAGAAAAATACTGTCTTAATATAGTATTTTGAATCAATAGAATATGGCTTTAGCTAATTTTAAATAAGTTAAAAAATAAGATCTAATAATTTTTCTTTATGCTCTTTATATTAAATATGCCAATCTGTCTAAATAAAATATAATTACATAATATTTTTTGAAAGGTGACCTCCATTTCCGTATTTGGCAAGAAGCAGATTCATTTTTTAAAGAAACTAAATTGCAAAGTCTATTTGAATTAACATTAGGACATATACTAAGTATAAAGGCAAGACATGTTTTTTTATAAACATTTAGAAATATACATATGTTTGGTCTGGACCTCATGTTGTCTTTAATATTATTAAATTTATTATAGCATTGAACATAATTTTATTTGTTGTTTTTCATTCACTAATTTGTGTCTGACTCTTTGCTACCCTGTGAACTGCAGCATGCAGTTTGAGTTTGCTCAAACTCATGTCCACTGAGTCAGTGATGCCATCCAACCATCTCATCCTCTGTTGCCCAGTTCTCCTTTTGCCCTCAATCTTTCCCAGCATCAGGGTCTCTTTCCAGCATCATCATACTTTTATACTTCACCAAATTTTATTAAGAGTACTATAGAATAATTTACTATTTGGCCTTCTCACAGGGAGAAGTGTGTTGTTGGTACATTTTCTAACAAATTTGACCAATGTAGATCCTGCTGGCTCAGTGGTAAAGAATCTGTGTGCCAATAGAGGAGATGCAAGTTTGATTCCTGGGTCAGAAAGATACCCCAGAGAAGGACATGGCAACCCACTCAAGTATTCCTACCTGCGAAATCCCACAGACAGAGGAGCCTGGTGGATTGCAGTCCATAGGGTTACAAAAGGCTTGGACATGACCTAGCACCTAAACAACACCACCAACAGATGATAGCTACTTTAGGTGAAAAGGTTAACAAAAAAATATCACCACTCTCTTTGTAGTAGTTTCAGTCTTTTTTAGACTTAATTAGTTTCTTTTTTTTTTTTTTTTTTTGCCATGCTACATGGCTTGTAAGATCTTAGTTCTCCAACCAGGAATTGAACTTTGGCCATGACAGTGAAAATGCCAAGTCTTGACCACTGGAATGCCAGGGAATTGTCTTTTATTTCTTAATATATAGATGTGTAAGTGTCATTTAAGTATAAGTATTGGAAACAGTGTCAGACTTTATTTTTGGGGGCTCCAAAATCACTGCAGGTGGTGATTGTAGCCATGAAATTAAAAGACGCTTACTCCTTGGAAGGAAAGTTATGACCAACCTAGATAGCATATTCAAAAGGAGAGTCATTACTTTGCCAACAAAGGTCCATCTAATCAAGTCTATGGTTTTCCCAGTGGTCATGTATGGATGTGAGAGTTGGACTATGAAGAAAGCTGAGCACTGAAGAATTGATGCTTTTGAACTGTGGTGTTGGAGAAGACTCTTGAGAGTCCCTTGGACTGCAAGGAGATCTAACCAGTCCATTCTGAAGGAGATCAGCCCTGGGATTTCTTTGGAAGGCATGATACTAAAGCTGAAACTCCAATATTTTGGCCACCTCATGTGAAGAGTTGACTCATTGGAGAAGACTCTGATGCTGGGAGGAATTGGGGGCAGGAGGAGAAGGGGATGACAGAGGATGAGATAGCTAGATGGCATCACCGACTCGATGCACGTGAGTTTGGGTAAACTCCGGGAGTTGGTGATGGACAGGGAGGCCTGGCGTGCTGCGGTTGATGGGGTTGCAAAGAGTCGGACACGACTGAGCGACTGAACTGAACTGATTGCAGTGAGCAGTGGAGGTATAATTTATATGTTGTGAAGAGTGTTTGCATAATATAACAAGATTCTTTTGAATTTTGGTAATCAGTTGGGTTTTGCATTATTTTAAAAAAGGCAAAAATTCATCAATAATACCTGATGGAAAGTTATAATGGATAATGCCATACCATTAGAGTTAACCTGATGTCAGTGTAAGTTGTAAAGGTAGTTTGACTCTGCATGTCTGACAGTTTGTGACCCCATGGACTGTAGCCCGCCAGGCTCCTCTGTCTATGGGCTTCTCCAGGCAAGACTATTGAAATGGGTTGCTATGTCCTCCAGGGATCTTCCCAATTCAGGGATCAAACCCAGGTCTCCCGCATTGCAGGCAGCTGAGCCACCAGGGAAGCCGCATGAGATGCTATCATCCTCCAATGTGATGCTATATGTATAAATGTACTATATAGGATGAAGATTGAATCATATCCCATTAGAATTTTTTGGCACCAGGTTGGTTTAGCTGCTAAATAGCACTTTTGCTATAAAGTTAAAAATGAATAGAAAGAAATTATTTCTGATTTGCGTTCTTTCTTCAGAATGTTTTCATCTTTAGTGACTTTCAAAGGAAAAAATCATAGTTTCCCTTAGTGGATGTGCCGTTTGCTAGGGCTGCTGTAACAAAGCACCACAAATGAGGGCAGCTTAAGTAACAGTAACTTACTGTCTCTCAGTTCTGTAAGCTAGAAGACCAAGACTGAGATGTTGGCAGGGCTGGTTCTTCTGAGGGCCATGAGGGAGAAAATCTATTCCATGCCTCCTCTGTAGCTTGTGATGGTGTGCTGGCAGTCTTTGGTGTTCTCTGACTTGTAGATGCATAACCCTGAACCTTGCCTTCATCTTCATGTGGTATCCTCTCTGTGTATATTATTGTCTCAGTGTTTAAATTTCCTCTATTTATAAGGACATCAGTCATATTGGATTAGCGTTCACCCTAATGACCTCATTTTAACTTGATTATCTGCAAAAACCCTATTTCCAAATAAGGGTGCATTTGCAGGTACTGAGAGTTAGGATCTCAACATCTTGTAGGGGGCACAGTGCAACTCATAATAGTAAGCAATTTCTTCTGAGATAATAGATTTGAAAACTCTTTTGTAGTGGTTATATACATACATTTTCAGTTTATTAAGTCATTGGTATAATTATATGCACATATATCCATAAATGAGTCATGTCTAAATATTTATTTTAGAATAGGACTGATTTTTGCACTAGCATTGTTTTTTTATTCACCAGTACTGTAGAAAATTGTAGGAAGAACAAAGTGAAAGTGAAGTTGCTCAGTCGTGTCGAATTCTTTGCGACCCCGTGGACTGTAGCCCACCAGGCTCTTCTCCAGGCAAGAATACTGGAGTGGGTTGCCATTTCCTTCTCCAGGGGATCTTCCCGACCCAGGTATGGAACCCAGGTCTCCTGTGTTGCAGGCAGACTTTAACCTCTGAGCCACCAGGGAAGCCCAAACTGGGGAACTATTCAAGAAGGGTTTCAATAAATAATGTGATTGGATGTCACAGTGTGTGGGGCAGATAATGAACTTTTGGTTATGCATGTATAATATTATTATAGCTGTTGGTGACCACGCTAAAGCCTTTGACTGTGTGGATCACAACAAACTGTGGAAAACTCTTAAAGAGGAGGAAATACCAGATCACTTTACCTGTCTCCTGAGAAACCTATATGCAGATCGAGAAGCAACAGTTAGAACCGGACATGAAACAATGGACTGGTTCAAAATTGAGAAAGGAGTACATCAAAGCTATATATTGTAATCCTGCTTATTTAACTTATATGCAGAGTACATCATGAGAAATGCCAGGTTGGTTGAAGCACAAGCTGGAATCAAGATTGCTGGGAGAAATAGCAACAACCTTAGATAGGCAGATGATACCACTCTAATGACAGAAAGCAAAGAGGAACTAAAGACCCTCTTGATGAGGGTGAATGTGAAGAGTGACAAAGCTGGCTTAAAACTCAACATCCAAAAAATGAAGATCATGGCATCCAGTCCCATCACTTCATGGCAAATAGATGGGGAAAAATTGGAAGCAATGACACATTTTATTTTCTTGGGCTCCAGGTCACTGTGGATGGTGACTGTAGCCATGAAATTAAAAGATGCTTGCTCCTTGGAAGAAAACCTGTGACAAACATAGCGTATTAAAAAGCAGAGATGTCATTTTGTTGACAAAGGTCCATCTAGTTAAAGCTGTAGTTTTTCCAGTAGTCATGTACAGGTGAGAGCTGGACCATAAAGGAAACTGAGCACCAAATAATTGATGCTTTTGAAATGTGGTGTTGGAGAAGACTCTTGAGAGTCCCTTGGACTGCAAGGAAATCAAACCAGTCAATCCTAAAGGAAATCAGTCCTGAATATTCATTGGAAGGACTGATGCTGGAGCTGAAGCCCCAGTACTTTGACCACTTGATGTGAAGAGGTGGCCAAGTAATTGAAAAAGACCCTGATGCTGGGAAAGACTGCGGGCAGGAGAAGAAGGGGGCGACAGGATGAAATGGTTGGATGGCATCACTGACTCGATGGGCATGAGTTTGAGCAAGCTCTGGGAATTGGTGATGGACAGGGAAGCCTGGCGTGCTGCAGTCCATGGGGTTGCAAAGAGTTAGACATGACTTAGCAACTGAACAACAACAAATGATGAGGTTAGGATTTAGATAGACATTCAGGGTAAGAGGAAATTATAGGAGCAGAAAGGGAATGGGTTTATGTTCCAATATTGGCGTGAGTATTTTATATCTAGTGGGCTGTGGTCGTGAAGGGGGCCTTTGGAGTCAATTATGTTGTCAAGGAATCCTGGCACTGGCCATTTAGGGTTAATGCCAGTTGTAGCTTTTATGTTTCAAGAAATTGCCCTGAAATTTATTTTTAATTCTAATGTGTGGGAAATTTTGAATATATCAGTAACAAGAAGAAAAGTATAACCTGTAATCCCAGTACCCTGAGCTAGTCATTATATTTTGGTATCTTGATATAATTTGAAATTCCTACTCTGCTGTTTAGTTGAGGTTATAGCACATAAAGAGTTTTCTAAAATAAATTAGAATCTGTAGTAGTCTCTAAATGTATACCTAAATTTAAGATCCACTGGGTAACAAACCTAATGGTCACCCATGAACTAGGTCACCATAGTTTTCATAAACCATTAAAGTCAAGTCATCTTTGTCTCCTAATTTGGTCCCATGCCTCTCTCGTCTTGTCTTTCCTCTGATGTTTCATACTGCTGTCAAGATCTTTTTAATGGTCATGTCATGTTCTTGGCTTATCTCCTTTAGTTGGGACAGAGCTGTAGCCTTTTAGTATCATAAGGCATCTCTATGATCTTCCGTATGTCTTTTTTTCCCCTCATTTGCTACTTTTCCAAAAGCTTCTCAAAATTCTCAATATATCGTGTACTCTTTTACATATCAATGATTTTTCACTCTTTCTCTTTATTAGAATGCCCTTTATCTGTTTATCCTTCTGTTCAGCAGCTACTTATTTGTTAGTACTCATGTTGCATGACATCTCCTCTCTAAAGCCTTTGTTCTAAGCCAGTTTTCCTCCCTTTTATTATCTGTAGCACTTTCTATTAAACTTGTTATAAACTGATTTCAGTGTATTATAATGGCTATTTTCCATCTTTATCTTTCTTTCTAGACTGAGTTATTTAAGGGCAGTGATCATTTACACTAATATCCATGCAAGTTAACATGGTACCTAGGTGTTTGAGCAAAACATTTGTTGAATTAATAAATCATTTTATCTTTTCATCTCATACTGTCCTGCCAAGAATGATGGGCGTTCAGTTCAGTTCAGTTCAGTCGCTCAGTTGTGTCTGACTCTTTGCGACCCCATGAATTGCAGCACGCCAGGCCTCCCTGTCCTTCACCAACTCCCGGGGTTCACTCAGACTCACGTCCATCGATTCAGTGATGCCATCCAGCCATCTCATCCTCTGTCATCCCCTTCTCCTCCTGCCCCCAATCCCTCCCAGCATCAGAGTCTTTTCCAGTGAGTCAACTCTGCATGAGGTGGCCAAAGTACTGGAGTTTCAGGTTTAGTATCATTCCTTCCAAAGAAATCCCAGGGCTGATCTCCTTCAGAATGGACTGGTTGGATCTTCTTGCAGTCCAAGGGATGGGTGTAGTTCGCATTAATTATGATTTTGTGGGTGACAAGTAAGATGACTAGTTCAGTTCAATTTACCAAACATTTATCAAGCATTTAAAAATTGGAAGGTGCTCTGCTAGGCATTGTGGAAATGGGAACCACAATGAAAAGGAAGTTTAGGAGTTTGCAGCCTAATTCTCAATTTTGATGAGTTGGATGAGAGATGATGGTAAGGAAAATAATGAAGAGTTTATAAGGAGAATGACCTTTTAAAACAGAATTGTGACTGGAAACAGTTTAGTGCCTTAGAATTAACAGTTTATTTGTTTACAGGTGGCAGTAGACCCCTGTCACAGGTGGTAGCAAATTTTCTCAACATTCCTATTGCAATTTCCTTATCTCCATTTGCAGGAGGAGCCCCAGAGCCTCATCCCTGTGGTAGCTAACTTGTTCTGGTATGATGCTGTGCTCTTCTACTTCGTGCTTCCTGTTCTAGCAGAGGACCTGGGTTGGAATTTAGCTGTTTATTATTGCAGGAACTATGTAGAAGTGGAAGTGGGGGATGTTTCAATAATACTGATATTATGATTTCTTTGAGATTGTGTACTATGCCTTGTTATTTTTATACTTGATACGGAACCCCCAAATAGACTCATAGGCTTCCCTGGTGGCTCAGAATCTGCTTGCAATGCAGGAGACCCAGGTTTGATCCCTGGGTCAGGAAGACACCCTGGAGAAGGAAATGGCAACCTACTCTAGGACTCTTGCCTGGAGAATTCCACGGACAGAGGATCCTGGCGGGCTGCAGTCCATGGGGTTGCACAGGGTCAGACATGATTCAGCGACTAACACTGCTCATCATAGGTACTTAGCATCATGCTTTTGTTTAAATTGTATCCAGTTGTTAGCTGCTGTTTACTCATGTTTTTCTTTTTTTATTAAATTTAAAAAATTTTAATTTTTTGGCTTCTTTGGCCATACCACGTGGCTTGTGGGATCTTAATTCCCTGACTAGGGAGCAAACCCACGACCCCTGCATTGGAAGCATAAAGTCTTCACTACTGGACCTCCAGGGAAGTTCTGCTTCTTACTGACTTTTAACAAATATTAATCTCTTACTTCCTTAAATAACAAAGAAACCCATACATTAATTTTACTTTTACTATAAAGTATGTCTTCAGCAATGTTTAGCTAGCTTCCTCAACTCTTATGAAGGAGGTTCATCTGGCAACTGATTAAATTCCGTATCAGGAATATTTAATTACAAAACCTCTGTTCTGCATTAACATGAATGAACACTGAAGCTAGTAACGAAAGTACTTTTTCTTCATGAAAAGTAGAAGTATTTTTCAGGATTCTGGGAAATGTTGAAATAATTTTGGTTGTAGTCATACTGTTTTTAATGCTATTGAGAATATTGCTAACATTAACAAAAATATTCTGTAATTTCCTCAGTTATTGCTACTGGTGATGAGGGATGTAAAGTTGGCGTGCTTTCATGTTTTGAGCATTTTCATTATATACTTTGGGTTTTACATGTCAGATGCAATTTTTGTTTTGTTTAAGATGGCTGAGAACATTTTTACTTAGGGATAGAGGTCAGGCTGTGATTATTTGTGTTTTTAGGTCAGTGATATATAGAATACAATTAATGTATCAGTAAATGCATATGCAATTTTGTTTTTAACTATTTTTATATTTTTGTGACTTCATTTTTAGTTCATCAAAATACAGTGGTTGGGACCAAGGCATAGGTTTCATTTCTATATTGATTATATTTTATTTTGTTACTTTCTGTGACTGTTGGTAACACTTATCTTGCAGATACAAGCTATATTCACCAGGGAGCTTTGGCAAGAGAATGGGTGTATCAGGAAGTCTGTCTTCACTGTGGAAAATCAGCTTGAAGCTTGTCTTTGTGACGGTGAGTCAGTGTCATCTTCATACAGGAAAGATCATACTAGCATTATTTTATATTTTCAGTGTTATCAAATAACTATTTGGTTTAAACTTTTTTTGTGAGACATTATTAGGATTTTGGGGGCGACAGAGGCTGAGATGGTTGAATGACACAACCAACTCAAGGGACTTGAAAGTGAAAGTCGCTCAGTCATGTGGGACTCTTTGCGAGTCCATAGACTATATAATCCATGGAATTCTCCAGGCCAGAATGCTGGAGTGGGGAGCTTTCCCTTCTCCAGGGGATCTTCCCAATCCAAGGATCGAACCCAGGTCTCCCGCATCGCAGGTGGATTCTTTACCAGCTGAGCCACCAGGGAAGCCCCAATGGATTTGAGTTTGAGCAAACTCCTGGAGATGGTGAAGGACAGGGAAGCCTAGCGTGCTGCAGTCCATGAAATTGCAGAATTGGACGTGACTGAGTGACTGAACAACATTAGAAGGTTAAACCATAGTGCTTCATTACTTGTGTCTAAAGGATTGCATAAAATTGGAATGGAAGTAATAATTTGCTATTTATGAATATACCTAATAAAAGTAGTTTGATTAGCTTCTTTCTCTCACCTCTGTTCTTGTTTCTATATAACACATGGTAACACGACTGAAGTGATTTAGCAGCAGCAGCAGCTGACTTATAATTCATGACTTTTATTTGAATAAATATGGGTAGAATAGAATCACCTTTAAAAATATATTGCTGATTTTAGGAAATTTCAGAATAATTGCAGTATAATTGTAAAGATTCTTTTTCCATTTTCAAATATATAGATTATGATTTTTCAATGGGTACCTGATGTTAATGCTTGCCACACATTTTCTATCTCAGAAACACAGTGAATGACTACATATGTATGTTTAATATTATCACAAGAATTAGTAGTGTATAGCAATCTGTAGTTCAGGTTGATATCATTTAATGCATATTTAATAATGATAACTTCATTTTACTATAGTAATTACATTTTTGACTTGACTCAAATTTACCTAACCTTGAGTATAAGCAAGAGAGTTCCAGAAAAACGTCTATTTCTGCTTTATTGACTATGCCAAAGCCTTTGACTGTGTGGATCACAATAAACTGGAAAATTCTGAAAGAGATGGGAATACCAGACCACCTGACCTGCCTCTTGAGAAACCTATATGCAGGTCAGGAAGCAACAGTTAGAACTGGTCATGGAACCACAGACTGGTTCCAAATAGGAGAAGGAGTACGTCAAGGTTGTATATTGTCACCCTGCTTATTTAACTTATATACAGAGTACATCATGAGAAACGCTGGACTGGAAGAAGCACAAGCTGGAATCAAGATTGCCAGGAGAATAACCGCAGAATATCAATAACCTCAGATATGCAGATGACACCACCCTTACGGCAGAAAGTGAAGAGGAACTCAAAAGCCTCTTGATGAAAGTGAAGAGGAGAGTGAAAAAGTTGGCTTAAAGCTCAACATTTAGAAGACAAAGATCATGGCATCTGGTCCCATCACTTCATGGGAAATAGATGGAAAAACAGTAGAAACGGTATCAGACTTTCTTTTTCTGGGCTCCAAAATCACTGCAGATGGTGACTGCAGCCATGAAATTAAAAGACGCTTACTCCTTGGAAGGAAAGTTATGACCAACCTAGAGAGCATATTCAAAAGCAGAGACATTACTTTGCCAACAAAGGTCCGTCTAGTCAAGGCTATGGTCTTTCCAGTGGTCATGTATGGATGTGAGAGTTGGACTGTGAAGAAAGCTGAGCACCGAAGAATTGATGCTTTTGAACTGTGGTATTGGAGAAGACTCTTGAGAGTCTCTTGGACTGCAAGGAGATCCAACCAGTCCATTCTGAAGGAGATCAGCCCTGGGTGTTCTTTGGAAGGGATGATGCTAAAGCCGAAACTCCAGTACTTTGGCCACCTCATGTGAAGAGTTGACTCATTGGAGAAGACTGATGCTGGGAGGGATTGGGGGCAGAAGGAGAAGGGGACAACAGAGGATGAGATGGCTGGATGGCATCACTGACTCGATGGATGTGGGTTTGAGTGAACTCTGGAAGTTGGTGATGGGCATGGAGGCCTGGCGTGCTGCAGTTCATGGGGTCACAAAGAATCGGACACGACTGAGCAACTGAACTGAACTGAGTATATGTATAAGTAACTTGATTCAGTTACCATGTTGCTTTGGCCCTCTATTCTAGTTATTTTCATTTGAGTCAGCTCTATTGTCAGACTGTCAAAGTAAATTTTCTTTTACAGTCTTGCTTTATTAGTATTCTACTTTTTTGTTGCTTTATTGTTATTATCTTTTTTGTTGTTGTTGTTTTTTTCAGGTTATAAACAAATCCCGAGATCAGAGACTGTTAGGACTGATGCTCACTGAAGTCAAAGAAAGACCTCATTCTAGGGAGAAGATCCTTATACTACAGGTACATGTCATTATGTGATTATAACCAGCCTCATCATCTGTACTAAATCTTTTAGTATGAGGCAATGAAATTCAAAAAAGGAATCACATGACACTATTTGAAGAAAAGATTTGACTGTAGTTTTCCTTTTCCTGAAAGAGGCTCCCAATAGTCCTATAGTGATTGGACTCACCCTTCCCATGCTCTGGAAGTAATTAAGTATAACTTGATGCATTTTTAAAAATCTTTTTCCTTTAAAACATTGTTTTTAGATGATTTTCTCATATTATTTTCGCATTAAGCCTACATCAAATAATTTCAGTTGGACTAGACTTTGGAAATTTCTTTAATAGTGTATGCAAATAAACCAAATTTTTTAGTGTATAAATGAGTTTATCATAACTAGAATAATTTCTATTCTATCTGTAATAATAAGATACTATTTATTGAATAATTAATATTTTCTCAGCCCTGTGCTAAGTGCTTTCTGTACTCATTGTATCTTCATAACAGTGTTGTGGAACAGGAATAATTATCCCAGTCTTATAGATAAGGCAACTAAGACTCAAAGAGGTTAATAATTTGTATAAAGTGAAGTGAAGTCACTCAGTCGTGTCTGACTCTTTGTGACCCCATGGACTGTAGTCTGTTGGGCTCCTCCATCCATGGGATTTTCCAGGCAAGAGTACTGGAGTGGGTTGCCATTTCCTTCTCCAGGGTATAAGATTCTGGCTAATCCAGGATTCCAACCCTGGACTCTCTGACCTCAGAATTCCTGTTTGTAAATGCTGCATTAAGCTACATGAAACTTTTATGTATGCAATTCAGGACTGGAGTACTTTATTTTTGAAACATAGTCTGGCTAGTTCATAGTAATTTTGTACTACTGATTGAGGTACACCAAAATGTGTCTATGTTAAACACTTGCTATCGTAACTTTACATGGGCATAATGTTTGAAAGTCAATATATTATCCGTGTTGTATGTGTATGCATATACATATATCACATGTATGACTTCTCTAAGTAGAATCTTGATATGCTTCCTTGGTAAACTTGGTATATTTTTAGTGTTTGCCACATTCTTCAGAATTGCTGTTCAATTCACAAGTCTGCTAGAGGCCGAGACCCTTGGGAGATTATTTACATATGAATATAAAATAAGTAGGCCAAAATAGTGGAACTAGTTATCTATCAGCTACATAATAAAATGTAAAATGTTAATTTGACCATTGTGAAGGAAGCCAAATGCATAAATTGTTTAGACATTATGGAAACCTATGGCCCTGTGATTTTTATGCTGAAAGTTCTTCAAAAGTTTCTATTGTTTATAAGACATATATTGTGTTAGTGTACAAATAGAACTTTTGTTATTGATATGTTACATACTACTTCAGGCTTACTTCTGGCGGCCTCTTTCCATACCACCCAACTTCATATATAGTCTTTACATGTCAACTTCAGTTAAACTGAGTAGCTTGTGGTCACCCTATGGTAATTAGCTATTTGGCACTTCTTTATTAATATTCTCCTTCTTACCATTATGATCTTTTCTCCTTGCTTCCTGGTGAATAGTGACTTTTCATATAAGATTCAACTTTGCTATCTGTCTCAAGCTTTTTGTGACTATTGACCTCTGTCATTGTACCTTACATTCTTTGAGTCTTTCCAGTACATAGATCTATTCTAGAACCTTAATTTTATTTGTTTACCTGTATGAATCTTTCTAACTAGATTATGGGTCTCTCAAGGGTGAGTGCAAAGGCTGTGTGTCTGATTCATTTTTACATCCCCCGTTTTTAGCACAGTATCTGACACATAATGGATGCTTAATAAGCATTTATTGAATGAATGGTTAATCTCTGTAGGAAAGGGAAGATGATTCTCACAGTTGGTGTGATAATGGTGATAAATTGAATTCCAGAGTGCTGCTATACTTTTCAGGTACTATCCAGAATGAAAACCAGTGTCTTTCCTGAGGTCTCACCGTAATTGTCCTTGCTTCTTTGAGTCAGTATAGTGTATGCATGGAATTTTGTTATCTTGAGCATTTATTATTGGAAATTAATCCACAAAATTTAAATAGTTGAATTTTTCGTAAGTATTACATTTCAATCAGATCAGATCAGATCAGATCAGTTGCTCAGTCATGTCCAACTCTTTGCGACCCCATGAAATGCAGCACGCCAGGCCTCCCTGTCCATCACCAACTTCCGGAGGTCACTCAGACTCACATCCATCGAGTCAGTGATGCCATCCAGCCATCTCATCCTCTGTCGTCCCCTTCTCCTCCTGCCCCCAATCCCTCCTAGCATCAGAGTCTTCTCCAATGAGTCAACTCTTCGCATGAGGTGGCCAAAGTACTGGAGTTTCAGCTTTAGCATCATTCCTTCCAAAGAAATCCCAGGGCTGATCTCCTTCAGAATGGACTGGTTGGATCTCCTTGCAGTCCAAGGGACTCTCAAGAGTCTTCTCCAACACCACAGTTCAAAAGCATCAATTCTTCGGCGCTCAGCCTTCTTCACAGTCCAACTCTCACATCCATACATGACCACAGGAAAGACCATAGCCTTGACTAGACGGACCTTTGTTGGCCAAGTAATGTCTCTGCTTTTGAATATGCTATCTAGGTTGGTTATAACTTTCCTTCTAAGGAGTAAGCGTCTTTTAATTTCATGGCTACAGTCACCATCTGCAGTGATTTTGGAGCCCAGAAAAATAAAGTCTGACACTGTTTCCACTGTTTCTCGATCTATTTCCCATGTAGTGATGGGACCAGATGCCATGATCTTCGTTTTCTGAATGTTGAGCTTTAAGCCAACCTTTTCACTCTCCACTTTCACTTTCATCAAGAGGCTTTTGAGTTCCTCTTCACTTTCTGCCATAAGGGTGGTGTCATCTGCATATCTGAGGTTATTGATATTTCTCCCAGCAATCTTGATTCCAACTTGTGTTTCTTCCAGTCCAGCATTTCTCATGATGTACTCTGCATATAAGTTAAATAAACATGGTGACAATATACAGCCTTGACGTACTCCTTTTCCTATTTGGAACCAGTCTGTTGTTCCATGACCAGTTCTAACTGTTGCTTCCTGACCTGCATACAGATTTCTCAAGAAGCAGATCAGGTGGTCTGGTATTCCCATCTCTTTCAGAATTTTCCACAGTTTATTGTGATCTACACAGTCAAAGGCTTTGGCATAGTCAATAAAGCAGAAATAGATGTTTTTCTGGAACTCTCTTGCTTTTGCCATGATCCAGCAGATGTTGGCAATTTGATCTCTGGTTCCTCTGCCTTTTCTAAAACCAGCTTGAACATCAGGAAGTTCACGGTTCACATATTGCTGAAGCCTGGCTTGGAGAATTTTGAGCATTACTTTACTAGCGTGTGAGATGAGTGCAATTGTGCGGTAGTTTGAGCATTCTTTGGCATTGCCTTTCTTTGGGATTGGAATGAAATCTGACCTTTTCCCATCTTGTGGCCACTGCTGAGTTTTCCAAATTTGCTGGCATATTGAGTGCAGCACTTTCACAGCATCATCTTTCAGGACCTGGAATAGCTCCACTGGAATTCCATCACCTCCACTAGCTTTGTTCCTAGTGATGCTTTCTAAGGCCCATTTGACTTCACATTCCAAGATGTCTGGCTCTAGGTCAGTGATCACACCATCATGATTATCTGGGTTGTGAAGCTCTTTTTTGTACAGTTCTTCTGTGTATTCTTGCCACCTCTTCTTAATATCTTCTGCTTCTGTTAGGTCCATACCATTTCTGTCCTTTATCGAGCCCATCTTTGCATGAAATGTTCCTTTGATATCTCTGATTTTCTTGAAGAGATCCCTAGTCTTTCCCATTCTGTTGTTTTCCTCTATTTCTTTGCATTGATCACTGAAGAAGGCTTTCTTATCTCTTCTTGCTATTCTTTGGAACTCTGCATTCAGATGTTTATATCTTTCCTTTTCTCCTTTGCTTTTTGCTTCTCTTCTTTTCACAGCTATTTGTAAGGCCTCCCCAGACAGCCATTTTGCTTTTTTGCATTTCTTTTCCATGGGGATGGTCTTGATCCCTGTCTCCTGTACAATGTCATGAACCTCATTCCATAGTTCATCAGGCACTCTATCTATCAGATCTAGGCCCTTAAATCTATTTCTCACTTCCACTGTATAATCATAAGGGATTTGATTTAGATCATACCTGAATGGTCTAGTGGTTTTCCCTACTTTCTTCAATTTCAGTCTGAATTTGGCAATAAGGAGTTCATGGTCCAAGCCACAGTCAGCTCCTGGTCTTGTTTTTGCTGACTGTATAGAGCTTCTCCATCTTTGGCTGCAAAGAATATAATCGATCTGATTTCGGTGTTCACCATCTGGTGATGTCCAATAAGTAGAATAGGTCTTGACTTAAGGACTTTTTACTTATAAGGAGAGCCACGGGTGGATTGGTGTTGTAATCAGTTTAAATTTGGATAAAGACTTTTTTGCTTGAAAATTATGAAAAATACAACAAAGAATGAGCCTGTTATCACATTTATAGTTCTATTTGCTTTACAACAATGTAGTTCTTATGTCATGCCATCTTCATAACATGCTAATAATAGCCAATATTATCAGAGTGACAAATTCTTACATAATTTAGTATTTTTACATTTTGAAAAATATTAATTTATCATATTACCCCTTTAGTGATATGCCAAGCTGTAAGTTGGTTTATATTTTTTATATTTGTAATTTAATAAGATTATACTAATAACTATAGATGTATCTATTATATACTTCAATATGACTGTATAATAATTAATAGTATATTATGTATCAGTTCAGTTCAATTCCGTCGCTCAGTTGTGTCCAATATTTAGCAATAAATATATATTATTTAATAACATATGTTAGAGGGCAAAAGTTCTTTGGCCATCAGCTTATGTTATAGTTTTAACTGAGGAAATAGTATGCAATGAAGATATTAAAGGAGGTTTAAGGGTTCTGATATTAACAAAATTCTGTTAAATGATTTTAGAGTATATAGAAACAACTTGAGAAAGTATTCTGAACTACAATAAGCTATCCAGAAATAGCATATTCACAAAATAATTTAAATAAAATAAGGCAAGTGTTGAGGGAGCTGGAAGATAATAAAATTTTCTGTGCTAAAGCTATAATCACTAAGACTTTTAATTTTGTAGGGAGACATTAAATACTGTGGTCATTCAGCTTGTGTATCCTTTAGCCTATTTAATAGTCAAAAACTTCTAAGTAAATATGTATGATTTAATTTGTGCTGCTGAGAAACAGCGATCAAAAATGGCAATAAAAGTCACATAATGAAATAAGAATAGTAAAAAAAAAAAAAAATCCATGGATTTTACTGTGGTTCATTATTCATTCCATTTCTGGCAGCCTTCATGATTACAAATCACTTGATTGACTAAGTAGACATTCTCAAAGTGAATTATGAATCAGGTTCATTTTTCCTGGTTGATAGTTGGCACATGCTGTAACTCATACTTTGTGATATATCAAATTCTTGTAACAGTAATAAGAGATATAATCAACTCTTTACTTCAGGAAAACTAAATTGCCTTTTCAAAAAATGAAATGCGGTTGCTAACATTTTAACAACACAATGTAATTCCCGCTTCTGTATCCCAGGGTGGAAATCACAGTGATGACGTTATTTTTCAGATAAAAAAAAAATCTTTAGAATGATTTTCCATCAGGCATAAAACTCCTATTGATATCAGTCCCCCATAGGCTGCTTGGGCAGTTGCCTGAGCCTAGGTTGCAGAAAACAACAGTTACATTTCTTTCTAAGTATTTAAAAAATGCATGTTGGAGGAATTGTGTATTTTTGTACAATTCCTTTGTAGGAAGTGTGTTTTCCCCTAAATACCTAATTCATAATGAAGCAATGATATTGTAGACTGTAAAATGTGAAGCATTTTAATGCTTATTAATAGGACTCTTTTTGAGTAGGGAAAAGTGACCTGAATCTCGAATCTTTTCATTTGTAAAACCAAATAAAGGGGGTCAATTCTGCTTTCAAATGTATTCTGTTTTCTTTTGACTTAGAGTTCTTCATGCATAACTACACTGGCAATTGAATGGTGGAAAATTCCTGTAGTATAATTGCATTTCCTTTGATTCTATCCACCCAAGCAATTTAAAAATAAAATGGATGCTCCATAATGTGATATATTCAAAATTTGAGAATTTTGCACAAAATTCAGTCATTGCCATAGTAAAAGTATGGTCCCTTCATTGAAAACTCTGAGGCTTGAGAATGTAGGACCTCAATTGCTTAATAGTATTATTATGAGATTCTCTTACCAATAAAAATATTATATATGATAAAGTAATTCTTTGTTGCTTATAAAGGCAAAATCAAAGTTAATGGGAGCTTTGCACATAGAAGGGTCATGGAATTGTACTGTCATAATTTCTCTCTATGTAAATGCACAGTAATTAATATCTTAAGAGTTCCAACACCTTTTAACTTTCTTTGCTTTCTTTTATGAATAAGATTTATTTAAATTAGAACCAAAAATTGTTTTATTGCTGTTTCATTGCCTTTAAACATGTTTTACAAAAGTTTTTTTTCTGAATAAAGTCTTACACTATATTAATTTAGGTGGAAAAGTGGATAGTAACTTATAATGACGTATAATTTTATAAACATAGCTATCATCTTTTAGTTTTAATGTTGTGTTACTCTAGAATTGTCTGTAGTTCTTTAATTTATGCTTTAGTCACCTTGAAATTAATTTTTGCCCCCTAACACCATTAATTATGTGCTTAGTAGTTAAAATTGCTATTAAACATCTTTTATGGGATTAAACTTTTATTCCTGATTAGGCAATGAATTATATATTTAATCAATTATTCATTTAAAAATTATGACCAAAAGATTAATTCTCCAAAGATGTTTTTAACAATATAAACCATCTTAGTAGAATTGAAATTGCAGAATTAGTAATTAGAAATGAGAAGACAAAGGATCAACTTATTAATTTTATCAGTAGAGAAACAAACTTTAAATCTTTTATGACTTTGGTAGATTTTGTGAAATGACCATAAACTAAAGTGGGGCCATAAAATACTGTCATTTTCCGGCCTGGCTCAGTGCTTTTTACCTCTGTGACATAGCTGTACATTTGACATCTAGAAACATTTATTGTACTTCTTTAGGTATATTGAGGTAAGCAACAGATGGTAAAATGGGCTTTTGTTGCTGTGACCTGGCTCTAAGACTTGGGAACAGAAGACTAGCATGGAAAGGAGGACACAAGAACATTTTTTAAAGTCACAGAAATGGGCTGAATTATTTTAATCATTTGTTTATGTTGACTAAGTAAAATAGATTTCTAGATTGTCTACATTTTGTGATTGCTTCTATTTTGATTCACTTGAAAAATTTAGCATTAGTAGAGTGAGAGAGAATGGAAGTGTCTGTAAATTATGGGAAAACTGAAGCAAAATATATAAGAATAAATTTCTGGTATTTACATTTCTAGGTGAGTATTTTACAGGGTCAGAATGTTTAGTGAAAATAAAATATGCCAAAGGCTTTTGTTCCAGTTTACACTTTAACCCTTGACATTTAATCTCCATCTCTTTTATCACTAAATGTATATATAGGAAAATAAAATTTGCATTTTTGTAACATGTTCCAAGTTGCATTTCTCAACATCAACACTAAATTGGTGTACCTTTTCTAGTTTTGTACAATAAGAGTAGCAGTTTTTATCCTAATAATATAAAGTGAATCTTTAAGTAGCATCTGATGTATTAAAATATATGACCCTTTTGAATATTTTTGGTTAAATCCTTCCTTGGCATAGACTTGATAAGCTCTTTATTTCTCTCATGTAGGTATATGCTAAGGAGTGGAACTAAGGATTAATAGGTGTGGAGTACATGTGTTCCCCATCCTGAATCCCCTCCCACCTCCCTTGGTGGGTTCATGTCAATGTATGGCAAAACCAATACAATATTGTAAAGTAATTAACCTCCAATTAAAATAAATAAATTGAAAAAAACCAACCAACCAACCAACCAAACAAAAAATAGGTGTGGAGTACACAATTATATCTTACTTTTTATTATATGAACATTAATAGGGTATTAGTGCATGTTGTATGATTTTAAGTCTTATGCTATTAATGTTATGGATAATCTTTAAAAGGATTTTAAAAGAAATTCCTTTCTATTGGATTTAATGATATATGGTTAAAAAATAGTACATGGTTTTGATACTGAGAAATCTCTATCTTATTATGCAAAAATATTCAAGGGACTTGAATTTTAAAGATGATAGATGCTGGTTGGAATCAGTACTTTAGCATTGATATCAAAGAAGAATAGAAAAGACACATTTTGTTTTAGTTAAACTACAGTAAAGTAATGCTCAAAATTCTCCAAGCCAGGCTTCAGCAATATGTGAACCGAGAACTTCCTGATGTTCAAGCTGGTTTTAGAAAAGGCAGAGGAACCAGAGATCAAATTGCCAACATCCGCTGGATCATGGAAAAAGCAAGAGAGTTCCAGAAAAACATCTACTTCTGCTTTATTGACTATGCCAACGCCTTTGACTGTGTGGATCACAAAAAACTGTGGAAAATTCTGAAAGAGATGGGAATACCAGACCACCTGATCTGCCTCTTGAAAAATCTGTATGCAGGTCAGGAATCAACACTTAGAACTGGACATGAAACAACAGACTGGTTCCAAATAGGAAAAGGAGTACGTCAAGGCTGTATATTGTCACCCTGTTTATTTAACTTATATGCAGAGTACATCATGAGAAACGCTGGACTGGAAGAAGCACAAGCTGGAATCAAGATTGCCAGGAGAAATATCAATAACCTCAGATATGCAGATGACACCACTCTTATGTCAGAAAGTGAAGAGGAACTAAAAAGCCTCTTGATGAAAGTGAAAGTGGAGAGTGAAAAAGGTGGCTTAAAGCTCAACATTCAGAAAACGAAGATCATGGCATCTGGTCCCATCACTTTATGGGAAATAGATGGAGAAACAGTGGAAACAGTGTCAGACTTTATTTTTCTGGGCTCCAAAATCACTACAGATGGTGATTTCAGCCATGAAATTAAAAGACGCTTTCTCCTTGGAAGGAAAGTTATGACCAACCTAGATAGCATATTCAAAAGCAGAGACATTACTTGGCCAACAAAGGTCCGTCTAGTCAAGGCTATGGTTTTTCCTGTGGTCATGTATGGATGTGAGAGTTGGACTGTGAAGAAGGCTGAGCGCCAAAGAATTGATGCTTTTGAACTGTGGTGTTGGAGAAGACTCATGAGAGTCTCTTGGACTGCAAGGAGATCCAACCAGTCCATTCTGAAGGAGATGAGCCCTGGGATTTCTTTGGAAGGAATGATGCTAAAGCTGAAACTCCAGTACTTTGGCCACCTCATGCGAAGAGTTGATTCATTGAAAAGACTCTGATGCTGGGAGGGATTGGGGGCAGGAGGAGAAGGGGACGACAGAGGATGAGATGGCTGGATGGCATCGCTGACTTGATGGATGTGAGTCTGAGTGACCTCCGGGAGTTGGTGATGGACAGGGAGGCCTGGTGTGCTGTGATTCATGGGGTTGCAAAGAGTCGGACATGACTGAGTGACTGATCTGATCTGATCTGATCTGATAGGTTGAAAGCAGCATACAATATTATTTTTGGTGTATTCTTCTTTTGATGTTGACTTGGTACTTTAAAGCCTCAAACAAATCGTTCAATTCAGTGGTATATTAGTCAGGGCTCCCCAGGGAAACAGAACCTCTCTCTCTCTCTCTCTCTCTCTCTCTATATATATATATATATATATAAAACATATACATATATATATGCATTTATGATTTATTTTAAGAAAGTGGCTCACTTGATTGAGGGGACTGTCAAGTCTAAATTCTGTAGGGCAAGTTTGCAGAAGATAGGGAGATGATAATGCTGCAATCTGGAGGAAGAATTTCTTCTTGCCTGGGACCTTCAATTTTTGCTCTTAAGGCCTTCAACTCATGGGATGAGGCTCACCCAACATACTGAGGATAATTTCTGTTACCTAATGTCAGCTGATTGGAGATGGTAACAATATTTACAGAATACCTTCATAGTAACACTTAACTTAGTGTTTGATTAATTCAGTTCAGTTAAGTCTCTCAGTTGTGTCCGACTCTTTTTGACCCCATGGACTGCAGCATGCCAGGCTTCCCTATCCATCACCAACTCCTGGAGCGTTGCTCAAACTCATCCGTTGAGTCGGTGATGCCATCCAGCTATCTCATCCTCTGTCATCCCCTTCTCCTCCTGCCTTCAATCTTTCCTAGTATCCGGGTCTCTTCTATTGAGTCAGTTCTTCAAATCAGGTGGCCAATGTATTGGAGTTTGAGCTTCAACATCAGTCATTCCAAAGAATATTCAGGACTGATTTCCTTTAGGATTGACTTGTTTGATCTCCTTGCAGTCCAAGGGACTCTCAAGAGTCTTCTCCAACACCACAGTTCAAAAACATCAATTCTTCGATGCTCAGCTTTTTTTATAGTCCAACTCTTACCCATACATGACTACTGGAAAAACCATAGCTTTGACTAGACAGACCTTTGTTGGCAGGGTAATATCTCTGCTTTTTAATATGCTGTCTAGGTTGGTCATAGCTTTTCTTCCAAGGAGCAAGCATCTTTTAATTTTATGGCTGCAGTCACCATCTGCAGTGATTTTGGAGACTCCAAAAATAAAGCCTCTCACTGTTTCCATTGTTTCCCCATCTATAACTGGGTATTATAGCATAGCCAAATTGACACATAAAATTAGGCTTCAGAGTTGGTCATTTAAAAAACCTGTTTATGTCACAAGTCATAGAAATGCATAGAGTCAAACTATCACTACAAAATATATTAGACAACGTTCTTGAAATGAAAACTATCAATTCCAGAGTTAATAGCCGATACCCATTTTTTGATTAACAAATATCGAGTGCTCTGAATGTGTCTATACTGGGAAAGAATGGCATGGAAAACCATGAATGGACTCTACCCTTATGTAGTTTACTGGTTAATGTTGATGCTTAGGAAAAAGGCAAAAAGTGGTTGTTAACCCAAAGATGAACCCACTTGACAAAAGCCCAGTTTTCCTTTGACTTGCCTTATGTAAATGTATATACACAAACCCTATGATTTGTGTACAATAGTCAACTTTCTCTTCATTTATATTACTTCCATATTGTTCATATTTTAGTTCATTGGTTGGAACTGACTATTCTTTAAGTACCATACACTTTGATCTATAAGTAGAAACTCCTCTCTGTATCAGTTTACATTGCCCCATGTTTATGGTTATGTGCTATAATAATAATTCTTTTTTTAAAATTGAGAATTTATTATATGCTAGATATTTTATAAAACATCTCTCTAGTTCCTTCATTCATACTTCTGTTTTAGAGATGAGGAAATTGATTTCAGAAAGGTTAAGTAAATTGCCAGGTTTGTACAGACTGTAGGTGATGAAACATGTTGTTGCTGTTGTTCAGTTGCTAAGTTGTGTCTGACTCTTGTTGACCCCATGGACTGCAGCACGCCAGGCTCTCCTGTTCTTCAGCGTCTCCCAGAGTTTGCTCAGATTCATGTCTATTGAGTCGATGATTCCACCCAAACACCTCATCTTCTGTTGTCTCCCTTTTGCCTTCAGTCTTTCCCAGCATCAGGGTCTTTTGCAATCAATCAGCTCTTTGCATCAGGTGGCCAAAGTATTGGAGCTTCAGCTTCAGCATCAGTCCTTCCAATGAATATTCAGGGCTGATTTCCTTTAGGATTGACTGGTTTGATCTCTTTGCAGTCCAAGGGACTCTCAAGAGTCTTCTCCAGCACCACAATTCGAAAACATCAGTTCTTTGACACTCAGCTTTCTCTATGGTCCAACTCTTACATGTGTACATGACTACTGGAAAAATCATAGCTTTGATTATATGTGGACCTTTGTTGGCAAAGTGATGTCTTTGCTTTTTAATATACTGTCTAGGTTGGTCATAGCTTTTCTCCCAAGGAGCAAGCATCTTTTAATTTCATGGCTGCAGTCACTATCCACAGTGATTTTGAAGCCTAAGAAAATAAAATCTGTCACTATTTCCACTTTTCCCCCATCTATTTGCCATGAAGTGATGGGAAAGGATGTAATGATCTCAGTTTTTTGAATGTTGAGTTTTAAGCCAGCTTTTTCACACTCCTCACTCACCCTCATCAAATGGCTCTTTAGTCCCTCTTTGCTTTCTGCCTTCTGCCATTAGAGTGCTATCATCTGCATATCTCAGGTTGTTGATATTTCTCTCAGCGATCTTGAATCCACTTTCTGATTCATCCAGCCTGGCATGGAACATGTCTGAAATTCAATTCTGTCTGAATATGAGGCCCACGTTTTTCTCCTATTGTACCCAACTTTTCTTTGTATGAAGCTTCTTAGGTTGGCTACTGGATCTCTTGGAACAGCCTATATAATTATATATTTCTCAGAATATAAGGATCTCTGTTCATTTTCATTATATTGTAGGGCTAAATGAAAATTTGTGTGTTCTACTGAATATACAATTTTTGGTAGGTAGGTGACTAAAATGTGCTATTTCCCTTTTTGCCTTGGATGCCTATTAGCTCAAGTTTTAATACTGATACTACTTAGTTTTAGTAATTTCCTCATGTGTGGTTGCTTGTTTAACCATGTTCTTGTTGCTGTTTAGTTGCTACGTCGTGTTCAACTTTTGCGACCCCATGGACTGTAGGCCACCAGGCTCCTCTGTCCATGGGGTTTCCTAGGCAAGAATATTGGAGTGGGTTGCCATTTCCTTCTCCAGGGGATCTTTGACTCAGGGATTGAACCCATCTCTTGCGTTGGCAGGCGAATTCTTTACCCCTGAATTTGTTCATGTAATTATTGAGCTTCCTTTGTCTTTAATTTTATATTAACCTGTTTTATAAAATTTTTTCAACTATAAATCAGCACAGTCTTTTTAAAAGGGAGGTAGGGATTATAGATAGATGAAAATGAATACAGAACAGTTGTTTATTATTCTGTAATCTGATTGCTTTTTTCCCACTGTTGTCTATATACTTAAAATAGTACATAACACATATTAGATGTTAGTGAATCAGTGGATTGAATTAATGTACCTTCTAAGTTGATTCTAAGGGTTTAAATTTGATCACACTCAATGCATTTACTGGTGTGGTAGGCTTTGCTGTTCTGTTTTTCACTTTCTATTTGATGTGTCTTTTCTGTTTTGCTCTCCATTTTTGCTTTCTTTTGGATTGATGTGATGATTAATTTAATGTGTCAGCTTGACCAGGCCACAGGGTGCCCAGATATTTTATCAAACATTCTGAATGAGATTAACATTTGAATTGGTAGGTTGATTAAAGCAGATTACCCTCCTCAATATGGGTGCATCTCATCCAATTTGTTAAAGATTTAAAGAGATCAAAAAGGATGAGTAAGAAGGAACTCTTTGTGCCTTATTGCCTTTGAGCTGGGACATTTGCTTTTTCCCCATAGTCAGACTCAACCTGAAACATCTTCCTGGATCCCAAACCTACTGGCTTTTAGACTAGAATCATACCATTGACTTTCCTGCTTCTTAGGCCTTTGGACTTGGACTGGAACTATACCATCAGCTCTCCTGGGTCTCTAGGTTGCTGACTGTAAATCTTGGGTCTTGTCAGCCTCCATAATTGCATTGGCCAGTTTCTTATAATAAGTATTTTTCTCTCTCTCTCTCTCTCGACACACACATGTAACACACATGACAAACCCTACTGGTTTTGGTTCTGTTTCTCTGCGTAACCTTGACTAATACAGAGTGCTGTCTTCTGTGCTTAGTCACTCAGTTGTGTCCAACTCTCTTTGAGACCCCATGGACTGTAGCCTGCCAGGCTCCTCTGTCCAGGAGATTCTCCAGGGAAGAATACTGGAGTGGGTTGCAATGCCCTCCTCCAGGGGATCTTCCCAACCCAGGGATCGAACCCGTCTCCCACATTGCAGCCAGGTCACGTTGCATCTCTCAGATTTGTTACCATCTGAGCCACCAGGGAAGCCCTACAATGGATAATTTTTTAAAATGATTTTATTTTCCCTCTAATAATTTAGAAGTTATACATTCTGTTTCTATTCACTTATTGGTTACTCTGGAAGTTATAATAAACATAATTATCAGAGTCTTAAGTTATTATCGGAGAAGGCAGTGGCAACCCACTCTAGTACCCTTGCCTGGAAAATCCCATGGATGGAGGAGCCTGGTAGGCTGCAGTCCACGGGGTCGCTAAGAGTCGGACACAACTGACTGACTTCACTTTGACTTTTCACTTTCATGCATTGGAGAAGGAAATGGCAACCCACTCTAGTGTTCTTGCCTGGAGAATCCCAGGGACAGTGGAGCCTGGTGGGCTGCTGTCTCTGGGGTCACACAGAGTTGGACACGACTGAAGTGACTTAGCAGCAGTAGCAGCAAGTTATTATTACTTTTAGCTTCCTTCTTCATAATATAAAGACACTTTAACCCCAGTTCCCCCCTCCTGAAAATTGTTGTTTTATGTTTATTTTTAATCCCATGAAACTTTATTATTACTAATTTTTATACTTGATATTTATGTACATATACTCACTTATTTGTCACTTTATTTGTTGCTGGTTCTTTCTTGCATGTTAGCTCTTTTGTCTGAGAGCTCATTCCTGCTTGTTGCCTTGTGCGGTTGCCCAGTCATGTCTGACTCTTTGCGACCCCATGGACTGCAGCATGCCAGGCCTCCCTGTTCCTCACAATCTCCCAGAGTTTGCCCAAGTTCGTTGCCTCGATGATGCCATCCAGCCATCTCATCCTCTGATGCGCTCTTCTCCTTCTGCCCTCAATCTTTCCCAATATCAGGGACTTTTCCAGTGAGTCATCTGTTTGCATCAGATGACCAAAATACTGGAGCTTCAGCTTCGTCATCAGTCCTTCCAGTGAATATTCAGGGTTGATATCCCTTAAGATTGACTGGTTTGATCTCCTTGCTGTCCAAGGGACTTTCAAGAGTCTTCTCCAGCACCACAGTTTGAAGGTATCAGTTCTTTGGCGTTCTGCCTTCTTTGAAGTCCCAGCTTCCACTGGGAAGACCATAGCCTTGACTTACATACCTTTTCAACACACTGTCTAGATCTGTCATTGCTTTCCTGCCAAGAAACAATTATCTTCTGATTTCATGGCTGCAGTCACCGTCCATAGTGATTTTGCAGCCCAAGTAGAGGAAATCTGTCACTATTTCCACTTTTCCCCCTTTTATTTGCCATACAGTAATGGGGCTGGATGCCATGATCTTAGTTTTTCAATATTTAGTCTTAAGCCGGCTCTTTCACTCTCCTCCTTCACCCTCATCAAAAGACTCTTTAGTTCCTCTTCGCTTACTGCCATTAGAGTGGTATCGTCTGCATATCTGAGGTTTCTCCTGCCTAAGTTAATTCCGACTTGCATTTCTGACTTGCATCCAGCCCCGCATTTCTCATGATGTGCTCAGCGTATAGGTTAAACAAACGGTAACAGCAGACAGCCCTGTAGAACTCCTTTCTTGATCCTGAACCAATCAGTTAGTCCATACAGGATTCTAACTGCTGCTTTTTGACCTGCATACAGGTTTCTCAGGAGACAGGTAAGATGGTCTGGTATTCCCATCTTTCTAAGAGCTTTCCACAGTTCGTCATGATCCACATAGTTAAAGGCTTTAGTGTAGTTGATGAAACAGAGATAGATGTTTTTCTGAAATTATCTTGCTTTCTCTACAATCCAGTGAATGTTGGCAATTTGATCTCTGGTTCATCTTCCTTTTCTAAACCCAGGTTGGACATCTGAAAGTTCTTGGTTTGCATAATGCTGAAGCCTAGCATGCAAGTATTTAAGCATGACCTTACTAGCATGGGAGATGAGTGTGATTGTCCGATGGTTAGCTTAGTCGCTCATTCCTGTTACCTGTAGTTTATTCTTTAGCAGTTCTTCTAGAGTATCTGCTGATTACAAACTCCAGTTTCATTGTTCTGAAGAAGGCTCTATGTGTATGTGTGCTTAGTCACGCAATCATGTCTGACTCTTTGCGACCTCATGGACTATAGCCCACCAGGCCTCTCTGTCCAAGGGGATTCTCCAGGCAAGAGTATTGGAGTGTGTTGCCATCCCTCCTCCAGGGGAATCTTCCCAACTCAGGATCTCCCACATTGCAGGCAGATTATTTACCATCTGAGCCACCAGAGAAGCCCAAGAATACTGAAGTGGGCAGCCTCTCCCTTTTCCAGGGAATCTTCCTGACCCAGGAATTGAACTGGTGTCTCCTGCATTGAAGGCAGATTCTCTACCAGCTGAGCTATCAGGGAAGCCCGAAGAAGTCTCTGTTTTTTGTTAATTCTTTTTTTTTTTTATTATTATTTTTTTTAATTTTTCTTAACTTTACAATATTGTATTGCTTTTACTATACATCGAGATGGATCCGCCACCAGAATACACGTGTTCCCTATCCTGAACCCTCCTCCCTCCCCCCTTCCCACACCATCCCTCCAGGTCATCCCAGTGCTCCAGTCCCAGGCATCTGTTATAGGGCATCATATCTGGACTGACTCGTTTCTGATATGATATTATACATATTTCAATGCTATTCTCCCCAATCGTCCCACCCTCTCCCAGTCCCAGAGTCCAAAAGTCTGTTCTAAACATCAGTGTCTCTTTTGCTGTCTCATAAGCAGGGTGATTGTTACCATCTTTCTAAATTCCATATATATGTGTTAGTATACTGTATTTGTGTTTTTCTTTCTGGCTTACTTCACTCTGTATAATAGGCTCCAGTTCCATCCACCTCATTAGAACTGATTCAAATATATTCTTTTTAATGGCTGAGTAATACTCCATCGTGTATATGTACCACAGCTTGCTTATCCATTCATCTGTGGATGGGCATCTAGGTTAATTCTTTAAATATATTTCACTGGGAATAAAATTCAGGGATGGCAATTTTGTTTGTCATCATGTATAAGATCTCAGTGTCTTGTTTTCTGGTTTTCACTGTTGTTTTTGTGACATGAATTACCAGTCTGATGTTCATATATGTATATGAAAGTGAAAGTGGAGAGTGAAAAGGTTGGCTTAAAGCTCCACATTCAGAAAACGAAGATCATGGCATCTGGCCCCATCACTACATGGGAAATAGATGGAGAAACAGTGGAAACAGTGTCAGACTTTGTTTTTCTGGGCTCCAAAATCACTGCAGATGGTGACTGCAGCCATGAAATTAAAAGACGCTTACTCCTTGGAAGGAAAGTTATGACCAACCTAGAGAGCATATTCAAAAGCAGAGACATTACTTTGCCAACAAAGGTTCGCCTGAGTCAAGGCTATGGTCTTTCCTGTGGTCATGTATGGATGTGAGAGCTGGACTGTGAAGAAGGCTGAGCACCGAAGAATTGATGCTTTTGAACTGTGGTGTTGGAGAAGACTCTTGAGAGTCCCTTGGACTGCAAGGAGATCCAACCAGTCCATTCTGAAGGAGATGAGCCCTGGGATTTCTTTGGAAGGAATGATGCTAAAGCCGAAACTCCAGTATTTTGGCCGCCTCATGTGAAGAGTTGACTCATTGGAGAAGACTCTGATGCTGGGAGGGATTGAGGGCAGGAGGAGAAGGGGACGACAGAGGATGAGATGGCTGGATGGCATCACTGACTCGATGAATGTGAGTCTGGGTGACCTCTGGGAGCTGGTGATGGATAGGGAGGCCTGGTGTGCTGCAGTTCATGGGGTCGCAAAGAGTCGGACACGACTGAGCGACTGATCTGATCTGATCTGATGTATAGTCATATATGTTTATATATATATGTTTGTATATATAGCTTTGGGGTATATCATTTCACCCATTGCAAGTATTTATTCAATGACTTCTTTTTTTTAGTAAATTTAACAAATTGTGCAGCCTTCACCATTGATCAGATTTCAGGTACTTCTGTCACCCAAATAAGATCCTTTATGTTCATTAATTGTTAATGTCCATTCCCTCTCCTTTTTCTTAAGTTTAAGTATAGTTGATTCACAATGTTATATTTCAAGTGTACAGAGAGTGATCCAGTTATGTGTGTATATGTACATATTCTTTTTCAGAGTCTTTTCTATTGTAGATTATTACCAGATATTGAGTACAGTTCCTGTGCTATATTGTAGGTCCTTGTTGTTTATTTATTTTATATATAGTAGTGTGTATCAGTTAATATCAACTCCTAATTTATCCCCCATGACTTTCCCCTTTGGTAACTTCTATCCATTTTTCTTACCCTGGACAATATTAATCTATTTTCTTTCTCTGTAGATTTTTCTTTCCTGGAAATTTCATATAAATCAAATCACACAATATGTGGTCTCTTATGTTGGTATTCTTTGACTTAGAATAACACATATATTTTCA
This sequence comes from Tragelaphus eurycerus, assembly GCA_935064755.1. NCBI lineage: Eukaryota > Metazoa > Chordata > Mammalia > Artiodactyla > Bovidae > Tragelaphus > Tragelaphus eurycerus. The sequence goes on from CAKXYN010000014.1 coordinate 1,609,031, forward strand.
CACTGGAAATCTTTGATGTCTAACTGTTTGGTGTACTCAGTAAGTATTCACTATCATCATTCATTTATGAAAATTATGAAAGCTTCTGAAATACTAAAATATGCTTAAGTATGAAAATACTTCTATATATGATAATTTCATTAGGATGATTTATTGTGCTTTCACTTGTGTAATGTTACTGTTACTGTTTAATATTAACATTTTTATTTATTTTCAATTTTTATTTCTTTAAAAAATTTTTATTTTATATTGGAGTTAGTTAGCAGTGCTGTGTTAGTTTCAGGTGTTCAGCAAAGTGATTCAGTCATACATATACATATATTTACTCTTTTTAGAATTCTTTTTCCATTTAGCTTATTATAGAATATTGAGCAGAATTCCCTGTGCTCTACAGTAGGTCCTTGTTGGTTAACTATTTTATGTATAGTAGCATGTACATATCAATCTCCAAATCCCAGTCTATTCCTCCCCCCACTCTTTTCTCCTAGAATAATACTTTTGAGGTTCATATGTTGAAGCATGTGTTAATAGTTTGTTCTTTTTATTGATGAGTAGTGTTCCACTGTATGCAGATACTACATCATGTCCGCCCATTCATCAGTTGATGCACATTTAGTTTTTTATAGTTTTTGACTATGAATATGAATAATGCTGCTAAGAGGATCCATGTATAAGTCTTTGTGTAAATACATATTTTCATTTCTCTTGGGTAGAAACCTAAGCGTAAAATCATTCAGTCATTTGGAAAATTTATTTTTAACTTTTAATGAGACTTCAAACTTTCCAAAGTAGTTGTGTTATTTTGTGCTCCTACCAGCAAAGTATGAGGACTCCTTTTTTCCACATCCTTGCCAACATTTGTTATTATCTTTTTTTTAAAAAAAGTTATTGCAGTCATCCTAATGAATGTGAAATTGTTTCTCATTGTGATTTTAATTTGCGTTTTCCTAAACTAACACAAAATACCTTTTTGTGTGTTTATTAGCCACCCATATATCTTCTTTGGTGAAATGTTTTGTCAAAAATTTTACCCAATTTTTGATTGGGTTGTTTGTCTTGTATATAAAGAGTTCTTTGCATATTTTGTACACAAATCCTTTATAAGATACATGTTTCCCAAATATTTTCTCCCAATCTGTTGCTTATCTTTTAATTTTCATAATAGTATCTTTTGAAGTGTAAAGGATTTGAATTTTGATGAGGTTTAATTTACCAGATTTTAAAGAATGCACCATGTTTTTGGTGTCATATTAAAGAAATTTTTGCCTAACCTAAGGTATTGAAGATAATCACCTGTGTTTTCTTTAAAAGTTTGTTTTGGCTCTAACATTTAAATCTGTGATTTATTTTGTATAGTGTGAAATAAAGGTGTAACTTTATCTTTTGGCATATGCATATACAGCTTTCCTAGTACTGTTAATTAAAAAGACTATCTTTTCCTTAATTGAATTTCCTTTGCACCTTTATTGAAAATAAGTTCTGTTCTAGTGATTTACATGTCTGTCCTTGTGCCAGTACTACATTGTGTTCACAACTACTGAAGTAGCTTTATATCAGGTTTTGAAATTGGGAAGCATATGTTGTCCAGCTTTGTCATTTTCAAAATTGTTTTGGCGTTCTGTATGAATTCTATATACATTTTGTAATTCTATGTAATTTGCAATTCTAAACACATTTTAGGATCATCTTGCCAATATCTACTAAAAGACTGCTGAAAATCTGGTAGCAATTGATACATGAATCAACCTGGGGAGAATTACTATTCTGAACATTATTGAACTTTCCACTCCATGAACCTGGTATCTGAGCTTCTTTTAAAGGTAATCTTTCTCTGTCCCTCCCTCTACTGTGCCCTGATGGCTTTTAAGGTCTTTCTCTTTCCTTTTGGTTTTAAACAGTTTCACGATAATGTGTTTTAAGTGTGGATTTCCTTTTATTTATACTGCTTGGGAACTTTTGGCTTCCTGTATACATGGATTGGGAGAAGGAAATGGCAACCCACTCCAGTATTCTTGCCTAGAGAATCCTGTGGATGGAGGAGCCTGGTGAGCTATTGTCTATGGGGTCGCAGAGTTAGACACGACTGAAACAACTTAGCAGCAGCAGCATATGTGGATTGATGTTTTTCATCAGTTCTGGGAAATTTTGTTGCTCTCGTATCTCTTTTTAATTGAATATAAAATATCATCAATTTTAAAATGTACCATTTATGTACCACTAAAAGAGAAAGAATATACTACTAATGCCTTAATAGTTAATGAATTAATTGGTCATATTGACCCTAATCACTTAGAAATTTATGATTTTCTCAAAGGATCTGGCAAACATTTCCTCAATTTCATTGCGTGATGTAGAGTCTCACATGTATCTTTGTAAGAAAGCATATCACAATTTCATATACTTGTATCTTGTTTTCTTAGATCTGTAACTAGTTAGTTGTTTCTTTGCAATATGTTCAAGTCAGTTGAAAGTACTGTAACAAAGTACTGTAAACTGGGTTGCTTAAACAACAGTTATCGCCTACAATTCTGAATGTTGGGAAGTCTCATATCAAGGAGCTGGCATAGTCTGTGTCTGATGAGGACCCTCTTCCTGGTTTATAGATGGCCATCTTCTTGCTGTATTTTCCCATGGTGAGGAAGAAAGATTCTTTCTCTAATGTCTCTTCTTATAAGACATTCCATTCCATTCATGAAAGCTCCTTGCTCAAGACCTGATTATCTCACAAAGGTCTTACCTCTAAATACCATCAAATTGGGATTAGGACTTAAGCATATGAATTTTGGTGGGGTGGACACAAATATTTAGCCCATATTATAAGAATATAAGGGCTTTCCTGATGGCTCAGACAGGAAAGAATCTGCCTGCAGTGTGGGAGACCTGGGTTTGATCCCTGGGTCAAGAAGATCCTCTGAAGAAGGGAATAGCTACCACTCCAGTATACTTGCCCAGAGAATTCCATGGACAGAGGAGCATAAGAAAATAATCACCAGTCATTTGTGGTCATAATTTCAGTTATGAATATTTGTTTCACTAATGTCTGATTAAGAAATGCCTCTTGGGAAGCCTTTATGCAGGTCAGGAAGCAACAGTTAGAACTGGACATGGAACAACAGACTGGTTCCAAATAGGAAAAGGAGTATGTCAAGGCTGTATATTGTCACCCTGCTTATTTAACTTATATGCAGAGTACATCATGAGAAACGCCGGGCTGGAAGAAGCACAAGCTGGAATCAAGATTGCCGGGAGAAATATCAATAATCTCAGATATGCAGATGACACCACCCTAATGGCAGAAAGTGGAGAAGAACTAAAGAGCCTCTTGATGAAAGTTAAAGAGGAGAGTGAAAAAGTTGGCTTAAAGCTCAACATTCAGAAAACTAAGATCATGGCATCCAGTCCCATCACTTCATGGCAAATAGATGTGGAAACAGTGTCAGACTTTATTTTTCTGGGCTCCAAAATCACTGTGGATGGTGATTTCAGCCATGAAATGAAAAGACACTTACTCCTTGGAAGGAAAGTTATGACCAACCTAGACAGCATATTAAAAAGCAGAGATATTACTTTGTCAGCAAAGGTCCGTCTAGTCAAGGCTATGGTTTTTCCAGTAGTCATGTATGGATGTGAGAGTTGGACTATAAAGAAAGCTGAGCGCCAAAGAATTGATGCTTTTGAACTGTGGTGTTGGAGAAGACTCTTCAATCCTAAAGGAAATCAGTCCTGAATATTTGTTGGAAGGACTGATGCTGAAGCTGAAGCTCTGATACTTTGACCACCTGATGCGAATGACTGACTCTTTAGAAAAGACCCTGATGCTGGGAAAGACTGAAGGCAGGAGGAGAAGGGGATGACAGAGGATGAGATGGTTGGATGGCATCACTGACTCGATGGACATGAATTTGAGCAAGCTCTGGGAGTTGGTGATGGACCCGGAAGCCTGGTGTGCTGCAGTCCATGGGGTTGCAAAGAGTTGGACATAACTGAGTAACTAAGCTGAGCTGAACATTTGGATGCATGTGTCTTTTTGAATTATGGTTTTCTCTGTATATGTGCCCAGGAGTGGGATTGCTGGATTATAAGGTAGTTCTATTTTTAGTTTTTTAAGGAATGTCCATACTGTTTTCCATAGTGTCTATACCAATTTGCATTGTCACCATTAGTGAAAAGGGTTCCCTTTTCTCCACACCCTCTCCAGCATTTACTGTTCATAGATTTTTTGATGATAGCCATTCTGAGCAATGTGAGGTGATACCTTATTGTAGTTTTGATTTGCATTTTTCTAATAATTAGTAATATTGAACATCTTTTCATGTGTTTCTTGCCCATGTCTATGTCTTCTTTGGAGAAATGTCTATTTAGAACTTCTGACAATTTTTTTGATTGGCTTATTGATTGGGTTTTTTTTTTTTTTGAAACTCTTTGTGGTGGACTGTAGCCCTCGAGGCTCCTCTGTTCATGGGGATTCTCCAGGCAAGAATACTGAAGTGGGTTGCCCTCTTCCAGGGGATCTTCCCCATTCAGTAATCAAACCCAGGTCTCCTGCATTGCAGGCAGGTTCTTTACTGTCTGAGACACCAGGGATGCCCAAGAATACTGGTATGGATAGGTTATCCCTTCTCCAGGGGATTTTCCCAACCCATGAATTGAACTGGGGTTTCTTGCATCACAGGTGAATTTTTTAGCAGGTAAGCTACCCGAGAAGCCCAGTGATTAGTGATGAACATCTTCTCATGTGTTTCTTGGCTATCTGAATGTCTTCTTGGTAGAAATGTCTGTTTAGAACTTCTGACCATTTTTTCTTTGATTGGGTTGTCGACGATTGGTTTTTTTTTTTTTTTTTAATATTGACTGTATGAACTGTTTGTATATTTTGGAGATTAATCCCTTGTTGATCACTTTGTTTGAAATATTTTCTCCCATTCTGTGGGTTGTCTTTTTGCTTTGCTTATGGTTTCTTTTGCTGTGCAAAAGCCTTTAAGTTTAGTTAAGTTCCATTTGTTTATTTTTGTTTTTATTTTCATTACTTTAGAAGGTGGATCAAAAAAGATCCTGCTTCGATTTATGTTAGAGAGTGTTCTCTGTTTTCTTGTAAGACTTTTATAGTATCTGGTGTTAAATTTAGGTCTTTAATCCATTTTGAGGTGTGTGTGTGTGTGTGTGTGTGTGTGTGTGGTGTTAGGGTGTGTCCTACTTTCATTTTTTCTCCTGTAGCAGTCCACTTTTCCCAGTACCACTGTTGGAGAGACAATCTTTTCTCCACTGTATGTTCTTGCCTTCTTTGTCATAGATTAGTTGACCATAGATGGGTGGGTTTATTTCTGGGCTTTCTATCCTATTCTATTGATCTATATTTCTGTTTTCGTACCAGTATCATTCTGCTTCAATAACTATAGCTTTGTAGTATAGCCTGAAGTCAGGGAGCCCGATTTCTCCATCTCTGTTTTTCTTTCTCAATATTGCTTTTGCCATTTGGGGGTTTTTCTGTCTCCATACAAATTTTAAATTTTTTGTTCTAATTCTGTGAAAAATGCCATTGATAGTTTGATGGTATTGCATTGCATCTATAGCTTTCTTTGGGTAGTCAGTGATTTTGACGATGTTGACTCTTCTAATCCAAGAACATGGTGTATCTTTTCATTTGTTTGTGTCATCTTTGATTTCTTCCATCAGTATTTTATAGTTTTCTGAGTACAGGTATTTTGCCTCATCAGATAGGTTTGTTCCTGGGTATTTTGTTTTTATTGTAATGGTAAATGTGATTGTTTCCTTAATTTATCTTTTTGATCTTTTGTTGTTAGTGTATAAGAATGCAATAAATTTCTGTGTATTAATTTTGTATTTTGCAACTTTACCAGATTCACTAATGAGCTCTTGTAGTTTTCTGGAAGCATCTTTAGGATTTTCTATGTATAGCATCATGTTGTCTGCAAACAGTGACAGTTTACTTCTTTTCCAATTTGTATTCCTTTTATTTCTTTCTCTCCTCTGGTTGCTACGGCTAGAATGTCCAAAACTATGTTGAATAAATGTGGTGACAGTGGACATCCTTGTTTTGTTCCTGAGCCTAGAGGAAATGCTTTCAGTTTTTCACCATTGATCATGATGTTTGCTGTGACTTTGTCATTTATTGATTTTATTATGTTGAGGTAGGTCCTCTCTATTCCCACTTTCTGGAGGATATTTTTATCATAAATGGATGTTGAATTTTGTCAAAAGGTTTTCAGTGTATTGAGATTATCATATATTTTTAATCTTCAATTTGTTAATGTGGTGTACCCCATTGGTTGATTTATGTGTACTAAAGAATCTTTGCATCCCTGGGATATATCTCACTTAATCATGGCCTATGATCCTTTTAATGTGTTTTGGATTCAGTTTGCTAGTATTTTGTTGAGAATTTTTGTGTCATGTTCAGCAATGATATTGGCCTATAATTTTCTTTTTTTGTGATATCTTTGTCTGGTTTTGGTATTAGAGTGATAGTGGCCTTGTAGAATGAGCTTGGGAGTGTTCCTTCCTCTGCAGTTTTTGGGAAGAGTTTCCGAAGGATAGATGTTAACTATACTCTAAACATTTAATAGAATTTGCCTTTGAAGCCACGTGGTCCTGGACTTTTATTTGTTGAAAAATTTTTAATCATAGTTCCAATTTCAGTACTCGTGATTGGTCTATTTGTATTTTCTTCCTGGTTCAGTCTTAGGAAGTTGTACTTTTCTAAGGATTTGTCCGTTTCTTTTAAGTTGTCCATTATTGGCATATAGTTGCTTATAGTAGGCTCTTATGATTCTTTATATTTCTGTGGTGTCTGTTGTAACTTCCTATTTTTAATTTCTAATTTCGCAGATTTGAATCTGCTCCTTTTTTTCTTGATGGGTCTGGCTAAAGGTTTATCTATTCTGTATATCTTCTCAGAGAACCAGCTTTTAGTTTCTTTGCTGTTGTTTTCTTCTTCTCTGTTTCATTTATTTCTGCTCTGATCTTTATGAGTTCTTTCCTTCTACTAACTTTTTTTTAAAAAAATTATTTATTTATTTTGGCTGTGCTGGGTCTTAGTCATTGCAGGGGCTTTTCTGTAGTCCAGGAAAGTGGGCTCTGCTCTTCTTTGTAGTACGCAGGCTTCTCGTTGCAGTGGCTTCTCTTGTGGAGCATGGGCTCTAGGGCACACAGGCTTCAGTACTTGCCATGCATGGGTTCAATAGTTTTGGTTCCTGGGCTCTAGAGTACAGTCTTAATATTTGTGGCACCAGGCTTAGTTACACCGCGGTCTGTGGATCTTTCTGGACCCTGGACCGAATCCATGTCTCCTGCATCAGCAGGTGGATTCTTTACCCCTAAGCCACCCAGGGAAGCCCTAACTTTGGGTTTTGTTTGTTATTCTTTTTCTAAGTGCTTTAGATATAAGATTAGGTTGTTTATTTGAGATATTTTTGTTTGTTTGTTTTCTAATGTAAGATCGTATTGCTATAAACTTTCCTCTTACAACTGCTTTTGCTGCTTTGATAGGTTTTGGATCGTGTTTTCATATTCATTTGTCTCTAGGTATGTTTTTAATTTCCTCTTTGATGTCTTTAGTATCCTTTGGTTCTTCAGTAACATATTATCAGTTTAAGAATTTTTTTACCTTAGTGAAAATGAACCAAGATACAAGGTAAGACAGAGCCTGCAGGTGGAGGGTCAGAGCATTGCTGAACCCTATGAAGAGTTGGGGAAACCTAAGGCAAAACAAATGAAGTGAGAGATATGATTGGAAGGCATTTTGAGGCATTTATTTCTAAATTGTTAAAGTGAGAAACCCATTTTCTTTTATTAAACCAGCCAATCATGTGTCATCAAAGCATTCATATACCTTCATATACAGTGGAATAATGACTTATCTTCCTTTATTGATGTTCCCAGGTTTTTCCCTCTAGAGTCTCTCAATTCCAGTCATGTCACAAAAATTTTATTGAATTTTTTTCAGTGGATAAAAAATGTCCACTTGTGAATGTGTGTGTTTTAAATAATTTTGAAAGAAAATTATTTATCTGAATGCTCATTTCTAGGATATGTCCTATAGTTGTCGCTTCGTGTCATAAATCTGTTTAAACTAATGTCTGTTTGCATTATAGAGGAAACACTAAGGTCGTCAAAGCAAATTTTAGTGCTGAAATGTCAGAGAAGTAAAGGAATTTTAGCAATCAGATAGAATTCCATACGGACAACCCCTTGAGCCTGTTTGATAGAGCATCAGAGCTACGAAGAATGATGGACTTTGTAATCAGTATCTGTGGAGTGAGCTACAGCCCTTGAAATAAAGAGAAAGGGAATCCAGAAACATCTGTAGGTCTGTGAAAGATCTTATCTTTTTTCCTTTTTAAACAGATGACACACGCTCATCAGGCATATTCTTCCTTGGTGGAAGAGGGCTTTCAACATAGATAACTTCCCATTTTTTTTTCTTGGCACATTTACCCCCTAGCTCCCAAAATGCCATTCTTTCCTGTATGTAAAATTATTAACAACTATATATTTTTGAAATATTCCAGTGAAGATTTAAAGATAAATATATCACATAGCAATTTAGTATGGAGAAGGCGATGGCACCCCACTCCAGTACTCTTGCCTGGAAAATCCTATGGACGGAGGAGCCTGGTGGGCTGCAGTCCATGGGATCGCGAAGAGTCAGACACGACTGAGCAACTTCACTTTCACTTTTCACTTTCATGCATTGGAGAAGGAAATGGCAAGCCACTCCAGTGTTCTTGCCTGGAGAATCCCAGGGATGGGGGAGCCTGGTGGGCTGCCGTCTCTGGGGTCGCACAGAGTCAGACACGACTAAAGTGACTTAGCAGCAGCAGCAGCAGCAGCAGCAGCAGCAATTTAGTAAGTTAATTGGCAGCCCAGAGTACATTCATGGTCATGAGGCATATTTGAGAAGCTTTTTAGATTGCACATTATAGACTTGCCAGAAGAGTTTATCATTGATTAATCCATATAGGCCTTAAGATACTTTGACATCAGCCTAATTTTCCTTTAAAAATCTTTATTTCTTATTCATATTTATTAATTAATTTTCTTTAAAAAATTTATATTTAAAAATTTTTAAAGTTCTCCATTTATTTATTTTTACATTCTTTTCTTTTTCTTTTCTTTCTCTTTTCCCTCTTATATTTTTCTTTGCTTTTTTTGGAGGGAGTAATGACTGCAACTAGGCCACAGACTTGGCCAAAGAGAGTCACAGATGAGAAAAATTCAGACCTTATTCATTCAATTTCTAATAGGTCTCTCTGTCTAAGGATGGCCTCATAACACTCTTTAGTAGCATGTGGACTGACTTTCCTTATTGTACTTCCTGCTCTGCAGATGTCATATTCAGTCTTTCAGAAAAAGATACTGCTTTCTAAAATTGCATACCATCCGACTTTTATAGATATCTGTTTTAAAATCCACGATTACTGAAACAGTTGTTGGCTTCTAGACAAATCGAGAACAAAGAGCTGGGAGAGTACCTCTTGAGAAATGATCTTCCATGTAATATGCCTAGCCTAACCTTGCTAATAATCCAGGTGATGGTGAATCCCTTAAAAATGTTCATGGGAGGAGGATTGGTAGAGGTTCTAAGTCAAACTCTTAGTATAGCTTTTACACTATCCTGGTTCTAACTTAGTTATTTCTTGTGTGATCCTCTTTGGTAGGATCATGGGAGTATCCTTTGGGTATAAGGCCCTCTTAGCTCTTCCTCCTCATTATTTGGATTAAGAATGTATTTGTGACTACTTAGTAAGGAAAATGAAAATCTCACTACTAAGAATTACATGATTTTAAAATACGGAAATGAGATTTATTTTCACTAAAATGTTTTACTATAATACTGCTTTCTTTTAATGTTAAATTGAGAAAACCCGTACTTTCTTTTTTTAAAATGTCATTCTTATTGGGAAGTCTTCGTTCTACTTGTCATTGAGTGAGTAATATCTTAGGAAAGATTTTAGTGTGGAATAAGGAGAGTAATTATAGCTGGAAAAATATAAGACATAATATTTCCCCTCCAGCATTCTTGCCTGGAGAATTCCACAGATAGAGGAGCCTGGTGGGGCTCCATGGGGTCGCAAAGAGTCAGACACGATTGAGCAACTAATACACACACACACACACAAACACAAGACATAATATTAAAAGACTGGGATTGGCATCCTCATTTTATTATTTATTAGCCAAGTGACTTTGGAAAAGTCAGTTTACCTTTCTTACCTTTAGTTTCTTCATTTGCAAAATAGGAATGCTATTACTTCATAGGATTATTATAAGACTTAAATGAAATATTTGTGATGCTACTTTATAAAGTGTAAAGTGGTATTTAAGTTTCTAATATTCTAAGTAATAATGTGTTATTTTACTTGTGTACTTGGTGAGTTATTTTCTAAAGGCCATGGTTTTAAAGACAGTAAAGTCACATTGCTCTAAGTTCAAATTCCAAATCTTCCTCTTGGTAGGAGTGTGGCCTGATCTCTCTTAGTTTCACTTTCTTCATCTATAAAATGAGAGTGATAATAGTATCTGTCTCATAGGGTTGTTGTGAAGATTAAATTATCTAATCCATGTCAAAATCCTTCCATCAGTGTTCAGCACATTCAATACATGTTACCTATTGTCATTATTATTCTTAAATTTAAAAAAAGAAACTCTTTTCATAAAGTAATGATCATCCTTACCATTTTTCAAGTGGCCATTCTGTTGTGACATACCCAAGCAATTAACTCAATTTTTCCTTAGTAGTAGATACATACGTGTAGAGAAGGCAATGGCAACCCACTCCAGTACTCTTGCCTGGAAAATCCCATGGGCAGAGGCGCCTGGTAGGCTGCAGTCCATGGGGTCACTAAGAGTCGGACACGACTGAGCAACTTTACTTTCACTTTTCACTTTCATGCATTGGAGAAGGAAATGGCAACCCACTCCAGTGTTCTTGCCTGGAGAATCCTAGGGACGGCGGAGCCTGGTGGGCTGCCATCTATGGGGTCACACAGAGTTGGACACAACTGAAGTGACTTAGCAGCAGTAGCAGCAGATATATATGTGAATACAGTGTTACAGTTTTCTTCAGTTAAGAAAACTCATTAACTTTATTTCAAGTGTTGGTATCCCTGATAAGTTGTGTGCATATCATATTTTGGCAAATGTAATTATATTTTGGGTGTGTGTCTGTGTTTAGTTGCTCAGTCGTGTCCAACTCTTGAGACTCCATGGATTGTAGCCCGCCAGGCTCCACTGTTCTTGGGATTTCCCAGGCAAGAGTACTGAAGTGGATTGCCATTTCCTTCTCTTGTATTTTGGGTATGGTAAGGAAATTGAGAAAATAACTCCTGAAAATAAATTCATTGAATAATAAAGGACCCTTTGAAATGTGATTACTCACTATTTTATTCATTCTTGGAATCAATTTTCACTTAAAAAAGGAAATCTGGCTATATTTATACTCACTAATAATTTGTGAGAATTAATTATGTAATCTATTTGAAAAGGATCACTGAAATGATCAAAAAAGCAGCCTTGAAGAATTAGTTAAAACATGCTGGAGATAATGAAATTAATGAAGTAATTTCTTCAGGTAAATGTTTAATATAAAGTCTGACTAAAACAGAGGCTAGAGTTAAATACAAAGGTTAGAGTTTTGAAAATATATGAATAACTTAAAGACTGTGTGATTTTTTGTTGTGTGCTGATAAGTTGAGCAAGATCTAGGGCAGAATAAAAGTTGAGATCAACTTGTAACATTGAGGTTAAAAATTTATGCTTTTTCTGTTCTCTGCAGAAGGCATGGCTTATTCTCCTTGTAGTTCATTTGTGATTGCTTTCACATTTTGTGTGTTAATACTTTGGTGAGGTATATAATATACAGGTGAATTAAATGTTTGAGGATTGCAGTATAGTTCTACACTCATTTCATCAGTCAGAATGTTGCAGTTTTGGCTTAATTGCAAAAAGAACCTAAGTCTCATGGTTTCTGTGACAACCTAAGGTCAGGTGACCTGGATATGTCCTGCCAAGCTGTTCCTGTGGAATAAATAGGCTGTTTGTAAACAGCATGGCTAAGCATTCTCTCACAAGATTTCTAGTTCACAAAGTATGAGGCAACTGGGTAAAAGGTCAAAGGTTAAAGGTATAAGTCATTTGGGCCTGTTCTTTTATAGAGTCTTTGGCTGCCTTTCAGACTGAGGTCTTGGAAGTAGTTCACACACAGGCCTTTTGCCAAAAGACTACTGAGAGTTGGCTCAGGCAGGATTCTATTACAAAATTCTCTCTCTTTCACTCTCTCTTTCTGTCTGAATCTTGCCTTCTGAAATTTATAAAAATGCAATGAATTTTAAAAAAGTATATAAGTGAGGCAACCAAATAAATTCATGTTTTAGAAGTAATTCTAGAATGACTTTTTTTGTTAGGGACAGAGGTCCACAAACTGAATTTATTATGATAAATTCTTGGAAAATGAATTGCCAAATACATTTTGAAAAAAGAGAAGTATATCTAAATAACAAATAAGATTAAAAGTATTGGCAGAAAAACTTGGGGCAATTGTAGGCTTTTTTAAAGAGGCAATAAATATCTGTTCCACCTAAGCCACCAGAGGCAGTCTTTAAACAGTCTAGTGAGATATTTTAACTAATGAGCTCTCCTACTATTATATGTTATGCTACTGAGTGTTAAGATTTGCTGTGTATTATGAATAAAAAGGTATAATTAGGCTTCCTCAATATTTGTTTCCCTTTAGATTTATTGCTGTTGTTATTCTTGCTCAGAGTAGGAATTCATTCCAGGAACAGAAACAAACAAAGTGAATATCAGATTTACCTTCTCTGACATTAAATCTTGGCTTTAAGAGCTTTCTTCAGCTTCTTGGCTATCATATTTGTCTACATTATTTGTTTCCTTCTGTTTGCACACCACTATAGATTTACAGTTTTTATCTTGGTCAATTTTGGTATTCATTCTTCCTTGGATTTGAAATATTTTGTTAATAAAGATGTGGGCACTGGATATTCTTAAGGTAGAAAAAGGCAGGGCAAGGGACAATGAAAAAATGACAGAAGAACTATTCCCAAAGACAGAGTGCGAGCCATAGGTCATTTGAACTGTAAAATCACTCTTCTGTGGGGTGGTAGCAGTTACAAAGAAATAACCCAGATAAAGGAAAAAATAAAAACATTTCATTGGGAAACTTAGTGTAACTCCTAGTAGAAACCAAAGCACACAGTTTGGATCCTAACCAGGGATAGCTTGGCTTTCATTATTTTATTGTGCTGATGAGGATAGGCTTGGGAATGATGGGACTTTCCAGTGTGCTTCATAAGTCCAGTTTCTTTTTTTCCCTTGTATTACAGTGAAACCAACACATTTATCTCTTAAACAGTATTTTTCTGAGAATATCTTAACTCACAGGTGGTCTTGTTTTTACTCTCTTCAGGAAAAAAATTTCTCTGAAGTTCTGTAAGTCATTTGCCTTTTTCTTTACCTTGAATTCCTTAATATCAGGAACATGCTGCACTATAAGGTATTACATATGTTGATAAACAGTTTTCTGTTTTATTAAATAAGAGGACAAATGACTTCCAACCAGACTGTGTTGAAAAATTAGAAAATGACAACTTTTAAAAGAACTTATTTTTGAAAGTTTAGACAGATCTTTACTTCTTTTTCCCATATACAGGTTGTCAAAGAAAAACTTGAAAAATGTTTATTTACTCTTTTAAAAATATTAACTTCAGAAAAGTAATCTTGGACAAGTCACTGAGTCTACCTGAATCTATTTTGTCATGGAGTCTAGAATTTGATCTTTAAGGTTTTTCCCAACTCCAAACTAAGTTGCATCTTACAAAATGTTTGTAGGATTGAGGAACTGACTTGCTAAATTTGGTATTTCTGTCACTTTTTTCAGTGAATAAAATGTTAAGGAAAAAGTGAATCAGGACCTTGAAGTACAAAAGATGCTGTGAATCCATTTAAAAAAGGCAATTACCATTGTATTCCCTTGTTTGCCTGCTTCCCTTTGACACTTCTACTACTGTTGGAGCTAATACCATTCGTCCTGCTGCTGCTGCCTCTGATGAGAAGGAAAGACTAGGTCGTTAGGCCAGCAAGTGGACTTCTTTAAGGCCTAAAGGAGAAGGCCAGGTGATCTCTGATGGAACCAGAGATTCATATTTCTGGTATAGAACTCTCTAATAAGAGTCATGAATGAAATGACCACTTGAAAACCTCCAAATCAGGAAGGACTTTGATTTTAATTAAAAATACAAATATTAGGTTTCTTACATTTCTTGGTTATTATAAATAATGCTGCAAAGAACACAGGAGTGTTGATACTTCTTCAATATCTTTGTTTTCATTTCCTCTGGATATATTTCCAGAAGTGAGATTACTGAACCACATGGTAGTTCTACTTGAAATTTTTTTGAGGAACTTTCATACTCTTTTCCATAGTGGTTGTACCAATTTACATTTCCACCAATAGTGCACAGGGTTCCCCTTTCTCTACATCCTCGCCAACTCTTGTCTTTTTTATGATCAGTTCAGTTCAGTCACTCAGTTGTGTCCAACTCTTTGCAACCCCATGGACTGCAGCATGCCAGGCCTCCCTGTCCATCACCAACTCCCGGAGTTTACTCAAACTCATGTCCATCAAGTTGGTGATGCCATCCAACCATCTCATCCTCTGTCATCCTCTTCTTCTCCCACCTTCAATCTTTCTCAGAATCAGGGTCTTTTCAAATGAGTCAGCTCTTTGCATCAGGTGGCCAAAGTATTGGAGTTTCAGCTTCAGCATCAGTCCTTCCAATGAATATTCAGGACTGGTTTCCTTTAGGAGGTACTGGTTGGATCTCCTTGCAGTCCAAGGGACTCTCAAGAATCTTCTCCAACACCACAGTTCAAAAGCATCAATTCTTTGGTGCTCAGTTTCCATTATAGTCCAACTTTCACATCTATAAATGGCTACTCGAAAAACCATAGCCTTGACTATAGGGACCTTGTTGGCAAAGTAATGTCTCTGCTTTTTAATATGCTGTCTAGGTTGGTCATAGCTTTTCTTCCAAGGAGCAAGCTTCTTTTAATTTCATGGTTGCAATCACCATCTGCAGTAATTTTGCAGTCCAAGAAAATAAAGTCTCTCACTGTTTCTATTATTTCCCCTTCTATTTGCCATGAAGTCATGAGACCCGCAGAGAAGGCGATGGCACCCCACTCCAGTACTCTTGCCTGGAAAATCCTATGGATGGTGGAGCCTGCTAGGCTGCAGTCCATGGGATCGCTAAGAGTCGGACATGACAGAGTGACTTCCCTTTCACTTTCACGCATTGGAGAAGGAAATGGCAACCCACTCCAGTGTTCTTACCTGGAGAATCCCAGGGACCGGGGAGCCTGGTGGGCTGCTGTCTATGGGGTCGACAGAGTCGAACATGACTGAAGCGACTTAGCAGCAGCAGCAGCAGTAGCAGCATGGGACTCAATGTCATGATCTTCGTTTTCTGAATGTTGAGTTTTAAGCCAATTTTTTCACTCTCCTCTTTCACTTTCATCAAGAGACTCTTTAGTTCTTCACTTTCTGCTCTAAGGGTGGTGTCATCTCAGGTGTCATACCTGAGATTATTGATATTTCTCCCAGCAATCTTGATTCCAGCTTGTGCTTCATCCAGCCTGGCATTTCACATAATATACTCTGCATATAAGTTAAATAAGCAAGGTGACAATATACAGCCTTGACATACTCCTCTCCCAATTTGGAACCAGTCTGTTGTTCGATGTCCAGTTCTAACTGTTGCTTCTTGACTTGCATACAGATTTCTCAGGAGGCGGGTCAGGTGGTCTGGTATTCCCGTCTCTTTAAGAATTTTCCCTAGTTTGTTGTGATCCACACAGTTAAAGGCTTTGCCGTAGTCAATAAAGTAGAAGTAGATGTTTTTCTGGAACTTTCTTGCTTTTTCAATGATCCAGCAAATGTTGACAATTTGATCTCTGGTTCCTCTGCCTTTTCTAAATCCAGCTTGAACATCTGAAAGTTTATGGTTCACATACTGTTGAAGCCTGGCTTGAAGAATTTTAAGCATTACTTTGCTAGTGAGATGAGTGCAATTGTGCAGTAGTTTGAACATTCTTTGGCATTACCTTTGTTTTTGATGATAACTATTCTAAATAGGTGTGAGATGATGTCCTGTGGTTTTAATTTGCATTTTCCTGATGATTAGAGATATTGAGTGCCTTTTCATGTACCTTTTGGCTGTTGGTATGTTTTTGTAAAAATGTCTGTTCAGTTCTTCTGCCCACTTATAAATCAGATTTTTTGGCTATTGAGCTGTATGGATTGTTTATATATTTTGGATATTAACCCTATATGATGTGTATGATTTGCAACTATTTTTTTTCTTTTCATTGGTTTCCTCTTCATTTTGTTCATAGTTTCCTTTGCTGAGCAGAAGCTTTTGAGTTTTATATAATCCTTTTTATTAATTTTTGCTGCACCATGTGGCAGGCAGGATTTTATTTCCCCCTACCAGTGATCATGGGGTTGCAAAGAATCGGACACGACTGAGCGACTGAACTGAACTGAACCAGTGATCAGACCTACGTGCCCTGCAGTGGAAGCACGGTGTCTAACCACTGGACCACCAGGAAAATACCCTCAATTGTTTGTTTTTGCTTTTCTTGCCTTTGTTCTTATATTGATAGCTTATAGTGAACTGTGTCAGATTTGTGATCTCCGAAGGAGAGGATTTAGCTTTGGGACCAGGGACCAGGCTTGATCACGCAAGAGCTTTGGTGTAGCAGAGTTTTATTAAAGTGAAAAAGGGACAGAGAAAGTTTCTGACATAGACATCAGAAGAGGGACAGAGAGTGCCCCCTGGCTAGTCTTAGCAAGGGAATTTTATACTTTTTAAATTGGTTGTTACACTAAATCAAAAGAATGTCTCAAGGTTGTAAAGATCTTACTAGACCCATTCCCACAATTTACATTTTAAGATGACAGGGTTAGAACTAACAATAGAAAGATCTTACTTAGACCCATTCTTATAATATACATTCTAAGATAACAGGATTAGTCAGAAGGTTTTCAAGAAGGAGAAACTGTCCTCAAGCAGGATACATCGTTGTTATATATAATCTTTACTAAAGAATGTAGAAAAAAAAGTTTTTCCTTTCCTCCTCTTTAAGAATCTAGACCCTATCTCCTCCTGAAGAGCCCCTTTTACCTCCTCGTGGACCCTGCACTTCTCATCAACCTGCCTAAGAATTGGCTCTCTCAGTATCCAATCCAGAAATTCATTACCAAGACCTGATGTCAATGAGCTTCAGTCAGTTCAGCTGCTCAGTCGTGTCTGACTCTTTGTGACCCCATAGACTGCAGCATGCTAGGCTTCTCTGTCCATCACCAGCTCCTGGAGTTTACCGAAACTCATGTCCATTGAGTCGGTGATGCCATCCAACTATCTCATCTTCTGTCGTCTCCTTGTCCTTCCACCTTCAATCTTTCCTAGCATCAGGGTCTTTTCAAATGAGTCAGCTCTTTGCATCAGGTGGCCAAAGTATTGGAGTTTCAGTTTCAACATCAGTCCTTCCAATGAACATTCAGAACTGATTTCCTGTAGGATGCACTGGTTGGATCCCCGTGCAGTCCAAGGGACTCTCAAGAGTCTTCTCCAATACCACAGTTTGAAAGCATCAATTCTTTGTCGCCTCAATGAGCTTACCTTCTGTTTTCTTCTAGGACTTTTGCAGTTTCAGGTCTTTGTTCAAATCTTTAATCCATTTTGAGTTGATTTTGTGTATTGTAGAAGATAGGGGTCCAGTTTCATTCTTTTGCATGTACTTAATGCCTAAACCATACTGTTTTGATTACTATAGATACATTGTTAGAAAACAGGAAATGTAGATTCTTCCAGTCTTGTCCTTTTTTTTTTCTCAAGATTGCTTTGGCTACTTGAAGTCCTTTGTGGTTCCGTATGCATTTTGGCTGTTTTTTCTGTTTTTGTGAAAAATGCCATTGTTTTTTTCATAGTGATTGCATTGAATCTGTAGATTGCTTTGAGTAGTGTTGACATTTTAATATTAATTTTCCAAGCCACGAACACTGAGATTCTTTCCATTTTTATATGTCTTCTTCAGTTTCTTTCATCAGTGTCTCATAGTTTTCAGTGTATAAAATCTTTCACATTCTTGGTTCAGTTTATTCTTAGGTATTTTAGTCTTTTGATGCAATTACAATTAGGATTATTTTCTTAATTTCTCTTTCTGATATAAAAATGTATGGAAATACAGTTTATTTTTATATTAATTTTTGTATCCTGCAACATTACTGAATTTATTGATTAGTCCTAACTGTGTGTGTGTATGTTATGTCTTGAGGATTTTCTGTATGTAATATGTCATCTACAAACAGAGACAGTTTTAATTCTTCCTTTCCAATTTGAATGTCTTTTCTGGTTCAAATTATTGCCAGATAGCTCTGGGTAGGACTTCCTATACTGTGTTGAATAAAAGTGATGAAAGTGGGCATCCCTGTCTTGTTCCTGGACTTAGAGGAAAGCTTTCAATTTTTTTGTCACTGAGTATGTTAGCTTTGGCTTGTCATGGATGGCCTTTATTAGCTTGAGGTATGCACACTTAATACCTAGTTTGTGAGAATTTTATCATTCAGATCAGATCAGTCGCTCAGTCGTGTCCGACTCTTTGCGACCCCATGAACTGCAGCACGCCAGGCCTCCCTGTCCATCACCAACTCCCGGAGGTCACTCAGACTCACATCCATCGAGTCAGTGATGCCATCCAGCCATCTCATCCTCTGTCGTCCCCTTCTCCTCCTGCCCCCAATCCTTCCCAGCATCAGAGTCTTCTCCAATGAGTCAACTCTTCGCATGAGGTGGCCAAAGTACTGGAGTTTCAGCTTTAGCATCATTCCTTCCAAAGAAATCCCAGGGCTGATCTCCTTCAGAATGGACTGGTTGGATCTCCTTGCAGTCCAAGGGACTCTCAAGAGTCTTCTCCAACACCACAGTTCAAAAGCATCAATTCTTCGGTGCTCAGCCTTCTTCACAGTCCAGCTCTCACATCCATACATGACCACAGGAAAGACCATAGCCTTGACTAGGCGAACCTTTGTTGGCAAAGTGATGTCTCTGCTTTTGAATATGCTATCTAGGTTGGTCATAACTTTCCTTCCAAGGAGTAAGCGTCTTTTAATTTCATGGCTGCAGTCACCATCTGCAGTGATTTTGGAGCCCAGAAAAAGAAAGTCTGACACTGTTTCCACTGTTTCCCCATCTATTTCCCATGTAGTGATGGGACCAGATGCCACGATCTTCGTTTTCTGAATGTTGAGCTTTAAGCCAACCTTTTCACTCTCCACTTTCACTTTCATCAAGAGGCTTTTTAGTTCCTCTTCACTTTCTGCCATAGGGGTGGTATCATCTGCATATCTGAGGTTATTGATATTTCTCCCAGCAATCTTGATTCCAGCTTGTGTATCTTCCAGTCCAGCATTTCTCATGATGTACTCTGCATAGAAGTTAAATAAACATGGTGACAATATACAGCCTTGACGTACTCCTTTTCCTATTTGGAACCAGTCTGTTGTTCCATGTCCAGTTCTAACTGTTGCTTTCTGACCTGCATACAGATTTCTCAAGAGGCAGATCAGGTGGTCTGGTATTCCCATCTCTCTCAGAATTTTCCACAGTTTATTGTGATCTACACAGTCAAAGGCTTTGGTATAGTCAATAAAGCAGAAATAGATGTTTTTCTGGAACTCTCTTGCTTTTTCCATGATCCAGCGGATGTTGGCAATTTGATCTCTGGTTCCTCTGCCTTTTCTAAAACCAGCTTGAACATCAGGAAGTTCTTGGTTCACATATTGCTGAAGCCTGGCTTGGAGAATTTTGAGCATTACTTTACTAGCGTGTGAGATGAGTGCAATTGTTCGGTAGTTTGAGCACTCTTTGGCATTGCTTTTCTTTGGGATTGGGATGAAAACTGACCTTTTCCAATCTCGTGGCCACTGCTAAGTTTTCCAAATTTGCTGGCATATTGAGTGCAACACTTTCACAGCATCATCTTTCAGGATTTGGAATAGCTCCACTGGAATTCCATCACCTCCACTAGCTTTGTTTGTAGTGATGCTTTCTAAGGCCCACTTGACTTCACATTCCAGGATGTCTGGCTCTAGGTCAGTGATCACACCATCATGATTATCTGGGTCGTGAAGCTCTTTTTTGTACAGTTCTTCTGTGTATTCTTGCCACCTCTTCTTAATATCTTCTGCTTCCGTTAGGTCCATACCATTTCTGTCCTTTATCGAGCCCATTTTTGCATGAAGAGATTCCCTTGGTATCTCTGATTTTCTTGAATAGATCCTTAGTCTTTCTCATTCTGTTGTTTTCCTCTATTTCTTTGTATTGATCGCTGAAGAAGGCTTTCTTATCTCTTCTTGCTATTCTTTGAAACTCTGCATTCAGATGCAAAATTGCATTCAGATGCAATTTTATCATTCAGATCAGATCAGTCGCTCAGTCGTGTCCGACTCTTTGCGACCCCATGAAACTCCCCAGGTCAGTAAGGGCCCAATATGCTACTGGAGATCAGTGGAGAAATAACTCCAGAAAGAATGAAAGGATGGAGCCAAAACAAAAAGAATACCCAGCTGTGGATGTGTCTGGTGATAGAAGCAAAGTCCGATGCTGTAAAGAGCAATATTGCATAGGAACCTGGAATGTCAGGTCCATGAATCAAGGCAAATTGGAAGTGGTCAAACAAGAGATGGCAAGAGTGAATGTCGACATTCTAGGAATTAGCGAACTAAAATGGACTGGAATGGGTGAATTTAACTCAGAGGACCATTATATCTACTACTGTGGGCAGGAATCCCTCAGAAGAAATGGAGTAGCCATCATGGTCAACAAAAGAGTCCGAAATGCGGTACTTGGATGCAATCTCAAAAATGACAGAATGATCTCTGTTCGTTTCCAAGGCAAACCATTCAATGTCACAATAATCCAAGTCTATGTCCCAACCAGTAACGCCGAAGAAGCTGAAGTTGAAAGGTTCTATGAAGACCTACAAGACCTTTTAGAATTAACACCCAAAAAAGATGTCCTTTTCATTATAGGGGACTGGAATGCAAAAGTAGGAAGTCAAGAAACACCTGGAGTAACAGGCAAATTTGGCCTTGGAATACGGAATGAAGCAGGGCAAAGACTAATAGAGTTTTGCCAAGAAAATGCACTGGTCATAGCAAATACCCTCTTCCAACAACACAAGAGAAGACTCTATACATGGACATCACCAGATGGTCAACACCGAAATCAGATCGATTTTATCATTAATTGATGTTAAATTTTTTGGATGCTTTTTCTGTATCGAGATGATAATATGATTTTTATCCTTCATTTTGTTAATATTGTGCATCATATTGATGGATTTGCAGACATTGAACCATTCTTGTATCCCTGGCATAAATCCCACTTAGTCATGGTTTGTGATCCTTTTAATGTTTTGTTGGACTTGGTTTACCAGTATTTTGTTGAGGATTTTTACAGCTGTGTTCATCAGGGATATTGGCCTATAATTTTCTTTTCTTGTAATGTCCTTGTCTGGTTTCAGTTTCATGGTAGAGATGGCTTCATACAATGAGTTTGAAATTGTTCATTCCTCTTCTGTCTTTTCAAAGAGCTTGAGAAGGATTGGTATGAATTCCTTAAATGTTTGGTAGAATTCACAGTGAAGCTGTTCAGTTCTAGACTTTCTTTTTTTTTGGAGGCTTTGATTACTGATTTCTTGTCTGTTTAGATTTTCAGTTGTGATTCAGTCTTGGGAGGTTGTGTGTTTGTATTCGTCTAGGTGGTCTAATTTTTTGCCAGAGAATTCTACACAGAAGTCTCTTATGATCCTTTGTATTTGATATCAGTTGTAATATTTCCTCTTTCACCTATTATTTTATTTGTTTGACTCCTCTTTCTTTTTTCTTGGTAAATTTTAGTTAAATGGTTATCTATTTTGCTTATCTTTTCAAAAAAACCAGCTTAGTTTCACTTTACTTTTTTTAATTGAAGTATAGTTGATTTACTTTATTGAGGTGTAGTTGGTGTTGTGTTAGCTTCAGATGTACAGAAAGTGATTCAGTTATACAGATATATGAAAGTGGAGAGTGAAAAAGTTGACTTAAAGCTCAACATTCAGAAAACGAAGATCATGGCATGTGGTTCCATCACTTCATGGGAAATAGGTGGGGAAACAGTGGAAACAGTGTCAGACTTTCTTTTTCTGGGCTCCAAAATCACTGCAGATGGTGACTGCAGCCATGAAATTAAAAGACCCTTACTCCTTGGAAGGAAAGTTATGACCAACCTAGATAGCATATTCAAAAGCAGAGACATTACTTGGCCAACAAAGGTTCGTCTAGACAAGGCTATGGTTTTTCCTGTGGTCATGTATGGATGTGAGAGTTGGACTGTGAAGAAGGCTGAGCGCCCGAAGAATTGATGCTTTTGAACTGTGGTGTTGGAGAAGACTCTTGAGAGTCCCTTGGACTGCAAGGAGATCCAACCAGTCCATTCTGAAGGAGATCAGCCCTGGGATTTCTTTGGAAGGAATGATGCTAAAGCTGAAACTCCAGTATTTTGGCCACTTCATGTGAAGAGTTGACTCATTGGAGAAGACTCTGATGCTGGGAGGGATTGGGGGCAGGAGGAGAAGGGGACGACAGAGGATGAGATGGCTGGATGGCATCACTGACTTGATGGATGTGAGTCTGAGTGACCTCCGGGAGTTGGTGATGGACAGGGAGGCCTGGCGTGCTGCGATTCATGGGGTCGCAAAGAGTTGGACAGGACTGAACAACTGAACTGAACTGATTCTGCACTCAGGAGACCCTGTATGTTTCTTCTGTTGAATGAAAAAGGAGAATATTAACACAATATTTTTTGCTTGATCTTATTAAAATTTCAATGGTTAGTCTACTTGTCTAGGCATTTTTCTTTGGTTGAGTATGTTAAATATGTGAAAATGACACTGTGGATTGACAGCTTTTCCAGATAGATCTGACATTCTTTCTTCAGAAAAAGGAGAATATGGAAATGTCCATAGAGTGGAGACTAACCAAATTATTTCCAACTTAAAAGATATAAAAGTAAACAACTAAAACTAAAAATTTTAGCTTTCTTTCCTTCCTTATATATATGTGTGTTAGTCACTCAGTCATGTCTGACTCTTTGCAACTGCGTAGACTGTAGTCTGCCAGGCTCCTCTGTTCATGGAGTTCTCCAGGCAAGAATACTGGAGTGGGTAGCCATTCCCTTCTCCAGGGGATCTTTCTGACCCAGGGACTGAACCCAGGTCTCCTGCATTGCAGGCAGATTCTTTACTGTCTGAGAGTGAAGACTAACCAAAACAAATTATTTCCAACTTAAAAGAGGCAAAAGTAAATAAACAACTAAAACTAAAAATTTTAATTTCATTTTCCTCCTTACATATGTAGTTTTATACAGTTTTTAAAGATTACTCCATTTACAGTTATTACAAAATATTGGCTATATTCCCTTTCTTGTACCATATATCCTTGCAGACTGTCTTAAAGCCGACAGTTTGTATGTCTCACTCCCCCACACCTGTATTGCTGGTACCACTGATTTGTTCTCTATGAGTTTGTAAAAAATAAAATTTTAAACAATTTTACTTTTTGAGAATTTGGTTTTTAAATAGGTAGACCACATTTTTCTTTTTGAAGTATGTGATTTACATAGAGTTTAATAAGATCTATTTATTAGATCTTATTTATTAAAAACCCTATGAATCTTAACATTTAGACTTTATAGTGATGCTCAATTTGTCTGTTTATAAATAGTATTTTAAAAAATCTTAGCTAGAAGAAATGTCAGTTTGTACTTAGTCATCACTGATGAGTAATATTCTAGAATTTTTTCTCTTAGTTTAGACTTTTTAAATGTTATTTTAGTCTTAATTTTTCAGACATATTAAAGTGTTACATTGAACCAAATATGTAGCAGCAGTAATTGATTGTAGAATCATTTTCTATAAAAGATCACACATTTCTTTTAATCAAGGTGGATACTTTCCTTTATGTCAAACATTAAGAATCATCGGACAATAACAACAGACGTGGGCTCTAACATGCTTGTCTAAATAGAAAGCATGGTTTTATAAGGTATTCTTTTGGAAAATTTAATATACATATATGTATGCTGCTGCTGCTGCTAAGTCGCTTCAGTCATGTCCGACTCTGTGCGATCCCATAGACGGCTGTCCCTGGGATTCTCCAGGCAAGAACACTGGAGCGGGTTGCCATTTCCTTCTCCAATGCATGAAAGTGAAAAGTGAAAGTGAAGTCGCTCAGTCGTGTCCGACTCTTAGCGACCCCATGGACTGGAGCTTACCACGCTCCTCCGTCCATGGGATTTTTCAGGCAAGAGTACTGGGGTGGGGTGCCATTGCCTTCCCTACATATATGTATAGATCCATATTATTTACGGAGAAGGCAATGGCACCCCACTCCAGTACTCTTGCTTGGAAAATCCCATGGACTGGTAGGCTGCAATCCATGGGGTCGCTAAGAGTCAGATACGACTGAGCGACTTCACTTTCACTTTTCACTTTCATGCATTGGAGAAGGAAATGGCAACCCACTCCAGTGTTCTTGCCTGGAGAATCCCAGGGACGGGGGAGCCTGGTGGGCTGCCGTCTATGTGGTCACACAGAGTCCAACACGACTGAAGTGACTTGGCGTAGCATATTCTTTAATGGGAATAACATATAGCCTAACAAGTAAGTTATTACTGACATATGCAGTGTAGAAATAGAAGTTAAGGGTTCTCTCAGCATCATAAAGTTGGCAATTTTTTGAGTACGTTATTATTTCCACACATGTGAATATTAGTATGGGTATATACCTTTATGCTTTCTATCTTAGTGACTTCTACTAAATTTATAGTATAAATTTACTTTACTTAAATACATATATGGAAATTTAGTCAAAAAGAGAAATTAAAATATTCTCCTCAATAAATGTAAGTTGGGAGTGAATGTGGGATGTAAATCTTCTTTGCCTGTCAGTCTCATTATTTTTTTTTAATGTGAACTGGGATGAGCGTGGTTCTAGAGTTTCGTTTCAGTTCAGTTCATTTGCTCAGTCGTGTCCAACTCTTTGCGACCCCATGAATCGCAGCACGCCAAGCCTTCCTGTCCATCACCAACTCCCAGAGTTTACTCAAACTCATGTCCATCGAGTCAGTGATGCTATTCGGCCATCTCATCCTCTGTCATCCCCTTCTCCTCCTGCCCCCAGTCCCTCCCAGCATCAGGGTCTTTTCCAGTGAGTCAACTCTTCGCATGAGGTGGCCAAAGTATTGAAGTTTCAGCTTTAGCATCAGTCCTTCCAATGAACACCCAGGACTGATCTCCTTTAGAATGGCCTGGTTAGATCTCCTTGCAGTCCAAGGGACTCTCAAGAGTCTTCTCCAACACCACAGTTCAAAAGCATCAATACTTCAGCACTCAGCTTTATTCACACTCCAACTGTCACATCCATACATGACCACTGGAAAAACCATAGCCTTGACTAGATGGACCTTTGTTGGCAAAGTAATATCTCTGCTTTTTAATATGCTGTCTAGGTTGGTCATAACTTTCCTTCCAAGGAGTAAGCGTCTTTTAATTTCATGGCTGCAGTCACTATCTGCAGTGATTTTGGAGCCCCCAAAAATAAAGTCTGACACTGTTTCCCCATCTATTTTCCATAAAGTTATGTATATATTTTCAATGTAATATGAAATGCAAGCTAACTAATTCTTCTGGTACTCAATCAAAGGAAAAAAAACTGACTATGAGAGAAAGTGTGTCCATCTTCAGTGTGCCATTGACCATATGCAAATTTTCCTTATATGCTGACTTTAGATCCTAATCCCCAAGAGAGAAGTCACTTAGCTAGTGATTTTTTGGTTTAATTTAAAATGTTAAAATTTAAAAATGTTAATAGTCTACTAGACTATTTTAATCTACTTTAAATCTAACTTAATAGACTTTTGCACCAGCCTGTCATGATTATTTCTCACGTACATGTTGTAGGGAGCCCACAGGAACACAATGCTGTGGGTTAAATGATTAGTTCTGAGATCTTGAAGCCCAGACCAGTTTCTTTACTGCTACTATCCTACCTTTGTGTATGGATGTTTTGCTTCAATTTTTATACAGCATCCAAAGTACTTTCACCATGCGTGTCATTGAACCTTGCCTGTCATGTAATTGTTATTAAATTTTTGAGGAGTAAATGAAAACTGTTGCATGGAGTCATGGTTCTCATTTTAAAGATGAATAAACAAGTACAGGTGAAGACAAATGTATTACCTTGGAATGATAAGATCTGGGTTCATATTCCATTTCTGAAATTATGTGGATTAGGATTTGGAAAAAACTCTTTTGAGTCTCTTTTTTTTCACCTGTAAAATGGGGTTTTGAAGATAACTTGGAGGATTGAATGAAATCACTTATGTGAAAATGTTTTAAACTGTAAAGTTCCATCAAATACAAAGTCAGGATTACAGTGTTCTACTGCACTGAAAGTAAAGTTGCATCCGACTCTTTGGATTATACAGTCCATGGAATTCCAGGCCAGAATACAGGAGTGAGTACCCTTTCCCTTCTCCAGGGGATCTTCCCAACCCAGGGATCGAACCCAGGTTTCCCACATTGCATGCAGATTCTTTACCAGCTGAGCCACAAGGGAAGCCCAAGAATAATGGAGTGGGTAGTCTTTCCCTTTTCCAGGGGATCTTCCTAACCCAGGAATCGAACCAGGGTCTTCTGCATTGCAGGTGGATTCTTTACCAACTGAGCTATCAGGGAAGCTTATTCTACTGCTTACTACTCGTAAATCCATCATTTTAATTATATGTTTGAAAAAACCAGCTCAGTGCTCTTTCTACTGTTCACACACAGTTTCAGGTCTGGAGATACTTGGTCTACTTACTACTAGGTCTGTTTCATATTATTAATATTTATCATAAATTAAGTTTTGCAAAACTCTTGTTCAAACTTCAAAGGTCATTTTATGCCTATAATATATTATAGAAGTCCTTTGAATGAATGTTTCTTTTCTTCTCCCCTCCAACTGCAGTTCAAACTTACTCACATTTGTAAACTACGAAGAGTTATGTAATAGGTTGTCCACACACTTTGATTCTTCCTGCTTTAACTCAAGTCTTTCCCAGAATAAGGGATAAAATTCTTTGTGACCAGTTTGTGTATTTCATTCCTGTCTTCTGAAAAGAAGACTTAAAATAAACTTAATAATAACTAATCAGTTATGACATTTAAGTTTTATAGTATGAGTGTATGAAAATAAATTACCTATTATACCTAGTAACATTGTAAATTTATAAAAGATATTTCATATTTCTTAAATTTGTTTCATCTCATCCTGAGATATTTTGAGGATATTGTGCAATTGCATAGCTTTTTTTCTTTGCCTTAAATATCCAATTTATTGTACTTTGAAACAATAGGATTGTACTCTGAAACCTACTGTAAATAAATAAATTAACAAAAGCTAAACTACCAAGAACGGAGGAGGCAATGGCACCCCATTCCAGTACTCTTGCCTGGAAAATCCCATGGACGGAGGAGCCTGGTAGGCTGCAGTCCATGGGGTTGCTAAGAGTCGGATACGACTGAGCAACTTCACTTTCACTTTTCACTTTCATGCATTGGAGAAGGAAATGGCAACCCACTCCAGTGTTCTTGCCTGGAGAATCCCAGGGACGGGGGAGCCTGGTGGGCTGCTGTCTATGGGGTCGCACAGAGTAGGACACGACTGAAGCGACTTAGCAGCAAACTACCAAGAAGTTCCCTGAGGGTTTAGTGGCCCGAGTTTGATTCACAGTTGGGGAGCTGAGATCCTGCAACCTGTGCTGTGTTACTAAGTAAATAAATAAAAAGACTCTTAATTAAAAAAGTTAAACCAATATAGAAGAAAATGTGAAATGGAAATACGTAGTTGAATAAATAAGGATTGTAGAGGACTAACAGGAGATATCATCAGTGTGTTTCTTACTTGGTAGTTGTTTTCTTTTAGGAAAAATCTTATCAGCTGGAGAGGGTTACTCTTTTCTTTGAAGCTAGCTCTGGTTTCTCTGAAATCAGATTTTGTATTCCCAAAGCTCCACTCTGCAATGCCAGCACAAACATACATTAACAGCTGTACAACACTTTAAAATAAAGGGGTGGAAAGAAGGTATCAAGCAATTGCTTACTGTGCTTTAGAACCTTTAGAAGTTTTTGAAAAGCTTCTGGAGTTTTAGGGAGAGGGAAAATAAGAGTAAAAAGACTTCATGAAGAGCATATATCAAATAATAATGTAAATTAATTGAAAAGACTGTATTCTATCAGCGAGAGATTCAGGAAAATACTCCCATTGTATTTTACAAACTAAGTACAGGATGGTTTGTGTTAGCTGCGTAATTGAGTAAATCTGCTACATGGTTTCTTTTTGTAGTTTGGTAGATATGTGCTGTTCTTGTGAATCTTTTATTAACTAGTGCATTGTGTAGTGAAAGAAATGTAGTAACTCTAAATAAAAAGTGAGACCTATTGTTTTGATGTGAAGTACTCAGATTATTCTGTTCCAGTTTCTTAACTTCACAGAGGTATCCTGCTAGTTTAATTTTAGTATTGCTGCCTTGCATTTTAAGCATCTCTAACTTTATATTATTATTTGTGGTGGCAGTATATTTACACGTAATGTGTATATACTTTGTGTGTACCAAAATAGGCACACTAAGAGGCAGTGCCATTTGAGGAGAAAACGTCATTCGTTTTTTCATTCCTTTGTGTGCTGTTTGTGTCAGGTCCAAGTTAACTGCCCAGGTTCTAGTATCGCGTTACATTAATTATGAGAACTCGGTCATCAGTTTGTTCATGGTAGAATTATTAGTTTCATACTATGTGCCTTTTCAACAGATTTCAGAAATCGCTGGATGTAAGATATTAATGAAGCTGCATTCTCTTTTCAGTTTATTACCTTACATTTAAATATAAAAAGACAAAATTGGTATACAAAAGAGACAAAAATGATATATTTCTTGGATATATAGCTGTGCTTTGCGGGAAGTCTTCCGGCATTATGTCCATTCAGTCACCTATATATTGAGGACCAGTTTATTTATAGGAGATGGATAGACTTTCTAAAAGTGAAAGAAAACAATATTTTGTTAATAGCACCCATTGATTAACACGTATTTATTGATCATTTGCTGTCAGTCAGATATTGTGCTAGATGCTGAGAATAAATTATACTTACTTATAATCTAGTGAAAGAGATCTAAAGTTATTTGATATTAGTCAAATAACTTTAGAGTTAAATTTTGAATTAATTCCTAAGGAGAGGTATGTGAGATCTTATGAGAAAATACAACACTTGACAGAAATGTAAAAATAATAGGTACATATTTGAATGACAAAAATGATAAAAGAATTAGGAAATTACCCTTAGTAATTGATAACAATTATTACATGTGTCATATATCCCAGAGTTCTAGTGGTAAGAGTTTTGATAAAATTATCGGTGGAAGTAATTTTCCGTTGGCTAAGTGAACTTAAACAATTTTAATGTAATAAAGAACTATATAAAATAGATGATAAAAGCGATGTTGAGTGTAAAATCTGGACCATTATAGAAAACCCCATGGCTTTATTTTATATGCTTGGAATTGGTGTAATAAATTCATGTGTTAAATTATTATTTTTTTACATGTCACTTTCTTATACAGTGTTTCTTTGCCTTGAAATACAGGAAAATATAGCAACTTGGAAACTATGAAGATAGCCAAAATATAATTCCTTTTTTTAAGATTTTAATGGAAACATTAAAATTTATATCATTTTTTCATTGATATTTTTACTTTTTTGAAACTTAACTTTATAAAGGAAAGCCATTAGCTTCACTTTAAATTTGTCAGTTTTGCTTTGTTACATGAAACTATTCATAATGTTGTTTAAATTGCATTTACTATAAGAAATTTAAAAAATTAAAAATGACTTTTAGTTTTATAAAATATTTCTCTTTATTTTCACAATCAAAGTGTAAATTTAAAATTCCTTAAAACTGGCTATGTAGCATTTTTTAGTTCTAGTTGTTGTTCAGTCACAGTTGTGTCCAACTCTTTGTGACCCCACAGACTTTATCACGCCAAGCTCCTCTGTCTTCCACTGTCTCCCAGAGTTTGCTCAGATTCATGTCCATTGAGTCAGTAATACTATCTATCTCATCCTCTGCCGCTCCCTTCTTTTTTTGCCTTCAATCTTTCCCAGCATCAGGGTCTTTTCCAATGAGTTGACTCTTTACATCAGGCAGTCAAAGTATTGGAACTTCAGCTTCAGCAGCAGTCCTTCCAGTGAATATTCAGGGCTGATTTCCTTGAAATGACTGGTTTGATTGCCAGTCACTCCTAAATGAGAGTTCTAGTTACACTGTTATATAATGTTAAATCTGTC
Organism: Tragelaphus eurycerus; assembly: GCA_935064755.1. Classification (NCBI taxonomy): domain Eukaryota; kingdom Metazoa; phylum Chordata; class Mammalia; order Artiodactyla; family Bovidae; genus Tragelaphus; species Tragelaphus eurycerus. Next base: position 1,639,553 of record CAKXYN010000014.1, read on the forward strand.
TCCCTAAGTTTTTAATTCAATGTATCAGAAAGAATTGCCGCTAGTAAAATATTCTCTTGCTTAAACTGAAAAAAAAAGGATATAACAATATTTAACTTCTTACTAGTTACTGAATGGTAGATAATTTACAAATAATCTCGAATTTATATACTATTAGCATTTCCTCTGTTTGCAGGGAAACTGGCCAGACTTTATGACAGCACAGAATCTCTCATTTCATTACACAAGCTCTTTGAATGAATTTCATATTTTAATGGATGCTGGAGGTAAAAATCCCTTGGTGGATTGGAAGCTGAGAGAAGAAAAACATATGCCTTTGGATTGTATATTTTAATCATGAGGATATTGCCATTTATGTTCATTCCCCCCCACCCCACCCCTTTTGGCTATTTTCAATTTAGATTTATCAAAAAGTAGCAATTTACTGCATTTATAGTTTTTGGTATAGAATATTCAGTACTGGGTGTTACTAGAAATACCAAACTGAAATATTTTCTTCTGTCTTCTCTCTCAGTCCTTGGATTTCAAACAAATGTTCCTTTAAGTAGTCTTGAATTTAACATTCAGCCGTGTTATTTTGGCTTTGAATATACAGTAGAACATGAAAGAAAAGTTGAGTGTTTCAAAGTAAACTGTATATATTCAAATTCACTGTAATCTTATCTATAAACTCCTAGTTTATAATGGTCTCCATGAGGGTCAACTGTTGCAGGTAGAATTAATGAACGTAAAATGCTCTTCTCCTCTTTGTGTAGATGACATGCTCTTCTCTATTTCTCAATCCTTGCAGTCTCCAAGCTTGAATTTTCCCTTATGCTAAAAAACAAAAGTACTTAGGTACAGTAAGAATACTGTCCTTCCCCTCATCATGGTTGAGAAGTCAATCACAGGAGACATTTGTTAAGTTCTATACATATCTTGCCGAAGAAGCTGAAGTTGAAAGGTTCTATGAAGACCTACAAGACCTTTTAGAATTAACACCCAAAAAAGATGTCCTTTTCATTATAGGGGACTGGAATGCAAAAGTAGGAAGTCAAGAAACACCTGGAGTAACAGGCAAATTTGGCCTTGGAATACGGAATGAAGCAGGGCAAAGACTAATAGAGTTTTGCCAAGAAAATGCACTGGTCATAGCAAATACCCTCTTCCAACAACACAAGAGAAGACTTTATACATGGACATCACCAGATGGTCAACACCGAAATCAGATCGATTATATTCTTTGCAGCCAAAGATGGAGAAGCTCTATCCAATCAGCAAAAACAAGACCAGGAGCTGACTGTGGCTTGGACCATGAACTCCTTATTGCCAAATTCAGACTGAAATTGAAGAAAGTAGGGAAAACTACTAGACCATTCAGGTATGACCTAAATCAAATCCCTTATGATTATACAGTGGAAGTGAGAAATAGATTTAAGGGCCTAGATCTGATAGAGTGCCTGATGAACTATGGAATGAGGTTCGTGACATTGTACAGGAGACAGGGATCAAGACCATCCCCATGGAAAAGAAATGCAAAAAAGCAAAATGGCTGTCTGGGGAGGCCTTACAAATAGCTGTGAAAAGAAGAGAAGCGAAAAGCAAAGGAGAAAAGGAAAGATATAAACATCTAAATGCAGAGTTCCAAAGACTAGCAAGAAGAGATAAGAAAGCCTTCTTCAGTGATCAATGCAAAGAAATAGAGGAAAACAACAGAATGGGAAAGACTAGGGATCTCTTCAAGAAAATCAGAGATACCAAAGGAACATTTCATGCAAAGATGGGCACGATAAAGGACAGAGATGGTGTGGACCTAACAGAAGCAGAAGATATTAAGAAGAGGTGGCAAGAATACACAGAAGAACTGTACAAAAAAGAGCTTCAAGACCTAGATAATCATGATGATGTGATCACTGACCTAGAGCCAGACATCTTGGAATGTGAAGTCAAATGGGCCTTAGAAAGCATCACTAGGAACAAAGCTAGTGGAGGTGATGGAATTCCAGTGGAGCTATTCCAAGTCCTGAATGATGATGCTGTGAAAGTGCTACACTCAATATGCCAGCAAATTTGGAAAACTCAGCAGTGGCCACAGGACTGGAAAAGGTCAGTTTTCATCCCAATCCCAAAGAAAGGCAATGCCAAGGAGTGCTCAAACTACCGAACAATTGCACTCATCTCACACGCTAGTAAAGTAATGCTCAAAATTCTCCAAGCCAGGCTTCAGCAATATGTGAACCGTGAACTTCCTGATGTTCAAGCTGGTTTTAGAAAAGGCAGAGGAACCAGAGATCAAATTGCCAACATCCGCTGGATCATGGCAAAAGCAAGAGAGTTCCAGAAAAACATCTATTTCTGCTTTATTGACTATGCCAAAGCCTTTGACTGTGTGGATCACAATAAACTATGGAAAATTCTGAAAGAGATGGGAATACCAGACCACCTGATCTGCCTCCTGAGAAATCTGTATGCAGGTCAGGAAGCAACGGTTAGAACTGGTCATGGAACAACAGACTGGTTCCAAATAGGAAAAGGAGTATGTCAAGGCTGCATATTGTCACCATGTTTATTTAACTTATATGCAGAGTACATCATGAGAAATGCTGGACTGGAAGAAACACAAGTTGGAATCAAGATTGCCGGGAGAAATATCAATAACCTCAGATATGCAGATGACACCACTCTTATGGCAGAAAGTGAAGAGGAACTAAAAAGCCTCTTGATGAAAGTGAAAGTGGAGAGTGAAAAGGTTGGCTTAAAGCTCAACATTCAGAAAACGAAGATCATGGCATCTGGTCCCATCACTGCATGGGAAATAGATGGGGAAACAGTGGAAACAGTGTCAGACTTTGTTTTTCTGGGCTCCAAAATCACTGCAGATGGTGACTGCAGCCAAGAAATTAAAAGACGCTTGCTCCTTGGAAGGAAAGTTATGACCAACCTGGATAGCATATTCAAAAGCAGAGACATTACTTTGCCAACAAAGGTTCGCCTAGTCAAGGCTATGGTCTTTCCTGTGGTCATGTATGGATGTGAGAGCTGGACTGTGAAGAAGGCTGAGCGCCGAAGAATTGATGCTTTTGAACTGTGGTGTTGGAGAAGACTCTTGAGAGTCCCTTGGACTGCAAGGAGATCCAACCGGTCCATTCTGAAGGAGATCAATCCTGGAATTTCTTTAGAAGGAATGATGCTAAAGGTGAAACTCCAGTATTTTGGCCACCTCATGCGAAGAGTTGACTCATTGGAGAAGACTCTGATGCTGGGAGGGATTGAGGGCAGGAGGAGAAGGGGACGACAGAGGATGAGATGGCTGGATGGCATCACTGACATGATGGATGTGAGTCTGAGTGACCTCTGGGAGCTGGTGATGGACAGGGAGGCCTGGCGTGCTGCAGTTCATGGGGTCGCAAAGAGTCGGACACGACTGAGCCACTGATCTGATCTGATCTGATACATATCTTATGAAAGGTGATAAAGGTCAGAAATGTCTCAATAATTTTGCCACAAAATAAACCCAAAAGCAAGAGATTATTACTACCATTTCCTGCTGTTTGTACCATTATTCAAAATAATTTAACCGCAGAACCTCACAGTTTAATAATAGTCATGCAGGTTAAACTTCTCCAATCTGGACATTTCTTTCACAGAGTTAGATATAGCATAGAGGGACCCAATTCTTTCACATTCTCTGAATGCATAATGACATGGGGAAAACACTGAATGAATTGAGATCTCTGGTTAATGTAAAATGAAGCAAAATGTGCATTGGAACTAGGCATAAGTTTTATACTTTTATGAGTTGAAGAAAATTCATGTGAGCAAAGATATAGCTTACGTAGAGAATCACATTTTCTGCTGAGGATATGGGATAAATGTGATTTTCTGTTGAGGAAAAGAAAAGCAGCCACCCAAAAGAAAAGCTTCAGGCTTTAAAAAGTGAGTTTTTCTTCCCAAATATACAGCCCAACAATAGCACCAAACAAATAACTCAGTGAAAAAATGGGCAGAAGGTCTACATAAACACTTCTCCAAAGGGAACATACAGATGGCCAAAAGGCACATGAAAAGGTGCTCAGTGTCACTAATTACTTGAGAAATGCAAATCAAAACTACAGTGAGGTACCACTTCGTGCCAGTTAGAATGGCTGTCTTCAAAAAGTGTACAAATAACAAACGCTGGAGAGAGTGTGGTGAAAAGAGAACCCTTCTACATTGTTGGTGGGAATGTAAATTGGGATAGCTGCTATGGAAAACAGTATGGGGGTTCCTCAGAAAACTAAAAATAGAATTACCATATCATCCAGCAATATCACTCCTCGGCATATATCTAGACAAAATTATAATTCAAAAAGATACATGTACCCTTATGTTATAAGGGTGCTACTGTGAATAGCAGCACTATTCACAATAGCCAAAGACATGGAAGCAGCCTAAATGCCTTTCAACAGATAAATGGATAAAGATGTGGTATGTATGTACAATGGAATATTACTCAATTATTAAAAAGAACAAAATAATGCCATTTGCAGCACCACTGCATCCAGCAACATGGATGCAATTAGAGACTATCATACCAAATGAAATAAGTCAGTAAGAGAAAGACAAATACCACATGATATCACTTATATGTGGAATCTAAAGTATGATACAAATGAACCTATCTATGAAACCAGAACAGAATCAGGGATAGAGAGAATAGACTTGTGGTTACCAAGACGGAGAGGGATGGTAGAGGGTTGGATTGGGATTGGGTATATATAGAATGGATAAATGACAAGGTCCAACTGTATTGCACAGGAAATGTATTCAATATCCTGAGATAAACCATAATGGAAAATAATATAAAAAAGGATATATATATATATATATATACACATATATGTATATAAAAGTTGCTTTGCTATGCAGCAAAATTAACACAATTTTTAAGTCAACTGTATCGCAATAAAAATAAAGAAGAATGAGGTTTTTTGAAAACCATGGATCATTAACTAGCTCATGATGAATTTACTTTTTTTTCTGTTTTATAGACAATAGGAGGTAGGATTGGAGAAGGCAGTGGCACCCCATTCCAGTATTCCTGCCTGGAAAATCCCATGGACAGAGGAGCCTGGTAGGCTGCAGTCCATGGGTTCGCTACGAGTTGGATACAACTGAGCGATTTCACTTTCACTTTTCACTTTCATGCATTGGAGAAGGAAATGGCAACCCACTCTAGTGTTCTTGCCTGGAGAATCCCAGGGACGGGGGAGCCTGGTGGGCTGCCATCTCTGGGGTCACACAGAGTCGGACAAGACTGAAGTGACTTAGCAGCAGCAGCAGCAGCAGGAGGTAGGATCAGATAGCGATAAGGTAATGTGGATTTCAGGTGTGCAGATACTTTGACACTTTGATACAAAGAAATGATTATTCTAAATTACTTATTAAGTATGTATTTGAAAGAAGAAAGAAAACTCAAAATTTCTAATCTTAAAAAAAATTGACAGTGATTTCAGTCTCCTAGTTCATCCTGTACAAATGAGGAAACTTAGGTAAATAGAACACAGAATGCAGTGTAAACCAGTACTGCTGCTGCTGCTGCTAAGTCGCTTCAGTCGTGTCCGACTCTGTGCGACCCCATAGACAGCAGCCCACCAGGTTCTGCCATCCTTGGGATTCTCCAGGCAAGAACACTGGAGTGGGTTGCCATTTCCTTCTCCATTGCGTGAAAGTGAAAAGTGAAAGTGAAGTCGCTCAGTGGCTGACTCATAGTGACCCCATGGACTGCAGCCTACCAGACTCTTCCATCCATGGGATTTTCCAGGCAAGAGTACTGGAGTGGCTTGCCATTGCCTTCTCCGAAACCAGTACTAGAAAGTTAATGTAAACTACCTTGACAACCCTTGGTCCAATGCTATTTTCAGTATTTTATTCAATATATTTATAATAGTTCTAATTTATCAATAAGATAAATACTTGATTTTTTCTATTTTGTTGCATTTAGAATTTAAAATAACACGTTTTTGAAATATATTTGTTGGTTTTTGAAAATTAACTGTAAAAATCATGTATGTTAGGAGCTATACTAACATCAGTTCAGTTCAGTTCGGTTGCTAAGTCGTGTCTGACTCTTTGCAACCCCATGAATAGCAGCATGCCAGGCCTCCCTGTCCATCACTAACTCCTGGAGTTCACCCAAACCCATGCCGTCGAGTCAGTGATGCCACCCAACCATCTCATCTTCTGTTGTCCCCTTCTCCTCCTGCCCTCAATCTTTCCCAGCATCAGGGTCTTTTCCAATGAGTCAGCTCTTTGCATGAGGTGGCCAAAGTACTGGAGTTTCAGCTTCAACATCAGTCCTTCCAATGAGCACACAGGACTGATCTCCTTCAGAATGGACTGGTTGGATCTCCTTGAAGTCCAAGGGACTCTTAAGAATCTTCTCCAACACCACAGTTCAAAAGCATCAATTCTTCAGCGCTCAGCTTTCCTTATAGTCCAACTGTCATATCCATACATGACCACTGGAGAAACCATAGCCTTGACTAGACAGACCTTTGTTGACAAAAGTAATGTCTCTGCTTTTTAATACGCTGTCTAGGTTGGTCATAACTTTCTTTCCAAGGAGTAAGCATCTTTTAATTTCATGGCTGAAATCACTATCTGCAGTGATTTTGGAGCCCAGAAAAATAAAGTCTGACACTGTTTCCACATCTGTTTGCCTTGAAGTGATACTGTATGCCATGATCTTAGTTTTCTGAATGTTGAGCTTTAAGCCAACTTTTCACTCTCCTCTTTCACTTTCATCAAGAGGCTCTTCAGTTCCTCTTCACTTTCTGCCATAAGGATGGTATCATCTGCATATCTGAGGTTATTGATATTTCTCCCAGCAATCTTGATTCCAGCTTGTGCTTTTTCCAGCCCAGTGTTTCTCATGATGTACTCTGCATATAAGTTAAATAAGCAGGGTGACAATATACAGCCTTGACGTACTCCTTTTCCTATTTGGAACCAGTGCGTTGTTCCATGTCCAGTTCTAACTGTTGCTTCCTGACCTGCATACAGGTATACTAACATATGATGTCACAAGTTGAGAACCCCATGAACAGTATGAAAAGGCAAAATGATAGGATACTGAAAGAGAAACTCCCCAGGTCAGTAAGGGCCCAATATGCTACTGGAGATCAGTGGAGAAATAACTCCAGAAAGAATGAACGGATGGAACCAAAGCAGAAAGAATACCCAGCTGTGGATGTGTCTGGTGATAGAAGTAAAGTCCGATGCTGTAAAGAACAATATTGCATAGGAACCTGGAATGTCAGGTCCATGAAGCAAGGCAAATTGGAAGTGGTCAAACAAGAGATGGCAAGAGTAAATGTTGACATTCTAGGAATTAGCGAACTAAAATGGACTGGAATGGGTGAATTTAACTCAGAGGACCATTATATCTACTACTGTGGGCAGGAATCCCTCAGAAGAAATGGAGTGGCCATCATGGTCAATAAAAGAGTCCGAAATGCAGTACTTGGATGCAATCTCAAAAATGACAGAATGATCTCTGTTCGTTTCCAAGGCAAACCATTCAGTGTCACAGTAATCCAAGTCTATGCCTCAACCAGTAATGCTGAAGAAGCTGAAGTTGAACGGTTCTATGAAGATCTACAAGACCTTTTAGAACTAACACCCAAAAAAGATGTCCTTTTCATTATAGGGGACTGGAATGCAAAAGTAGGAAGTCAAGAAACACCTGGAGTAACAGACAAATTTGGCCTTGGAATACGGAATGAAGCAGGGCAAAGACTAACAGAGTTTTGCCAAGAAAATGCACTGGTCATAGCAAATACCCTCTTCCAACAACACAAGAGAAGACTTTATACATGGACATCACCAGATGGTCAACACCGAAATCAGATCGATTACATTCTTTGCAGCCAAAGATGGAGAAGCTCTATCCAATCAGCAAAAACAAGACTAGGAGCTGACTGTGGCTCAGACCATGAACTCCTTATTGCCAAATTCAGACTGAAATTGAAGAAAGTAGGGAAAACCACTAGACCATACAGGTATGACCTAAATCAAATCCCTTATGATTATACAGTGGAAGTAAGAAATAGATTTAAGGGCCTAGATCTGATAGATAGAGTGCCTGATGAACTATGGAATGAGGTTCGTGACATTGTACAGGAGACAGGGATCAAGACCATCCCCAAGAAAAAGAAATGCAAAAAAGCAAAATGGCTGTCTGGGGAGGCCTTGCAAATAGCTGCAAAAAGAAGAGAAGCGAAAAGCAAAGGAGAAAAGGAAAGATATAAACATCTGAATGCAGAGTTCCAAAGAATAGCAAGAAGAGATAAGAAAGCCTTCTTCAGCGATCAATGCAAAGAAATAGAGGAAAACAACAGAATGGGAAAGACTAAGGATCTCTTCAAGAAAATCAGAGATACCAAAGGAACATTTCATGCAAAGATGGGCTCGATAAAGGACAGAAATGGTGTGGACCTAACGGAAGCAGAAGATATTAAGAAGAGGTGGCAAGAATACACAGAAGAACTGTACAAAAAAGAGCTTCACGACCCAGATGATCATGATGGTGTGATCACTGACCTAGAGCCAGACATCCTGGAATGTGAAGTCAAGTGGGCCTTAGAAAGCATCACTAGGAACAAAGCTAGTGGAGGTGATGGAATTCCAGTGGAGCTATTCCAAGTCCTGAAAGATGATGCTGTGAAAGTGCTGCACTCAATATGCCAGCAAATTTGGAAAACTCAGCAGTGGCCTCAGGATTGGAAAAGGTCAGTTTTCATCCCGATCCCAAAGAAAGGCAATGCCAAAGAGTGCTCAAACTACCGCACAGTTGCACTCATCTCGCACGCTAGTAAAGTAATGCTCAAAATTCTCCAAGCCAGGCTTCAGCAATATGTGAACCGTGAACTTCCTGATGTTCAAGCTGGTTTTAGAAAAGGCAGAGGAACCAGAGATCAAATTGCCAACATCCGCTGGATTATCGAAAAAGCAAGAGAGTTCCAGAAAACCATCTATTTCTGCTTTATTGACTATGCCAAAGCCTTTGACTGTGTGGATCACAATAAACTGTGGAAAATTCTGAGAGAGATGGGAATACCAGACCACCTGATCTGCCTCTTGAGAAATCTGTATGCAGGTCAGGAAGCAACAGTTAGAACTGGTCATGGAACAACAGACTGGTTCCAAATAGGAAAAGGAGTACGTCAAGGCTGTATATTGTCACCATGTTTATTTAACTTATATGCAGAGTACATCATGAGAAATGGTGGACTGGAGGAAGCACAAGCTGGAATCAAGATTGCTGGGAGAAATATCAATAACCTCAGATATGCAGATGATACCACCCTTATGGCAGAAAGTGAAGAGGAACTCAAAAGCCTCTTGATGAAAGTGAAAGTGGAGAGTGAAAAGGTTGGCTTAAAGCTCAACATTCAGAAAACGAAGATCATGGCATCTGGTCCCATCACTACATGGGAAATAGATCGAGAAACAGTGGAAACAGTGTCAGACTTTATTTTTCTGGGCTCCAAAATCACTGCAGATGGTGACTGCAGCCATGAAATTAAAAGACGCTTACTCCTTGGAAGGAAGGTTATGACCAACCTAGATAGCATATTCAAAAGCAGAGACATCACTTTGCCAACAAAGGTTCGCCTAGTCAAGGCTATGGTCTTTCCTGTGGTCATGTATGGATGTGAGAGCTGGACTGTGAAGAAGGCTGAGCGCCGAAGAATAGATGCTTTTGAACTGTGGTGTTGGAGAAGACTCTTGAGAGTCCCTTGGACTGCAAGGAGATCCAACCGGTCCATTCTGAAGGAGATCAGACCTGGGATTTCTTTGGAAGGAATGATGCTAAAGCTGAAACTCCAGTATTTTGGCCACCTCATGCGAAGAGTTGACTCATTGGAGAAGACTCTGATGCTGGGAGGGATTGAGGGCAGGAGGAGAAGGGGACGACAGAGGATGAGATTGCTGGATGGCATCGCTGACTCGATGAATGTGAGTCTGAGTGACCTCCGGGAGCTGGTGATGGATAGGGAGGCCTGGTGTGCTGCGGTTCATGGGGTCGCAAAGAGTCGGACACGACTGAGCGACTGATCTGATCTGATCTGATCTGCTTTTTTCAGTGTTACATATATTCACTGAGACTAACATGTGAAAGTGCGACTTCACTTTCACTTTTCACTTTCCTGCATTGGAGAAGGAAATGGCAACCCACTCCAGTGTCCTTGCCTGGAGAATCCCAGGGATGGGGGAGCCTGGTGGGCTCCGTCTATGGGGTCGCACAGAGTCGGACACGACTGAAGCGACTAACAGCAGCAGCAGCAACATGTGAAAGTGGAAGTCAGTTGTGTCTGACTCTTTGAAACCCTATGGACTCTATAGGCCAGAGTACTGGAGTGGGTAGTTTTTCCTTTCTCCAGGGGATCTTCCTGACCCAGGAATAGAACTGAGGTCTCCTGCATTGCAGGTGGATTCTTTACCAGCTATCAGGGAATATATGATGGTTGATCTCCTGGGTTTTTAGCTCTCTAGATATGATAAAGATTTAAATATTGTTTAATTTCAAAAAGTTATTTAAAAATATAAATTAATATATATTTCAAAGAAACTAAAATGAAACTTTTAAATTAGGAAATATTAGAAAAATTAAATTAGGAAATATTTCACGAAAAAAATACACTTATCAGACTAATTTAACAGTTTTTAGCATTTTGACGTATTTATTGTATATATTTTTGTTGTTTTTTTTTAAGAAATAAAAGGTCATAGAGACTGCAGAATCCCTTCACATCCCGTTTTAGCCTACTTTACTTCTCCAGCACTATCCTGAAGTTGGTGTGTGTTCTTCCTCTAAGATTTTATATTTCTGTGTATGTATGTACCCATAAATGATGTATACCTGCTCTGCCAATATGGTGGCCAACAGCCATTTAAATTAGAATTAAAATACAATGAAATACATTAAATTCCTCAGGAGCACTAACCACATTACAAGTGTTCAGTAGTCACACGTGGCTTAGGGTACTGTGTTAGTGCAGAACATTTTCATCATGGCAGAAAGTTCTGATATATACCATTGCTTTCATGTTCTTAAACTTCATACAAATGATATCACACTATTCATTTTCTGGAACTTGTTTCACTCAGTCTAATGTTTTTGAGATTTATCTGTAATGACACACTGGTTTATGGACATTTAGACTATTTCCATGGAGAAGGCAATGGCACCCCACTCCAGCACTCTTGCCTGGAGGACCCCATGGGCGGAGGAGCCTGGTAGGCTGCAGTCCATGGGCTCGCTGGGAGTTGGACATGATTGAGCGACTTCAGTTTCACTTTTCACTTTCATGCATTGGAGAAGGAAATGGCAACCCACTCCAGTGTTCTTGCCTGGAGAATCCCAGGGACGGGGGAGCCTGGTGGGCTGCCATCTTTGGGGTCACACAGAGTCGGATACGACTGAAGTGACTTAGCAGTTAGCAGCAGACTATTTCCAACTTAACCTGCAGTGAGCCCTTTTATGCTTGTTTCTTTACACATGTGTGTACTTTTCTTTGGGGCATGCATTTATTGGTTGTAATCATTATCAACTTTACATGATGTTGCCAACTCAGTCCCTAAAGTAGCTATACCAATTTATACTTCAACCAGTATAAAGATTTTCTGGCATACTTGCTGATTTTTTAATTTATTAGACTGTAGTGTCAAATGTTATTTTGTTTTAATTTACATTTTTCCTAATATTTTGAATGAGCAACATTTCATATGTTTATTGGCTGTTTGGATTTCCTTTTCTGTGAATTTTGTGTTTATATTCCTTTTTAAAAAATGCTTTTTTCTTTTTGATTTAGAAGTTCTTTATAATAATTTATTTTTGGTTATATCTATTATAAAATATCTCATTTTATGGCTTATCTTTTTACTTTGTTAGTAATGTTTTGATGTATAGAAGTTTTACAATTTATTCTGTAACTTTTTTAGCCTTCCTGTTAATACTTGTACTTTTTTGGCTCTTGTTTAAGTAGGGTTTTCCTGTTTTGATGGCATATGGCTAATTTCCTCCTTTTTCCTCTAATAGTGTTATAATGTTACCTTCTAGATTTAGCTTTTTTAAACCCACCTGGGATTTATTTTATGAGACAGTAATCTAGTTTTTCCTCCATTTGTATAAATTAATTTCTCAGCACCATTTAAAAAGTAATTTCTCTTTCCTCAGTGACTTGTCTTGCTAACTTTTTCATCTTCCAAATTGCCATCAGTGGGTGGATCTGTTTCTGGGTTCTCTATTTTGTGTGGTTAGGTTTGTTCATCTCTGTGCCAGTATCATGCCATCTAAATAACAAAGCTTTTTAATATGACAGTGGATGGTGGGTAAGCCTTGTTGATCTTCAGAATTGTGCTATTTTCAGTCTGTACTCTCATGTGTGAATTTATGGGGTTATTTTGTCAAGATCTGTTAACACCCTTCATGAGATTTCTATTGGAATTGAATTTATAATTTAGTGAGAATAGACATTTTTTGAAACTCAGTCTTTCCATCCACCAACATGGTATATCTTTCCATTCATCTATGTTTCTTTTTATGCCTGACAATAAAGTTTTATGATTTCATTTATAGGGGTCTTACTCAGATTTTGTAAGATATCTTCTTAAGTACACTATGATTTTGTTTCTATTGTGAATGAGATCTTTAATTACATTTCTACTTGATTGTTCTTTGTGTACAGGAATGCTCTTAATTTTTTGTATATTGATCTTGTATCCAGTAACCTGTTGAACTGTATTATTAGTCTTGACAATTTTTAGATTCTCTTGGATCTTCTATATAATTATATTATCTGCAAATAATAACTGTTTAAGAAATCTTTAATAGGCTTTCTTGTATAAGGTTGAATAAAGCAAACATTTTCATCATGTTTCTGATTCAAATATAAGTCTTACTATTAATATTAGATTAAGAAGATTTCTTTGTATTGTTAGCTTGCTAAGAGGTTCTCAAGAAAAGGTAATATAGGCATGCTGATTTTTTTCCTATTGATCCCACTGATCTTTTTAAAAGATCATGTGATTTTTTTATTAATATGTTGATGTGACAATTACATTAATAGGTTTAAAATTTTTATTTATTTGTAATTGAAGGATTATGGCTTTACAGTTATGTTGCTGCTGCTGCTGCTAAGTCACTTCAGTTGTGTCCGACTCTGTGCGACCCCATAGATGGCAGCCCACCAGGCTCCCCTGTCCCTGGGATTCTCCAGGCAAGAACACTGGAGTGAGTTGCCATTTCCTTCTCCAATGCATGAGTAAAAAGTGAAAGTGAAGTCTCTCAGTCGTGTCTGACCCTCAGAGACCTCATGGACTGCAGCCCACCAGGCTCCTCTGTCCATGGGATTTTCCAGGCAAGAGTACTGGAGTGGGTTGCCATTGCTTTCTCCGCAGTATTATGTTGGTTTCTACCAAATGTCAACATGAATCAGCCATAGGTTTACCTATGTTATAAATAGGTTTTTAAGTGTTAGTCTTTCCTTGAGTTCCTGAAATAAACTTGATCATGGTAACCTACATGGGCTTGCTTCTGCTGACTCCAAAAGTCCTGAATCTGCTGTTTGATCCTCAAGACAATGCCATCCTGCCCTGGGCTCAGATTCTTGGGTCGGTAAGATCTCCTGGATAAGGAAATGGCAACCCATTCCAGTATTCTTACCTGGAGAATTCCATGGACAGAGGAGCCTGGTGGGGTACAGTCCATGGAATCGCAAAGAGTCAGACAAAGCTGACCTACTTTCACTCACTCATACTTGCATGTAGCTGATGTACACAGACACATAGTCTGCATTATTAAATTGACTAAATTTGCTAATAATTTATGTAGAATTTTAAAAATATGGGTTAGTAAATGAGACTAGCCTATAGTTTTTTCTTTCACAGTTTTGCATCTGACTCTTTGCAACCCCATGGACTATATAGCCCATCAGGCTCCTCTGTCCAAGGGATTCTCCAGGCAAGAATACTGGAGTGGGTTGCCATTCCCTTCTCCAGGGAATGTTATACTAGTCTTATAAAATGAGCTGAATAGCTTTTTCTATTTTTCTATTCTCTAAAATGTCTTGTTTAAAATAAGTGTTACCTGTTTCTTTAAGATTTGATAGTACTTTCTATAAATAGCCTTGGGTTGATGCTTTCTTGTGGATAGATATTTGTCTGCTGATTTAATATTTTGATATTCATGAATATATTCAGGTTTTTGATATTCTTCTTGTGTCAAATTTAGGTTGCTTATATCAGATCAGATCAGTCGCTCAGTCGTGTCCGACTCTTTGCGACCCCATGAACCGCAGCATGCCAGGCCTCCCTGTCCATCACCAGCTCCCGGAGGTCACTCAGACTCGCATCCATCGAGTCAGTGATGCCATCCAGCCATCTCATCCTCTGTCGTCCCCTTCTCCTCCTGCCCTCAATCCCTCCCAGCATCAGATTCATATAGGCTATTCCAAAAGTCTTACTGTAATTTTAAATTTGAATAACTTCAAGAGTATAAATGCCACAGACTTGTACAATTACTTTATTTAAATGTATTGTAAGTTTTATGGTTTTTAAATCATGAATAAACTTTTTTTTCCCAGCCAGAGTTTTTAATCTTTAATCACAGGAACTGAAATAAAGCATTAAAATTAAACATTTATTATTACTTTTCTTTACAGTTTTCCCCTTTTTTTCTTATAGAGTTTATTTGTTGATGAATTCAGTTTATTAATCTGTTAAATTTCCCACTGTGTTGGGGCTTCCAAAGACCACTCCTAGGTTCAGTGACTCACTAGGAGGACTCAGGGGTTCAGCATATAGTTGTATTCATGGATATTTATTATAGCAAAGGGATACAAAGTAATACCAGTAAAGGGAAAAGACAGATGGAGTGCAAAGTGTGGAGGAAACCAGGTACAAGTTTCTAAGAGTCTTCTAGTAGAGTGCCACAGGATGTGCTTAATTTTAACCCTCAGGAAAGAATTGTGACAACACGTGTGACATACTTTAAAAGAAGAGCTCATTAGAGATTCAGTACCAGGGTTTTTATTGGAGGTTGACTATGTAGGTATCCTCTGCCTGGTGTGTACCAAAATTTAAGACTCTGAGAAGGAGAGCAGGTGTTCACCATAAACCACATTGTACAAATAGTTTAAGCACATCGAGCACTCTTACCAGTGCTAGGAATGGTGGGAGCCCTACTGAAATCTGAGTTCCCAGACACCAGCTAAGGTCCAACCTTGCAAACAGGTTTTTCTAAGGATAGGATTTTTGGGCGTGCTTTGTTTAATTTTTTTCTGCACACCTACATTCAGGATTTTGATGACTGCATCCTCAGTTCAGTTCAGTCACTCAGTTGTGTCCGACTCTTTGCAACCCCATGAATCACAGCACTCCAGGCCTCCCTGTCCATCACTAACTCCTGGAGTTCACTCAAGCTCATGTGCATTGTGTCGGTGATGCCATCTAGCCATCTCATCCTCTGTCGTCCCCTTCTCCTCCCGTCCCCAATCCCGCCCAGCATCAAGGTCTTTTCCAATGAGTCAACTCTTTGCATGAGGTAGCCAAAGTACTGGAGCTTCAGCTTTAGCATCATTCCTTGAATGAACACCCAGGACTGATCTCCTTCAGAATGGACTGGTTGGATTTCCTTGCAGTCCAAGGGACTCTCAAGAGTCTTCTCCAACACCACAATTCAAAAGCATCAATTCTTCGGTGCTCAGCTTTCTTCACAGTCCAACTCTCACATCCATACATGACCACAGGAAAAAACCATAGCCTTGACTAGATGCACACAAGAGAAGACTCTACACATGGACATCACCAGGTGGTCAACACTGAAATCAGATTGGTTATATTCTTTGCAGCCAAAGATGGAGAAGCTCTATACAGTCGGCAAAAACAAGACCGGGAGCTGACTGTGGCTCAGATCATGAACTCCGTATTGCCAAATTCAGACTTAAATTGAATAAAGTGGGGGAAACCACTAGACCATTCAGGTATGACCTAAATCAAATCCCTTATGATTATACAGTGGAAGTGAGAAATAGATTTAAGGGCCTAGATCTGATAGACAGAGTGCCTGATGAACTATGGACTGAGGTTCGTGACATTGTACATAGACAGGGATCAAGACCATCCCCATGGAAAAGAAATACAAAAAAGCAAAATGGCTGTCTGGGGAGGCCTTATAAATACCTGTGAAAAGAAGAGAAGTGAAAAGCAAAGGAGAAAAGGAAGGATATAAGCATCTGAATGCAGAGTTCCAAAGGATATCAAGGAGAGATAAGAAAGCCTTCCTCAGCGATCGATGCAAAGAAATAGAGGAAAACAACAGAATGGGAAAGACTAGGGATCTCTTCAAGAAAATTAGAGATACCAAGGGAACATTTCATGCAAAGGTGGGCTCGATAAAGGACAGAAATGGTATGGACCTAACAGAAGCAGAAAATACTAAGAAGAGGTGGCAAGAATACACAGAACTGTACAAAAAAGAACTTCACGACCCAGATAATCACGATGGTATGATCACTCACCTAGAGCCAGACTGCATCCTAGGTGTTGTTAAATATGTTATTCTGTCTCTTGTTTCTGTTAAACGATAGTTAGATGTAAAGACTTAACTCAGGCTTGATTTTTTTTTTTTTCTGGCAAGAGTAATGTCATAGGTGGTGATATATACTTTCTGTTGCGTCATACAAGGAGGCATGTAACATCTGGTTGCTCTTTTTCTCATGCATTGGTAAGGTTAGATTGATGAGAAGTTTCAGCTGTTGTCAGTCTGATCCATACCTTATACAATTCACATTCCTCCCTTCCCACCTATAGTTTGCCTAATGATTTTAGCACCCATTGATGCATCTGATTATGCCATTAAGAGCTGCAAAATCTAACTTTCTTATTTATTTATTAGCTGAAAAATTTCTATAAAGAACTTATCCTCATCAACTATTCAGTTACTTTCAGGTATAGTTAATGAAGAAAGGATAGTAAAAATAATGCAGGATTCATTCCTTTTTTTTTTTTTTTGGTCAGAATTTTTTTAATTAATTTATTTTTAATTGGAGAATAATTGCTTTACAATATTGTGTTTATTTATTTATTTATATTTATTATTATTATTATTATTATTTTTTTTTATTTTGCTTAAAGGTTGGCTTAAAGCTCAACATTCAGAAAACGAAGATCATGGCATCTGGTCCCATCACTTCATGGGAAATAGATGGGGAAACAGTGGAAACAGTGTCAGACTTTGTTTTTCTGGGCTCCAAAATCACTGCAGATGGTGACTGCAGTCATGAAATTAAAAGACACTTACTCCTTGGAAGGAAAGTTATGACCAACCTAGATAGCATATTCAAAAGCAGAGACATTACTTTACCAACAAAGGTTCGCCTAGTCAAGACTATGGTCTTTCCTGTGGTCATGTATGGATGTGAGAGCTGGACTGTGAAGAAGGCTGAGCGCCGAAGAATTGATGCTTTTGAACTGTGGTGTTGGAGAAGACTCTTGAGAGTCCCTTGGACTGCAAGGAGATCCAACCAGTCCATTCTGAAGGAGATCAATCCTGGGATTTCTTTGGAAGGAATGATGCTAAAGCTGAAACTCCAGTATTTTGGCCACCTCATGCGAAGAGTTGACTCATTGGAGAAGACTCTGATGCTGGGAGGGATTGAGGGCAGGAGGAGAAGGGGACGACAGAGGATGAGATGGCTGGATGGCATCACTGACTCCATGGGTATGAGTCTGAGTGACCTCTGGGAGCTGGTGATGGACAGGGAGGCCTGGCGTGCTGCGGTTCATGGGGTCGCAAAGAGTCGGACACGACTGAGCGACTGATCTGATCTGAACTTTACAATATTGTATTGCTTTTACAATACATCAAGATGGATCCGCCGCCAGTATACACGTGTTCCCCATCCTGAACCCTCCTCCCTCTCCCCTCCCCACACCATCCCTCCAGGTCGTCCCAGTGCGCCAGCCCCAGGCATTTGTTATCGGGCATCGTACCTGGACTGACGACTTGTTTTAGATATGATATTATACATATTTCAATGCTATTCTCCCCAATCATCCCACCCTCTCCCGGTCCCTGAGTCCAAAAGTCTGTTCTATACATCAGTGTCTCTTTTGCTGTCTCGTAAATAGGGTTATTTTTACCATCTTTCTAAATTCCATATATATGCGTTAGTATACTGTATTTGTGTTTTTGTTTCTGGCTTACTTAACCGATTTTCATAATAATAGATTGGTTCCCTCATGTCCTCCATTCTCGAAAAGGTGATAGAAGTTTTGATTTTTAAAAATTTTTGTGAGCACATGGATTTTCAACATATTTAGTATTTCAATACTTTTAAATATTATCTTTTTCCTAAAATTGTTCTATCTTTTCAAGTTAGCTATTGAGTCCCTTTGCCAAAGCCGTTGACTGTGTGGATCACAATAAACTGGAAAATTCTGAAAGAGATGGGAATACCAGACCACCTGACCTGCCTCTTGAGAAACCTGTAATGCAGGTCAGGAAGCAACAGTTAGAACTGGACATGGAACAACACACTGGTTCTAAATAGGAAAAGGAGTGCATCAAGGCTGTATATTGTCACCCTGCTTATTTAACTTCTCTGCAGAGTACATCATGAGAAATGCTGGGCTGGAAGAAGCACAAGCTGGAATCAAGGTTGGCGGGAGAAATATCAATAACCTCAGATATGCAGATGACACCACCCTCATGGCAGAAAGTGAAGAAGAACTAAAAAGCCTCTTGATGAAAGTGAAAGAGGAGAGTGAAAAAGTTGGCTTAAAGCTCAACATTCAGAAAATTAAGATCATAGCACCGGTCCCATCACTTCATGTCAGATAGATGGGGAAATAGTGGAAACAGTGTCAGACTTTATTTTTCTGGGCTCCAAAATCACAGCAGATGGTGATTGCAGCCGTGAAATTAAAAGACGCTTACTCCTTGGAAGGAAAGTTATGACAACCCTAGATAGCATATTCAAAAACAGAGACATTACTTTGTCAACAAAGTTCTGTCTAGTCAAGGCTATGGTTTTTCCAGTAGTCATGTATAGATGTGAGAGTTGGAGTATAAAGAAAGCTGAGTGCAGAAGAATTGATGCCTTTGAGTTGTGGTGTTAGAGAAGACTTTTTTTTTTTTTTGAGAAGACTCTTGAGAGTCCCTTGGACTGCAAGGAGATCCAGCCAGTCCATCCTAAAGGAGATCAGTCCTGGGTGTTCATTGGAAGGACTGATGTTGAAGTTGAAACTCCAATATTTTTACCACCTGATGTGAAGAGCTGACTCATTTGAAAATACCCTCATGTTGGGAAAGATTGAAGGCAGGAGGAAAAGGGGATGACAGAGGATGAGATGGTTAGATGGCATCACGGACTCAATGGACATGCGTTTGGGTAAACTCTGGGAGTTGGTGATGGACAGGGAGGCCTCGAGTGCTGCGGTTCATGGGATCACAAAGAGTCAGACACGACTGAGCAACTGAACTGAATGGGCTTCCTTGATGGGTCAGTGGTAGAGAATATGCCTGTAATGTAGGAGACACAGGTTCGATTCCTGGTCAGGGAAGATCCCTTGGAGAAGGAAAGGGAAACCCACTCCAGTATTCCTGCCTGGGAAATCCCATAGACAGAGGAGCATGATGGGCCATAGGCCATGGAGTCACAAGAGTCAGACATGACCTAGCAACTAAACCACCACCACCATTGAGCCCTTTTGCATAGTATCATTAACCTTTACTTATCTTACTATTTTCTGGTATAGTAAGATATTTCAGGTTCATCTTGTGTGTTTCCTACCCTAGATCTGATATCAGCTGTTCTAAGTAAGCTAAGTTCTTTTGATGCCAAATGGTATTTAGAGATTGCAGTTTGGATGATGGGGTGCTTGGTGTTCTGGATTTGTCATTGTATCTAGGCCTTTTTAATATGAAGAGCTAGGCAAGGTGAATTTTTTTTTAGAGAAATATGTCTCCTGAATTTATCCTGATATTTCTGCTCAAATTTGAGATTACAGGGCTTTTACTTAGCTTCTTTTATTTTTCATGTGTTGACTCATAGGCTGAAAACATTGGTTTCTTGTGATATTAATATGATTATTTGCTCTCTCTATGTTAATCAGTATAATAAGACCAATGCCATTAATAATATGGTTATTGAAATTGTTTAAAATTTCTTTGTAGTTCTTTTGGACTTTGTTGTATTCTATTATAGCAACTCACTCTAGTGTTCTTGCCTGGGATATCCCATGGACAGAGGAGCCTGATGGACTATGGTCCATGGTATTGCAAGAGTTGGACAGGACTTAGCAACTAAACCACATTAAGGATTTACAATCAAGTTACTTGGTTTTGAAACCACTTGAAATAATTGCTCTCTGTGTGTTTGAGCCTCATCAACTCAATACCTAGATTAGTTTGTTTCATTTTACTTGTATATTTTGGGGATCACTTTTAAAAATCCTTGATTCAATTTGGGTTTATAATTAGATGTTAGATGTTTACATAGTTTCAAAGTCAAATATAGAAGATAAGATAAATTTGGAGAGGTCTAGCTTCTATTCTTCTCCCTTCCATTCTTTTTTTTTTCCTTTCCCACAGGCAAATAATTTAATCACCTGTGATCCCCCCCCTTTTTTTTTTTTAAAGAAAAGAGAACCAAATGTGTGTTCTTTCTTAGATAAACATATACATACTCTTCACATGTTCAGAGCCCAGCTTTTTAAAAATTTAATAATATTCTTGGATGTCATACCATAATAGTAGAGTATATACAAATTCTTATTAGGCTCTATTTTTTTAATTTGGCATGGGATTACCATACCGTGCATGTAATGCAAATTTGAACCCCAAACCTATCTTTAAGTTTTGTTCTCTTCTAGGAAATTTTTTTCTTATTTTGAGCTTTTGGCAGAGAGTCAGCTTCCTTGCTGCTCTCCAAGGCTTGTGAGTAGAGATTATGTTTTTGTTTTTAATATTCCTT
Organism: Tragelaphus eurycerus; assembly: GCA_935064755.1. Taxonomy (NCBI): domain Eukaryota; kingdom Metazoa; phylum Chordata; class Mammalia; order Artiodactyla; family Bovidae; genus Tragelaphus; species Tragelaphus eurycerus. The sequence goes on from CAKXYN010000014.1 coordinate 1,660,555, forward strand.
TTTATGGAGTGAGCAATCTCTTATTACCTGAATTTTTTACTCAAGTATCTTAGTTCTTTTCCAATGTTCCTACTTGTGTGGGCCCCAAACTGTGTATTTTATTCTCCCTACATAAGGACCTTAAAGCCTCAGCTGCTGGCTCTTAGGCCCTATTTCTACTCTGTACTTCTTAAATGATCATGCTGTCAGCTTATATTCTTGTCACTCTGGCTTTGAGTTCTCTTTGTTTCTGGTGCCTGGATATTTCTAAACTATGTATTTTTTGTTTGCTTGTTTGTATTTCATCCAGACCTTCTTTGTGTTTGGAACAGGAGTAATTCACATTTCATCTTGCCAGAAGTAGATCGACAACATTTATTTTCTGTCACCCATGTCTATCATCCCTTTCCTGTACTTAGCTGGCTGAAGGAACATACACATTCACACATGTGAAACAATTTTATAAACTATATCTTATAACTAAAATTATGGCATTTCCTACCAAACCTTCTCTTTCTTTTGCTTGAAAGTATTGATGTTCTGTTGTGGTTATTTTAAGGTATTTTTAGTATGTTCTCTTCCTTTTTCTCCTCTCTGCCTTGCTTATTTTTCTCTTTCTTTTAGTCAAAGAAAAATTTATGTAAGGAACCTAGGTCAACTAGTCTTATTACTTCTTTCAAAATACCAAGAAATAAAGTCACAAGGCTTTTAGACAACAGCATTATAGTGAATATAAATTATTTTTAGTAAAATAGAAAACAATTGCCTAAGTATAATTTGTGGACTCTAGTACAGATTATTGGTTTAGGGTATTTCTTGAGTGTTTGAAAAATCTTTATCTAATGACATTTATTTCCGTTTTTACTTGTAATACCTTCTACTTGTGTCTTCCTGTTGCTTTCTTTTACACCTCTCATTAAAACTATATCTAGTGTTAGCATGTCACATAGAAGATCTTTGTATTTAATACATTTGAACTGGATTTTTTACAGTATGTTTTTGCAAGTTAAAATATGGAGGCAGTATGAATATGCATTAAATAGTTTAGAAATGTAAAGTCATAGTTAAATCTTCAGATTCCTCAAAGAAATCTGTAGCTTTCAGAATAATTCTCCTTTGAGGATGAGACATTTGTTAGAATTTTGAGCAGTGGTAAGAACTTTGCCACCTGTTTCCCAGGTGATGCTAGTGGTAAAGAACTTGCCTGCAAATGCAGAAGACATAAGAGATGCTGTTTCGATCCCTGGGTTGGGAAGATCCCCTGGAGGAGAAAATGGCAACCCACTCCAGTATTCTTGCTTGGAAAATTCCATGGACAGAGGAACCTGGTGGGCTACAGTCCATGGGATCGCAAAGAGTCAAACATGACTGAAGTGAATGAGCACAAAAATTTTGCAGAAGTATGAAAAAAATTGTTTCAACCATTTTCCAGTTTCTTTTCCATTGAAAGAATTTTTAAAAATTCAGTTAAAATTAACATACAATATTATATTAGTTTAAGGTGAACAGAATAGTGATTTGATACTTTTGTACATCATGAAATGATCACTGCAATAAGGCCAGTTACCAGCAGTGACATATAAAGTTGTTATGATATTATTGGGTAGATTCCCTATGTGTACATTACATCCTTATGACATTTATTTCATAGCTGGAAGCTTGTATTTAATAATCTCTTTCAATTTGTTTTCTATGTTTATATTTCTGTTTTGTTTATTTGTTTAGTTTTTCAGATTCCACATATAAGTGGTTATCTGTTTTGGTATCAGGGTGATGCTGTTCTTATAAGTTGAGTTTGGAAGCATTTTTCCCTCTGCAATTTTTTTGGAATAATTTGAGGAAGGCAGGTGTTAACTCTTCTTTAGATGTTTGGTAGAATTCATCTGTGAAGCTATTTGGACCTTGACTTCTGTACTTTTGGAATTTTTTGGTTATTAATTCAATTTTGTAGGACTTCCCAAGTGGTGCTGGTAGTAAAAAATCCACCCATCAGTGCAGGAGAAGTAAGAGAGGTAGGTTCAATCCCCGAGTCTGGAAGACCCCTGGAGGAGGAAGTGGCACCCCACTCCAGTATTCTTGCTGGGAGAATCTCATGGACAGAGGAGCCTGGCAGGCTGCAGTTCATGGGGTCGCAAAGAGTTGCACATGATTGAGCATCAGTTTTGTTAACAGTAATTAGCCTATTCAGATTTTCTATTTACCGATGATTCAGTTTTGAAAGATTATATCTTTGTAGGAATTTTCCCATATCTTGTAGGTTATCTAATTTCTTGGCATATAATTATTTATAGTATTCTCTTTTGATCTTATATTTATGTGATTTCAGGTATACATTCTCCTCTTTCACTTCTGATTTTATTTATTTGGCTTTTTTCCCTGATGCTTCTGGCTAAAGGTTTGTCAATTTTGTTTGCCTTCCCAAAGACCCAACTATTACTTTCATTTATATTTTCTATTGATTTTTTAGTTTTTATTTCTACTCTGTTCTTTATAATTTTCTTCCTTCTACTAACTTTGGGCTTTGTTGTTTTTCTAGTTCCTTTAAATGTACATTTAGATTGTTTTCTTCAGATTTTTCTTGTTTCCTAAGATAGAGCTATATCACCATGAACTTGCCTGTTAGAACAGCTTTTGTGGCATCCCATAGATTTGGACTGTTGTGTTTCCATTTTTTTTGTCTCAAGGTATTTTTTGTTTTTTAAGCTTCTCTTTGATTTGTGTGTTGAAATTCGTTGTTTACTATCATGCTATTCAGACGTCATGTGCTTGTGTTCTTTTTTTTCCAGTTTCCTTCCCGAGATTAATTTCTAGTTTCATTCTGTATGGTCAGAAAACATGCTTGATATGGTTTCAGTCTTCTTAAGTTTATTGAGACTTATGTTTTGGCCTAACATGTGATCTATCCCGGAGAAAGTTCCATGTGCTCTTGAATAGAGTGTACATCTGCCGCTTTTGGATGGAATGGGGATCGTAAAGCTCCCTAGAATTATAGTATTGCTGTGTATTTCTTCCTTTATTTCTGTTTATATTTGCTTTACATATTTAGGTGCTCCTATGTTAGGGTGCCATGTTTTCAAATGTTATATCCTTCTATTGGGTTGAATTCTTAATCATTGTGTGATATCTTCCCTTCTCTTTTGTTACAGTCTTTGTTTCAAAGTTTATTTTGCCTGATATGAGTATGGATGCCTAGCTTTCCTTTGTTCCCATTGCATAGAATAACTTTTCTGCCCTTTCACTTTTAGTCTATGTCTGTTTTTATATTTGAGGTGAGTCTCTTGCAGGCAGCATACAGATGACTCTTGTTTTTTATCCATTCAACTACCCTGTATCTTTTGATTAGGGTATTTAGTCCATTTATACTTAATCATTGATAAGGATGTACTTATTGCCATTTTGTTAATTGTTTTCTGAGTTTTTTTTAACAGTTCTCTGTTCCTGTCTTTTTCTCTCTTCCCTTGTGGTTCAGTGGATTCCTTTAGTGTTTTGTTTGTATTCCTTTCTCTTTATTTTTTGTATATCCATTGTTGATTTTTGGTTTGTGTTTGTCATGTCGTTCATATATACTGACCTGTATAAATATCCAGGTGCTTCCCTGGTGGCTCAGATGGTAAAGAGTCTGCCTGCAGTGTGAGAGACCTGGGTTCAATCCCTGGGTCACGAAGGTCCCCTGGAGAAGGAAATGGCAACCCACTCCAATATTCTGGCCTGGAAAATCCCATGGACAGGGGAGCCTGGTGGGCTACAGTCCATGGAGTGACAAAGAGTCAGACACGACTGAGAGACTTCACTTTCATTTTCACTATAAATATCCATCTGTTTTCAATTGATAGTCACGTTCAAAAACATTCTAAAAGTCCTACATTTTTTAACCACTGCACCCCATTTTATGTTTCTGATACCAAGTTTTACATCTTTTAAAAAATTTTGTGTATCCCTTAACGGCCACAACATTGTACCATAGTTGACGGTAATACTTTCCTCTTTTGTCCTTTTTTTGCTAACTTTTTAAATGGCAGATCAACTTGCCTTTGCTATATATTTGCCTTTATCAGTGAGATTTTTTTTCCCATATATTCTTATTTATACTTATAGCCTTTTCTGCTTAAAGATGACCCTTTATTATTTTTTGTAAGTCCAAGTTAGTGGTGTTGAATTCCTTTAGTTTTTGTTTGTCTGGGAAACTCTTTATCTCTCTTTCAATTTTAAATGATAAACTTGCCAGATGGAGTATTCTATGTTATAAGTTTTTTCCTGTCAGCAATTTAAGTATATCCTGCCATTCCCTTCTGGCCTGTAAAGTTTCTGCTGAAAAATCATCTGGTAGTCTTCCCTTGTGTATGATTAGTTATTTTTCTCTTGCTGCCTTTTAGATTCTCTCTTTAACTTTTGCCATTTTAATTGTACATCTTGGTGTGGGTCTCTTTAGGTTCATCTTGTTTGGGACTCTGCTTTCTATGAGCAAATATCTGTATCCTTCGCTGGGTTAGGGAGGTTTTCAGCCATTATTGCTTTAGGCAAGTTTTTTCTTTTTTTTTTTGCCTTTTTCTTTTTTCTCCTTCTAAAACATTTATAATGCAAATATCCGCATACTTGATGTTATCTCAGAGGTAGGTTCCTTAAACTGTCCTCATTTAAAAAATTTCTTTTTGCTGTTCTGATTGGGTGATTTCCACTCCTCTGTCTTCCAGATTATTCATTCTTATGTGTTGTCTAATCTGCTGTTTATTCCCTCTAGTGTATTTTTTATTTCAATTATTGTATTCTTTAGTTCTGACTGATTATTCTTTATATTGTCTAAGTTTTTGTTGAAATTCTCTTCTCCTGAGTTCAGTGGGCATCCTTATAACAGTTTCTTTGACTTCTTTATCGGGTAAATTACTTATCTCCATTTCTTTAGCATTTCCCCCCATCAGGTTGTATTTGTTATTTTGTTTGAAACAAACAAACAAAAGTTTGTTTGAAACTTTGTTTCTCTAAATTAGGTGAAACAGCTTCTTCTCCTGGTCTTGAAAGAGTGGCCCTGTCTGGCAATACCCCCTGTGTAGAGTAGACCAGAACTTGATGGCTTTGGCAGGCTTGCTGGAGCAAGAGTGGCCAAGGGCAGGCCCTGGGGAGCACTGCCTCTGAAGCTGATTTGCCAGGGCAGCTGGGGCTGGAGCAGGCTTGCTGCTGCTGCTAAGTCACTTCAGTCATGTCTGACTCTATGTGACCCCAGAGATGGCAGCCCACCAGGCTCCTCCGTCCCTGGGATTCTCCAGACAAGAACACTGGAGTGGGTTGCCATTTCCTTATCCAATGCATGAAAGTGAAAAGTGAAAGTGAAGTCACTCAGTCGTGTCCGACTCCTAGTGACCCCATGGACTGCAGCCTTCCAGGCTCCTCTGTCCATGGGATTTTCCAGGCAAGAGTACTGGGGTGCCATTGCCTTCTCCACAGGCTTAGGTTGGGGTTATTCCTTGGGGAGTGCTGTGCCCCAAATCATATTGGTAGGGCAGTTGGGTCTGAAGTGTACCCTGGCTGGAGGCAGTTTCTAGGCCAAAGTTTTCTTGGTGCAGCTGGAGCCTGGAGCAGGTGTGGGCACGAGAGTCCTAGGGAAACTAAATGATAGCTCTCACTGATCCTTTGATCTCAGAGAGAGCTCCAGCAGTTTTCTTTCCATTTTGCAGCAGCTCTAGGATTAGTCAATGAATTTCTTCCTGTGCACTCTGGGTGCCCTTTAAAACTGCTGTTTTTTTCACTGTCTCCCAGGGTGTGTGATTCTGTGCTTAGGGCCCTAAGTAATTACCCTCCCTTCTGCAAATTGCTGTGTCAGGATTCCCATGGATCCTGTGTTTCTGTCTTTCCTGCTCATTTCTATGTGGTCCTTCTATGTGCAGTAGATATTCAGTCAGCCTATAGTCTTTTCCAAGAGGAATTGCTCTATATGTGGATATGGATTTGATGTTCCATGGGAGGTGAACTTAGGGTCTTCCTTAAACATCATCTTGTACCTCTTCAATCTCATTTTTGAGTTTCTTAAGTGATAAAAGTAATAGTAATTTTATTGCTACTTATTTTTGTTAGCTTTTATCTTATGTTACACACAACATTTTACCCCGAGAGAAAAACAATGGAAGAAATACAATTAAATCTTTCTTTAGAGTACTTAAAGTGACATTCCAATCCCAAAGAAAGGCAATGCCAAAGAATGCTCAAACTACCACACAGTTGCACTCATCTCACACGCTAGTAAAGTAATGCTCAAAGTTCTCCAAGCCAGGCTTCAGCAATATGTGAACCAAGAACTTCCTGATGTTCAATCTGGTTTAGAAAAGGCAGAGGAACCAGAGATCAAATTGCCAACATCCGCTGGATCATCGAAAAAGCAAGAGAGTTCCAGAAAAACATCTATTTCTGCTTTATTGACTATACCAAAGCCTTTGACTGTGTGGATCACAATCAACTGTGGAAAATTCTGAAAGAGATGGGAATACCAGACCACCTGACCTGCCTCTTGAGAAACTTGTATGCAGGTCAGGAAGCAACAGTTAGAACTGGACATGAAACAACAGACTGGTTCCAAATAGGAAAAGGAGTATGTCAAGGCTGTATATTGTCACCCTGTTTATTTAACTTCTATGCAGAGTACATCATGAGAAACGCTGGACTGGAAGAAATACAAGTTGGAATCAAGTTTGCCAGGAGAAATATCAATAACCTCAGATATGCAGATGACACCACCCTTATGGCAGAAAGTGAAGAGGAACTCAAAAGCCTCTTGATGAAAATGAAAGTGGAGAGTGAAAAAGTTGGCTTAAAGCTCAACATTCAGAAAATGAAGATCATGGTATCCGGTCCCATCACTTCATGGGAAATAGATGGGGAAACAGTGGAAACAGTGTCAGACTTTATTTTTCTGGGCTCCAAAATCACTACAGATGGTGACTGTAGCCATGAAATTAAAAGACGCTTACTCCTTGGAAGGAAGTTATGACCAACCTAGATAGCATATTCAAAAGCAGAGACATTACTTTGCCAACAAAGGTTCATCTAGTCAAGGCTATGGTTTTTCCAGTGGTCATGTATGGATGTGAGAGTTGGACTGTGAAGAAGGCTGAGCGCCGAAGAATTGATGCTTTTGAACTGTGGTGTTGGAGAAGACTCTTGAGAGTCCCTTGGACTGCAAGGAGATCCAACCAGTCCATTCTGAAGGAGATCAGCCCTGAGATTTCTTTGGAAGGAATGATGCTGAAGCTGAAACTCCAGTACTTTGGCCACCTCATGTGAAGAGTTGACTCATTGGAGAAGACTCTGATGCTGGGAGGGATTGAGGGCAGGAGGAGAAGGGGACGACAGAGGATGAGATGGCTGGATGGCATCACTGACATGATGGACGTGAGTCTGAGTGACCTCCGGGAGTTGGTGATGGACAGGGAGGCCTGGCGTGCTGCAATTTATGGGGTCACAAAGAGTCGGATGCGACTGATCTGATCTAATCCGAAAGTGACTGTGTAACCAGAAAGGGTTAATTTTGAATTTACATTGGATTTGCTTCAGTGACTTTAACCCTTTTTGTTATTATAAGCATACATGATGGCCTAAGGGAGATAACCTGACCCCACCCACCTGTGAAGGACTGTGACATTCTTGAGTCCTTTGTGTGGCAAATAAAGCCCAGGGCCCCAGAAATTCATATTTGGGGAGGTATAAATCACATAAACATGTGACATCTTTGTTGATATGGCAGGAGATATTCCATTTTATACCACCCATGAAATGACTGTAAGGAAGTGAAGCAAACACGTCCCCCTGTCTGAGGCTTGCCATTCTAGGAGATAATTTTGCAGAAATTAAATGTCTTTTTACTTTGTTTCCTTACTTCCCCCCATTTCTGATCCTTAAAAGAATCTGACATCCAGGCCCTGACAAGATGGTTATTTTGAGGCACTAGCCTGCCATCTTCTTGGTCAGTGGGCTTCCTTTCTAGTCCCAACACTTCATCTGGGATTCATTGACTTATCTTGCGGTAAGCAGAGCAAGCTTGAACTCAGTAACAACTCTAATGTACCCTAAAAGATATTAATACTATTAATACTATGATTTTCTTTTGTGTTATAAGGCTTATTTTTAAAGAAAGTTTGAAGCATAATACTTCAGTTATTTTTTAAAGACTACTTAGAAAATCCAGTGTGAAAATGGTGTAATGCTATTTAAACTTGTGTGGTGATCAGCAAAGTTAAAAATGAAATGTTTTCTAATTGACCCTTAATTGAGGTCATGGAGGTTTACTGATGTCAGTAAATGTCTAACTGACATTTACTGGCATATTTATGAAGACATGAGGAATGTGAGAAACTTGGTGAGTCTCTTAATATTGACTTTTTTCATACTTCAGGCTATGACATTCACTGTCATTTTCTTTATATATTCATCTGTGTCATCGACATCATCTGTGTCAAAGTTATATCAACTTTTATGAATATGTATTACATTAATTTTACTTGAAATTAGTATATACATTTAAAATGAATTTAGGTGGAGACAATAAAACACGTTAATTAATGAATAAAAAATGGAGTTCAACAAAGTAACAACCCAAGGTCCTGTAGTTGTCACTATTCCACAGTGATGTGGAGTTAAGAGGAAAAAACTAAATGTTTCGTCTGATTAAATATGGAAAAGCCAATCTTTTATCCACATGTTTAAAACAGGAGCACGTCTTTTTTCAGAACTTATAAACCAACTAGTTCAAAGATTGACAGCTGAGTGAAGAGAACACAACCTTATATTTGGTTTCAGGTAGCTGGAGTTTTGGAGAAGGCAATGGCACCCCACTCCAGTATTCTTGCCTGGAAAATCCCATGGACGGAGGAGCCTGGTGAGCTGCAGTCCATGGGGTCGCTAGAGTTGGACACAACTGAGCGACTTCACTTTCACTTTTCACTTTCATGCAATGGAGAAGGAAATGGCAACCCACTCCAGTGTTCTTGCCTGGAGAATCCCAGGGACAGTGGAGCCTGGTGGGCTGCCATCTATGGGGTTGCACAGAGTCGGACACGACTGAAGCGACTTAGCAGCAGTAGCAGCAGCAGCTGGAGTTTTAATCACAGTTCTGGTGATGCTGCTGCTGCTGCTAAGTTGCTTCAGTTGTGTCCGACTCTGTGCGACCCCATAGATGGCAGCCCACCAGGCTTCCCTGTCCCTGGGATTCTCCAGGCAAGAACACTGGAGTGGGTTGCCATTTCCTTCTCCAATGCGTGAAAGTGAAAAGTGAAAGTGAAGTCGCTCAGTTGTGTCCAATCCTCAGTGACCCCATGGACTGCAACCTTCCAGGCTCCTCCGTCCATGGGATTTTCCAGGCAAGAGTACTGAAGTGGGGTGCCATGAGGGAAACGGAAAGGTTTGCCTTTCACACAGCAACTTTAACAAACATAACATAATATCTCCAATGCTATCCTAGTAATTTCCTGCTTTTCAGTCTTCTTCATGCACATTCTACACATTGCATTAATAGAAACTCTATCAAGAAAACTGGGCTTTGAGTTATTTGACATTTATCACAGTCTACAGGAATGACTAGATAAAGCAGCTACTAATCACTGAAGCCACGTAGAAGAATTATATCTTTAAAAAGATACTAAATGTATTACAAAAATTTAAGTGCTACATCTTAGAAGTCTCATCATTTAGGCAGCGTATTCAGAGTCATTGAGTTTCTTCTCATGTAGTTTTCTTTGTATGTAAGCTGCCTTATTGAGAATTGGCACCATTTAATGCAGGTATGTGTTTCCATGGTAAAAAGGAAGCTAACTATAGCAAACAGTAACCTTTGTACCTGCATATAAGGTATCTTTCTTTTGCTGGTAAGGAAGAGACAGTCATCTTTTTTTCATGTACCCATAGATTTTGACTCCTTTAGAGAGATCAGAATTCGTTGAAAAGTTGTTATTCTTTGAGATACCAAAGATGAATATTCAGTTAATAAGAACAACAAGAGAAAAATAACACAAAAGTCATGATATGTGAATTAAGTCTGCCTGGGAACAAGTATTTAAATGGCAAAGCTAGAAAGACATTAAAAACACCTTATGTTTTTGTTTTCAACCCATGAACAAATAAATGTAGAAAACATGTTTATCTGTTTAGCAGGGCAAGCAGTTTCCATAATGCATATATTGAAAGAGAATGTCTATTTCAGAATACTCAAGGTAAGGAGATACAGTAAAAAGAGAAGGGAATAATAGCAGAATTACTTGAATAAAAGCAGTTCTGACAAAGTTGAGGGTGGGGTTTCTCCTATAAAGTTCAAGCCATGATATGTCCCCAGCTCTGATTTCTTGAGTAGATGTCATATGAAAAAAATTTCCCTTGGATTGTAGAAATCATAGGTTGGGCTTACTAGCATCATTAACATCACAGCAGTTTATTTTACTCATAGACAAGCCTGCTTGATCAAAGTAAGACATAAATTGTTAGAATGCTTTGATAATTATTTATATAAAGACAAAGATAATATGTGGGTTTTGTGTTTATTTCATATTACTGTCTATGAATGAATAGAGGAATTCAGAATTTATTTGTTCACTTTGATTTTATTAACTTTCAGGGATACCTAGTAATATTTGAAAAATGGATATTTAGTCTTAGAGAAATAATTCATTCATTTTTTCCTTCTAATTATTCAGTGTGGGGATATTGAGTTTCTTCTTCATATTGTAGTCTTCAAATCATAGTCATGATGTAAATTTAGCAATGATACTGTCTATCTTCTACAACAGTTTTGAGAAATATATACTGTATTTAATTTCTGGTATCCAAAAAACATTCTTCCTGATTTTAAAGTTGTAAAATAAATTTAGAGAACTTGAGGAGAACTTTCTAAAATAATTTATAACTAGTTGAATGCTTTGAAATGAATTTATTTCCCTTAAAAATTAGATGTCCAATAATAGCCATATTTGTATACACAAATATGCCTTATTTTACAAATTTATATAGTATACATAGTTATATATTATAAGATTACAAACGATGGGAATAAATTGTTTTTTCCAAATAGAAGACAAAAGTACATATTATCTTAGGATTCCTAACTTACCTCTATTACCTGGTCTTGACTAAAAGCCTAGTTTCTCCTTCCTGTCTTTTGGTGAAAAGCATATGAATATTTACATTTCATTTTGGAAACTGTGTACTTTTAAGGGTCATCAGTTCAGTTCAGTTCAGTCGCTCAGTCGTGTCTGACTCTTTACGACCCCATGAACTGCAGCACGCCAGGCCTCCCTGTCCATCACCAACTCCCAGAGTTCACTCAAACTCACGTCCATTGAGTCGATGATGCCATCCAGCCATCTCATCCTTTGTTGTCCCCTTCTCCTTCTGCCCTCAGTCCCTCCCAGCATCAGGGTCTTTTCCAATGAGTTGGCTCTTCACATCAGCTGGCCAAAGTATTGGAGTTTCAGCTTTAACATCAATCCTTCCAATTAACACCCAGGACTGATCTCCTTTAGGATGGACTGTTTGGATCTCCTTGCAGTCCAAGGGACTCTCAAGAGTCTTCTCCAACACCACTTGGAGAAGATCAATTCTTCAGCGCTCAGCTTTCTTTATAGTCCAACAGTCACATCCATACATGACCACTGGAAAAACCATAACCTTGACTAGATGGACCATTGTTGACAAAGTAATGTCTCTGCTTTTTAATATGCTGTCTAGGTTGGTCATAACTTTCCTTCCAAGGAGTAAGCGTCTTTTAATTTCATGGCTGCCAGTCACCATCTGCAGTGATTTTGGAGCCCAGAAAAATAAAGTCAGCCACTGTTTCCACTGTTTCCCCATCTATTTGGCATGAAGTGGTAGGACCGGATGTCATGATCTTCATTTTCTGAATGTTGAGCTTTAAGCCAACTTTTTCACTCTCCTCTTTCACTTTCATCAAGAGGCTCTTTAGTTCCTCTTCACTTTCTGCCATAAGGGTGGTGTCATCTGCATATCTGAGGTTATTGATATTTCTCCTGGCAATCTTGATTCCAGCTTATGCTTCCTCCAGCCCAGCATTTCTAATGATGTACTCTGCATAGAAGTTAAATAAGCAGGGTGACAATATGCAGCCTTGATGTACTCCTTTTCCTATTTGGAACCAGTGTGTTGTTCATGTCCAGTTCTAACTGTTGCTTCCTGATCTGCATACAGGTTTATCTTACTTAAAATTTTGGAGAGATTGTTACGCTATGTGCATTTTCCACATGTACTTCATCTTACTTTTTTACTTTAAAATAATTGTAGTTTATAACTAGATTTGGATGTATAATTGTACTTTTTCTTAATGGGAAAAGAAAAATCAAGTATTAGAGATGAGATTAAAGCAGAATTAAAGAAAAAGCTAAAATACTGAAAAGAAGAACCACATACATGAAATTCTCTGGAGATTATAGTTTAAATCTGTGTAAGTACAGTATCACTATTTGAAAAGCGTGTGGTGTTTGAAAGGATCAAAGAAAACCCCACACACCTTAAAAGCAGTTATTTAAGTAGATCGTAAAACATGTGACCTTTTATGTCTGCCTTCTTTCACTTAGCATAATGGTTTTGAAATTCATCATAGTTGCAGCAGGTATCCTTTCTATGTCTGAATACTCCAACACACACACATACATACACATAAGGCTCAATGCACACATGTACATACACAATACATACATTTCTCAATCTGTTTATACATTTATCCACTGATGGGCATTTGCGCTTTTCTATATTTTGGCTGTAATGAATACCACTACTATAAACATTCATGCTCAAGTTTCTATATGGACATATGTTTTCATTTCTATTAGGTATGTACCTAGAAGCAGCATTCGTGAGTCATATGGTAATTGTGTGTTTAACTTTTTAAGGAACAGCAAATGGTTTTTCCATTGCAGCTATAGTATTTTACATGGTCACTAGTAATATTCAATGTTTCATTGTATTTTTCTACATTCTTGTCAACACTTGTTAGTTTTTAGTTTTTGATCGAAGTTGTCCTAGAGGGAATGAAGTGCTTGTTGAGTATTTATATGTCTTCTTTAGAGAAATGTCTGTTCAAGTCTTTCACCAATTTTAAAATTTGGACTACCGTTGTTTGTTGAGTTGTAAGAGTTCTTTACATATTCTGGATATTAATCCTCTATCAGATATGTGATTTGCCATCTTTTTCCTCCTTCCTTCACATTGTTGGTAACATTCTTTAATGTACAAAAATATTTTAATTTTTATGAAGTATAATTTGTCTATTTTTTATTGTTCATGCTTTTGGTGTCAAATCTAAAAATCCACTGCCAAATCTGAGGTTATGAAAATTACCCTTGTGTTCTCTTCTGATAGCTTTACAGTTTTGACTCTTAGCTTAAGTTCACTGATTTATTTTTATTAATTTTTGTATAAGAAGTAAGGTGTGGGTCCATCTTCATTATTTGTATGTGGTTATCTATTTTTCCTTGCATCATTTGTTGAATAGATAGTTTTTCCTGTTGAATGGTCCTGTCAAAAGTAGTTGGCTATGGTTGAGTTGGTTTATTTCTGGACTTTCAATTCTATTCTTTTGGTCTCTGTATCTGTCTTTATGCTGATACTACAGTCTTTTGGTCACTGTAGCTTTGTATTAAGTAGTACATTTTGAAATTGGAAAGTATGAGTCCTCCAACTGTGTTTCTCTTTCTCAGTATTGTTTTGTATATTTGAGGTTCCTTCTAGTTTCATATAAATTTAAGGAACTGTAGTTCACTTTGTGGAGTATTGTCATCCTAACAGTGTTAAGTCTTCCCATTCATGAACATGGTATATATTACCATTTGTTTAGGTCTTCTTTAATTTTTTTCAGCAATATTTTGTAATACTTAAAGTATAAGCCTTTCGCTTTCTTGGTTAAGTTTATTTCAGTATCTTGTTCTTATAAATGATACTGTAGAATGAATTGTTTTCTTAATTTCCTTTTCAGATTACTCATTGCTGCTGTATAGAAAGAAAACTGACCTATGTATGTTGATCTTGTATCCTGCAACTTTACTGAATTCATTTATTAGCTCTGATAGTTTTTTTTTGTGGATTCTAGGGGATTTTGTATATATAGAATCATGTCACTTGCAAACACAGTTTTAGTTCTTCCTATTTCTAAAAGACATTATCAATTTGGATGCATTTTCTTTCTTTTTCTTAAATGCTCTGACTAGAACTTCTAGTAAAATGTTGAATAGAAGTGGTTAAAGTGACATTTCTGTCATATTCCTGATCTTAAGGAAATGCGTTCCTTCTTTTACTATTGAGTATGACTGTGAATTCCTTATAAATTCTCCTTATCATGTTAGGGAAGTTCCCTTCTAACCTAGTTTGTGGGTCTTTTTATCGTGAGAGGGTGTAGAATTTTGTCAAATGTTCCATTTGTGTGTTTTGAGATGATAATGTCATTTTTTCCCCTTTCACTGTCTCAGTAGGGTTTGTATTACATTGATTGATTTTCAGAAGTTCAACCTCGATGGAATTCCTGACCTAAATCCCATTTGGTGATGGTGTATAATTTTCTTTAATGTGCTTTTGGATTTGGTTTGCTAGTGTTTTGTTGAGGAATTTTGTGTGTTTATTCATAAGATGTATTTATCTGTGGTTTTCTTATGATATCTTTGGTATTACTATTATCTTTGGTATTACTGACCTCATAAAATGTGCTAGCTTTGTCAGTTTTTTGGAAGAGTTTGAGAAGGAATCATATTAATTCTTCTTTAAATATTTGATAGAACCCACTACTGAAGTCATAGGGTCCTGACTTTTCTTTTAGGGGAGATTTTTATTAACTGATTCAGTCTCTTCCCTTGTTATAAGTCTGTTAAGGTTTTCTACTCTTGGGACTTCCCTTGTGGTCCAGCAGTTAAGACTCTGCACTCCCAGTGCAGCAGACATGGGTTCCGTCCCTGACCAGGGAATTAAGATCCTGTATGCCACGTGGTGAGGAAAAAAAGATTTTCTTCTCTTTTGATAACTTGCATTTTCCAAGGAATTTGTCCATTTCATCTAGATTGTCTAACATGTTGGTATAAAACTGTTCACAGTATTTTCTTATAATCCTTTTGATTTCTGTGAGGTTAGTAGTAGCTGTTTGCATCTTCTTTCTTTTTTTCTTAATCTTGTTAAAGGTTTGTAATTTTTGTCGATTTTTTTTTTTTTTTCAAAGAAACAAGCTTTGGTTTCATTGATTCTCTCTGTTGCTTTTCTCTATTTTGTTTCTCTCTGTTGTAATCCTTATTATTTCTTTCTAATGGCTTTGTGTTTAGTTTCTGCTTCTTTTCTAGTTCCTTGGAGTATGAAGTTGGGTTGTTTATTTGAAATCATTTTTTTTAGTGGAGGTGTTTATAGATACAAAGTTCCCTCGGAGCAGTGGTTGTGCTGTATCCTCTAAGTTTTTGGTGTATTGTGTTTTTATGTTAAAGTATTTTCTAATTTCCTTAGTGATTTCTTCCCTGATATTATATTGCTTAAGAGTGTCATTTAGAGTTTTCCAGTTTTCCTTTTGTTGTTGATATCTAGCTTTGTTCCATTGTGGTTGGTTCCATTGTAATCACTCATTGTATGATTTTGGGTATTTTGAAGTTTGAGAATTCTTTTATGACCTAACATATGGTCTATTCTAGAGAATGTTCTACATGCAGGTGAGAAGAATATATGTATTGCCATTGTTAGGTGGTATATTCTATGTTGGTCTGTCAGATGTAGTTGATTTATAATGTTTTCAAGTCTTTTACTATGATTTTCTGTCTACATGTCCTCTGCATTATTCAAAGCGGGCTTTTGAAGTTTCCAATTATTATTGGAGACTGTTTCATCCTTCAGTTGTGTCACTGCTTGCTTCATACGTTTTGAGGCTGTATTGTTTGATAAATATATATAAAATGGTTATATCTTCTTAGTGCATTGATCCTTCACTATAAAATGTCTTTCTTTGTCTCTTGCAACAGTTTTATATGTAAAATCAATTTTGTCTGATACTAATAAAGATAGCCAGATTTCCTTTTGGTTACTGTTTATAAAAATGAATTTTGTCTGATATAGGTAGCCAGGCTTCCTTTTGGTTACTGTTTGCATGGAGTTTCTTTTTCCATCCCTTGACTCTTAACCTATCTGTGTCTTTGGGTCTCACATGCGTCTCTTAAAAGGTGCATATAGCTGTATTATGTTTTTAAAAAAATATTCTGACAATATCTGTCTTTTAATTGACAAGCTTAACTCATTCACCTTTAAAGTAATTACTGATAATGAAGGATTTATATCTGCAATTGTGCTATTTGTTCTTTGTATTATTTTTTGTTGTTCCTCAGCTTCTCTAATACTGACTTATTTTGTGTTTGATTGATTTTTTTTCTGTATATCATTTCCCTTTACATTTCTTTTTACATATATTTTTAGGTATTAGTGGTTAACATGGGAATTACAGTTAACATCCTAAATTTATAAAACTCTAGTTTGAATTGATACCAAGTTAGCTTCAGTAGCATATGTTGACTCTACTCCTAACTGGCTCCATCTTCTCCTTTATGTTATTACTGTCATAGATTGTGTCTTTATGCATTGTGTGTCCATTAATATTGATTTATGATTATTGTTTTATACATTTGTTTATTCAATGAAATAGGAAATACAAAAGAGAAGTTACATAGCAAAAATATAGCTTTGTTAGGTTTTATATTTATCTGTATAGTTACCTTTATCATTGTTCTTTATCTCTTTGTGTAGCTTTAAGTTACTGTCTAGTATCCTTTTATTTCAACCTGAAGCACTTCCTTTAGCATTTCTCATAGAACAGATAACTAGTAATGAATTCCCTTATCTTCCATTTAGCTAAGAATGTCATAATTTCTTCTTTATATTTGAAGGGTTGTTTTGCTGAATGCAGAATTCCTGGTTGACATGTTTTTCCTTTCAATCTTTAAATATATTGTTCTACTGCCATTTGGTCTCCATGATTTTTGATGAGAAATACACTGTTAATCTTTTCGAGAAGCCATTTGAGAAGCCATTGATGTGATCAATCACTTTTCTCCCACTGCTTTCAAGTTTCTCTCCGTCTTTGTCTTTTAGCAGTTTGATAATAATATATCATGATGTGGACTTCTTTGAATTTGTCCTGCTTGAAGTTTGTTGAGGTTCTTGTGCTCAATTGCTTCAGTCGTGTTTGACTCTTTGCAACCCCATGCACTGTAGCCCGGCAGTCTCCTCTGTCCATGGGATTCCCCTGGCAAGGATACTGGAGTGGGTTGCCATTCTCTTCTCCAGTTGAGGTTCTTGGATGTGTGTATTTATGTATTTCATAAAGTTGAGGAAGTTTTTGGATAGTATTTCAAATTTTTTTTTTCTGCCTTTTTTCCTTTCTTTTTTCCTTCTGGGACTCTCATAATATATATGTTGATATGTTTGGTGGTGTCCCATAAGTCTCTGAAGCCTTTTTCCTTTTTTTCTTTCTACTCCTCACACTGGGCAGTTAACAGTTGCCCTATCTTCAAATTTGAAGACTCCTTCTTGAATCTGTTGTTGAATGTGTCTTGTGAATATTTAAATTTTACCTGTAATACTTTTCAATTACCAAATTTCTACTTTGATTTTTTAAAATAACTTAATTTCTTTTAATTCTTTGTCCGTGATATTCTTTAGCTCTTTTAGCATATTTAAAGCAGTAACTTTCAAGTCTTAGTCTTGTAAGTTAATGCCTGGGCTTCCTCAGGATGGTTTTCATCCATTTCTTTCTTACTTTTTGTGTCCTGTGAATGAGTGATGCATTCCTACCACTTCTTTGTGTGCTTTGTAATTATCTTGTTGAGATCTGGACATTTTGAATATTGTAATTCTGAAAATCTGGTTCTCCTACTATAGCAAAGACTATTATTATATGATGAAGTCTGCAGTTGTTCATTTGTTTAGTGACTTTTCTACATTTTTTTTTAAAGCCTATATTCCTTGTCTTGTGTGGTCACAGAAGTCTATGTTCTGTTATCTCTGTGGTCAGCTAGTGACCTGACAGAAATTTCCTTAAGTGCCTGGATACAATAAGAGTTAAAAAAATGTCAAAGGAATTCTGTCTCTTTAACTTCCTTCAATGGTGCCAGGGAAGAAGTTCAAACCATTAAGCTTGAATTAATAGCCAGTCTCTATGCTGACAAAACACAGAACTCTGGTTTTTTGAAGGAGAAGATCTTACTGTCCACCTTGATGCCAAAAGGTTGAATCAGGAGTGGAGGATTATTGCTGCTTATGCATGATGTTGTGATTCATGAGAATTTGCTGGCTTCTTTGTTTGTCAAGCACTTCCCTGGATGCTCCATGTGTTCAACTAGACCCCAGAGTTCTAAATTCTGGCAGTTCTTGCAGCTCAGTAGTTGTTTTGGTGAAGGGGCTGACTCCAGAGCTTTATACTCTGTGATTTTCCATAATATCACTCCCTTCCATGGTCATTCTTAAAAGTGCTCCAGTTTGAGCAATACGTTTTATTGTCACCCATTGGTAATTAAACAACAGGAACAAGGAAAAAGATGAAAACAAGTTCTTACAGAGAAAATAAGCCATGAGAATCATCAGTAAATTATCACTTGCTCAGAGAGTATAAACTGTCAGATGAATGCTACAGAGTTTTCCTAGTATCAGTTCCATATAGCTCCTCCCTTTAAAGAAATTTTTATTCTAGTCTCGCATCAATACTGTGAATGAAACCCTTTGTTGGAAGGCTTGACAGATGACATTGATTTCCATTGTGAATTTAGATGTGGAGTATTGTCACTATAACATGTGAACTGATGTTATAGTGGAGATGTGGAGTCTGTGGGGCAGCCTTATCTCTTGCTGCTGACATGGGTGCCATATTGTCTGTCTTTCTACTTGCTCCCCTTTCTCAAATCTGTGGGTGGGTCATGAACACTTGCTTCATGGCTGTGTGCAGGCCTTATGCTGTGGAGGCCTCTTACAGACAATGCTCTTTAACTGGGCAGAAAAGTTGCTGCCTTGGCTTCTCTCCCATTTCAGAAAGCTGAGTACGTGATGTCTCTGCAGCCTTTCCAGTCTATACCAGCTTGAGCAGCAGGATCACAGGACTGAAAATCAAACCAGGGGCTTGATATGTGGTGATAAGTGGCATTGCTTTTGGACTTTTGAATCTGATTATAATGTAAGGAGGTACTTTTTTGAACATGGGTTATTATGTATTTACTTATTCTGAAAATTCACTAGACTTCAGCTGCTGAATCCCACAATTGGTGATGCTCATCAGAGTTTTTGGTAACTACTCAGAAGAGAATAATAGAGTATATTAGGAAAAATACTTTCAATAAGAGATCTTGGGTTGACTGGCAGGCTGACTGTCTGTCCAGCTCTTCTACACATACTCAATGCTACAGGTATTAGCAAACTTAATCTTTAATAATGTAAGTGAATAAAAATAGAATGACTTGTTTCCTTTTTTTTGATCTATATTAAACATGCATGACTAATTTTGGTAAACTTAGGTGAAATAGTTTGCTATGGTTGAATTTTAAATGCTGGAAAAAGAGGGTTATGAAAAAATGCCTATCAGAATATTAGTTATATCATGTGAAAGGACTGAACATAGTATCTGGATAGTATAAAAAATTTATTTAAAAATATTTTTATTATACTTAAAATATCTAAATTATAATTATCTATTAAACAAATAGTTTTAATCTTTTCCATAGTTCTCTATGTGATGTTAATGCAGTGTTCATTTACATTGATGCTTGAGTTTAATATTACTTTCTCTATTAACATTGCCAATACCATAGCTTTGGTAATGCACATTTGAATATTTAATTATGTTTCTATAAACAGCTTCTCTAATGCTACATTTTTCAGTGAATATGATGGGCCTTCTGTTAGTGCTGGCATTTGAGCGATCTTGCTTTCTGTTTTTCTGTTACATATACAATGCGAAGTATTCCCACCTGAGATTTCCCTGAAGTTTCACTTGGGAAACAGAACCTAATTTGAAAGATGTTTTCTGTTGTATGTTGCTCAGATCAAGCTTTGCATTGAATCAAGCCAAATGATGAAAACAGTCCAGCCTTCTTTCCAGCAGAATGCAATTACCTCTAAGGCCTATAGTAAAAGACCAACTAATTGAGAACACTTGTCTTTGTTTTCAGTTAGCAAAGATTCTTACTAAGAGTGTCCATTTTTTGAATTAAAAAAGGTGGGTTTACTTTTAATGAACTTGGGAGATCTTAAAATTAAAGCATGTGCAGGTTATCCTCTTCCTCAAGGGGACATACACTACCCCTGTGCTCGTGTGAAGTAATAATGAGATACCATAAGCAAACAGTAGATGATTCATGTCAGATGGCTCTTCAGTAACGTTAGGGGGGAAAAAGCAGCTGATGTATGGGATATTGAAGGCAGATTAAGTTGTTAATGTATATTAGTATATTCTTAATTTCCTTTTAATTGAAAAAGACATATTGACTTTAATTAGAACCATTTCACAGGAACTGTCAATTAGCACATGTCAAACTAGTTAATTCAGAACAGAATTCTTTTAATTAGGGTCTGCTTTCCTTTAACTATGGGGCCAATGAAATCAGCCTTTCCTTATCTAGATTTTAAATGTCTCTAAGACATATAATACAAATGTAGACTCTTATCTATTATTAGAAGCCCATATGGATAACATTAAAATGATGATGCTGGCATTGTTCATGCAGCACAAATCAGAGTCCCTTTATGACTGTTAGGAAAAAAAAATGGCTTTGAACAAAGACTATTTTAAATACCAGATTTATCCTACTTTAAAGAGACTACAAAATTTATGACATGCATGTTCACATTTAAAGTATTATTTAATACGTCTGCTCAAATAAATGGGCCTATTCAAACGTTTTGTGTGTTCTATCAGCCGAAGACACATAAAACATTGTCAAGCCATACAGCAACATTTTTCCCTTAAATGAACTGTAATCAAAAAGGGAAAACAGACTGAATGAATTTTTTTTGCATGACAAAAAAATAGCATTGTTAACTTTCATTGCATCCAGAGATTTAATACCAATAGTTGATGCAGTGACTAAACCACTGGTAGTGAGCTAATGCGATCTTAGTAATCAGACAGTGTAAAATCCGCAACTTGGCTCTTGTTTAATGTAATGATGTGGAATTATAGCATTTTAGTTACAGTTGGCATGA
Organism: Tragelaphus eurycerus; assembly: GCA_935064755.1. NCBI lineage: Eukaryota > Metazoa > Chordata > Mammalia > Artiodactyla > Bovidae > Tragelaphus > Tragelaphus eurycerus. The sequence goes on from CAKXYN010000014.1 coordinate 1,681,717, forward strand.
GGATTGGCACACAGAATAAGCTTGGTGGGGCAGGGCTGTGTGGTGTTCACCTACGGAATAGGTACGCTTATAATTTTAAAAGAAGATTTTAAATTATATGTAAAGTGTGAGTTAATAGGAGATCCAGCTTACTTTATCATGTGAGGTTTAGTCACTATTTTACTCAGTTATAGCAAGCAAGGGTTACAGAAATTAATAAAAAGTATATTATTAATAAGTTAAACTTGAGATTCTAATGATAATTATCTAGTAAGATATTATGTGTAACCTCAGCTTGTTCATCTTATTGTAGGTAAATTTAACTTCATAACCGTAGTGTACCTTTCTAAAGTATGCTATACTGTAACTATATCAGTGGTTACATTTGTGCAACTGAATTAAATGAAGAATTGTAGTAATTTTCTAATATTGATCGACACAGGCAAAAGAACAAGGGCAATAAACAAATGAAATATGCTATGCTATGCTAAGTCACTTCAGTCGTGTCCGACTCTGTGCGACCCCAGAGACGGCAGCCCACCAGGCTCCCCCATCCCTGGGATTCTCCAGGCAAGAACACTGGAGTGGGCTGCCATTTCCTTCTCCAATGCATGAAAGTGAAAAGAGAAAGTGAAGTCACTCAGTCATGTCCGACTCTTAGCAACTCCATGGACTGCAGCCAACCAGGCTCCTCCATCTGTGGGATTTTCCAAGCAAGAGTAGTGGAGTGGGGTGCCATTGCCTTCTCCGAAACAAATGAAAAAATGCTACTAAAAAACTCTGTTCTTTTTCTTCCAGAGCTGACTGTTCTCTTCTGAACTATTTCTAGAGCTACCTTACCTCTCTGTGTTTGACAGTGACAGCCTACTAGATTCAGCATGTCCATATTTTGTTTAGATCTGTAGCTTTTAACTTTTTGGTGTCACTTGAATCTCTGATGAAAGATATTAATCCTCTTCCCAGAAAAATTCACATACTCATACATGCACTAAAATATTTAGGATGGGAAATCTTAACTTCTTAAAAAATAATCTGGCAAAATTTGCTAAAGGATGTAACCTCAGTTTGATATAACTAACAACTTATAGTTTTGCAGACCCTATACTTGGTTCTGGGAATATAACAATGAGTAAGATAAAACCTTAGCATTTGACTCACTGTGACAAGTTATTAGCACATTTTCAGAAATTACTGTATGATTCTTATTTTAACCACTTTTACTCTCTGAACTGTTTAAAGTTTTATTTGTATTTACAAATCTTGTACAAGTATTCAATCTGACGAACAATTTACATAAAAATTATTTGACAGAGAGACTTCCTTGGTGGCTTAGTGGTAAAGAATCAGCCTGCCAGTGCAGGGGACACAGGTCTGATCCTTGATCTGGGAAGATCTCACAGGCTGTAGAGCAGTTAAGCCCACGCCCCACAACCACTGAGTCGCTGCTCCAGAGGCTGGGAGCCACACTACTGAAGCCTGTGCACCCCAGAGCCCATGCTCGGCGACAAGAGAAGCCACCGCAATGAGAAGCTGAAGCACTGCAGCTAGAGCGTAGACCTGCTTGCCGCAACTAGAGAAAAGCCCACGCAGCAACGAAGACCCAGCACAGCCATAAATAAATAAAATTATTTTAAAAAATTGCCTGAAAAATATAATTACTAGATCATTAGTGGAGGTTAATTTTATGGCTTTAACTCAACAAATTTTATTCATCCTTTTAATCTTATTTATAATTCTATTTTAATAATCATAGGTAATATTAATATCCTAATTTGGACCCACCTTTTATTTCTGTGTATTCATTTAGATTATATAATTTACAGTTATTTACAAAGAAGACATAAAGCATACTAATATCATTTTTATAAGTTAGTCTCATTTAAGCTTAAAATAAACCATTGCTAAAAGAAGAGAAGCGAAAAGCAAAGGAGAAAAGGAAAGATATAAACATCTAAATGGAGAGTTCCAAAGAATAGCAAGAAGAGATAAGAAAGCCTTCTTCAGTGATCAATGCAAAGAAATAGAGGAAAACAACAGAATGGGAAAGACTAGGGATCTCTTCAAGAAAATCAGAGATACCAAAGGAACATTTCATGCAAAGATGGGCTCAATAAAGGACAGAAATGGTATGGACCTAACAGAAGCAGAAGATATTAAGAAGAGGTGGCAAGAATACACAGAACTGTACAAAAAAGAGCTTCATGACCCAGATAATCATGATGGTGTGATCACTGACCTAGAGCCAGACATCTTGGAATGTGAAGTCAAGTGGGCCTTAGAAAGCATCACTATGAACAAAGCTAGTGGAGGTGATGGAATTCCAGTGGAGCTATTCCAAATCCTGAAAGATGATGCTGTGAAAGTGCTGCACTCAATATGCCAGCAAATTTGGAAAACTCAGCAGTGGCCACAAGATTGGAAAAAGTCAGTTTTCATCCCAATCCCAAAGAAAGGCAATGCCAAAGAATGCTCAAACTACCGCACAATTGCACTCATCTCACACGCTAGTAAAGTAATGCTCAAAATTCTCCAAGCCAGGCTTCAGCAATATGTGAACCGTGAACTTCCTGATGTTCAAGCTGGATTTAGAAAAGGCAGAGGAACCAGAGATCAAATTGCCAACATCCGCTGGATCATGGAAAAAGCAAGAGAGTTCCAGAAAAACATCTATTTCTGCTTTATTGACTATGCCAAAGCCTTTGACTGTGTGGATCACAATAAACTATGGAAAATTCTGAAAGAGATGGGAATACCAGACCACCTGATCTGCCTCTTGAGAAATCTGTATGCAGGTCAGGAAGCAACAGTTAGAACTGGTCATGGAACGACAGACTGGTTCCAAATAGGAAAGGGAGTACGTCAAGGCTGCATATTGTCACCATGTTTATTTAACTTATATGCAGAGTACATCATGAGAAATGCTGGACTGGAAGAAACACAAGTTGGAATCGAGATTGCTTGGAGAAATATCAATAACCTCAGATATGCAGATGACACCACTCTTATGGCAGAAAGTGAAGAGGGGCTAAAAAGCCTCTTGATGAAAGTGAAAGTGGAGAGTGAAAAGGTTGGCTTAAAGCTCAACATTCAGAAAACGAAGATCATGGCATCTGGTCCCATCACTACATGGGAAATAGATCGAGAAACAGTGGAAACAGTGTCAAACTTTATTTTTCTGGGCTCCAAAATCAGTGCAGATGGTGACTGCAGCCATGAAATTAAAAGACGCTTACTCCTTGGAAGGAAAGTTATGACCAACCTAGACAGCATATTCAAAAGCAGAGACATTACTTTGCCCACAAAGGTTCGCCTAGTCAAGGCTATGGTCTTTCCTGTGGTCATGTATGGATGTGAGAGCTGGACTGTGAAGAAGGCTGAGCGCCGAAGAATTGATGCTTTTGAACTGTGGTGTTGGAGAAGACTCTTGAGAGTCCCTTGGACTGCAAGGAGATCCAACCAGTCCATTCTGAAGGAGATCAGCCCTGGAATTTCTTTGGAAGGAATGATGCTAAAGCTGAAACTCCAGTATTTTGGCCACCTCATGCGAAGAGTTGACTCATTGGAGAAGACTCTGATGCTGGGAGGGATTGAGGGCAGGAGGAGAAGGGGATGACAGAGGATGAGATGGCTGGATGGCATCACTGACTTGATGGGTGTGAGTCTGAGTGACCTCCGAGAGCTGGTGATGGACAGGGAGGCCTGGCGTGCTGCGGTTCATGGGGTCGCAAAGAGTCGGACACGACTGAGCGACTGATCTGGTCTGATCTGATCTGAATGATCTTGGGTGGCGGTGCTAGTTAATTTCTTGATTATCCATGATAGGTTATCCACACTGTGGCAGGGTTTAAATTTGAATAGTGGCTGAGCAAGGTCTGTGCTGTGTGTGCTAAGCTGCTTCAGTCATGTCCAGCTGTTTGTGATCCTGTGGACCGTAGCCCACCAGGCTCCTCTGTCCATGGGATTCTCCAGACAAGAATACTGGAGTGGGTTGCCATGCCCTCCTCCAGGGGATCCTCCCAACCCAGGGGTTGAACCTGCATCTCTTATGTCTGCTGCATTGGCAGGTGGGCTCTTTATCACTAGCATCACCTGGAAAGCCCAAGATAGGTCTACTTTCCAGGAATATCAATGCACCCAGTCTTAATTCCTTTCTATCTTAAAAGGGGTATATTTTTGGTCTTTAAGAGTGTACTATAGCATTATTAAATAAATATATAAAAATATAAATAGATATAAATATTTACTTACATATATTTATAGATATATACATAAATACATAAATGTATAAATAAATATATAAATATACATGTGCTTAAGTATACTTATGTATTCAGTATGTTACTTTAGTCCAAATTTGCTCCTTGATTATCTGTAGCAATTTAAATTCCTTTGTCTATTTTAGCTTATGAAAAACTGACCCTTAGTGTTTTGCCAGCAATAATTTTGACCTCAGGAAGTTTATAGAACTCATGGGCCTTAACTTAGTTTAATCATCTTTTTTGACCTTAGGAAGTTTATAGAACACATGGGCTTTAACTTAGTTTAATTATCTTAATGGTATAGTGGTAGAGGTTTTATATTGTTAAAAATAGGCAAAAATTTTTCACATCATGTGTTTGTGAATCAAAACCATAGCCATTTAACTCTGACTTTGTTAGCAGAATTTTAACAGATTATTTAAATTATTAAAAGCTATGATTTCTAATAGTTTTATCCAAACAGGAACCTTCTAGAAGTCCCTAGAATGCTTCATTTAAAGGAAAGTAGCATTGAGGTTAAATTTTTTAGTGGTTAGATTTTAAGAGTTAAAATAGAAACTTTCTCAATTATTTTATCTCCTTTCTAGATCCTTAATCAAGTTGTGTTGATTTTATTTGGAGCTAAATGCATCATTGTGTGTGGGATTTATGTTTACTCTGTAACATATAATCCCTTCTCCGTTTTCTACCTAGAGGAGCTTGGTGGGCTACAGTTGTCTAGCATAAATTAATTATATATTATAATATTTATTTACCTGTGGCTGTGCCAGGTCTTACTTGTGGCACGCAGGCTCTGAGTGCATGGGCTTGGTAGTTGTAGCAGGTGGGCTTAGCTGCCCTGAGGCCTGTGGGATCTTAGTTCCCTAAGCAGGAATAGAACCCATGTCCCCTGCCTTGGAAGATGGATTCTTAACCACTGGACCACCAGGGAAGTCCCTATTATAATTTAATAAATTTAGTGGTTTGTAACTTGAGTGTGTTCATATAGCTTTTGAAAAGTGATAGATATTTGTTTCTATTTTTGTTTTTATCAGCCAATCTCAATTAGTTTGGTTCAATACTGTATTTATTGAACACCTATAATTTCCAGACACAGTTAATGTTAGGCATTATTTTATTGAATGTTACTTGAAGCATTTATTTGCTTTTCTCTTGGCTGTGTGGAGTCTGTTTATTATTAATGTTCAGTGAATTAGCTATTGGCTGTTTCAAAATTATTTACTTAGTGTTTTACAATTGAAATATTTTCAAGGTCATTATCTTATGCAAGATGAATAATCCCATCATTACAGTTTAACTATTTCACTGATATTTTTAGAAGGTTCTGCATGTGGAAAAGCTTGTTCAAATTCTAGTATCACTATTTACTAGCTTTGTGTACTTAGATAAGTTACCTAACCTCTCTGAGCCTCAGTTCCCTCCTCTGAAAAATAATAATACCTACATTACAATGTTGCAAGGATTAAATGAAATCTGTAAAGTGTTGAAATATGGAAAGCTTTGGTTTTTCCAATGGTTTTGTACAGATGTGAGGGTTGAATCATAAAGCAGGCTGAAAGTGAAAGTCACTCAGTGGTGTCTGACTCTTTGCAACCCCATGGCCTGTAGCCCACCAAGCTCCTCTGTCCATGGGATTCTCCAGGCCAGAATACTGGAGTGGGTAGACTTTCCCTTCTCCAGGGGATCTTCCCGACCCAGGGGGATTGAACCCAGGTCTCCTGCATTGCAGGCTGATTCTGTACTGCCTGAACCACCAGGGCAGCCTGAGTGCCGAAGAATTGATGCTTTCAAATTGTGGTGTTGAAGAAGACTCTTGAGAGTCCCTTGGACAGTAAAGAGATCAAACCAGTCAATCCTAAAGAAAATCAGTCCTGAATATTCATTGGAAGAGCTGTTGTAGAAGCTCCATTACTTTGGCTATCTGATTTGAAGAGTGAACTCACTGGAAAAGAACCTGATGCTGGGAAGGATTGAAGGCAAAATGAGAAAGGGCGGCAGAGGATGAGATGGTTAGATAGCATCGTCAATTCAGTGGACATGAATTTGAGCAAACTCTGTGAGATAGTGGAGGACAGAGGAGCCTGGCGGGCTATAGTCTGTGAGGTCTCAAAGAGTCAGGAACTGAACACCAACAACAACAGAAAAGCATTTAGCATCATGTCAGTTAACATATCAGAGAAGGCAATGGCACCCCACTCCAGTACTCTTGCCTGGAAAATCCCATGGATGGAGGAGCCTGGTGGGCTGCAGTCCACGGGGTCTCGAAGAGTCGGACATGATTGAGCGTCTTCACTTTCACTTTTCACTTTCATGCATTGGAGAAGGAAATGGCAACCCACTCCAGTGTTCTTGCCTGGAGAACCCCAGGGACGGGGGAGCCTGGTGGGCTGCCGTCTATGGGGTTGCACAGAGTCGGACACGACTGAAGTGACTTAGCAGCAGCAGCAGTTAACATACTCAGTAAATATTTGTTCCTATCCCATGCAAGTTGTACTAATGTCTTTACTGAGAAAAACAGCTATCTGTTAAATAAATTCACCCTCAGATGGAAATACAAATTGTTAACATGAGCGCTCTACTAATTTGATTACTGATGGATATTAGCAGGGGAACTGTAGCAATGTTCCTGGTGCTTGAGGAAAGGCTAGCTGATGACAGTCATCTACTTTTTGACCAGCCATCTTTTCTTCTCTGTGCTTGTGAAATGTTCTATGACTGTCAGTGAAATGGCTTCTAACAAAACCCTTTAGTTTATCATAGTTCAGTATAGGATATTAAAATATTCTTGAATAGCAGTATTAGCTCCTGAAAATACAAAAGAGGTATATAAAAATAACCTATAATGATGCCAACCACAGGTAATTGCTGTAAATATTTTGGTATGGTTTATGTATGTGTGCTGAGAATTTTAAGTCATAACATTTTATTCATAATTGTGATTTAAATGGCTGCATGGTATTCATTTTAAATCTAAGCTTTGTTTTGAGCTTTGCATTTTTTTGTCCTTCTGCTCTAGTAAGTCATGTTGGAATACACATCTTTATATATATAAAAACTTTATTTCTAATTATTTCTTTAGGTTAATTCTTAGGAATAGAGTTACTGGTCAAAGAGAATAAACAGTAATATTTTATAAATGTTATCCCAAATTGCTTTCTAGAAAGGTATCAGTTTATACCCCCATGAACCCCAAATGTGACATTATGACAGAAGAGAGTTACTTTTTTGAATATACAGTTTGGCTGGTAGTTAAGACAGTTGATTTGTATATAGTTTCTTGCTAATTGATTCTTGTGTAATTGATTCAATTTGGCACTTATTTAGGAAGAGGCCAAATAACATTCTAATGACCAATGGGATCTTGCCTGAGATTTTAAAAAAAGATGGCTTTTAGTTTAAAAGTAATGATTAAAGTAATATTCGTTAAGTGGTAACTGGTATGCCAGTGTGCCATAGTCAGATCTTGATTTTTTTGTATGTGTTATGAAGTCTCTTCAGGGCTAAATGCTATAGTGATTTTTAGAGGAAAATGAGATTCTTCTAATGTGCAATTAAAATATTTGCATTATTGGCAGTATACATTATAGAGAAACTTGAGGGTAAAAATCAGCTCATTTTATTTTGTAGTAAAATAAAAAATAGGAAAAACATGCTAACATGATAATATCTAATGAGGGAAATGTTCTGTGCAGATGTCTGTTTTTCTATTAATCCCTAAAATGACTATATACTTTTATTTATATGAGTAACATCAAATACAAACATGTTGCTAGGAATATATATCTACTTAAAAAAAGATAAACACAACATGAGTTTAGAATTTTAATACTGTTTTAAAGGTGATTTAAACCTTTGGATAATGTAAGTTTTGAGATTTCAACAAAGATCTAATATCTATGTATGCCACTTCTGAGAGTTATTTAGATATTTTTCTCTTGTTTAACTGCATTTAGTACAGCTTCTAACACAGAGAAGTAAGAACTGAGTCCTGTATAATGTATCATTTATGGGGCACTGGGAAGAATAATTTTACTTGGTTATTTTTGAAGCCTCCTTCTAGGTGTACTGGCAACCAATTTTATTATATGTATCTTTATATTCCATCTTTATTATAATATGTAGATGACCAGGTCATATGCCTTTCAGCTAACACAAAGGGCATGTGGAAAGACAAGAGAACTGTTTTTGTTTTGCTTTTGTCATTAGTGTTAGTTGCTCTGTTGTGTCTAACTCTCTGTGACCCCCACGGACTGTAGCCCGCCAGGCTCCTCTGTCCTTGGAATTTCCAGGCAAGAATACTGGGGTGGGTAGCCATTCCCTTCCCCAGGGGATCTTCCTGACTCAGGGTCGAACCTGCTTCTCCTGAACTGGCAGGCAGGTTCTTTACTGTCTGAACCACCAAGGAAGGCGTTTTTCACATTATCTTTGTATATTGGACACCTTTTCATGTTTATTATACTATGCTAATAGCAGTGTCACATTTCATTAATACCAAGTTAGTGGAAATGAAAAGCAGAATGTTTTGTTGCTCTTACTATTGTTTCAGATTTTTGTCCTGTAAATACTTAACTTTTATGGTAATGAATTATTCCAGAAGGAGAGTACCTTAGGAAGATATGTTCTGTTTTAAGCCAGAGTAGGCCGCTAACCTAAATTTGGACCTATCCCTTCCAAAGTAAATATATTGTGACATTAATACGGATAAATACAAACAGTTGTTGTATTTTGCACTCTTGAACGTCACTGAAGGCACAGCTTCATTGAGGAGTGGGAAGAAAGATAAACATGCACAAATGATCACCCTTTTGCAGTGGAATTGGCATTCTTCAGTCCTGGAACTAAGCAAAACAAATAATAAAGTCACACTGCTGGCTATTCGTACTTTGCACTAACTTCACACTAACCCTATTGGACTTGATAGTACGGGCTTGAATGTACAATGACAGAGACAGGGACTGTGGGTTTGGAGAGCTGAAGAGATGAAACAGGGATATGTGTAGAGGAGATTAATACTCTAGGCTTTTGATTTTTAATTTGCATAATTAACTTTTTTCTCTCTCAAGTCTTGAATACAGAGTTGGAATTAATTTAAGCATAGTTACCAAAATAACGGAATAAATCATTTAAGATAAGGTATCTTGTTTGTTGTTGAATATATTGATTAGCTTTAAGTAGGTTATCATGTTAGTTTGTAAATCTTAATGCCTTGTTACTTGTAAATATGCTTGATATTAAGAACATTTCTCCTTGCTTTGATTTTTCTTTGGTATCTAAAATTAATGGGTAAAACATGAACTTCATTATGAATTCCTCCTAAATTTTTTTTTTTTTTTTTTTTTTTACAGTTTACTTTCTCAAGACTCCTTTTGGATTACAGAGATCATGTTCTTCCTGTAGACTCCTATGGAAGAATTTAAAATGAGTAAGTTGATGTTCTGTGGCATTATATTTTGAGAGGTATTTGACTGAAATTAATATATATTATTATGTTGGCCACTGCTAATGTGTTAGAAATTATCCTTCAAAGACTCGAGTTGAACACCAAGCCCAGTGTCATTTGATGAGAGCTGAAAAGAGGCACGTGTACACAATCATTTATGAGTCTGATGAGACTGCTTGTCAGTTTTATTTTAACTTGAATCAGCGCTGGGGTCAACTTAATAAAACAAGGTAATACTAGGCCTAGGATTTTAGCAAACATACTGTAGTGAATGTGTCATAAGTTTTTAAAAGCAATTTGAGGATAGAAGTCAAATATGTTGAGTCTGTTGTACAACACAATGCTGATAGTTAAAAATATGATAGTGTGCACTTTAAAATGTTGAAGATAAATCTCATGTTTTTCACTTTCACTTTCTTTATGTGCTCTTACAACAACACAAAAACACAAAAGAATACAAAGAAATTTTTGAGATTCTAGATATGTTTGTACTACCTTAATTGTGATGTGTGCGCATATGTCCAAACTCATCAAAATATATACATTAAAATATGTGCAATTATATATATATGTCAGTTATACCTCAGTAAAAGTAAAAATGATGATTATCTTTTAAAGATATGTTCTGGAGAAGGAAGAGAAGAACATTAAACAGATGAATTCCCAAAGCATTCGGGATTCTTAATGTAGGAGGTGAAAGGGAGTGGCTTTACATTTCTTGTTTTCAGTCTGTTGCATTGATGATGAGTACCCGATACTAATCATCAATGTACTGATCATCGGTACTGATACTGATGTTGATGCTGATGTTGGTGTTCTTAGCATCTAAAGAATATCAAATATACTCTTTGAGAAACTCTAGAGTTTCTCACTAGAGATCTTTTCTTTTACTCAGGCCACTGATTCACAAGAAAAAACCTTGTGAAGGCAATATACAAGTGAAAAACAATTTATGACTGAGGAAGCAAAAGAAGAGGCGGAAGAGAGGTGGCCAAAGGGGGTGCATAAGGGCTTCCCAGGTAGCGCTAGTGGTAGAGAACGCACCTGCCAGTGCAGGAGATATAAGAGACATGGCTTCGGTGCCTGGGTCAGGGAGACCCCTGGAGAAGGGCGTGGCAACCCACTCCAGTATTCTTGCCTGGAGAATCCCATGGACAGAGGAGCCTGGCAGGCTACAGTCCATGGGGTCACAAAGAGTCGGACATGACTGAAGCGACTTAGCATGCAAATATTGCTAGAGGAAATGTGAGAGGAAGGAAAATGACAGGGAGTGAATGGGAAGTTAAAAAGATATTTTTCTCCATTTTGTTTAGGCTCCCACCATCTGAGGCCTGGTCTCAATCTTTTTCCTTCCATCCTGCCTACTATCCTCTAGCTATTAAAAATCTTATTCTAATTCCGATGCTAATCTAGTTCCTTCAGCCTTCTACCATTCCATCTAGTATTCTAGATTCACATGGCCACCATTACTATTACTGGTCTTCTCATTCCACCGTCAGTTGCATTTGCTGAAAGCTTTCCTTGAATAGTCAAATCCTTCACATAGTTAATTCAGTAGATTCCGTGTCAGTGATAATTCACTGTTGCCAGGCAGTGTTCTAGGCTCTGGGGATAAAATAGTTAATGAGATGAAATCTTGGTCCTCATCACACACACATATATATATATTACAACAGATGAGTAAATATGTATTTGATTTGCTGTGGGGAAAAAAAAGCAGATGGGTAGAGAATAACATAGTATCCTACTTTAGAAAAGTCAGTCAAGGAAGTTTTCTCTGTGGAGGCGATACTTGAACAGAAATCTGAAGTGAGGAAACAAACCATATGAGTTTCCCATATCGGAAATGTAGCCGAGTTTCCCAAACCAGCTACATATCAGAAGTGTGTAGCTGGAAGTGGAATGACTCAAGTGCAGAGGCTTAGTTTGATGTCTTCAGGAATTAGTAAGAAGCACAGTGGGTAGAGGAGGAGAGTGTTAGGAAATGAGGTTAAGAGTTAGGCAGAGGCACACAGTACAGCCTGATCAGGACCACAGTGAAGCCCTTGGATTTTATTCTAAGTGTGATGGCAAGTCATTACTCTTAGCAAGTCAAGAGCAAGGAAGCAATGTGGACTCAATTCCCTTGAGTATTTTTTTCCAATGAAAGTAGAGATGCAAGGTATCAGGAGAATCCTTAGGTGCTTATCCAGTTGCATTAATTAATATAAACACTTCGGTTGGAATGAGAAGTAGTTGTTCAGGGATAGCCTCCACTGGATAACACTACTGAAGTTCTGTTTTACCTTTGGAAGAATTCTACAGTGCTGTAAGGTACTGTTTTCCTAGAAAGATTTTATTAATTAGTACTTCTAGAGACTAGTGCAAATGAAGTCAGTGGTGGCTCAACAGGAAACCTAACTGATATCCTGCCTTCCTATCTTTTTCATTAAGCCTAGAATATAGAAGTGCAAGTAATATACTTAAGCTTATCAGTTTGTTACAAAGAAATTTTGCTTATTTTTTTGTATAGCCATTCCTGTCAGACTTTTCCCAGCCACATCCATTCACTATTGAGGACAGATGAAAGAGCCGTTAGATGAGCCATTCTTTGTGAGATTAAATGCACTGCACTTTATTACAAAGTTTTGAGTATATTAAAGCCAGGAAAGCTTTATTAATGGTCTACAGGTGATAATATTATTTAAAAGTTTTAGTGAAATTTATTGTAAGTAGGAGTCAGCAGAGTGTTTCTGTAAAAGGCCAGATAGTAAATATTTTGGGTTTTGCGGGCCATATGGTCTCTGTTTTAACTTGTAGTTACTCTGCACAACTTTGTCATTGTAGTTCAGATGTAGTCATAGACAAAACATAAACTAATGATTGTGATTGTGGCCCAATAAAACTTTATTTATAAAACGGGTGGACAGGTTTGGCCTGCTAACTCATGCTATAAAGAATCTTGTGAAAATTATGACCACCATTTATTGAGCATGAACAGAGTAGTGGGTAATGTTATGGATTCATTGTATTGTTATTTTATTAATTCTCACCACAAAAAGGAAGCTGAGGCTCAGAAGTTTTAAAATTATTACTCCAAGTTCATACAGCAAATTGCAGAACCCAGATTTATCTGTGAGTGTGATGATAGTCTTTGTTTTTCTTTCTAAAAATATTCATTTATTTCTTCGGCTGCGTGAGTCCTGGTTACTGCATGTGGGATCTTTCATTGTAGTGCACAGACAGACTCTCCAGCTGTGGCCTGTGGGCTCCGTAGTTGTGGCACCTGGGCTTGATACACTTATTCTTTATATGAAGGAAAATGCTCTGTGAGTTTAAGAACTTTGCTTTCAATAATCTAAAAGAACCAGGTCATTAAAATATAAGGCTGTGCTACAGTGATCTTACTGAAAATCATTTTATAACTGATAATTCAGCTATTGGCCGAAGAAAACTCTGAAAATTTAAATTAGGGTAACCAACTAGTGACTACCAGGACACCAGGGTCTCCCTAAGCTATTCACACTGCTGGGATCATAGACGGTCTTAAACCTACTGTGCTATACCATTTGCCTTAAAGATCTCTCTTTTTTGTTTTTTGAGGGACTACATTGGCTGCCCTGGGTAGTCTTGGAAGAAAGCTTAGCAGCATTTACAATTTCTCTTCTTAAAATTCAAACCAGGGGCCAAAAATACCTCTTGGAAAGGCTAGTAAGCAGATGTGAGGATCTTTCATCATAACGTGTTGGATGAAGTAATTGTCCAGTTAAACTGTCATCTTAGCTTCACCATCTTTGTGCTCCTGGCCTGGAAGCAGACTTGAGTTACATATAGAGTACATCAAAATCTGCCATACATGAATAAATCCTTGAAAAAAAAAATACATTTTCTCTTTTTCTCATGAAAGCGTCTAATGGCTCTGTAACTTCAAACCTTGGCGGGGGAGGGTACTGAAATTAGGAAAACTTTAGTGATTTGGCATGTCAGTATGTGTGTATGTGTGTTTGAGTATGTGTTAGAAGATAAGAGAAACTCCACAATCAAAATCCCTTTCCTTCGGTTTATTTCCCTTCAAGATTACAATTCCTTTTCTGATTTTTGAAAGCATGATCTGATTATATATTTAAGTAAATAATTATTCATTGGGTACCCACTATATGTCAGGCATGATGGTATAGCATAGAGGGTATAGATAATGAGTTAAACACACTGTCTTCAAGGAGATTACCTGAGATTAATACTGAGTATTATGGCTCAGTGTTAAAGATTCTGTCTGCCAACCAGATGTGGGGTTTGATCTCTGGGTCAGGAAGATCCCCTGGAGAAAGAAATGGTACCCCATTCCAGTATTCTTGCCTGGGAAATCCCATGGACAGAGGAGCCTGGCAGGCTACACTCCATGGGGTCTCAAAGAGTCAGACACGACTTATTGACTAAATAGCAACAACAAGAAATTAAATGCTAAAACATGAGTAAGCACATAGGAAAGACATGTAACCGTAGTTTGGGAGTCAGAGAAGATTTCCAGAAAGAAAATACTAAGTCATGAAAAATAGGAGCTAGACCAAACGAGAAGCGGGATAATCTTATTTGAATTTTCCCCAGTTCAGTAGCCATGATATATCTGAATTAAGCATGCTTAAAATATCATTTAAAAGGAAAAAAAAAAAAAGAAAAAAAGAAAATAGGCCTGTTTTTTGAATGCCCTGAACCAAAAGAAAAGATAGATTTGAAACCAATCACCTCTTCTAAGTCTAGTAACAGGAAGGGTATATTTGCTTATAACCTGAGCATTCTCTTCATCAGAATGAATGTGTGTGGCAAAAAAATAAAATAAAAATGGCCCTTCTTGACTGTGTTGGACCCCCTTTTCATTACCAGTTCTAACAGAGGAAAGTCTTAGAGTTCAGCTATGCTCATGAATGAGGAAGAGAGAAATTTTGATGAATTAACTAAGGTCTGCCCCACCCAACTTCCATTTTGCTCCACAGTTTTTAATGTTAGAAGTGGGCTAATCTTTTTTTCTGTTTTCCTTCCCCCCTCCTCCCAGTAATATAATCACAAATAGAATTCCAAGAAACATTTGACATAAGTTCTGACCTTAAAATACTTTGTAATTTTGACAAGCTTGGGCTTTATCCTGAGGGCAATAAAATGACATAACCAGATCATTACAGCAGCAACGTGAAGAATGGGTGAAGTAGAATAACACTAGGGACGCTGACACAAATTAGGCATGCAGGTGAGAGCAGGTAATGATGTGAACCAGGGTGAAGGCAGAGGAAATCGAAATTTAGATGGTAGAATAATTCAGACATGGTGACGCTCTGGATATGGTGAATGAGGGGCAAGAGTCAAGATTGATGCTCGGGTTTCTGACTTGAGCAGTGGAGTAGATAGAGGTGCTTGTATGAAGACTGAGGACACAAAGGAAGGAGGAGCATTAAGCAGTTCTTGGAGAATCCCAGGGACGGGGGAGCCTGGTGGGCTGCCGTCTATGGGGTCACACAGAGTCGGACACGACTGAAGTGACTTAGCAGCAGCAGCAGCAAGCAGCTGCAACTGCTAGGCTGGCTCACCACACTCTGTAGATTCCTGTAAGAAGGAAACAATGAACCCAGTCACATTTAGACAGTATATTGCTCATAGCAAAGTAGTCAGTATGATCTGCATGTTCATGTTGGTTCCCCAAGTCCTGTAGTACAGAATGAGGCTCAGGGTGATGCCGTGCCCTCAGACGCAGGTGGATCTGTGTCCTCCCGGGCTTGTAAGAGCCTACTAGCAAAACTGGCCAACCTTGTCTCGGAGGATGACATTATCTTTATTATCCTTGTCAGGGAACAGTGTGCCCTCTAACCTGGAGGGATAAACCATTCCTACTCTGAGACACACAGAAATACCGTAGAGAATTGACTCGTAACAGCAAGATAATGATTTCAGTTTTGACATAATGAATTTGAAATGCCCATTATATCTAAATCAAGGTATTCAGTAGACAGTTAACTATTTATAAGAACATTCAGTATAGTACTTATAGAAGTGAGATAATAAAAAATAAAATCTATGAACTTTAGCTATGTCAAAACAATACTATTGATAGTAATTTTAAAGACAGTTATAGCAGGTGGTTACCAAGTTACCTAATTAAATACTATGATATCATTAAATGTGTAGATTTATTATTGTATTCATTACAAACTAAGTTCACATAGACTTAGTCTTCTGTTGCTTGTGGGATTTGATTATCTGCTAATAACCTCAAAACCTTAGAAAGTAGTATGGTTGCAGGATATTTATGATACACTGTGGAGCTAGCCTCTGACTGTGCCTTTTGTCCACTTTAGTCTAAATAAGTCGTCTCCAATAAAAATAAAATATAAGCGAGACTTCCCTGGTGGTCCCGTGGTTAAGAATGTGCCTTCCAGTACAGGGGACATGGGTTCGATTTCTGCTTGGGGAGCTAAAATCCCACATGCTGCTAGGCAGCAAAGCCTGTGCACTGCAGCAAAGACTCAGGACAGTCAAAAACTCAAATAAAATAAAATGTGAGACATGTATGCAATTTAAATGTTTTAGTAGCCACAATAAAAAAGTAAAAACAAACAGATGAATTTAATATTTTATTTAACCCAATATGTCAAATATTGTTTCAACATATAAGCAACATAGAATTATTAGTGAGATATTTTATATTTTTTTCATACCAAGTCTTTGAAATCTAATGTGTATTTTACACTGATGTGTGTCTCAGTTTGGACTAGATATATTACAGAGTGCTCAACAGACATGTGTGGCTACTGGCTGCCATATTGGACAGCTCAGGTCTAGCCCTCAAGAACAAGAAGCTGTATTTTATCCTATGTGATGAATATAGTTCTTCTTTGTATGTTAGAAGACTAAATACTATGCTGTGCCTTTTATCTTATTGAGTACTATATGATAACTAACATTATAATGAAAAAGCAAATGGCTACTGAATTTATATATATATATATATTTTAGAGATCGTGAGTTTCACTTAAAATCAGTCCTTGAAGTGCTTATAATAGTTATCTTTGTAAGTGAGTTAGGTCTTTAGATGTATCATTGGTAAATCACTCAAGGATTTTACTAGATGGACTAGGTAGCCAGGAGGTTTAAGTATAGTTTGGGGTACATGACTTACTCTTCAAAAATCAGTTACATGTTAGAATTTATTCTATCCTATTATATTATGTAATGAGGCATCTCATCATTTTGTGGCCTGTAAACATTTACTTATTTGCCATGTTGAAAAATGTATTGATTCCTCTATACAGAAGCATCTTGAAACCTAAAAGATGTCTGTTAGGTAACTTAATGAAAAATAGATGTTGAAGGGAAAGGTAAGCCGTCTATATGCCTTCAGTATAGGAGCTAGAAATAATATACTTTGGAAAGTCTGAAGTATGTTAGTAGTTTTAGAAAAAGACTGGGTAAGTAGCTTGACAAACTAAGATCTTCTAAGAAACTGATGATGAATAGTAATGACTTACCGAGTTTGCCTTGGAAAAGTGCTGTTAAGTCATGGACCTTGCTATGTATTTTAGCAAGGACACTTTTAACCCTGATATGTGAAATGCAATCACATTAAATTGTATATTGAAACAACATACTCAGGGAAAAGTGAGTTTCTCTGCTGAATGTGAATGAAAGCACCTGACTTATAAAGTCTTGGATATCTCTTTGATGGTGATTATTATCTGTGATTCTTTGTTGAGGGTTTTTTGCTTGTTTTTTAAAGACTTACTTGGGATAATCAAATGTTAAATGTTACATAGTTTAAAACATATTCTTTTAGAGAGCAGTTTTGTAAGGCAAATAGTTCTATATTCTAGTTTATTGATACTTTTATTTAGGAGTAATCAGTTTTAAAAATTAGACTGATTCATAGCAAAATGATATAGATGTGGATATGCTGTGTGTAATAAGGAAGTGAACTGAATAAGTGGATCAATAAGGAATCTTCTGCTCTGTTCTCAGAAGAAGCAGAGTGGGTAGCATCTATTTTGTTTCAATGACCCGAAGGACTATGCATATACCAGTAAACACTTTAGAAAGTTTGTCAATTGACTGTGGTAAAATAAACCAGTGAGGGTTAAGATCATGTTTCTGACATAACCATTGATGGGTTAAACTGATTGTTATTTTATATCTTGCTTTGGAATGGAGCTTTGGGAATGAAGGGGTTATCATCAAGAGTTTTCAAAGGGTGTTTTAAAAAGTTTGAGAACCTTTGTTCTGTTGTAATAAAAGTGGTCAGTGGAGGCCTCCCTAAGAAAGGGATGTTTGAGCTATGGCTTAAAGGAGACGTGGGAACAGCTACAGAGCTGCCTGGGGAGGAAGCTTCCAGGCCAAGGACACAAGGGATGCCAGGCCCTTAATGCAGGAGCATGCCTGGCAGGTTGAGGGATGGCGTGGTGGCCAGTACAGCCACAGAAACAAAAGGATTACCATCATTTATTCTCCGTTTTCTCTGTATTATAGATACTTTTTATACAAACCTGACTTGAAATAAGGAAAATTGGAGGAAAAAAATTATAGCAGAAAAATGGGTTTCAAATTTTTAAAAACATTGTTTGGAAACAAATCCCAAAATAAAAATAAAAGTGATGTTAAAGCTCACAAAATTATAGGGACATGTCAAAAGGCCTCAGTAGTCAGATCAGAGGGACTCCCACCGGCCAAATCTGAGAGAATTCAGCTTCAAAATAATGAGATTGAGTGTGTGCTAAGTTGCTTCAGTCATATACGACTCTGTGCCACCATGGACTGTAGCCCGCCTGACTTCTCTGTCCATGGGATTTCCAAGGCAAGACTACTGTAGTGGGTAGCCATTTCCTACTCTGGGGGATCTTCCTGATCCAGGGATGGGACCCTCATCTCCTGCAGC
This sequence comes from Tragelaphus eurycerus, assembly GCA_935064755.1. Classification (NCBI taxonomy): domain Eukaryota; kingdom Metazoa; phylum Chordata; class Mammalia; order Artiodactyla; family Bovidae; genus Tragelaphus; species Tragelaphus eurycerus. The sequence continues at coordinate 1,700,285 of CAKXYN010000014.1, forward strand.
TCCCACATTGCAGGCAGATTCTTTACTGCTGAGCCAGTGGGGAAGCCCAATGAGAATAATACATGCTAATCTATTAAATTAAAACATCCATGAGCTCATACTTACCGTAAACAAGTGAATAAATAAGGGGATAGGATACTATATAAATAAATGTAGGAGAAATGATAGTGTTAGGAAATCACCATTTTGCAACCATTTTAACCACCAGGCAAGGGTCATCCATGGATGCTAAAACCAGTGAGTGAGAAATGGATGAGGGCTAAGATATTTACAAAGTTTTAAAAATATATTTCCACGAATTGTTCTTTAATTACTAAGTAGAACATATTTTACAGTGGAGTAACCTTGTAGATACTACTTTAACTACTTAAGTAAGCACAGTCAGTATCACCAATAACTGAACGAACCATATTATATGTTTCCTGATGTGATACACTGAAAAGAACACAGTATCATTTATATAATGTTTCTGCCAAAAATGTATAACCTAAATCTAATTATGAGAAACTAGACAAACCCATACTGAATGTTCCTTTTACAAAGAAAATTGTTTGTACTATTTATAAATGTCAGTATTACAAAAGGCAAAGAAAGGCTGATTTTGGACCAGAAAACATTGCTGTAAAAGGAATTTTGGAGAGAGTTGAAAAAATTTAAGTAAATTGTATAGATTAGGTAACAGCATTGTGTCAGTATTAAATTTCCTGATTTTGATTATCATACTGTAATAATATAAGTGAATATCTTTGTTCCTCGGAAATCTACCTGGAAGTATTTAGAGGTAATGGAACAAGGTTTTGTAACTTTCAAACAGTTCAGAAAATAAAAGATGTATACTGTGTAAAGAGAGAAAGAAGAGGAGAAGAGAAGAGAGAGAGGCTAGAAAAGAATGATAAAGCAGTTGTGGCAAAATGTTAAAGTCTGGGTTAAGCACATACAATAGTCCTTTGTACTGTGCTTATAATTTTCCTGTATATTTAAAATTATTTCAAAAAAAGTTGTAAACAAAAAGTGATGGTGTTCTGGATGAATTGATTCTGGAACACCTTCTATATGATATTGCTCCTTCATTAATTTTCTTCTAAAAAGAATGTCTGAGGCACCCCTGAATATAATCTGAAAATCACTGCTCTTAAAATGATCATTCCTTCTAGCTATGAAAACAGAGAAAGTGGAAAGTTTTACATATAATAATGATATTATATATGCAAGAGGATAACTGATATTTTCAGTTATCTAGCTCTGCTGCTGCTGCTAAGTCACTTCAGTCGTGTCCGATTCTGTGCGACCCCATAGATGGCAGCTCACCAGGCTCCCCTGTCCCTGGGATTCTCCAGGCAAGAACACTGGAGTGGGTTGCCGTTTCCCTCTCCAGTGCATGAAAGTGAAAAGTGAAAGTGAAGTTGCTCAGTCGTGTCCGACTCTTAGTGACCCCATGGACTGCAGCCTACCAGGCTCCTCTGTTCATGGGATTTTCCAGGTAAGAGTACTGGAGTGGGGTGCCACTGCCTTCTCCGTATCTAGCTCTAGCAAGAGGTTATTTGCTGAGATTGTTGATAATTATTGATGGACAGTTTTTTTTTAAAAAAAAGAGCATATGGAAAAAAGTTAGGCAGTAGAGCAATGTCTATATTTGGCCCAAGGGTTCAAGGGAGAGACTACTTGTAGGTGTTTAGGAAGAAGATTTTTAAGATAGCTACAATAAAATTTAGGTTTTTTTAGGTTTAAATTTACAATTGAAATGAGGTTTAGGGAGGTTCAGAGCATGTAAATTCTAGTTTATGTTTATGATTGTGGTAATGTGGCTGCTGTCACTAAAGTGAACTTTGTAAGTCTGAGGACAGATGATGAAAAAAAGATTCAGCTATCCTGAATGAGAGAATATGAGAGTAATCAAAGGAGGAGTGTGAAAAGTATACCTGAGGCCACTTTAGCTGTGGTACTGAGTTAGTACCAGTTAGTCCTCCTCGGAATCAATATCCATAATGTCAGAGAAAAGCCCTACCTGAGCTCGGTATTTCCTTGTAAAGTTAACAACGTAATCTCTATGGTAGATAGTACTTTAGAGAGGACAGAATTTGAAGGTCTAGAAAACATTGTGAAGCCACTGAAATTATGGAATTGTTTTAAGATTCGAGCAGCAAATGAATCACTTTAGTTTGGTTGCACGGGAATTCTAGTTTTCTTAATGGAAAAAGAAAACCAACAAAGGAGAACAAAATAACTTACCTACTTTTCACCTATTTGTGAGCTAAATACTAAAACCTTGTAAGAGATGAGGAATGGCAAAAGATGGAAAATTAGTGTATAAGATATGAAAGAACATTGTTTTTAGACCTGCCACAATATATCGAAACTACCAGGGGGTAGTTTTGGTATAGAAAGCAGACAAAGAAAGAATGAAAATGAACTTTGTTAAAAGTTGTAGCTGTTCCCTTCTCCAGGGGATCTTCCCAACCCAGGGATCAACCCAGGTCTCCTGCATTGCAGGCAGATTATTTACCAGCTGAGCCACAAGGGAAGCTCAAGAATACTGGAGTGGGTAGCCTATCCCTTCTCCAGCAGATCTTCCTGACCTGAGAATTGGACCGAGGTCTCCTGCGTTACAGGCAGATTCTTTACCAACTGAGCTATCAGGGAAGCCCCTCAAATTATGCACACATCAAAGTGAAGAAGAGCAGTAATGCTTACAATATACTGATGCTTATCTATACAGAACCTGTGGTTTCTTGACGATTTGGAAAATAAGAAAATGAAAAATGGCTCCTTATGGATAAAGGTGATATGTGAAGTGAAAGTTGCTCAGTCGTGTCTGACTCTTTGTGACCCCATGGACTGTACAGTCCATGGAATTCTCCAGGCCAGAATACTGGAGTGGGTAGCCTTTCCCTTTTCCAGGGCATTTTCCCAACCCAGGGATTGAACCCAGGTCTCCCGCATTGTGGGTGGACTCTTTACCAGCTGAGCCACAAGGGAAGCACAATTGGTATTCAGTTCAATTCAGTTCAGTCACTCAGTCATGTCCGACTCTCTGCGACCCCGTGAATCGCAGCATGCCAGCCCTCCCTGCTGCTGCTACTGCTAAGTCACTTCAGTCGTGTCCGACTCTGTGTGACCCCATGGACAGCAGCCCACCAGGCTCCCTCGTCCCTGGGATTCTCCAGGCAAGAACACTGGAGTGGGTTGCCATTTCCTTCTCCAGTGCATGAAAGTGAAAAGTGAAAGTGAAGTCGCTCAGTCGTGTCCGACTCTTAGCGACCCCATGGACTGGAGCCTACCACGATCCTCCGTCCATGGGATTTTCCAGGCAAAAGTACTGGGGTGGGGTGCCATTGCCTTGTCCATCACCATCTCCTGGAGTTCACTCAAAGTCATGTCCATCGAGTCGGTGATGCCATCCAGCCATCTCATCCTCTGTCGTCCCCTTCTCCTCTTGCCCCCAATCCCTCCCAGCATCAGAGTCTTTTTCAGTGAGTCAACTCTTCGCATGAGGTAGCCAAAGTACTGGAGTTTCAGCTTTAGCATCATTCCTCCCAAAGAACACCCAGGGCTTATCTCCTTCAGAATGGACTGGTTGGATCTCCTTGCAGTCCAAGGGACTCTCAAGAGTCTTCTCCAACACCACAGTTCAAAAGCATCAACTCTTTGGCGCTCAGCTTTCTTCACAGTCCAGCTCTCACATCCGTACATGACCACTGGAAAAACCATAGCCTTGACAATTGGTATAAAAATGAATTTTTCTTAGATTTTTGGAAAATACAAACTTAAAAAGGGATGTTAAATGGAAAATCATCTGCATTTTTCATCTTTATGGGCATGATATTAAAATAAATAGAACTAACCCAAAGAGGAAAGCATGTTAACAAAAGGACCTGTGGCTGTTGACAGTGTATAGACGGGGTGCTTTATGAAGCTTTGCCATAGAACCACCGGTGCAATGGTTCTATACAATACAGTATGGTGGTGGTTGGAATAAAGGAGTAGGAGAATGGGTAATTTAATGACCACTTATAATAGGTGTTACCCTCTAAGATATGATAAAAGCAACCAAATCCAGCACTCCGGGGCACAAGATGATTGGCTAAAGGAGGTGGGAAGATGTCCTAGTTGGTGGACCTTTGATTGGCTATTCAGGGAACCTTTTCCTCCAGATATTATCTGCTGCTATCTGTAGAACTCAAACATGGAGGGCTCAGTGGTTTGCTGGTCTCTAGAACATCTTGTGTTTTAATGATCATGATAAATGCTTAAAAGAATATAGATATGGTGTTTCTGTGGAATTAATGACTACATGTCTTCTGATTGTGTTTTCATTTTAATCATCATTTAAGTGGTTTACCAGTCACAGATTTTATTTAAAAGCTTGACTATATATAACATCTGTTATTTTTGTTGTTATAATGGACTAAGTTTTAAACACTGGGGCTACAGTTCTACCCAGTGAAAAGCACAGGTCTTTTAACAAGCAATAATAGCAAATAAGATGTGGTGTTTTTATTTTGTAAAACAGTATGGACGTGTATAGTACATACAAGGATCTAAAATATCAGGCTGTTTTAACAGTAATCAATTTTAGTAGAATTTACTTGATTTAACATCTTCCTTTTAGGTTGGAATATGTTTTATTAAAGAGGATCAGACAAATGACTCATTCTGGGAACAAAGACTTTTGAAAGCTGACAGCTTACTGACAGTTATGATGAGCATTTTATTTCAGACTTATAAAACATATTAATCATGCTTGTTCACAGTATGGTGGTCCAAAGAGGGTTATATTATTTTTGAGAGATACTTTAACTGAAGAGCATGTGACACATCTTCCAGGAGTACAAAGCTACAATTTTCTTTCTAAATGAGTAAATACTTTTCTCAGGTTTAAAGAAGGAAGAGTACTGCAGGAATCTGTTTATTATCAGACTATTTGCAAAAGACCTCTGCACCATTCACTGAACCTTGAAAAACACTCGAAAATATGGGTTGCATTTGCAAACTTCAGTGTATGACACGGAAAGCTGGCAAGCTGCCTGGCTTCTACTTAAAGAATTGTCATTCTGGGAAAAATAAATTTCTCTAACTAGACAAAAGTCAATGTTTTCATGTTTTACTGCAATCAAACTGATAGAGCTGACAATTTAATGTCTCAACACTTAAAATATCTGTGGATAATCAGTTACCTCAATCAATCATAAACACAAATCCTTCTATTTTTGAAGCTTGTGTGTCTGTGACTAAGATATAAGACAGTTGGGTGAGCCCCTTCCCCCACAACACCTCATCATCTACCCTCCACCCCCAGTCAGTCTCCTAATATTCCTGATTTGTCTTTAGCTATGCAGATATTTATACACATTTTGCATCTGGAAATAACTTTTAACAACTCAAATGTGATCAAATTTAGAAACTTTTCTTTCACTGTCCTGTTTTATTTAATTTTTATGGGTAGTTTGTAGACTGTATGCCTGTCAGAAAAATGTGGACGTGTGCTGGCATTCCCGCTGAAGACATCATTATGAGTGGAAAAATGCTCAAGGCTTTTTCAAAGTGGGTGCTGAAACATACATTTCCTTTCTCTGACTCCAGGGGATGCTGGTAGCTACCCCAAACAGACAGGTGTTTTGGGGTCAAATGGTGTAGTGCCAGGCCCTTAGGATTTCCTGGCAAGCACACTGAACGGCTCACTTCTGGAAACTAATCATAATGATGATGATGATAAAGCAAGGGAGGCAGTGACAACAACATAAAAAGCTGCCTGAGGAGCTGGATTCCAGGTAACTCTAGATTTGGCGGAGCTGACAGTTTCAGTTCTCTAAGCTTTGGTATTGATAATGACGGGAAACTTCAGACAGTTTTAGAAGTCTGTTTCTATTAAGCTAAGCTGTGGTGTTTCTGCAACTTGAGAACAAGTTTACTGGGGCACAACATTTTTCTTTCAACATGGTAAGAATTCATGTGATGGTGTTACATTCCTCACAGATAATTACTCTGAGCACGCCGTAAGCCAACTTTAAAGTATTCTTTTCCGTATTTTCATGTATAGTGATATATGTGGGTATATGTATATATAGGCAAACACACTCACCACCACTGCCTCCTTCTTGTTTCTTTGATTACTTAGGACTTTGCAATCAAACTAAGCAGAGTTTTAGGACCCTTGGGGCAGCATCTTTTAGTTCCACATCAGGCAGCATTGCAAAACAATCAATCTTGCTCTTGCACTCACTTGGCGGAAGTGCCACGACACGGATTGTGCAGTGCTTTGCTCTTGCCATGAAGCCTGGGTGACAAAAGTTTTTACAAGAAGCTGACTGTATTTGAGGTTATGAATATGCAATGATTCTCATTAGTATTGAAGCACCAGAGCAGGGGCTGACATCCCCCGCCACTTTGAGTTGCTGCAGAATCGGCTAATGAATTGTCTTGCTTTTTCATGCACACAGTCTGCTCTTGTGGCTTCTAAGTTCCAAGGGGAGTTGCCCGGTTTGAGTAGACCATTGACTGCAGAAATTAATTGTCAGGAACTGCTCATGATTTTATGAAATAATATTTAAAGAGTGCTTAGATTGTCAAAACAGAAACTTAGTATGATAGTATTATAAATAGGAAGATTTAGAAAGCTCCATGAGAATGTATGTATGTTCGTATATACACAACTGTATATAGATATGCTTCCATCCTAGATTACTGTACAGTAAATACATCTAAATATAGATGAAATCAAGTAATAGAAATCTGACATTTTGCTGATTTGTCTATTATCCTCCCATACAGAACAAACAGAGATGATAGAAAATTCCCCGAATGAATAGGGTTGAAACACAAAGCTATTCCATCAACTCTTTACCATATTCTTTCTTTCTTTTTTATTCCTGGGTCTCTGCCAAACATTTTGCAGCTCATACACATACCATCTTTCATGAATATGTTACTGATAAGGATACATTTCTAGCCACTGATTAAGATATCTGAGCTGATTTGCAGTGTGTAAGGAAATGCAGAAGTGCTCAGACATCATCTAGAATGGTCCCTTTTCAATAGGATAAATTAAATGTGTTTTTCTACGCTCCTCCTCCCTTCAAATTTCCTTTCAACTAAGAGGAAACTTCTGTGGCTTGCTGCAGATTGTAAAGAATGGATTGAATTGAAGTGGATAATATATGCTAAAAGGTAAGGGATATGTTACAAGCTGTGCAAGTAAGGTAATGAACAAAGGGTAAGTTTTTATATTAAAGAGCTTGTTCTACGTTCATGTAATGAAAAGGCATTCCTTGCACCGAAACAGGTATGTGTTATTTTTGTAGAGCTTTGAGGGGAGTGTTATTACAATTGGCATACATACTCAACCCCTCACTGGAAATAAGAACAAAACTAAAACCCAGGAACATAAACGTGTAAGAGTCCTAAGTATGAGCATAGCTTAAAATAAATGCAGTCTGACAAAAGTGGCTTAAGTATCGTGTATCAAACACTTGTCACCTCTGCTGGCCTTCATGCCTTCACATGACTAAGAACAAATCAGTGATAGAATCTCAAGAAAGATGAAACCAGTCTAGGCCTTTGCAAAGACCATCAGTCCTTCCACAGAAATTATTTGTTCATGTAATCTTGGCTTCCTATTTAATGGACATAACACACCATCCACTCCTAGACCAAAGCCACCAAGGGCAATCTTTTTCTTATTTTTTTTAATTGGACACAGAGAAGACCAATCATATCTGATCATGTAACAAGCCACTAAATTATTCAATTTTGTTCCTAAATTTGCATTCTGATTGTATTTTACTGTCTGTATAGGATTTATTTTTTTATTTTTATTTTAATTGGAGGCTAATTACTTTACAATATTGTAGTGCTTTTGCCATACATTGAGATGAATCAGACACGGGTGTACATGTGTTCCCCATCCTGAACCCCCCTCCCACCTTCCTCCCCATCCCATTGCTCAGGGTCATCCCAGTGCACCCACCCTGAGCACCCTGTCTCATGCATCGAACCTGGACTGGTGATCTGTTTCACATATGATAATATACATGATTCAATGCTATTCTCTCAAATCATCCCACACTCACCTTTTCCCACAGAGTCCAAAAGGCTGTTCTGTACATCTTTGTCTCTTTTGCTATCTCGTATATAAGGTCATTGTTACCATCTTTCTAAATTCCATATATTTGCGTTAGTATACTGTATTGGTGTTTTTCTTTCTGGCTTACTTCACTTTGTATAATAGGCTCCAGTTTCATCCACCTCATGAGAACTGATTCAAATGTATTCTTTTTAATGGCTGAGTAATACTCCATTGTGTATATGTACCACAGCTTTATTATCTATTCATCTGCAGATGGACATCTAGGTTGCTTCCATGTCCTGGCTATTATAAACAGTGCTGCGATGAACACTGGGGTAAACGTGTCTCTTTCAATTCTGGTTTCCTTGGTGTATATACCCAGGAGTGGGATGGCTGGGTCATATGGCAGTTCTGTTTCCAGTTTTTGAAGGAATCTCCACACTGTTCTCCATAGTGGCTGTACTAGTTTGTATTCCCACTAACAGTGTAAGAGGGTTCCCTTTTCTCCACACCCTCTCCAGCATTTATTGCTTGTAGACTTTTGGGTGGCAGCCATTCTGACTGGCGTGAGATGATACCTCATTGTGGTTTTGATTTGCATTTCTCTGATAATGAGTGACGTTGAGCATCTTTTCATGTGTTTGTTAGCCATCTGTATGTCTTCTTTGGAGAAATGTCTATTTAATTCTTTGGCCCATTTTTTGATTGGGTCATTTATTTTTCTGGAATTGAGCTGTAGGAGTTGCTTGTATATTTTTCAGATTAATTCTTTGTCAGTTGCTTCATTTGCTATTACTTTCTCCCATTCTGAAGGCTGTGTAGGATTTAAAAAACTCACTGTTTTAAGGTGCCTGTGTGTGTGTGTTGTATTAGTCGCTCAGTCATGTCTAGCTCTTTCCGACCCCATGGACTGTAGCTTGCCAGGCTCCTCTTTCCATGGAATTTTCCAGGCAAAAATACTGAAGTGGGTTACCATTCCCCTCTCCAGGGGATCTTCCTGACCCAGGGATTGAACCCATTTTCTCCTGAATTTCAGACAGATTCTTTAACGACTGAGCCACCAGAGAAGCCCCTTTAAGGTGCCTATGTAATCAGAAATACAGTACCTTTATAATCATTCACAAGAGTTTTCTGATTTCTCTATGCTATTTTCCTAGGTATCCAAACATTTGGAAAGGTCTACTTGGTTATGTGGAAATAAAGTATTCCACTCAGTGGAACACATTCAGATTTTAAAATATGAAAGTGGGAAAAGTTTAGCTGAAACATTTATATTTAATCATAAAATGTTCAAATTTAATGGAAATATTAACCAATATCTATTTCTATGACTATGAGAATCACAGTATAAGTGAAAATAGTTTTAATTGTATAGTTTTACAAAACTATGGAGGTTTTACTTTGGCTTGTAATTAGCATCTGCATTCTAGACTTTATGATGGCCATGAAAACATTATTTATGGGAGGTTTATTCAAATATATGGAGAAGGCAATGGCAACCCACTCCAGTATTCTTGCCTGGAAAATCCCATGGACCGATGAGACTGATAGGCTACAGTCCATGAGGTTGCTAAGAGTCGGACACAACTGAGAGATTTCACTTTCACTTTTCACTGTCATGCATTGGAGAAGGAAATGGCAACACACTCCAGTGTTCTTGCCTGGAGAATCCCAGGGGTGGGGAAGCCTGGTGGGCTGCCCTCTATGGGGTCGCACAGGGTTGGACACGACTGAAGGGACTTAGCAGCAGCAGCATTCAATTTGGTGCTTATTGCTTTTATCGGATATTGAAGTCTGATAAAATAAAATGCAAGGAACTTGTGCTTCTGAGTCCTTTTGTTGGTTGTTGTTTTAGTTGCTAAGTCATGTCCTACTTTTATCGCGACCACATAGACTGTAGCCCATCAAGCTCTTCTGTCCATGGAGTTTCCCAGGTAAGAATACTGGAGTGGGTTCCTGTTTCCTTCTCCAGGGGATCTTCCTGATCCTGCATCACCTGTATTGGCAGGTAGATTCTTTCCCACTGAGCCACTAGGGAAGCCCTTCTGGGTCCTTACTGACAATCATGTATCACACCTCCTTTTCTGTACACAACTATAATACAACAGCAGACAAAACAATATATTATGTTGTTTCTATTCATAGTATGCTAAGCTGTCCTGCTACATATCTGTAGTAGAATTTGGACCTTGCAAGGAAATGGCTAATATACATATGGATTTAGGCAATTATCTGATTCCTTTCTCTAACTCTATAACCGTATATATCCGTAATTAATATTCTGACATGGTGTTGTGCAGTGGACCAAGAACTGGAGTATCCTAAGGCAGACCAAGCACCAGAGATAACCTGATTTCTCTCTCTCTCTTTCTGTCTCTGCCTCACACACACACCTCACCGGGGAAGGAATGAGAGAAGAGTTCAGCCTTTGATGAGCTTACTTAAAATTTTGCCAGCAGAAGTTACTTTACTTTGAGCATATATGTTCAAAGCTACGTTTCCCTGTCAGCCGTAACGTTTATGGAGGACAGTCTGGGTGCTGGGAGTGGGGAGACGTAGATTAGGAGACTCCTGGGGATCGGGAAGTTTACAGTGAAACTGGGGTGAAAGATAGCAGGAGGACGTTGGGAATTCATTTATGGAGCTTAATATGAACAAATGTAGATTGATTTAGTACACATTTAGTGTAAGAGCTGCCATTGCATTGTGAGAACAGCCTCAGCAGGGACAGCTGTAGAGACTTCTTACAGGAGACAAGTTCCTATTTGGATCTTGGAAGTTTCAAGAGTCTATTAAAATGTGTTAAATTTGGCTTTAACTTTGGAACAGGACTTCAGTGTGTCTAAATTCACTTTATATTGATTTCAGTGGTCATATTTACTTTTGAAGTGATATAGTTTGAAGTTTTGGAGAAGGAAATGGCAACCCACTCCAGTGTTCTTGCCTGGAGAATCCCAGGGACGGGGAGGCCTGGTGGGCTGCTGTCTGTGGAGTCACACAGAGTCGGACACGACTGAAGTGACTTAGCATAGCATTAGCACATAGTTTGAAGTTTAGAATTGTATTTAAAATGTGCTTTTTTTTTTTTTTTTTTCCACTTAAGCATTATTTCCTTAAGTGGGCTTCCCTGACACCTCAGTTGGTGAAGAATCCACCTGCAATGCCGGAGACTCCGGTTTGATTCACAGGTCAGGAAGATCTGCTGGAGAAGGGATAAAGCTACCCACTCTTAGGCTTCCCTGGTGACTCAGCTGGTAAAGAATCTGCTTGCAATCCGGGAGACCTGGGCTTGATCCCTGGGTTGGGAAGATCTCCTGGAGAAGGGCTACCCACTCTTACAGAAGGGATATACGCATAGACTATGTAGTCCATGGGGTTACAAAGAGTTGGACACAACTGAGGGACTTTCACTTCCCCTTTTTCCTTAAGTAGGGAGGGAAAAAAACCTTGTTTACCACAACCACCCTTTCCCCAACATCCTCCTGCTATCTTTCACCCCAGTTTCACTGTGAACTTCCCAATCCCCAGGATTCTCGTAATCTACCTCTCCTTACTCCCAGCAACCAGAATGTCCTTAATAAATGTAAAAGGAAAAAAGTGAAAGTGGCTCAGTCATGTCTGAATCTGCGACCCCATGTCCATGGAATTCTCCAGGCCAGAATACTGGAGCGAGTAGCCTTTCTCTTCTCCAGGGGATCTTCCCAACCCAGGGATTGAACCCAGGTCTCCCACATTACAGGTAAATTCTTTACCAGCTGAGCCACAAGAGAAGTCCCAGTGATTTGTCAGTGGGAGCCCTCACAAAGGAAAAAAGTGAGGGAATTAAAACCATTAGCACAATGTCATTTTAAACAACTCTGTTTCACAACCCAGATAATCATGATGGTGTGATCACTGACCTAGAGCCAAACATCCTGGAATGTGAAGTCAAGGGGGCCTTAGAAAGCATCACTACGAACAAACCTAGTGGAGGTGATGAAATTCCAGTTGAGCTATTCCAAATCCTGAAAGATGATGCTGTGAAAGTGCTGCACTCAATATGCCAGCAAATTTGGAATACTCAGCTGTGGCCACAGGACTGGAAAAGGTCAGTTTTCATTCCAATCCCAAAGAAAGTCAATGCCAAAGAATGCTCAAACTACCATACAATTGCACTCATCTCACACGCTCGTAAAGTAATGCTCAAATTCTCCAAGCCAGGCTTCAGCAATACATGAACTCTGAAATTCCAGATGTTCAAGCTGGTTTTTGGAAAGGCAGAGGAACTAGAGAGCAAATTGCCAACCTCCGCTGGATCATGGAAAAAGCAAGAGAGTTCCAGAAAAGCATCTATTTCTGCTTTATTGACTATGCCAAAGTCTTTGACTGTGTGGATCACAATAAACTGTGGAAAATTCTGAAAGAGATGGGAATCTCAGACTTCCTGACCTGCCTCTTGAGAAACCTATATGCAGGTCAGGAAGCAACAGTTAGAACTGGACATGGAACAACAGACGGGTTCCAAATAGGAAAAGGAGTACGTCCAGGCTGTATATTGTCACCCTGCTTATTTTGCTTATATACTGAGTACATCTTGAGAAACACTGGGCTGGAAGAAGCACAAGCTCGAATCAAGATTGCCGGGAGAAATATCAATAACCTCAGATATGCAGATGATACTACCCTTATGGCAGAAAGTGAAGAGGAACTAAAAAGCCTCTTGATGAAAGTGAAAGAGAAGAGTGAAAAAGTTGGCTTAAAGCTCAACATTCAGAAGACGATGATCATGGCATCTGGTCCCATCACTTCATGGGAAATAGATGGGGAAACAGTGAAAACAGTGTCAGACTTTTTTTGGGGGGCTCCAAAGTCACTGGAGATGGTGATTGCAGCCATGAAATTAAAAGATGCTTACTTCTTGGAAGGAAAGTTATGACAAACTTAGATAGTATATTAAAAAGCAGAGATATTACTTTGCCAAAAAAGGTCCATCTAGTCAAGGCTATGGTTTTTCCTGTGGTCACGTATGGATGTGAGAGTTGGACTGTGAAGAAAGCTGAGCAAAAAAGAATTGATGCTTTTGAACTGTGGTGTTGGAGAAGACTCTTGAGAGTCCCTTGGACTACCAGGAGATCCAACCAGTCCATTCTAAAGGAGATCAGTCCTGGGTGTTCTTTGGAAGGACTGATGCTGAGGCTGAAACTCCAGTACTTTGGCCACCTCATGCGAAGAGTTGACTCATTGGAAAAGACCCTGATGCTGGGAGGGATTGGGGGCAGGAGGAGAAGGGGATGACAGAGGATGAGATGGCTGGATGGCATCATAGACTCGATGCACATGAGTTTGAGTGAACTCCGGGAGTTGGTGATGGACAGGGAGGCCTGGCATGATGGGATACATGGGGTTGCAAAGAGTCTGACACTACTGAGCAACTGAACTGAACTGATTCTTCCGTAACTCTCTCCCCAGTCGTCTTGCCTAAGTATATATGTAAATGCTGACTCCATATTGATGCCCAGCAAAATATACAGAGTCCTAAGTCCTGTATCACCAGATGTAAGCACTATATATTCTGGGAACTTTTATCCCTTCACGTGGTCCCTAAAAACTGATGTAATTATGTAATTACCAGCCGCATGCCTGGCTCTCAGTTAAACTGTGAAGTTTTACTATTACCCCTTCCTTTATTACCTCATTATTCTTCTTACCTCTCCCCACCCTCCACCAGCCACTTTTCTCAGATGTTAATTATAAAGGCGTGAGTTTACATCATCCCACGTCATTTGCTTTCCTAGTAGGAAACTGCATTTTGATGTGTATTGGGTTATGGCAAGGCATTGGGGCTTCTGTGCTTGGAACCCTGAGACCATATTGTGAATGAGGCCAGGGAGATAAGTAACCACCTGCAGGAGATCAGAGGCTCTGGCTAATTGTTGGCTAACACCTAAACCTGTGAGTGAGAGCATCTTGGATCATCCTAGCTACCAGCTGATCCACCATTGACTATGGACAGAGTCCCATCAGATCAGATCAGTCACTCAGTCGTGTCCGACTCTTTGCGACCCCATGGATTGCAGCACGCCAGGCCTCCCGGTCCATCACCAACTCCTGGAGTTCACTCAGACTCATGTCCATCGAGTCAGTGATGCCATCCACCCATCTCATCCTCTGTCATCCCCTTGTCCCTTGCCCTCAACCCCCTCCCAGCATCAGACTCTACTCCAGTGAGTCAATTCTTCGCATGAGGTGGCCAAAGTACTGGAGTTTCAGCTTTAGCATCATTCCTTCCAAAGAAATCCCAGGGCTGATCTCCTTCAGAATGGACTGGTTGGATCTCCTTGCAGTCCAAGGGACTCTCAAGAGTCTTCTCCAACACCACAGTTCAAAAGCATCAATTCTTCAGTGCTCAGTTTTCTTCACAGTCCAACTCTCACATCCATACGTGACAACTGGAAAAACCATAGCCTTGACTAGACGGACCTTTGTTGGCAAAGTAATGTCTCTGCTTTTGAATATGCTATCTAGGTTGGTCATAACTTTCCTTCCAAGGAATAGCATCTTGTAATTTCATGGCTACAGTCACCATCTGCAGTGAGTTTGGATCCCCCCCAAAATAAAGTCTTAACACTGTTTCCACTGTTTCCCCATCTATTTCCCATGAAGTGATGGGACTGGATGCCATGGTCTTTGTTTTCTGAATGTTGAGCTTTAAGCCAGCTTTTTCACTCTCTTCTTTCATTTTCATCAAGAGGCTTTTTAGTTCCTCTTCACTTTCTGCCATAAGGGTGGTGTCATCTACATATCTGAGGTTATTGATATTTCTCCTGGCAATCTTGACTCCAGCTTGTGTTTCTTCTAGTCCAATGTTTCTCATGATGTACTCTGCATATAAGTTAAATAAGCAGGGTAACAATATACAGCCTTGACGTACTCCTTTTCCTATTTGGAACCAGTCTGTTGTTCCATGTCCAGTTCTAACTGTTGCTTCCTGACTTGCATACAAATTTCTCAAGAGGCAGATCAGGTGGTCTGGTATTCCCATCTCTTTCAGAATTTTCCACAGTTGATTGTGATCCACACAGTCAAAGGCTTTGGCATAGTCAATAAAGCAGAAGTAGATGTTTTTCTGGAACTCTCTTGCTTTTTCCATGATCCAGTGGATGTTGGCAATTTGATCTCTGGTTCCTCTGCCTTTTCTAAAACCAGCTTGAACATCTGGAAGTTCTTGGTTCACATATTGCTGAAGCCTGGCTTGGAGAATTTTGAGCATTACTTTATTAGCGTGTGAGATGAGTGCAATTGTATGGTAGTTTGAACATTCTTTGGCATTGACTTTCTTTGGGATTGGAATGAAAACTGACCTTTTCCAGTCCTGTGGCCACTGCTGAGTTTTCCAAACTTGCTGGCATATTGAGTGCAGCGCTTTCACAGCATCATCTTTCAGGATTTGGAATAGCTTAACTGGAATTCCATCACCTCCACTAGGTTTGTTCGTAGTGATGCTTTCTAAGGCCCACTTGACTTCACATTCCAGGATGTCTGGCTCTAGGTCAGTGATCACACCATCGTGATTATCTGGGTCGTGAAGCTCTTTTTTGTACAGTTCTTCTGTGTATTCTTGCCACCTCTTCTTAATATCTTCTGCTTCTGTTAGGTCCATACCATTTCTGTCCTTTTCGAGCCCATCTTTGCATGAAATGTTCCTTTGGTATCTCTGATTTTCTTGAAGAGATCCCTTGTCTTTCCCATTCTGTTGTTTTCCTCTATTTCTTTGCATTGATCGCTGAAGAAGGCTTTCTTATCTCTTCTTGGTATTCTTTGGAACTCTGCATTCAGATGTATATGTTCCTTTTCTTCTTTGCTTTTCCCTTCTCTTCTTTTCACAGGTATTTGTAAGGCCTCCCCAGACAGCCATTTTGCTTTTTGCATTTCTTTTCCATGGGGATGGTCTTGATCCCTGTCTCCTGTACAATGTCATGAACCTCATTCCATAGTTCATCAGGCACTCTATCAGATCTAGGCCCTTAAATCTATTTCTCACTTCCACTGTATAATCATAAGGGATTTGATTTAGGTCATACCTGAATGGTCTAGTGGTTTTCCCTACTTTCTTTAAGTCTGAATTTGGCAATAAGGATTTCATGATCTGAGCCACAGTCAGCTCCTGGTCTTGTTTTTGCTGACTGTATAGAGCTTCTCCATCTTTGGCTGCAAAGAATGTAATCAATCTGATTTCAGTGTTGACCATCTGGTGATGTCCATGTATAGAGTCTTCTCTTGTGTTGTTGGAAGAGGGTATTTGCTATGACCAGTGCATTTTCTTGGCCAAACTCTATTAGTCTTTGCCCTGCTTCATTCTGTGTTCCAAGGCCAAATTTGCCTGTTACTCCAGGTGTTTCTTGACTTCCTACTTTTGCATTCCAGTCCCCTATAATGAAAAGGACATCTTTTTTGGGTGTTAGTTCTAAAAGGTCCTGTAGGTCTTCATAGAACTGTTCAACTTCAGCTTCTTCAGTGTTACTGGTTGGGGCATAGACTTGGATGACTGTGATATTGAATGGTTTTTCTTGGAAACAAACAGAAATCATTCTGTCGTTTTTGAGACTGCATCCAAGTACTGCATTTCGGATTCTTTTGTTGAACATGATGGCTACTCCATTTCTTCTGAGGGATTCCTGCCGGCAGTAGTAGATATAATGGTCATCTGAGTTAAATTCACCCATTCCAGTCCATTTGAGTTTGCTGATTCCTAGAATGTCGACATTCACTCTGGCCATCTCTTGTTTGACCACTTCCAATTTGCCTTGATTCATGGACCTGACATTCCAGGTTCCTATGCAACATTGCTCTTTACAGCATCGGACCTTGCTTCTATCACCAGTCACATCCACAGCTGGGTATTCTTTCTGCTTTGGTTCCATCCCTTCATTCTTTCTGGAGTTATTTCTCCACTGATCTCCAGTAGCATATTGGGAAATCTGTTTTCATCTGGACAGGATAACTCAACTGAGTTGCACAATTAGGAACTAAATAAAATGTTTAGCCACTAGGTTTGGGGTGTTTTGTTACTAGCTAAGCTAATCCACAGAAGATCTGAGTAAAATGAAGGCAATGTACGAAGAAGAAGTGACTGAAGATGATGTATAACATTTGAAATATCGTGGTAAGAAATTCAGACCTATTTTGTAGGACCAGGCTTCCCAAACTTCATTGACTAGTGTACCATTTTTATCTTTTAAAAAATATTTGCATTCTCCCTGAGTTGGGTTTTTATTTAAATTGTCCAATTTTTATACCAAAAGCTTACTTTAAAAGTAAGCTTAATAATTCCTACTTTTCTAAGCCTATTAAAATATATAAATATAAAAAAGCTGGTCTAAAAAATCAAATTTTTGGTATCAAAAAATCATCTTGTATATTTTGAGTGCTGCACTCTAGAATTTTCTGCTTTATCAGTAGGAATCAGGATTACAAGGCAAAGAATCTGGAGTATTGAGAGGCTGCTGGCAAGGAGAAGTGACGAGGCTACCGTGGAGGTCCAGATGGAATATTGGCGCCTGATTGACAGACTAGGGTGTATTCCTGAGGAAGAAGAGGAAATATCTGGAAACAGATTTGTTGTGTGTTGGGTGGGAATGGGGAGTATGAAGTATCCACTGAGTAGCTACTAATAAGCAAGGGAAGAAAAGAAAAAAAGGAGGTAATAGATCTGATGTACTTAATGAGTTTGAATTAATATGTCATTTGAAAACAGAGGCTTACAATTTTTTTTTGGCACTGCATGGCTTGCAGGATCTTAGTTCCCCAACCAGGGATTGAACTTGGACCACTATAGCAAAAGTGTTGAGTCCCAGTGACTGAACCACCAGAGAATTCCCTTAAAATGTTACTTTTGAAATCACCAGCATATAGGTGACAATATCATTAAGAGGAACTGTTTAGTACAGAGATTCTCAGCTTGTTTTTGTTTTTTTTCACCCCCGAACTTTTATGGGAAAAGATTTACTCCCACTAGAAACAGTGATTCAAATAGGTGGTGATTCTCAGATGGGGGTAGAAAGTACTTGTTTCACTTGAAAAATAATGCCCCCATATGATTCTGATATAGTGCCCTCCACTTCTTGATTTAGAGTGAGTGATGAGGACAGCGGTGTGGAAGAGGAATCAGTAGAAAGGGACAGAGTGGCTAAGAAGTCAGCTCCTCTAAGAGGGAGAGAACTTTCACATATGTGAAGGGACCTAAAGACAAAGGGCCATGGCACTGAATTCTGTAGAGAAGTTCAGGAGCATGATTCTTTAAGTAAAACTGATTTATCACAGTATAGTACTGGGCATAAAATAAGAGCACAGTTAAATATTTGGGTGAATGACTTATGTAGAACTCCTTTGTGCTTAAAAAACTTCAAAGGCCTTAAATATCCAAGGCAGACAGGATGTGTAATAATTGTACTGCTTTGAGCTCCAAAATCAATGTGGGGGTTTTAAAATTCTGTTTCTCTGTCCACGATCAGTGACTTAGAAATATGCTCACTAGGGCACCATAGTCCTGATCTCAGCGCAAAGCGATGTTTGAGGCTGTTTGCCAGAACTAGTGTCAGTCGGCACTTGCTATGGCCACCCCACAGGTGGGCCTCCTAACCTCTACCAGCAATGGTGCCCAGGAGTAAATTATTTGTCTTAACGATAATTTGGGTTGATGGAGTGAATAGACTTGCCTGGCAGACCAAGAATGCCATCAGCCTATCTGTATCACAGGTAGGTTTTACATTCATAAGAGCAACTCCTTTTATCACTGCTGTTGTGCTTTAAAAACAACATACATTTCTACCAGATCAGGACAGCAGAGTTTGCTCAGACCACGGTTTGGTGCCTGCGTGGGATGCTCAGAGCACGCTCAACAGCACACACCGGCTTGACATCTGGCATCCATGCCTCCTGTGAGATTGGCTTCCCTCTGGCTGTGCCCTGAAAGATTCCCCACTGGGCCCCTTCTGTCCCACAGTGTAAACACATCACAGGAAATGAACAAGTACAGATTCAACTTTTCCGGAAGGAACAGAGAACCCTCTCCCAGCTGGAAGCCCGCGTGTTTCAGTGTCCAGGAGTCCGACCAGCCTTTAGGGTAGAGGCTGTTGTCTGTGGCCCCTTAGTCCCTTTCTCCTCCTAAGCGTCCCACATGCTTCCTATAGCCTTGTTCTAAGTCGTCCAGCTGAGGAAAATTGCTTCAGGACATTTAAATTGTGAAATAAAGCTTGCTTGTCTTTTACTGTAGATCCATTAGTGCCAGTGGATTTAGCTACTTACAGTCGTAAATTTGGCACTGTTTTTTTTTTTTTTTTTTACTGAGGTATGGGACTCTCTAAAAGAATTGAAGCAATATAAAGCTAAACCTGTAAATAATTATTCGCTTTGACTTGTATTAATATGAAGATAAAAATATTAAAACGGTTAAAGAAAATAGTTATATAACAAGGAAGTTAAGATCCCAAAGTAGAAGAGGAAAAAAACCTTTCCACATTTCCCTTACCATCTTCCCAATTCCATTTTTCACTTCAGTCTAATGAACGCATTTTACATAAAATTCTCACACTCCCTGTGCTGTCTTCCTACTACTGCAAATATCAGCACAGCCCCTCTTTCAGATCCACTTCAAGGAAAGACAGACTTGAAAGACTCTCCCCCACGGTTTTGTCTGAAGTGGCTGCCATCCTGCCGCACACACACGGGATCCAGTTGCTGGGCTGGGGGAATCCCAGAGGCCAGTGGAGGGAGCGAGCTAGACCCACTGATCGCTTAGCCAAGTGAGTCAGGCGGGCCTGTGTGAAAGGGTGTAGGTGAGCCAGAAACTAATGGGAAAAATAGGGGGTCGTCGCTCATTTTGATGTGGGGGAAATCTGAAAGGTCCTTCTGCATGCCAGGGCATTTGAATATTTGGCAAACAGCTGGCTGGGCTCTGGGAGAGGGCCTCTTGATTCGCCTCGTCAGATGTTCAAAGATAAAATAAGGCAGCCAGCACGCCGGCACATAGCTCATAGCCTTGCAGTCGGATGTGAATGTAGATTTGAATTGTGATATCAATGTCATGGTGGCACATGCTTTGAGAAAGTACTCATAGAGAATAATTGAAAGATTCAGTGCGAAGCTTCTGAAAGTCGTAATTTAAAGTTCCAGAAGCCTCCATATTACTCTCACTATTAAAATTTAAAATGACAGCGGCCCAATTATGTATGGTTATTTTCTTAAATAAAATCGTATTTCTACTCCGAGTGAAAGATTCATTGCTGCCCACTAATCTCTGTCAGGAGAGCCAATCCCAGTTGCGTCCAGTGTCAGCAGCTAAGATGGCTCGCTTTATCCTGGAGACAATGAAGCAACTGGGGCCAGCAGAGCTGGAAGGCCAACGGAGGAGCCGGACTTGCAGGAGGTTGATTTGCATGATAATCACCGTCACGGATCCTCTCTGGTGCCAGCCTCCACACTTAACCAAATGCCAGTATAACTTTAATAGCAGCCAAGAAGGCCAGGCAAGGGCTGTAGCCCCCACCTTATAAAACCGAACCTGAATGATGTCAAAACTTCTAGTTAAGAGGTGGCAACTGGTTGTAAAACTAAACCACATTGAGGACTGGAGTCTTTGAACAGAACTTAAAAACCTGATAGAGAATATAGTTTGGGGGATTGTTGAAAGATACGGAGCTTTCTGACTTTTTTTTTAACTCACAGAAAACTGTTTACCAGAGGAACCCCTTTGCTAGAAGAACTTCTATGGCCATGGAAACCAAGGCATGAAAACAGATCAGTGGAAATAACAGAAACTTTTACAGTGCAGAAACTTTAGTCTCGATCAGTTAAAAATATGGGGCCAGACTTTTAGATTATGAGTCTTTCCAGCAGTTTCTTTGGTCTGTTTGATTTTACTTTATACTGCACTGTGATTTGGGGAATATGGTGTAATAGTAGCCAGAATTGCAATGAAAAACTGCAGAGGGCCAGTCAAGCTTAAACCATTGTTATTTATCAAAACCTTTTTTCTTTAGTGTTCCCAGGGACAGAGGAGCACGTGAAGTACTAATATTATGACGCATGATGTTGAATGATATAGAGTATATATACATCAATAGTAATCTAAGCAATGTCTTATAAATAATAGAGCACGTAATTTCTCAAAAGTTTCACAGTGTGATAAAACATTTATAAGTAGGTCTTGGTTCTTCTGAGTTTTGTCATGACTTTAGTACAGCCAGTCCTGTGGCAGTTTGCAAGTTTAATTCTGTTGTCTGGCTTTAGCCTGAGAATCTGTCCACCTTTTTATAAAACTAATCCTGTGATATGAACTCAGTTTTCTTCCTTCTGTTCTGCCTCAGATCACCATGACTTTTATTCTTTCTCCCCTTTTATTTGTGTCTCAGTAAGGGGATTCAATGGACATGGGTTTGGGTGGACCTCGGCAGTTGGTGATGGACAGGGAGGCCTGGCGTGCTGTGGTTCATGGGGTCGCAAACAGTCGGACACAATTGAGCAACTGAACTGAACTGAAGAGGTGTCCACCTTCCCTTGTGTAAATGGTCCTGTCACCGTCTGTGCTTAGATTCCTGGTATAAATTATTTTGACTCTTCGACTTTCCACATTTGACATCTTTTAGCCTCGTCCTTAATAACTCTTTCTTTTTTTAAAAAATTTATTTATTTTAATTGGAGGCTAATTACTTTACAATATTGTATTGGTTTTAGGAAATGAATCGCCAGTCCAGGTTCGATGCAGGATAATAACTCTTTCTTAAATTCCCTACTCTGTTTCCTCTCTTTCAATTCTTCCTGGCTTGTCTACTTTCTTCCTTCTGTCTTCTCACCATTTACACTTTAACCTTTTGCAAAGTAGATTGAGCCACCCCCAATACTGCTCTCTCAGATAAAGATTGTATTATTTTTTGGCAGACCACTTTTCTCACTCTGCTCTAGAGGAAGAGAAATTTCCCTAATTAGTAAATTTGGAGTAAGTAAGTGGGCCAGCTCAGCTTCCTGCCACCCTCCTTCTATCTGTAGAAGGGCCTGTCCACTGAGAGCCACATTCTCCCAAACCCTGGCCCAGCACTGGCTTGGCTTGTGGCGATGGCCCAGTTTTGTAGTTTAGACAGCTAGGCTTGGTTTGACTTTCACCCTAAGCTACTTCCTTCACCCTGGTCTCAATCAGTAATACAGGTTGTATTCAAGCCTCTCATCTAAAATTTTGTACTACTTATAAATTTGTTTGGAATGCAGGAAAGGAAGGATATCTCAATTTTGGGGAATTGCTTAGAAATCTAAATAAATAAATACAATAATGTGTGCAAGTGAAAAGTTAGAAGTCCTCCTTTCCTGATCTCTCTTCCCAGAGGTTTGGTTCCTCTCTCTCTCTCTTTCTTTCTCCACTTTGTAAGGACACAGCAAAAAAGGTGGCTGTCAAAGAATCAGATCTGCTAGTACTTTGATCTTAGACTTCCCAGTCTCCAGAACTATGAGAAATAAATGTTGTTTCTGTCACCCCGGTCATGGTATTTTGTTACAGAAGCCTGAGCTGACTTATTCTTCCTGATGTTTCTGTGCATGTACAAATGTGTATATATGTATGTAAAATAAATGTTTTTACTTAAATATAACATAACAAATATATATATATATATAGCTATGTATGTACATTTCTCTAAAACAGATCTTTTGTTTCATGTATCTCTATATTCTCCATATATATTTATTTATTTATATACATACACAGTTGTCGGAGAAGGCAATGGCACCCCACTCCAGTACTCTTGCCTGGAAAATCCCATGGATGGAGGAGCCTGGTGAGCTGCAGTCCATGGAGTTGCAAAGAGTCGGACACGACTGAGAGACTTCACTTTCACTTTCATGCATTGGAGAAGGAAATGGCAACCCACTCCAGTGTTCTTGCCTAGAGAATCCCAGGGACAGGGGAGCCTAGTGGGCTGCCATCTATGGGGTCGCACAGAGTCGGACACGACTGAAGTGACTTAGCAGCAGCAGCATACACAGTTGTATTTTCCCATCGTAACACACTATATGTTTTGTTCTGCACCTTCCTCTTTTCCCTGCACACCCTTTCATGTCAGTAGAGACCTATCTTATTATTTTTAATGGTTGAATAGCTGTCTGTGGCTTGAATGGTACTTAAGAAATCATTCTTCCACTGCTGGCCATTTAGCTCATTTCACATTTTTGCAATTACAAGCAGTGCTGTAGTGAAAATGGTAGAGTTTTAAATTTGTATAAACGTGTTAGTATTTCTGTAGGGAAGATTGATGGAAGTGGACTTGCTATGTATCTCATAACATTTAGTTGATTGATAACAATCAGAGACTCATAGGGCTTCCCTGGTGGCTCAGACAGTAAAGAATCTGCCTGTATTGTGGGAGACCCAGGTTCAATCCTTGGGTAGGGCAGATCTCCTGGAGAAGGGACTGGCAACCCACTCCAGTATTCTTGCCTGGAGAATTCCATGGACAGAGAAGCCTTGCAGGCTACAGTCTGTGGGGTTGCAAAAGAGTCGGATACGACTGAGCGATTACCACTAAAGAGACTCAAAGTTTGGGAAGAATTCTGCGATGAACTCAGAGTTCATCGCACGCTGCCAGGAAGGATATTTTGTTTTCACTCTGACTTTGAAAAGTTCAGAGAATGAGAAACAATGCTCTTTATCATGAATGCCTTATAATCACTTGAAATCGACTGTGAAAGAAAAAAAGTAATAGTTATGATGCTCTGGCTGAGTGAGTTAGAAGTGAAAGACTGACTCCTCAGGTTAAATATTTTGGTGAGCCTGGTCTGTATGCAGTCAAACATCACAAGATACAGGATTATCAGAGTTATGTCAGTTGCAGATAGTTGGATTAATTAACATTCATATAGTAGGGTAGTTAGTATCTTGCAACAGGAGGTTACTTCACTCAGTTTCTGAGACTGCTGGTCTATCCCTTAAGATGGCTCGCAGCTGGCCCACTGTCTCTAAGCCTTGCCTCTATCCCTAGGAAGCAAGTGACCTATTGAGAGTCTAGCCAGACTACAGCGTGAACTTACATCTGATTCAACAGTGCCTCATGCCTGAATGAATAGTTGGGCTGCCCTTCATTTTTGTCTCAAGGCTGTTTCCCTTGCAGAGAGGGACGTGGCAGCTTCTTTACAAGCCAATTTAAAGAAAAGAAAAAACCATGATGTAATATGACAGAGTTTTGGGATCCTGATCATTTCAGGTAGCCCCCTCTGATGCAGGTGGGATTTGTTTAAAATCTTTACAACAGCCTGACGACTTCTATGACAAAACTCTGTGTATTATGAACTTGGCTCCCAGAGTGGACATGTGCTTGGCTGTCACAGCTTGTACACTTTTCCCACTCAGGGTGCACATGGAAGCATGTCTTCATTAGAAACAAGTGCAGTGTGTGAGGTAAAGACGACCATGTTAAACAGCCAGGAATTTTCACCTAATTGCACATTTGTACAACACTGCAAAAAGGATCAGGCAGCCTGGCTATGTTAGACATTTCACTGCTCACCAAAGAGATTTGAAATGGACTTTTAATTATTATTGCCGATTTGCTATGGTTATATTCCTTAGTATGGACATCTGATTAGGATTAATTTTCTTTAATTGATGGATAGAGCACTTACACTTGTAAGGTTGCATTTGGTAATACATATTGGCGTATGTACTGTATTGTGGTATTGGCATATGGCATATTGTGACTTTTTGCTGGACTACAAATTATAGGCACTTCTTAATCTGTTTTAGTTTTGAGGTCATTTTTCCTTCCTTCACCTTTGTGTGGTTTTTCAAATTTGTTCATGGAGATAGAGCAGGGCTAAGTGACTATTAAACTCTTTCCTATATGCAGTAAAACTCATTAACATGGACCTCACTAAATTTGGAATTTATGATAATAAGGGCTTGAGTTAAAGTTTACTTTTGGATTGTCTTTGAACTAAAGCTTTGCTGAGCTAATAAACAGTGTACATATAATCACAGGGGGATGGCACTCTCACTTTCAAAAGCAGCCTTTCCTAGCACACTAGAGAAAAGGCTTTGCAGAAGAGACAGTAAGGTAGTGTGGAGATGGCCTAGCGCAAAGATTGTGCCACGTACTAGCTGTGTGACCTTGAACTTACTTAGCTTCTCTGGGTATCTTTTCCCTCATCTATAAAATGAAGACAGTTATCTAATTTGTGGGGTTGCTGTGAAGGTTAGATTTAATGTAAAGTGCCTGGTGTCCGGTATGTGCTTCATAAGTGGCAGATAATTATTACCAATCTAAAATAATTAGTGAGCTAATTTCACATACTTCTCATTTTTTAAAGTAATGCAGGGTTCCTTGGCACTAAGGCAGAGTTTTGTTAACCTAATCTGAGATATTGCTTTATTATTCTAATTGATTAAAGGAAAACCCCAGCAGATTGGTGTGGTGGTAAAGAACATGAGCTTTGGAGCCAGGCAAACTGAGGTGTGAAAGTAATTCTATCACTCATTAGCTATGTGGCCTTAGGCAAGTTACTTAATATCTCTCAGGTTTTGTTTTCTAATTTGTAAAAATGGGATGGTAATGCCTGCTCCAGGACTTTGGTAAGGAGTTGACTGTGAAGAAGGCTGAGCGCCGAAGAATTGATGCTTTTGAACTGTGGTGTTGGAGAAGACTCTTGAGAGTCCCTTGGGCTGCAAGAAGATCCAACCGGTCCATTCTGAAGGAGATCAATCCTGGAATTTCTTTAGAAGGAATGATGCTAAAGCTGAAACTCCAATATTTTGGCCACCTCATGCGAAGAGTTGACTCATTGGAGAAGACTCTGATGCTGGGAGGGATTGAGGGCAGGAGGAGAAGGGGACGACAGAGGATGAGATGGCTGGATGGCATCACTGACTCGATGGATGCGAGTCTGAGTGACCTCCGGGAGCTGGTGATGGATAGGGAGGCCTGGCGTGCTGCGGTTCATGGGGTCGCAAAGAGTCGGACACGACTGAGCGACTGATCTCTCTCTCTCTCTCTCTGGTGAGATAATGCTTACAAAGTGTTCAGCCAGTGATTTTCATGTAGTAAACTCTCAAATATCAGCTGATATTGCTATTATCAGCTAATATTGCTATTATCACGATTTTTTGGACAGTAGTCCTTGTGTAGACTTTCCATTAATTCAGACTTATCTTTTCAGTTCACTTAATTAATGAACTTCATTTGAGACAATCTCCATTCTAGATGAAAATTTCAAGTATGTAAGTAAAAAAAAGTTATGGAGAAGGAAAATGGCTAAATACGTGGGGTGAAAGCAAACAATAATATTTTAAAAGTGGGGGCATAAGGTCTCAAGTTAGATTTAAATTATGTCATAGTCACTTTTGTGCATAATCTTTGCATTCTTTGTAAAAGGTACTTTATATTAGAACCAGAGCTTTACATAGACATAGTAGAAAATGTGGACTGGCGATCAGCTATCATTCATCGGTGAGAGAAGCAGTATGTCCTTGTTCAACTTTATTTCCATCTTCTTTCTTTTCCCTTATGTTTCATAGGCTCTGTGGATGAGAAATGTAAGCAGTATAATGTCCTGTAAGGAGACTATAATCTATCCTCCCCTTAATGACAGGCTTACACAGTTTGTCAGAATCCATCATCTCAACACATCAGACTGAATTACTTCAATGACTGGCAAACAGTACCACTTGTGGCGAAATGCAAGCAGCTAAGGGTGTGTGTGTGTGTGTGTGTGTGTGTGTATTAAGTGCTCTTCAATAGGAGAAATGTATTTTACTGAAAACTCTATCCATGATATTTTTGTAGAGGCAAGCAGTGTTCATCTTCCTTGGGGAACATAAAAGGATTATTTTTTTTTTGAGATTCTGAATGATTACAATACAAATTCACAACCTTGAATGAGTTTAAAAAATCAGGTATTTTTGTGCATCATATGCATGCCCAATGGAACCTTGTCATAAAAGCTAGAGCAGATAGAACCAATAATACTCTTGGGGCTACATGCCTTTCACTTTCCAGGGCTGCTCAGTTTAAGCAGATACTTTTAGAAAAGGAAAGTCAGTTCATTAAATTGACAACCAATGGTTTAACATATAAAAATTTTCACAATAATAAATTCACAAGTCAGAAAGAAAACCTTTTGTCAGACCACGTTTTCTAAGTTTGGGCCAGAAAATGCGATTGCTATAATGTACTCCCTGTTGATTAATTGTATTATTTCAGATATTTACTGAAAGTACCTAATGGTTGGTTGTTAAGGTATGGCATTATTTGTCTAGCTAGGAAAAGGAACAGCAGTATTAACTAATTTTAATTGAATGATTGCTGTATATAGACACTGCTAGAAGCTGGGGATATAGCAGGAAGCAACAACAACAACAAAAAGACACAGCCTTATGTTGTTAACAGCAGCCTATGAAGTATGTTTAGATAAATAAACAAGTTCATGCCATGCTGTGCTTAGTCATGTCCCAACTCTTTGCCACCCCATGGACTGTAGCCTACCAGGCTCCTCTGTCCATGGTGATTCTCCAGGCAAGAATACCGGAGTGGGTTGCCATGCCCTCCTCCAGGGGATCTTCCCATCCCAGGGATCCAACCAGGGTCTCCTGCATTGCAGGTGGATTCTTTACCAGCTGAGCTACCAGGGAAGCTCAAACGAGTTAACAGAGTTTAGACAATTTGTCCAAAGGTGGATAGCTAGTTAGTGGCAGAGCTCGAATCACAGTGCTGTCTTTGTTGCCAGGGTCTAACCTGTGCTCCACTATGCAGTGACTTAAACAAGCTAGAAGGAGCTCCTTGACACAGTAGGGGAGCCATTTCAGCCACATCAGCTGCAGACTGCTTATGCATAGGCTGTTGAATAAGGCAGAAGTAAACTTCTCTCTTACTGTTACGCTATCCCTCGGCGTGAGCCTCGTTCATGTGTCTGAAGATTTTTATAAGCATTTGCTTTAAAGGCATTCCTTAGATGTTGCACCCCTAATTTCTACTCACATCCTACTAGCCATATCTAACTGCCAAGAAGGCTTGAAAATATAATCTTTATGGTCAGTTCAGTTCAGTTCAGTGGTTCAGTCGTGTCCGACTCTTTGCGACCCCATAAATCGCAGCACGCCAGGCCTCCCTGTCCATCACCAGCTCCCGGAGGTCACTCAGACTCATATCCATCGAGTCAGTGATGCCATCCAGCCATCTCATCCTCTGTCGTCCCCTTCTCCTCCTGCCCCCAATCCCTCCCAACATCACAGTCTTTTCTAATGAGTCCACTTTTTGCATGAGGTGGCCAAAGTACTGGAGTTTCAGCTTTAGCATCATTCCTTCCAAAGAAATCCCAGGGCTGATCTCCTTCAGAATGGACTGGTTGGATCTCCTTGCAGTCCAAGGGACTCTCAAGAGTCTTCTCTATGATGACATAATCTCAAAATTCAGAGGTTCTATTAATAAAGGGAAAAAGGGGGGAATAGATATTACAGGACAAATTGACAGTCGCTGTATCATATGATAATTGAGAGCATTGTTTCAGACTTGGACAAGTGACCAATGATCTCATGACTTTGCATCCATTTTCCATTTCTTTCCAAGTAGTATATCAAGGTTGTATGTGTATATATATATATGTGTGTGTGTGTGTGTGTATGTATGTATGTGTGTGTGTATATATATATACATGTATGTATATATGTATATAGCGTGCATGATATATTTAAATGTTCAAAATATGTGGGATATCATGAATATTACATGATTCTACAGTGGGACTTAGTCGTCATCTGTAAGTATTAATTAAAAATTTCACAATAGAACAAGGCCACTTGCTTTAATTTTTGGCAGAAAGCCTTGCAAAACCCTCAGAATTTGTCTTGCTTGCATTCTTACTCTCACAAAGATCCCACACACAGAGATCTATGTTGTAAGAGGTGTATTTGTAGAGAAATGGCTTTATAGAAATAAAATTACCTTAAGCTTTTGAGTGAGGCAGGTATCATACATAAATCATAAATAACTCTGACCCAGAACTTCAAGGTTTCCTAAAATTCCTGGTCTCTTCTGATAAAGTTTAGATATTTACTATAGAAAAATCAATTAATGAATATTTATTCAGTATATACTGTGTTTAGCAGTTATGTGAGATGGACCCACAGACTTTTATCCGGGTATCTCCTGGGGCTTCAGGTAGTGGGAGGAGATAACAATAGGTTAGACGCTCAGTACATACACAGGTCTTCTTATCTGTTCCCTGGGTGCTGCCCTACTGCCTGCTGTCACCTCTCTCTCAAAACTACTGCAGTTTCTGATGTGCTCAGCTATCCATGTAGAGCTGCCTAGAAATATTGTGTCTTGCATACAGATAGTCCTCTTTGGTCCCTTTCTCCTGGGTCCAGCTCTTTAGATCCTGTTTCACTAGTGGCTAGATGAGGCAGAAGGAAAAAAAGAAAGGGAAAGTTTAAGTTACAGCTGGTCTAATTATTCTGGCCTAGGTGGATAGAGGTGGTAGCTGGGGAGCATGTCTGAAGTGACCTGTTTTGCCTCACGGGCCACATGGAAGTAGAGAGAAGCAGTCCAGGGTGAGAATCCTAGAAGGTAACTGCAAAGAAACCACAGAAGCCTGTAGGTTAGAACTTTGTGTTCTTCTCAATATAGCAAAAGGTCCACCCCCTTTTAGGTTTAGTTGAACCCAGTAACTTGAGTCAGTTACCTTGTCTCTTTCCCTCCTTGGCTGTGGGGCTGGGAAGTGGACTAGGGGTAAAGGAGATGGAACTAGAGCTTTGCTCTCCTGTTAGAAGGTCAACACCCCACCCCAGTGCTCTTGCCTGGAAAATCCTCGGGCGGAGGAGCCTGGTGGCTGCACTCCATGGGGTCACTAAGAGTCAGACACGACTGAGCGACTTCACTTTCGCTTTTCACTTTCATGCATTGGAGAAGGAAATGGCAACCCACTCCAGTGTTCTTGCGTGGAGAATCCCAGGGACAGGGGAGCCTGGTGGGCTGCTGTCTATGGGGTCACACAGAGTCGGACACAACTGAAGTGACTTAGCATAGCATAGCATAGCATAGAAGGTCAACATCAAGTACTTTGGAGGCTCCATCGTAACTCTTAAGACACGGCCTTTATCCCAGTTCTCAAAGACTAACAGTCTGGGAAGCTAATGTATATGAAACATGTAATGAAAACCAAGCACTTAAACTGTGTGATATTGATCATTCCAGAGGAATCCAGATAAGGGATAAGTCAATGTGGATTTGTTTCTTGGGGAAGGCTTCTTAGATCATGTCACTAGTGAGAGGATGAAAGGAACTAATTAGGAAGGAAGAAAAGAAGGGGTGAACAAAGACTCAGAATGAGCTTAGAGGTCAGTAGACTTGTATGTCTGAAGTACAGACTTCATGTTGGAGACTAGGAAATGAAGTGAAATAGGAAAGTAGAATACTTCAAAAATCAGGCAGGGGTAATCATGTAAGGTTGTTTTTTTTTTCTTTCTTTTTTAAAACTGTCAACCTCATTTTTAATGGAATGAAGTGAGGATAAATTGGTAAGTGATGAATGAATGAATAAAAGATAAATATTGTAAAGACATTTTAGTGTTAGAATTTGTCTAGGCTAGGAAAAGAGGGTTCCTATGCAGGACCTCAGTAACACAGGTTGCCAGGAAGCAGGAGGAAGTGAAGATGAGGTGTGTGAGGGTCTGCGAGCCTGGCTTCACTAGGGTTAGCTATCAGATCAGTTCTCAGAGACCAGGAGGATGTGGTGGTCTTGGGATGGTTACAGGAAAGATGCTGGATATGAGGAAAGCCAGTTCAGCAAGAGATTTGGGCAACTAGAGGGTAGATAGCAGGTGAGATAACAGAGTCAGGAATGGTGGTATCATAGCAGTGGGCAGTCTATTTACAGCTGAATCCTGGCCAGCAACTGGAGTCCTGCAGTAGAATCTGGGGAAAGTTGTATCAGGGTCTTCATCAAGTAGATTTTGGGTTCTGGGAAAGACACAAAGCCTTGTTGGAAATGGGAAAGCTAGTGCAGAAACAGCTTGGAAGATTGGGCCAGTGTGTCTGGGGTTGGTAGGGAGACCAAAGGAAAAATGATGATGAAGCAGTTTAGCGTGAACTCAGTGCAGTTCAGTGGATTTGTGGCCACGGAGGACTGAGTTGCTTCTCTTTTGCCTACCTGTTGATGGACTGAAGGTCATAGCTATGCTAAACCTCTTTTTTTTTTAAAACTTTTTATTTTGTATTAGGGTATAGCTGTCTAACAGTGTTGTAGGAGTTTCAGGTGAACAGCGAAGGGACTCAGACACACACATACGTGTGTCCACTCTCCTCCAAACTCCCCTCCCATCCAGGCTGCCACATGGCATTGAGCAGCATTCCCTGTGCTGTAAAGTGTCTTTATTGGTCACCCATTTCAAATATTATGCTAAACCCCTTAGGTGGAGATTTCAGGGCCCTAATTCAGGGATCTTGGGATGAATGGCTGAAGAGGAGGCCCGGTGGAAGTAGCATGACTTAGAAGGAGTTGAGACGTCAGCAGAGGAGACAGAGGCAGGAGGCTGTCATAGTCCAGGCAGAGGAGAATAGGCCTATCAAAGCAGGGGAATTTTAGTAGCAATTCAGAAGAAAAGGGGTCTGCAAAAGACATTTCAGATTAAGAAGTAACAGGCTTCAGTAACAAGGTTGATTTAACAGAGAAGGAAGGACCTGAAATGACTCGGTGGGTTTTAAATGCTCATGTAGTATGACATTTTTGTGCATGAGCTAAAGTGTGTTTTAAACACATGTGCAATTACTTTTGGCCAATTTTTAGAAACCCAAATAAATAAATTAGTTAACAAATTGAGTGTGTTAAGGCTAAGCTTACTTGCGTGTTGATCAGCTTTCTATCCCACTGCAGTGGGACATCTCAGAGCGACAGTCACACTTGAGCGTGTAAATGAGTAAACATTTCTTGCAAAGATGTCTTTCTTTTCGGATGTAAGATTGTGTTGCTCATATACACGTGCATGGATATGACTGAAAAGCCTAAGGCGGGACCTACCTGCACCCTCCCAGGCTGTGCTCACAGGGCCTCTACCGTAGAGCTGATCCTTGATGTGTGCGTGCGTCCTGCTTCTACGCACATGGTTAGTTCAGAGCTTTGCTGAGGAAAGTGTCTTCTTGCCTGCCCACACTGCTTCACAATGGGCTTCTCTTTGTGTGACTGTTGTGTCCCAGCCAGACACTTTGGTGCTTCTCATGGGACACAGGTGGGAACGCACTGTTTAAGGAGGGGTAGGGCTCTGAACTTCAGGAGAGGTTTTATTGCGATTTATCAAGGCAAAGAAAAACACGCAGAATCTTTACCTGGGTAGGGAACCTTTGTTTTCAAAATGCACAAATATGTGGTATTTCTGATTTTATTAGGCTTGGATCTGCACCTGGGGGTGGCATGGATTTCAAAGTCATTATTTAAGGTAAGGAAATAAAACTTTAAACAACATTATCACCCTGGAAGATCCTGGCTGTGTTTTTGAAATGTTGAGCTAAGTAATTTTAGCAATCAGCAAAAGACCAACCATTGTACTTCTGAAAAGTTGTTCTTTGAAAGGCTTAGATTAATAATTTGTTTCCATTTTGTTCACAGGTGTACTGTCTGTAGGGTGGAGGTGGACCAAAGACCTGCTTCGCTGGATACCAGCTTCAAATCACCTTTCATATTTTCTTGTTGAGAAGACAGTTGTTGGAGAGTCTTCTTGTTATCATCAGCAAAAAATGGAAACAGATCAAGACATTGAAAATGCCACAGTGGCCAGCAGTTAATGATGCCTGAGTAATGCAAGCTTTGGCAAAGGAATTTTTCAAGACCGTGTGCTTTACCAGCCAGGAATCAGGAAAGGCTGAACTATCCTTTTTGTTTCAGCTGTTTCTTAAATCAGTGCAACCCCTCCAAATTAAAGTGAATTAAACATTCATTGCCTTTTCAACTTAACTGAATGCTTACTATGTGTGAATCACTGTGCAGAATAGGGGAAGGAAAATGAGGGAGGCAAATAAGATGTGGTCCCTACCTTGAATGTATACAATTAGTTTCAAGAGACAGTTTTTTTTTGGGGGGGGGTGGTTTCTGCTCCTAAGTATGTCCCTAAAATAGGAAGCAATACTGGTGTGGGTAGCCTTTCCCTTCTCCAGTGGATCTGCCCAACCCAGGTCTCCCACATTGCAGGTGGATTCTTTACCAGCTGAGCCACAAGGGAAGCCCTAAATTTCTTTAATACAAAACAAAACTCTTAATGTGGATGACTCAGGGCATCTTAATTCCATTTTTTTTGGTCTTCTGATAGTTAGGACCCAATTTATTGATTTAATATACATTCAGTAGGCTTTAGAAGTATTAATACATTATAGTTGGAGTAAATTTGAATAAATCCCTTCCCCCCTTAGGTGTAGACTGTATATTGGAGAAATATATTGTGTTCATACATTTCTTGGGGAGCTGGGAGGTGAATTATACCTGTTGTCTCCATAGGCCTCTGCCTCCCATGCCCTCGGGGCCTGCCATTCTCAGTGAGTTATTAGCATAGAGAAGGGAAAGGTTTGGCTCAAACTTGTGGGTGCTGCTCATGGACCCAAGAAAGGGCAAGGAATGTGCAAAACAGACCCAAGCAAAGGCTCTGTATAAGAATTTGGCCATTTCAGTATTCATTGCGTTGTCTGTATTCCATGAGTTGGATGACTATATAATTTTTCCAACAAGTTATTTCTGATCTGGGAATAAGTCATGATTTTTCCAGTGTTAAGATGCTAATATGACTGTAGACACAAACAGTGTCTGTGACACATTTTAGTATGTATGAGCCAACAGTAGACATGTCTTTGTCTTGAGTAATGTCCACATCTGAATTGAAAATGTGCCAGCTTTTTTTTTCTTTAACATCATCAACAGACTTCTTAATTAAGCTGCCAATATGTGCCATCAATAGCATTGTGTGCTGTGTGTCAAATGAATTGTGTAAGTGCTGTTTCTCTCATTTAATAAACAATGTTGCTCCCTATAAAATGGATTTAAAGTGCCTTTTAATGGAGCATTATATCAGTCCCTAAAAAATGTGATGAGAATTCTCAAATCATTCTTTTTTATTTAATTTCTAAAAACTTTTATTTGGCTCCCGAGTAAGGAATAAACCTAATCTGACCAACGACTTTAATTATATGATTCATCCTTAATACAATGTATTGTCACACCGCTGAACTCCTGATGCTGATACTGGATATTTGATGTGTCACTTTCAATTTGTGTAAACTGACTTCCAGGAAGTCTGAGTTGTGGACTTGTATGGTACTAGACTGTAGATGTTTATTTACTGTTCTGAGAGATCTAGAGGGACCACCTGTCTATTCCTTGTGCCTAGGACAGTGCCTGGTACATAGATACATGTTCAGTGAATATACGGTGATCAAGGCATATAAAGTAGCTGTTTTTCACCTATGACCTGTAAAGCTCTGTAAAGGACAGAGGGGTCTTGCTAACAGAGTATGCACCTCTGTTGGTTTGTAGTTTACAGTCAGTGTACTTAGAATGAGTCCAAATCAGCTGGATTTGGTTTATCGTCTAGTCCACTGGTCTCTTAACTGGTGTCTAGGGTTCACCAGTCCAGCCCTGTCATTGGTACCAACCTCCTCTCTGCGTCCCCTGACCCTTGCCCCACTCTGCACTGAGGGTGTGGGAGAGGGGCAGGCAGGGCTATTCTGCTTGTCCACCAGTGGAAGAGCAATCACTCTCTTCACTGGGTCCTCATGGTGTGCCAGGGGCTGAGCTCAGTGCTTTCACGTATCCTCTTACTTAATTACCTCATTTAAACCACACAACGACCACTTGAAGTGGACGTTATCCATTTCAGAGACATGTATCTTAAGTCATGGGATCTGAATCCAGATCTCTTAGATTCCAGAGCCTGAACTATTAACCCCTACCCCCAGGGGAAACTCCCACTGCCTGGGCCTGGGGTGGGGGGCACTTCAAATCTGGTTATAGTCCTAGATTCATTGCATTTAGTATTCTTCAACAGCAAACTGTCTAACAGATAAAACCCAGCGAATCACAGTTGTTTGGAGAACGGGGGAGGGCAGAGCAACTGGCAGAAAGCAAAGTTGGAAACAAACTAATTTGAGTCAAACCTTTAGCCTTTACCTCATAATCCTTTTTCCTTGGTAAACTTTCTTTTCTTGTTTGTTTTTTTTTTTTAACATAGCCTGACACCATGTGATAAATCAAAGCCTGACTTAATTGACCCAGAATTGATCCCCATATGTCTTTTGGGGGAGCATGTTTTAAGTCTGGTTGTTGATGCTGAGAAATAATTGCCACCCTAGAAAGGTAATTACATATGCCATTGTTTATACACATAATAGGTTCTGAATGCACGTTCTGCACAGAGGGGAAGAGAACCCTGCTTGCACATTAGGGGTGTGCGCTCTGTATTGTGTCAGAATGCCACAAATAGCATTTGAACTGCTGCCGATTACTGTTGATTTCCCTGATGTGTGTGTGTGAGAGAGAGAGAGAGAGAGGGGAGAGGGAGAATTCAGGAGTGAGGAAGAGGACTGTTGGTGGAAGGCTGTTGGTTGAGCTGAAATGGCAGTGATTTGCTTTTCCTTAGTTTTTTACTTTACCGCAACATCTTCTGGATCTGATTCATTTACCTTGGTCTGCTTAAAAGGACTTTTCTTCCTGCTTGGCATATGCTTATTAATGAGTTCTCATATTTCTTTTCATCAAGGGCTGTTTACTTTGTGGAAATACAAAGTGAGAGTCTTTCCCCACAACATCCTCCTAAATGCCCTGGTTTTGACCACCGCTTTAAGTACACCAAGCGGTCAGCTAAAAAAGTAGCCAGTGCCTTTCCTCTCATTGTGCTTTCTGGTAAAACATAAATGGGACTTAAACCGCAAATGACCAATTAAAGCACTTCATGCCTTTCCCTTTAGCCATGAGATAGTAGTTATCCGAAGTAAATACAACAAACAGGCTATTTTGTGGTATCTAAGCCTAGGAGCATATATATATATATATATTTTAATCAAAGCCTGAAAAAGCGAAATGTCATGCCTTTTTGTAATGCTGCACAATGAAATAAATACATATGTATTCCAGTATGGACCTGGGCATTATTTGAAGCTGAAGCAATTCATCCTGGGCCATTCTCTGCCAGAGTGTCCAGCAAATTGCATGAGCTGCTTGTTAGGGCTTGACAACGGTGTTTGTGCCTCACAAAGGCCTCTGCAGCACTGGGCAGCAGTGGAATGTCAGAGTGAGCACACTTCACACACAGATGTGCAACCATAATAGCCCGTAAGGAGATGCATGTGGCAGGGAGCGCAGGGTGGGGGCCGGTCGTGGAGGGGCGTGTGGTGTGAGTATGTGGGTGGGGAGCTGGGGGAGCAGGAGGCCAGCAGTTAGCAGTAGGGACGTGGCCCCACTGACCACATTTAATCAGCCCTCTGTAAACAATCCAACGTTTTCATTGTTCTCTAAAAACTAATAAAGAGAAACAAGCACTTTTCATTCATCTTGAAGTAATTTTCTGTCAGGTTGGAGCCCCTTGTGGCCTGCAGCTTGTGCAATGCTAGCTGTGTGATACAACAACTATTGCAATTTATTTTACAAACTCTGGTCATTCACATGTCAGTTAGTGTTCACCAAGCCGGCATCTGAAATTGTGCAGTTAACGAGTTTTACAACATTTCTATCAAGAGAAACTGTTTAGCATAACTGACTCTTAAGGAGTTATTATACCTCTAAAAATCCATTTTAAGGGGCATTATTTAAATAAAATAGAAAAACGGTTCACTGCCTTTTAAAGGGGCTACAAAAAAAGTCCATCAGCTCCAGTGCAGTAATCCTCAGCTTAAAGCACTCTTGAGAGCACTTCTGGGAATTGTCAGCATAATGAAATGTTTTGTGAAATGTCCAGATAGATTCCTCTACTCAACAATTTTACGGCACCATATTTATTTTCCTTCCAGTTTTTAAAGAAGTAAATTACTTTTTGAGAGGATGACTCTATGTTGTATAGATTAACTGAGCACATTATTACCCAGGTTGTAGCAAAAGAGATGGTTCCGTTTGCAGTGTCATCTCTATGCATCTTCAGACAGGGGCAAAGAAAGAGAAGAGCGGCTTTCCCCCCTTAGTGCTTTTAGCTCCAATAGAGCTAATAGAGTTTTGCATTTTCCCCATGCCACATTTTTTTCAGACTTTTAAACAACTTTGGTATGCGGTAGCATCTGTAATTGCATTCTTTAAACTTTACAAAATAGACTTTTCTTATCCTAAATAAATGCAGGAAAACCCATACCCATGGACACTGGCAGGGGTATAATGATACATATCACTTGAATGTGGCCCACTTCAATAGGAGACGCTTGAACATTTTGCTTAAAGGATACAGTCCTCACATTCATGGAGACGGCCGATGACCCCAAACCAATTAATAGCTAGAGTCCATAATGGAGCACTAGATGGCTTAGCAGCAAGCTCATTTAGTGTATTATATTACCTACTGGGAGTAGGAGCCACCACTTGTAACGTCAGTGGCTTAATAGTTCCTTCTAGGATGACCAAGACCAGGAGAAAAATTATGTTCTGCTGTAACAAGAGATATTTCATATCTTCAGGAGGTGTATCTATAACATGGCACATTTTCATTTTGCCACAAACGGTCCCCTAATTCCTTAGACTGATGTTTGCGCACACAACTTTAATTTTCTGAGGGAGATGGGCAGGTGTTCTTTGCCTGTTAGCTGTATCTGCCCATAAGAAGCACACTAACATCCATGAACCAAATACAATTTGACATAATTTATGCCTTTATTACCTCCTACAGGATGATATTATTTCATGCTGGCACATTAATGTTTCCAGCATGTTACTTTTATTCCTGGAAATTTTACCTTCTGAAGTTCAAATATTGAGGCCTGAGTTTAAAATTTTTCTCAGTGCCTTAGATTTGGGGAAAATGCAACTTATTGCAAATGCCACTTTTAAAACTTTTTTTGACATTTGGTGGCACTGCACAGATGATGTTCCGTTAATGGGCAAAAATCATATCTGAAAACTCTCACCTTTTCTTGGCCAAATAGCTCGTTTTTATTCTGTTTCCATTTTTGCAAACAATATTTCATCAGCTTTGCTGCTAGTTGTTTCCCTAGTGGTAGGCACTAGGGGAACAAATAGGAGTTGTTGATCAAAAAATGTTTAAGTGATTGCAACTTGAATCTATTTGGTGAAGTACTGAGATGTGTCTCAGTACTTCAGAATCAGGGCATCAGATCAGATCAGTCGCTCAGTCGTGTCTGACTCTTTGCGACCTCATGAATTGCAGCACACCAGGCCTCCCTGTCCATCACCAACTCCCGGAGGTCACTGAGACTCACGTCCATCGAGTCAGTGATGCCATCCAGCCATCTCACCCTCTGTCGTCCCCTTCTCCTCCTGCCCCCAATCCCTCCCAGCAACAGAATCTTCTCCGGGAGTGTGTAAATTTCTCACTGCTGCCACCACACATTGTCACAAGTAAAACAGCACAAGTTTATTATCTCGCCATTCAACAGGTCAGCAGTCTCCCTAGACTGAAATCACTTGCTGACAGAGCTGCATTCCTTCTGGAGTCTCTAGGGGGGACTCTCCGTCTTTGCCTTTCCTAGCTTCCAGAGACAGCCTGCCTTCCTTGGCTTGTGGCCCCTTGCTCTGGTTTTTTAAGACTAGCAATGCTGAGTCGAATTCTCACATTGCATCTGTCTGATCCCATTCCATTGTCACATCTCTCTCTCTCTCACAGCAGCCAGAAAAGTGTCCTTTCTCTTCCTTTGAGGACTCATGTGATTAGACTGGACCCCCCTGGGTAATCCAGGATGGATGCTCTTCCCACCTCAAGACCCATACCCTCCCTAGGTGGCATCTGCAATGTCTCTCCTGCCACACAGGTATCATAGTCACAGGTTCTGGAGAAAAGGACCCAGAAATTCTTAAACAGGGAGCAGGGCAGTAGTCCGCTTACCACTTGAAGTTTCAGAATTCTTTCTCATACTAATATTGGAAAGATTAATAACAATCACCAGCCTGGTAGCCTCTAAGCAATAAAAATCAAGCACAAAAATAGTTTAAAGTTTTTAAGTATGCATTTCAATATATACACATTTCCTTCTAAACTATAATATTATCTATATTAATAGTGTTTATACTAGTAGTAAATCTTCCATTTCTTTCTACTATATATATATATAGTAAATAAAAGCAGATCCTCTAATGGTTTCTTTGTACCCCAGTGCATCAGTTTGTGTGCCCCTTACATATAACACTTAATTTTGGAAAAGAAAGGAAAAGGATGAAGTTTGGATTAGCTTGTAAAAATGTCGTTCTTGACTCTTTCAGACATGTAAGTAAGAGACAACAGAGACCTTTATGGTAGTCTCTAATGGTGTTTCAAAGTGAGGAAAAAAGTTATTTGTTCTACTTACGTGCCCAAAACTGTCCTGAAAGTTGAGAGATGCACATTATAGAATTATGAGACAAATGCCATCTTATGAAAGACTAGAAAGACGTTGTTTACCAGAAATCTCCAAAATGTGAGTTAGTCACTTGTTTAGAATAAGGCCAGATCTCATCAGAAGAGCTACTCATGTCAGTGCACTTGAGAATTTCAAGAAACCAATCGTTCAATGACTGTTCTGAACACCTGTAGCAAGGTCCGTATGAAACTGGGCTGTCGGAAAAGGTGATTCTGTTAAGTTCATTTTAAGTCATATTTTCAACTTTGAAAAACGTCTCTATTACATCAGCCACATTAGATCTCCATGGCACATAGGTTTATTTCAGTGTAGGAAAACTAGATATCGTAATACACGCCAACGATTTAAGTCCCGTTGTGTTATTTTCTGAGATGTTTTCAGAACAGTCAGCCTAGAAAACGGGATATGGCTAAGACATGCTGACACACCTCTGAAATCAAAAAGAGCTTCTGCTGGCAAGAGAAAGTAGGTTACCACAAAAATGTACATCATTAGGAAACAAGTCAACGAGTGTTTGCCAAGTGCCATAAGTGTACCGGAGGCAGTCTGGGCAGTATATTTTTATTTGATTTGCCCCAGGCCACTTCCATTCTCTTCCTGAAACATGGACAGGTAGTCTCCTTAAATCCTTCACTGTTGGTTTCCATCAGTGGTCTCAAAGTATAACTGCTAATGTATCAGTGATTACTGTACAAAGAAGTTAACCATTACAGCTAAATTTCCCCACTGAAACCCAATCCAGGGATTAGCAACAATAGGGAATCTCTTTTATTTGCATTTAATTTGTACCTTCACACTATTATCACCAATGTTTTAGTTTCAGGAAATGTGGTCTCAGGCTATTATAACCACATTTCATGCTGCTGTTTCACTGTTATTTGATCTCTATGGTTGGAAATGACTTACTGAAAAAATAAAGCTAGCATACTTTATTTTAATTATACCAGTGCAGTGTCTAAATAAAAAATGTACTTTATATTTAATGTGGAGCACAGATTAACAGTTTTATGGGACATAAAATCTATCTATATCATTTTCTATTTACACATCAGTTGTATATCTTTCTCTCAGCAAAACAAATGCCTATGGTGTGAAAATGAGGAAGGCAAGCATCGAAGTTACAATCACATGGGCAGTAAATAACATCTTAATTGGTCTGGAATGCCGGAGTTTGATTTTTTTTTTTCCGCCCGGCTTTTATTTATTGATCTCTATAGCTTATTTATCTTCCCAGTGATTTGTACAAGTCTATCTTCTTTCCTCAATAAACCAATCTATGGTGGCTTTATATTGCAAATCCCATCTGGGGAAATGGTCTAGTGAGGGAAGTACACTTGCTCCTGGAAAAGCCATTATTTAAAAGCTTTTGTAGAGGGAAGGGTAACTGCTCAGTTTTTACACTTTGTCTTCTGGAAAAAAGAGGGAAAGAAGAAGTGCAGCTATTACAAAGTTGCCACCCAATATATGTTTCGGCAATTCTTTTTACTCTCCACTTGTTTGGCAGCACTGGGGAAACAAAGAAGAATTTAGTGTACACTGGGACATGTCTTCTAAATTTTCCTCTGCATGATTTAGATCCTAGTGAGGGTAGCAAACAGGAATGGATTGTGTATGTCTCATACATCACATGTAAACCCTGGATTTTCTTCTGTATGCATTTCTAGAGCTCTATTCCTAATACCTTTTTTTTTTTTTTTTTAAATAGCACTTTAGGATAAACTACACTTCAAATGACACATTATGCTCCATAGTGCAGTTGAGAGCTGGCAAATGTAACCAATCTCAGGAAAGCTGGTTGGCAAAAACTCCACCGCTTTTCCTAGCATATAGATATCTAAAGCTGAAGCTAACCCTGGAAAATTAGTGATTTTTTTTTCCCCCTTTCTAAATCAATGATTCCCTTGTTCATCAAATCAGCACTTCCAGTGTTCGTGGTGATTCTGTTTGGTTGTCTTGATCTCACAGAATATTAGAAGAGTGCTCTGAAAGATTTTTCTGTTGATAGCTGAGGGAAAAACAAGTTTACAGATGGCAATGCTATACTTATGCTAGTGATACTAGGCAAGTGATACTTTGCAAAGTGATTCTATAAACATATTCCAAAGAGGAGATTCTGCTATCCCATCATCACCCTAATATAACCTTAACTGCCTTTAAATGAGCTAATGAAAATGTGGGGCAGGTCTTTTAGAGAATGCATTTGCATTTGCCATAATTAGTGGCAGGCAGATCTCACTACATCCAGGGGGAATCTCCAGACAACTGCTTGGGCGACTATTAGTGCTTAATTTCTGAATGTCAAACCCTGCACATCTTAATTTCTAGAGAATAAGCTCAATTGAACTTGCTCCCCAGTTATGCAAAAGCTGCTCAGATAAAACCAAGTGGACACCAATGTAATGAATGTGGTTATTAAATTGTTTCAATTGAAAGAACCCTATTCTTACACCATCATAATGGGAACAATTTATCCCCACTGATCGGCCTGTCTCTCTTTTTCTCTCTCTCTTTTTCTGAGCTCTCTTTGATCTTGAAGCATATTGCGGTGGTGTGTCCTATTGAAAAGCGAAACTGGGGCAATTTTAATGCTTTTGTACCTTACCAGTGCTCTATTTTTTCGCTGTTTAAAAATAGCTGTTAATTATAAGTGCAGTTTAAATGTCTCAAGTGACCCAGAAATGCAGGTTGGAATGAGACAGATTGTGTGTCTCATATGAAACAGATGTATTTTCACAGAGCATTCTGAATTCAGTCTTCCCTCTGTATCCTCCTCTTGAGTTATTTCAATCAGGTATTGAGCTGGTCTAGTACTGTGCTACGAAATCCCACACATTTGAACAGCGTGAAAGAAAAGCAGATCTATTTTTTTGTGCATGCGTGTGTGTGTGTGTGTGTGTGTGTCCACGAAGAAAAGCCTCTTTTGTAATCAGTCCCTCCTCTGTGGGTGAATATTGTGAGGCTGGTGTTAGGTCAGGGGACAAGGGCCACTTTCCTGGCCAGGAAGACCACATGATTTTCTACAGCTCCACTCCAACGTCTCTTGGGTCATGGGCTTTGCATTTAAAGAACACTGCAGGAGCGATAAACAGGACCTCAATTGAGGTCCTTCTTCAGCTTGATTCAATGGTGTGATTCAAGTGTTTGTCGTTGTCATGTCTGACTACTTGCGACCCCATAGATCGTAGCCCGCCAGGCTTCTCTGTCCGTGGGCTTCTCCAGGCAAGAATACTGGAGTGGGTGTCCATTGCCTTCTCCAGGGGGTCTTCTTGACCCAGGGATCGAACCCAGGTCTCCTGCATTGCAGGCAGAATCTTTACTCTCTGAGCCACCAGGGAAGCCCCAATTCAAA
Source organism: Tragelaphus eurycerus (assembly GCA_935064755.1). Classification (NCBI taxonomy): domain Eukaryota; kingdom Metazoa; phylum Chordata; class Mammalia; order Artiodactyla; family Bovidae; genus Tragelaphus; species Tragelaphus eurycerus. The sequence continues at coordinate 1,743,228 of CAKXYN010000014.1, forward strand.
AGTGCCTGATGACAAATTAATCTCCTGCTAGACTGCAAGATCTCTGCTTCTTCACTGGTTTCAGAAACTTGTGTTTTTAGTTCCTTGCTAACTTATAACCATCCTGGAGATGGTTACACTGTTGGTGATGTTTGGGGGACCAAGGCTTTAATAAGTCATGCATTAACTCAGTCAAATCACATTACTCACTTATTCTGCTATGGCCTGAACAAATCTGGTACTTACCTAATTATATGTGCTTATATACTGCAGGTTCGAAGGCGCTCCTCCTATCTAGTGCCGTTCCAAGAAATGGTTTCAAAATTGAATTTAAAACAGAGTGCATTCCAGTGGTTTAATGATCTTTTCCAGGTTTCTTAAGATCTTTGGTAAACATCCCAGAGCCACCTGAATCTGAACATTTGCACTGTGAAAGAATTTGAGACTCGTTGTCCTTCCTCCACTTGGATTCAGATCTGTGATCCAGTCTCCCTTGCTATCTGGATGAGAGCATGTCTCAGAGAGGGGAGGGCAGTTTATATGCATTGTCTGCCTACCTGCTTATAATTAGAAATGCCCAACAGAGGAGTTCTTCATTGCTATTTAGCAATGGCATTGAACAGTTATGGTGTGGGCTCAGGGACTGACTTTTTAAGTTCTTTCTAGAAAATGTGTAGATATTTTCATCAAATTCTAAATGCAGGCACTGACTAGAACATTTTTTCACAGCTAATTTTTCATCAGTAGTTTTAACTTGATTGATTTGATTCTAATGTAGTCATTCTGATTCTAGTCGCTCTAATTGTCCAATAAGATTTCTGTAATTTAGTGTTTATGATCATATAAGTGACAGTCTACTTGGGTTACCATTTCATGACAAGATGATGGTTTATTTTCAGGAAAAAAGATAAGGTTTGGCCTCAGGCAAGTTTAAATGAATTTATAGACTAGAGTTGGAGCTCAAAACAAATTCAGAAAAAATGTTCTTTAAATCCGTATCTTATAAAAAGATTCGACTCACTGAGCTACATTTATATTGCTGTTGGAAGAGGATGATAACACATTTAGAGACAATACAAATTATATATTTCTAAGTAGAGTAAGTCTGAAAGTAGAACTGTTGGGAAAGGCATTCTCCTGTGGACCTCATTCATCCTCATAAGAGCGGCCTTGGGCCTGGAGGCTTCCTTCCCAAGAGAGATGAAGTCCTTGCAGCCTGTGCTAGACTGGCCACTTCGTAGGGCACATCTCTTCCTGTTTCACACTCAGTGTGTGCTCCCTTGTTCTGCTCAAGCGTGTGTAACATGTGGTACCTGGCTAACCTCACCACTACGTCTATCCCTATAGAGGATGGGGCCCTTCATTCTGCAGCACAAGAGGGATTCATGCAGGCCAGTGGCCCTGTGGCTGTTGCTGTTGCTCTGTCATGACCACTGGCCATGTGGGGCCAACGCCAACTACCAAAGCTGACGATACTCTGTCTCTTCTTTATGTGAGTCAAGTGTCATTGCGTCCAATGCCCAGCTGAGTTGAATGTTCCTTGGTGACTTAAATACCAAGATGCAGTGGGCAGTGGTATTCTAACTTCTCCTGGTGAAAAGCAACAGATACTATTTCTCAATAAGAACAAATTACTATATAAGATAGAAGGCCTGGGAAATGTCTTTGATTCTCAGTTTCTAACCAGCCTATGGTAGAAGTGGAAAAGAGACTGGTGTCAACCTGGGGACATTGATAGCTATTGATTTCACAGGAGGCCTGTGAAATCCAGGTCGGGATAAGAGTCCTCATAGATGGTGGGTATGGTTAGACTGGGTGAAACCTGATTTTGAGAGATCAGCAGGCTGGAATGGTCCTAGTTGTGAACGCCAGGTGTTAGAATTATCTGTGAAAACAAAAAAGAACAAGGATCTCCTCTAGAATGGACTGGTTGGATCTCCTTGCAGTCCAAAGGACTCTCAAGAGTCTTCTCCAACAACACAGTTCAAAAGCATCAATTCTTCAGCGCTTAGCCTTCTTCACAGTCCAACTCTCGTGTCCATACATGACTACTGGAAAAACCATAGCCTTGACTAGATGAATCTTTGTTGGCAAAGTAATGTCTCTGATTTTGAATACGCTATCTAGGTTGGTCATAACTTTCCTTCCAAGGAGTAAGCGTCTTTTAATCTCATGGCTGCAGTCACCATCTGCAGTGATTTTGGAGCCCCCCAAAATAAAGTCTGACACTGTTTCCACTGTTTCCCCATCTATTTCCTGCAACTTTCAAATATATAATATAGTATTGTTAACAATAGTTACCATGTTGTATAATATATCCCCAGAAGTTACCTTATAATTGGAAATTTGTACTTTTTGGCCATCTTTACTTAATTTTCCCACCTCCAGACCCACCCGGGGCAACCACCTATCTGTTCTCTGTTTCTATGTATTTGGGTTTTTTAGATTCCATGAATAAGTTAGGTCATGTAGTATTTGTCTTCTTTGTCTAACTTATTTTATTCAACATAATGTCCTAAAGGTCCATCCTTATTATTACAAATAGCAGGATTTCTTTTTTATGGTTGAATAATATTCCTGTCTGTGTGTAATATTTTCTTTATTCATTCCTCTGTTGATAGACACGTTGTTTCCATGTCTTGGTAATTGTAAATAAAACTACAATGAACATGAGGGTGCATATCTCTCTTTGAGATAGTGATTTTATTTCGTTTGGATATATAGTGGAGTTGCTAGATCATGTGATGATTAGGATTCCCTGGTGGCGCAGATAGGAAAGAGTCTGCCTGCAATGCAGATTCCCTGGGTTCGATCCCTGGGTCTGGAAGATTCCCTGGAGAAGCAAATGGCAACCCACTCCAGTGTTCTTGCCTAGAGAATCCTATGGAGAGAGGAGCCTGGTGGGCTACAGTCCATGGGGACTCAAAGAGTTGGGTATGACTGAACAAATAACACACACATGGTAATTCTGTTTTTAATCTTTCTAGGAAACTCCATTCTGTATTCTGTTTTTTATTGAAGTATAGTTGATTTAAAATGTGTTCGTTTTTGGCATACAGAAAAGTGGATCAGATATATATGGGCTTCCCAGGTGGCGCTAGTCTAAGTAAATCACCTGCCTGCTAAGGCAGGATGGGGAGGAGACGCAGGCGCGGTCCTCCGCGTGCCCGCTACTGCAGGGTGGGGAGGAGACGCAGGCGCGGTCCTCCCCGTGCCCGCTACTGCAGGGTGGGGAGGAGGCGCAGGCGCCGTCCTCCCCGTGCCCGCTACTGCAGGGTGGGGAGGAGACGCAGGCGCGGTCCTCCCCGTGCCCGCTACCGCAGGGTGGGGAGGAGGCGCAGGCGCGGTCCTCCCCGTGCCCGCTACTGCAGGGTGGGAGGAGGCGCAGGCGCGGTCCTCCCCGTGCCCGCTACTGCAGGGTGGGAGGAGGCGCAGGCGCGGTCCTCCCCGTGCCCGCTACTGCAGGGTGGGAGGAGGCGCAGGCGCGGTCCTCCGCGTGCCCGCTACTGCAGGATGGGGGAGGAGGCGCAGGCGCGGTCCTCCCCGTGCCCGCTACTGCAGGGTGGGAGGAGGCGCAGGCGCGGTCCTCCCCGTGCCCGCTACTGCAGGGTGGGAGGAGGCGCAGGCGCGGTCCTCCCCGTGCCCGCTACTGCAGGGTGGGAGGAGGCGCAGGCGCGGTCCTCCGCGTGCCCGCTACTGCAGGATGGGGAGGAGGCGCAGGCGCGGTCCTCCCCGTGCCCGCTACTGCAGGGTGGGGAGGAGGCGCAGGCGCCGTCCTCCCCGTGCCCGCTACTGCAGGGTGGGGGGAGGAGGCGCAGGCGCCGTCCTCCGCGTGCCCGCTACTGCAGGGTGGGGAGGAGGCGCAGGCGCCGTCCTCCCCATGCCCGCTACTGCAGGGTGGGGGAGGAGACGCAGGCGCGGTCCTCCCCGTGCCCGCTACTGCAGGGTGGGAGGAGACTCAGGCGCGGTCCTCCGCGTGCCCGCTACTGCAGGGTGGGGAGGAGACGCAGGCGCGGTCCTCCCCGTGCCCGCTACTGCAGGGTGGGAGGAGGCGCAGGCGCGGTCCTCCCCGTGCCCGCTACTGCAGGGTGGGGAGGAGGCGCAGGCGCCGTCCTCCCCGTGCCCGCTACTGCAGGGTGGGGGAGGAGGCGCAGGCGCGGTCCTCCCCGTGCCCGCTACTGCAGGGTGGGGAGGAGGCGCAGGCGCGGTCCTCCCCGTGCCCGCTACTGCAGGGTGGGGGAGGAGGCGCAGGCGCGGTCCCTGTGTCGGGAAGATCCCCTGGAGAAGGGCATTGCAACCCACTCCAATATTCTTGTCTGGAGAATCCTATGGACAGAGAAGCCTGGAGGGCTACAGTCCATAGGGTCGCAAAGAGCTGGACATGACTGAAGCAGTTTAGCACACGTGCATGCACACACACACACATATGTACATATTTATAGCATTTTTCCATTGTACGTTATTACAAAGAGCTGGACATGACTGAAGCAGTTTAGCACACGTGCATGCACACACACACACATATGTACATATTTATAGCATTTTTCCATTGTACGTTATTACAAGATATTGAATAAAATCCCACAACAAGTAAGACCTTGTTGTGTGTCTATTTTTTTATATAGTAGTTTGTATCTGCTAATTTCAAATTCCGAATTTATCCCTTCCACTTTCCCTTTTGGTAACCGTGTTTGTTTTCTATGTCTGTGAGTCTGCTTCTGTTTTGTAAATAAGTTCATTTGTACCATATTTTAGATTCCACATATAAGTGATATCATATGATATTTGTCTCTTTCTGTCTGACTCACTTTATTTCACATGATTATCTCTGGTTGCATCCGTGTTGCTGCAGATGGTATCATTCATTATTTTGATGGCTGTGTAGTATTCCATTGTGTGCCTTAATGAGCATTTAGGTTGTTTCCAAGTCTTGGCTATTATAAATAGTGCGGCAATGAAAACTGGGCTGCGTCTATTCATATTCCCACCCAAATATGTGATAACAGACATTGTATGCATTACTGGCAGGTGGATTCTTATCCCCTGAGCCATCGGGGAAGTCCTAAAACTGACATTTTTATTTACATTGCTGTGATCCTTGGGTCTTATTTCTTAATTGGGTCTGCACTCAGAGTGACAGTAGCCAGTAAACAATACTGAGAAATAATACCGTCTATTTGTGCTTCTAACTCCTCCAAAGCTATAAGGTTTGAAAATCATGTGTGAAGTGCCTAGCCGTGTGCCTGGTAAATTGTGGTGATTAAAGAAATGGGAGTTGATGGTAAGGATCCCTGTCATAGTTGTTTCCTTACCATCACTAACGGGTCACAGACGCAGCGCTAGTCCTGTGGGCTGGCAAGTGTCTTTCTTTCCTATATTATTGTGCACCAGCATAATGTTTCCCAAGACCCACCCTTCTGTATTACTATGACAGCTGTTTCCTTACCTTGTTATCAAGGGCCATTAGTGGAAAGGGAAGACTTTTTTTTTTTTTTTTTATCTTCCCAGGGCTCTGTGGCTGTCTTTGGACTGTTTGGATATGTGAAAGAACCAAATATTAAGATATGCTATCCCGGGTGTCAGAAGCCGGAGAGCGGATTTCCCCACATGCCTGAGCTCTGCTGGAGCTGGCAGGATTCTTTTTTCGGAGGACAGTTCGTGTTTGGCTGCCTCAGTACTGATTTCCTCCTCCCTGCCAGACCTGTTCTCCCCGAGAACCCACCTTTGGGCGATGGATCCTTCCTGCTTCCTGTTGCCGAGGCTTTGGTTTGTGCAACCACTCTGTAAGCTGTCTGGTCACTGTCTCTCCCTCACTGTCCTTTCATCGTGCAGCAGTGCAGGGGCTCGGGTCTCTGCCTCCTGTGTTCCTGCCCCCCTGCACTTGCCCCACCATAGTGGCTTAGAGACTCAGCCAGGCGCCCCCCGACCCCCAGCAGCACATCAGCCCATCACCAACCGCCTCCTTCTCCCCGCTTGCCTGGCACCTCTTGCCCTCAGTCACTGTCTGGCTGTCTTCTTCCCCAAACTTGCGGTCCACGGCTGCTTGAGTCACCTGCTGTTTTTTAAGAGCCCTGCCCAGATCCCATCCTTTCTGCTGACCCTGCTCCCCTGTCTCTCCTGATCCTTCCGTGTGCTCGCCTCCCGCTTCCTCCAGCAGCACCTCCACCACCTCCCTGTCTAAACTCTGCACTTGCTGTCCCTGCAACCTGCAATACGCTTCCTCCTGAAAGCCTTTCAGGCCTTTCAGGTGTCCATTCAAATTCTAACTCCCCAGAGAGATTTTTCCTGGACCCCCCTCCCATCCTTTCTCACTCTTCATGCCTTTTCTCTGCTTTATTATTTTCTTCTTTTTCATCGTACCTTTAACTAGCAGATATTCAATTATACTTTCATTTGCTTGCTTTTTGTTTATTATCTATATCCACCACCCCTACACCCTCAGGCTACACTCCAAAATATAATCAAGCCCTCTGAGAGCAAGATTTTTTTTCTGTGTTTTGTTCACTCAGGTACAGAACTTAAAATAGGGACTGGAAGCTAGTAGGTGCTCAGTGGATCACCCTCCCTGCGTGCTCAGTGGCTTCAGTCGTGTCTGACTCTTTGCAACCCCATGGACTGTAGCCCACCAGGCTCCTCTGTCCATGGGTTTCTCCAGGCAAGAATACTGGAGTGGGTTGCCATGCCCTCCTCCAAGGGATCTTCCTGACCCAGGGATTGAACCCACGTCTCTTATGTCTCCTACATTGACAGGCGGGTTCTTTACCACTAGCGCCACCTGGGAAAACCTCACCCTGTCCTATGGTAACGCACTTCCATCATTCTTGATAACCTTAGCTGGTTATGAATTAACACATGTTAATAAATGTGTCAAATATAAAAGGAAACATTTTAATTTAGAAGTATAGACTTATAATCTCTTCTGTTTCCCCATTCTCTTCTAAAGAGGGTAAAGGGAAGAGAGAGAGGTAAGGAGGTGAAGCGAATTAGCACAAGGTGAGATGGGGAAGTAATTTGGGGAAATTTGTGAAGAGAAAGAAAGGGAAAGAGAGCTGCCTTTTAGAACTTTGGGATATGTTAGGAAGATTTTTAAGGAATTAGGTCTTGCTGCATATTATGTACGGGGAAGGCAATGGCACCCCACCCCAGTACTCTTGCCTGGAAAATCCCATGGACGGAGGAGCGTGGTAAGCTCCAGTCCATGGGGTCGCTAAGAGTCGGACACGACTGAGCGACTTCACTTTCACTTTTCACTTTCATGCATTGGAGAAGGAAATGGCAACCCACTCCAGTATTCTTGCCTGGAGAATCCCTGGGACAGCTGTCTATGGGATCGCACAGAGTCGGACACGACTGAAGCGACTTAGCAGCAGCAGCAGCAGCATATTATGTAAGGCAGTTCCTCCATGCTACTAACTTCTGATCTACAATAAAAACTTCCACTATATATTAGTGTTTTATATGTACTTAGATTTTTATTTTACATGCATCATAGGGCTGAGATAAAGTTTGAGGGACACCCAGTACATTTCTAGGAGAAGGCAATGGCATCCCACTCCAGTACTCTTGCCTGGAAAATCCCATAGATGGAGGTGCCTGGTAGGCTGCAGTCCATGGGGTCGCTAAGAGTCGGACATGACTGAGTGACTTCACTTTCACCTTTCACTTTCACGCAATGGAGAAGGAAATGGCAACCCACTCCAGTGTTCTTGCCTGGAGAATCCCAGGGATGGCGGAGCCTGGCGGGCTGCCGTCTGTGGGGTCACACAGAGTCGGACACGACTGAAGTGACTTAGCAGCAGCAGCAGCAGCAGCAGCAGCAGCAGTACATTTCTGATTTTGTGCATGAAGTGAAAGTGAAAGTCACCCAGTCATGTCTGACTCTTTGTGAACTAAAAAAGGACTATATAGTCCATGGAATTCTCCAGGCCGGAATACTAGAGCAGGTAGCCTATCCCTTTTCCAGCTGATCTTCCTGGCCCAGGGACTGAACCCAGGTCTCCTGTGGGTGGATTGTTTACCAACTGAGCTATCAGTGAATGTTTGTATCATGATTTTGTGCATGTTCAGAAGAAATTACATATCTATTAGTGGTTTTTACTTCCTGTTCTGAGAGTTCTTTTCTTTTCAAAGCACAGGAATATGGATAGGTCCTTCAGTTCAGTTCAATTCAGTCACTCAGTCGTGTCCGACTCTTTGTGACCCCATGAATCGCAGCACGCCAGGCCTCCCTGTCCATCACCAACTCCCGGAGTTCACTCAGACTCACGTCCATCGAGTCAGTGATACCATCCAGCCATCTCATCCTCTGTCGTCCCTTTCTCCTCCTGCCCCCAATCCTCCCAACATCACAGTCTTTTCCAATGAGTCAACTCTTTGCATGAGGTGGTCAAAGTACTGGAGTTTCAGCTTTAGCATCATTCCTTCCAAAGAAATCCCAGGGCTGATCTTCAGAATGGACTGGTTGGATCTCCTTGCAGTCCAAGGGACTCTCAAGAGTCTTCTCCAACACCACAGTTCAAAAGCATCAATTCTTCGGCGCTCAGTTTTCTTCACACTCCAACTCTCACATCCATACATGACCACTGGAAAAACCATAACCTTGACTAGACGGACCTTTGTTGGCAAAGTGATGTCTCTGCTTTTGAATATGCTATCTAGGTTGGTCATAACTTTCCTTCCAAGGAGTAAGCGTCTTTTAATTTCATGGCTGCAGTCACCATCTGCAGTGATTTTGGAGCCCCCCAAAATAAAGTCTGACACTGTTTCCATTGTTTCCCCATCTATTTCCCATGAAGTGATGGGACCAGATGCCATGATCTTTGTTTTCTGAATGTTGAGCTTTAAGCCAACTTTTTCACTCTGCACTTTCACTTTCATCAAGAGGCTTTTTAGTTCCTCTTCACTTTCTGCCATAAGGGTGGTGTCATCTGCATATCTGAGGTTATAAATAAAACCTATCTAGATGGTTATAAGATTAATTACATAAATTAATATACGAGACACCAGTTGAAGATAAATTTGGGTTGGTGTTCAAATATTATCTGAACACCAACAATTTAAGCAATTGCATTAGGTACTCTGCCAGGAACTTTCACCTATGTCAAATTCTAAATTCTAAGGAAATCTGAATAATATTTATTTCTCTGTTGTGTTTGAATCAAATGTTAGCATATTTCCCCATCCCCTGTATGATATTGCCTTTTAGTGTGGAGTAGAATTGAAGGCATTTTTGTTTTGCTTTGATTTTGCCATATAATGGTTAATTTCCTAAAATAAAATATCGAGATGATAGCATTTGTCATTTTTCTTCTATCTTCTATCTATTCAATTCTATCTTTGTCATGCTTTCTTTGTTTCTAGTACTTTACAGTGTGGTAAGCAGGGATTGCAGGGCCCTGCTCCTTCAGTGAGTATTTTCTGCCTTGCTCTTGGGCAGAGCATGACTGTCTGCAAGTCAGGGGGAGAAGGGAAGGATTCATGCCAGGAGAATTAGTTACCCCATGACCAAAGAGCATTCAAACCCTATGAATGGGGGAGTTAAAGAAAATCAGACTTCGTGAATCTGATGTCTTGATAATATTAGGTGGCTGTTCTAAATTAATTGTAGTAGATATATCAAAAAAAGGGATTTGATACACTAGTGGCAGGCACAGTGTGGTTAATTTATATAATATGACAAGATAACTAGTATTTGGGAACATATTGGTAATTATTAAAGTAATTTTTGCATCTCCTTTCACACTATCTTGAGTAAATAGCTTTTGGGTAGGAAAGTTATGACCAACCTAGATAGCATATTCAAAAGCAGAGACATCACTTTGCCAACAAAGATTCACCTAGTCAAGTCTATGGTCTTTCCTGTGGTCATGTATGGATGTGAGAGCTGGACTGTGAAGAAGGCTGAGCACCGAAGAATTGATGCTTTTGAACTGCGGTGTTGGAGAAGACTCTTGAGAGTCCCTTGGACTGCAAGGAGATCCAACCGGTCCATTCTGAAGGAGATCAGCCCTGGGATTTCTTTGGAAGGAATGATGCTAAAGCTGAAACTCCAGTATTTTGGCCACCTCATGCGAAGAGTTGACTCATTGGAGAAGACTCTGATGCTGGGAGGGATTGAGGGCAGGAGGAGAAGGGGACGACAGAGGATGAGATGGCTGGATGGCATCACTGACTCGATGAATGTGAGTCTGAGTGACCTCCGAGAGCTGGTGATGGATAGGGAGGCCTGGCGTGCTGCAGTTCATGGGGTCGCAAAGAGTCGGACACGACTGAGCGACTGATCTGATCTCTGATTGCCTAGGTAACAATATTTCAATTTCATTCAAAATTATCACTATTATGATAGTTAAGATCAAATTTCATTAAATCTAGACACATCGTACTTTTTATTTTAAGACTTCAAAATATTTTCTTTTTAAAGAAATACCCAACCCTATATATATTAAAAGTTATAATGTAAATACAAAAATCTTTACCTAAACTTCATAATTACTAAAAAATTACACTAAGTACCTACTGTGTGCCAAGGTATTGTGCAAGGGGCTTTAAATGTATTTTTCTAAGTCTCACAACAGTCCTGAGAGAGTGGAATTGTTAAGCTCATTTAAGGAACATGCTCACGGTCATCTAGGTAGTCAGCAACAGATTCAGGATTTGAACGTGAGTGTATCTGACTGTCAAAGCCTTTGAAATCTTCCAGAATGCCATGCTGCCTTCTCCCTCCACGTAAACAAATGATGGTAGCTCACAAGACGCATTATGTGTTGAGTATGTTTCAGAAGAAGAGGAAGAAGAAAAAAAGCCTAAATCCAGATGATGACAGAAAATGACAGCCTATAAAATGTTTCAACAACTTGTAAAACATGGGTGTTGTTTTTAAAGCTTCATGACTTAGAACGACTAACAAATACCTGGCAAAAGTTGCAGAGACAATTGCTAAGATTTAACTATTTTTAAACTAGAAGAGTTCACATGTTTCTCTCTGTGATTTACTTGCTGCTGCTGCTGCTAAGTTGCTTCAGTCGTGTCCAACTCTGTGCGACCCCATAGACAGCAGCCCACCAGGCTTCCCTGTCCCTGGGATTCTCCAGGCAAGAACACTGGAGTGGGTTGCCATTTCCTTCTCCATTGCACGAAAGTGAAAAGTGAAAGTGAAGTCGCTCAGTTGTGTCTGACCTTCATGACCCATGGACTACAGCCCAACAGGCTCCTCTGTCCAAGGGATTTCCCAGGCAAAAGTACTGGAGTGGGTTGCCATTCAGATCAGATCAGATCAGATCAGTCGCTCAGTCGTGTCCGACTCTTTGCGACCCCATGAACTGCAGCACGCCAGGCCTCCCTGTCCATCACCAACTCCTGGAGTTCACTCAGACTCACATCCATCGAGTCAGTGATGCCATCCAGCCATCTCATCCTCTGTCGTCCCCTTCTCCTCCTGCCCCCAATCCCTCCCAGCATCAGAGTCTTCTCCAGTGAGTCAACTCTTCACATGAGGTGGCCAAAATACTGGAGTTTCAGCTTTAGCATCATTCCTTCCAAAGAAATCCCAGGGCTGATCTCCTTCAGAATGGACTGGTTGGATCTCCTTGCAGTCCAAGGGACTCTCAAGAGTCTTCTCCAACACCACAGTTTGAAAGCATCAATTCTTCGGCGCTCAGCCTTCTTCACAGTCCAGCTCTCACATCCATACATGACCACAGGAAAGACCATAGCCTTGACTAGGCGAACCTTTGTTGGCAAAGTGATGTCTCTGCTTTTGAATATGCTATCTAGGTTGGTCATAACTTTCCTTCCAAGGAGTAAGTGTCTTTTAATTTCATGGCTGCAATCACCATCTGCAGTGATTTTGGAGCCCAGAAAAATAAAGTCTGACACTGTTTACCATTAGGCTTCTTTAAAGATCAGGAGTATTCGGTGAGTGTGAAGCAGATTGGAACTCTGAAATTTGATCATGAGACTACTTTGGCATGAGTATAGATTTTTCAAGTGAGCAGTATATACTCTCCCTGGTACTGCTAGCTCCAGTGTCTTGATTGCGGCACAGGACCCAAGCAAAATCTTACTATTTCCATTGTTTCGATTCAATGTAAATAATAATATTCATTTTGCTTTGAATCTAATATAACGTTCAAAGGAGGCATAAGCTGTTGGTACCTATCAAAGGACGATATAAGTTTCAAAAATTTGAAAAACTCTTTGCTGAAGAAACTTCTTCCTTTCAGACTGCTTGCCTTCTGCTGACTCACTGGAGCACAGAGGCCTCTATGGTAGACTTGCCTCTAGGGTGAGTTACTAAGAAAAACAAGCAGCTTACTTATAATAGTAATGCCTTTATAATACAGTATAAAATACAGTTTAAAAAGTTAATACATAAATTGATAATTTCTCCTGTAACCAAGAAATCCATTTTGAAGCTTCTAAGTACAAGTAAAGTACCTTATAAGGTAGCAGGTTACCTGAACCCATTTTAATCATTAGTCCATTTGAATCTTCCTGTGAACACTTGGGCCATTTTCATGGTTTTTGGTTAGTTCAGTGGTTTCTATTTGTCATAAGCTACTGGTAACAGTACACTAAACCCCAGGCATTTAGAGTCTTCAAATGATTCATGGTTCCTTAGAGCACAGGGAAGTTTATAGTGGTCAGGTGTCAAATTTCTGCATCAGCGCTCAGATCTTTTCTGCTATTTTGTGTTAAGTCTTGATGTGTACTCACTTCCCTTTTCTCTCAGGGAATTGAGCTGCCTTTTATAAAGTGGAGGCACCTTATAAATATCTCTGTTGCTGCCCTGTCACTTCTGACTCCAGTCTGTTTCCTTCACCATGGGATATCTCCTGGCTTTTTCTAAAGGGATCAGAGCTTCTACTCTTGAATTCAGAAATAAAATAAAAGATGTGAGAACCGTATAATTAAGGAGGGGGAAAGGAAAGAACTGACATTTGCTGAGTACCTGTGACCTGCATGCTGGCCGGGCCTTACATGTGTTACCTTATTTGGTTTAGAGAGACCCTAGAGACCTTAAATCCACTGCACTTATAGTATGCTGATGATGGCATCAGCTCAATTTCAGGCTCTTCTGATGGTCTTTCTGATGAAAACTTTTGTCACTTGCTTTGTGTATAATTGAGAAAGAGTTGGGGGCGGGGGGTCTGTTTGTTGTTCTAGTTGTGCTACATGTTGACAGATCATGGTTGGTTAGCGCAATGGGGGTCAGAATGTCTCCAGAAAGGCTTTGTTTCTGGGTGTTGATATGGTGAGAGCCATGTGGAGGGCATATGGAAGCCTTGGGGCAGCCTAAGTCAGCTCTTGGTGGGCTGGGCCTGCTGACTGAGGACACAGTGAACAGACAAGGAGTAAATTCAAGATTTCAACCACCTGGTTAACTAGATATTAACTTTATACTCCTTCCCCAATATGGACTATAGTTTCCTTAGTTTCCTTGAAAGGCTATTTGCCACAGCTCCAGGGGAATCCAGCTTTGGGGCCCAGTCTGGCTTGTCACTATGTACGGGTATCAGGAGACAGTACAGTGTAATGGAGAGGGCCAGTGTGCTGCCTCTGGAGGGAAGCTGCCTTGTACGAATCCTGGTCCTACCTCAAACTGCCTTGGGGACCTTGGATAAGTCACTTAACCTCTCATAGAATCAATTCTTTCCAACTATAAAATGAGAGTAATAATAGCACCCACAATGCATGTAGAGTACAAAGCACAGAGCCTGGTATATTGTTAGTACTCATTTGTAATTTTTTTACATATTAATGGGCTTCCCTGGTGGCTCACATGGTAAAGAATCTGCCTGCAATGCAGAAGACCTGGGTCACGTAGATCCCTTGGAAAAGGGAAAGGCTGCCCACTCCAATATTCTTGCCTGGAGAATTCCATGGACAGAGGAGCCTGGTGGGCTACAGTCCAAGATAACGCAGCAACACTATTATTTTTAAATCTATAGACCCAATAAGAATAAATCAACTTAATGACTTCAAGGAAGCTAATGCCATTAACATGATGGCCTCTTAAATTTCCATATAATGCTAATTTATGCACTTAGTGATCTTAATTGTCAGGAAGCTTTTCTTCATTTTTAACCTAAATCCCGAATGCCATAGATAGGTTCTCATTCCTCTTGAACTACCCATGGAGATTGTTTTCCTTAGAGTCTTCATTTTCTATAAAATTTTCTCCATCCTTCCCAGAAGGCCCAAATTTCATTAGATTTTTGGAGGACATGAAATGTAAGTTTAACCCTTGCAATAGCATCATTTTAGTCTATTTTGTCACCTCAAGTAAATTCTGCAGAAGAAAACCGAAGTTCTTCCCCTTCATTTTTCCTGACTGTTTTATAACGGGAGGAGCCATATGGATATAAGCATTGTGGCAAAATCATTCTTTGGTAAGGGCAGTTTGAAACCAAAGTTAAATCTATTTAGTGGGATATTTTGGAAAAGAGAAAAAGAAAAGTCATGTCGGCCCAAATTTTGTTTTGGGCATATTTAGGTGACAAAGTTATTTTACAGGAACTGGTTTTACTTTCCTTAGTCTCTCCTTAATGTGGTTGCATAATTCATGTTCATGTTAAGTGTTATTAAAATAAATGTAACTGTTTTAAATTTGATAAGCACATAAATTCTTTTCTTTCAGTGGAAGCATATATGCCGTGAAAAATTTCACTGTCGGACAATTCATATCAGTAGAGACAGATCTCATAAGATGTCTTCTTATTTCAGCTACAAATCAGAAAGGCTGCGTGCTGTACTGCCGAGAAGACGTGTGCATGCATGATAAATTCTCTTTCACATTCTAGAAATTACAACCAGGGACTTCAGGTAGTGTTGAAAGCTCTTTCAAATTATTAAATGCTGGAGACCAGAACTTTTGAAATTTTAATGAGTGGAGGAGTCACCCAGCAGATCTTGTTGGAATGCAGATTCTGATTTGGTAGATCTGGGCTGGAGCCTGGAAGTCAGCTTTTCTAAGAAGTCGCAGGTGATGCTGACGCTGCTGGTCCTGGGAAACATCAAGATTGTGGACTTCCCTTCCAGTTTGCGACTTCTGCTGCTGCTGCTAAGTCACTTCAGTCGTGTCTGACTCTGTGCAACCCCATAGACGGAAGCTCACCAGGCTCCCCCGTCCCTGGGACTTCTACCCATCTCAGAAACTCTATAGGGTATTCTGCACCCCAAAAGTAGGGGGGCAACTGAAGTCAGTGAGAAGGGATGATAAAACAAATAATCACATAGGTAATACAAGCCTCATGATAAATACTTGAGTCACTATAGTGTGTGGACTCTCGGGACAGCAAGTGTGTCTGAGTCAGCTCTTCTGCATTGTGGTTCCTTTCTCCCAAGATTCATTATTCACTATTGTGATTACCATTGCTCTGCCTCTGCCATTTCTATGTTTGGTTTCTTTCACAAAGGCTGGGAAGACAATGCAGGCTGCAAGGTCCAAGGAGGTTCTGAGCTCAGGGAAAGAGGTAGCCTTCATAGGAAAACCGGTATCTGCCCTAAAATTTGGTGGTTTCGTGTGTATGTGTGTGGGCAGAGGGGAGGGGGGTTGTTTACAAGCATACATTACCTTCTACTATTTCTATTTATACCAGAATGCCTAAAATAGTGTCAGGTGTTATGTTAAACATAGGAGGTGTTTAATACAGAATTTGCTGGCTGACTCCTACAGTGGTATAAGAATGCTCATTTGCACTAGAAAACGATTCTGAAGGAGGATGTGAGGTCTGTGCACTAAAGGAATAGCATTCTCCCCATTAGGGGAGAATAGGTTGGCATGGCGCCTCACTTCTTCAAACCCAGTAGGGCTGGGGGATTGTTGTAGTTTAAATGTTAGTTAAATACTGGGCCACGCTGTCCTTCATGTTAAAGAGAGAAGCCAAGATGAGAGGTATTAAACATCAGAATTAGTTACCAAAGACAGTAACCCTGGAAAATGTGAGAAAACTAATGCATAACTCTATTTAAAAAGAAAAAAAAACCAAACCTCAACTTTTGCTTTGTTTGATTTTGTTGTCAGGACTTTTTTTTTTTAATTAAATTTTATTTTGCTTAACTTTACAATATTGTATTGCTTTTGCCATACATCAAGATGGATCCGCCACAAGTATAGATGTGTTTCCCATCCTGAACCCTCCTCCCTCCTCCCTCCCCATACCATCCCTCTGGGTCGTCCCAGTGCACCAGCCCCAGGCATCCATTATCAGGCATCGTACCTGGACTGGTGACTCGTTTCAGATATGATATTATACATATTTCAATGCTATTCTCCCAAATCATCCCATCCTCTCCCGTTCCCAGAGTCCAAAGATTTTGTTGAAAGTTTAGGAAAAGGGATAGCCCCTTTAAAAAGGCTTGAAAGACGTTTCTAGAGAAGTTAATTAGTAATCTTTACTATTATGGGAATAATGGTAACTTTTATAGCTTCAAAGGGTTCTGGAATGAATGATTAGAAAGTTACTGTCCAGGGCTCCTCCTGCTGTTTGAAAGAGAGGCTGTTCTGGTTTTTCAGTATATAGGCTGCTCATGGAGGGCTGGTGGAAGATTGTCTCATTTTGGCCAGTTGAAAGGGAGCTGCTGGGAGTCAAGCTATACCTGTCCAAAAAGAGCCACAAAGAGACATCCTTCTGGGAAGATAATACAAGAATCAGGGACCCCAAAGCCGTCCTTTTCTTCACATGAGTGTGTGTGAATCATAAACTGCTGTTACAGTTATTTCAGTTAGTCCAGATGGTTGACCAAGTTGCCACAAACCGTGAATCTCTAGCAGGTACTGTTTTCTGTTGTTGGTCTTGTTTGTTTGTTTTAATGTGGAAAACAGCCTGTGTTTTTCTTAAAGATGCATAATGTTAGAGTAATAACTGATAATGCTGGTTTGGGCTGGTATAATAAAAATACCGTAGACTGGGGGTCTTCAACAACAAACATTTATTTCTCACAGTTTTGGAAGCTGGGAAGTCCAATATCAAGGCATCAGCAAATTTAGTGCCTCATGAGGGCATATTTCCTGGTTGATAGGCAGCTGTCTTCTTGCTGGGCTTTCACGTGGCAGAAGGGGTGAGGGAGTGCTCTGAGGTCTCTTATATAGGGCACTAATCTCATTCCTATATGCAGGTCAGGAAGCAACAGTTAGAACTGGACAGGGAACAACAGATCAGATCAGATCAGTCGCTCAGTCGTGTCCGACTCTTTGCGACCCCATGAACTGCAGCACGCCAAGCCTCCCTGTCCATCACCAGCTCTCGGAGGTCACTCAGACTCACATTCATCGAGTCAGTGATGCCATCCAGCCATCTCATCCTCTGTCGTCCCCTTCACCTCCTGCCCCCAATCCCTCCCAGCACCAGAATCTTCTCCAATGAGTCAACTCTTCACATGAGGTGGCCAAAATACTGGAGTTTCAGCTTTAGCATTACTCCTTCCAAAGAAATCCCAGGGCTGATCTCCTTCAGAATGGACCGGTTGGATCTTCTTGCAGTCCAAGGGACTCTCAAGAGTCTTCTCCAACACCACAGTTCAAAAGCATCAATTCTTCGGCCTTCTTTACAGTCCAGCTCTCACATCCATACATGACCACAGGAAAGACCATAGCCTTGACTAGGCGAACCTTTGTTGGCAAAGTGATGTCTCTGCTTTTGAATATGCTATCTAGGTTGGTCATAACTTTCCTTCCAAGGAGTAAGCGTCTTTTAATTTCATGGCTGCAGTCACCATCTGCAGTGATTTTGGAGCCCAGAAAAATAAAGACTGACACTGTTTCCACTGTTTCTCCATCTATTTCCCATGTAGTGATGGCACCAGATGCCATGATCTTCGTTTTCTGAATGTTGAGCTTTAAGCCAACCTTTTCACTCTCCACTTTCACTTTCATCAAGAGGCTTTTTAGTTCCTCTTCACTTTCTGCCATAAGGGTGGTGTCATCTGCATATCTGAGGTTATTGATATTTCTCCCGGCAATCTTGATTCCAACTTGTGTTTCTTCCAGTCCAACATTTCTCATGATGTACTCTGCATATAAGTTAAATAAACATGGTGACAATATGCAGCCTTGACGTACTCCTTTTCCTCTTTGGAACCAGTCTGTTGTTCCATGACCAGTTCTAACTGTTGCTTCCTGACCTGCATACAGATTTCTCAAGAGGCAGATCAGGTGGTCTGGTATTCCCATCTCTCTCAGAATTTTCCATAGTTTATTGTGATCTACACAGTCAAAGGCTTTGGCATAGTCAATAAAGCAGAAATAGATGTTTTTCTGGAACTCTATTGCTTTTTCGATGATCCAGCAGATGTTGGCAATTTGATCTCTGGTTCCTCTGCCTTTTCTAAAATCAGCTTGAACATCAGGAAGTTCACGGTTCACATATTGCTGAAGCCTGGCTTGGAGAATTTTGAGCATTACTTTACTAGCGTGTGAGATGAGTGCAATTGTGCGGTAGTTTGAGCACTCTTTGGCATTGCCTTTCTTTGGGATTGGGATGAAAACTGACCTTTTCCAATCCTGTGGCCATTGCTGAGTTTTCCAAATTTGCTGGCATATTGAGTGCAGCACTTTCACAGCATCATCTTTCAGGATTTGGAATAGCTCCACTGGAATTCCATCACCTCCACTAGCTTTGTTCCTAGTGATGCTTTCTAAGGCCCACTTGACTTCACATTCCAGGATGTCTGGCTCTAGCTCAGTGATCACACCATCATGATTATCTGGGTCTTGAAACTCTTTTTTGTACAGTTCTTCTGTGTATTCTTGCCACCTCTTCTTAATATCTTCTGCTTCTGTTAGGTCCATACCATTTCTGTCCTTTATCGAGCCCATTTTTGCATGAAATGTTCCTTTGGTATCTCTGATTTTCTTGAATAGATCCCTAGTCTTTCCCATTCGGTTGTTTTCCTCTATTTCTTTGCATTGATCGCTGAAGAAGGCTTTCTTATCTCTTCTTGCTATTCTTTGGAACTCTGCATTCAGATGTTTATATCTTTCCTTTTCTCCTTTGCTTTTCTCTTCTCTTCTTTTCGCAGCTATTTGCAAGGCCTCCCCAGACAGCCATTTTGCTTTTTTGCATTTCTTTTCCATGGGGATGGTCTTGATCCCTGTCTCTTGTACAATGTCAGGAACCTCATTCCATAGTTCATCAGGCACTCTATCTATCAGATCTAGGCCCTTAAATATATTTCTCACTTCCACTGTATAATCATAAGGGATTTGATTTAGGTCATACCTGAATGGTCTAGTGGTTTTCCCTACTTTCTTTAATTTCAGTCTGAATTTGGCAATAAGGAGTTCATGGTCTGAGCCACAGTCAGCTCCTGGTCTTGTTTTTGCTGATTGTATAGAGCTTCTCCATCTTTGGCTGCAAAGAATATAATCGATCTGATTTCAGTGTTGACCATCTGGTGATGTCCATGTATAGAGTCTTCTCTTGTGTTGTTGGAAGAGGGTATTTGCTATGACCAGTGCATTTTCTTGGCAAAACTCTGTTAGTCTTTGCCCTGCTTCATTCCGTATTCCAAGGCCAAATTTGTCTGTTACTCCAGGTGTTTCTTGATTTCCTACTTTTGCATTCCAGTCCCCTATAATGAAAAGGACATCTTTTTGGGTGTTAGTTCTAAAAGGTCTTGTAGGTCTTCATAGAACCATTCAACTTCAGCTTCTTCAGCGTTGCTGGTTGGGGCATAGACTTGGATTACTGTGACATTGAATGGTTTGCCTTGGAAATGAACAGAGATCATTCTGTCGTTTTTGAGATTGCATCCAAGTACTGCATTTCGGACTCTTTTGTTGACCATGATGGCCATTCCGTTTCTTCTGAGGGATTCCTGCCCACAGTAGTAGATATAATGGTCCTCTGAGTTAAATTCACCCATTCCAGTCCATTTGAGTTCGCTAATTCCTAGAATGTCAACATTCACTCTTGCCATCTCTTGTTTGACCACTTCCAATTTGCCTTGCTTCATGGACCTGACATTCCAGGTTCCTATGCAATATTGTTCTTTACAGCATTGGACTTTGCTTCTATCACCAGACATCTACAGCTGGGTATTCTTTCTGCTTTAGTTTCATCCCTTCATTCTTTCTGGAGTTATTTCTCCACTGATCTCCAGTAGCATATTGGGCCCCTACTGACCTGGGGAGTTTCTCTTTCAGTATCCTATCATTTTGCCTTTTCATACTGTTCATGGGGTTCTCAAGGCAAGAATACTGAAGTGGTTTGCCATTCCCTTCTCCAGCGGACCACACCCTGTCAGATCTCTCCACCATGACCCGCCCATCCTGGGTTGCCCCACGGGCATGGCTTAATTTCATTGAGTTAGACAAGGCTGTGGTCCTGGTGTGATTAGATTGACTAGTTTTCTGTGAGCATGGTTTCAGTGTATTTGCCCTCTGATGCCCTCTTGCAAGACCTACCGTCTTACTTGGGTTTCTCTTACCTTGGGAGTGAGGTATCTCTTCCCGGCTGCTCCAGCAAAGCACAGCCATCGCACCTTACCTTGGATGAGGGGTCTGTCCTCACTGCCGCCCTTCCTGACCTTGGGGGAGGGGTATCTCCTCACCGCCACCCTTCCTGACCTCGGTCGTGGCGTAGCTCCGCTCGGCTGTGCTTAGTGCGCCAGTCCTCACCGCCATCCTTCCTCGGTCGTTGGGTAGCTCCTCTCGGGCGTGCTCTAAATAGGAAAAGGAGTACGTCAAGGCTGTATGTTGTCATTCTGCTTATTTAACTCATATGCAGAGTACTTCATCAGAAATGCTGGACTGGAAGAAGCACAAGCTGGAATCAAGATCACTGGGAGAAGCATCAATAACCTCAGACGTGCAAATGACACCACCCTTATGGCAGAAAGCAAAGAAGTACTAAAGAGCCTCTTGATGAAAGTGAAAGTGGAGAGTGAAAAAGTTGGCTTAAAGCTCAGCATTCAGAAAACGAAGATCATGGCATCTGGTCCCATCACTTCATGGGAAATAGATGGGGAAACAGTGGAAACAGTGTCAGACTTTATTTTTTGGGCTCCAAAATCACTGCAGATGGTGACTGCAGCCATGAAATTAAAAGACGCTTACTCTTTGGAAGGAAAGTTGTGACCAACCTAGATAGTATATTCAAAAGCAGAGACATTACTTTGCCAACAAAGGTCTGTCTAGTCAAGTCTATGGTTTTTCCAGTGGTCATGTATGGATGTGAGAGTTGGACTATGAAGAAAGCTGAGTGCTGAAGAATTGATGCTTTTGAACTGTGGTGTTGGAGAAGACTCTTGAGAGTCCCTTGGAGTGCAAGGAGATCCAACCAGTCCATCCTAAGGGAGATCAGTCCCGGGTGTTCATTGGAAGGACAGATGCTGAGGCTGAAACTCCAATACTTCAGGCACCTCACGTGAAGAGTTGCCTCGTTAGAAAAGACTCTGATGCTGGGAGGGATTGGGGGCAGGAGGAGAAGGGGACGACAGAGGATGAGATGGCTGGATGGCATCACCAACTCGATGGACATGAGTTTGAGTAAACTCTGGGAGTTGATGATGGATGGGGAAGCCTGGCGTGCTGCGATTCATGGGGTCACAAAGAGTCGGACACGACTGAGTGACTGAACTGAACTGAAGTGAATCCCATTCATTGGGGCTCCACCCTCTTGACCTAATCACCTTCTGAAGACCCCACCTCGAACTACCATCGTATATGAGACTGGAAAGTGAAAGTCTCCCAGTCATGTCTGATTCTTTGCAATGCCTTGGACTGTATAGTCTATGGAATTCTCCAGGCCAGAATACTGGAGTGGGTAGCCATTCCCTTCTCTAGGGGATCTTCCCAGCCCAGGGAGATCAAATCCAGATCTCCCACATTGCAGGTGGATTCTTTACCAACTGAGCTACCATTAGGTTTTGGCATATAAATTTTGGGAGGACGTAAACATTCAATCTATAGCAAGTAATATTTAAAGACCAGAAAATAACAAAGCCAACTGTTAAGAACTGATTTTAAATTACATCATAACCTAGGTTTATTAAACAAAAGTTAGCATCTGTGTTATATCTTTAATATACATTTTCATTTGTACATAATTGTAACCATATAGGTTTACTTCCTGTTTCTGACTTCCATGCTTGGCTGACCTCTGAAATGGAAACTTAACCTCTTTCTTTTCTTTATGGCATTGTCCCTAAATGAGGCATAGAACTCACAGGAAGGATCACGGAAGGACCCTCTCTTTACCCTAGACAGTTTTAACGGGCTTTAAGCCAGTTTCCAGGTAGCGTGGTGGTAAAGAATCTGCCTGCCAGTATAGGAGACACAGGCGGGGCAGGTTCAATCCCTGGGCCAAGAGGATCCCTTGGAGTAGGAAATAGCAACCAATCTTGTATTCTTGCCTGGGAAATTCCATGGACCGAGGGCTGTGGTGGGCTACAGTCCATGGAATCACACAGAGTCAGACACAACTGAGCATACACACACGTGTATGCAGGCAGAAGGCAGGGTGAGTGGCCTATGAGTGGGGTTCTTTAGTTGCAAGTGACAGAACTAACCCTAGATTATTTGAGGAATAGGGAATTTATAGGAAAAATGTGAGAAGAGGCAAAGCTCAGCAGGAAGTCTGGAACTCCCAAACTTGGAAAGGGATAGACCCAGAGCAGCTCTAGGGGTTTGGGCAGCAGTCTCGTGGCATCATTGCTGGAACAAGAGAGCCCATCTGACTTTGCTCCTTGCATCCTCCTGCTCAAGACTCATTTCCCACAAAAGTAAGCATGTCCTTAGCCCTTTAGCTAAAGATGGTGGAAGATACTTTGTTCCCCAAAGAGTTTATGCCCTGGGGGAGCAATAGTTCCCTAACACAAAATTGAGATGCAGTCATAGAAGGAGGAAGGAAGTCAAGTGGGTGAGAAAAACAGATATACAAAGTTGCAAAGAATAAGCAGGGACTGAGAAGATCGTTCTTCCTCAGTTCTTTCTGTTGCAGGAGGGCTTTTCAGTCTATAATCTAGTTGTTAGGCTCTGAGGTCAGGCCTCTTTAACTGTGTTGCTCATGTGTTCAGCTTTAATAAGTGTTGCTTTCTCAGTGGGTACCATTGCTGAGGAGATGCTGATTATTTATTTTTTAAATTTGATTTCCATCTTGAATCCTGGAGATTTGCCACCCTTGTAAAGAAAACTAAGGAAAGATGTCAATAACCTTGCTTAATGCTCTAATAAGTAATATTTATTTGGTCATTTCAAAACCATTTCCTTCTCCTTGGCCAACCTTTGCACTCACAGTTGCATGCATGCCTGTGCGTGCGCATACACACACACACACACACACACACACCACACACTTCTGGGAAATGTTTCCAGACACATGGTGGAAACAGTGAAGGCGATGACAGGACTATTTCCCAGGTGCCATGAGCATATTAATCATCAAAGAGGAAAAGGAAAAAAATCTGAATTTTTGTGATTCTTGAGCCTTTGCTTGCAGTTGATTAGGCCAAATGGATTAAGCATGATTGGCCCTGCTGGCAGTTTTAACTCTGTAGTTGATGATAAAGAAAAAATGCTTTTTTATTGGAATTCAGACACACATTACCCTATCCTAGTCTGCAGGATGTATGCAGTGTGTAATCACATAGAGTCATTTTTAAAAATCGGCAAATCCTCTTCTTTTAATTTTGTCTAATTCTAAGCAAGGTTTAGTTTTTTAGCTTAAAACAAAATTGTTGGCTAATTGCTTTTTGAAAAGCTTGTGGCAGTTACAACCCAGTTGAGAACAAGTGGCATAATCCTAAGGGTATTAGGGGAATATATAACCTCAAAAAATTATTCCCATCATCCACAGGTGACCATTTCCCTTAGTAACAAAGGTTAACATTTATTGAGCACTATCTGCCAGGCACTATGATAAATGCTTTTCATGAAAAAGGGAGTTTAATTTCCACAAAAATCTTAAGAGGTCTGAACTTATACTATCTCAGTTTTACAGATGAATCTGAGGCCCAATGAGATAAAGTAATATTTAACAATGAAGCCTAGATTTAAACTCAGGAAGCTGACAGACTTTTGTTTAAACACCATACTGTGTTTCTTCTTATGCTGTGGAGTAAAATTTAGAAAACAAATTGGCTTTTATTTTTTCCATTTATTTTTATCCCATGGTCCTTCTCCCATTCAAGTTTGAATCTTGTAGCATTTGCTGCTTGGGAAGGGGTCGTTACAGTCAAACCCCTTAGGAGAGTAGCCATGGAAGATAGTCATATTGTTGACTTTAGAGTTTCAGAAAGATTCAAGCATGGGATTGGATGATGTGGAATGGTACTAAGGATACTTTGTTAGAGTCAGGACCTCCCACTCTTATAATGTTTGCTGATAAGGGAGGGACCATGTATAAAAGAAAAGGGAATCAAGCTGAAGCTGGAGGGATGCTTCATCCTCTAGGGTAGGTTTTGAGAAGGGGATTTGAAGATTGAGTCTTAATACAGGGGGAGAGCCATTGATAAAATGCTCAGATTTACCATTTTGTAAAAGAAGGGTTTGAAATAGATACTAAACTCTCTAAAAAGTAGAAAAGTCCTATACCTTATACACCTGAGTTTTGCTTGAGAGTTACTCCCTCTGAACTCCAGTACGTCTACCAAGTCCTTTGCCTAGAAGTCTTATAAAATCCATTAAAGCAGGAAGAAAATACCTGGTGGCTCAATTGAGGTCAAATCAAATTAGCGGGAAAACCAGTTTTCTGAACTGGCAATCCTCTTTGCCTGGTCTAGATACATGTGAGTTTCAGTTACCATCACTCCCCCAACAAAATGGTTCAAATTTCAGTATTAATCTCAAGTAATTTGTCCATAGGATAAACTTTGCTGCTAGCTCTCCAGCTCACAAATCACGACATAAAAAACAAATCCACCCTCCTTTATGAAGAAGTAGTTCTCCATTGGGAGAAAGCAATGACACCCCACTCCAGTACTCTTGCCTGGAAAATCCCATGGATGGAGGAGCCTGGTAGGCTGCAGTCCATGGGGATGCTAAGAGTTGGGCATGACTGAGCGACTTCACTTTCACTTTTCACTTTCATGCATTGGAGAAGGAAATGGCAACCCACTCCAGTATTCTTGCCTGGAGAATCCCAGGGACAGAGGAGCCTAGTGGGGTCACAAAGAGTCGGACACGACTGAAGCGATTTAGCAGCAGTAGCAGTTCTCCATTAGGCTTCCCAGGTGGTGCAATGGTAAGGAATCTGCCTGCCGATGCAGGAGTCACAAGAGACATAGGTTTGATTCCTGGGTTGGGAAGATCCCCTGGAGATGGAAATGCAAACTTCTCAAGTATTCTTGCCTGGAAAATTCCATGTACAGAGGATCCAGGTTGGCTACAGCCCATGAGGTCTCAAAGAGTCACACATGATGAGTGAGCATACACACACAATATTCCATTGTGTATATATGTTATATCTTCTTTATCCATTCATCAATTGATGGATGCTTACATTGTTTCCATACGTTAGCTATTGTAATTAGTGGTGCAGTGAACATCAGATCAGATCAGATCAGTCGCTCAGTCGTATCCGACTCTTTGCGACCCCATGAACCGCAGCACGCCAGGCCTCCCTGTCCATCACCAGCTCCCGGAGGTCACTCAGACTCGCATCCATCGAGTCAGTGATGCCATCCAGCCATCTCATCCTCTGTCGTCCCCTTCTCCTCCTGCCCTCAATCCCTCCCAGCATCAGAGTCTTCTCCAATGAGTCAACTCTTCGCATGAGGTGGCCAAAATACTGGAGTTTCAGCTTTAGCATCATTCCTTCTAAAGAAATTCCAGGATTGATCTCCTTCAGAATGGACTGGTTGGATCTTCTTGCAGTCCAAGGGACTCTCAAGAGTCTTCTCCAACACCACAGTTCAAAAGCATCAATTCTTCGGCGTTCAGCCTTCCTCACAGTCCAGCTCTCACATCCATACATGACCACAGGAAAGACCATAGCCTTGACTAGGCGAACCTTTGTTGGTAAAGTAATGTCTCTGCTTTTGAATATGCTATCTAGGTTGGTCATAACTTTCCTTCCAAGGAGTAAGCGTCTTTTAATTTCATGGCTGCAGTCACCATCTGCAGTGATTTTGGAGCCCAGAAAAACAAAGTCTGACACTGTTTCCATTGTTTCCCCATCTATTTCCCATGTAGTGATGGGACCAGATGCCATGATCTTCGTTTTCTGAATGTTGAGCTTTAAGCCAGCCTTTTCACTCTCCACTTTCACTTTCAGCAAGAGGCTTTTTAGCCCCTCTTCACTTTCTGCCATAAGAGTGGTGTCATCTGCATATCTGAGGTTATTGATATTTCTCCCGGCAATCTTGATTCCAACTTGTGTTTCTTCCAGTCCAGCATTTCTCATGATGTACTCTGCATATAAGTTAAATAAACATGGTGACAATATACAGCCTTGACGTACTCCTTTTCTGACCTAGAGCCAGACATCTTGGAATGTGAAGTCAAATGGGCCTTAGAAAGCATCACTATGAACAAAGCTAGTGGAGGTGATGGAATTCCAGTGGAGCTATTCCAAATCCTGAAAGATGATGCTGTGAAAGTGCTGCACTCAATATGCCAGCAAATTTGGAAAACTCAGCAGTGGCCACAGGATTGGAAAAGGTCAGTTTTCATCCCAATCCCAAAGAAAGGCAATGCCAAGGAGTGCTCAAACTACCGAACAATTGCACTCATCTCACACGCTAGTAAAGTAATGCTCAAAATTCTCCAAGCCAGGCTTCAGCAATATGTGAACCGTGAACTTCCAGATGTTCAAGCTGGTTTTAGAAAAGGCAGAGGAACCAGAGACCAAATTGCCAACATCCGCTGGATCATGGAAAAAGCAAGAGAGTTCCAGAAAAACATCTATTTCTGCTTTATTGACTATGCCAAAGCCTTTGACTGTGTGGATCACAATAAACTATGGAAAATTCTGAAAGAGATGGGAATACCAGACCACCTGATCTGCCTCTTAAGAAATCTGTATGCAGGTCAGGAAGCAACAGTTAGAACTGGTCATGGAACAACAGACTGGTTCCAAATAGGAAAAGGAGTACGTCAAGGCTGCATATTGTCACCATGTTTATTTAGGAGTGCATATATCTTTTCAGATTCATGTTTTCATGTTCTATAGATAAGTATGCAGAAGTAGAATAGCTCGGTAATATGGCAATTCTATTCTTTTTTTTTTTTTGAGTAATTTCCATCATGTTTTCCATAGTGGCTGCACCAATTTACAGTCCCATCAACAGTGTACAAGTGTTTTCTTTTCTCCAAACTCTCTCAAACATTTATTATTTTTTCAGTTCAGTTCAGTCACTCAGTCGTGTCCGACTCTTTGCGACCCCATGGACTGCAGCACGCCAGGCCTCCCTGTCCATCACTAACTCCTGGAGTTTATTCAAACTCGTGCCCATTGAGTCAGTGATGCCATCCAACCATCTCATCCTCTGTCATCCTCTTCTCCTCCTGCATTCAATCTTTCCCAGCATCAAGGTCTTTTCTATTGAGTCAGTTCTTTGCATCAGGTGGCCAAAGTATTGGAGTTTCAGCTTCAGCATCAGTCCTTCCCATGAATATTCAGGACTGATTTCCTTTATGATCGACTGGTAGGATCTCCTTGCAGTCCGAGGGACTCTTAAGAGTCTTCTCCAACACCACAGTTCAAAAGCATCAGTTCTTTGGTGCTCAGCTTTCTTTATAATCCAACTGTCACATCCATACATGACTACTGGAAAAACCATAACTTTGACTAGATGGATCTTTGTTGGCAAAGTAATGCTATCTAGGTTTGTCATAACTTTTCTTCCAAGGAGCAAGCATCTTTTTATTTCATGGTTGTAGTCACCATCTGCCGTGATTTTGGAGCCCCCAAAATAAAGTCTGTTACTGTTTCCACTCATTCCCCATCTATTTGCCATGAAATGATGGGACCAGATGCCATGATCTTAGTAATTATTTTTTATCTTTTTTAAAATTAATTTTATTTTATTTAACTTCACAATATTGTATTGGTTTTGCCATGTATCAAAATGAATCTGCCACAGGTATACATGTGTTCCCCATCCTGAACCCTCCTCCCTCCTCCCTCCCCATACCATTGCTCAGGGTCATCCCAGTGCACCCACCCTGAGCACCCTGTCTCATGCATCGAACCTGGACTGGTGACTCGTTTCATATATGATATTATACTTATTTCAATGCCATTCTCCCAAATCATCCCACCCTCTCCCTCTCCCAGAGTCCAAAAGACCGTTCTATACATCAGTGTCTCTTTTGCTGTCTTGTATACAGGGTTATTGTTACCATCTTTCTAAATTCCATATATATGCGTTAGTATACTGTATTGGTTTTTCTTTCTGGCTTACTTCACTCTGTATAATAGGCTCCAGTTCCATCCACCTCATTAGAACTGATTCAAATGTATTCTTTTTAATGGCTGAGTAATACTCCATTGTGTATATGTACCACAGCTTTCTTATCCATTCATCTGCTGATGGACATCTAGGTTGCTTCCATGTCCTGGCTATTATAAACAGTGCTGCGATGAACATTGAGGTACACGTGTCTCTTTAAATTCTGGTTTTCTCAGTGTGTATGCCCAGTAGTGGGATTGCTGGATCATAAGGCAGTTCTATTCCCAGTTTTTTAAGGAATCTCCACACTGTTCTCCATAGTGGCTGCACTAGTTTGCATTCCCACCAACAATGTAAGAGGGTTCCCTTTTCTCCACACCCTCTCCAGCATTTATTGCTTGTAGACTTTTGGATGGCAGCCATTTTGACTGGTGTGAAATGGTACCTCATAGTGGTTTTGATTTGCATTTCTCTGATAATGAGTGATGTTGAGCATCTTTTCATGTGTTTGTTAGCCATCTGTATGTCTTCTTTGGAGAAATGTCTATTTAGTTCTTTGGCCCATTTTTTGATTGGGTCATTTATTTTTCTGGAATTGAGCTATAGGAGTTGCTTGTATGTTTTTGAGATTAGTTGTTTGTTGCTTCATTACCTTTTTGTTAATTGCTATTCTAATATCTGTGAGGTCATAGCTTATTGTGGTTTTGATTTGCATTTCCCTAATAATTAGTGATGTTGAACACCTTTTCATGTGTTTGTTGGCCGTCTGTATGTCTAAGTGTCCTTCGATGGATGATTGGATAAAGATGTGGTGCATAAACACAATGGAATACTGCTAAGCCATAAAAAGAATGAAATCCTGCCATTTGCAATAATGTGGATGGACCTTGAAGGTATTATGCTAAATGAAATAAATCAGACAAAGGCAAATATCATATGATTTCACTCATATGTGGAATTTCACAAAACATAACATAGAAAACAAATTCATAGGGATCAGGCTAGTGTTTACTAGAAGAGAAAGGGGTTGGGAGTGGGCAAAATGGGTGGAGGGGGTCAAGTGTATAGTGATGGACTTCTGGTGATGTTCACTTTGTAGTATATATAGATGTCAAATTATAATTTTTCATAGATATATATGAACACTATGATCAGTGACACTGATCATGTGATGAGTCACTGATTAGATGAACCTTCTGATCAGTGACAATCACATCACTTTATTCGGTGCTTGTCACGGATGGCTCACTGTACGTCTGTTGTTCAGTTCATGCACAGATAGCAAAGTGCAGAGTGGTGTCGTGTCTTTGTCATCCAGTGATAAGCTCACATGACTTTTTACAAAACTAGATCCTTGAAACAGGGAACTGGCCAACAAAGATGAAAGTGCAGCGAAGTAACAAACAAGAGACTCTGGAAGTAAAATTGGAAAGTGGTTGTGAACAATGGGATGAAGATGTCCCAGAGGAAGTGATGATGGTTAAAAAAAAAGCTCAAAACAAAAAAGCTCACATTAAATAACTCTTCGAGATATTATATGATATTTAAATCAAGCAACAAAGAAAGGTTAGAAGTTGACCCAAACTTAGAAAAGAATGTAATAACTCAGTAAGACAGAAAAGATATTTGCTCCATATTCTATCATACAATGAAAAGTCAAGCACTGTTTAAACTACTTTTGATGAGATTCTTACAAAAATTTTAAACACATTTATTTACATTTAAACACATTTATACACATTTAAGCACATTATTTCTATGTTTTAAATTACAATGTATAAAATAAATATTAACTTTTCTTTTGTTTTAGTTTCCCCATGTTTTTATAATTGACAGTAAGAGGTGATATATTATCTTGGCAAAAACTTCTAGAGGTGACGAAGCAATCAGAATTTCTCATTGATTATTAAGATGACTTGCATGGTAATTTATATCATCTCACACTGTGTAATATGAAAACTATCAGTATCCAGAAATGTTCCTTTACCTACATATTTAAAACCAAACTCAAAGTATCTCCATCTCAAAAAACCATACACCTAAAAATTCTCATGGTGTTCTCAAGAGTTGTCCTGAAACTGATGTTCCATGCACGCAGTGGAAGAGAAAAATGTGCCGTGAACTATGTTCTGAGGCGTAGAAGTCCTCTAGGAGCGTGCTTAGTGAGTGCCTTCTCTCTGACAAGCCTTCGGTGTCCCAGGGTCCCCCTTGGCTTTTTAATAGTCCTATGTGGTTGTCATTGCTCATTTTTGATGTTGTTATCACATTGTCTCATAAGTGAGGCTATGGTCATTGTGTGGGATGTTCACAAACCCAATCCCTGCACTCCAGTCGTTACTATTCATTCTCCCTGTCATGCTTTATGTGGGAATATGCCTTGTGGGACAGGAAACAATCAGACACTTATATTAGCAGAGAGGATAACAGATGTGCTCTTCTTTTATTGTCTCTGGGGTTCTTTTAGATCATCTGAAAGGGCTACATGAAGTTTAAAAATATTTCACCAAAAATGCTTAATGCAAGGAAAAGTTGTGCTTTCCACACATGATGTTTCTCAAGACAACCTTCAAATGCTCCAAGAAAAAAGAAAGGTTAAAACTTTTAAATAGAGGGTTTACTAGGTGAGAAAGTATTCCCTAGAAACTCTTTAACTATGCTTTTAGGTGTTATTATCAGTGACTTTAAGAAAAGGAAGGAAAAACAAAAACAGAAATTGAGGAAATGGATATTTGTTAAGTAGCTTATAAATCCTAGTCTTTAAAGACTGATAAGTTGGTTTTATAGTTTCATGAAATGCATATACTAGGTATTGTGTGTGTATATATGTGTGTGTGTGTGTGTGTGTGTTATAAGACGCCACTGAGAAATGTCATGCAACAGGCTGAAATAAATTATTTAAGAAGATATATCTGCAAATATTTTATCAAGAAGATGTAAAAAACTCCTACATACCAATAAAAAAAGACAAGCAACTTTATGAAAATGGGGAAATGATTAGGTCAGGCACTTCAAAAAGAAGACAGGCAACTGGAAAATAAACACGTGAAAATGGGATCCAAATCATTTGCCATCAGGGAAATGTAAATTAGAATCACAAGACAGACTTTCAAAATGACTAGAATGGCTTCTGTTGAAAAGGACTTACAACACCAAATATCTGTGAGATATGCAGAAATGGGATCTTCTAAGCATTACAGGAAGGGTATAAAATGGTATAACAAGTTTGAAAACTGTCTGGTACCTTTTGACAAAGTTAAACATAAATAATACCTATATTTGTATAATTATACTCCATTGTTTCCTACCCAAGAGAAGTTAAAACTCACACCCACAAAAGACTTGTACAAGAATGTTCATAGTGGTTTTATTCACCAGTTCAGTTCAGTTCATTTCAGTCTCTCAGTCATGTCCGACTGTTTGTGACTCCATGGGATGCAGTGCACGCGGCTTCCCTGTCCATCACCAACTCCCCGAGCTTACTCAAACTCATGTCCATTGACTGAGTCGGTGATGCCATCCAGCCACCTCATCCTCTGTTGTCCCCTTCTCCTCCCGCCTTCAGTCTTTCTCAGCATCAGGGTCTTTTCCAATGAGTCAGTTCTTTGTATCAGGTGGCCAAAGTATTGGAGTTTCAGGTTTAGCATCAATCCTTCCAATGAATATTCAGGGTTGATCTCCTTTAGGATTGACTGATTTGATCTCCTTGTAGTCCAAGGGATTCTCAAGAGTCTTCTCCAACACTGCAGTTTGAAAGCATCAATTCTTTGACATTCAGCCTTCTCTATGGTCCAACTCTCACATCCATATGTGACTGCCGGAAAAACCATAGCTTTGACTAGACAGACCTTTGTTGGTTTTATTCATAATAGCCCCAAATTGGAAATGTCTCAATGTTTAACAGCAGAAGAATAAATAAATAAACTGTGGTATTTTCCTACAATGGAGTACTACTTAGCAAAAAAATAAAAAAGAATGAACTAATGGTGCTTAACTATATGGGTGAATCTCAATATGTGGAGCAAAACATTCCAGACTCAGGGTACATACTGTGTGATTCCATGTATATGAAATTCAAGGAATGATAAAACTAACATTGTGAGATTTTGAAATTAAAACAGTGCTTGTCTTGTGGTAGGAGGATGTATGAGAAAATTTCATAAAGAGATGAAAATCTATATTTTTATTTAGTTGTTGGTTACATGTGTGTTTGGAAGGACTGATGCTAAAGCTGAAACTCCAATACTTTGGCCACCTTATGTGAAGAGTTGACTCATTGGAAAAGACTGATGCTGGTAGGGATTGGGGGCAGGAGGAGAAGGGGACAACAGAGAATGAGATGGCTGGATGGCATCAGTGACTCGATGGACATGAGTTTGAGTGAACTCTGGGAGTTGGTGATGGACAGGGAGGCCTGGCTGCAATTCATGGGGTCGCAAAGAGTCAGACATAACTGAGTGACTGAACTGAACTGAACATGTGTGTTTACATTTATGTATTTAACTTAAGGATTTCAAAGTATGTAAATTTCACCTAAATAAAATTAAAAGTTTCATTGATTCAAAGATTTCACATTTCTTATAAGTAACAATGATCAAGATATTAGATTTTAAAGAGTAGTAGTTGCTTGGTTACTAACATCTGCTTTTATCTTATTATAAAGTTTCCCTGTCAAATTTAATCTTTGTGGTTTCGTTTGAAATTTGAATGGAGTTCTTCACAGGAGAGTATTTTCACCCAAAATGGGAATCTGGTGTCAAATTGTAAA
The DNA here is from genome assembly GCA_935064755.1 of Tragelaphus eurycerus. Classification (NCBI taxonomy): domain Eukaryota; kingdom Metazoa; phylum Chordata; class Mammalia; order Artiodactyla; family Bovidae; genus Tragelaphus; species Tragelaphus eurycerus. The sequence continues at coordinate 1,776,307 of CAKXYN010000014.1, forward strand.
TTGAAAATCAAGATAAAACAACATAGTCTAAGTTCTGCAGCTGAAAAATTGGTATGTCTTTGGAACATTTGTAAAATATGTGAAAAAAAATGTTTAATCTGTATGAACCTTACCCACAAGCACTGTGCAGGGAGTTGATAAATACCTGGAAGTTGTCATTGAAAAAAGGTAACAAGCGCAGAGCAGCTATTTGAAATAAGCATCCTTTTTCAGTTCCACCCCTAATCTTCTGATCTATAAGATCGGTGATCTTATTCAAAGGTCCAGGGGCTTTTTCCATGTCAGTAATGGTTCTGTGTAGTCCATGGTTCTATTTTATTGAATGCAAAAAAGGGATTTAAAGAAGGTGGGTTAAACAAAGTGGACTCATTCTGTTTGGGTGCAAAGAACAGAATAAGTAGAGACCAGTTATCAAATCTGTCTCATTGCTTGGCTCAAGCTAGGGAAGAAGGCTGGGTAGGTACTGATGCAAGGAAAATCACTCTACAGTCTTCTACTGAGTACAGATTAGTGTCTTAGAAGGCTCTACATGATGTCACTATGTCTTATCTTTCAAATGTCTTCTACTCATCTTTACTTCAATCACGCTGGCTTGCACAGGCGGGGTAGGCTCTTACCTCAGTGCCTCTGCACTTGCTTTGCCTCGAATTCCTTTCCTCCAGATAACCATAGAGCTCACTCTTTCATCTCTTCAAAGTCTTTGTTCAAATGCCATCTTCTCCACAAGGCCTTCCCTGACCCCAGTAGTTAAAATCGAACATCTCCTCTTTATTGGACACTCTGAATTCCCCTGTTCTTGTTAATGTTTTTTCCTTAGTGTATCACCTCCTCATATTTTATACTATTTACTTATGCATTTAGCTTATTGTTTGTCTTCTCACACTAGAATGCAAGCTTCACAAGGATGAGTACTGGAACAGTGCCTAGCTTAAAGCGGGTGCTCAGCGTGTATCCAAAGATGGAGTGAGTGAATATAGCTGGGAAAGCGCCAGTGAGTAAGCCTGGAGACTCACGATCCAGACGATCTAGGTGGAAATCTGACTCTGCTAGTTCCTGGCTATGTAACCTTGATCCAGTCACCTAGTATCTGTCCCTCAGTCAAATGGGTATCTTCCTCACCTGACTGTGGTGAGGATTAGATACTGTAGAACATTTAGGACAGTGTCTGGCATGTTTAGGCTCTACAAATATTAGTTATTGCTGATAGTAGTCTATGGATAAATTTTTTTCAGGTCCTATGTGCTGTTATAAGGGAATTTAAAATGAGGAGGTCTAAGCATCTGAGACGGAGAAGGCAATGGCACCCCACTCCAGTACTCTTGCCTGGAAAATCCCATGGATGGAGGAGCCTGGTGGGCCGCAGTCCATGGGGTTGCTAAGAGTCAGACAAGACTCAGCAACTTCACTTTCACTTTTCACTTTCCTGCATTGGATAAAGCAATGGCAACCTGCTCCAGTGTTCTTGCCTGGAGAATCCCAGGGACGGGGGAGCCTGGTGGGCTGCCGTCTATGGGGTCGCACAGAGTCAGACACAACTGAAGCTACTTAGCAGCAGCAGCAGCAAGCATCTGAGAATTTAGAAATAAATTTTCATATAATTCCATTTTCCCAGAAAGCCCTTTCACACACTGCCTATTGCCTTTCAATTTATTCTCTCAAAAAAATTCTCACATTATGTGACCTTCTTGGTGAGGCCACCCCAATTTTCCCAGGTAGTGTCAGCTCTCTGCTTCAAATGCAAAGCATTCATTTATTCATCTGGTTATTTTGCAAACATTTATTGAACATGTAATTGTGGGCCAGATGAGGCACTTGGGATATAAGGAAGACTTAGATGCGGCTTTGACTTTGAGGGGTATGTACTTTGTTAGCAAATGCAGACATACAGAGAAAAAAGGGCACAGTGGTGTCATCTGTTTGTTGGCAGGTGGAGTGCGTATCTGTTTAATCTCTGTTCTGTCCCCTGGAATGTAAGCTTCTGTAGTCAGAGTCTCTACATTTCAGTTATTCTTTGTGTCACAATTCCATCTAGAGTGCTGGTCTGGCACATGACATGTACGTAAATGTGCTTATTGAAATAATTGATGTAATTGGGGAAAAGGAGAAATGCATAACAGAAAGATGAGTAAAAGAAAGGATGATGTTGATGATATTAACAGCGAGTACTTACTGAGTGCTCACTGTGGGTCAGTTACCGATCTAAGTACTTTGCATATTTTACTTCAGTTTAACCTATATAACAATGGAAATAGCAAGGTATTATCATTTGTATTCCACGGATGAGGAAACAGATTCAGAAAAGCTAAGCAATATGTCTGGGGACAGAACCATGGTTACAACTCAGCATGGTTTGCTTCCAAAGATTGTTTTTGCCTGCTACTCTGTATATCAGTAGGATGTTAGCTGGTGTCATTATGGAAACTTTTTGTGGTCAGACACTTGTATCTGAGTATTTGGTATTTCTTCTCCTGCTATTTTTCTTTCTCCAAACTCTTCAGACACAATTATGGACACAAAGATTGTGGACAAACGGCTCCAGGGAGTTGTGTTTCAATTAGCAAAGTCGAGGCCAGTGTGCTCAGCTTTCTGGATTCTGACATAACTCCTCTCTTCTTTTCCTTTTTTTTCAGTGTAGTTTAAAATGTGCTGATAGAAAATTAGACTGCTGACAGTAGCACCAACCTACCCATCAAAAAGAAGGAGGCAGCGGGGAACAGTTAGGAAGAACATAAAGATATTCCTTTCCATTTCTTAAAAGCCTTTACTGGCGGAGAGAGAGCCAGAATGATAGGAGATAGTCCAAGGGGGCCTTGCCTTTCATGAGTTTAAAGGTACTTAGTGTGGGGTGAAAAGTTATTTTTCTTTTTTGGCTTCTCTAAATAAGGATAGACAGATCATATTAGAAAACAAAGGAGGATTCTATTTCAGCATCTGATGCAGTGTTGGGCTTGGAAATTATTGTATACTCTGATATATTTTAATGAGTGTCTATTTAGTCAAAATTTATAAGGGAACATAAAATCAAGTAGTTTCAATATTCACAATTAGTTAAAATCCCTATTTTTTTCTCTCAAATGAGCTAGTCAGGATGAGAACTCGAGTTTATTTTAGCAGTCTTACCCCAAGAACACTGACTGCAAAATGCCAGTGGCTAGCTGTTTGAGGAGTCAGTACACTCAGAACAAAATAAGTATCCACAAGGATTTTGGGGGAAAAAAATCAGCTATTTCTGTTACATTAGTTAGGAATAGAAATAGCAACATTTGACATTTTAAGCAAACGCAACAATGGGTTTACTTTGAGGCCAATGCATGATCATCTTAAGCTTGATAACTTCTTCAGCCCTGATATGTCCCCCCAAAATCAATTAATTTAGACCACATTCCAACAGTCAGCTTGTAAATTGTGTTCTTATTATGATTTCCCCTAAGAAAATCTAAATATATTAATATTAGCAGAATTATTGTAAAAGGACAAATTTGATAACACTAAATGAAATGATAAGACCTCTGATAGTAAAATTAGAGTTATCCATGGGGGAAGATAAAGCAATTCTAATGTAATGGCTATTACAACACCAGGATTGTTATTATCTTAGAATTGATATTATATTAATTATATGCTTTTTGATAGCAAATCTTAATAAGTTAATTTATTAAGATTTACTATCCATAAGTATATAATAAATATGTGTTGTCTATGTTAAGAGACTGTTGTACTGATACAATTTTTGTATTTTTTGTAGACAATAAAAATTATGTTCTTAACATCAGATGCAAACATCTATTTACATAAGCTTATATTAAATCCAGCTTTAGCATAGTTTGAGTAATTAAAGTCTGACGACTCCGATTTGAAGATTTCCATGACCATTTCTCCTAGAACTCAGCTGATACTCTTATTATACTTCTTTCCATTTACTTCATTATTCTTGGAGCAGAACTATGTTAATTATTCATTTTTATAACAGAATACAAGAGGCATGAGATTACAGAGTACAGAGAGCGTGGTATGTCTTTTTGATGTCAGACTGGAACAGGCATTCAATAATATTTGCTGAATGAATGAATAATCACTTGAAGGTACATCTTCCTATCTGGTAACCATAATCATTATATTAACCAGCAATTATTGAGTAGTTACCATATCTTAGGCATAACATCTTTGGCTTTTTATACATCATCTCTCAGAGAAAGGGAAGATTAGCGAGTTTTAAGTACCTCATCCCAGTTCAGACGGCCAGCAAGTCTAAGCTCAAACCCAGCTTCTCTTCACTGAGTCTTGCAGAAGCTGTTCCTTTTCCTTGTTCTGCAGGATTTTTCCCACCCCTTTTTTGTTAGGCTCACAAGTAGCAAGTTCTGCAAACTGGACACTGCTAGTTGAGAGGGTTGTCCCAGCCCTGCTCTCCATCCCTTCTGTGGAGTCTGATCTCCTCCTCAGCTCCAGGCCCAGGAGGTGGATTTATCAGCCCTGAGTCATTCTCCTTCAAGCTGTTGCTCACTAGTGGCCCTTGTGATCTACAGACATCCTCTTTTCTTCCTTCCCTGCCTGTGTACTGAGCTAATGTCTTCCGAGCAACATGATGTTTTTCATCAGCACCTTCGTCCAATTGAAGGGAGACACTATCAGAACTGCTTGGCAAATACCATTTTTAATTGGAAGTCTCTTTGACTTTGCATTTTTAATTGTATTAACAACAGTGGACCGGAGTGACTTAAAAAATGTTTATTATTTGACCTAGTTGAGGCCTTGTTTACTAAAAAATATTGAAAAATTAAAATTCACCCTTAAGTCTCCCTTTGCCCTTTGAGCCAAACCAAGCCATACTTCACTGAAAAGACCAGGTTTGGGTTTTGAATCTAAAGTGTTTTGAATCGAAAGAAATAACTTACTTGTTCACTTTTAGTATGTCTGTTTATGGTACTGGATTCCAGTGCCATTGTTTTGAATGTGTGCTTTCATGCATATTTACTTACATGCTTGGCAGAGCACAAGGTCTCAAACGTGGAGGAGACTGCTTAGGATTATGTAATGTGGGACACTGTCTTGGCTTCTTGCCTTTGTGTTTCAGTGCATGAAAAACCTTCATCTCAATGTAGAGTACTTGAGCTCTTAAGTATATCGTATTCAGATCAGATCAGATCAGTCGCTCAGTCATGTCCAACTCTTTGCAACCCCATGAATCGCAGCACTCCAGGCCTCCCTGTCTATCACCAACTCCTGGAGTTCACTCAGACTCACGTCCATCGAGTCAGTGATGCCATCCACCCATCTCATCCTCTGTCGTCCCCTTCTTCTCCTGCCCCCAATCCCTCCCAGCATCAGAGTCTTTTCCAATGAGTCAACTCTTCGCATGAGGTGGCCAAAGTACTGGAGTTTCAGCTTTAGCATCATTCCTTCCAAAGAAATCCCAGGGCTGATCTCCTTCAGAATGGACCGGTTGGATCTCCTTGCAGTCCAAGGGACTCTCAAGAGTCTTCTCCAACACCACAGTTCAAAAGCATCAATTCTACGGTGCTCAGCCTTCTTCACAGTCCAGCTCTCACATCCATACATGACCACAGGAAAAACCATAGCCTTGACTAGACGAACCTTTGTTGGCCAAGTAATGTCTCTGCTTTTGAATAAGCTATCTAGGTTGGTCATAACTTTCCTTCCAAGGAGTAAGCGTCTTTTAATTTCATGGCTGCGGTCACCATCTGCAGTGATTTTGGAGCCCAGAAAAATAAGGTCTGACACTGTTTCCACATCTATTTCCCACGAAGTGATGGGACCGGATGCCATGATCTTCGTTTTCTGAAAGTTGAGCTTTAAGCCAACTTTTCACTCTCCACTTTCACTTTCATTGAGAGGCTTTTTAGTTCCTCTTCACTTTCTGCCATAGGGTGGTGTCATCTGCATATCTGAGGTTATTGATATTTCTCCTGGCAATCTTGATTCCAGCTTGTGTTTCTTCCAGTCCAGTGTTTCTCATGATGTACTCTGCATAAAAGTTAAATAAACAGGGTGACAATATACAGCCTTGACGAACTCTTTTTCCTATTTGGAAGCAGTCTGTTGTTCCATGTCCAGTTCTAATTGTTGCTTCCTGACCTGCATACAGATTTCTCAAGAGGCAGATCAGGTGGTCTGGAATTCCCATCTCTTTCAGAATTTTCCATAGTTTATTGTGATCCACTTCGGTGTATCCTCACCCTCTCTGCTCACTTCTCATTCTCTCTTTTCAACCCTTACTTTCAACTCTTACCCAACCTCTAACTCCTTTGGAATAACAAGTTATTTCCTCTTTCATTTCCTTTTACAGAAAATGTTTTTGGCCCCAGTCCCAAAAATCTTTGGCATGGAACCATACCCATGCCGTTATGAGTTTCCACTGGGCACATTTCCAGAGGTGTTTCATCGGCCTGGAGCCTTCACACCAAGTTAGGGCTGGATTTGTCAGCCATGTTCCTCACTGTCCGGCATTCCAGACAAGCTGCACTTGTGGTGGCAGGACCAGTGGGTCTTGCTCCCTCTGGCAGCAGGCTCATGTCTTCATATCGTTTTTCAAAAAAAGTCTGTCTGAGGTATGAAAATCTGAACTTGCTTTTTACCACAAGTGAAAATGGGGTTCGACGAAGCGAGGGAATGCTGAGTCAGCAATATTGGCCCAGCTGCAACATGTTTCTCAACTTATGAAATAACTGTATTATCCAATTACTTTTCATTCTTTATAGGTTCAATCCTGCAGCATCCGAGCTGGAGGGAAAAACTCTACCTAAAATTAAGTGTTTTCTATTTTGGGGTAAAAAATATTGAGGTGGGGAGAGTCATATTGATTTGTCCTTTAATGGGGAACTAACTGTCATGAGTAAATTAAACAGACTAAAAACTTTACTGTTCATTACTTGATAGTGTGTTGAAGTAAACAGTTTCATAGCACATTTTGTTCTTAATATTTATGTATTCTTAATATTTATGTATATTAGTGATATATGTATATATATACATATATACATATGTATATCACTAATACATGATATACTAATACTAATACTAATATGTATATTAGTGATACATAAATATACATAATATTTATGTATATAGTGATATATATGTATATGTATACATATATATGTATATCACTAATATACATATGTATATTAGTGATACATAAATATACATAATATTTATGTATATAGTGATATATATGTATATGTATACATATATATGTATATCACTAATATACATATGTATATTAGTGATACATAAATATACATAATATTTATGTATATAGTGATATATATGTATATGTATACATATATATGTATATCACTAATATACATATGTATATTAGTGATACATAAATATTAAGAACAAAATGTGCTATGAAACTGTTTACTTCAACACACTATCAAGTAATGAACAGTAAAGTTTTTAGTCTGTTTAATTTACTCATGACAGTTAGTTCCCCATTAAAGGACAAATCAATATGACTCTCCCCACCTCAATATTTTTTACCCCAAAATAGAAAACACTTAATTTTAGGTAGAGTTTTTCCCTCCAGCTCGGATGCTGCAGGATTGAACCTATAAAGAATGAAAAGTAATTGGATAATACAGTTATTTCATAAGTTGAGAAACATGTTGCAGCTGGGCCAATATTGCTGACTCAGCATTCCCTCGCTTCGTCGAACCCCATTTTCACTTGTGGTAAAAAGCAAGTTCAGATTTTCATACCTCAGACAGACTTTTTTTGAAAAACGATATGAAGACATGAGCCTGCTGCCAGAGGGAGCAAGACCCACTGGTCCTGCCACCACAAGTGCAGCTTGTCTGGAATGCCGGACAGTGAGGAACATGGCTGACAAATCCAGCCCTAACTTGGTGTGAAGGCTCCAGGCCGATGAAACACCTCTGGAAATGTGCCCAGTGGAAACTCATAACGGCATGGGTATGGTTCCATGCCAAAGATTTTTGGGACTGGGGCCAAAAACATTTTCTGTAAAAGGAAATGAAAGAGGAAATAACTTGTTATTCCAAAGGAGTGAGAGGTTGAGTGAGAGCTGAAAGAAGGGTTGAAAAGAGAGAATGAGAAGTGAGCGGAGAGGGTGAGGATACGCCGAAGAGGGCAAGGGAGCAGTTGGGGCTGGAAATTTTAATAAGCTCACAAAGATAAGGAGGAAATAGGGGCTGTTTAGGAGGTAAACACACCGTAAGGCAAGGAGCAGCCTTGCCAAGAATAACAACAGCAAGATAATTAAAGGAAAAGGGCTAACATAAATGTGAGGAAAAAGAGACAACGCTGAACAGGTCTTAAATATAAGAACATTCCAACTCAGCATTTTGTAACTGACAACATAAACAGGAACAGGAAAGAGAGGCCTCCCACAGCTACGCACACAGAGAGCCCACACCCTGTGATCTTGTTTTATCACTCAGATTTCTGTTGACTCAGGTACAGTGGGATGTATTGGGTGGGGTGAGATTATAACCTCAATTGTTTATCTTTCTGAGTCCTGTATGTTTTGTATATTTGTCAGAAAGCCATGACAGCAGGGTATTTAATTTCCTGAATTTTATTATTTTGCAGTGTTAATATCTGTCATTTAGTAGTCCATAAAATCAAGTCATACCCTCCTTTATCCATAAGATTTTTTTGAGCTCGTTTCGTTCTAATTAATAGACTACCTGAGAAACAATTTTAAAAGGTGATCAAGGGAAGCCTGGCGTGCTGTAATCCATGGGTCGCAGAGAGTCGGACACAAATGAGCGACTGAATAGCAGGTTTATTAAGTAAAGTCGCTCATTCGTGTCCCACTCTTTGCGATCCCATGGCCTATAAAGTCCATGGAATTCTCCAGGCCAGAATACTGGAGTGGGTTGCCATTTCCTTCTCCAGGGATCTTCTGAACCCAGGGATTGAACCTGGGTCTCCCACATTGCAGGCAGATGCTTTACTCTCCAAGCCACCAGGAAAGCATGCTTATCAAGGTTTATTACCCACTCCAGTATTCTTGCCTGGAAAATTCCATGGACCAAAGAGCCTGGTAGGCTATAGTCCATGGGGTCGCAAAGAGTCGGACATGACTGAGCGACTTCACTTTCACTTTTGCTTTCAAGTAGTGTTTATTTAACTTATATGCAGAGTACATCATGAGAAATGCTGGACTGGAAGAAACACAAGTTGGAATCAAGATTGCTGGGAGAAATATCAATAACCTCAGATATGCAGATGACACGACTCTTAATGGCAGAAAGTGAAGAGGGGCTAAAAAGCCTCTTGATGAAAGTGAAAGTGGAGAGTGAAAAGGTTGGCTTAAAGCTCAACATTCAGAAAACGAAGATCATGGCATCTGGTCCCATCACTACGTGGGAAATAGATGGGGAAACAGTGGAAACAGTGTCAGACTTTGTTTTTCTGGGCTCCAAAATCACTGCAGATGGTGACTGCAGCCATGAAATTAAAAGACGCTTACTCCTTGGAAGGAAAGTTATGACCAACCTAGATAGCATATTCAAAAGCAGAGACATTACTTTACCAACAAAGGTTCGCCTGGTCAAGGCTATGGTCTTTCCTGTGGTCATGTATGGATGTGAGAGCTGGACTGTGAAGAAGGCTGAGTGCCGAAGAATTGATGCTTTTGAACTGTGGTGTTGGAGAAGACTCTTGAGAGTCCCTTGGACTGCAAGAAGATCCAACCAGTCCATTCTGAAGGAGATCAATCCTGGAATTTCTTTAGAAGGAGTGATGCTCAAGCTGAAACTCCAGTATTTTGGCCACTTCATGCGAAGAGTTAACTCATTGGAGAAGACTCTGATGCTGGGAGGGATTGAGGGCAGGAGGTGAAGGGGACGACAGAGGATGAGATGGCTGGATGGCATCACTGACTTGATGAATGTGAGTCTGGGTGACCTCTGGGAGCTGGTGATGGACAGGGAGGCCTGGCATGCTGTGGTTCATGGGGTCGCGAAGAGTTGGACACAACTGAGCGACTGATCTGATCTGATCTGATCTGAGTGTGTTAATCACACACAGCATCATATGATGTAGTACCCCACTCCATTCTGTTCTGTAAATAGTTAATGTTATACTCTTAATTTGTGTTTTCCTTTAGTTCTTGAGCATCTCACACCCTTCTTTCTAGAATAACAATTGTTCAGAATATAGGATATTTAAACACGGAGTTATTAAGATGATAGACAAAATTAATATATACTTTGTAGTACAGAGAGTCAAATTAAGCTTCTAATTTAGTCAAATGAAAGAAATTGGGGGTCACTTCTCTAAATCATTACCCCAAATAATACATATGTATAACTTTATTATGAAAAAATATTAAAAAATGACACACGTATATGTGTATTTTCCTATGCCATAAAATTTACCAAATGTAATTTTACTTCAATACTTGTCTTTAACAAAATTCTCCCAAAGGTTGTTCTATGTGTATCTAGATTTATAGTACTGAGTCATGCCTTTTCAAAAATGTATATTGATATATTGAAAGTGAAGTTGCTCAGTCGTGTCTGACTCTTTGCGATCCCATTGACTGTAGCCCTCCAGGCTCCTCTCTCCATGGAATTTTCCAAGCAAGAACACTGGAGTGGTTTGCCATTTCCTTCTCCAGGGGATCTTCCCAACCCACATTGCAGACAGACTCTTTACCGTCTGAGCCACCAGAGAATCTTATATTGATATATTGGGTTGGCCCAAAAGTTCATTCAGGTTTCCCAAAAGATGATGTGGAAAAACCCAAACAAACTTTTTAGCCAACCCAATATAAAACCCTAGGAATGATACATGACTAACCAAAGTAATCATTACTTTCTTTCCTCTCTTTGAGGTAACTTTTTGTCAAATTTAACATCATTTGGTTCTTTAAAAATGTTTTCACTAGTTGTTTTATTATTGTACCTAGAATTCCTCACAGTAGTTCATAAAGTCTTAAAAGTTTGACATATTTCTCCTCTTTTACCAGGAGCAATTGGTGACAAATAAAATGGAAATCCTAACCTTGGCTCTTTTACCACTATAGGAGCCTGATTATCTATCACTACTGTCTACATATTTTCAAAAATTTAAGGCCAAGAAAGCTAATGTTTGAACAACGTTTTTTCCTTTTCTTTTTTTTTTAAAGGCAGGATTTCTATTTGATGATCAGATAGGTATATGCCCTGGAGCTCTGAGATAAAGTCTAGACCTGGCTTTGTCCCAAACCGCCTGTGTGGAGAAGGGAGAAAAGGAAAGGTTGCCATCTACCAGGGCTGGGGAAATGAGTGAAAGGAAAAAGGAGAACAAGTTCCCTGAGGACACTGGGAATTGAAGAACAAGCTATTCACATCCACCAGGAGAAAAGAGCATGGAGGGAAACCTGGAATCCAGTCAAAGGAAGTAGTAAGAAGACGTGGCTGCATTTCTGTGTACAGAAAGAGTAGCCTAGCTTTTCACGAGGAGTTGTAATGAGCTTGCTGTTGGATTTTGGAATTGAGAATGTAGTTTTCAACCACCGGGCTAGACTATTAGTACGAGAACTTGATTGACTGGTTATAGATGCCCACTGGAAAGGGAGGTGTACCTTATAATTTTTAGTTTTTAAAAGAAGAATGTTGGTTTTAGGATTATTCTTATTGCATTTGAGGAAATCATTTACATACTTGATTTCTATACATATATATAATATTGTATATACATACAGATAAATATTTATATCTATCTCTATATGTCTATATCTATCCATCTAGCTATCTTTTGAACTGTGATCTCAAAGAATTAGAAGTCCCTTTTCAATACAGTTGAAAAATATAGGCTAGTTCTCCATTTATGGTACTGGATCAGCAATCATTGTTATCAGCAATTCTTACTAGAAGAAGAGGGCGTAGAGGCCAACAGATGCTCAGTGGAGCCCATAATGTCCCCATGGCAAAGCAAGGGTGAGTTGCGTATTGGTGACTATATGCTTCCTTCTATCTTTATCTTAGAAAAAGTTTCTGTTAAGACCACTCAAGGAAGGTGATTTATTAATCATTGAGCTTCATCCCCAATATCAGCATCTAGCTTATTTTCTTGTACACAGTAAGGGTTCAATATTTGTTTGATATATCGAATTGAACATAGAACTCAGATGTATAAGAATCAAATCTTCCTGTTCATGGTAAATTTTTAACTATACAGAATTATATAAGTTAACCAGTCCATCCTAAAGGAAATCAGTCCTGAATATTCATTGGAAGGACTGATGCTGAAGCTGAAACTCCAATACTTTGGCTACCTATGCGAAGAACTGACTCATTGGAAAAGACCCTGGTGCTGGGCAAGATTGAAGGCAGGAGGATAAGGGGACGACAGAGGATGAGATGGTTGGATGGCATTACTTACTCAATGGACGTGAGTCTGAGTAAACTCTGGGAGCTGGCGATGGACAGGGAGTGTTGCAGTCCATGGGGTTGCAGAGTCGGACATGACTGAATGACTGAACTGAACTGAAGATTAACTTTCACTAAAAATCTCTGGGATGTAGACTGAGGATACACTGAATTCAAGTTGTAGCTTTCCTCCAAGTGGGATCAGGGACAAACAGAGAGAGGCACTTGTCTGGACACATGAACCACACTTTCTGACAACTCGTGAGGAAGGTGAGCTGTTAAAGATAGAGATCTCCAGATTTTCATGTTCTAGCCCCATCTTTAAGGTGTCCAAACTCTCCTGGAGGAAATATATTTGTCATGAGTTTCCTAAGGACGTCCGGACAAAACTTAAATGATTCTTTTTTTTTAATTTCTGGGAGCAGGCCTTTTCTTGATGTCATGATCTTATTGTTCATCAAAATGTCACACACACACAAAAAAATAGTAAAGCAATTTCTTCTTTTTACTTCAGAGTGTGATTGGCTGCCAGGATGCAGGAGGGGAAGTTTGTGGGAATGGCAATTATCTAATAACAGCATCTTAAATACATCCTTATTTTATGGGTTGTGTTTGGAAACCACTTCCTTACACTGCAGGTTTTATTAGTACTTAAAAATAAGCTTGAATTTCCCTGCTTCTTGGGCTTATAAAAAGTACAATCTTAACTTAGTCTGATTACCTTTGTACTGTATGTAAATTTTGAAAGGATTATTTTAATTTTAATTTAATCAAAGAAAACATAAAAACATTCACCCTACTGATGTGAATCTCCTCTTTGGCTCTCTTAGAGGAGGATGAATAATTCTCCGGTACAGAGTCTGAAAGGTTGCTCTGGGTTGGAGTAAACTATTGGCAGGATCTCTCAGAAGACCCTTTTCTCTGGTTCAGAAATCATGACTTGACTTCTGCCTTTTCCTCTCCAAGATAGAAGGGTTGACAACTTGCCTTCCAAGTATCAGAAAGGAGAAAATAATGGTGTGTTTCCTGTGCTACTATACCTAGTGACCACAAACTTAGCGACTTAAAACAATACAAGTGTATTCACTTCGGGTTCTGGAGGTCATTTTTACTGGGCTGAAGTCAAGGTGTCAGCAGGACCATGCTATAGGGGAGAGTCTCCTTCTTTGCCTTTTCTAGCTTCTGGAGTTGCACTCCTTGGCTCCATCTCCAAAGCCAACAACTAGCATCATTTTTCTTGACTTAGCTTGCCTCCGCTTCTGTCAGCTTCTGTCATATGGGCTCTCCTCTTCTGTGACCAAATATTTCTGTGGTTTCTTCTTATAAAGGCACATGTGATTATATCTGAATAATCCGTGATAATCTCCCCACCCCAATATCCGCCATTTAATGATATTTTCAAAATCCCTTTTGCCATATGGAGTAACATTCACAAGTTCCAGGATCTGGGTATTAGGGGGAGCCCATATTCAGCCTACCACAACATTTTTTTCAGTCTTTTCTAAGAATGTTGGGGGCCCTTTCCTAAATGTTTGTTTTTGCTCTTGTGAAGATTTGTAATAGGAAAACAAATGTTTCAATGAGGGAAATAAGGAATTTTTGAATCACAGAAACATAACTGTTTCTCCTATAGGAATTTAAGCTATAAAGGTGTTTTCATAGTTATAAATGAATTTTCAGGAAAACTAAGAAGGGCCAGATTGGGGGAATAAAAGGACATCTGTTTTACAGATAAGGAAAGTGAGATATAGTGAGATTATATACCATGGCTATAATTTGTCACACAATTAGTAAGTGATTAAGCTTGGATTGAAACTCAGAGCCCATATTTTACCTACTCAGTTCAGTTCAGTTCAGTTCAGTCACTCAGTCATGTCCAACTCTTTGCAACCCCATGAATTGCAGCACGCCAGGCCTCCCTGTCCATCACCAACTCCCGGAGTTCACTCAGACTCACGTCCATCGAGTCAGTGATGCCATCCAGCCATCTCATCCTCTGTCATCCCCTTCTCCTCCTGCCCCCACTCCCTCCCAGCATCAGAGTCTTTTGCAATGAGTCAACTCTTCGCATGAAACGGCCAAAATATTGAAGTTTCAGCTTTAGTATCATTCCTTCCAAAGAAATCCCAGGGCTGATCTTCAGAATGGACTGGTTGGATCTCCTTGCAGTCCAAGGCACTCTCAAGAGTCTTCTCCAACACCACAGTTCAAAAGCATCAATTCTTCAGCGCTCAGCTTTCTTCACAGTCCAACTCTCATGTCCATACATGACCACTGGAAAAAACATACTCTTGACTAGCTGGACCTTTGTTGGCAAAGTAATATGTCTGCTTTTGAATATGCTATCTAGGTTGGTCATAAATTTCCTTCCAAGGAGTAAGCGTCTTTTAATTTCATGGCTGCAGTCACCATCTGCAATGATTCTGGGGCCCAGAAAAATAAAGTCTGACACTGTTTCCACTGTTTCCCCATCTATTTCCCATGTAGTGATGGGACCAGATGCCATGATCTTCGTTTTCCGAATGTTGAGCTTTAAGCCAACTTTTTCACTCTCCACTTTCACTTTCATCAAGAGGCTTTTTAGTTCCTCTTCACTTTCTGTCATAAGGGTGGTGCCATCTGCATATCTGAAGTTATTGATATTTCTCCCGGCAATCTTGATTCCAACTTGTGCTTCTTTCAGCCCAGTGTTTCTCATGATGTACTCTGCATATAAGTTAAATAAGCAGGGTGACAATATACAGCCTTGACGTACTCCTTTTCCTATTTGGAACCAGTCTGTTGTTCCATGTTCAGGTCTAACTGTGGCTTCCTGACCTGCATACAGATTTCTCAAGAGGCAGATCAGGTGGTCTGGTATTCCCATCTCTTTCAGAATTTTCCACAGTTTATTGTGATCCACATAGTCAATAAAGCAGAAATAGATGTTTTTCTGGAACTCTCTTGCTTTTCTATGATCCAGCGGATGTTGGCAATTTGATCTCTGATTCCTCTGCCTTTTCTAAAACCAGCTTAAACATCTGGAAGTTGATGGTTCATGTACTAGATTAGAATAAAGAATGGAAGGTGATGCTAAGAAGAGATCAGTATCAACAGAGGTGGAAAATACTATTGGCTTCTAAAGTCAGAAACATAAATCTCATTGAGTTGGAAGGCAGCTAGACTTGCTAGATTTCCTGGGGTGGTACCTTTCAATCTGGTACGTTGGGTGGCAAGTATCCAACCTAGGTTAGTTTTTTGTTGTTAATATTATGAATAGCAGTCAGCATAAAGAACTTTGAAAACACAAGGCTTGTGCCTACTAGTGATAGAAATAGAAGTCAAGTGGGGGCCTGACACCCCTTCCATTCTCACCGGCTCCAGATCTTGTTCCATCCGTTATTTTCTTCTTATAACATCAACCCCTCTTCTGTTCTGGTCCTGTTTGATCAGCCTACAAACACGTGAGATCTTTCTTTTTAATTTTGGCACATCCTCTCCATCATCACTCAACTTCTCTCCTTCGATTTACCACCAAATTTCCTGAAAGAGGAATTCAGTCCTGCCCAACTTACTCTCTCCACATCCACTCCTTCTTCCTCCCATTGCAGCAGAGCTCCATTCCCACTGATCCATTAGAACCTCTCTCAGGGGTCACCAGGGTCTTCCTAGTTGCCAAGCCTGCTGATCTATTTCCAGTTCTTATTCTCAGTGACCTCTTCTGAAATATTTGAGAATATTGACTACTCTATATAGCTGTGAAAAGAAGAGAAGCGAAAAGCAAAGGAGAAAAAGAAAGATATAAACATCTGAATGCAGAGTTCCAAAGAATAGCAAGAAGAGATAAGAAAGCCTTCTTCAGCGATCAATGCAAAGAAATAGAGGAAAACAACAGAATGGGAAAGACTAGGGATCTCTTCAAGAAAATCAGAGATACCAAAGGAACATTTCATGCAAAGATGGGCTCGATAAAGGACAGAAATGGTATGGACCTAACAGAAGCAGAAGATATTAAGAAGAGGTGGCAAGAATACACAGAAGAACTGTACAAAAAAGAGCTTCACGACCCAGATAATCATGATGGTGTGATCACTGACCTAGAGCCAGACATCCTGGAATGTGAAGTCAAGTGGG
Source organism: Tragelaphus eurycerus (assembly GCA_935064755.1). Classification (NCBI taxonomy): domain Eukaryota; kingdom Metazoa; phylum Chordata; class Mammalia; order Artiodactyla; family Bovidae; genus Tragelaphus; species Tragelaphus eurycerus. Next base: position 1,792,764 of record CAKXYN010000014.1, read on the forward strand.
CCTTAGAAAGCATCACTAGGAACAAAGCTAGTGGAGGTGATGGAATTCCAGTGGAGCTATTCCAAATCCTGGAAGATGATGCTGTGAAAGTGCTGCACTCAATATGCCAGCAAATCTGGAAAACTCAGCAGTGGCCAGAAGATTGGAAAAGGTCAGTTTTCATCCCAATCCCAAAGAAAGGCAATGCCAAAGAGTGCTCAAACTACCGCACAATTGCACTCATCTCACACGCTAGTAAAGTAATGCTCAAAATTCTCCAAGCCAGGCTTCAGCAATATGTGAACCATGAACTTCCTGATGTTCAAGCTGGATTTAGAAAAGGCAGAGGAACCAGAGATCAAATTGCCAACATCTGCTGGATCATCGAAAAAACAAGAGAGTTCCAGAAAAACATCTATTTCTGCTTTATTGACTATGCCAAAGCCTTTGACTGTGTAGATCACAATAAACTGTGGAAAATTCTGAGAGAGATGGGAATACCAGATCACCTGATCTGCCTCTTGAGAAATCTGTATGCAGGTCAGGAAGCAACAGTTAGAACTGGTCATGGAACAACAGACTGGTTCCAAATAGGAAAAGGAGTACGTCAAGGCTATATATTGTCACCATGTTTATTTAACTTATATGCAGAGTACATCATGAGAAATGCTGGACTGGAGGAAACACAAGCTGGAATCAAGATTGCCGGGAGAAATATCAATAACCTCAGATATGCAGATGATACTACCCTTATGGCAGAAAGTGAAGAGGAACTAAAAAGCCTCTTGATGAAAGTGAAAGTGGAGAGTGAAAAAGTTGGCTTAAAGCTCAACATTCAGAAAACGAAGATCATGGCATCTGGTCCCATCACTACATGGGAAATAGATGGAGAAACAGTGGAAACAGTGTCAGTCTTTATTTTTCTGGGCTCCAAAATCACTGCAGATGGTGACTGCAGCCATGAAATTAAAAGACGCTTACTCCTTGGAAGGAAAGTTATGACCAACCTAGATAGCATATTCAAAAGCAGAGACATCACTTTGCCAACAAAGGTTCGCCTAGTCAAGGCTATGGTCTTTCCTGTGGTCATGTATGGATGTGAGAGCTGGACTGTGAAGAAGGCTGAGCACCGAAGAATTGATGCTTTTGAACTGTGGTGTTGGAGAAGACTCTTGAGAGTCCCTTGGACTGCAAGGAGATCCAACCAGTCCATTCTGAAGGAGATCAGCCCTGGGATTTCTTTGGAAGGAATGATGCTAAAGCTGAAACTCCAGTATTTTGGCCACCTCATGCGAAGAGTTGACTCATTGGAGAAGACTCTGATGCTGGGAGGGATTGAGGGCAGGAGGTGAAGGGGACGACAGAGGATGAGATGGCTGGATGGCATCACTGACTCGATGAATGTGAGTCTGGGTGACCTCCGAGAGCTGGTGATGGATAGGGAGGCCTGGCATGCTGCAGTTCATGGGGTCGCAAAGAGTCGGACACGACTGAGCGACTGATCTGATCTGATCTGATCTGATACTTTTTGAGGTCCCCATTTCTATGTCTCTCCCTTCTGAGTCTTAAATTTTTTTTTAATTGGAGGATAATTGCTTTACAATGTTGCATTGGTTTCTGCTGTAATTAAAAAATTAAAAAAAAATTTTAATTGGAGGATAATTGCTTTACAATGTTGCATTGGTTTCTGCTGTACCACAATATGAATCAGCTCTATGTGTACATTTATCTCTTCCCTCTTGAGCCTCCTTCCCACTCACAGCCCCCACCCAACCCTTCCTGGTCATCACAGAGCCCCGAGCTGAGCTCTCTGTGTTATACAGCAACTTCCCACTAGCTATTTTTCACATGGTAATGTATATATGTCAATGGTAGTCTTTCAATTTGTTCCCCCCTCTCTTTCCCCTGCTGTGTCCACCAATCTATTCTCTATGTTTGCGCCTCTATTCCTGCCCTGCAAATAGGGTCATCAGTACCATTTTTCTAGCTTCCATATGTATATGTTAATATATATTTCTTTTTCTCTTTTTGACTTCACTCAGATAACAGAGTCATCCACCTCACTAGAATTGACTCAAATTTGTTCCTGTTTATGACTGAGTAATACTCCATCGTATATACCACATCTTCTTTATCCATTCATCTGTCAATGGACATCTAGGTTGCTTCCATGTCCTGGCCATGGTAAACAGTGTTGCAGTGAACACTGGGCTACATGTGTCTTTTTGAATTATGGTTTTCTCTGGGTGTAATGCCCAGTAGTGGGATTGCTGAGTCATATGCCTTCTGAGTCTTCTCTTCATTTCTTTTCCATTCCTAGATGTTAGACTACTGAGGGTTCTGCCTCTGGTCTTTTGCTCTTATTTCCACACACCTTCTTCCTGCGTCCTCTCCTCTGCTCCCATTTCTTCAGCTCCCATGAATGTGGGGAAGATGTATCAGTTCTAACCTGCAGCCTGACCTCCCTCCTGAGATGAAAGCTCTTACTTTCAAAATCTTCCCTAGTATCTGCTTCTGCATATGACCTGCAGAACTGCAAGCTCATCATCTCAAAACAGGACTCGGTGTCTTACTTCCTAGATTTATAGTGTCTCCTCCATTATTTGTCTTGTTTTATTTCATCTTCCAAGAAGCATGGTATTGTCGCCTCTTTTTCTTTCTTTCATGTCTCATTAGTCAGTAAATTCTGGGCCCTTGGCATCCTCATTACCACTTCCTTAGCCTAGGCCTTTATTCTTGCCCTCTCTTCTCCAGGCCTCTTCAATAACCATTCTGCTCTGAAGTGACCTGTAGTCAGTCGCTGTTGAGAATGAATGCCTTGTGTCCTTCACAAAGTCCTTCCAAATCTTCCAGACCCATCTGGAACGTGGAACCCTTCTCTGCAGAGGAGGAATTGGCTGCACCGCATTCATTGGTGGGTTCTAGTCAGTTTCTGATCCTTGTCAGACCCTCCTTCCCAGTAGACTGAAGGTATAAGGTATACAGGGATTTGTCTTGGTACCCTTAGAGCCTGGAACAGCACCTGGGTCACAGGAAGTGCTCGTGAATGTCTGTTGGATGAACTGTGGGAGACAAGATGGGGTGACTGAGGGATGAATCAATGAAGTGATGGAAAGATGATCTTCAAAATGAATAAAAGACCCTTTTCTATGTCATATATTTTCTTTTCCAGTTTCAATTTGGACTTTAGGGTTCACTGATCCAGACTATACCTTTCAGTACTACAGTAAGGGAAAAAAAAAAAAAAAGGAGAATAAGGTAATTAAATTAGAAGTCCCCAAGAATGTCATTGTTTCCTGGCATGGGGTTAAGCTTTCACCCATTAGTTCCCAAACAAATTTTTCAGAAAGCCTCACTCATACTTTAATTCAGAAAAAAAAATCTTTACTTGGCCTCCTAGTAATTCACAGGTGATTTGGGCTTCATTTATATCTTTGATAAGATACACATTTATGGACAGTGCAATTCCACAGCATTTTGAATACCAATTGAGGTCCTCTATTGGAAATCTCACCATACATTATGAGAAAGAGGAGGCAGCTGTCAAGAAGAAAAGAAACTAATACTTACTGAGTCACAGATACTTGGCAAGCACTCTCCTAAGTGCTTTCACAAACATCTCACATCCTACACCTTTGCCTGGAAGGCAAGACAAGACTGAGATGAGCAGCCAGGACCTCTGCCTTCAAGTTAACACTCTCGAAATATTTAGTCATTTTTCTATAAAGGCTAAGTGGGCACTGGGCAGGAAAAACCGAGAGAGGAGATGTTACACAGACTCAGCTTCCACTTCATTGTTCACAGCAATTCCTCTCTGGCTGCAAAAAGCAAAGCAAAACCCTGCATTACCTGGGTCTTTGGTCCTTTGAAGGCAGTTCATGCTCACTTGTTATAACTGAAGAACACCTCTTGTGTGCTTACACCCACCTTTCCACTGCACATGGGACTGTGGTAGTTAGAACATAGATGAAGCCCTGTGTGAATGCATGCTAAATCGTTTCAGTCATGTCCAACTCTTTGCAACCATATGGACCAGCCCACCAGGCTCCACTGTCTACGGGATTCTCCAGGCAAGAATACAGGAGTGGGTTGCCATGACCTCCTCCAGGGGATCTTCCTGACCCAGGGATGGAACCCACGTCTCCTGTGGCTCCTGCATTGCAGGCAGATTCTATACCACTGAGCCACGAGGGAAGCCCCAGATGAAGCCCCAGAGACCTAAATTGAAACATAACAGTCCAGTATGTAAGCAGTCTGGGTTGGAGTGGTCCCTGTGGTATGAGAGATTCAGGCAACCTCTAGCTTGTTGCTATGCCTCCCCTAGAGAGGATATTCATGTTCGTGGTTCAAGATGCTTTCTACCATGTCTGCATTCCATCCAATGGGAAGGAGACAAGGGGCAGGGAAAGGAGAGGCCACTCCCCTTCTTGGGCATGGTTTGGAAACTGCAGATGTTTATTTGTGCTCACACCTCATTGGCCAATACCCGGTCACATGACTCAATTGAGAAACTTCAGCCTTCCCAGCCTGACCACACGAACGAAGGGGAAAATGGACATTAGATACCAACTCTTCCCTGCCAGAGGTTTATCCAATAATGTGTTTCAACTAAATGTGATACTCTTTATAGGAAGAGGTCTGTATCCATGTTTCTCCTTCTAGTTATAAAGCTGCAAATGACAGGGAGGCTTAATGCCCTTTTTAGTTTGGAATCTTTGGCCTTTGCCCTGATAGCCCATCCCTTTCAGACTCGGTTGTAGATGGTACGTCCCTATCTCGCGAATGAGATCAGAGAGCATTACTGAAATGGAGGTGGTTTATTTTTCTTTGAGCTTTCCCTTGTTCTTTCTTATCTTTGTGTGTGCTCAGTTGCTCAGATATGGTTGACTCTGTGACCCCCAAGCCTACCAGGTTCCTCTGTCCATGGAATTTTTCAGGCAAGTATACTGGAGTGAGTTGCCGTTTCCTCCTCTAAGGGGATTTTCCTGAGCCAGGGATCGAACCTGTGTCTCTTGCATCTCCTGCATGGGCAGGCAAATTCTTTACCACTGAGCCACCTGGGAAATCCAAATAGCTCCTACAGTCACACACTAATATAACCTTTATATATGCAATGACTACTTTCTGGGCTATTCTTACAGGAGAAGACAATGGCACCCCACTCTAGTACTCTTGCCTGCAAAATCCCATGGACGGAGGAGCCTGGTAGGCTACAGTCCATGAGGTTGCTAAGAGTTGGACATGACTGAGCAACTTCACTTTCACTTTTCACTTTCATGCATTGGAGAAGGAAATGGCAACCCACTCCAGTGTTCTTGCCTGGAGAATCCCAGGGATGGGGGGAGCCTGGTGGGCTGCCGTCTATGGGGTTGCATAGAGTCGGACATAACTGAAGCGACAGCAGCAGCAGCAGTAGCAGCTTACAGGAGAACTTTCTGGAAGCTAATAAAAATGACACTTTCTGTTACCACTGATTAGGTTTAAGCGTCTAACAGCTATTTTTTGTTGTTACTCAGTCTTAGCCAGTTCTTTCTCTCCTTCCCTCCATATCGGTGTCTACAGAAAAGTTCTATGTTTAGGGGTTCTCAAGCAGTTGTAGGGTGAAGCAATTGAGGAGACAACTGTGTAACCACAGTGCTTGTCGGGTTTTGGGGACCCAGTCACCGGGCCCCACAGTTCATCCAGAAGCAGAGGTACCAGGATCAGTTTCTGCGGAAGTCCAGTGGCAAGCATTTTCAAAGGCATGGGCAACAATGCCTGCTTGTTTCCTCTTTTTCCCCCAACTCCTTGCTCTTTTTGTCCCCTCTTCATCTTTTCCTGGAGGACTTTCTCAAGTTTGGATTTTCTGAACCATCTGAAACAGCTCTGAATTGTGCTAGCGCTAAGCTAGGAGCTTTACCTCTCTTAGCCACTTAATCCTCACTGGCTTGGTGGTTAAGGAGCTGCCTTCAATGTGGGAGATGCAGGTTCGATCCCTGGGTCAGGAAGATCCCCCAGAGGAGGAAATGGCAACCCACTCCGATATTCTTGCCTGGAGAATCCCATGGTCAGAGGAGCCCAGTGGGTTAGAGTCCATGGAGTTGCAAAAGAGTCGGACATGACTTAGCAACTAGATAACAACAAATAATATAAGCACTGTTAAAACTCCCATTTATAGGACAGGACATTAAGGCAGAGAGAGGTTAAGAAACTTGTCCAAAGTTATGCAATTGGTAAGCGGCAGGATTCAAAACAGTTATTATCTGCATTCTGTATATTTATTTATTTTTTTTCAATTAAATTTTATTTTGCTTAACTTTACAATATTGTATTGCTTTTGCAATACATCGAGATGGATCTTTCACAAGTATACATGTGTTCCCCATCCTGAACCCTCCTCCCTCCTCGCTCCCCATACCATCCCCCCGCTCCCCATACCATCCCCCCGGGTCGTTCCAGTGCACTAGCCCCAGGCATCCGCTATCAGGCATCATACCTGGACTGGCGACTCGTTTCAGATACGAGACTATACATATTTCAATGCTATTCTCCCAAATCATCCCACCCTCTCCCGTTCCCAGAGACCCAAAGTCTGTTCTATACATCAGTGTCTCTTTTGCTGTCCCGTAAACAGGGTCATTGTTACCATCTTTCTAAATTCCATATATATGCGTCATTATACTGTATTTGTGTTTTTCTTTCTGGCTTACTTCACTCTGTATAATAGGTTCCAGTTCCATCCACCTCATTAGAACTGATTCAAATGTATTCTTTTTAATGACTGAGTAATACTCCATTGTGTATATGTACCACAGCTTTCTTATCCATTCATCTGTGGATGGACATCTATGTTGCTTCCAAGTCCTGGCTATTGTAAACAGTGCTGCGATGAACATTGGGGTACACGTGTCTCTTTCAATTCTGGTTTTCTCAGTGTGTATGCCCAACAGTGGGAGAAAATAACAAATGAAGCAACAGACAAACAACTAATCTCAAAAATATACAAGCAACTCCTACAGCTCAATTCTAGAAAAATAAATGACCCAATCAAAAAATGGGCCAAAGAACTAAATAGACATTTCTCCAAAGAAGACATACAGGTGGCTAACAAACACATGAAAAGATGCTCAACATCACTCATTATCAGAGAAATGCAAATCAAAACCACTATGAGGTACCATTCCACGCCAGTCAGAATGGCTGCCATCCAAAAGTCCACAAGCAATAAATGCTGGAGAGGGTGTGGAGAAAAGGGAACCCTCTTACACTGTTGGTGGGAATGCAAACTAGTACAGCCACTCTGGAGAACAGTATGGAGACTTCTCAAAAAACTGGGAATAGAACTGCCTTATGATCTGCATTCTGTATATTTAGAAAGCTATGGCTACTATAGGTTAAGGAACTTGCCTAACTGCTGCACAGGTGGCACAAACTGGGATTCAAGTCCAGGCGTCAGACCCCCAGTTCTTCTTTTCCACAATGCTTAGTATAAAATATGGTCCTTACAGTACTGTGGCCACCTAAGGGGAGGACAGGGCTCCTTGACTTGGCCTGTGCTTCTTCCAGAAGCCTCTGCATGCTCCACCCCCAGGGTGGAAACACTGGCTTTATCCCGGCAGAACATAGAGGCAGCTGGTGCACAGAGGCTCCAACATAAGGCGCTACAGAAATATTACCTATATTTCATCTCCTTGTTCAAATCTCCACTCCTCCATTTACCTGCCAGCATAAGGCGTGTGGTTTTCTTTTGCAAGAGGATAATATGAAATGCTACTTTTGCATCAGAAAACTAAGAGGTTCATATATCCTGCCTGGATGGGAGTGTTTTTCAGCCTCAGAGCCTATAAAAATACCGTGGCATGAATAGTTCAGCTGAAGCAACAGAATGCCGGGAAAATGAGTCTGCACAATGTACTTGAAATATCAGTCATCAACACGGTATAAAACACCACTTCCCCACAGAGGGAGGCCTGTGTCTGCGAGCTAAGTACACTTTCACCTGCAGGACCAGCTGGGATTTTAGGTTTATGCTCTGCAAAGTCTTAACTACTCAAACCCATCTACTAACATGAAGATTAAAGACTAGGGAATGTGTCTCATTCCTCTGGGCTCCCTGACATATCCTCCAAGGTGATAGAAAACAGAGGGTGTCCTTGCACTGTAAAGGGATTGGAATACATATTAAAATTATGTATAAATATTATATAAAATGTATGCTTACATGTGTATATCATATATGAATGGAATAAATGTTGCATTTTTATCTTAAAAATATAATATATATTTTCTATAATATAAAATTATATTTATATAGATACACTATTATATGACATGTAATTTATATATTTCATATATATAAATATATCATGCCTATTATTAGATATATATAAATATTATGATATATTATATATCATTTGGTGACTCAGATGGTAAAGAGTCCGCCTGCCATGTGAGAGACCCGAGTTCAATCCCTGTGTTGGGAAGATCCCCTGGAGAAGGAAATGGCAACCCACTCCAGTACTCTTGCCTGGAGAATCCCATGGACAAAGGAGCCTGGTGGGCTAGAGTCCATAGGGTCGCAAAGAGTTGGACATGACTGAGTGACTTCACCAACCATATACAAATATAATATTTTATCTACATTGCATATAAATATAGACAGTATATTGTATGTATGCACATATAAGCCAGGGGTGCAATATTTGCTTTTTTTTTTTTATTTTATTATTATTATTTTTTTAATTTTTCTTAACTTTACAATATTGTATTACTTTTACTATACATCGAGATGGATCCGCCACCAGAATTCACGTGTTCCCCATCCTGAACCCTTCTCCCTCCCCCTTCCCACACCATCCCTCCAGGTCCTCCCGGTGCTCCAGTCCCAGGCATCTGTTATAGGGCATCGTACCTGGACTGACTCGTTTCAGATATGATATTATACATATTTCAATGCTATTCTCCCCAATCGTCCCACCCTCTCCCAGTCCCAGAGTCCAAAAGTCTGTTCTATACATCAGTGTCTCTTTTGCTGTCTCATAAGCAGGGTGATTGTTACCATCTTTCTAAATTCCATATATATGCGTTAGTATACTATATTTGCTTTTAAAATAATCTGGAAACAAAAGATTCTCTAACCTTTATTTCAATAAAGACATTAAAACTGAAAATGGAAGTAAAAGAAGAAATGCAAAAGATATTAAAACTTGCTGAGGGCATTAGTTTGGTTGTTTTGTGGAGATGTGGATCCGGCAGAAAGAGGGTATCACTTTCTATATAACTGATGATTAAAAATCATTAAAAAAAAAATAATTCCCTTGACGGTTTCTGCAGAATTTCAGCTCAAGTAACCGAAGATTTCTGTTATTAGGGAAACTTCTTGTCTTAGTCTGCTTAGGCAGTAGCTTCAGGTTCCACATCTGCCTTTTGGGCAGGAGAGTCCAGGTTTTACACACACGCCCTGATACCCAGGGAGCTCTCCCCCTCACACTGCAGGAGGGTTACTGGACAGGTACCTGGCTGGGCAGGCTCAGTGGTATGAGAACCCGGGGACCCTCTCCTCCCTGGCCAATGTCTGCTGCCTCTGCAGTAGCTCAGAGGCCAATATCTGCAGCTCAATTGGACCTTTTTCCCTCCCGCCCCCCATGGTATGGCCATATTTATTTCTTTATATTCTTGAATACATTTGTGACTGTATAAGTGAAGGTGAAAGTCGCTCAGTTGTGTCCGACTCTTTGCGACCCCATGGACTATACAGTCCATGGAGTTCTCCAGGCCAGAATACCGGAGTGAGTAGCCTTTCTCTTCTCCAGGAGATCTTCCCAACCCAGGGATCGAACCCAGGTCTCCTTCATTGCAGGCGGATTCTTTACCAGCTGAGCCACAAGGGAAGTGATTGGATACATTATCTTTTAATTTTTAATACATACTCTCAAGTCATTTTATTGTTGTTTTCCAGTCTCTAAGTCAAGGTCTGACTCTTTGTGACCCTATGAACTGCAGCACACCAGGCTTCCCTGTCCTTCATTATCTCCTGGAATTTGCTCACATGCATGTCCATTGAGTCAGCGATGCCATCCAACCATCTCATCCTCTGTTATCTGTTTCTCCTCCTGACTTCCATCTTTCCCAGCTTTAGGGTCTTTTCTAAAGCCATGCTCTTATATTTTATTTTTTCATTTTTATACAATTTTTAAAGTTACTTCCTTTAGCAATTATTACAGAATATTGGCTCTCTTTCCCACGTTGTACCTTGATCCTATCTTACACCCAGCTGTTTGTATTGCCCGCTTTCCTGTTACCCTATAACTCCCCCCACCTTCCACCACAGGTAACCACTAGTTTGTTCTCTGTATCTGTGAGTCTGCTTCTTTTTTGTTGTTGTTCTATTCTCAGTTTGTGGTATTTTCTAGTTTCCACATATAACTTGACTCATTTTTATAATCTTGGATTCAGAGAGCTTGAGTGAGCTGGCAGCACTGGATCTCCGAAAGCATTCTGAATACAGGAGAGGGATGCTCGGCTCTAAAGAGCAGCCTTATGGGTCCCTGAACTTCCCCACATATTTTGCCATGGTGGGTACATACTTCTTTTAAGAAAAGGGCTCCTTTGCAAGAGTCATGTGTCAGCCCAGCACATTTCCTGGATGTTGGCCGCTTGACCATATGTCAGGGCGCCAGCATTTGGTGACGGCAGGTAATGGATTTCTGTGTCTGTTTTATGAAAACTTTCGTTCAACTACTTTGAGGAGCTTTGGCCGCATTTAAGTGAAGGCAGCTCAGCATGTGACATGAGGTTGGGGGCAGCCTACAGCCTGCTCCCTCCCTTCCTGGCTTGGGGTTACTGGACGCCCAAGAGAACTGGTCGACCTGGCTGCACAAGACACAGCACTGTCCCCACATGGGCTCTCAGAGGTGTTCTGTCCACGTGGGCCAGGCATCACTTCCGAAGTACTGGGTTGAGACTTGCTGAGTGGAGGATATCCCCACAGAGGTCCCAGAGGTGCTGGGGCCCAAGTTAGATCCAATACCCAGAGGCTTTTCAAGGTTTCAACCTTAGACCTTTTGGCTACGAGTCAGCACCGTGGCCTTCTCTCTGGTGCATCTCAGCTCAGGCCTGGGCTTGTGGAACGAGCACTGGACTGGGAGTCCTCAGGGGGCAGAAATCTGGCGCTTGCTCTGTATCTACCCGGATGTGTGACCTTGGCCATGAGCATCCACGCTTAGCTGTAAAATGAAGCCGATGGATAAAAGTTTCTTAGGGCACTGGGGACGTGGGCAGGGAGTGGAGGGGTGAGGCAGATTCGCACAGGCCCAGCAGCACACCTGAGGAAACATGGGGGCCGGCTCCTTTCATGTTTCCAAGATTATAGGGAGTGCCTCGCATGGGCATGGCAAGCAGGAAAGACCTCATGCTGCTGCCGCTGCTAAGTCGCTTCAGTCGTGTCTGATTCTGTGTGACCCCATAGACGGCAGCCCACTAGGCTCCTCTGTCCCTGGGATTCTCCAGGCAAGAACACTGGAGTGGGTTGCCATTTCCTTCTCCAATGCATGAAAGTGAAAAGTGAAAGTGAAGTCACTCAGTCATGTCTGACTCTTAGCAACCCATGGACTGCAGCCTACCAGGCTCCTCCGTCCATGGGATTTTCCAGGCAAGAGTACTGGAGTGGAGTGCCATTGCCTTCTCTGAGAGACCTCGTGGAGTGTGATAAATGAAAAATTCTAAAAAGACATTTACAAGTCATACATTTAAGTGGGTTCTTTTTATGGAGCATTTTCAATTTTTATATCACCTAAGAGACTTCTGCATTTCTTACAATTCTTCTGCACATTAAAAATGAATTATAGTCCTATCCATTTTAAGAAAAGAATTTGGGGGAATTTGTAAAACAGACAAAGGCCACATATGCCCTGAGACACTCTAATAACCTGAATGAGTTTCTTTCCTTGATTGATATACTAGTAGTGGTGACTGAGGAAAAGACATTAAATGTCAATAGTTCAGGCATGAACCTAGTGTTTGGCATCTTTAGTAGATATTTTTACCATCTCTCCCGCTATTTCATGCATTTCTTAGTGTTCGTTTGGGGAAAGTCCTATGGCCAGAAATAAGCAAGCCGTGGACGGATGTTCTGAACCCAGACTGCTTAGACACTGCTTGATGCATCACCAGGCTCAGTGCTAACTGGTTTGAATGTTCCAACTCATTCAGTTCTCACAACAGCCCTATGAGGAAATATTGGGTTGTTTTCTGCATTTTCAGATGGATGCTCTGAAAGGTTAAGGAATGTGTGAATGTGGAGGGTCGTGAACCCAGGTGTCCTGGTCCAGACTCCTTGCTGGGTACCACTGTGCTGTCCTGCCTTCCCCTCTAGCTTTCACTACATGGGGTCAAGACTGACATCACAGCGGGCTGTGTGTGTGTGTGTGTGTGTGTGTGCGGTTAGTCTTTGCAACCCTATGGACTGTAGCCCATCAGACGCCTCTGTCCATTGGATTCTCCAGACCCTGTAAGTGATCCTATTTGTGTAAGTTTTTTGAGACGAGGATCCAGTTTGACTGAAGGTGCTAACGTTACACTTGCTGGATAACTGAGTTGAATCGTGTGTCCTCTTTGTGCACAGCACTCCAGCAAAGCATTTGAGGGGGCTGGCTTTCTACCCTGGTACACAGAACTAGTAGGGGTCCTGCCATCCTCCCCTGGCCAGATGAAGAGCAGCAGATTCTAAAATCTGTCCATCATACAGCTAATCAGGGCAATAGTAATGGGTAGGGTAGAGAGAAGGATCTTTATTTTGGAGTTATTTGAACTGGGAGAGAATTGCCCATGGCTCCTGCAACTGGTGCTGAAACTAGTTCTGGAATTCTGTTCTCTTCCAACACTGTCAGACATCTTACACAAATTAGATGTGTCCACAAATTAGAGAGCCCCAGGAGGGAGGAGCCAGGCCTGCGAGGGGTCTGGAAACTACCAGAACAGTGGAAGTGACTGCGAATATCTAGCTCAGAAAGAAGCTTTTACTTGCGTTAATAATACTGTAATTTGTGTGATCTTAATGGCACCCCACTCCAGTGCTCTTGCCTGGAAAATCCCATGGACAGAGGAGCCTGGTGGGCTACAGTCCATGGGGTCACTGAGAGTCGGACACAACTGAGCGACTTGACTTTCACTTTTCACTTTCATGCATTGGAGAAGGAAATGGCAACCCACTCCAGTGTTCTTGCCTGGAGAATCCCAGGGGCAGGAGAGCCTGGTGGGCTGACGTCTATGGGGTCATACAGAGTCGGACACGACTGAAGTGACTTAGCAGTAGCAGTTTGATGAATAGAAAATTAATTTATGGAATATTTTGGCTTACAAAGTCCATTTTCCAAGCATTCCATGGCATACTTGAAATATGGGACAAGGCACTCTTATCAGTCATTTTGAGAAGTGAGAAAGCCAATACTATAAACCTATCCCAATTCTCTGGGCTTCCCAGGTGGTGCTAGTGGTTAAGAATCTGCCTGTCAATGCTGGGGATGTAAGCTACAGGTTTGGTCCCTTGGTTGGGAAGATCCCCTGGAGGAGGGTATGGCAACCCACTCCAGTATTCTTGCCCAGAGAATCCCACGGACAGAGGAGCCTGATGGGCTACAGTCCACAGGATCACAAAGAGTCAGATATGACTGAAGTGACTTAGCATGCACACATACAAGTTCTCTGCAACACGGGCAGGAATTTGATTCTCTAGCTCACAGCTCTTTCCTCAGCACTTAGAACAGTGCCAGGCATTGTTCAGGTGCTGGGAAATATTTGTTGAATGACTGTGAATGAATAAACTGTGTAGGTTGCTTGAAAACCCTGCCAGTTCCCGACAGATCTCATCACCTTTGCCACTGATGTTTTCTTTTAGTGGTTTTAAACATAAGACAGAAATTGTTTATAAAACTTGAATATATAAATAAAATGTTTTAAATTAATAAGTTCAAATATATAACTTTCCCTTATTTTACAACTACTCAATGATAACAGTGAAGCAGTTATAATGCCAAACCAAAATTTGAAATCCAGGACCGTGACAGGTGCAGACATATGGCAGCTTCAAATCCAGGGTATTTTTGTCTTCTGTTTGCTTGCCTGATAGAGTATCAAGAAAATACTGGTTCACAGAGAAGTCTTTTGCCATGCAATCTCAGGATACTCTTCAATGACGCTTATTTGGGAGCTTGAGAGAACTCATAAGTGTTTGTTTATTAAAACTGAATCCTTAATGATGCATTATTTGTTCTTAAACCACATCATCAGCATGATAGATCAGATGTTCTGCAAACTTTACACAAGAGCTAAGGGTATCTGTGATCTGGATATGTGTGAGGCACTCATTTGCCATGAAGGGAAGCTGGCTGTAGACTTCCCAGCTGGCGCTAGTGGTAAAGAACCCACCTGCCAGTGCAGGAGACCTAAGAGACATGGGTTCGATCCCTGAGTCGGGAAGATCCCCTGGAGTTGGGTATGGCAACCCACTTCAGTATTCTTGCCTGGAGAATCCCCATGGACAGAGGAGCCTGGTGGGCTACAGTTCATAGGGCTACAAATTGTCAAACATGACTGAAGCTACTTAGCCTGCACAGAGCTGGCTGCAGGTGTGCTGACCCTTGCTGTAGGTAGAGTACTTGAATGTGTGCCCAAACCAAATGTTCTCTGGTGCTTGCGGAATCTTGGGATTCCAAAGAACAGTGTGGGTAGGAGGGAAGAAGGTAGGTAGGCAGCAAGAAATCTCACTAGTGAATGGGACTTTATGGGACTTTATTCAAAGTAGGCTTTCACGCATTCATCCATTTTCTCATTTCTAAATAACTGTTGAGGGCTTCGCAGGTGGCTCAGTGGTAAAGAAACCTCTTGCCAAGCTGAGACACAGGTTCAGTCCTTAGGTTGGGAAGATCCTCTGGAGAAGGAAATGGCAATGCACTCCAGTGTTCTTGCCTGGGAAATCCCATGTACAGAGGAGCGTGGTGGGCTACACAGTACACTGGGTCACAGTCGGACACAACTTAGCGACTAAACAGCAACAACAATTATTATCTGTTGAGCACCTACTGTAATTAATGGGCTCTTTTCTTTAAAGAGGTTAACAGTCCAGCTTCTGTGGATTTGGAATCACTGTTAAGGACGAGAAAAGGAAAGAAGAATAGGACAGTGTGGTTCAGATCACTCTGAGGAAATACAAAGAGAATACTTGGAATGAGGCGAAGGTGGTTAGTGGAGGTTTCTCTAGTGGCCAGTTTTTTGAATGGCTCTAAAATAGTTAACAATATGCTTGGCAATCAACAGCTAGTTGTAGGCACACACACCTCATCCAGAGTGACTGTTTTTCAGGAAGGCTTTAGTTGTACAAACTCTGGGAAATCAGAGCAACATCAAAGAGCTTTCCTTGACTGAGCTCTTTGGGGTTTGCCTTGACCACGTGTCACCTAGTAATGAGTGACACAACTTACTCTGGGTCAAACTGGAAACATAAATTAGGGCAGCTGAAAAATTTCCACACGCTATGAGTGCCCTGACTTATGGGGCGCACTTTATTTCACCTAATAACTATAGGTTTATTTGAATTTCAATCAGCTGCCAAGTAAATATTGAAAGTTGACTAGATGGAGCCAAGAAAGCTCATAATTCCTGAAGGGCAATGTGGCTTTTTTCTTTCCTCCTCTTGAAAATATGGAGGTGACTTGGAAAAGAAAGAAAAAATTGAAATAAAATAAAATGTTTGTTTATAGGTTGAAGGCTACACATGACAACCCATATCCTTGTGGATGTTATAATTTTAACCCAGGAAAGAAAACACTGTAATTTCTTTTGGTGTTTTCCTTCTTGAGCTACCACTGTATCATTATTGCCCAGGTAATCCTGTGACTCCAGGAGAAAAGAATTAACAGTCACTTAATCATTAATCACCTGCCACTGGAACCGGAGACTATAAAATGTAAAGGATGAGCAGGGAGCAGATTAGCTGCAAGGGAAGGAAGGAGGGTTGTGATGCTTCTTTGATGTTAACCCTTTAATGAAGCATCTCCTTGGACCTAACTTTCTGCTCTTTCTCTGCAGCCTGGCTCCCTGGCCGTACTTGTGCAGTGAGGAGGAGAGATGTATAGGTCAAACTTGGTCATGGGAGGGGTGGGGGTGCTCTGATTTCCTGGTCTAGCTGGAGGCTCAATTCAAACATGAGGTACAAGGTCAAGTCAGGTCAATAGGAACCAGCCTAGGCAAGCAGCAGCTGCTCTATCGCCTTGAGTGCTTTTCAATTTGGAAGAACAGAGAAGAGCAGCTTCTCTCTGAATCATTGCTTTTCCAGGCTTATGAATTTCAGAACCTCTTGTACTTTCCATTGCTTTCCAAACACGGACTTGTTTCAGGCTTCCCTGCACACAGAATGCGGTGATGTGGGCAAACAGTTTTGACAAGATATGCAGCTTTGAGAAAAAGCACTTTAGGCTTACAAGGACATGCACTGTTGTTGTTGGCTTCTTTGTTGGGGGGGGGAGGGGTGCCTGTGGTGGTGGTGGGAGCTGCCACGTCGGCACCTGAATGGGAAACCCAGATCTGGTGGGGGGAGGGCTCCGCTGTGTTGGGGCCCAAATGGCCAGGGAGCACATATCCGGCATTCTCCACGGACCTTATCATCAGATTTATAACCAACAGGAGGTCGTTTTCTGTTCTGGGCTCTAGGAAAGAGAAAACACATCTCACCCAGGGCTTTTTACTCATACTTCTTACGTTTGAGTGCGCAAAACATTTATTGAACACCAGCTGTGTGCAGAGTGCTGTAGAAAGGTGAAGAAGAAATTAAAGATCATCCTTCTCTTTGAAGAGCTATTTTCTAAATTGAAACTGAAAGCTGCTGTAAATGCTTCCAAAACAGCAGAGAAAGGACAAATGAAAATTTCAACAAAGGGGAAGATTACCCTGTGTCTTTCCCCTCTGATCGTCACAGGGGCTGTGGTTTTGCAGCAGACTTTTTGTTTTCTTTTTATAAGGTTTTCTGCCACTTATTCATTTTCTGCGGGCTCCTATGGTTGATCGGATTTAGTTTCCTTCTGAGCAAGAAGGTGGGTCTAATCATTAACTTCCAGGCTCCATGCTTGTTGCCTTCAAAGAGTAACTCCTCCCACTCAGGTGGGCCCTGGTGGGGAAAGAAATCAAATGCCTTTACATGCAGGAACAGAAAAAGAGAAATGAATTTGAATTAAGCTTTTTGAATTTAAGAGAATAAGAAAATGATCTATTGTCTGCTTTTAAATTGAAGGGCTCTATTTTATAAATGTACACAGCACTTTGCAGAACACATATGACAAGTGATAAAATAAATTTCAAGAGTATGTTTTGCTCAGTGAAAGGAAAAGAATGTAGAGAGGATATCTAGATAGGGAAATGAAGAGCCCAGAGGAAAGGCAGATCCAACCTTGACGGTTTTCAAAATCCTGAAAGCAAGTTCTGCAAATCAAGGCAGTATGCAGAGCCCTGAGACAGCGTGGAGCTGTGGAAAGACCACAACTCTGGGGCGAGAGAGACCGGCGTTCCGTCTCAGACATTCCGGGTAATTGTCAGCAAGTGACTTAGCTACTTTCAGCCCCAGTTGCTTCGTTTGATTAAAAACCAAGCAACAGAAAAAAATTCTGTTTATAAGCTTTGTCGCCTATGGTATTCTGTTATAGCAGCCTGAATGGACTAAAGGAGAATCAGAAAAAGTAAGAAAATGGATTCCCACTTATGGCCTCCTGGAGGAGCATCGCTCTGCTTGACGCCTTGCTTTTGTCCCCAAGAGACCCATCTTGGATTTTGCCCTGCCAGAGCTATGACATGAGACATGTGTGCTGTTTTAAACCTCTGCATTTGTGGCAATTTGTTACAGTTGCCATAGACAGCAAATATATTCCCCTGATAATTCACAGAGGAGATAATCAATACCTTGGTTCTCAGATCCAGTCTGCTTAGGGATATATAGTTTTCAAATGGTCAGTTCTGGGAGGAGGTCAGAAGCAGACCTCCAGAATGGACAGGTGGTGACGGGTAGAGAGTTGAGGCAAGAGCATTGCCTCTGATTGCTTTCCCGAAGAGAAGTTACTTTCTTGACCCCAGTGTTTTCCCCTTTATCCTTTCTGCCTAGTCTTTCTCTGCTTGGAACTAAAGCATAAGCCTTTTCTAGAAAGGTGTGACCTTTAGGTGTACCCATTTATAGAAGTATGGTGGGTAGAGAATCACTACACTGTTACAGAAAACAAGAACCAACATGCTTTAGGATCAGCCCAGCAAAGGTTGATATACTGAGTAAAATTAGAATCAATCAATTACTATAAGAATATGAAAAGTGAATGGATTTCATGTAGTAGCTTCACCTTCAAACACAACCATTTAAGCTTATTTATTCAAATTATATGCAGTAAAGGGTACAAACCTATAAATCTACCAATGTGAATATACACTTTGAATGTCTACATCACAAGGTAGAGTTTATTCCTAATTTAGGAGTGTGCATACTAACTATATAAATATGATACGTATCCACCTTCAGGGCACAAATACATGTTTGAGTCAAAGGACAGCTTCCATTAGTCAAGGTTCTTGCATTTTTAAATGTTAGGCTTTGAGAGAAGCATGAGAAATGAAATAGCAGCCTTTGGCTTCCTAAATTTCAGATCTTCTAACAACGAGAAATTAACTGATACTGTTTAGGAAAGCAAAGGAGAAAAATAAAAAGAGCTGATTCTTAATATCTTGGGAATGAGATTCCGAGTTTCAGTCAAGAAAAATACTAGTGAAAACCCAACATTGTCTCCTCAGCATGTGCAGAGAAAGCTGCCCAGAAAGCTTTCATGTAATACAGAAAGCTATTTTTATTGTATAAAATGAAGCATAATTGTTTTGAGCATTTTCTTAAAGAGTCTCTGTAACTGAAGAAAACACAGGAAACAAGGTACCGTGTTTAGAGATATGGACAGAGCTTTAGCTCTTTCTTCCTGGTCTGGGAGTCTCTCACTTCTGCACATGCTTCAGGGGAAATAGCAGAGAAGTGATGAGTTCACTTCTTTGAAAAGAGAGAGAATTTAGGGAATCAGAACAGACAACATCTAATGTCAAAAGGTGCCACGGAAACTACCTATCACATTTAAAAGCATGTTGCTGTTTAGAGACAGGGAAAAAGTTGAAGCAAGAAAAAATTAAAGCAAGAAAATATTAAATTCAGCTATTAATATATCAGTTTTATAATTATTTCATTTAAAAGCTTGTTTTTTCCACTTTGGTGGGTTTCTCACGCTCTTTGTAATTTTTACTGAGTTAAATGTATTTATTTTTAGGACTGTATGAGCTTGTCTAGGTCACTGAGGCAATGGTTTCCAGTATGGATTCCGAAGTCTGAGAAGCTGAAGCAGGTCCCGAGATTGATTCGGTGTTTATCACTGTAGTTCATTAGGAATTTACGGAGGGATCTAAAGCTCCAGGAGTGCCCACATCGGGTTGTTTTAATCTATACTATTAATCTGGAACATTAGACTGTATTTTCCGTTGTTTCTGAGGTTACTGTTGCTATTGTTTGGATTGTTCTGGTTTTTAAGGAAGCACTTACATACTGGAAGACCCTAGATTACCCACTCTAACAATTTATTTTTACATTCTAAGCATAAAGAACAAATAAAGAGAAACATGCATTGGAGTCAGAAAAAGTAGTCACCACGATTTAAATGTGAAAGAATATCTTTCCAAATTTGGGTTCCCCAGCTCATTTGGATCTCCTTATTTTGAGACCAGTAAATACTATTTTATTTTTAATTAAGACTTATATTTAGCAGAAGTTTGTTTTTCAGCGTTCTCTTTTCCAAACAGCACATTTTTCAGTCATCATTCCTGACCATCATAATTAATGACACCAAATTTTTTCTAACAATATCAGAATATATTCTAATGTTGTTCCTTCACCATGAAAACTACTTTTTTTTACTATCTATGATGTCTTCCACAAGTTCTGAGCGTCACCTGTTGGATATGATAATACTATCCAAACTCAGTTTGTTCAGAACTGAACTTATTATCTTCCTCCCCATCCCAACCCCCTGCATTGGTTCTTCTTTTGGAATATGAGTTTACACTCCCCTCTATTCAGTTCTCCATTGTGATTCTGAGAGTCACTCTCATCAGCTCCTCCTCCTCCACAAATCCATGAACCACTGTGGATTCTAACTCCTCTTTATCACCCATTTCACTCCCTCTGATTGTCTTCAGCTCCTTGGCTGCTGTCTTAACTCAAGCCAGCATTAGTCGTGCCTACGTTCCTTTCATCATCTGCTTATTTCCCAAGTCTCAGTCTCACCCCCTTTTATCCTATCATCCACCTTGACGTCAGACAGATCTTTCTAGTATGCAAATGACATCACATCACTCCTATTTCCAGTCCCTCTGTGGCTCCTCATTGCCTGTACGACTGACTGTTCAGATTCCTTTACAGAGTAAACAAGGCTCTTTAGGATGTGACCTCCATCTATTTTTCCAGTTTAGCTTCCGCTACTCCTGCCCCTATATGTCAACAGAGCCATCCACATGGTTTGGTTTACCAGTCTCTGAGAGCACCTGCCAATATATGCCCTTGGGCCTCTGCAGTTGCTATTCCCTCTGCTTGGAACAATACTCTCCCACCCTGTCACCTCCAGGGAGATCTCCCCTTTAATGTCATCATTGGACTTAATTAATATATTTTGCCTTCAAAATACATTTTCCACATCTGTCTTCTCAACCCGTTGATTATATTTTAAAAGTTTTATCATTTTGTCTTTCTCCTTTAAGTTTTCAATCCACTTGGAATTCATTTGTGTCTAATGTGTGATATCAAGTTTCGACTTTATTTTCTTCCCTATCAGTTCAGTTCAGTTCAGTCGCTCAGTCATGTCTGACTCTTTGTGACCCCATGAATCGCAGCACGCCAGGCCTCTCTGTCCATCACCAACTCCCGGAGTTCACTCAAACCCATGTCCATTGAGTCAGTGAATAAGCAATTGTTTGGATAGCATTTATTTCCTCATTGATCTACAATGCTACTGTTTATAACTCAAGTTTATATGTAGGTGTTTACTTCTTGATTCTATATTCCATTCCTTTATTTTTCTTTATGTGCACTTTTTCTACACTGTACTAATTAATGTAACTTTATAATATTTCTTGATATCAGACAGGGCAATTCACCCATCTTATTCTTTGTCCAAAAGGAGACTCGGTATACATATGTCCCCTCCCTTTGGAACCTCCTTCCCACCTCCCACCCCTTCCCACCCTCCAGGTTGTCCCAGAGCACCAGGTTTGAGCTCCCTGCATCATACAGTAAATTCCCACTGGTTGTCTATTTTACAACCTATGCCTGATTCATGTTGATGTATGGCAGAGGCTAACACAATATTGTGGGGCAATTGTCCTCCAATTAAGAAGCAAGAAAAAAAAGAAAAGAAAAAAGGAAAGGAGACTTGGCAATTCTCAACCCTTGATTTTCCACACAAAGTTTAGAATCAGCTTGTTGAGTTTCACCAAAAACATTTAGAAAGTGATTAGAATTGCCTTTAGTCTGTAGATCAATCTGAGGAGAAATGACATCTTTATAATATTCAGTCATTCTACCCATGAACATGGCATGTTTCTCAACTTTTAAAAAATCTTTGATGTTTTCCAATCAAGTATTATAATTTCCTCTGTAGGAATATTGCAAATCTTAATTTATTAATATACTAAAGTTTGGGTTTTCTATATGTGTTATCATATTATCTGTGAATCATCGTAGTTTTCTTTCTTCCTTTCAAATCCCCTTTATTTTTTCCCAAGATCTCGATATGCTGTTAAGTAGAAATTGTCGCAGTGGAAAGCTTTATCTTATTCTTCATCTGTTAAAAATGAAGAGGCCTTCTGTTAAGATTTTCTTTGTGCTTGGCTTTCTGTAACTTGAATATAATATGCCTAGGTGGTTTTTTTTTTTTTTTTTTTGGTTCATTTGTTTGTTTTTGGTTCAGTTTTGTTTCTTTTTTTGTCTTGTTTTGGCTCAGTGGTCTTTGAGCTTCTTGGTTCTATGATTTGGTGTCTATCTGTCATTAATATGAAAAATTCTTGGCTATTATCACTTTTAACTATTTCTTCTGCTTCATTCTCACTTACTTTTTCCAGTATTTCTGTTATGTATTTGTTACACCTTTTGAAGTTTGTTCCATGGGTCATGAACGCTCTGTTCTATTATTTCTTTCTGTTTTCTCTTTGCATCTCATTTTGAGAAGTTTCTATGGACCTGTTTTCCTCCAGGTTTGCTAATTCTTTCCTCATGCATGTCAAGTCTACTGAGGAATCCAAAGGCATTCTTGGTTTCTTTTACTGGGTTTAAAAGTTATAGCATTTCCTTTTTATTCTTATTTAAGGTTTCGATCTCTTTACTTACATTATCCATTTGAATCTCCATGTTGTTTACTTTAGAGCCTTTAACATATTAATCTTAGCATTTAAAATCCCTTGTTTGATAATTCTAACAGCTGTGCCTATCTGAGTCTGGTGTCTGGTTCTGATGATTGCTTTATCTCTTCAGATTGTGGTGGTAGGATGGTGGAGTTTTTTTTTTTTTTTCCCCCTTGCCTTTTGGCATCCTTATAATTTGTTGTTGTTGTTGTAAGCAGGACATATTGTATTAAGTAATAGCAACTAATTTAATAGGCCTTTAGTGTGAGGATTTATGCTTATCTTACTAGGAGATGACTGTGTTTAATGTTCGCTGTAGCTATGGCTCCAGAGGGCTTCCCTGGTGGCTCACTGGTGAAGAATCTGCCTGCAATGTGGGAGAAAAGGGTTTGATCCCTGGGTCAGGAAGATCCCCTAGAGAAGAAAATGGCAACCCGCTCCAGTATTCTTACCTGGACGATTCTATGGACTGAGGAGCCTGGGTTCCTACAGTCCATGTGTTCACTTTGGACACGACTGAAGTGACTGAGCACCCACGGCTCCAGAAGCTTCAGATTCCTCTAGCATCCTGCCTTTGTCTCCTGTCTTTGCTGTGGGTCTTCCCTAAGTACTGCTCCCCAGAGTAGTATGTTTTATATACTACTACATTTTACAGTAGTAAATGTTTTACAATTCTTTTAGCTCTAATCCATTATTATTATACTGAAGCCCTGTGTGTGTGGTGGTACCGGTGAGAGAGGCAGAGCATTGCATACTGATTAACTCTGAGTCTTTTAGTGAACCTGTGTCCAGTGACTGTGGTCTTCACAATTGTTTCTGCTCCTCTTACAGTGGTTTTCATTCATTTTCCTTGTCCTATCCTGTCTTCCCCCATGGTAGCATTTCAAAACTGCTTCCCTGAAGCCCTATTCCCTGTTCACTATAGTTTTTGTTTTTTATTCCCTCTAGTGAGACAGAAGGGCTGAAGGTGGCTGGAATGGGGAAAAATTCTTGACCCCTAGGATAAGGTTGGTGTTGGAGAAGACTCCCGAGAGTCCCTTGGACTGAAAGGAGGTCCAATCAGTCCATCTTCAAGGAAATCAGTTCTGAATTTTCATTGGAAGGACTGATGCTAAAGCTGAAACTCCAATACTTTGGCCACCTGATGCAAAGAACTGACTCATTTGAAAAGACCCTAATGCTGGGAAAGACTGAAGGTTGGGAGGAGAAGGGTGAGGAGAAGGACACAGGATGAGATGGTTGGATGGCATCCCCAACTCAATGGACATGAGTTTGAGTAAGTTCTGGGAGTTGGTGGTGGACAGGGAGGCCTGGTGTGCTGCAGTCCATGGGGTTGCACAGAGTTGGACATGACTGAGTGACTGAACTGAGGATAAGGTTTCAGAATCATGCTAAGGCAAAGTCCTTTGCCTTGAAGCTTAAGCCTCTTTAGTGGAGATGTCTCTGAAAATGTCTTACAAGGCTAACTCTTCCCCTCCCCTTACCAGAGACACAAGGGACTCCCTCCGGTTCTCAGATCTTGAAGTGAGAACCTGTTGGAGTTCCTGGAAGAAAAGCCTGTGAAAATCTGGGGGGCCAATTGAAGACAGTGGCCCCAGGAGTTTCTTACTCTCACAATAGTCCACACTCAGCCTTCTGTCAAAATTACCATTTAATTGTTCCCATCAGTTTACAGATCAGCGGTAGTGAGGTGGGTCTTGGTTGCGGTCATCTTTCTGATGTGCCTCCCTTCAAGTTTGAGGGGCAGCAGTTTGTCTGACAACTTCAATTATCTTTCAATTATCTGATAGAAACAATTTTTTTTTTTTCATTTTCAGTTTGTCCACCTGTCCACCTTTTCCTGATTGTAAAGATGGGAGGGAGGGACAACTTCCAAGCTCCTTCCTTATATCTTGAAGCTGAAATCACAGGTCTTATTATTCTTGATAGAAGCTGAATTAATGATACTGTATTTGTATGCAGTGATTAATTAAGCTTATTAATATTTGGGGATTTTTGAAGCAAAGAGTCTCATGAACAAGATCGGCCTGTCATTTTCCTTTCTCTTACTGTCCATGTTTAGTTTTAGTAACTAGGCTTTATCAAATCACCAAAGTGAGTTGTCCTCTTTTCTGTGCTGTTTTTCTATACTCTGGAATTGTATATATAAGATTGGA
This sequence comes from Tragelaphus eurycerus, assembly GCA_935064755.1. Lineage (NCBI taxonomy): Eukaryota > Metazoa > Chordata > Mammalia > Artiodactyla > Bovidae > Tragelaphus > Tragelaphus eurycerus. Next base: position 1,817,327 of record CAKXYN010000014.1, read on the forward strand.
ATTATTTTTTCCCTGAAAGTTTTGGAGAAATTGCCTGTAAAATTGTCTGGGCCCGTTTTTTTCTTTGTGGGAAGATTTTAAACTCTACTGCAGTGTCCTTTCTGGTTACAGTAGTACTCAGTTGTTAATATGTTCTTGAGTATGTTTTGATAAGTTATTGTTTTCTAGAAATTTGTTCATTTAGTCTAAGTCTTCAAATTTATGGGCATAAAATGATTCACTGCATTTTCCTGTTAGTGTATCTACCATTTCTCTGTTTTGGTATCTTGTCCCTATAGAGTGAATCATCTTTGGGCTGGAGATAATTTCTTCAGGAAACTCCTGATAGCCCAATATGTGATTAGGTCAGGGCTGGTTTTTAGAAGGGCTTCCCTGGTAGCTCAGCTGGTAAAGAATCTGCCTGTAATGTGGGAGACCTGGGTTTGGTCCCTGGTTTGGGAAGATCCCCTGGAGGAGGGCATGGCAACCCACTCCAGTGTTCTTGCCAGGAGAATCCCCATGGACAGAGGAGCCGGGCAGGCTGCAGTCCATGGGGGCTCTATTACCTGCTACTCTATAGATAGGGTCATCTGTTACCAACTCTTAAGAATCACATCGCCCTCCAATCATCAGTCATTCTTTGGCATACTTTGGGCCTTGGCCTATGCTTTATCTGTGTCTACAGATTTCAAATGTCTTTAATAATTGGATCTTTTTGATGTCTTAACATTTGATTACGATCTCTGCAGCCAATCTGGCTATATTCTGTGTGCAGCTATCCAACTCAGAGGCTGCATTTAGACACAGCCTGTGAATCCAAAGCAACATGAGCAAAGTTCTAGTCACGCCATAGTTTGTGGCTGCCAAAACGTGGACACGGAAGCAGTTATTTTAAAACTTGATAAGCAACACAGCATTTTGGAGAATTGTGGAATAAAATGAATGTTTCTTGTTGCCCAGTTGGAAAAGCGTTTGCATGATTACTTACATCCTGAATGTTGAATGCCCTTTATGTGGTCATAGAATATATGTTTTGGGTAAGAATTCTCTTTAAGGGCATAATTTATTTTAGGTAAGATAATTTTTTCAAGTAAGATTTAGATTCTAGGGACTTTTCTCTGTTTAGTACTTTATTCTGGTGAGATTTAGTAATCTTTTGTTAAAAATGAGAATATATTCAATTTTTACATTTTAAATATAATTTATATAAAAATGTAAACTATGGATCAATCATATATTTAGATTCCTAGGTTCCTTTATATAATATTCTTGTATTACATTTTTTGGGGGTATAATTTATACACAAGTTAAATTGGGAAGTTGGAAACTTCTTCAGTGTTCATGTAATGTTTAATTTAAATTATTTCCAACCACAGCCCAAGTCTCATGCTGCTATGGACAATCTGTGTTTCTTGGTATATGTTCCAACATTTTATTTAACAAAATAGAAATAGAAGAACAAATATAAAGGCAGCAAATGTGAAGTATAGCTAGAAGGCTTTGACAGTCATAACAGCGAAGCTACTTCATCTTCACAGCATTTGATTCAGGGACATTGTAACTCAAGAGATTTCATCTTTGAGCATTTAATTCTGTAATTTAAAGAACAACTCAAAACAACAAAAAAAGGAGAAATGTCCAGCTCAATCCTCACACAATAAATCCAAAACTATGAAGTGACATTAGCTCTAGCAAATGCAGTCTTGATTTGATTCTGATTATTTTAGAACCTCTTCTTGATCCTCCAACCAACATGCTCATTTAGTCAGATTCAAGGATATTAAGTCAGCTTGGAAAAATAATTTTTAATGATTAAAAATATATGCTACAGTGATAAAATATGATGCCGATACCCTGAGATTATAGGATATACATTTATGAATGAAGTAAAATATGTAAAATGCTAAAATTACCCTTTATTTAGTGATAAAATAGACATTAACTACTAGAAAAAAACTGTTAGATAATAAAAAAATTGACTAAGGCAAATAGTCTATTTTATAGTCTCTTTGCATAGATTCCTTAGAAAACAGTAACTGTTAATGGATTATTGGAAGGTGCATCTCAGGGAAGCAAGAGTAAGGGGAAAATATTAGGGAGGCAGGGAAGGAGAAGTCCAATGTGATGCATCAACAAAGGGAATGGATTTTGATCCTTAGGTCACGTGGAATGATGCTGGAGAGGCTGTGCAGAACACTGTATCTTGGGAGAATCTTCTGCAGAGGTGTGGGCATTCATCCGAGCTCTTACGTATCGCTTGTATTTTATTTATCTAAATCAAAGAAACTAACTCCTGGAGACTTCTGAACAGCTGTTGAAAAAGCTAGGTTTCTCTTTGTCCATTGCGGATGTCCCTGGAGGTTCCCTTTGCTTTTCCACCAAGGGAATGGCCTATCCCTTTGCTAAGGTAGCTCCTAGGAGAAAGCAAGAAAAGCAGCAGAAGCTCTGGGGAGGTGGCTGGAGGGAGAAGGCAGGATATGAATGGTGCTTCATTTGGGTTTGTTACTAGGATATCTGTGAAAGGAGTGTGTGAGTGTGTGCATGTGTGTGTGTTTGTGCAAGGGACACATTCAAAGTTATACATGGGTGTGATTTCCCAACAGGGATCTATTAACTAGGGCTATGATTAAATGGAAGAGTAAAGAGTATATTGTCGCTCTAAAAGAGCTTGTTACAGAGCCTATAAGGGGAACTCAAATCATATCAGAGTTGAGAAGCCTTTAGATGTTTGCATGGGAGCAAGGGAGATTTCAGTGTCAAAGTTTCTGGGTGGCACTGTTGGCATAAAACTAGAAGAAGTGTAGCTGAGAGACAGCTATACTGATATGAGGTCTTTGAGCATCCTTTTGAGACAACTGACCTGTGGCAATAGCTTGAGAAGATGTAGCTGAAGGAAAATTCAAATAGGTATTGGGGCAGCCACCACAGCCCTCCCCAGGGTCTTAGTGGACAGAAGTGTAGGATCTATTTCCACTTAGTCTATTTTACACTCATTTCTAATGATTGGTTCCTTAAACTGGTGTATATTCTTCATCTCCTCATCTGTAGAAATTTAAGTCTTCTTAGAACCTTAAAGAAATGGAAGAGATTCTTAAGGCTCATCCATCAGCAAGAACAAAGTCTCCATCAGAAGTAACATGTGGAGGTGTCAGAGCATGGGGAAATTGGGAAGAGTTAATAATGAATGTAGTGTTGTTAAAAAGGCAGTCTACTGGTTGACCCAACGGAAAATTTTTGTTTTATCTGTCTAGTTTCTGTCATGTAGACATATTTGATACCAGGAACGATATTTGGAAGCAATATTGTAGGTGGAAGGATCCTTTGTATTTAAGACTCGCTCTGTTTAGAATGATTCTGGAAAATTTCTCAGATGTTTACATTTGGCTGTCTGCTTTCTACCTTAAGAGGATGAGACCAACCAGGTGGATGATGAAGCTTAGTCATGGGAAGACAAGCCTTCTTGTGTGCCATTTCTGAATTCTCTCTTCAGATCTTTTTTATATTTTCAGCATGTATTAGATAATGGCCAACCATCATTGTCATCCAATATGCTTATTAACTATTCATCTATAAAACTTTGAGATTCTATGTTATCTTACTGAATTATAGGTCTGCTTGTGGAAGCTAATTTAGAATATAGTTTTGTTCTTGTGCCCACTGGTAAATTTAATAGTCTATATTTAATGCAATCTATTAAATAATAAAGGGCTTCCTGGGTGGCTCAGTGGTAAAGAATCTACCTGCTAATGTAGGAGAAATGGGTTCAATCCCTGAAGAAGGAAATGGCAATCCACTCCAATATTCTTGCCTGGAAAATTCCATGGACAGAGGAGCCTGGCAGGCTCTCCATGGGGTCGCAAAGGAGTCAGAAATGACTTAGTGACTAAATAGCAACAATAATTAAATAATAAAACAAGTTTAAATAAGACTTTTTCAAGAGTCACATGTTAAAATGTTTTGGTGAAAAATTTTGGAGGGTACACTTATTTATCTTGTTGTAAAATATTTCTTTAAAGTCAAGAAAAAGATAGTTGTGGATGAATGTGGATATATTTTCACCAATTGTCTCCATAATTGCAAAATGTAGTTTAGAAGTGCAAACTCCAGTAATGTGAGTGAACCACCAGGCTTTCAGAGGCAACATTTCAAGCATCCTAGCATTACCAAATCACAGACATCACCATTTTGAAATTCAAAGAATACTTTTGGATTATGGTGGTAATTATTTGTGAAAATAATAGTATCCATTGAATGCATGGTAAACTGAGAAGTATTCTCCTTCCCATTGCTCATTCAAACCTGAATAGATCTTCTCTGCCTTTTGGATGAAATATGGGTTAGGTCCCATTATTTTCCCAGTAACTCCTAGAAAATCAAAAGCCTTCTAGTCCCTTTAGTCATAAAACCAATTCTCTTCAAGTCTCATGTGATAGCAAAACTTTATATTTCCCATCAGATTAAATCTTCTGTCCTCCTCCAGCTAGGACTTATATAGGTTGGACGTTTGCAGGGGCGGGCAGGTATGAAGAAAACCCTCTGTTCTAATAGTTTATTTCTTCTCTCACAACCTACCCCTTTTAGCTGCCTCTGTTTCCTCCAGGGTTTTGAGGGGGATGGGAGAGAGGGAATAGGCAGGAAATACCTTGGCCTGGTACTAGGGTCTCTGGGCTTAGTGGTTGTTGGAGGCTGACTCTTGAAGGGGGCGCTTTAAAGTGTCTCTTTGATATCATCCCTATGGGCACACCTGAGTAAACTTCCTGTGACTTGGGTAATGAATCTTCCAATTTCTAGCCGACTATTTTTAATTTTCACCTCAGCCTCAGGGCGTGCAGTAGTCCATCACCTTCATCCCTGAGAGAGTCTTAACACCCTTTCATGAAGCCCTTTTGGACACAATTTACAATGGTTCCAGGCTGGCTCTCTCCTTCATGTCCAACATCTGGTTCATGTAAAGCGCACAGCTTTGCTTCTACTGCCTTGTTTGTTATCACAGTTTACGTCCAGTACAGTTTTCTTTGTCAGCTGCCATTAGCCGCTTTGGCCAGTTTCTCCCTGGTAGACTTTTTTCTGTGTGATTCAATTAGCAATTCACTGAGTCCCTAAGCTCTAGGAGGAGACAGGCCAAGCTCTTCCACCAAAAGGGACAGGAAAGCAGCCTCCTTCCTGTCCCCACCGTTGCCCCCAGGCAGTGGCAGGAAAAAGGCCATTGAATTTCAACACCTTTCTCTAGAGATATTTTCTTTAATGGCCTTTTCAATCTCAAAATTTTTATACCCTCAGTGGGTGGGTTAAGGGTCATAAAAAAATTGGCTTTAGCTACTTGTTTTTTGCAAGTCAAAATGCATATTGCTTACACCCATAAGGAGCACAACACTTCAGCCTGGAAAGCCGGAATATATGCCTTCTCTGTTCTCTGATTCATACCAGAGACTGGAAGTGAAATGGTCCACTTTTAACATTTTAGTATATAAAGTAGAACCAAGCTAAGAAATGCATAATTATTCATATTTTCTGTTCATTATGTGTAGATTTAGTAAAAATTGTGTTCAGAAGTATTAAAATCCATCAATAGAACAAAAACAGAACAGAGTGACCTAACACTGTGTTTGTATGTCTTGCTGTATTAACAACTCAGGTTCAGTTCAGTTCAGTTCCGTCGCTCAGTTGTGTCCGACTCTTTGCGACCCCATGAATCAGCACACCAGGCCTCCCTGTCCATCACCATCTCCCGGAGTTCACTCAGACTCACGTCTATCGAGTCAGTGATGCCATCCAGCCATCTCATCCTCTGTCGTCCCCTTCTCCTCCTGCCCCCAATCCCTCCCAGCATCAGAGTCTTTTCCAATGAGTCAACTCTTCGCATGAGGTGGCCAAAGTACTGGAGTTTCAGCTTTAGCATCATTCCTTCCAAAGCAATCCCAGGGCTGATCTCCTTCAGAATGGACTGGTTGGATCTCCTTGCAGTCCAAGGGACTCCCAAGAGTCTTCTGCAACACCACAGTTCAAAAGCATCAAGTCTTTAGTGCTCAGCCTTCTTCACAGTTCAGCTCTCACATCCGTACATGACCACAGGAAAAACCATAGCCTTGACTAGACAGACCTTTGTTGGCAAAGTAATGTCTCTGCTTTTGAATATGCTATCTAGGTTGGTCATAACTTTTCTTCCAAGGAGTAAGCATCTTTTAATTTCATGGCTGCAGTCACCATCTGCAGTAAAATCATGTCTAATAATAAATAATGGCTAAATAAAAACTGTTAAAATTAGTTTCACTTATTCATGTATCCTCAAACACTTATAGAACTCTATTATGGAGCAGGCATGATGCTAGAGAGGAAAAAAAATATGAACATGAGGGTCCTTATCCTTGTGGAGTGGGACTAGGCAGGGATACAAGGTGAGAGCAGAGGTGTCTGTGGGCATGGAGTTGGAAAAAGACCGTTAGCTGAATAGATGAATCTGGAAAGCAGGAGACAGACTTGGCCTAGAGTTACAGAGCTGGACTAACTGAATGATGATCTTTAAGAGGAAAAGCTAAAAAGCAACCAAATGAAATGTTTCCTTGCCTTTTCTTGGAAATGACCTACATAGGCAGGACCCAAGTAGAAGTCAGGTTGGAACCTGTGGATTTTCCTTGGAAATAGCTACTGATAGATTCTCAGGCCACTGGCAGCATAAAAATGACTTCACATCACTTTTTCTTTGTAATTTTTAGAATGAGAAGACTCATTTGAATTCTAATTTGCAATTCTAAAACTTACCTCCCCTTCCTCTGGCTGCAAAATTGGGGCCAGTCATGGTTCATGAAAAGCCCATCTTCCTATAGAAATTGAGTACTTTAGATACACCTTGGAATCCGTAACTTGTTACATATTGACACTTGTATAGGAGAAGGTGTCTCTTGGTGTCAGTCTCTTCCCAGTTCTTAGAGGGAAATGCCGGGTAGCAGAACAGCCAGGGCTGGCAGAGCCGAATGGGCTGTGTACGTGGGGTACTTGTGTGCCATGGACTGTCCACACCAGCTGTTTATGTTCATTTGTCCCCGAGATCACTGAGTTTTGAAGTGGATGAGTTTTTTCCACAAATGAACACCTAACAGGCTTTTCAAAAACTTTCAGAGGGCTCCTGGATCTCTTGAAGCCCATCCCTGAACCTCCTTTTGCGTACTATAAAAATAAAAGAATAGGTTCTCATAAAAGGAGGCTTCTATAACTACATCCAAGAGAAAAGGATGCTAGAATTGTAAGTGATAAAATTTTAAATACGTATTTGTCTAAGACATACAGATAAAAGTATGCAAAAAGGAGTGGTTTCCAGAAAAAGAACTAGATGGAAAAGATAGATCCATGCAAGGTCAATGTATCCATTTAAAGGATACCATAGAAAAAAAATAACTTCACTTGTAAATGAAGCAGGAAAAAATGAAATAACTCCTTTAAAATTTCTTTCTCTAACAAGAAAGGTAAACAAAAAGAAGTTAGTCAACCAGGAAGTACTGGCGATATCACAAGAATAACCATTTCCCATGGGTGAATAAGGAAATTCTTTTAAAAATATTTAAGAATTATAAATAGGTCCGAATAATGAAATTAAGAGAACTGGCTATTATTCTAATATAACCACTAATAATTGTTTTTGAAAGTGGACTTTAGAGGCTGGTGATTGAGATTCATGTAAAATACCTGTATATTATGTTGATAATATACATATATACCATTTTATGTTCTCCAATAGCTTAATCTTTCATTTACCAGTGCTTCCTCCTAGAAAACCAATATTATTGTCATTGATAATGAAAATACTGTCACCCTGGCATAACGGTACTGTGCAAATTTTCCTTTGTTCTGTCTAGCCCTAATGAATATGGAAGGCATTAAAGTAGCATTGGAAACAAAGGGTTACTGCCCAGATGTGAGCTCGAACGAACATTAAAGTGTACGGACATATTCCAGAAGGAACATTAAAATGTGACAACTTGGATGAGAAGCAAAACCAAGGGAACCTAGCATGTCTGACAGATAATTTCAGTAAATTGAAATACAAATATTTGTTAAAAAGTAAATGTAACCTTGAAATCTTGGAACCTGGAGGGGAAATTAGACTGGTGCCTAGATTCTAAGCAGTTCATCCCATTAGTGTGGGTGGTTTCAGAATCTGAACATTTTAGGGAGATGTTTCCACACTAAACACTGTGGGAGGTAGGTGGTATCTAGGAGAGAATTGGTAGTGGTTTCTACAAATGAAGATATCCAAGTGTAGACCGATGATGCAGTCCATGGGAGGCCTGTTGCAAAGGAGACAGTGACATGACGAATCTTAAGTGGGGATAATCTGATAGTGAATCTGATATCTATCAGTATTTTGCCTATAAAATGGAAAGAATGAACAAGTGTGTTTCTAGTCTGATGTGAACCAAAAGATTAGTCACACTTCTGAAAATTCCTAAATACTAGAATTTGGTATTTAAAGCAACATATCTTGGTATTTGTCAAACAAGATGAGATAGATTATGAATGTTTATCTTGAACGCCAACTGTCCAAACTGAAACTAGAAACATCTGTCAAATGATTTTCATTCTACTTTTTAAAGCTATTTTTTTCTGCTTTAGTTTTTTCCAAAAACCATGTGACAGAACGTCAATAAGAAAATTCTTGATATAACACCAGGAACACTGGACTTCTTAAAGTTGCTGTAGGGCTTGGAGTCAACTAATTTTGGGTTCCAATATTATGATTGGGGATTTCCAGATGAAAATCTTTCTCTAAGCACTCTAAACTCTCTGTATAATTTTTTGATGGCTATGATGAATGAATTTTATCAAAATGACCTTGAAATGTATATTTACTAAGCAAATTGCACCAGACATACTTGATAAATTGAAGAATCTCTTCTTTTTAACCTTAAACCCAATCATCAAATGAGAAATAATGACCATCAACACCTTGCTAAAATGTGTTTGACAATCAATTTACATTTAATATATCAGTAAAATGTTTATTGAACATATAAAATTAAAAATAACAAAATTGAACATATTGGTTTTTAAAGATCTTGACATGTTAAGTAGTCTTTTGTTGAGTTTAAAAACTTGCAGTGATTTGATAGACTGTTTCAAGTTTTTCTTAAACAGAAGCATTGCCCAAGTTTCACCAAAATAACTCTATAACATTAATCCATGTAATAGTGAATGAACCATTCCCCTTAAATTGGAATTATTGTTTAGTCACCAGGTCGTGTCTGACTCTTTTGCAACTCCGTAGACTATAGCCCTCCAGAATCATCTGTCCATGGGATTTCCTGGGCAAGGATACTGGAGTGGGTTGCCATTTCCTTCTCCAGGGGATCTTCCTGACCCAAAGATTGAACCCCAGTCTCCTGCATTGGCAGGCTGGTTTTTACCACTGAGCCACCAGGGAAGCCCGGTGTAAATTGAAATACTACTTGTCAAATATAAACAATGAATAAAGCCCAATATATACTAACTGGCAAATGCTTTTCTTTTGCTCCTCTGTTATTGAAATACAGAATTGCAGCCAACCTGTACAAAATTCCAGAAAAAGCACAAAGCAACATGTGGTTCTTCAAAGGGAACATGGGGCCCAGATTGCCCACAGCATGGTGGTAATCTGACCTCTCTTTTCCCTGGTGTTTCCAGCTAGGGACTGTCCCAATGCTGCTGCTGCTAAGTTGCTTCAGTCATGTCTGACTCTGTGCGACCCCATAAACAGCAGCCCACCAGGCTCCCCCGTCCCTGGGATTCTCCAGGCAAGAACACTGGAGTGGGTTGCCATTTCCTTCTCCAATGCATGAAAGTGAAAAGTGAAAGTGAAGGCGCTCAGTTGTGTCCGACCCTCAGTGACCCCATGGGCTGCAGCCCACCAGGCTCCTCCGTCAATGGGATTTTCCAGGCAGGAGTGCTGGAGTGGGGTGCCATTGCTATCTCCAGACTGTCCCAATAGAGTTTTAAAAATACGGTATCTGTTGAGATGTAGAGTTGTAGAAACAGTCAAATATTAATAGAAGATTTTGCAAGTCAGTCTTGGACCTCCTGATGTGAAGTGGTGACTTTTGAGCTCCAGGCTGACTTGTTGCTGATTCCAATTCTTCAATAATTAAAATGGGGACTTTTAAACCTTCTTGCAGTTAAGCCTCTCTGTACTTCCCTGCATGTATTAATCAACTGTTATGAGTGCCCCTCAAAGCAAATGTTCTTCCTCTTTTGAGTGTTTTTTCTTCTTTAAGAAGAGAAAGATCACTGAGCAAGATTATGAAAAAATTAAATTCTTTTCATGGAATTATTTTTATACCTTCGGAGTAACAGGAGGTGGTTAATTCTGAACATTTATCTGAAACTTTACACCAGCTTTGCCCAGGGCGAATTTGCAAATCTTCTCTCATGCCATTGGGTCTGACTGAGGAGATTCCGTTTGCAGAACCATATGTGCAGTAACCGGTCGTTGGGGTCACCCTGGCAACCACACTGTCTCCTCATTCCAAGCCACACTGGTGCTTTGCCAGTGAGAGGGACAAAATGGAGAAGCCTAAAATGATGTAGAGAAGGGGAAAGAAGATGAGAGAGAATTTTGAAATCGAGTGAGCCGATTTCATATCCCTCTAGGAGTTTTATTCAAAAGAAGGTGATCTAATCAGAAGTGGAATAGTCATTCACTCTTCCAGGGATAGAATAATAGAATGTATTTCTGTGGTGGTTTGTAATTAGAGGTAAAATTTGGGTAAACCAATATAAAAGGTTCAGAGTAAATAGTATATCCAGCACAGAAATCTAAACTCTACTCGATTTAAAGGATTTGTTGTCCAGGAGTAGGAAGAGTGATTTATCTCGCGGGAGCATTGTGTACAATACCTTAAGAAAGAGCCCTCAATTTGGCATGTCCCTCTCATGCCATTTGCCTTCTGTCTTGATATGTGTTTCTGTTCCCTTTCTTTTTCTTCTGTGAAGTGCGGAACAAAAAAATACCTGAAGGATAGCACTTAGAAGTCAAAGAGAAAAATCTTAAAACATATACAAAAATAAAAATAGTTTTCTTTTCCTTGATGGTGATCGGGACAAATGGTAAACATATTGTGGTGCTGAGAAAATACAGCTTCACCTCTCACTTTGGCAATTTTGCTTGTTAACACAAAATAGCAGCCGTAGGAGAACCTAATTACCAATGCTGAGTCCCATTCATTACTGAGCAGGAGCTAGTCTTTGGGTCTAAGGATGAGATTGTTGGTATTTCTGATTTTTCACAGAGAAGGACATCTTCTGCAGACTGTAAAAGATCCCTTAGATCAAAAGGAAAAGCACAAGAAACTATGGGAGACTATGGGTCTAGTCAAATAGCAGTCTAAAAATTCCTGTCAGCATTCGAGTTGAAGGCATATATGCAGTCAGAATTAGAGCTGTGTCAGTCACATGTTTATTTTAAAAGAGAATAACCTAAAATATTTGTGTCTACCCAGATGTAAGCTCTGCTCTTTGCATTACCAAAAGGCCCATCAGCATCCTGTCAATGGAATATCTGAAAACACATGGGACTCGTTGCAACGTTTATTTGTGTTGAAAGCTGAACTGATACTGCTGGTAATGTTAATGATAACAAATTGGGTTTGAAAAAGGTTGTATTTCAGTGACTTTTGTCCTGGCTGAAATGCCGGGACGAGGTAAAAAAAAATTTTCAGCATGAAATTATGATGTACCCTTTAAAAATTAAGGTTTGTGTGTCTATGTGTGTTAGAACTGGAGTAATGTCCCCACCAATTCTAAAAGCATCTTCTGGCTCTGACCTTGTCCCCTGACTTCCAGAATTTGGGGAGGACAGAAGAAGGATTTGGAAAGAATGGAAAGAAAAGAACAGGAGGGGAAGCAGTAAGTTCGGGTCGAGGGTAGAAGTAAGGGAGTGCGGTTAAGTCTCCCCATACCTCCACACCCTCTTGCTCACCACCCACCACATCAAATGATAATGATCTGGAGAGAAGAGGCTGGGGAAAGAAATAAAAAACCCAGACCCAGAAAGGTCACACAGAATGCTGAGTGGCTTATCAGTATTAGGAATAACCTGAATTTTGGTTCCTGTACAAGTCAAAAGCACCTATAACCCACAATTCTTTACATAAAATTCCTTGGCAGTTGCTACTGCAAATCTCCTGGTCTTTTCCTGTCTCTAAGAAACAATATGATAAAGGCAACTGCTGTCAATCATGGAAGGCTGCCTCAAGGTTATTCCAGGTCAGATCTGGAAACCCAAGGATCAGTGAGTGAGGTGTTGATGGCAGGGTGGGTGGGAAAGATGAATGGAGGGAGCCTGAAATTTACAAACTGCTGTCACAGGAGGATTAGGGCTAAAAGGAGGCATAAATTTGGAAGTCAGAGTTGAAGGAAGATCAGGAAGTGCAAGACTAAAGGAAAAATGTGTTGTAGTTTTATTAGAGAAAGGTTCATTAATTTCAACACTCGGCTAAAAGAGGTTTAACTTTATAGTAAGCACAATTGTTCCACATAACACACCAAATTAATATTCTACCTTCCTATAGCACTTCTCCTTTATCTTACACAACTTGGCTGTTTCATGACATCCTTTTAGTTTCTCTGAGTTACGTTTTCGAGTCCATCTCAACTGTTTGATACTTTTATATTTGGAATTAAATTCCCTGTTCATCACAACAGATTGGATGTTATTTAAAAGGATGGCAGTTCAGTCAGGAAAATAGGTACTTTTAACAGAGAGAAGTGAATTAGGCTGAACATAAAAGTAGAAGAAACAGAGGTCAGCCACATCTTTTAGCTTTCTGTTTTCCCACAGTCCTTCCTGCTCAGAATATTCCAGCATATCATCATCAAGTATTGAAATGCTTGTCTCATACCCATCTTAAAGTTTTTCAACATATTTTGACAAATTAATAAGTTTATACTGAACTGTCTTGATTTACTTTTATCTTAATACAAGGATGATTCTTTTTTTTTTTTCTTTTGGCCCACAACTTACAAAATACACTACCTGTTCTTTCAAATAGTGAATTATATTTCTAGTGATTAAAAGAAGAGGTATTTATCATCTCTCTTCCTCCTCCATTAAACAGTCGTCAGGGTTATTCAATGACAGTTATGAATGGGGGTGTATAATTGATGCAGTTTGATATTTCTATTTTTAGTGTAAAACACACCTCAACAGAATGTCTTAATGTTCAGTAACTTAATGGAAGAATTATCAACCAGATGCGTCCCCATCCAGCTACTACAGCACCTCCATTGTTTTAGAAGGTTTGAAAGCATCAGAGATACAATTTATGCAGCTAAACCTAACCAGTCATCCTGTGGGACCGAAACAAGTGAAATAACATTGACAATAGAATGAAAAAGTCTAAAATATATATAAGGCATCATTCATATTTTTCTTTAGTTTCGTATGGATAGCATTATAATCAATCTATTTGAAATACGCAGTAGATCATTTCTCTCAAGTTATTGCAATTAAATGGGACCATGAAAATGGAAAGTCTAGAACTGACTTAGAATTTTTTTCAGTTTACTGAATGAATGTCAGGAACAATGTAAGAGTTAAAATTCTTATTAACCAAGACTGAAGTATCACATCTTAAGCAAACAGAAGCATCTTCGAAGAACCAAATATTCTCTTGAGTTGTCCTACAAATGTAACTCATAAGATAGCTTAATAAAATATCTTAGGCCTCTGGGTTCCTGTGAATTATGAGCATGAGAAAGTTTCTTTACTGGGGTGGAAGAAAATTATATCCTGTGTTGATGGTTCCCACAAAAAAGTCTCACAGATCTTTCCCTCGTACTCTCTTCCCTGGGGTTCTGTGATAACACGTGCTGTGACTTCCAGCTGCCCTTCTGCTGGTGACCGCTCAGCTTTGTGAAATTCCCTGGGTCACCATGGCCCTTAAATGCTGATGCTACCTGGCTTCTGTGTTAGGTCCTCTTCTCTCACCACACCCACTCCCTTTGGGTCTCTTCATTCACAGCGTAGGTTACCATCTACAGACCAATAATTCCCAGATCACTATCTCTAATCCAGCTCTCACCCCCAACATTCCAATCAGAAGATCTACTGGACCTTCTGCTCGGTTCTCCTAGGCCACTCAGAATCCAAGAACTCATGAGCTTCGGTCCTTCCACTCTGCCCAGTCTGTGTTCTCTCTTCTCAAGGGCACCACCCATGACCCTGTGGCCAAGCGACAGAGCAGACTCACCCCGATTCTGCCTCCTCTCTCATGCCTGCAGCCAACTGACCGCCAGTTTTTATCAGTTTTTCCCCTGGACATCTCTTCGTTCTGTCTGCCCATCATCATCACTTCTTGCTTAGCTACTGTCACCTTTCTTGTGGATTAGTGCAAAAATGTCCTAATGGATCTCCCTGCCTCTGGTCTTGCTTCCCTTCAATCCATTTTTCAAATCACTCTTATAGTGATTTTCTCAAGTGTAAATCTGGCCTTATCAATTCCCTGTTGAAACTCTTTAATGCCTCTCTGACCAATATCTATTTGAGATACGCAACAGATCACTTCTCTCATGTTTCTGAAGCTGAATGGGACCATGGAAATACAAAGTCTGCAACAGGTTAAATCCAGTCTCCTTAATGAGGTTTACATGACTTCATGATTTGACCTGACTGCTTATCCAATCTCCTCTCCCTTACTCTCTAATTCATGATGAGTGCTCTTTGCTGAGTTTTATGGAACTTCTGATTTCAAATTCTCAAATGGAATATGCTTCTCTCTGCTCTCTGGATATCTGCTCATGTGATTCCCTTTTCTTCACTTCAGGAAGGGTGTGTGTGTTATAGTAAAGAGCAGAGGCTCTGAAGTGAGACTGCCTTGGTTGGAATCCTGGCTCCCCATTTCCTAATCTTTAACTCTCCCGTGATTTTATCAACAGTTTCTACTTTTCAGGGTTATTACAAAGATTAAATGAGTGAGCCTTAGAATGATGCCTGAGCTCTAGTGAACACTCAATAAACATTAGTGGCCATGATTATTATTTCTCATCTGATGCCATTTAAAAAAAAGAATTGCTGTGTCTGAGCCTCTGCATCTGATCATGTCCCTTTTATGCTTTTCTGTAGCACCCTGCATATACTCTTGTGGTGACAGGCGTCACACTATATGGTAACTGCTTCTCTATTTGTCTCTCTTCCTTGATTAGTTATACATTTCTTAAGGTCAGAGTTTTATTCACTACTGCCTCTCTGGAATTAAAAAAAAAAAAAGTATCTGGCTTATAACAAATGCCCAATAAGTTATTTCCCTAATGAAAATTCTTCAATGATTTAGTCACTCAAGGCTTCAAGTAGGAATACCTGAATTGAGAATACCAATCAAAATTCTAACACTTGTAAACAATAGCTTGTCCAGCTCTTTACAGAGACAGAAAGGGCTTTATTTGCTTCTAACGTGTAACTTAGAGTAGATAACTTTGAAAGCAGAAGGCAAACCGTGATATTTCTTTGCCATCCAGGCTTCTGATGAAGTGAATAAAAGAAGAACCCCTTGTCCATTTGAGAGCTAAGCTTGAACTGAACATTTCTTTACCTTCTGAAATGTTCAGTTAAGTGCTTTTACACTTCAATTTTCCAGCCTGGACCAAGACCAGAAATGCCAAAATGATATGAGAAAGGCTGTTCTTACTGTTTTTCTGGCTGGGATTGGAAGAGAGGGTGCCAGCAATCTTGTAAGAAGACTGTTCTCGAAAGATCTGCAACCCAGTTTGCAGCATCAAGGGGTGTGGATAGTTCAGATAAGCTTGGCTGGGTGTCCTGGTGTGCTCATCTGAATCATACCCACAGAAAGCATTTTGTCTTATCAAAATCAACCACAAAATTTGTGTACTTCTTCAGACGTCTTAACCATCAAGTGTGCCTGTCCAGAGAAACCGCTGAAGGCTAATGGTACTCTGCCAAACGGAAGGGTTTGAGTGTGATCCCTACAACTAGGTTTCAGATTTCAACCTGAAAGAATAAAAATGGTAATCACAGTGATAATTTTATAGGATGTTTATAGAATTGGCTCCAAAGGGCATCAGAGTCTGTGAACTACAGAAGACGTTAGAGATAGTTTAGCCTAACCCCTCGTTTTATACTTTAGTAATTTAAGGTTCAGAGAGGTGAGGTTATTTGCTCAATTTCATGCAGCAAGATAGAAGCAGAATCCAGCCTGGAAAACAGGATCTCCTCTTCCCTATAACACATCACGACACAGGCTGAGTGATTTGCTCTGTAACATGCATGAGTCCTCGGAGAAGAAATGTAGCTTTACCCTTACTATGTGGTTATAGGAGGGCAAGTAAAAGGAAATTCCTGGATGGACTGAAATGGAAGGCCACTTCAGTATCAGGGCTGGAATGCCAAACAGTAGATTCAGATCTATTAAAACCCCTCATTGAGAAGTGGTTTCAGTATACATTTTTTTTTTTTTTTTGGTAACATTACATCCTAGAAATTTTTCTTGCTAAAAAACCTTATACTGTTAGAAAAATCTTAGCAAGGAAGGAAATCATTGCTTGGAGGACCTTTGGGAATTCTCAAACATATCAATTCTAGGATCAGCAGTAGAAACAACTGTTGCTCGCAACCATCTGTTCCGGACTTTGGTATGGACAGGGCAGCCTGGCTGAAGACAGGAGTGTGGACGGGCCGCAGAGAGGACCAGCTCTGGCCTCAGTGGGACCAAATGAGCTCAGTGACCGGCATTTCGGCCTGTTAATTGCCTCCCTCCGCCAGACAGTGCAATGTTGTCTTCTCGAGGTTTCTGCTCCCGGAAACAGTAGACGTCTGCTCGCTTCCAGATCTACACAGAGGTCGATATCTCCCTATTGTCAAAACCCTTCATTCTTCACTCGTGAAACACCCGTTTCTTGCTTTGTTTTCCTTCCCCCACCCCTACAGCCGTAGTTTTACTATTATAATTTTTACCTGGCTCTGCTTAGCTGAGATTTAATTCAATGTAGTTTTTTAAATATAAATAGCATTTATAACGGTAATATTGACTTACTTTCCTCCTTGGCTAATTGAGTTTGTTCTCGCTAATCTCTAGGTCCCCTCTATCTCTAACATACTAGAATTTTGTGAGTCAGGGCCTTCTGATACACACCTCCTGTTTTTTAGCCAGGTGGCCAACCAGCCACACTGTTTTCCATACCATGCGTATTTGTGTAACAACAATGTTTTGGGAACCTGGCATGAACGAACGTAAATACATCTCCAATGTGACTGCGTCATATCATCTTAATAAGCTGGAAAAAGCATTTCTATATGCATAGCACATGCACTACAGAATCTCTATGCTATGAAACACTTTAAAGTTACGATGAAATCCATACTGACACAGACATGAAGAACTTTGGCGACCACTGTAAGTGGAGTCTCAACCCGGGCAGCATCATCTATTCTCTACCACCAGGCTAAATACCCACCTGCTGGTGTAATATCAAGGACCTTGTGCTATTCACCACAGCTGACAGTTTATTCTTAAAGCATTTAAATAAAAGTTCAATCCCCCTATAACTGTTGGTATGGTTAATATAGGCACAATGACTGTTTCAGAATACAGTGAAAATACATGATATTCCTAAGATGTTAATAGTACAGCTGATTTTACTCATTTTATTTACTATCATTGGTTTTCTTTAGCAGATGTCACAATATATGCAGTTTCTACTAATGGGAGCACTGAACAGTTTGAAATTGGGCTTTGAAGTGAGCCAGCTGGTTCAGAAATCATGTTTATATACATGTACATTCTATGAGATACCAAACCAAGGCCAAAATACACATTTTAACAGCATGTAAAACCTTACCTCATTCTCTACTCTTTAAATAGCTATCCATTTTACTGTAGAATTTGAGAGAAAACAAATGTTAAGTATTAGGTCTTATTATGAAATTGAGTATTAGAGGAGGAAATGGCCACTCACTCCAGTATTCTTTCCTGGAGAGCCTCGTGGACAGAGGAGCCTGGTGGGCTATGGTCCGTGGGGTCACAGAGTTGGACATGACTGAGCGACTAAACACAAACACACATGAAATCAAATACATATTAGAAACCTATTAGCCCATTCATATGAGGGATCCAAAACTGTCAAACTCATGAAGCAGAAAGTAGAATGGTGGTTACCAATTTGCTGCAGGAAGGGGAAAATGGGGAGGTGTTGGCCAAAGGGTATAAAATTTCAGTTATGCAAAATGAATGAGTCCTAGAGATCTACTGTACCGTAGGGTGCATGTAGCTAACAGTGCTGTTCTGCATATATCAAAATTTGCTAGTTCAGTTCAGTCGCTCAGTTGGGCCTGACTCTTTGCAACCCCGTGGACTGCAGCACACCAGGCTTCCCTGTCTATCACCAACCCCCAGAGCTTACTCAAACATGTCCATTGAGTCAGGGATGCCATCCAACCATCTCATCCTCTGTTGTTCCCTTCTCTTCCCACCTTCAATCTTTCCCAGCATCAGGGTCTTTTCTAATGGGTCAGTTCTTCACATCAGGTGGCCAAGGTATTGGAGTTTCAGCTTCAGCATCAGTCCTTCTAATGAATATCCAGGACTGATTTCCCTTAGGATTGACTGGTTGGATCTCCTTGCAGTCCAAGGGGCTCTCAAGACTCTTCTCCAACACCACAGTTCAAAAGCATCAATTCTTTGGCACTCAGCTTTCTTTATAGTCCAACTTTCACATCCATACATGACCACTGGAAAAACAGCTTTGACTAGATGGAAATTTGTTGGCAAAGTAATGTCTCTGCTTTTTAATATGCTGTCCAGGTTGGTCATAGCTTTTCTTTCAAGAAGCAAATGTCTTTTAATTTCATGGTTGCAGTCACCATCTGCAGTGATTTTGGAGCCCTCCCTAAAATAAAGTCTCTCACTATTTCCATTATTTCCCCATCTATTTGCCATGAAGTGATGGGACCAGATGCCATGATCTTAGTTTTCTGACTGTTGAGTTTTAAGCTAACTTTTTTACTCTCCTCTTTCATTTTCATCAAGAGGCTCTTTAGTTCTTCTTTGCTTCTGTCATAAGGGTGGTGTCATCTGCATATCTGAGGTTATTGATATTTCTCCCAGCAATCGTGATCCAGCTTGTGTTTCATCCAGCCCATCATTTTGCATGATGTACTCTGCATATAAGTTAAATAAGCAGGGTGACAATATACAGCCTTGATGTACTCCTTTCCCAATTTGAAACCAGTCTTGTTCCATGTCCACTTCTAACTGTTGCTTCTTGACCTACATACAGATTTCTCAGGATTCAGGTAAGGTGACCTGGTATTCCCTTTTCTTTCAGAATTTTCCATAGTTTATTGTGATCCACACAGTCAAAGGCTTTGACATAGTCAGTAAAGAAGAAGTAGATGTTTTTCTGGAACTCTCTTGCTTTATTGATGATCCAACGGATGTTGACAATTTGATCTCTGGTTATTCTGCCTTTTCTAAATCCAGCTTGAACATTTGGAAGTTCACGGTTCACATACTGTTAAAGCCTGGCTTGGAGAATTTTGAGCATTACTTTGCTAGTGTGTGAGATGAGTGCAATTGTTTGGCAGTTCAAACATTCTTTGGCATTGCCTTTCTTTGGGGTTAGAATGAAAACAGACCTTTTCCAGTCCTGTGGTCACTGCTGAGTTTTCCAAAATTTCTGGCATATTGAGTGCAGCACTTTCACAGCATCATCTTTTAGGATTTGAAATAGCTCTACTGGAATTCCATCACCTCCACTAGCTTTGTTCGTAGTGATGGTTTCTAAGGCCCACTTGACTTCACATTCCAGGATGTCTGGCTCTAGGTGAGTGATCACACCATTGTGGTTATCTGGGTCAAGAAGATCTTTTTTGTACAGTTCTTCTGTATGTTCTTTACACCTCTTCTTAATATCTTCTGCTTCTGTTAGGTGCCTCCCATTTCTGTCCTATATTGTTCCATCTTTGCATGAAATGTTCCCTTGGTATCTCTGATTTTCTTGAAGAGATCTCTAGTCTTTCCCATTCTATTATTTTCCTCTATTTCTTTGCATTGATCACTGAGGAAGGCTTTCTTATCTCTCCTTGCTATTCTTTGGAACTCTGCATTCAAATGGGTATGTCTTTCCTTTTCTCCTTTGCCTTTAGCTTCTCTTCTTTTCTCAGCTATTTGCAAGGCCTCCTCAGAGAGCCATTTTGTCTGTTTGCATTTCTTTTCCATGGGGATGGTCTTGATCCCTGCCTCCTGTACAATGTCATGAACTTCTGAACATAGTCCTTCAGGCATTCTGTCTATCAGATCTAATCCCTTGAATCTATTTCTCACTTCCACTGTAAAATCACAAGGGATTTGACTTACATCATACCTGAATGGTCTAGTGGTTTTCTTTATTTTCTTCAATTTAAGTCTGAATTTGCAATAAGGAATTTGTTATTTGAGCCATAGTCAGCTCCCAGTCTTGTTTTTGCTAACTGTATAGTTTCTCCATCTTTGGCTGCAAATAATATAATCAATCTGATTTCAGTATTGACCATCTGCTGATGCCCATGTGTAGAGTCTTCTCTTGTGTTGTTGGAAGAGGGTGTTTTCTATGACCAGTGCGTTCTCTTGGCAAAATTCTGTTAGCCTTTGACCTTCTTTGTTTTGTACTCAAAGGCTAAATTTGCCTGTTACTCCAGGCATCTCTTGACTTCCCACTTTTGCATTCCATCCCCTACAATGAAAAGGACATCTTTTTTGGGTGTGAGTTCTAGAAGGTCTTGTAAGTCTTCATAGAACCGTTCAACTTCAGCTTCTTCAGCATTACTTATTGGGGCATAGACTTGGGTTACTGTGATAATAATCTCTTAAGGAATTATTAAAAATCTCTTTAAAAATTGCTAAGAGGACGTATATTAACAGTTCTTATCACACACAGAAAAGAAAACAGAGAGGGCAGGAGGAAATTTTGGAGGTGATGTATAAGTTTATGGCACAGATTGTGGTGATGGTTTAACCATCATAGATGTTGTTTTTAGTCACTCAGTCATGTCCAACTCTCTTGTGAGCCTGTGGACGGTAGCTCAGCAGGCCCCTTTGTCCATGGGATTCCCCAGGGAAGAATACTGGTGTGGGTTGCCATTTCCTTCTCCAGAGGATCTTCCTGATCCAGGGATTGAACCCACGTCCCCTTTTTGTAGGTGGATTCTTTAACATTGAGCCACCTGGGAAGCCCGTCAAGTATATTCTTACCTCCAAACTCATCACATTGTATATCTTAAATAGGTACAGCTTTTTGTATGCTAAAGAAGGAAAAGAAAAGGAAGATAGAAAGCTAAAAAAGAAAGGTAGAAAAAGAAACCCATGAGGCTAACTAGAAGCTAACTCCCTGTTATATCAACAAAGTGAAGTCGCTCAGTCGTGTCCGACCCTCAGTGACCCCATGGACTGCAGCCTTCCAGGCTCCTCCATCCATGGGATTTTCCAGGCAAGAGTACTGGAGTGGGGTAGCAGGGTCTGTGTATCAGAGACCACAGGAGCAGTGAGTGTCTTGGAACCCAGGTGGCTGCCACCCACAGGTTTCCGGGCAAAAGTCAAACAGGCTGTTGGTGAGCCATCCTCTCGCCTCCCTTGCCTTGCCCCTTTCTCTCTCCAAGTCCCACCGGGTCCCCTCCCTTCTCTGACTCCTAAGTGGTATTCTTGTCTCATGCTACTTTCACACAAACTTCCCTTTCTACACTTTTAGATATCTGTTCCCCATCACCCCCTTCTTTTCTTTCAATTGAAAATACCCATCTCTCAGAAAATACAGATTATTCTTTAAGAGATTATTATTTTAAATAATGCATACTGAGTTTCAAGATACTTGTAATGAAATATACTCTGAATTTGCACTAAAAACAACAACAACAACAATAAAAAACAGATTATTAAACCAAACAAATGGAAAATTAATATGGGCATGTTCCTAAGTAGGAAAAGACTTCCTGGTATTTCCACTGCTCTGATGTCTACTGTGATATCCATGTGTTTCCAATACATTAAAAAAAAATTAGTGCTCAGCACAGAGTCGGACACAACTGAAGCGACTTAGCAGCAGCAGCAGCAGCAAGGAATATCTTTACTCCTAAAACTCTGCAGACTCTCTTTCCTGTCCCCGAAACGGGTAAATAAGACTGAAATCGTAATTTTTCTTAATAGTGGTTGTATTTAATGTTCATTTTAAAAAATAAGTTGATTCACATGGTTTAAAAAGTTAAGAGTAAAGTTTAAAGAGTAAACTTTAAGTTTAAAGAGTAAAAATGAACACAATAAAATTATCCTCCTCATCATGCCCCTATCTGTTGGTTTCCAACCCTTCATCAAAATAGATGACCTCTGTTATTAATTTCTTGTGTAGATTTCCATATATTTAAAAGATGTATATATAAGCAAAGCCTAGCACATTCCTTTCTCCACTTTTAAAACAAATGTAGCATACTACACATACTTTTGAGTTTCCCCCCTTATTTAACAATGCATCTTACATATCTTTACATATTAGCACTATAGAACTTCCCCATTCTTGAATATTTTTTAACTGTGGCTGAACAGTATCTCATTATTTCCATATGCCATGATTTATTTAAACAACTCTCTACTGACAAACTTCTGTTTATTTATTTTTGAAATGTATTTATTTTGAATTGGAGGATCATTGCTTTATAATGTTGTGTTGGTTTCTGCCAAACCTCAACATGAATCAGCCATAGGTATAGCCATGTCCCCTCCCTCCTGAACCTCCCTCCCAGCTCCCTCCCCATCCCACCCCTCTAGGTTGTCCCAGAGCCCCGGGTTGAGCTCCTCTGTCCTACAGCAAATTCCCACCGGCTGGTTGGCTTACATGTGGCAATGTATGTTTCAGTGCTACCCTCTGAATTCACCCCTCCCTCTCCTTCCCACCCTGTGTCCACACGTCTGCTCTCCATGTCCGTGTCTCTACGGTGCCATACAAACAAGCTCACCAGCACCATTTTTCTATAGCCTGCATGTATGCATTATACACCATATTTGTTTCTGACGAGCTTTTAGATTGTTCCAATCTTTGACTATTACAAGAACTGCTGCAGTAAATAACCCTACACATTCATGATTTTGCCCGTGTGAATATATCTGTAGAATAAACTCCTAGAATTGGAACTGCTGAGTCAAAGAGTATATGCATTTGTAATTTCAATAAATATTGCCAAATTGCCTTCCAGAATGATTATACCTATTTACACTCCCACCAGCAATGAATCACTGTTCCCGTTTCTCTGTATCTTGCCAACCCTAGGGGTTGTCAAATTTTTGGATTTTTACCAACATGATAGCGAAATATGGTATCTTGATGTAGTCTTAATTTGCATTTTTTTCTATGTAGGAGTAATTTGAGCATCTTTTCATATGTTTATGAGTCATTTATATTTCCTTTTCTGTGAACTATTACTCACTTTCTAATTTTTTTCTGAATTCTATGGTCTACTTATAGATTAGAGAGTTTAGTTCATTGTATCTATTGTAAATAGGATAAATTGCAAATATTTTCCCCCAGTTTGTTGTTTGTCTTTTTACTTCAAAGAATTGCTCTAAAGACTGGATAATGTGGGATAATTGCATTAGGGTTTCATGCCATTTTGCTTGTACACACCGCTATGGATGAAGATAGATAAATTTTGTATGTGTATGTATGTAGATTTCTGAAAAGACTCTTTTTCTTAGAGCACAAATAAAATCATGCAAACAACTCATGCATTTAACATACAAGGTTAGCCCTTCCTGCAGGCAGAAGAGGAATGCATCCTTATTCTCCAAAAGAGGTTCAAGGTGTTCATAGTTGCCTACAAGGCACTATTGATGTTGGCACTCGGTATAGAAAAATGACTGAGACATTGAAACTTGACTCTAAAAATTCACAGTTTGGTGGCAATGATGGGGAAGTTTAATGTTCACATAAAGACATATAATAGAGTAGAAGACAAATATAAACATGTAAATAGAGAGTTAAAACACAGCAGGATAATGTGTATATAGTTACAAACACAGCGATAAGGGAGTCGGGAGGATGGATGATTGACTGTAACCTGTTTTTATCATTAAACTCATTGTATCAGTCAGAG
Source organism: Tragelaphus eurycerus (assembly GCA_935064755.1). Classification (NCBI taxonomy): domain Eukaryota; kingdom Metazoa; phylum Chordata; class Mammalia; order Artiodactyla; family Bovidae; genus Tragelaphus; species Tragelaphus eurycerus. The sequence goes on from CAKXYN010000014.1 coordinate 1,841,397, forward strand.
TTCAGTGCAGAGAAAAGAAACTGCTGTGAGTGTTTCCAACCGAAAGGAACTAAATACAGAGGATTATGCCTTCATGAAACCCCTGGGGGAGGATGGAGGAGAGGAAGTCAGGAGCTGCCCTTGACTTCTGGTTTCTGGTGGGCCCCCTGCCACGGCAACCAAGCGGTTAGAGCAGCATAGCATCTCAGGCTACCGCTGTTTCCACCCAAGGTGCTTATGAGCAGGAAGCAGAACGTGGCCACTGGCCACTGCCAGCCTGCATGACTTGCTTCTCAAGTGCAACTGCCATGGAAACATTGCCTAACCTGGGTTTCAAATTTGTCACATAGCATGTGTCTTTGGCCAGATCCAGTATGCACCTGGACTTCCAGCTCTAAGTGGTGGCAGCAAGGGATGTCAAGAGGTTAAACCCAATTTCAGTCACTTTGGTATGCATTGATCAGATTATCAAGCATACAGCAAGACTCTAAAGGATGGGTCCATTAAATCAATATACCCTGTCCAGATCTGGAAGAAGACTGAATTCAGGGGAATTCTAGAAAATAGGATGTACGAAGGAGCCCACCTGGCAGAAAAGTCGGTAACTGGAAGTGGGAAGATTGAGCACAAGGGGCCCTGAAGCGTAGATCGACCCGGGAGAGTTATTAAAAGAGTGGCTCAGAGTGCTGAAGAGAGATAAATTGTATTTCATTGCTGTATAGACATGGATGATGATAGGGATGATAATACAAATAATAATATGAAGATTTAATAACATAATGCGCGTGAAAATCTCTGATGACTCTCGATGCCATGACTACAAATGATGCTGGTGGTCTTTGTATTGGAGGAAACAGGTTTTTAAAATTAGCAATTTGTCAAAGCCGACTTTACTGTTCCTCTCTTCCCTTTCCTCTCCCTCCTCTTTGCCTTCCCTTCTTCTTTCCCATAACTTATTGAGCATTTACTATCTGCTTAGGGTCTTGGTTTAGATGATCAAAACAAAATCCTTTTCCTCAAGGAGGCAGTAGACTTCTAGTTTGTCTGATGTTCATTCAGGCTTTTTTTCATTGTATAACATATGCTTCCCAGAATTACGTTAGGAGCCCTGGATTCTGTTAGGAAACTAGCCGCTGTTATCCTATTCAGAACACAAAGACACAAACAAGGCACGGGCCGCTTCTACCAATGGGGTAGGAGACGCGAAACTGAGAATTTCAAATCTCAGTTGCCGCGGTAAACAGGGCTTCTTGCTGGTAAATGGGTCATATGGATTTTATAGAGATCTGCCTACATGGGAATGGGCTTTAGGATGTGAATCCTGGGAGAAAGTAAAATGAAAGACTACAAATGGCTGCAAAATATCTCCAGGATATTAAAGTGAAGCTAACCACATAAAAGACACATGACATTTGCTGTGAATAGATCGACTGAGCATTTTGGTTCTTGTGCTGCTTTTTAGCTGCCAGTGATTCTCGGGGCAGCGATCCAAGTTTTCAGGACACTATCACATTTTTGAGTTTTCCTAATGAATTATAATAACATTTCTGTAGTTTACATCAAATCGTGTTGAATGGCATTTTTAGCAAATTGTGTCACTGAATTTCCAAATCTTACAAAATTTCTTGTGCCAAAAAATAATCAGTGAAAATGATTTTGTGTGAAACTTTTTGAAAGCCAAGTTTAGCTGATTTTGCTAAACAGCACAAGCAAACAATTTATTCCATCCTTCTCCAAGTCCTTTTTCTGTGTCTTGCTCTCTGCTTCCAGGACCCCCTCCCTGTCCCCCTTTCTGAGCTTCTTTCACTTTGTCTACTGGCCTTTGTTTCTGATCCTGGTTCGTCTTTCTCTAGCATTATGAGCCCTCCACTCACCCCCTCCACCCGTAGCTATAATCAAGCCTTGGGCTATGATTTTGGGCAGGGGGGAGCGGGTCACAGAGGTCATGGATTTTCCACTGAAAGAAAGAAAAGAGGAGGGAGGGGAAGAAGAATGATCACTTTTGCTCTCACTTCTGCCCTTGGTGCTGAGAAAATAGAGTTGAGAGTATCCTAGTGAGTATTATTACACTGCATTGAGACAGACACAGTACTCACCACAGGAGAGACCATGATAATGTTGCTGAGGATAAAAGAATATATTCTTCTGTGCTCGGACTTGTGTTTTGAGATCCTTGCATGGAGGCGGTTAGACTACCTCCTTAGATTTGTGAGTGTGTCCTTCTGAACTGGGTTGACTCTGTTTCCCAAGGAATGAGGCAGTCAAGGGGAATAGAAACAGCATGTGTTCTGCTGTTAGAAGCCCTGGGTTGGAATCCTGGCTTGTCAGCCACTTAAACTTCCTGAATGTCAGTGTTTTCTGTTACCAAAGAAGGAAACGAGCGACTAATCTAGCTATAACAGTGTTCCCGCTAACAATGCTGTGAACGTTGATTGAATATTACTATATGCTAGGTATTCTGTTATGCTTCCCTTGTGGCTCAGTGGTAAAGAACCCACCTGCCAATGCAGGAGATGTGGGTTCAATCCCTGGGTTAGGAAGATCCCCTGGAGAAAGGGGATTTTTGCCTGGAAAGTCCTATGGACAGAGGAGCCAGACGGAGTCCACGGGGTTGCAAAAGAATCGGACAGGATTTAGTGATTAACTAACAACAACAAAGGTACTCCGTTAAATACATGCCTCGTCTTAGGCAGTAGCAAAATTATTATCCCTGGGGCTTCCTTTATGTCTCAAATGGTAAAGAATCCACCTGCAATGCAGGAGACTTGGGTTTGATCCCTGGGTTGGGAAGATCCCTTGGAGAAGGGAATGGCTACTCACTCCAGTATTCTTGCCTGGATTATTCTGTGGACAGAGGGTCCTGGTGAGCTACAGTCCATGGGGTTGCAAAGAGTCAGGCATAACTGGGTAACTTACAGCTCAGCTCAGCCCATGGGTGAGGAGATCAGATAAGTGGAGCTGGGTCTGATTCCAAAACCCTTCTTTGAACCACTACACTAGGTAGATAGAGGATTAAATAATAAATGCAGAGTATCAGATATATAGAAAGTTTTGTTTCAGATCATTTTGTTTAGGGAGGAGGGCTGATGCTGAAGCTCTAACTCATTGGAAAAGACCCTGATTCTGGGAAAGATTGAGGGCAAGAAGAGAAGGGGATGACAGAGGATGAAATGGTTGGAGAGCATCACTGACTCAATGAACATGAGTCTGAGCAGACTCCAGGAGATAGTGAAGGACAGGGAAGGCTGGCATGCTGCAGTCCATGGGGTCACAAAGAATTGGACACGACTTAGTGATTGAATAAACGATAAAAGAGAGATAATAAGGGGCATAACAACAGCTCCAGCTCCTAGGCTGTTTTTTCTTGACTGTTGTCTACTATACTCCTGAAGTGGGCACATGGACTTGAAAAGATGGTGACCGAAGTCTGTGACCCAAATCATGGGAAATATTAAGTCACCACCAATCCTATTTCTTTGACCACATTGATAATTTGATATACTGTCTAGAAAATACCACAACAGACTGTAGTTGGAGCCCTGTCTAGTTTCAGATCAGAGATTGTAGGAGGGTGTTAACGCCCAGCAGGAATGGACGAGGGAGATGGAATGGAGAGCAGAAACATCTCGCTGCCTCCTTCTTGGTGAGGTTCCTGATGGAAGTCACAGAAGCTCACGGACACTCCTGTGGAAGAGTCCCGTGATTAGAGGACAGCACTCTGCCCCAACCTCTGTGGCTTTTGTGTGTGTTTGTGACCCTAGGTGGCGTCTAGCCCACGTGCTAATTTCTACCTCCTGAACCCAGTTTGGTTTGTAAGAAGTGATGCTTGTAGAAACTTTCTCAGCAACTCATGGCTGAGTGGGATTCTTTTGAAATCGCGTGACGGATCAACATAAACATCTGACTGGTATGTTCAGCTTCAGAATAATGATCTTCTGCAAAAAAGATCATAAAGCTCCTAAGCTAACTACGGCAAGTGCTTAGGTCTGTCTGTAAATCTGGGCTTCTGTGAATTTAGTTAGGCTCCTTCAACTCTGCCTAGATCGGAGTTTGTCAAATCACAGTCATGACTGAGGTTCCAGGAGGTCTTTGATTATTTTACCACCTTTTCCCTTGTTGTTGTTCAGTCGCTATGTAGTGTCCAACTCTTTGCCTTTTTCCTTAAATAGCACCCATTACTTTGATACAAGAATTTTTGAAGTGCTTCACAGTCTTTCACTATTCCCTGGGGTCTGGGTCAGCATTCCTCTCTTCTCTATTTTAAGATGAAGCACAGAGAGTTTAAGTGATTTTCCCATGGGCTGCCAGCAAGTCAGTATCAATGCTGGACACATGCTTTGTAAGCCTCTGCCTTTAGATGGGCTCACTGAGCCACACATTTCCCCCAGCAATTATTTAGCCACATTATGCCTCTGACCCGGAATATGCTGGTGCTTATTTCCCATTTGCATAATGAGGCATACATCAGTCTCCCAAGAAGGAATATTTCCTCCACACAGGTAGCCAAGCCCTAACGTGGACCTAGCTTTATGGGCTCAGGGAGGGTCACAGAGGAGGATAACCTGGCCAGCACCAGCCTGAAGTGCAAGTCTGGGCAAAGCCTAGTCAGAGGGAGGTTCCAGCAGGGAGCCCTGCAGCCTCATGGCTGGAAGACAGGGGAGGGGACGTATTTTCTCACTTGGGTTCTTTAAAATGCAGTCTAACGATGGAAGGCTGAAACCTTTTCCTGCCTATTAGGTAGCTGGAGAGGAGTCCAGAGGAAATACTCCGAGTTACCAAGTTTATGTTCAAATAGAACAATAAACGTGGGATGTAAGGACAGAAATTTTAATATTTTTGTTTTCTGCTCTTTGTACTCAGGGGGACCAATCATGAGGAGTATTTTTAAAAAACTATGAATGGAAAAGTAAATATGATGGTTTGGTAAGCTATTTCTTTTAAAATGAGTTTTATTAATAGTGCCTTTGTTACAAAACTATCTTGTCATTATAAGTTCATTAAAGTAACTTTAGAAAGTACAGACAAGAGAGAAAAGAAAATCACCTTGAATTCTACTACTAAGGGGTAGCCTTTATTACGTTTTCATGTATTTTTTTATTTCTTAAAAATGGGCTTTTTTTTTTTACACTTTTTTTTACAATGATTATACATTATATACTTTACTACCTATTATACAAACACACAAAAGGATTAAACTATGCATATTGCCTTATAACCTGCTTTTTAAGCTTAAATCTAAAATAGTTTGAAAATCTTCTCAGGTCATTAAACAGTCTCCCCTAATACCATTCCTCATGGTTGCATTGCATTTCATTACATGGGTGTATTATCGTTTATTTAACTAATTCCTCATTGCTAGACATTTATGCTGTTTCCGGTTTTTTTCTGTTATAAACAGGCTGCGATGAAAATGTAAATCTTACTTATCATGGCATCAGATCATACATTTTATTTGTATCTTCTGGAAGACTTAAAATATAAGGTTGCTAAGAAATATCACGGCTGTATGAATCCTTTAATGGTAAGACTTGAGGTGAGAGAGCTGCTTTGAGTCTAGCCGGGGCGAAGGTGACAATATGTCAAACAGTAAAGGGCTTATTCTTGTTCACTCCAAGTGGAGATAAGCCCAACAAGCTAAGAGCTCTGTGTAGCTAAGGAAATGGACTTCTCACACAGCAAACTAGATACTGGTAGAACAGCACTTAATTAAGATACTGAAGTCAGCACTTAAAACGTGTTAAAAAGGAAGGAGCTCATTTGTCTAAACTCTAGGTGTGCTCAAGTGGTTGTCTGAGGACGTAAATAGACCAGATCAGTGATCTTTGATGCAGGCCTCTCCAAGGCGCATTTCTAAAACAAAGACAAGGGAAAAACAAACAGAAAAACTCCAAACCTGCAAAGAACAACAACAAAAACAAAACCCCAAACCTACCTTTTGTTGATTGCCTTTGTTTCTCTATTAGCTCTGCCCTTCCAGATTCAGCAGCTCTCTCCCTGACTGCTTTGGGAAGGCCAAGTGATCTCAGGCAAGTTTTTCACGGGCAGGTCTATATGGCTAAAGAAGCAAGACAACTTGTTTTGTACCATTCACTTTAGCTTAAAAAAAATTGTGGAAATCGAAAGGAGCCCATTTAAAGTCTCAACTCTTACCTACTCTTGGCTATTTTTTTTTTTTTTCCAAAAAGCAAACACATTTTCTGTGACTTTCAAGCTTGCCCTGATGATAACTTGACTGGCAGATATGAAGGTCTCAGCTGAAGGGACATGTGAACTGAGCAAATTGCAGCAGTTCAATAGATTGAAGTAATCAAAAACAGACATTTTTGACTGCTCAGGCATTAGTAGGCTGTATCTTCCATACCAGGACTCAGAGTGGCAGAGTGATGTCAGCCTCTCCCCAGATAGTTTTCCATGGCTCTGTGAACAAGGTTAGAGAATAACCTGTTTTGTTTTCCTTCTCCTTGGGGTGACCATTGTCTCCCGTTGGTCCTGTGCTCAATGAGTCATTAATTAAACCCAGAGTCTTTATAAGTGACCTGTTGCGGCGTCGAGGTTTAGTCCCAACTTATTCTGCTTCACTGCGTAATATTTGGCCAACGGGCCGTGTTCTTATTTTTCAAAAATTTCCCTCATTCTTCCTCGCACCATGAGGATTCATTTTTGAGATGAAGAGCAAAAGGCTAGGTTAAGAAAAACACAGCCACCTCCGGAGTGCAAAAACTGCAATAAACCCATCACCTCTAACAACAGCAGAGCATGAAAAGATAAAAAACAGCCTGCCAAGAATGTAGTAACCACCCATTCACTTTTAAATGCTCTCCACACTTCAATGCACAGACCTAATTACTTTTCTGCATTCCCAAATCCACTTTGCCCATACTGCAATCAGAAACCTGGCGTTAAAATATTTTAGACTTGGAGGATCAAGACTAATTATGGGCCTTAGCTGCACCTTTTGGCTTTCCTCCCCTCAACCCCCTCCTTCTCTTCTTTGGGGTACTTTAAAGCACGCTCCACTGGAAGAAAGGCTGCCCAGTCCCAGTTGGGGGTGAAGCTTCGAGAGAATAAAACAAAGAGCAACTCAACTCAATTCAGTAAGCTTCAATGAGGCTGGTATATTTAATGTGAGCCCAGGGTTAGCCCACAGAATTGTGGCAGAATGCAATATTCTCAACAAAAAAAGATGTGTTTAAGGTCGGCTAAGGCCCCATAAGGCTGTTGTTGGTGTTTAAGCAGTCCACTGAGGTATTTAGCACCGAGGGTTTCTAAACATTCCAGCTGGGAATTAAACTGCGGCTTTACAGTAGCTGCTTAAAGGTTTGGGGGGGTGGCTGGGAGCGCCCCTCCCCTTGTATTGAAAGGTCAACAAACAGTAGGAAAGATCATGTCATAACAAAGATGAAGCCACCTATTATGGTGTATAGTGACAGCTAATAGCACTATCAGAGGGACTAATCCAAGGTATTAAATAGTGTAATTGTTAAAATAATATCATGGTTATTAGAACACCCAGGCATGAGCCATTTTTCATTTTATATAACATGAAAGTATTGCAGGTGAGCTCAGCCTTCCCATGACAGGCACTTGTTATAAATATGTAAATATTAGAAAATTGCTTCAGTGCTCCAATTTTCCTGCAGCATACAGAATGCATTTTTGATACGCAGATGTTATGTTTCATGGCATTTACTAAACTACTTTTGGGTAATTTTGCTGAGAGTTACACTCTTAAAAAGCTTTCATTCACACAAAACAATTTGCTGTGAAAGTTGGTGCTCATGTTGTACTTCATTGAGGCGTTTTTTATTCTTTCGTGGATTTAATAAGACAAATGCTAACACACAAAAAAGCATAATTTATTGAAAACGAGTTCATGAAAACAGTTTAGGGAGGCTAAACACTGATAAAGTTAACTTTATGGAAACTATGGCTCCAAGTTTGAACTCTAGTAAGTTTTGTGGACCTGGGCATAGGTATCTTAAGTTTACACAGTTCTTACTCAGGATATTAGAAAGAAATGTGGTCACCTCGAAGGAGTATAAATGTCACAAAAACAGAAGAACCCACAACATTGAAAACACACGAAGCAACTAAAATGTTTCCCTGCTTCTTTTCGTTTCCAGTAGCCAAGAAGCCAAACCACAAGTTGTCCTGGAGGAGATGGTTTAAAACAATAAGATGTTTCAGATGGTCAGAGTTTGTAGGGCATGTAAAAAACAAAACAAAACAAAACGAGGGGCACATACATTGGCTCACAACCACCAATTAACCCTCCTTGTTAGATAGGTAATTTATTCCAGTCAGAGGCATCAAATATCAGAGAAATCATGGGCCAAAACAGTAATTATCTACAGGGAATTCAAAGGCTTTGAAAGCCAATAATTCCAAAGAAATAAAAACAGAGTTCTTTCACTGTATAGACTTCCTCTTAAAACCTATAATAAGAGCCAAGCCCTGGCTGTGAACCTGTACACTTCAAGGAGAAAAAAGGAGGCAGCCGAAGCAAGGGCAATAATCACAGGGCTTTTCTGTATAACACTATCTGGAAGCTAAGGTCAAAGACCAAATGTTCCAAGCACGGTCTATATCACACACTGTCCTGATCTGACGTGGAAATGAAGGGCTCGATTGGCCAAAAGTGGGAATGGAGAAAAATATTAAATTACTGAGCTAAAGAAGATGACAAGAAACTCTATTTAAAAAGTCTAGTGGGTTAATTTGAATTTTTAAAGCTTGAGTGAAATTAAATAATCCTTGATAGGATAAAAAAAATCATCACAGAATTTCTCAAACTTCATGGCAAACTCTTCTTAAGAAATGAGTTTATCCTTAATGCCTCATTTTCTTTATGCAGCATTCATATTTTATAAGGTCTAGTCATGGAAAGCTGTAGCCAGTGGATCTGGTCATTGAATATTGGACAATAGAGTGCTCCCATAATTGTAGCTTCACTTTTTTTTTTTTTACCTTTATCTTATATTTTTGCTTGCTATATGAAAAAAAAATTAAGGTTAAACTTCAAACCTGTAATAAATCATCTATGTTGTATCTATATATTCCTTGCACGAATGGACCTTTCTACCCTTTCAAACACATGGCTTAATATTCTGTAAAGGGGGCCTTCACTTTTACACATTTACTACCAATTTCATAGAAATTCATGGGGGTAACACCTACTTGTCACCTAAAAAGGTCAAGGCGTAAATCCACATGCCTAATTTAAATGATTCCTTTTTTTTTTTTTTTTTTTTGCATCATTCTAAACCCATACCAGATGTGAGGGAAAGAGACTCTCTATTCCTTGTGGTTCAGTTGCCCTGACCACCTCTGTTGATTCTCCTGTGGACCTGGGAGAACACAGTCCCATTTTCTTTAGCAAGCTGTTCCAAGGAACTAGAACTTTCCTAAATTCTGTTTTTGTCCGAAGTTAGGTTAATGTTAGAATTGGACCCCGCCGCAGTCTATGGCAGCCTAAGATACTGAATCTGGTCACTTTGCAGATGGAAGAAGGCTCTTGGCTGATGTTGGAGGACTGTTGACAAGATGTATGTAGCATAAGTAATCATGCAGCCCAGCTGCCATCCAACGCGGCTCAGCTAGCACCTCCTGGTTCGGCGTCCAAGGCAGTTGGACTAGATCTCTTTGATGCTTCTGTCCAACACTTAAGGCTCTGTGGTACTATAATTTGTCAAATTTAGATCAAGACATTTCACTATACTTGAGAGCACTTTATTTTCTGACTTCAGTAAAGCAAGAAAAAATTTTAAATTACATTTATTTTGGTAATTAAAGATAAAACTGACTGTATCTGAGCTGGCAGGAACATTGAAATTCTTATCTAGCCAATGCTAAAGTGCCATTTTTAGCATTTCAAATTTCTTAGCACATTTAAATTCTCTCATGTGTTCCTTTTCCAGGGGTTTCTACAGGGACATAGTGGCCACTGCTTTCAAAAAGTGGAAAGCAAATGCACAGATAGTGAGACCCCCTCACATCCTGTCTGATCTTCAGAGTGAGACGCTGAACATTTTGTAGTGTTAAGTAAGAAATAAATGAATAAGAGATACATGAAAACTTCTCAGTGACACATGGATAGGGTAGAACAGCTCAGTGGTCATTTACGTGACTTAGCAAATTAACTCACTTGCTACCCTTTTCTTTATGTTGATGAGTGACATTTATATTTCATTCTGACTGCTCACCAAAGTTTTTATTCTATTGTACAACTCTGCACAGCACATAGCCCAGTGTCATATGGAATTCCATAGACTTACAGTTAAACTCATTTTGGTTTCCCAGTATCTCCTCTGTGTGGTGTTTCTTTCTTTCCAATCAAAGGCTTTGCCTCTATCTTCCCCAACCTGGGCACCCCTCTTCCTCCTTGGCTCAGCACTCCTAACAGCATCGCTATTGTTAAAGTTCTCCAGGTTCAAAGCCCTGAAGACATTTCTAATTTATTGCTCTTCTTCCTTCTTTGTTATTATTAAATTCTTAAAACATTTCCTTTAGACCAAGTGCTGTGATGTTCAGTTTAGTTCAGTCACTCAGTGGTGTCCGACTCTTTGCAACCTCATGGACTGCAGCATGCCAGGCCTCCTTGTCCATCACCAACTCCTGGAGCTTATTCAAACTCATGTCCATTGAGTCGCTGATGCCATCCAACCATCTCATCCTCTGTTGTTCCCTTCTCCTCCCGCCTTCAATCTTTCCCCAGTGTCAGGGTCTTTTCCAGTGAGTCAGTTCTTCGCATCAGTTGGCCAAAGTATTGGAGTTTCAGCTTCAGCATCAGTCCTTCCAATGAATATTCAGGACTGATTTCCTTTAGGATGCAATGGTTGGAGCTCCTTGCAGTCCAAGGGACTCTCAAGAGTCTTCTCCAATACCACAGTTCAAAAGCATCAGTTTTTGGCTCTCAACTTTCTTTATGGTCCAACTCTCACATCCATATGTGACTACTAGAAAAACCATAGCTTTGACTATATAGACATTCGTCAGCAAAGTAATGTCTCTGCTTTTTAATATGCTGTCTAGATTGGTCATAGATTTTCTTCCAAGGAGCAAGCGTTTTTTTAATTTCATGGCTGCAGTCACCATCTGCAGTGATTTTGGAGCCCCCCTCTAAAATAAAGTCTGTCACTGTTTCCATTGTTTCCCCATCGTTCCCTTTTATTCCATAGTCATCAGGCAAACGCAGACACCCATCACGCCTAGCAGTTCTCCTGTTTGCCTCTTTGCTTTCTCTCTTGCCACCGTTAAACAAATGTTTGTAATGTACCCCCTCCCTTATTCAAAAGCCTGTGAAGGTTCCTAATCTCCTAGCATCCTGCCTGTGTGTCACCCTCTGTCTGAATTATGGAATCACCTTTACCACATCTTCCACATCTCATTGCCACTCAGTCTGGCCTTTTTTACCATTGATCTCGCGTTTACTTTTCAACTTCCTCCTTTCTCTTCCTATTCAACTCCGCAAATCATAATCATATTTTAGCCTTTTCCCCATGAGACATTTTTTCATTTGTTTTCACCCACATCAATCCCCTTTCCTTCAAATTCCTAAATTATATCTTGTCTTTAGACTGGGTGATGATCTTGGCAGCTTTGGCATCATGGCAAGAACCTTGGGCTAGAATCAGGCAAACTTGCTTTCCAAAACAGATTTCAACAACATATCAACTCTAGACTTGGAGCAAGTCATTTTACCTTTCTGAGCCTGTATTGCCCTTAAAAAAAAAAAAAATAAATAAATAAAATGCAGCTATTAGTACATGAAATGCAAAATGATAACAAATGTGAAAGTACTAAAGTACTGACATGTAATCAGATCGTTAGTGTTAGCTGAATTTGATTCTTTAAAATTGCTTTTAACTACTTTACGTCTGTCTGTTTTCCTAATCTGGCTTCAGGAGGGCAAGTACTCTGCTTTACATCCCTTTCTCCCCACAAAAGCTCTGGACATTGTCATGTAAAAATTTGCGGCCAATTAATAAATCTGGAATGAAATTGTCATTTTGGAAACTTGGCCTAGAGTTTTCTGACAATGTGTTTTAAAGCTAGTCCAATCTTGAACTTTGAAAATAGAATGGAAACAAATAACAGCAATCTAAAAGTTGTTTCGTATGGGGAAATCTTACGCCACTGGATTTCTTTGACAACATAACTTTATGTGAACTCTTGGACCCTGTCATAAATAGATTATCACTTACTAGATAGCTTATCCCATTTTTTTGTGAACTAAATGTATCAGTGGCAAAGAAATAAAGATTTGAAGACATCCTAACCTGTCTCCATCCAGGGTGGTTTCTAATAAATACCAGCTAGTTTCACTTGATTATTTTAATTTAGTTACCAATAACATATTAATTATTTTTACAGGCAAGTATTATTTGATTGGGTGTGGGAATTTATCACAAGCTGGAATCAAGATTGCCAGGAGGAATATCAAGAACCTCAGATATGCAGATGATACCACTCTAATGGCAGATAGTGAAGAGGACCTAAAGAGCCTCTCAGTGAGGGTGAAAGAGGAGAGTGGAAAAGTTGGCTTAAAACTCAACATTCAAAAAACTAAGATCATGGCATCTGGTACCATCACTTCTTGGCAAATAGAAGGGGAAAAGTGGAAAGAGTGACAGATTTTATTTTCTTGAGTTCCAAAATCACTGCAGACAATGAGTATAGCCATAAAATTAAAAGACACTTGCTCCTTGGAAGGAAAGCTATGATAAACCTAGATACCATATTACAAAGCAGAGATATCACTTTGCTGACAAAGGTCTGTCTAGTCAAAGCTATGGTTTTCTAGTGGTCACGTATGGATGTGAGAGTTGGACCATATAGAAGACTGAGCGCCAAAGAACTGATGCTTTAGAATTGTAGTGCTAGAGAAGACTCTTGAAAATCCCTTGGACTGCAAGGAGATCAAACCAGTCAATCCTAAAGGAATTCAACCCTGAATATTCATTGGAAGGACTGATGCTTAAGCTCCAATACTTTGGCCCCTTGATGCAAAGAGCCAATTCATTGGAAAAGACCCTGATTTTGTGAAAGATTGAGGCCAGTAGAAGAAGGGGGAGACAGAGGATAAGATGGTTAGATAGCATCACTGACTCAAGGGACATGAGTTTGAGCAAACTCCAGAAGGTAGTGGAGGACAGGGAAGCCTGGCATGCTTTAGCCATGGGGTTGAAAAGTGTCAGACACAACTTAGCAACTGAACAAGTGCTCAGAGAACTACAATCACTTCTGATGTTATAGTTGAACATGTGTCTTACCTCAGTCTGGTTCAGGCCAACTCTCATGCACAAGGGCCTGCTAACTTCTTATTGGTCTTTGCAGTCACATTTCAGTATCATGAGAGAACCTAGTTCAGTGAGCCATTTTGGTATACAAAGAATTTTATAAGAAAATAGAAATAATTAATTGTAAGAAGTATTTTAATCTGCAGTGTCTTGTTTTACAAATGTAGACTCAAATGAGGCTTGAAAAGTCACCACTTTGCATGTGCTAAAACCCAGATATATGTGTTTCTGGTAGACTTTCTGTTGAGGCCCACACTGCTATTGTCCTTCCTAATGATGAAAGGGGAGGGCTGATTTCGCTCATATTCTCCTGTATTTAAAAAGACCTTCACTTTCATTAACTAACTAGAATTATACTAATACCTGTGTAAATTTGAAGGTAAAGTGGCTGTTAAAAATAACCATAATAGAGGATATGCGTATCAGTCCTCTAACTCAGATGTGCAAAGGACATCATATTGTAAAAATTGCTTTGAGCTAGTTACAATCTATTCTCAGTCCTTCTTGTGGTCCTGATGGGAAGTTCAGTTCAGTGTGGGACTCTCTCTCCCTCCTGCATTGTGCAAAGGTTCTAAGGACTTACACAGAAGTGCTACATACTCTGCACATTTCTGGCCACAAGATATTTACCCCTAAGCCACCCATTCTCTTAGTCTGGATGTTCATTTCTGCTCCGGAGGTTTTGTTGCTTTTCTTCTGTGCCAGGAATCTTTGCCAAACCCTGAGCCCTTGGGGTTGCAGCCCAGTCCTACCAGCCACACAAAGTCCTCCTTCCCTGATCAGCCTGGGTCTTACCACCTTCTGCTCACACTGCCATGGAACATGCAAGGGTCCCACTGCTCCCAGGAGCCCTGCAGACTATCTCCTCCCTGAGGTAGGATGTCTCCCCCTTGCCCTTCATCTCAAAATCACTCCCCTCTCTCTCTTTTCCCTCCAGAACAATGAGAGTAATTTCTCTTCTACAGCTTGTGTGTTCTGCTCTGTTGCAAAGTCCCAGAGCAAGCAGAGCACAAAACCTAGCCCCTGGTTAGAAATGGTAGGAAGGACAGGTAAGAAAAAAATAAACAGAATAAAACAAAAATAATTTTTTGGTTAGGGGCTTCTCTGGTGGTTCAGTGGTAAGTCACTGAGTATTCTTGCCTGGAGAATACTTGCATGGAGTATTCTTGCATGGACAGAAGAGCCTGGTGGGCTGCAGTTCATGGGGTCACAAAGAGTCAGCCATGACTTAGCCACTGAACATCAGCAATTTCTTGGTTAATTATCTCACCACTGTACTATTTACACAGAGAAATATTCCTGTGTTGGGCTTACCTTTATGATAGTCATAAAATCCCACCACAATGCCACAAGGACAGGTTTCTTATCTCTACTTTACAGATGAAGGGTTGGTTAATTTCACTTCTAGGCTAGTCATGTTGTGACCAATAGGAGGGCCAGCATTTCAGTTCAGGCCAATTACAGCCCAAAGTGATATTCTCTTTAAAAATATGCTGCAAAGGTGAGATCCAAACAAAGTTTTCTTCCAATTCTTCTCTTTACGAAGAAAGCACTTCCACCCCTAGAGCAGTATTTCTGCCATATTATTAATGCAACCTGAATGGAGAGTACCTTTAGTTCAGGTTTCTGTGGGCTGTCTGCCTACCTCAGAGGCTTGATCTTCTAATTTCTCTAGGGCATATTTTCCCAAAGGGTATGCTTCCTGAAGGGGTGTGTGGTGTTTCTACTTGGTCTCAGTCAGTGTTAAACTTTAGCATGCATTAGGATCATCAGAAGGCTTATGGGAACACAAAATTCTGGGCCTCACCTCAGAGTCTCTGAATCAGTGAGTCTGGGGAGGTCCCTGGGAATTTGCATTTTTAACAAGTTCACAGTGGGTGCTGATGCTGCTGGTCCAGGGGACATACTTGGGAACCACTGTTCTAGGAGCAATGTCTTCTCTAGTTTAGTTTAATTGATTAAGGGTGTAGAGATTAAAGTAAGTATTCTAATGCCTCAGTTACTTGGGGATTTGTTTCAGCTCAATGCTGCTAACTGCTGTAGAAGTTAAACATGATCAAATTTTAATTTATTTTCTTGATCACAGATAGTTTGGTCTTCCCAGGTGGCGCTAGTGTTAAAGAATCTGCCTGCCAATGCAGCAGACGCAAGAGACCCAGGTTTGATCCCTGCGTGAGGGAGATCCCCTGGAGGAGGAAATGGCAGTCCACTCCAGTATTCTTGCCTGGAAAAATCCCATGGACCAAGGAGCCTGGCAGGCTACAGTCTACGGGGTTACGAAGAGTCAGACATGACTGAGCACTTGTTAGCAGCACAGATAGTTCAATTTATACCTGTCATAGACTTGTTTAAAGAGAAGACAAACACAATAGTGATACCGAAAGGCGACAAGTCTGAGGAGGGGCATACACATAATAATCTTGCAAATTTTCCTCCACACTTCCACAGCCGTGTGTGCTGCACGCATTGGATCAAATTCTTGCACAGAAACCAAAATGAGTCTAGCATTTAAAAACGAATATTAGAAAGAGAAAACATAATTTTCCAGTCTACTCCTCAACATTTTTTTTTTTACAACAATCACAATGCAGTTTTAAATTTACATTTGATATACTTTAAAACATGCTACTTTCAAATTGCTAGTCAGGCATATCATACTTTTGTTTCATAAATTGGGTTTAGTTAAATAACATGAATTTCTTGTTTATTGTAAAAAAAAGAAAGATTCTTTATATAAAATAAAACTTTAAATAACCTATTAAATAATGTATATAACCATATTCAAAAACTTACTAATATAAAATAAAAATGCTTATATCACTTTTTATAAAATGGCATAGGAAAATTATTTAAAATATTTCTAAGAGTGTTCAAAAGATTAAATAATCCTAGGAATGGGATTCAGAACTCAGAGGAGGAAGGGGAATCTTCCTGTCTGGGAGTAGATCTCCACCCAATTTTGTGGTGTTACTTTACTGTCTTCTCTTTCCTCTGGCAGTTTTGCTGCATAAGATCATATCCAGGGAAGGCCTTCACACTTAGAAGGCCTGATGAGCACAGAGCTTTGCTGTGAATTTGTAGTTAGCACAGGTTTTCCACTGGGCTCCTGGGAGAAGTGCTCTCTCATTTTATGCCTCCCCTGAGTCAAGAGGACTCACACCCACAGGTAGGAGACCTGACCATGGGCTCAAGGAAAGGTGGTGTAGAAGACCACGGCTGTATCTATAGTTGGTCTTTTGTTAACGAACAAAAGTAATCCTCCCAGTTTTTGTAATGCTAAGCCTAGTTTCAGTGGATATGAATCAGAGCAAACTCTGGGAGAGAGAGGGGACAGAGGAGCCTGGCATGCTGCAGTCCATGGGGTCACAAAGAGTTGGATATGACCTAACCACTGAACAATAAAGACTTCCCACCCAAAACACTATAAGTGGACATGGATCGGTAATGTTTTGCAGTCTAACTCCAGTGGCTCAAAAAGTGGCTGTTATTTGGAGACTGGGTTTTTAAAGAAGTAATTAAGGTAAAATGAGGTCATGGGGTGGGCCCTAATCCAATCTAACCTGTCTCTTTATGAGAAGAGAAGATTCGGACACAGATTTAATCTATGAACATTATCCTAGCAACCAACCTGACTAGTCCATACTTATTAGGAGATGAAAACTGTAATTCCTTTTACTTAGGATTATTTAATAAGGACATACTTAATGTTCATTAATTTTGGGAGCTGATTAAGGACAGAAATGGTATGGACCTAACAGAGGCAGAAGATATTAAGAAGAGGTGGCAAGAATGCACAGAATAATTATACAAAAAGATCTTCATGACCCAGAAAACCACAATGGTATGATTATTCACCTAGAGCCAACATCCTGGGATGCAAAGTCAAGTGGGCCTTAGGAAGCATCACTATGAACAAAGCTAGTGGAGGTGATGGAATTCCAGCTGAGCTATTTCAAATCCTAAAAGTGCTCCACTCAATATGCCAGCAAACTTGGAAAACTCAGCAGTGGCCACAGGACTGGAAAAGGTCAGTTTTCATTCCAATCCCAAAGAAAGGCAATGCCAAAGAATGCTCAAACTACTGCACAATTGTACCCATCTCACACACTAGCAAAGTAATGCTCAAATTTTCCACACCAGGTTTCAGCAATACGTGAACCATGAACTTCCAGATGTTCAAGCTGGATTTAGAAAAGGCAGAGGAACCAGAGATCAAATTGCCAACATCCGTTGGATCATCAATAAAGCAAGAGACTTCTAGAAAACATCTACTTCTGCTTTATTGACTATGCCAAAGCCTTTGACTGTGTGGATCAAAACTGTGGAAAATTCTGAAAGAGATGGGAATACCAGACCACCTGACCTGCCTCTTGAGAAATCTGTATGCAGGTCAGGAAGCAACAGTTAGAACTGGACATGGAACAACAGACTGGTTCCAAATTGGGAAAGGAGTACTTCAAGACTGTATATTGTCACCCTGCTTATTTAACTTATATGCAGAGTACGTCATGAGAAATGCCAGGCTGGATGAAGCACAAGCTGGAATCAAGATTGCTGGGAGAAATATCAATAACCTCAGATATGCAGATGACACCACCCTTAAGGCAGAAAGCAAAGAAGTACTAAAGAGCCTCTTGATGAAAGTGAAAGAGGATAGTGAGAAAGTTGGCTTAAAACTCCACATTCAGAAAACTAAGATCATGGCATCTGGTCCCATCATTTCATGGCATATAGATGGGGAAACAATGGAAACAGTGTCGGACTATTTTTCTGGGCTCCAAAATCACTGCAGATGGTGACTACAGCCATGAAATTAAGACGCTTGCTGCTTGGAAGAAAAGCTATGACCAACCTCGATAGCATATTAAAAGGCAGAGACATTATTTTGCCAACAAAGGTCCATCTACTCAAAGGTATGGTTTTTCCAGTGGTCATGTATGGATGTCAGAGTTGGACTATAAAGAAAGCTGAGCACCAAAGAATTGATGCTTTTGAACTGTGGTGTTGGAGAAGACTCTTGAGAGTCCCTTGGACTGCTAGGAGATCCAACCAGTCCATCCTAAAGGAAATCAGTCCTGAATATTCATTGGAAGGTCTGATGCTGAGGCTGAAACTCCAATACTTTGGTCACCTGATGTGAAGAACTGACTCATTTGAAAAGACCCTAATGCTGGGAAAGATTGAAGGCAGGAGGAGAAGGGGATGACACAGGATGAGATGGTTGGATGGCATCCCTGACTTGATGGACATGAGTTTGAACAAGCTCCGGGAGTTTGGTGATGGACAGGGAGGTTGGGCATGCTGCAGTTCATGGGGTTGCAAAGAGTCAGACACGACTGAGTGGCTGAACTGAACTGACTGATGGAGTAATTAAGTTGATTGTTGGGTATGACTTAGGGAATCTGGAGTAGGAAATGGCAACCCACTCCAGTATTCTTGCCTGAAAAATTCCATGAACAGACAAGTCTGGCAGGAGGTTGCAAAGAGCTGGGCACAACTGCGCATGTACACATGACCCTAAGGAATCAGTCTTGTTGTTCTGAGCATACAAATTATGCTTAAAACCATTTTCAAAATTGAAGTTTTGGTAAGACACATAAACTTTTTGAAGCTAAAGTTTCAATATGGCAACTTTATGCTTGAGTTTACTTTTCTATGAATTCAAATGATTTCTTCTCAGTCAAATTTAGTCAAAATAACTAACTGAATAAACAAAACAAAACAAAAAAATCCCTGAATTCAGTATTACCCTTTTCTGTTGAACTTATTTTGGGCATAGTATGCTGTATCTATTCATGTGACACAGTTTTATTTCCATATGTCTTTAGGCTTTCCCATGACTTTCCATGTTGCTTATGGTCTATTTTACTAGAAACAATGAAATTGGCCTTGAAAACTGGGGATTCCTGATAAGGAAATTGGGTGGAGTGTATGCTCTTTGTAGGAAAAACTTTTTAACAAAGCATTTCCAAAAATGAAACACTCTGGTTGTAGCGGATTGAAGAAGGTGACATTTAAGACATTTTTCCTATTAAGAGGTGAGTTTGTGTCTTCCAGTCTTAAATGTGGAGAAGGCAATGGCACCCCACTTCAGTATTCTTGCCTGGAAAATCCCATGGATGGAGGAGCCTGGTGGGCTGTAGTCCATGGGGTCGCTAGGAGTCGGACACGACTGAGTGACTTCTCTTTCACTTTTCACTTTCATGCATTGGAGGAGGAAATGGCAGCCCACTCCAGTGTTCTTGCCTGGAGAATCCCAGGGACGGGGGAGCCTGGTGGGCTGCCGTCTCTGGGGTCGCAGAGTCGGATATGACTGAAGCAACTTAGCAGCAGCAGCAGCAGTCTTAAATGTGAGTGAGCTCTGTGACTGCTTTGACCAACAAACCTAATGCAATTGATGCTTTGCCAGTTTCTGGGTCTGTGCCTGAGGTGAGCAGAAGGGTCTACTTCCTGTATCTCGGAGCACTCATTCTCGGGTCGCTGACCTACTGTATAAGAAATGTGACTACCTGACACTGCTCTGTTTTGAGAAAGCCCAAGCTAGCCACTTGGAGAGGCACCAGGAAGAGACACCAAGGTTGGCCAATCCAATGTCGGCCAGCTGTTTCAGCTATCCCATCCCAGGCTCCAAGTACATGAATAAGAAACCCAGCCCAGCTCAACCACTAGCTGAATATCACCAAACGACTCCCGCTGATGCCTGTGAAGCAAAAGAATTGTTCCAGTTGAGTCCTGCTCTAATTGCTGACCCATAAAATAATGACCAATAATAAATGTTAAATAAGTCTTAAGGATAATTTGTTATATAGCAACAGACAACTGGAACTTTAAAGACATATGAGGATGATGTTAACTTCTGTTTATTGTGACCCCGTGAACTATAGAGTCCATGCAATTTTCCAGGCCAGAATACTGGAATAGGTAGCTGTTCCCTTCTCCAGGGAATTTTCCCAACCCAGGAGTCGAATGCAGGTCTCCCACATTGCAGGTGGATTCTTTACTGTCCGAGCTACCAGGCAAGCCCACTGATAATTATAGAAAATGACTGTTTATTGTCCTAAAGTTACAATAAGAAAAATGCTTCTTCAGAATCACAGAAAGCTAATTTTCTGGCAAAACCTAGAGCCTTCTAACTTGAACGCCTTGGAAAATTTTAATCTTCTGTTTGAGTATTTGTAACGATTCAAGAAAATGTATCTGAATGCTTTTATCGAAAATAAATGTTGAATGTTTAAAAAAAGAGTTTATTTGTGAGAGCAGTTTTTGGTTCACAGCAAACTGGTGAAAGTATGTTCAGTTGCGTAAGAGACCACCAGACTGTTTGCCAAAGTGGCTGTACCATTTTGCATTTCCACCCGCAATGAATGAAGGCTTTTGTTGCTGCACATCATGTCCAGCATTTAGTGTTGTCAGTGTTCCTAATTTATCCATCATAATAGGTGTATAAGGGCATCTCATTGTTTCAACTTGCATTTCCCTGACATATGATAACATATGATGACATATGATGGTGACATATGATGTGGAGTTTAGTGGTTTTTAAAATTTATTCTTTGCTCTTTGAAAAAACAAACTAAATGGGTTTCAAGTATTATATTGTATGTTTCAATAAAATTAAATGTAATAGTGCTACAAATATAGTTCTGTTAATATTATAACTTGTTTGAATAAAAACTGTATACTGTGTAATATGGGATAAGTAGGAACATGTGAATAATAAAGAAATGTTGCCTTTTTTTTTTTTTTTTTTTACTAACAGTGCTTTGGCCTCAAAGAGAATCGTCTGTTATTCATAAGATTATTTTATAAAGTTAAAATCTCCAGACATGTAGAGAAAACAATTCTCCATAGATTGGCCTCTTGGAGCAGAAACATAATGTATTAAAGATCAATTGATGCCTTATGTTCCTATCAGTGGTTTAAGTTAAGATTTCGTTCATAATATAATTGAGACCTCACAAAATATAGAATAGCATTTTCATGTGGAATTGGAATTTCCCTATATCCTCCTTTTGAAAAATTATTCTTATGCATATAGGAGTTAATAAAGAAGAATTGTTTTTATAATAAGCATTTTCTCTTTTCTTTTTTGATGTCTTCTGTCAATGGAAAAGAACCCCCTGAATAAGTGCTGCTCCTTATCATTGTGCAAATGTGATTCCAGAGCGTACTTCTCTGTCTTAATCACTGAAATTGTTTGGTTATCAAAGCCATACACAGTTCATGATTTGACTTTCATCCTTTTCAGACTTATCCATGATATTGGTCTGGCCTTGAAAACATTAAAATGGTCTTTGTTTGATATTCAACATGTAATTTCAGAAAGACGTGTTCATTTTAAAAATTGAGACTGAGTGTTAGTGTGATAGAAGAGTCTTAGCAAAGCCTGGGAATAGAACCCTATTTTCCCTGAGTGTATGAGGGAATAAATTGAGTAAATAGCGAATGGCTGAGGGTGTTGTGTGTGTGTGATTGTGGTGAGTGTGTGTGTATGCGTGTGTATACATTCTGTTCTCTTCCCTATAGTGAATAGATTCTCTGTGTATTAATTTTGTATCCTGTAACATTACTGAATTCACTGATGAGCTCTAATAGTTTTTTGTATCATCTTTAGGATTTTCTATGTATAGGATGATATTATCTGCAAAGAGTGACAGTTTTCCTTCTCTTCCAATTTTGGTTCCTTTTATTTCTTCTCTTCTCTGATTGCCATAGCTAGGACTTCCAAAACTATGTTGAATAAAAGTGACAAGAGTGGACACCCTTTTCTTATTGCTGATCTTAGAATGCTTTAATCTTTTCACCATTGAGTATGATGTTAGTCGTGGTTTTGTTGTATATGGTCTTTATTATGTTGAGATAGGTTCCCTCTATGCCCACTAATCATAAATGGGTGATGAATGTTGTCAAAAGCTTTTTGTGCATCTTCTGAGATGATTATATTGTTTTTATTCTTCAATTTGTGGTGTATCATACTGATTAATTTGTGGATATTGAAGAATCCTTCCTCAGATCCCACTTGATCATGGTATATGATCCTTTTTTTAATAATGTACTGCTGGATTCAGTTTGCTGGTATTTTGCTGAGGATTTTTGCATCTATGTTCATCGTGATATTGGCCTGTAATTATCTTTTTTTGGTAGTATCTTTGTCTGTTTTTTTGTATGAGGGTGATGGTGGCCCCATAGCATAAGATTGGATTGGGAGTGTTCCTTCCTCTGCAATTTTTTGGAAGAGTTTCAGTAGGATAGGTGTTAACTCTTCTTTAAATGTTTGATAGAATTTGCCTATGAAGCCATCTGGTCCTGGAGTTTTGTCTGTTGGGAGTTTTTAAATCACAGTTTTAATTTCAGCACTTGCGACTGGTCTGTTCATATTTTCTATTTCTTCCTGGTTTAGTCTTAGGAGATTATACCTTCCTAAGAATTTGTTTTTTCTGGGTTGTGCATTTTATTGGTGGGTAGTTGCTTGTAGTAGTCTCTTATGATCTTTTGTATTTTTGTGTTGTCCACTTCTTTTTTTTCTTTTTCCAACTTATCACTTTATTGATTTGAGCCCTCTCCCCTTTTCTCTTGATGAGTTCGGCTAAAGGTTTATCAATTTTGTTATCTTCCGAAAGAACCAGCTTTTAGTTTCATTGATCTTTGCTAGTGTTTTCTTCATCTCTATTTCATTTTTTTCTGCTCTAATCTTCATGATTTCTTTTCTTCTACCAAATTTGGGTTTCGTTTGGGAGTTTGGGATTGACATATACACACTACAATATTTAAAACAGCTAATCAACAAGGACCTACAGTATAGCACAGAAAAATGTACTCAGTATTCTGTAATAACCTAAATGGGAAAAGAATTTGAAAAAGCCTAGACATATATATATGTCTAACTGAACCAATTTGTTGTATACCTGAAACTAATATGACATTACAAATCAACTATACTCTGATATGGAGGAGGAAATGGCAACCCACTCCAGTATTCTTGCCTAGAGAAACCCATGGACAGAGGAGCCTGGCGGGCTACAGTGCATGGGCTCGCAAAGAGTTGGACACGATTTAGCGACTAAACCACCACCGTACTCTGATATGAAATAAAAACTTAAAAAAAATGGGAACATAAAAACTATACTTCAATTTTAAAAAGTTTTATCCATTTATTAAACAAGTACTTACTGATGTGTTTAATACTTAGGATTCTATCTCTCATTGTTTTGGCAAGAATCACTGGGAGGGAGAGATTTAAAACTGTTTCCGGAAGAAATCTTTAAAGCCCTTTTAAACAGAATTATGCTAAATTTGATATTTTGGAAAATAATTTCTTCCAATCAGCTGTTCCTAATAAAGAGCCAACAGGACATATGTTTTGTGACAAATTGGACTTGTTTTTGGCAATGGGAGTTACATGACCTGGTCTGAAAGTATCAGAACACTAAGAGATTGGATGTCACCTGCCTTCAGTTAACTTACTCCTTCTGTGTGAAGGTAGTTTTCTATGTCAAGTACATATAATGATAACAACACAATTGTAATGTTTTCAAAATAGAGATTAAGTTACTTTCTGACAAGTATGTCCAGAGTTTTACTCTGCTTTCTGCCATCAACAATGAGCTAATGGTTTCTGCACAGCTTCTGCAGCTGACTTTTCCTGCAGAAGCAGTTATTGCATTTGATTTCTTTCCTTTCTCTGAGAAAGGAGAGGCACAGCAGTGGGGTTGGGGTAGGGACCCCAGACAACAACAGGGTGGGTGCCCCTGGATAGGGACTCAGGGAAATCCTAACTGATGTCCAGGTGTGCTAAACTATCCTGGGTCTTAGGAGAGGGGATGTCTTTCACCAAGATCCACCACAGAGGCAGTTCAAGTTCACTCTATGAGAAACACCATTCCAGGGATCACCGCACTGTTTATCTTTGCCACAAAATGGATCTTAACAACATGAGTGCACAACAAGATTGCTTCTGGCCCGATGGAAAATGAAGTGAAGGCCACTTTAGAGTACAAAATCAACAGATTAATGCGTTCCTCCTCCCCCAACCCCTCCATAGCCATTAAATATAAAACTCAAATCATTTATTACTCATTAAATATCTTTTGATCTTTTTCAAGAGTGTGATATTAATATTCATGTTCACCATTCTGATTTGTGTGTGTGAAATCCTTTCTCATTAGGCATCCTTAAGAATGCCTGCTCAAAACTTTCATTTCTAATAAAGCTCTGATAAGTTGGTGCCTCTCAAAGTTCATCCTTAGAGACGCCCTTGCGTCATATATCGTGTGTGTGTGTGTGTGCGTGCGTGTGTGTGTGTGCGCGTGCGCGCGTGCGCATGCTAAGTGGCTTCCGTCTCATCGGATTCTTATACCTCTAACCGAAAGGTTAGTGAAACTCTTGACTTCTAATCATATTATCCCACCCTCCGTTTCTATTTCTGCTACTCCTCTTGTTGCACCCCCCCACTCCCGCAGCCAGGTGCCCACCTGATAAATGTGACAGCTGTCATCATGCGGTCACCCCGTCACCTCCCTAGCCTCGGGCTGTCAGGCGTGTGTGCTCAAGGGACCAGCCACGCAGACGAATTTCCCAGGTCATTTTCATGGACCTAGAAAACCAGAGAGGTTCCAGCTTTTGCCGGTGGTGACATGGCACGGCTTGGCACAGCTAAGACGGTCAGTAGCCCGAGACAGGGGTCCACGGTCACTGCAAAGTCAGGATGGTGTTGGAAGAGCCACCTGTGTTCTCACACTTTACATAGAAAAAATAATAACACCAACTGACAGCTTTCCCTTTCGCTCTTTGGTGGCCCAGCCGAAACCCTGTGGTTTTGTTCTAAAAGATACACAAACCCACTCACGATGATTTCCCAAAAGGTGGGATTCAGCAAACGGCACAAAAGCAACCAAAAGGCCCCGAGCGAGCAGAGGGTGGGTGCCCTTCCTTCTTGTTTGCCGTTTCCAACTCGCATGAGAAAATCCAGGAGGAAATGCGGCCGGAGGATAATTCCTCCGCCTGGCAGCTGAGCTGTAATCTTGCGCATCGTTCTTTAGTGAGCTCGCACTTGCTGGAGACGTTTTAATGTCTTAATGAAAGGACAGGGAAATTATCACTCGCTGATTTGTGTTTTTAAATCTAGGGTTTCTAAATTAAGACTACTTAACGATACAGGCATGCCCATTTCCAAGACGGGGTGTGCAGCTCTTGAGTTGGCTGTGTCACCTTGAGGGTTTCCTGGGAGGTAATTATCATGCTGGGATGAGCTAATCTCCCCTGGAATAGTACACCTGCCTCATTCTGCTAACAAATAGGCCCCTGCCTTCTAGAGACTGCCTGACCTGACTTATTATATCTCCCCCATCAGCAGAAAGACTCATATCATCACTGGGCCAAAGGTGAATTGCCTAGAGACAAAGTTGGAATGAATTTTTTGCAGTCCCATTTCACCAGACATTCAAACCACTTCATTCTGAAGAGTGGAGACCTTTAACTCTGGCACATATTTATGTATGCTTAGAAGGCCAGGGAAGGGTCTTTCTGCAGACCCGCTCTGCATGAATGTAGCAAAATAGGATTCTAGAGGAAACTGTGTCTGCCTCCCAAACCTTTGTTCTTCAATGTTATTAGTCTGAGGAAGAGAGATACTGTTGCTGGTGTTTCAGTTAACTTGCATTTTGTAAGTTGCACATGTATGCTTTTGTTGTGTGCCATTCAGCATAGAATTCAAGTCCAAACATAACTTAGACCTGGACTAGGGTGAGAGGGACACGAATGCCTATCTAATCCTGAAAAAAAAAAACAAGAAAGACTTTTTAGCTGATGCCTGTTTCCATATAAAATGTGGCTTTTTTTTTTTAATAGTTTTTCTCATTCCCTACAGCAAAAGAGGCTAATATTCATTTAAAACCCAATAACAATTAAAACCCCCAATAACAATTAAAACCTACAATGAACAACTGCTCTAGCTTTGTTTATTGCATGCATAAATAATCATACTTCAATGAGCATGTTAGTATCTATGATCTCTTCCCAGATTAAGGTTGCCTCGAGACTGCTTGCTTTGGCTACTGTAAATGTGACATGAATTACGCTCAGGAAAATGTGTCTAACATGCTGGGTTTGAAGTAAATTATTTTCTTCTAATATACCTACACAACTGTCACAAGGAATTACACTGCAGATTTAGTGATGTTAAGTGTCAATTGTAATTTGGTGACAGCCATTTTATTGGCTATGCATACTGCTCTGCTAGGACTGCTTCTCAGTATGGAGGCCACCGTATCATTAAAAACCAGTGATCCTTCACTGATGACATAATTTGACTGGCAGAGAGAGGAGCAGAGAGGGGCTTGCTTCCACCTGCACAGAATCTGCTGTATGTCAGAGATGAATTTGCCTTCAAATTAGAAACAGCACTGCAGATGAGGGGCTGTGATTTTGCTTGAGTTCTTTTAAGGCGTTTTTCTGGAATGGTTACTGAGCAGCTGATAGAAGTCTCCTTTAATATGTCAAACATATATATTATGCAGCCTGTAAACATTTCAAATATTTTTAGTCATAGCTTACAGCGAGTTATCTATGAAACAGTTTCAGCTGAGCCGAGCCACATGTATTTCTGCACACCCATTCATCCATTCTTTTGTCCGTCTTTGGCACAGGTTCCAGGAATAAAATGTATGTGATAAAATGGTAACCCTTCCCACCCCCACCCAAAAGAAAAAAGCTTGACAAAAAAAATCACCAAGGTCTCATATGGGCCTATATTATGTGTTTTGACAGGTAGGATAAACTGTCGGAGCTATGTAAAAATTTACAGTAAGAACAGGACTATAATCATACATTCTGAAAACTTTATAAACTGACAATTCAAATGATGTGTTTTATGCTAATACACATTGTGGTAGGGTCTAATAAACTGTGACTCATAAATAGTAGAAAAGCTGATGGCACACTCAGGCAGGCACATATACAGACTCACACACCTTCCATCTTATGCAGGAAACAGGAAATAGAGTCCAAGAATTTCTTAGCAAATTTAAATCAATATAACTGCATTCCATTTTCAGTATTTAAATTAAATTTTTTGCTGGAAGGCACTGTAAGGAACAAAGCAAAGTACCTTAAAAGAAAGTGTATCGCTCGTAATTTTACCTCATTTCACACCGATTTGACAGCTTCTCTTAGCCAATTGGTTTCGTTGAAAACGCTGACAATATTCACCTATTAGAGTCTTGCCCTTCTGCGTGGAGACCATTCCTCTTAGATACACTGTATTAGCTTTCAACACGGAAAAAAGGACTTTTTTCTCTCATCACACTGCTGACACTTGCCACTATTTCCCCTTTCTCTTAGCCCAGCATTATTTATTTATTTATTAAGAAAAGAAACTTTGCGGAACAATAAATAGCATAAATTATTCAGCCAATTGCAGTTCAGCCGCATAAATCATACTCAGGCAGACAAGCTACTTATGACAAATGCTTTGTCTAAGAGAAATATACCACTGAAGGTTTAATCAGAAGCGCTCAACGTTTCAGACTTTCCCATTTTTATTCTTGGCCAGAAACTCGCCTTCTCTGTCTACAGAGGCTCTTGAGAATGCTTTTTTTCCCATGAGAATATCGAGACCATTTTTATCCCCAGGAGGGAGGAGGGTGTTAATAAAAGTGCACTTTTCTGAAGGAAAATTCAAATGGTGGCTGGCAAATCTTCTAAATTCTTGAAAGTATATTCCGGGGCCAACTGTGGATATGTGAATAGCTTTTCCCATGATGGGCCATCAAGTCCTACTTTTCAAGGCTGGTCAGGGTGTTCCCACATCGACCAAAGAAAAAGCAAACAGAAACCAAGCAGGGTGAATCCAGAGTAGCTGGCTGGCACCATTAGGAGATGCTTGTTCTTCCTTCGGCCCGTCGTTGGCTCCCAAGGCTTTTACCACTTATGTTTTTTTTTTTTTTTTAAACTGAGGCTTCCTCCTTTACTGCCTTATTAATATAAATGGCCCCATAAAAATGCGTGATTACAGCATGGTAGGCTAAAATATGCCCATAAAAAATCTTCTTTTGGATAAGCTTCGAATAACGGTGTTACTTTTTCCAGTAAGAGGAATGAAATCTTAATTCCCCTAATACTTTAATTGCCAACTCTTTCCTTTAGTTATTATTTAATTCCTAAACCATCAGTGATTCAAGGCATAGATGTGTGTTCCTGGGGACATCAGCTATTTGGAACAACTTTGAAGCTTAAAAAATATTCGGTCCATGCTTGATTTTGGTAATCACTTACTCTAAGGGGAAAGTTTCTACTATACTAAAGCAATTGTGTATTAGTTGCTCAGTCATGTCCAACTCTTTGTGACCCCATGGACTGCAGCCCACCAGGCTCTTCTGTTCATGGAATTCTCCAGGCAGGGATACTGGAGGGGGTTGCCAGTCCCTTCTCCAGGAGATCTTCCCAACCTAGGGATCGAATCTGGGTCTCCTGCGGCAGTTAATGAGGTGTGGTTTTTTTGGTGGGGGGGTGGGGGGTGGGGGGCGGTGTTTCACTTTTGACAGCAGAGGCTGTCACTCACTAAAGGAATCCAAACCTCTCTTCGGTGAACATGATCCTGACTGAACAAGGAATTGCCAGTTTTGTCACCCAGTTTTAGTCAAAAAGGGGACTATGTTGTCCACATTGAAGCCACCAGGAAACGTTGGGAGAAGGCAGGAATATGCTTGTCATGGTGATGGCAGAAGAGCACAGGAATTGTGGTTTTGGAGTCTAAAGGCCGGGAGAATGTCCTGAGGGATCCGTCTACACCTGGGGTTCCCCAGCTCTTGCTGTGGAAAGCCAGTCTCAGCCCAGCACCCCTCAGCAAACACGAAGGCCCTCTTCAGTGAAGCCACAAGGAAAGAGCTGGCCCACAGTGCGGCCTCCCCCCAGGCCTGTTTTCCACGGTTGTTTCTGCACTCAGCCTCGCTTCCCTTAAAGCTCTGAGTGAACTGTGGCCCACGCAGCTGTGGCCGTGGGCTGCGTGACCGAGCATTCCTTTCTGCTGTACCTGTGGCATTTTGCCATAACAAGGTGTAGCACATGGATCTCCTGAGGAATGTGCATCAAGTTTATTTTCTGACTAGTAAATGAATAAATTTTTCTGACTCAGTTGGGAGTGAAAGGGAAATAACCTTCTTTTAGAGTGATCCCAGGGTCTGATTCTTTGGAGCGGTTCAAGTAATTTAACAACAACAACCCAGCCATCAGAGAACTCCTGTGTAGGTATGTTGCCCACGATAAGCCTCGAAGACGAGGAAACTCTGGATCCACAGGGGCTAAGGTAGACTAGGTAACGTTGAACAATGCTGGGGGAGAACATTTAGCTCAGAAAAATGTCAGTAAAAATTCCAAGTATCCCATTCTAGATGGACTCATTGAAATTCCCAGGTTTTTAGAAGCTGATATTACAGTGAATTCCTAGAAATATTTTGGTTATGATTATTGTCTGTCCAGAGTTTGGTGTCCACTTAGATATATTTGTCATTTATTTTGTCGGGGCTCTGGTAAGCATAGAAGGAATTGGAAAAAAGTCTACATAGGCTAGTGAAGAAGCTAAAGAAAGCAAATGCAGGGATTAAAATCTCAATCCAACAAGAACTTACAATTTTAAGAAGGCACAAAGGTCAATAGAGTGCAGAATGTTGTAACTTTTTCAATGAACAATTTAATTTCTCTTAGGCCAAGTTTGCATTGTCTGTAAATAGGGTGAGCCATTGTCCCGGTTTTCCTAGGACAATCTCCCTTTGTGTCTGTTAAATAGGCTTAGTTATAAATAAAAATCTCCTTTCACTCTTAAAAGTGTCCTGGCTTGGGAGATCAGTTACATAGTCACCCTAAGCATAAACAAAGCTCCCTTGGATCTAATAGATTTGTATAAAAGATGAAAGGGGAAACATTTTGATTTGGTTTTCAAATCTGATTTCCCGAAGTGATGGAGTGAGCAGGCAGGGGACCTGGAAACCAGAGCAAACCTAGATGGTAGTGCACTCAGGTCTGTGTCTTTCCTCCAACTGTTACCGCGTGTCCCTTTTCTTTCCTAGGCAGTCTCTGAGGATATTTGGAAATGTTTTCAGATAAACAACTTAGGGCTCTGAATAGTTTCAGATTTTCTTTTATAGCTGCAATATTTAGAAGAAAAAGTGAGGAACTGGATTTCATATGTCTTGCTTAAATTAATTAGGGAGTTGGGAATGGAATCAAATTTCACTTTGTTCCGTTATGAGAATTATCTTGGGTAGACTAGATGCTAGCCTTCTGAGAGCAATCAGCAATGAATTATAAGTAGAATATGACCAACAGATTCAATCTTTGTATGATGTGGAAGAAGTTCTGATTTTGCCCAAGTTACAAGAGACTGCCAATGAGTTAAGAAACAACATGATATTAAAAATGTTTGTAAACATGGACATTACTTACTTTTAAATATTTAAGCAAGATTTTTTAAAAGTTAGAAACTAAAACAAATTATTTTACTTATATTTAATTCTCTAGAAGTTAAAAATTATATTTCATTGCCTTGCAGATTTTATTTTTTGTTTGTTTAAACACATGCTGGTTCATATGAGGTTGCTGTGAATGATTTTTGGGGGCTATTTTTCTTAGCAAGCATGCATTAATGAATTACCTTAAAATGTATACATGAAATGATACATTCAAGGGCTTCGGGAAAACAGGAAGCATAGAATACTGGTATGTTTTGCTAGGAATATTATCTTCTATTTCGGTTCACTTATTTTTCATGTAACAAAACTCTAAATTGTTAATTGAGGAAACACCTGTTTTACCTGATTTTCTTAAGTGCACTGGGTGGTTATTGGATGCCTTGCAGCAAAACTCTCATTAAACCAAGGATCCTGCGATATGAGCTACAATGGCTGAATTATTGCATCCAAGAGAATATTTTACTAAAACTTCGCTGCAGCGTGATCCTCAGGGGCTTTGTGATAGAATTACTTGTAAATGGAACCATTTTGTAAAAACATCCTTCTGATGCTTCAGGATTTCACGGAATTGGATGAAAAGAGACATTTTGTTACAGATAAGGAATTGATTTGGAGAAGAGAACGAATATTAGAAACAAATGAACATTTCTTGGGATGAAAGAAGTACAGGACGGGCTGCATAGAGCCTGTTTCATTGAACTTCTCCATAAACTGCCTGGAGAAGCTGCAAGGGCAGAAATACCCAAACCCCGTGCTGCTGTATTCTTGAATCAATCTGCACAGTCGCTGATGGGCTTGCGGCATGTGACGTGAGTCAGCAGAGTCAGCAGTCAGAGTACTGTGAATACTGGACTTGAAGCACGTTCTCTGAGAAAATTTGCACCTCCTCTGTGGCTGAAGCCATCCTTCCATGCCAAGGGTGCTAGTTTTAGCATAGTCTTATCGGATGCTCTTAGGATAATGATGCTGATAGGATCGCTTTGGGGATTAAATGAGGAGAAGGTACACTGAAATTTTCAAGCTTTATAATGGCTTAAAGCCTTTTTGGTCAGTGGAAAGGCAACATTGCATGAAGATTTTCCAATCTCAGTAAAACAGCCCTTACAGCAGGGCTCAATAAACGCAGTTGATTTCTTTCTTCATTGGTGATCAGTATCTGTTCTTGGGTTTCGTCTCCCCTTCACCTTTCAGTCTGATACATGGATCGGTTTCCTTCTAGCATCCATGGCCCAGTGCCTGGGAATTCCCTACCTATCTACCAGGGGGCATGGGAAAACCCCCTTATCAACCTTCACACAGTGTTGTGGCTGACGAATGAACAGTCCTCTGCTATCCCAAGCTCTTAGATAGGGCAGCTTTAACCCAATCGCAGAGTGGCTGGACATTCCAGTCATTCCTCAGTTAAGTACAAATTTCCTTTGAGGAAAACCAGATTCAAGAGCGCAGGTTGTGGCAGACTGGACGTTCCCCAAATGACCACAGCAATACCTCCTCTCCCTCACGCTTTTCCAAGGATGTCACCACTCCTTCAACAAGAGGCGGAGTGCGCATCTCTGCCCCATAAAGCTCGGTGGCTTTTATGACCATTTCCTGACCGAGAGAGTACGGAAGAAGTGATGCTATGAGATTTCAAAGTTTAAGTTATGAGAAAGAATATCATTTCTGCCCGACTCCCCCCGTCTGGAGATGTACCCCATAAGAACCCAGCCAGTGTGTTGTGTCGGGGTGTAGGCTACATGGAAATGAACCGAGGCTCCTCCCAGGCAACAGTCAGCCCAACTTTCCAGCTGCATTGAATGTGCCGTCTTGTAGGTGGATCAGTCTGCCTTCAGCTGGCCTGTCAAGTCTTCTTTTCAGTTAATTTATTTATTTTTGGCTGAGTTGGGTCTTGGGTGCTGTGCGGGCTTTTCTCTAGTTGCATCAAGTGGGGGCTAGTCCCTAATTGTGGTGTGTGGGCTTCTCACTGTGATGGCTTCTCTTGTTGCAGAGCACGAGCTCTGGGGTGTGTGGGCTTCAGGAGTTGCAGCATGGAGGCTCAGTAGTTGTGGCTCACAGGCTTAGTTGCTCTGAGGCATGTGGGATCTCCCTGGACCAGGGATCTAACCCGTCCCCCTGCCCCCTGCATTGGCAGGCTGCTCCTTTACCACGGAGCCACCAGGGAAGCCACTCTTCCCTGTGGAAGAGTGGAAGAGTGGAAGTGGACTGCCACTCTTGGTGCTTTGTGGAGCAGAAACGAGCTTTCCCTGCTAAAGGTGAAAAGTGAAAGTGTTCGTTACTCAGTTGTGTCTGATTCTTTGCGACACTGTGGACTGTAGCCCGCCAGGATCCTCTGTCCATGAACTTCTCCAGGCAAGACTACTGGAGTGGGTTGGCATTCCCTTCTCCAGGGGATCTTCTTGACTCAGGGATGGAATCCAGGTCTCTTGCATTGCAGGCAGAGTCTTTACCCTCTGAGCCACCAGGGAAGCCCTTTCCTTGTTGAGGCATACCCAGATTGCAAAGTTGTGCGTAAAAATGAATGGTTGCTATTGTTTGAAGCCCTTGTTTTTGTAGTTTGTGAAGCTGCAGTAGATATTAATCCTCAGCACTTTATGAGGTAGTGCTAGTATTATGCTCAGCAGGAAATAGAGGCCCCAACAATAAAGTAACTTGTCAGGGTCATCACGGTGTAAATAATGGGGGCAGAATCTAGAGCCTTCCTCAAAGCACAGATTCTTACAGAGGGTACAGCACCCATATATCATGCTGTGCTGCTCAATGGTGTGGGCTCTCAAGACAACTACCTTCATTGGAGTGTCTAAATAGTGCAGAACACTGGGGTGATCAGCTGTGAACAAAACAGAAATCCCTGCCCCCATGGAGTTCCTTTTCCAGCATCAGAGGGACAATAATAGAAAGTCCATAGTATATAAAGTATTTACCAGAGTGCCTGACACACAAATGCAACATGAATATTGATTATTGGTGTGATTATGGAACACAACACAGCTGTGGTTGTTACCTGTCACCTTGATGTTACAAACAGTATTGTTTGTCCACTTTAACAACCAGATTTCAAGAGCTTGGGTAGGAAATCATGTTTCCTGTGAGCAGAATACAAGTTTGAAACTGACCGAGGTAATTCTAGCAAATCATTCAGTGTCTAGAGTTGAATATTCATCAATATTATACACTGGCCTCTAGGACCTCACAGACCTATATAGAAATGTCAAATGGGATTATGAAATAATTTCATAGATACTAAGAAAGGAAGTCCAACCAAAAATAAGGTGTGCCTGCAAAAGGTATAATCTTGGTTATCTGTGGTGTAATGGTGGGCAGGCAATGTGTTGATAATTGAAGTCAATACAGAGCCCTCAGCTTCCTGGTTAATCAAACCTTTTCCCAGAGCTGATGAGCAGCAATATTGCATGGTTTAAATTTCACTTCCTTTTATTGCTCCTGTAGAGCTGCTAATAAATAATAGACAAACAGAGGCAAGAAACCAGGTAATTAGTCTGTTGTCGATGTTTGAAGCTGGAAAGGGTTTTGGAGGCCCTCTTGGTCTAGTTCCCTCGTTCTAGAAGCTAGGAAACCGAGGCTTGGAAATCCTGAGTGTCCTGATGGCAGGTGGGTTGGTGAGGATCAGAGCTGAAACAAAGTCCCAAGCTCCAGATTTCCAGTCTTCATTTCACTAACAGCTTTCACAGGTTTTCCCTGACACCGTCTCTCTCCTTTTCTCTCCATAACTGTAACTACTAAAACGTCTGGGGTCTATGCACCAGTAACTGAGTTAAAGGGAAACAAAGATTGCTTTTCCAATATTGTGTATTGTGATCAGTAAGCAAAGAGCCAGAAATTCCTTTACCCAGAGTTGGAATTCCACTCTCGGTGCCCTTGCTCCAGAGATGGATGCTACCTTTGAATATTCTCATCCAACTGCTTTCCCCCGTAAAGAACACTCCTTCATTCTCATGGTTGTTGGAGGAAGAGGTGTTGAGAGAATGAAACCACTGGTTGACGTATGACCTGGACCCAGCCAACTGGAGGCCCCTCTCCCCTCCCCATCCTTGGAATGTACATTCTACCCAGTGTTCCCACTGTAGAAGCTGTTTTCAAGGACACAGCCTTGAGAGAGCAAGGTGGTCTTGAGACCATCTAGACAGGATAGTGACTGAACCCAGTTAAGGCCTCTATGGAAACTTTTGATTCTGGCAGGTGCGTGCAGATATCTGCTCATCTTGCACAGCTGTGCAAGACAAGCTTCAGGTGTGAGTTCCCTTGCTTATCAAACCTGCCACTTATCAACCTGCAGATGTCTGCCTCTTTGGTCTCTTCTTCAGCCTCTGTGTACCAGGGGCCAGTTTCCTAACCAATCATCTGGGAGGAACACTATGAAGTCTTCTCTGGCCTCTGTGGCCAAACAACTCGGTTGGGTCCCCCTCCAAGTTACCTTGTTTTACAGCCCCAAAGGATTACTTCTGTTCTAAACTGTCAGTTCCCTGGGGGTAGACAGGCGTCACTGTGACTGGGACAGCATAGTCTCTTTCATGAGCACAATAATCTGTGTGTGCTTTGTTATATACTGCATATCGTTCCTAGTTTAGTAATAAATTTTCAGCGTATCCCATCAGGACTTTGTAGGTAGCCACTGTACCGTATTTAGCCTATAATTAAATTCCAGTGCATGCCAGATTGTCTTGTCTGTTTTCAGAATGTCAGTGGCAAGAGTAATAAAGTAATAGGAAGGAAATGCTTTCTATTCAGTAACTGGGAAGGGCGTTTGGGGGGGATTGGGTACATGTATAATGTATGGCAGAGTCCTTGTGCAGTCCACCTGAAACTGTCACAACGCTGTTAACTGGCTATGTGCTAAGTTGCTTCAGTTGTGTCCAACTCTTTGCGACCCTATGGGCTGTAGCCTGCCAGGCTCCTCTATGCTCTAATGTAAAATAACAAGGTTAAATCAAAGAAAAATTACTAATGTGCTGCTGCTGCTGCTAAGTCACTTCAGTCGTGTCTGACTCTGTGGGGCCCCATAGATGGCAGCCCACCAGGCTCCCCCGTCCCCGGGATTTTCCAGGCAAGAACACTGGAGTGGGTTGCCATTTCCTTCTCCAATGCATCAAAGTGAAAAATGAAAGGGAAGTCGCTCAGTTGTGTCCAACCCTCAGCGACCCTGTGGACTGCATGCAGCCTTCCAGGTTCCTCTGTCCATGGGATTTTCCAGGCAAGATAAAATGATTTAGTTTGTTCACTTTAGAAATACTTGGATCACCCACTTACTAGGTAAAAAGTAACATATTAAGCTCCATGTTAAATAAAAAGCTGAATAAAGGTAAATAATTTCTTCTAAGAGTGAATGATAGTGGATCCAAATCATATTTTATGTAATGCCTATCCCTGTCCCTTCCCTTCAGAGAAGGCAATGGCACCCCACTCCAGTACTCTTGCCTGGAAAATCCCATGGATGGAGGAGCCTGGTGGGCTGCAGTCCATGGGGTCGCTAAGAGTCGGACATGACTGAGCAACCTCACTTTCACTTTTCACTTTCATGCATTGGAGAAGGAAATGGCAACCCACTCCAGTGTTCTTGCCTGGAGAATCCCAGGGATGGGGGAGCCTGGTGGGCTGCTGTCTATGGGTTTGCATAGAGTTGGGCATGACAGAATCGACTTAGCAGCAGCAGCAGCCCCTTCTCTTAGGAGATGGAAGTAGACATAGGGGCTTGGAGAAGTAGGTTGTCATAGCTTTAATTTCCCTGTGTAGCCATTCGTTGGAAACAAATATGCAGAACCAGCTGTGCTTGTGAAACTTGACCTATGCAGTCAGAATTAAGAGCAGACTAGTCAAGTCTGTAACATTTTCTTCTCTTTCTCTTGCCACTTTGGGCATAAGAACCTTGACTTCAACAGTTGTTTGTGTTCACCCAACTCAAATATCTATCTGTACAGTATTTGAAGGGGCTATGAAGTGGCATATTTATAAAAAGAGTTGAAAGGCTGAGTTGACTAGAATGGACTGTACATAAGAATGCATGTGTATATTTTGAATTTTTGAGATTAACTTAATTTTTCTCCCCTTGGAATTGGTAAACTCTTTAGTAAGATATAATTTAGAGAACTTTTTCCTTATACATGCTGAATTGGTCCAGCTGTATTAGGCTGCTCAAAGTGAAACCATGGGTAATCAATAGTCAAATCCATTTTACCTGCCTTCACTAATTAATTAGTTTTAAGTGTTTCTAAAAAAAGACTTTCATGCCCTCCAGGCCTGCAGAGAGCCTAAACACAAAGACGGTGGCCTGGAGTTGTTTGCCAGGAATTGCAGTCAGCTGTGTCTAGTTTGAGCTGATCTGGTTAAGACCGGATAGCAGCACGGACCCGGTAACTGAGCATGCGCCAGTGTCTGAGCTGATGTCTGACATCAAAAGTGACCTTTTGATGTCGGAGGGCTGAGAACTCCATCCTCAGGTGAGGTTACGGAGCAGAGCAGAGGCTGCAGCCTGTTACAGGAGCGCAGACCATGGCTACCGGCCTTTCTGGTCACCTTTGCCCACGCCCTGGGATGCTCCCCACGCCCTCCGCACCGCAGATGGCCCTGCCCCTCTATTCGTTACCCATAAATACCCTAGCCTCTTGTCTTTTAACTTTCTGGTGGGAAACTATGTGGAAATTTGATGGAGTTAAATTCATTCTCATTTATATATTTTATCACTTTCAGCAGCGTGAAGGGGAGAGACCCAAGTTATGAGGCTATTATAATAATTTAGGCCAGAGAGTATGCAATAAGGGCTTGCAGTAGCAGTGAGGATAGAGACAATGCAATTTTTATTGATGGGGGTTAAAGAAGAAGAAATGTAGGAAAAATATAAATAAAGGCTAAGTTATTGGTTTTGCAAAGAGTAAGAGAACACGTAGATAATGTAGTTTTGAGGGAAGGAGGATGAGTCACCGTTTGTTGGCATTCTGAGATGAATATAATCTACTGGAAAATTAGATTTAAGAGTCTGAAGACAGAAGAATGATGGGGGCAAATTAGGTTGGGGAAACAGAAGAAAGATTGTAGTTAAAACTGCTTGGGAAGCATGCAGAGGCTGAGAAGAGAAGAGGGTTAAGAACTGAATTTTGGGAAATCTCACGACTTACAAGAAGGGTTGGAGAAGGTGAGCATAAAAGGGTTGGGAAGAACTAGCCATAGAGGGGAAGAAGAAGGAACGGACAATTTGTCAGGGAAGTGAGAGGAACGTGTTTCAAGAGACTGTTGAACAGATTCGACTCTAGAGAGAACAAGGAAAGGCTGAAAACTACCCATAGATTTGAGAAGTGGGTCACTGATGGACGTGGTGGTAGAAATTCCTTTCCATGGAGGGGATGAAGCTGTGTTAAACTAGGTTAAGGAATCAACAAGAGGGGCTAAATTGAGATTTTAAAGGTGGATCCCTTTCTATAGAGACTTATAAGTGAATAGAAGATCGTATTTAGGGTAGTGCCTATGGGGTGGTTGCCTGATTAAAACAGGCTTTATAAAGATATGGCTTTGATGTTCATAGGTTTACATACTGAGGGAGAAGGAACCAATTGAGAAAGGAGGTTAAAAGATGAAAGGGAGAGTGGGGATAATTGAGTGAACAATATCTGAGAAGAGGCAAAGGGGGAAGAAATGAGGTTACTGATTCTTCTCTTTCTGTCCCATGCTGTTCCTGCCCCATAACACACTAAGCTGGGCAGGTCACTTCCTTGTCAAACCTGAATATCGATTTGGTCTCCATATGGTGTAGTCTCTGTGGTGTTGAATTAAAAGAAATAGCCCAGCTACCAAAAAGTAAATTAAGTTTTTTTTTTTTAATTGGTGTTCTTCTAAAAATGCCAGGGGCCAGAGTATAGTCCTAACTTTGAAATTTCTCCTTTGATAGCTCTCAATTTTCTTTCATATATCATGGCTGCATTTTCCACAGTAAAATTGCACAGTGAAGCCTGTCTCACTCCTTTTTCAATCTCTTTCACTCTTGCCAAAGTCATAGACTGGAAACTGGTGTTAAAAATCTTTCCTGTTACCACTCTTTCTTTTCCAAAAGAAGTTTTCTCTGTTAGAGGTGAGGGACTAAAAGAGAGCAGAAGAGCATATGGAAATAAAAGGAATTTGAGCTAAAGAACCTAGCCCAGATGTTCTCAAATCTAATCAAAATTACCTCGAGAGTTTGTTGAAATACCAACTGCTGAATTCCACCCCCAGAGTTCCTGATGGAATAGATTTGGGTTGGGCCCAATTATTTGTATTATACTTTTGAATTGTATTGGAGAAGACTC
Source organism: Tragelaphus eurycerus (assembly GCA_935064755.1). Lineage (NCBI taxonomy): Eukaryota > Metazoa > Chordata > Mammalia > Artiodactyla > Bovidae > Tragelaphus > Tragelaphus eurycerus. Next base: position 1,880,424 of record CAKXYN010000014.1, read on the forward strand.
TTGAGAGTCCCTTGGAATGCAGGGAGATCCACTCAATCCTAAGGGAAATCAGTCCTGAGTGTTTGTTGGAAGGACTGATGCTGAAGCTGAAACTCCAATACTTTGGCCACTCTGATGCAAAGAATCAACTCATTGGAAAAGACCCTGATGCTGGGAAAGATTGAAGGTGGGAGGAGAAGGGGACAACAGAGGATGAGATGGTTGGATGGTTGGATCACCAGCTCTATGGACAGGGAGGCCTGGCATGCTGCAGTCCATGGGGTCGCAAAGAGTTGGACATGACTGAGCGACTGAACTGAACTAAGTTCCCAAATGACGCTGATGCTGCTGGGCTGTGGACACATTTTGGGAACCCGGGAGCTATCTAGTTTAAGGGGAAGCAGACCAGAAAGAGCCTTAGGAGCAATGGAATGCTGTTACTAAAACCATAGTTCTCAGGCACAGTTTTTATCAAGGATAAATTAGCATGTCTGGTTTTTAAAAGATGTGGAGAAAGGCCCACTTGATGCTGAACTACTTACTGAATTACTGGCCCAGTTTCTTCTTCTTCTGATGGGGCTAAAACTGGTTCCACAGTTTGAGAAAGGAAAATGTAAGATATAGGGGTGGTAGCTGGGTGGGTGCAGGGTTTGGGATTGGAGGCATTCAGAGGTATAGATGAAGCAGATTTCTATATATTGATTTTGCAAAGGATAAAGTGAGGTGCGATGAATATTAGTATTCTGTTTTTTCCCTAGAAAGTCTCAAGACTTTATCACTGATTAAGTTTAGTTTGCATCCAGGCTGAAGTAGCTTTTCTGATCCTATAGATGAGTGTGTTTTTTTTTTTTTTTTCTACCTACAAAGTTCTTTTACGTGTCTATCTACAAGCAATCATGGAAAGTACTTTGAGTCCCTACAACAGTTTTCCCCGATGTTGAGTAATGAAGAATCTCAAGACACATTTCTTAATGTTTATAATCATGTATAACTTTAAGTGAAATTTGAGCCATATATTTCTGGCTCAAGTAATCAAATGCTTACATTGTTTAGAGGCTAAAAAATTTTGTTCTTAAAATATCCCTTAAGAACTTGATGTACTTTTTATAGTGTTGTGTTCTGCAGCAAATGTTGACTAATGCCAGATAAACAGATACCAAAGCAGGGAAGAATATTAGGTGAATGAGGTCTGTATTTTCATAAACTTGGGTCTAATTTTAACACAGGTTAAAAAATGTTCCATTTCCCCTAATAGATCTTTTCTAAGTAAATAATAGTTAGAATTCCTCATGCTGCTGTGTCTATAGCTGTACAGTTGAGCGAACTAGATGGTGAGGAAATAACCGCATTTGTGAGGAGAAAAACAACAGACACATAATCACCTAAACTTTGGACAAACCTCTAAAATGGAAGCCAATATAGCAATGAAATCACAATGAAATTATAAATTTATGGAGGAAAAGCTGGGAGGTTAATTTTACCCTTTAAAACCTCAATGAAGCACAAAATTCAGGGGGAAAACTAATAATTATGACAAAGAATTGTAAGATTTGGAACATCAACTCAGCAAATGAAGACATTACCACATGGCGGACATTAGCCAATAAAAGGCATCCAATCACTCTAAAATGAGCTCATAACGCAAAATGTGAGCACTGTGGGTTTCCAGAGGCATGGTACATTTAGAAAAAAATTCATTTATTACTTTCCATGACTGAGCTCATTCAATTTACATTTACCGAGCATAGACAACGGCCTTGCACTTTGTATGATGTGCTTAGGAGGGCTAAAAAAATGTATTGGGTACAAATCCTGACCTTAAGCAGATTATAGTTTAGTTGGAATGTGTGACTAGAGGGAAAAGAGAGGAACATAAACCCATAAGATAAGGAGAAATGACAAAGATAAAATAAAACAATATGAGGAGGCAGGAAAAAGGAGTGTGAGGGGTCAGGGAGAGGGTAGAGTTTAGGGTGATCTTCAAGGAGGAGAAGCAATTGAGCTGAACCTTATAGCATGTTTGATATTTGATTTTTATTTCAAAATTTCTCAAAGCACACACTGTCTTCTCTGAGCTGAAAATGCCATGGCATATATGTTTTCAAATGGGATTTGCTATCAAACCAACACACTTTAACACATGAATCAGATAAAATAAATGCAGAGATGTAAAACTCATTGGATGTAAACCAGCATGAGCTAATTTATGCACCAGCAAGAAACTTCCCCTATAGCGCTGTGGTTTAACATAACTACGGTTTATACAAGATAGATTATGTGTAGAAAGGTAATTTCGTGAAAAGTGTGGAGAGTGGCTTGAAGGCAGGAAGAAGCTTTACAGGATTCCTGGAAGAAGTTGGGCAGGTAATAGTGAGGGTTTGAAGCAGATGCTGTAGCTGTGCAGCTCAACAGATGAGATGGATTCAAGAGTTCTTCACAGGTAGATTTAATTGGACCTACTTGATGGAGGGACAGAGAGAGAAGGATGCCTTAAGTATAATCATATGGAGCTAGTTGACTGGGTGGATGGTGATGCTATTAACTAATAAGATAGTGTTTACTGGAAGCAGCAGCAGTTTTGGAGTGATATTAACTGCAGTACTTGCAGGAAAATTACTTGGAGATATCAACTGACAAATTACAAGATGCATATTTGGATCAAAGAAAAGAGATAGGACTAGAGGTAGATTTGGAAATACTTGATGTTCAGTGACAGTGGAGGCTGTGGATGGCTGAGATTTCCCCAGGAGGAAAGGACTGAGTGTGGAACTTGGAGGCAAAGCCTTCATTGCTGGAAGAGGGGAGTCCTTTCCAGCTTTGATCTTTGCTACAATGGGCTTTTTTTTTTTTTTTTGGTTTCCTTGGGCTGTTGTAACAAAGTGCCACAAATTAGGTCACTACCCAAAAGTTTCAGAAAAGTATTGCCTTCCAATTCTGGAGGCTAGTAGTCCAAGATCGGGGTGTCAGCAGCATTGATCCCTTCTAGTGCTATGAGGAAGAATGAGCCCCATGCCCCTTTCCTAGCTCGTGCTGGTGTGCTGGTGCTCTTTGGCATTCCTTGACTGGTCAGTGCATCACCCCAGTCTCTGTCTTCTTCTTCCTCATGGTGCCATCCCTGTGTGTGTCTCTCTTTGTGTCCAAATTCCTCCTATTTAAAAGGACAGCAGTCATATTCCATTAGGGCCCACCCTAATGACCTCATCTTGATGAAAGTGAAAGTGGAGAGTGAAAGGGTTGGCTTAAAGCTCAACATTCAGAAAACGAAGATCATGGCATCTGGTCCCATCACTTCATGGCAAATAGATGGGGAAACAGTGGAAACAGTGTCAGACTTTATTTTTCTGGGCTCCAAAATCACTGCAGATGGTGAGTGCAGCCATGAAATTAAAAGACGCTTACTCCTTGGGAGGAAAGTTATGACCAACCTAGATAGCATATTCAAAAGCAGAGACATCACTTTGCCAACAAAGGTTCGCCTAGTCAAGGCTATGGTCTTTCCTGTGGTCATGTATGGATGTGAGAGCTGGACTGTGAAGAAGGCTGAGTGCCGAAGAATTGATGCTTTTGAACTGTGGTGTTGGAGAAGACTCTTGAGAGTCCCTTGGACTGCAAGAAGATCCAACCAGTCCATTCTGAAGGAGATCAGCCCTGGGATTTCTTTGGAAGGAATGATGCTAAAGCTGAAACTCCAGTATTTTGGCCACCTCATGTGAAGAGTTGACTCATTGGAGAAGACTCTTATGCTGGGAGGGATTGGGGGCAGGAGGAGAAGGGGACGACAGAGGATGAGATGGCTGGATGGCATCACTGACTCGATGAATGTGAGTCTGAGTGACCTCCGGGAGTTGGTGATGGACAGGGAGGCCTGGCGTGCTGCGGTTCATGGGATCGCAAGGAGTCGGACACGACTGAGCGACTGATCTGATCTGAATGACCTCGTCATAACTTTATCATCTGCCAATGCCATGTTTCTGAATGAGGCCACGTTCTAAGATCCTGGGGGTTAGAACCTCCGCATGTGAATTTTGAGAGGACAAAATTTATCCTGTTACAGGTTTCTTTTACCCCTTCCTCCTAGCATGAGTTTCGGTGTTGGGAGAAAAAGCCAGTGCAATAGGCTGAGAATTAAGAGGTGATAAGAAAGTCAAGGCTGTAAATATAGATCATTTATTTGAAACTATATCCATTACCAGTCAAATGATGAGGACAAGGGCTCCACAGATGTTACAGTTTCCAGGAAAAAAAATCCTTCAGTTGGCCAAAGAATCACTCAAAGTCTATGGTATCTTAACAGTGCTTCCTACAAGATTATCTCTTCAACGTAAACCATATGGGCTTGCTTATTTGGTGAATAATGGCACATAGCCCCAGAACATAAGTTAGTAGTCATTCACTTTGCATCTAGTTTAATGTGATCTTCTCTGATGAAACTTAGAAGTTTGACTTTGAAAAATGATGTGTCTATGAGTGTGGACTAAGCAATTTTAGACATGGCAGAGCAATAAAAAATATTCTTGCCATGGATTCATTGGAGGTGCAAGGACACAGATTAACCTTGGGAGGTGTATTACAGCATTTATTTTTTCAAAGAAAGGAAAGATTTGGTATTTAAATTCTCACTTTCATGTGAGGAGAAAAAAATATAAATCTTGGGATGTCTGAAAAATATTAAAATGTTCACAGAATTAACTGTCAGTGATAATAGCAAATGTCACATTTCTACTTCATCACATATTGAGAGAAATTGAAATATATAACCAAATGGTGGCACACTAGGCTCTTCTCTTATGCATCGTGGTGTGTTAACTTTATACCAAAATTTCTGGGGGTAAATAAGAGTATACAATTTTGTTTTGAATCTTAGATAATGTGGTTTGTAACTTCCAGTTGGATTTAAAATAAACACCAAGGAATTGAAATGTTTTTGTAACAAAATTTTAATAGTATTTATCTTTCAGTGACATTTGTTTACCCTTCTAATTTTCCATTTTTAATTGCTTTTTGGTTTACAAATTATACATGTTGAAAGTGCAACTAATTGAATATATGTTTCCCTGAGTATTATACATTAAAATCAGCAATGCTTCTAGAGCATTAGAATTCTGAAAGAGCAGTTGCATATCTCATGGTCTTCTTTTTCCCCCCACAATTTATATAAGTAGGATATACTGTTCCTGAGGGGAAAATAGCAATAATGAAGACAGATAGTGATCTTATCTCTACTCTGGCAAAAAAGTCAGAATCCAGTTATTTACATATGCTACATTTCCCATAAATTGGCACAGAGTGACCACATTGGAAATTGAGCTTTTAATGTAACTGTATCCAGTATTACTTCTCTATCATGCTTGCCTGATTCTTCTGCTTCCTAATTGGTCTTGGGGACTTGACTGTCGCTTTTGAACCTTGTGCTAAGTACTGAGCCCTTTACTTTCTCTTTCGCTGTCTGACACATAAGACAGCCTCTCTTCTTTCTTGTTTCACCCACATTTCTACATTTCTCAGAAGGCAAAATGACTAAACCTTGTTTTCTGTAAAACATTAAAAATGTTTTTAATGTTTAGTGAAGAGAGGGAAAAGAATACTGGACCTAGAATCAAATATGATTAGATGTTATCTAATCCTCATTAGAAGAATCCCTAGGTGGCTCAATGGTAAAGAATTCACTTGCCAAGCATGAGATGCCAGTTTGGTCCTTGGGTCAGGATGATCCCCTGCTCAAGGAAATGGAAACCCACTCCAGTATTCTTACCTGGAAAATCCCACGGACAGCGGAGCCTAACAGGCTACAGTCCATGGGGTCACAAAAGAGTCATGACTTGGCTACTAAACAGTAAGAATCACAACAAATCCTCACTACTGCTTATAGCTGTGTATTCTCAGACAATATATTAAACTTCTCAGTAATTCATTCATTCAAAAAGCCACTCACTTGTTCACCTATTTGTCTACTTCTAACAAGCATTTCTTGAATACTTCTTGTGTTTTAGGCACCATGCTAGACACAGAGGATGCTGCTGCTGCTGCTAAGTCACTTCAGTCGTGTCCAACTCTGTGTGACCCCATAGACTGCAGCCCACCAGGCTCCCCCGTCCCTAGGATTCTCCAGGCAAGAACACTGGAGTGGGTTGCCATTTCCTTCTCCAATGCATAAAAGTGAAAAGTGAAAGTGAAGTCGCTCAGTCATATCCAACTCTTAGCGACTCCATGGACTGCAGCCTACCAGGCTCCTCCATCCATGGGATTTTCCAGGCAAGAGTACTGGAGGGGGTGCCATTGCCTTCTCCGACACAGAGGATGTTAAGATGAAAATCAGACCCTTCTCTTGAGGAGTTCATAGACCAGTCAGGAAGATAACAAAGCTTATGATAAAGGTGATAAATGTTAGAGATAATCATCTGTAAATGAGGAGGTGCTACAATATGATTTCTCGTGCTGTTTTTACTTCTATAATTCTATGGTTTTATAAAAATCCTAGAAGTTGTTTACATGCCTTTCAACTTGGGGAATAAAACAGGCCTTAAGATAGAAAGATAAAATAAACCTGTTTTCTCCACTTAACAGGCCCCTGGCTTGAAAGGAAAAGGGGATGAGTAATTGAATGTGTGTGTGCCTTTATTGCTCTTTGAGTCCTTGGACCACAGCATTCTCCTATTTCTGCAGGTGATTAATGGCATTCTGGCATGCTGGGCTACAAATTGTTCAAAGTAAGAGAAATTTGGGAGTGGGTGAGCGGTAGCACGTGTGCTATACAGAGCAGGGAAAGAAAGTCAGAACTCTGCAGTTCTTATTTCCATATGTGCTTAAAGACAAGGAGAGTCATCAGAGAGAGAGGGGGAACAGCAGAACTCCAAAAACGCTTCTGGAATTTCTTCCTAAGTTCAGAGACAATTCTTAAAGAGTAAAGGCAGCCTATGATTTGAGGAAATGGATGGCAAAAACTCAGTCATAATAACTAGTGTTTTTCATTCTCTGCTGCAGACACCATTTAGGCCCTGGTGGAATAATTACTTTGTAAGTAAAACTTCTCTTTGGACAGTCGTGATGGTGAGTCGGTATTACTCCAAAGGTCTCCATTACATTCTCTTGAACCACAGTAAAGATATTTTTTAAAAGCAACTAATAATACTTCAATAGGTAGACATTGTTTAAGTATAATAGAACTCATATGATTGACATATTTCTGGTATCAGTCAGTGTTTAATCAGACAAACAGAATCCACTTGAGGAATTTCAAGCAGAGTTAATTTAATATAGCTACAGAATACTAGAAGGCTGGAGGCACTCCTGGGGAAGGTTACCCGGAGAGTAGTAGCTATACAAAAGCACTACCACCTGTAGGCCTGGGGGCCCAAAGGAAAAAAATGATGTTTCCTTGGGATCCAAGTGAAGCTGAGGCTGCTGATGTTGAAAGTGAGTTACCTGAATACACCTTGGAACTACACTTCACTGAAACCATTGCTGATGCTGAAATTGCTGTTAAAATCTGCAAAAAAAAACAAAAAACAAAAAACAACCCCCCAAAACTTGGCTTCTTGTTTTCTCCAGCATCCTATCAGTGCCTCCCACTGATGAAACTTAACCGAAAATCAGTTTGCAAGGGAGTCTGGGAGATGGAGCTTTGCAGGTTTTCTTGCCTCTGAGGTATGGAAGAGGGTAAGAAAGAAACCAGGAGGCGCTGGGAGACAGCACGCTCGCCAGCACACCTCCGCTGTCCTTTCTCTCCGTGATAATCTGGTTTACTTTGCAGACTTTCCTCCACCACAAATGTGGCAGTGAACGGGACAGTGATTTAATCAAGGGAAGGAGGAAGACCGTAACATGGTGAGGTGACAGTCTTGGGAGAAGGGAAAGAAAATTTGGTCTGAGAATTGGTAAGCCAGGGTGGGTGTGAATGGCAAGCGGTCAAATGAGAGTGTCCTTGAATTTACGTCATGGAGTTCAAAGCCTTTGGGTTGGGGTGAAGTGAGGGCTGGCAGAAAAATCTGATTAAAGTTGTGGGATTCATGGATGAGGGGTTAGGTTAAGCTTGCTACTCATTTTAGGATCTATTCTGGGGAGAATTTCAAATTTCTTGGGGTCCCATGTTGATCATGATACAGCACAATGTTTAAACAAGACAAGACAACATTTAGACAAGAGTGCTAAGTAATGCCCCTGGGTTCCCATGGCTCATGAGATAGTATCTAGGAATTCTGTGACTTCTTAAGTCTCCTAATACTAACAGATTTAGTGTGATGTAGGACAAGGATGCTACAGAGCATGAGACTTGCTACAGAAAGCTTTGGGAATGGTGCCACCAAGATCCTGCTGCTGCTGCTAAGTCGCTTCAGTCGTGTCCGACTCTGTGCGACCCCACAGACAGAAGCCCACCAGGCTCCCCTGTCCCTGGGATTCTCCAGGCAAGAATACTGGAGTGGGTTGCCATTTCCTTCTCCACCATATGAAAGTGGAAAGCGAAAGTGAAGTCGCTCAGTCGTTTCCGACTCTTAGCGACCCCATGGACTGGAGCCTACCAGGCTCCTCCGTCCATGGGGTTTTCCAGGCAAAAGTACTGGGGTGGGGTGCCACCAAGATCCTAACCCTCTCCAACACTCAGAGCACTAAGCAGTATAAAATATAATGTGTTGGATGCTAGTACGGGATACCCAGAAGCCTGATACAGAGAGCAACAGCTGGATTGGTAGAGGCCAGCGGAGCCCCAGATGTTAGTACACAGCCACAAGTAGTTCTTTCTCTGGACATGAGAGCATCCTCTTATACCTAGATAGCCTCTTGAGAACGAGGGAGGAAGGATCTCTTTGTAAGATCTTTTGAGAGGAGAGAATTATTCTTGATAGAGAGTTTAAAGCAGTCTTTTTCAACAGTCACTTAGAGTTCAAACAGAAAGATTCAAATATGAGTGCAGCGGAGCAAAATGAGGTGAGTTACACAGTGGGGAAATACATTCACACGGCATATGCTTATTCTTGGAATATCGTGTTTCTGATTGGCGAGGGATGTAGTGTTTGTAATTGGTTATGATAAATGATAAAACTTTTCTGCCTGAACCCTTTTTAGATAGAACATTTAAAAATGTTGAATCTGTTCATGATAGGTAAATTAGAATGGTCCTAGAGAATTGCTTCTGAATTATTGGCATTTATTTTTCATGTGATATAAAATAATTAAAGCTAATTTTCAAGAGCAAGATTTTGTAATTATTCATTATTTATACTATGATGAGAAGGTCTGTGTAGTATTTTAAAGAGCCTATAGGAAACTTGATCTTTTGTTCTGAGAAGCTCATAATCCAAAGTGATTCATTTATTTGTAAGGAAACAGTTATTGTAAGAACAAAGGATAGTCTTTATTAAAGTTTATAAGCTAAAGGAGAGGAGATTGTTTCCATTCATCCCCATCTTTTCATAATGTTTTTGTAATGGGAACAAATATTAAAATGATCCATTCTTGTCAAAAAGGGGTATATTCAGATTTGGACAACTTAATAAATAATAATAGAACTCCCAGACTACCCACTCAACTAGGGGCCCCTGACCCCAAAGGTGCCACCCCACCTTGAAGTATTCCAAAAGCCCATAAAATGCATTTATTCGTGTGAACAACAATATTAAACTCTATTGAATAACTTCTTAAATAAGTAAAATAATAATTTAGAAGCAAAACTGTTATGTTTGTGCTTAGAGTTTTATAAGCAGACTAGTTATTTGTGTCCATAAATGTATGATGATCTCATAATGAGTTAGTTTATAGTTTTATGCATTAACTTCTCAGGCTGCTGGAGTATCATTTTCTGCTGGCTATTATATTATCAGGTCACATAATGCTAAACTGTAGGGCGTTTTTAGCTGATAATTTCTGGAAAGTGCTTACTTTTGAAATAAAAAGCAAAGCAAAAAAAAAAAAAAAATCAAGCCACAATGCTGACTGAAAAAAATATTTATATTTATATTAAACCCCTCAGCTAGATTCTCAGACACATCACTGCTTAAAATGCAGTCACCTGACAAAAACAGTTCTAATTATTATCCCCTTGGGCTAACATTTTTCAGAGTGACTGGCTAAAATGCACTCCAGCTCATAATTTCTGCCTCTGACAGTGGAAGACATAACCTAGTTTCCCCTAATGCAAAAGTCTCTAATCTAGAGGGCAAGACCCTGCTCCATCTAACACTGAAGAGAGAAAATGCAATTTGAGCAGAAGGAAATTGCACACATAGTTTGATAGTTCTACCACTCCCGGATTTTTTTTTTTTCCCTGGGTTTAAATGTCTTGTTTTATTTTATACTAAATTATGACCTGGCTGAAATTGCTATGTTTTCTTTGTCATATTCTAGAAACCTTACTATAAAAATGAAGGTTATACTGTAGCTCCATACTTTTCAGGGGGTGGGAACATTCACATTTTGACAGTTCAGCGGTGAAAACATTAAAAGTTACTGTGCTTGCTACAGCGATATTTTTTTTCATGTTGAATAATAGCTCTTTTGTCTTGGCAAATGGGGCATATATACTGCATTAGGAAAAGGTAATTAAATCGTCTTGAAATGACGAAAGTGCAGATTTTTTGAGTTGGCCTAATCAGTAGCAAGTTCACTGTTGAATCTACGAACGAACAAACTTTTATGATTGCTGGGAGAGGTGAATTAACCTCAAATTGTTCTGGTTCACTTCCCAGGCGGTGGCCGAGTAATACATTGCCCCGAAACCGATAAGCCAGGAAGCTAAGGAAGTGTGGAAGGCAGTCCGTCAGGAATCTTGCAAAGAAGGCAGCTCTCAGTAGACAGTACTGGAGATTTTCATGAACCATTTTTAGTTCTGTGAATTGAAGGGACCTTGCCCCCTTTCTACCTCTTTCTGCTGACAGCTGCTCCTAAACACCTCCCTCCCAGCTGGGAGGGCAGCCGGATGGCTGTGTGTGCAGCTAACGCCAGGATGGCTCCTGAGCAGCATCCAGGGTGTCAGTTTCCTCCTGGAGACGCACGTGTCACCTTCACGTCTCGTGTATCTTCCATCATTTACGTGAATATATCAAGGGCTCTGGTAGAGGCACCAGGCTATGAAAGTGCAGTCTAACCGGTGGCTGGGAACAAAGGCCGCCTTCAGCTACAAATGATTCACTATGGTGTTGAGACTTTTCCCCTCCACAATGACTTTGAATCCTAAAGATTAAATGAGTGTGCTTCCATTTGCAGAAAATCAAAGTGAAGGGATAGCCTAGAAAAGAATTACTCTAAAAAAATTCTGATTTTAATAACCAATTTAGAAAATTATTATATACAAAGGTTTCACAAGGATGTAGGATGTACTTGTAATGGCAAGAGGAAGATTTATACCCAACTCTTCTCACAGATGCTACTGTAACTTATCACCTTCAAATTACTCAGTTTCCATCATCACTATCTGATCAGTCTTATCATTTCATATTGGGTGGCAGTTTGGACAAAATTAGAGTGAATTATTTGAAAGGTCATGTGACTATATCTAACAGATATTTTAAAATATCTTGTGTGGTTCATTAGCCAGTTTAATACAGTGGGTTAACAAAGAAGTTCTATAGTTCATCTCTGGAAAATTGAAACATGGCTCTTACTTTTCAACCATTAAATTAAAAATATCAATATTTTTAAGAAGATGCATGTTTCCAGCACCCTCTATGTCCTTGGGAAGCAAATAATAATGAACAGGATTAGGAAATAATTTCAGAGAAGGCAATGGCACCCCACTCCAGTACTCTTGCCTGGAAAATCCCATGGATGGAGGAGCCTGGTGGATTGCAGTCCATGGGGTCACTACGAGCCAGACACTACTGAGCGACTTCACTTTCACTTTTCACTTTCATGCATTGGAGAAGGAAATGGCAACCCACTCCAGTGTTCTTGCCTGGAGAATCCCAGGGGCAGGGAAGCCTGGTGGGCTGCCGTCTATGGGGTTGCACAGAGTCGGACACAACTGAAGTGACTTAGCAGCAGGAAATAATTTACACTGAACTATATAACCCTGAGATGGCGGTGGATCAGCCCCATCTCTTTTGACCTTGGCCCCTTTAGAGGGCAGCCTGGTTTCAACCAAGGTAACCTTGAACTTGGGGATAGGCTGCAACCCAGAGACACAGAATAGGTGTCGGTGCTAATTTACTAGCTCTATGCACTGGCGCGGGGAAGGCAATGGCACCCCACCCCAGTACTTTTGCCTGGAAAATCCCATGGACGGAGGAGCCTGGTAGGCTCCAGTCCATGGGGTCGCTAAGAGTCGGACACGACTGAGCGGCTTCACTTTCACTTTTCACTTTCATGCATTGGAGAAGGAAATGGCAACCCACTCCAGTGTTCTTGCCTGGAGAATCCCAGGGACAGGGGAGCCTGGTGGGCTTCTGTCTGTGGGGTCGCACAGAGTCGGACACGACTGAAGCGACTTAGCAGCAGCAGCAGCAGCAGCAGCATGCACTGGCAAGCTACAGTCCACGGGGTCAAAAAGAGTCAGACACGAATGAGCAACTAACACTTTCACTTTCACTTTATGCACAGTTTATTGAGGAAACTTTCAGATTATGGACATATTTGACAGTTTCTTCTAGATATTACGATTCTTCTTCAAATAGGATTCTTTACATATATTTAATATGGTATTTAAAAGTTGTCAGTAGAGAATACATGCTAAAGTCTGAATACAAGAAAATATTCTTGTAATAATTGTTCACAGTAAAGAACAATTATATACTGGGTATAATTTGAAAAATATTTGAATATTAAACTTGTCTTCATTAATATCAGTTACAGGTCCCAAGGAATATGTCACGATCTCTTCATTATTCCACTTTAAACTCACAATATTATCTCCAGGGGAATTTTAAAAACATTTTATCAGGAAGCTTGCTTCTAAGTTGTTTGGTCAGGTCTGTCTTTCATAAAGTTAATAGTTTCTAAATATTTCCAGATTTGGCTGTCTGATACCAGAACAATTACAAGATATTTTTAGTAATACTATGTCAACAAGGTCTTTGGTATTATTAAAACATGCATCTATTAACTGCTTTAAAATGCTGAAGATACTAAAAATAGTTCAAATTAACTCAATTAAAACTAAGGGCCTATTCATACAGTTCTATTTTATACATAATATTTATTGAAGACTTAGTATGTTCCAAGCACCTTTCTTTCAGGGCCAGTCATGTATTATTTCCATTTAATCCTCAAAATAATCTAGTGTAAAAATTATAATTTTACGTCCACTTTATAGACAAGGAAACTGAGGCATAGGCAGGATATGTAACTTGTTTCAAGGCACGTAGTTGGTAAGTGGAAGATGTGATATAAAATCCCAGGTAGCTTCATGCTGTGTTCTTTGCCCTTGTATTTTATTATATTGCCTCATACTAGTTAATGTTGATTCAAAAACTGTATTAAGATATGAGACTGCAACCAGTGTAAGATTCCTTGACAGGAAAAGCAAAGATGTTTCTGTAAATCAATGTTCATAGCATCATCCTCTGTCCCCCGTCACTCACCTTGGCACTTGGTAGCAGAGTGAAGAATACACCGCGTCTTCATGAGCAGAGCTGCCTGGCACCCAGTTTGCATGTGAGATCGCTAAATTCCAAGGCACAGAAGTAACAATTCCATAGAAAATAGGCCCCTTTATAAGTGGAGAGTGAAAAGGTTGGCTTAAAGCTCAACATTCAGAAAACGAAGATCATGGCATCTGGTCCCATCACTACATGGGAAATAGATGGAGAAACAGTGGAAACAGTGTCAGAATTTATTTTTCTGGGCTCCAAAATCACTGCAGATGGTGACTGCTGCCATGAAATTAAAAGACCTTTACTCCTTGGAAGGAAAGTTATGACCAACCTAGACAGCATAGTCAAAAGCAGAGACATTACTTTGCCAACAAAGGTCCGCTAGTCAAGGCTATGGTTTTTCCAGTGGTCATGTATGGATGTGAGAGCTGGACTGTGAAGAAGGCTGAGCGCCGAAGAATTGATGCTTTTGAACTGTGGTGTTGGAGAAGACTCTTGAGAGTCCCTTGGACTGCAAGAAGATCCAACCAGTCCATTCTGAAGGAGATCAGCCTTGGGATTTCTTTGGAAGGAATGATGCTAAAGCTGAAACTCCAGTATTTTGGCCACCTCATGCGAAGAGTTGACTCGTTGGAGAAGACTCTGATGCTGGGAGGGATTGAGGGCAGGAGGAGAAGGGGACGACAGAGGATGAGATGGCTGGATGGCATCACTGACTCGATGGATGTGAGTCTGAGTGACCTCCGGGAGTTGGTGATGGACAGGGAGGCCTGGCGTGCTGCAGTTCATGGGGTCGCAAGGAGTTGGACACGACTGAGCGACTGATCTGATCTGATCTGATAATTTCTTACATATTAGTGAAATTTCTACATTTTCAAGAGAAGGTGATACATTTAATTAAAATATTGACCTCTTGATATCAAGGACAGTATTACATGCTGAAATTACATATTAAAATAGATTTGGGGGAGCTTTTTTTGGGGGGGGAATATTTACTGCAGCTTCACTTTTTGATGAAAATAGAAAAGAAATCCTCTGAAAATTACTTTGATAAAACTGACTTCAAGTTAAAAGTCACGTGAATCATGTCGGGTTTTTCAGGAAGAATCTTGTTTTGACCTAAATGATACCCAAGATCAACGTAGACCTTCCTACATTTTTAATGTGATGGAAGTGCAGTGGCCTCTCAGCTGGTGTCAGAGAGGAAGTACTCTCAGGAAGACTTTGTCTACCAGAGTTAGACCCAGGGAGCATGGTAGCCTGAAGTCTCCTTGTCTCCTTGGTCTGCTCTTGGTTCTTTATCACCAGAAAGGATAGAAAGCAGAAAAAGTGGAAGTGTCTTCTGAACAGATTCTTTTCATTACAGACTTCAGAAATGTCGGAAAGCCAGCATAGAGCAATTCGTATCCCAAGCTCTTTTTTGCTGTAATAACACGCAGCAACTAAAATCTTAACATTTTTGTCAGATGTGAAAAAACATACAATCTTATTGTTTCTCACATTTGGTGTTTTTCAGGGGTGGAGGAATTAATTATTTTGTCATTAGAACCTGTAAAATAAAATTCCAATAAAATCCATGTTACAGATTTATGCAAACCAATGAAGAGAGAATATTTGCATGTGTCCTATTAATCAAAACCAGTTTCCCACAATTCTAAAGACATATTCTTCAATGCGTGTTGCTTAATCTTCCCTGTCCAAGTTAAATGGTCATACTTAGGAATATATATTTCGTACATATATGCACACATACAACAGAAAATAGTTAGGTTTTAACTATCAGATATTTTGGAGGTCAGCAATGACTTTTTTTGCCACTTAGGTCTTTAATTCAATCTAGTATTATATGTGTTTTCTTTCTGTAGATACCGGTGTAAACATTTGGAAGGCATTTTGTATGGCAAGTTTGTGTATTGCAATTTTTGAGCAATGCAAACATCCCCCTTAAATAAATGAAAACAGATCCCAGAAAAGGGTATGCTTCCAACACATTCCCCAAAGATCTGAGTGCCGCTGTGCATTCTTGCTCAATTTAAACAAACTAAACTTCAGTTAGTCTCCCCTCCCCTAATGGGCACCCCCACTGGGAACATTGTTAGGTTACCACCATGGACAAGGCCTCAGTACAGCTGGATCTGTAAACAAGACCATAATCCGCATGAAAGAACTCGCAGAGTTTTGGCAGCACTCACAGTGTTGTTAACATATTGTGCCAAAGCAATAACAAAGCCATCATTTTTAAGTTTGTTCACGGATTTGTATTAATCAAGAAATTTTCCAGAAATTACTTCTAAATGAGGAACCTTCCAGAAAGTTACCATTTGGCAAAAAGACTTCCAGATGCCTTTTTTTTTTTTTTGCTTATCTGCAACATATTCTTCCAAATAAATCACAAATTTGTGGAAGTTCAGTGGAGACAGAAAACACATTGCCGCCGTACTGGCAGGAGGAGGCCCCCTTCAGTTCGCTCCCGGCTTCGTCAAAGCCAGGCGAGCGCTCAGGTCATTTTTTCTTATTAGGAGGAGGTGGCTGGGCCATCTAACTTGGCATTCTGGCAGTAAACATTAAGTATTGATATTTGGATCAGAAAAGCAATTATTAGATTACAGTTAGAACTGCACACTAAGCATTTAGGAAAAAGACCAGCAGAAGGTGTTGGACCTTTGAAATTTAGTTGTTGGTTTTTATTGGCATATTAGGCAATTGATTCTCTCAAATTCAATATTTTTACTTTAGACCCTTTTCTTTTTTTTAAACTTGTGCACAAGCACGGCTTCTGCAAACTATTATGGCTGCTCCATCAGAAGCCAGAAGGGAGGAAAGGGAGAGCGTGATAGCAGTTAGAGCTGGGGAGTGAAATAACCTATGTTTTAAAAATTTTTGACAATGTATTGCTCCTTATAATGCCTGTAATAGTAATTTTTTGATGTAAGTTTTGTGTGATTTAAAAAAAAAACTTCTGGGTAAGGTAAAAATAAAAATCCTAGGTAAAATACACTTTTAAAAGGGTGCTAAATATTCCAAACTCGGGGATAATACATCCCTACTGCTGCTAAGTCGCTTCAGTCGTGTCCAACTCTGTGCGACCCCATAGAAGGAAGCCCACCAGGCTCCCTCGTCCCTGGGATTCTCCAGGCAAGAACAGTGGAGTGGGTTGCCATTTCCTTCCCCAATGCATGAAAGTGAAAAATGAAAGTGAAGTCGCTCAGTCGTGTCCTACTCTTAGCGACCCCATGGACTGGAGCCTACCAGGATCCTCCGTCCATGGGATTTTCCAGGCAAAAGTACTGGGGTGGGGTGCCATCGCCTTCCCTAACAAAGGGCTTATCTGTGGCTCCTGTGGTGACAGCTGTATATGGGCTCAGACTTCTGTATTAGGAGGTGAAAACCTATGTAGTGAGTCTATTGGCTTCCCTGGCCCAGCGGTGAAGGATCTGCCTGCCAATGCAGGAGACGTGAGTTCAGTCCCTAGGTCTGGAAGATCCTCTGGAGAAGGAAAAGGCTGCTAAGTCACTTCAGTCGTGTCCGACTCTGTGTGACCCCATAGACGGCAGCCCACCAGGCTCCCCCATCCCTGGGACTCTCCAGGCAAGATCACTGAAGTGGGTTGCCATTTCCTTCTCCAATGCGTGAAAGTAAAAAGTGAAAGTAAAGTCACTCAGTTATGTCTAACCCTCAGCGACCCCACGGACTGCAGCCTACCAGGCTCCTCCGTCCACGGGATTCTCCAGGCAGGAGTACTGGAGTGGGGTGCCATTGCCTTCTCCAAAGGAAAAGGCTACCCACTCCAGTATTCTCGCCTGGAATATCCCATGGACAGAGGAGCCTGGTGGGCTACAGTCCATGGGATCGCAGAATTGGACACCACTGAAGCGACTTAGCACTTAACGAGAAATTCAAGAAACAGGCTGTTAAGAAAAATAACCGGACACACATATCACATGTGATCTAAATCCCACCAGCTGAACAGTCTCAAGGCTGTACAGATCAGAAAGACCTTGTCAAAGAGCCAGGAAAAGGATTCCCTCTTTGCTGACGTTCCAGGGACGATGGCAGCTTGTCATTTAATGTTTGAATGACAAATCTAAAGGATTGCCTTAGCCAGTTTTAGGTAAGATCTATTATTTACTAGAAAGGGCAATAAGAAAATAAATAAGTTTTGTTCATAGTCAACCAGTGTTAAATTGAAGGAGCTCTTTCCAGTAAACAACATTTTCCAAAAGCAGATGTGACGGCCCACATGTTTCTCTTGTACTCAAAAGGCAGAAGTCAGCCTAAGTAGTACAGATCCTTGTGAGTTTCAAGTTCTTTTTCTCTCCAATTAATATTATCCAGCATTTATTCAGCACCTATATTAAATGCTTTACATATTATCTTAATTCTCACAATTTAAGACATGCATACTGTTGTGTATGTATACAGGATAGTTCAGTAATGTCTCCAAAGACATAGTGTTAATTGGGGTAGGGACTGAATTCAAACCCAGGACTATTCATGTATACAGCTTTTCCTTTTTACAGTTTTGCTACACTACCTCTCTGGTCAGAGGACAAGAACTAGGATCCAGTCTGCTAATATTTCTAATTTGCTGACACGTTGTCATATATGTTTACACCTATAAACATGCACCAGGAATCAAGGGAAGAGCAATTCTCCACCCAGGGTCATCTTTATCATTTCTCTCCTCACACACCTCAGCTGTTGAATGTTGCTATAGAAAATCGCAAATCTATTCTGCCTGAATCTGTACAGTCCTGTTTTCTAGTTTTACAGCTGTTCACAGTTCTTTTGCTAACTTCTATCACATTTTCTTCAAAAGCATTTCCACCCCATCCTTCATCTCAGCAAAAGCCTTTACTTCTGGCTCAGGCAATGGCACCCCACCCCAGTACTTTTGCCTGGAAAATCCCATGGACGGAGGATCCTGGTAGGCTCCAGTCCATGGGGTCTCTAAGAGTCGGACACGACTGAGCGACTTCACTTTCACTTTTCACTTTCATGCATTGGAGACGGAAATGGCAACCCACTCCAGTATTCTTGCCTGGAGAATCCCCGGGATGGGGGAGCCTGGTAAGCTTCTGTCTATGGGGTCGCACAGAGTCGGACACGACTGAAGCGACTTAGCAGCAGCAGCAGCAACTGATTAATGTTTGGAAGTGTGTTCTGTTGGGAAACCGTCTTCCTGGCCCTCTTGTTTCCGTGTATCTTGGGAATGAACAATATTGGAGCAGCACTTCCTTTTTCCCCCGTTCACTCCCTCTTCTTATCCACGAGGTTAAGTGATTTAGTTGATTATTGGTATAAGTGGACTCTGGCATCCAAAGATCTCTGTTGTTTTTAGGTTCTCAGTCATGTCTGACTCATGCCAGGCTTCCCTGCATTTCACCATCTCCCGGAGTTGGCTCAAACTCATGTCCATTGGGTCAGTGATGCCATCCAACCATCTCATCCTCTGTTGTCCAGGGTCTGTGTTCCTTAATTAGTCAGGCTGACTGTTGTAACACACTGCTCCCTTTGCTTACCCTTCTTCTATGTCTTCTAAAGTAGCCTGTTCTCAGGGTAAAAGTTTTATCTTCTCTTCTTCATATGACAGTTTACTGGGGCAGGCCTATATGGACTAACAAGGCATCAGTTTATTCAACATTTAGCAACAAAGTCCATAGACATGTAGCACTGACTCTGCGGCGCTTACTGAACTAGGCTCTGTGGAGTATAAAGATGCCTAGGGCCATTCTGATCCTCGAGGACATTACACACTGATGGGCAAATTACAGCCAATGATGGTAAAATATGGTCTGTAAAAAAAAAAAAAAAGTATGTTACTAAGAAACACACAGAGTATGAAATTCCAGAGAAATGAAACAACAGACCATGTAAACTTTGAAAACAACAGGCTGTGGAATTTCACACATAGTGCCTCAGATGGTAAAAGAATCTGCCTGCAATGCAGGAGACCTGGGTTTCATCTCTGGGTTGGGAAGATCCCCTGGAGTAGGAAATGGCAACCCACTCCAGTATTCTTGCCTGAAGAAATCCATGGACAGAGGAGACTGGCAGGCTACAGTTCAGTTCGGTTCAGTTGCTTAGTTGTGTCTAACTCTTTGCCACCCCATGGACCTCAGCACACCAGGCCTCCCTGTCAATCACCAACTCCCAGAGTTTACTCAAACTCATGTCCATTGAGTCGGTGATGCCATCCAACCAGCTCATCCTCTGTCATCCCCTTCTCCTCCTGCCTTCAATCTTTCTAAGCATCAAGATCTTTTCAATTGAGTCAATTCTTTGCATCAGTTGGCCAAAGTATTGAAGTTTCAGCTTCAGCATCAGTCCTTCACATCAGGTAGTCAAAGTATTGGAGTTTCAGTTTCAGCATCAGTCCTTCCAATGAATATTCGGGTCTGATTTCCTTTAGGATGGACTGGATGGATCTCCTTGCAGTCCAAGGGACTCTCAAGAGTCTTCTCCAACACCACAGTTCAAAAGCATCAATTCTTTGGTGCTCAGCTTTCTTTATAGTCCAACTTTCACATCCATACACGACTACTGGAAAAACTATAGCCTTGACTAGACAGACCTTTGTTGGCAAAATAACATATCTGCTTTTTAATATGCTTTCTAAGTTGGTCATAGCTTTTCTTCCAAGGAGCAAGTGTCTTTTAATTTCATGGCTGCAGTCACTATCTGCAGTGATTTTGGAGCCACCCAAAATAAAGTCTGACACTGTTTCCACTGTTTCCCCATCTATTTCCCATGAAGTGGTGGGGCCAGACACCATGATCTTGCTGCTGCTGCTGCTGCTGAGTCGCTTCAGTCGTGTCCGACTCTGTGCGACCCCATAGAACAGAAGCTCACCAGGCTCCCCCGTCCCTGGGATTCTCCAGGCAAGAACACTGGAGTGGGTTGCCATTTCCTTCTCCAAGATGCCATGATCTTAGTTTTCTTATATTGCATAGGAACCTGAAATGTTAGGTCCATGAATCAAGGCAAATTGGATGTGGTCAAGCAGGAGGTGGCAAGAGTGAACATTGACATTGTAGGAATCAGTGAACTAAAATGGACTGGAATGGGTGAATTTAACTCAAATGACCATTATATCTACTACTGTGGACAAGAATCCCTTAGAAGAAATAGCCATCATAGTCAACAAAACAGTCCAAAATGCAGTACTTGGATGCAATCTCAAAAATGACTGAATGATCTCTGTTTCCAAGGCAAACCATTCAATATCAGTCATCCAAGTCTATGCCCTGACCAGTAATGCTGAAGAAGCTGAATTTGAACGGTTGTGTGAAGACCTATAAGACATTCTAGGACTAACACAATAAGAGATGTCCTTTTCATTATATGGGACTGAAATGCAAAAGTAGGAAGTCAAGAAACACCTGGAGTAACATGCAAATTTGGCCTTGGAGTATGGAATGAAGCAGGGCTACAGTTCATGGGGTACCAAAGAGTCAGACATGACTGAACAGCTAACACTTTCAGTATAGATGATGAAAATCAGGAAACCATTCCAGGTTCACTACAATCTGATACTGTGAACTTCTTTGTTAGGTACCACTACTCCTCCATGAGAACAGGAAATAATGTCTTCCATGCTTCAATTAACCCTTATAATAATGCTACAAGGAGGTATTCTTATGTTTATTTTATGGACACAGAGCTGCCTGGAAAAACTGAAGTCCTGAGAATTAAATAGTTTGCTCAGATTCACATTATTAATCACTGGGAGAAGAGGAAACCCTAGTTTGTCTCTTTTGACATCTGTATTGTTTTCTTAAAACTGGGCCATTTTTCAAACTGGTGTAGGAGCAAGAGTGCTGGGTAGGATTGAGAAAGTCGGCTTGAGTACTGGAACCACTATTTCCTAGGTGTGCAATTTTGGATGTTTCACCTCTCTACTCTTGAGTGTCTTTATTTACGAGAGATGAAGATGAAATCCCTGTCAACTCCAGGAATTCTGGAGAAATCTTAAGATGAAATAGACCTGAGAGAGGCCATCTGAGTGCTAGTGTTCTGAACCAGAACTTTACTTGTGCTAAGAATTATGCAAGTGTTATTTCCCCAGCATAAACAGAGACTCAGTTCTCTGGAACCAAACTGTGAGATGGGGAGTTTCATGGTGAAATTTTGTGGGAGAGTGGTCTTGGGAGATTGTTGTTCAGTTAGTCGTGTTCAACTCTTTGCAGCCCCATGAACTGTAGCACACCAGGCTTCCCTGTCCATCACCATCCCCCAGAGCTTGCCCAAACTCATGTTCATTTAGCCAGTGATGCCATCCAACCATCTTGTCCTCTGTCATCCTTCTCCTCCTGCCCTCAATCTTTCCCAGCATCAGGGTCTTTTCTAATGAGTTGGCTCTTCGCATCAGGTGACCAAAGTATCGGAGCTTCAGCATCAGTCCTTCCAATGAATATTCAGAGTTGATTTCCTTTCAGATTGATTGGTGTGATCTCCTTGCTGTCCAAGGGACTCTCAAGACTTCTCCAAAGAGTGATCTTGGGAGACAGACCTCTACAAAAGTAGGCAAGGGAGTAGTGGGCAGAGGAAGAAGCTGAACAGCAGTGCACTTACAAATGAGGCCTCTGCTGATCATCACAGGCATGCTGAGGCTGAATGGCCTGCTAGAGTCACTCAAATTGTGGCAAAGGAGTCTGAGCCTTCATTTCCCTTTGTTCCCTTTGTTTCCCTGAATAAACCAGCCACTGGCTACGGCTTACCCCTTGGCAGGGTCTCTAACCTTGGGCAGGGCAATTCCCTGCCATCCCCGGGAGTTGGTGATGGACAGGGAGGCCTGGTGTGCTGCGGTTCACGGGGTCGCAAAGAGTCGGACACGACTGAGCGACTGAACTGAACTGATATAGCAACTACAATGCTATGTGTGGAGGAATCTGGAAAGGAAGCTAATAAAATCCATTTTATTTGCCAAATGTATAACCATAGAAAAAAGTAAGGGATATGAAAGAATTGCTATAATTAGCAGAGTGTCTTACACATAAAAATTGCTCAGTGTATTTTTATAGAGTAGATGAGAAAATGAATGTGTAAGAGAACAATTAAGGGCAAACTGGTTGGCTCTGGTCCTCAGCATAACTTAGCAAAACCTCGAAAGGAACAACGATGAGCTATGGACTGGGAAGGCAGAATGGTTCCTTGAAGATGGTGACCTCGAGTTGGGCCTTGAAGTCTGGGTGGCACAGAAATTGGAGGAAGGTTGAAGGGGATGTAGTAGAGGTCAATAAGGGAACATTTGATGGCAGGCAAGAAAATCTCAAATGTGAGAGGTTTGGGTACACCAGGGCAAGTAAGGATGCTTGCTTCCTTGGGGTGAAGTGTACTTGTGTATGAATTGCAGGGTGCAAGG
The DNA here is from genome assembly GCA_935064755.1 of Tragelaphus eurycerus. Lineage (NCBI taxonomy): Eukaryota > Metazoa > Chordata > Mammalia > Artiodactyla > Bovidae > Tragelaphus > Tragelaphus eurycerus. The sequence continues at coordinate 1,903,287 of CAKXYN010000014.1, forward strand.
TTCAATAAGTAGGGGAACTGGAATAGACTGTGAAAGGGCCAGAGGAGCTGATGGTGCTATGTCATGATGGAGTCCTAAGTTGTGGGGTGAAAAATGAAAAAATGAATTTAAGAAGTACATAACCTCAGAATAGATTGAAGGGAAAATGAATTCAAGGCAGAGAGACCAGATAGAAGGTTGAGGTGGCATTTAAAATAAGTGATGAAAGCCTGAACATGGGTGGTGGAAGTTGGATAGAAAATAAGGGTGAAGTTCAGGAGTTATTCTCAAGAAGAAAAATGGGACTTAATAGCATGCTGAATTTTTCTCACTTCTTTGTTCCTTAAATCCAAGAATATTTTTAAAGATTAAAAAAAGACAACTTCAAATGTCTGGAATAGTCAGTATCTTTAAAAATTAATGTCATTATCCACAATGTCTAAAATTCTAAAAGTGTTAAGTCATACCTACACAATATGACCAGAATGGCTATTTTGACTGAGTTGATTAGGCTAATTAAATCCTAATTTAATCATTCCACTCAAGCCAATTATCTGCCCTCTGTATAACTCTTCTCAGTCTACGGTGTTCATATTTTAAAGTGGCCAGTTAAAAACTACTCAGTTTTACCAGAACGTCTAGGCTAACACGGTATTAATACATATCTCTTTTTTATCTACTTATCTACCTACCTACCTATCAATCATCCCTCTCTCTTTATCTATGTTAGAAAAACCAGTGTTAGGACATTGATTTCTTTATCTAATTTTGCAGTGACTTAGTCTTGTTTTAAGGCAGGATTGGTATGACCTTGGTTGAAAAAACATGTTCTTCAAAAGTATAGAGGGCTTTCCCGATGACTCAGTGGGTAAAGAATTCATCTGCAATGTAGGAGACACAGGAGATGTAGGTTCGATCCCTAAATTGGGAAGATCCTCGGGGAGATGGCAACGCACTCCAGTGTGCTTGCCTGGGAAATCCCATGGACAGAGGAGCCTGGCGGGCTACAGCCTAAAGGGTCACAAAGAGTTGGACACGCGTGAGCAACCATGTGTGTATAAGTATAGACATGATGTGTGGTGTACATGGTATTTGTCATGAGTATTTAAACTCTGACATTTTGGAAATGCAAAGCATACTAGACTGACTTCATTTTTATCTTTTATCCTTCCTATTTTAAATTGTGCATAATTTAATGGAAACAAAACACATAGTCTACTGCCTGGAAGAACTCTTAATTTGGGGCTACATAAAATTAAAAAAAACTTTTAAAAATATTTTTATATATTTTCAATGCAAATATCTGTGCCTATTGATTATATTTTATATTACTAATTTATTCCATCACTATTTCAGTATATAAAATTAACCTACCTATAAAATTTATGAACTGTGTGACAAAATACAATGCTAAGATTTTTTTGTTCCTGTATATTGCTTCTTTAATACTTTCAAATTCCTTCTTGTTTTGTATTGTTACACAGATATTTCAGAAGGAAGAAGTACAGTTTTCCTCTTCATGTTTTTTTTTTTTTTTTAACTTCAGCCATTCTGTTGGGCTAGTTTTTAAAACTAAACTTTGCTTTAGAGCTTATTGTAAATTACATGCAGTTGTAAGAAATAGTATAGAAATATGTTGTGTATTCTTTACACATTTCCCTCAATGGTAACATCTTGCAAAACCACAATATAACATCATGACCAGGATATTTATGTTCATATAGACAAAATATAGAACATTTCCATATACAGGGAGTTCTCATGTTGCCCTTTAATAGCTATACTCACTTCACTTCTGTATTTTCCCCCATCTTGTGCTCCACAAACCTATTCTCCATTTCTATAATTTTGTCATTTTAACAATGTTACATAAATAGAATTCTACAATGTGGACTCTTGGGATTTTTTTTCCCCACTCAGTGCAATTATCTGGATAGAGATTTAACTCATTGTCTTGTAACAGCAGATTTTTTGCTAAGTAGTATTACTCCATGGCACAGATAGGATATTTAAACATTCATCTGTTGAAGGACGTCTGGGTTGTTTCCAGTTTTTAGCTCTTATAATAAGCTTGCTATAAATAATCATATAGATGATGAAGTCAGTTTACCAGTTTTTCTTTGTATGGATCAGGCTTTTTTTTGCTGAGTCCTAGATTGTGAAGATTTCCTTTCCTGTTTTTTCCTAAAATTTTATAGCTTAAAGTTTTCTATAGTAACTGTATTTTGATTTAACTTTTATACAAGGTTTTAGGTTTTTGTTGGTCTGTGTTTTGTCTTTGGATGCATAATGGCTGCAGCATTAGTTGAAAAGTCTATCGTTCTTCCTCCATTCGATTTTTTGTACTTCCGTCATGTATCAGTTAAGCATATATATGTGGTACGTCATCACCTATGGGCTTCCCTGGTGGTTCAGTGGTAAAGAATCTGCCTGTAACTCCGGAGACCTGGGTTCAATCCCTGGGTTAGAAAGGTCCCCTGGAGAAGGGAATGGCAACCCACTTCGATATTCTTGCCTGGAAAATTCCATGCACAGAAGAGCCTGGTGGACTATAGTACATGAGGTCACAAAGACTTGACCACAACTAACATTTTCACTTTTCCAGTGAAATTATCTGGCCTGAGAAACTGGGCACGTGGGGATAGTTTTTAAATTTTACAAATTCAATTTATTTAATACTTATCAGATCAGATCAGTCGCTCAGTCGTGTCTGACTCTTTGCGACCCCATGAACCGCAGCACGCCAGGCCTCCCTGTCCATCACCAGCTCCCGGAGGTCACCCAGACTCACACCCATCAAGTCAGTGATGCCATCCAGCCATCTCATCCTCTGTCGTCCCCTTCTCCTCCTGCCCTCAATCCCTCCCAGCATCAGAGTCTTCTCCAATGAGTCAACTCTTCGCATGAGGTGGCCAAAATACTGGAGTTTCAGCTTTAGCATCATTCCTTCCAAAGAAATTCCAGGATTGATCTCCTTCAGAATGGACTGGTTGGATCTTCTTGCAGTCCAAGGGACTCTCAAGAGTCTTCTCCCACACCACAGTTCAAAAGCATCAATTCTTCGGCACTCAGCCTTCTTCACAGTCCAGCTCTCACATCCATACATGACCACAGGAAAGACCATAGCCTTGACTAGGCGAACCTTTGTTGGTAAAGTAATATCTCTGCTTTTGAATATGCTATCTAGGTTGGTCATAACTTTCCTTCCAAGGAGTAAGCGTCTTTTAATTTCATGGCTGCAGTCACCATCTACAGTGATTTTGGAGCCCAGAAAAACAAAGTCTGACACTGTTTCCACTGTTTCCCCATCTATTTCCCATGTAGTGATGGGACCAGATGCCATGATCTTCGTTTTCTGAATGTTGAGCTTTAAGCCAACCTTTTCACTCTCCACTTTCACTTTCATCAAGAGGCTTTTTAGCCCCTCTTCTTATAGGCCTATTCAAACTATTTATTTTATACAAGATGAACTGTAGTAGTTTGTGTTTTTGAGAAATTTATTTATTTCGTCTAGGCTGTTAAATTTATGTATAGAGTAATCCATAGTATTCCCTTACTACCCTTTTGATGTCTTGAATATGTAGTGATATCTCCTGTTCCACTGCTAATATTGGTAATTTCTATCTTCCTTTTATTCAGCCTTGCTAGAGAGTTGTCAACTTTATTGATGCTTTTAAAGAAATGACTTTATTTCATTGGTTTTGTTTCTTTTTTTCCTTTTCAATTTTATCCTTTTTCTCCTTTTCAATTTTATCCATCTGTTCATATCTTTACCATTTCCTTTTTTCTGCTCGATTTTACTTTTTCTCTTTTTCTATGTTTTTGATGTGGTAGCTTTGATTATTTGAGAATTTTAACCTTTTCTAATATGTGAATTTTAATGCTATAAATTTCCCTCTCAGCGCTATTTTTTTAAGCTGTGTCCCACAAATATTGATAGATTATATTTTCATGATCATTCAGTTCACTGTATTCTTTGATTTTGCTTGAGACTGCCTCCTTGACTCATGCATTATTGGAAGTGTGTTGTTTAGTTTCAAAGTGTTTGCAGACTTTTCTGTTATGTTTCTGTTTTGTTTTCTAGTTTGAGTCCAGTGTGGTGAAAGAACACACCTTAAAATGATTTCCATACTTTTCAACTTGTGGAAGTCTTGTTTTATAGGCCAGAATATGGTCTATCTTTGTGTATAATCTGTAGGCTTTTGAACGTGTGTTCAGCTGTTATTGGGTGGAATGTTCAACAAATGTCAATTAAATCCTGTTTGTTGATATTGTTGAGTTCTTCTGTATCCATTGTGATTAGAGGTGTTGAAGTATCCAGGTGTATTTGTAGATTTGTCCATTTCTTCTTTCAGCTCCACCAGTTTTTGCTTCACATTTTCTGTAGCTCTGTTGTTTGGTGAATACACTTTTAGGATTGTAACATCTTTTTGGTAGATTGACATTTTGTCACTGGGTAATGTCCCTCTTGTCTCTAGTAAATTTATTTCCTCTGAAGTCTACTTTATCTGATATTAGGTAGCCACTCCTGTTTTCCTATGTAATATAATTGTCCTCAATATCTTCTGTACACACTCAGAATCACATTAGATGGTATTATAATTTTGGCTTCAACTGATTATCAACCATACTTGAGAAAACTCAAGAGATGATAGCCAGTTTCCTTTTTTTCCTTTCTAGATCTCATACTTGTTTCTACTTCTACTTTGTAGCACTTTTTATTGAAATGACTGTTCTAAATTTCTTTTCCAGATCTATAGATCTTAACTGCTTTCCTCTACTACCAGATACTACTTATCATCTGAACTTGTTCAAAGCAAATTATGTCAGAGCTCTTTGCTTCTGAAAGAAAATAAAATCTAAGTATCATATTTTTATACAAAGATAACAAGGATAATAAAATCCTGAAAATGTGAAAGGGAGATGTGAAAAAGAGCATTCATAATAAGCTCAAAGAGTTTTGAGACACACATTTGATGTGTACACTGATCTGTAGCAAGATCTTGACATTGTCATGTAACATTAAGATTGCAAAATAAGTAAAGACAGTGTTTCCATCTTACACTAATTTTTACCAAAAGATAGGGCTGAATAAAAGCCAACTGAATCTCTGCCAGTCCCCAGGCATATGTACACGGAATTGCACAGGCATGAAAAAGGAAAACTACAGTAAATAATGTGATTGAAGTAAACAGACGCTGCAGGTGACTGTGATTTTATTTTGAATAAAAAGCTAGCTATATTTTCATTAACATGACTTATATACCGTATATTTTTCCAAGTTTACATTCTTCAAATATAATTTTACATTAAGATATTTTTATTTTCAAAGTTATTTCTTATCTCCACTGCCTATTTTGCTAGGAAGTTCAATAAAAATGATAAATCTTACTGTTTAAGCACCCTGGTTTTATACAGTAAGGACAAATGGAAAAAAAAAAAAATTAGTTCAGAATTTGTATCCACAAAGTTATGTGGGACGTTAATCATTAGACTGTAGAGTTTGACTAGAAACCTCTGAAAGTTGCTCCTTTATCTCTGGCCTTTCATGTGGTGGACCTTGCCTCTTTGGGAGCATTTTTCACATTGCATCTTAATTTATCGACATGGCTCTCTCATGAGAATGTGCGCTCCTGGAAGGCAGGAATCAGCACTTTATATAATTGTTAGCGAAATTGGTGTATTATTAGAAGGGATGATTTTTAAGCAAAGTTTGTTTATGGTTTATAAATGATAATTTTATAGGAAATCAATTTTCTCTAGCTAGTTGCAGCAATATAAAAAATAGTTGCTTTATTATCACTTGTGAAATAGACATGGACTGTAATATTTATCAGTCTGTTAACTGATATGCGACTCCTGCTTCCGGTTGTGCAAGCTACTGATCACTAGAGGAATGTGAAAATAGAATAAAGCATGATTCACTCTTACTGGGAGTCTTTAATCTACTTGGGAAGATAAGACCAAAGATGAAACAATTCAAGTAAATCTAAGCTTATATACAAAGCTTAGATTGTATATAAGCTTGGGCCTGCAACTGGGTGGTACAGAGTGTGCACATTAGAAGTTCAAAGTAGGGGCACATCGCAGGAAGCTGGAGGATCAGGGAAGGGTTCCTAGAGTAGATGAGATTTAAGTAGGGTTCTGAGATATGAGTTCCAGTTCTAGTAGATGAAGGAAAAGTCCAGTGGTTTGGGGATAATGAGGAATTTACCAAGGAAGAGAACATTAAATAGCAAATATTTTTAAATTGAGGAAAAGAAGGAAGAGATCTCAAGAACCATTAATCTTTTGGGATTGCACTTCCTCCTTGTTTTACAGTAAGGATCAACCTGGCTTCTTAGAAGATAATGAGTGACATAGAAAATGAAAATATTTGTTGGACAGTCAGGATAATAGCTGTCTAAACCCGATGAGCCATCTTCTATTTTAGTAGTTAGAATAAACTCAAGGAACAAAGACTAAGGCTTATAAATGGGTGGGATAAGCAGAGACTTCCAGAAGGGTGAAAGATCAACAAATAGAACCACCTTCAGCCCCTGTCTCTAACTTGCAGGGTACCCAAGAAGACATAGGGTGGTGGCCTCAAACCTTTAACCTGTGAACTCCCTAAGGGAAGGACTTCTGGTTAAGGATTTTTTTTTTCTTTCCCCAATTTTTGCTGAATACATAGACTCTGGCATGGATAAATATCTTTAAATTGGAGAGATTATGCCTGTGTATAAATTTAATACATAAGTGTTTAATTATGTAAGTTATGTATTTTTAGTATTTGTTTTGAATATGATTTATGAAGTGTTGGCTTGTAGAAAAAATTGGCACATAGAGATATGTTGAAGCAGGTTTAGAATTTTTATCAACATAAATTGTATATAAAATGTATATTTTATATACCTCGGTAGTATTATCACTTTCTAACACATTTTAAGGAGGAAACCTATTTTCATATTGTGGGTCTCAAGAATAAGTGAAGGAAAAAAACCCATGAAACAATTCTCTAGGTTTCCCTAGAAAATATTCTCCACTCCATATGTGCTTTGAGTTTTATAATTAAACTCATGCCTGGACCAATGTCATTTGAATTTTAAAGGTTATGTACATAGAATGTCAAAACAATCATTTAAAACACGTTAGTAAAGTGAAGGGTTGGCCACGATCCTTCTCGAAGGTTCCTACTACACTCAACATTATCTAATTCTACGAGCGAGAAACATTTGCATCTACTGTGAGTGGATTGGTTTACACTCAGCTCAACAACGAGTTGAGTGGCTTTCTTGACTGGGTCCCAGATTCTCAGGGATGCGTACACAACCTCCTGTGAAGCAACCCCCTGTAATCCGAAGTTGATCACAAGGTAACCATAGTAGCAGAGCAACGGGAGCGGCAGCTGTCCCGATGCCCTTTGTCTGTGTGCCACATGTTTGCATGAAAAATTTGTTACGTTCTTTATACTTGGAACTTGTTTTGTCTGTAACTTTTGGGAACAAGGGGAATTTTATCGCCAAGTTTAGAATGGTCTTGAATTTTACAACTTTTTCGATTTGTATCCAAATTTGTGTCAGCTGGATTTCACTCTGGTCTTGTTGGCAACACATGACTTTCTGGTTCTGGGACAGTCTAATTAGAACGTGCACAGTCATCAAATTGCTAACCACACATTTTAGGGAGCTAAGTGTAAATAAATCTAAATCATATGAACTAAATTTACTGAAAAATACACAAATTTAAAAATTAATGGAAAAAAAAAATCAGTGCCAAATGACCTGTTCCTTTTCTCAAAACCAAAACCACTTAAGGCATTGTTTACTGAACTTGAAATTGTAATTGGGCTTGTCACTTTCTATTGGAAAGAAAAGCTCAAAATGGCAGAACTCTGAGTGGAAAAATATATTCTAACTGAGAAACAAAAGGCAAAATTCTATTTTAGAAGCTTATGCTTTTCTTAGACTATGAAAGCCATCTCTGTTACCTCAAGGTACAGTGTAATTTTCCACCTAGAACCAGAGGGTGTAGTTTCAGGACTGGGAGAGCCTCAAAGGCGTTTCAGTCAGGCACTGCCTGCAGGGCTGAGGTCATTGCCCTGTGACTGGCCATTTGTGCTTCGATTCTCCATGCTAAACAGAATTCCTTGAGACAGCTATCCCACATTTGTGCACTGCTAACAAGAAACCAGTCTCTCTGGAGCTTCTCCCAAGTGGTGTTTATCCCTCAAGTCTCTAGAAAACTGATTTAATTCATTTTTCTTGGAACTGTCTGTATTCGTTTTCAGTTATCTGCAAGGGGAGAATTCCCATGTGTTACTTTGAGAAAAAGGGGATTTATTATAAGGATTCACATGGTGGGAAAAAAAGAGAAGATAGCAGGATCAGAATTCACTTTCCAGAATCTCTCTCCCTACCCTTCTCAGCACCTTGACTTTCCTCTGAAGTATACTATTTCCTTCTCTCTGCTGCTGAACCTCACTTACAAAGTGTTTGCTCTCTCATCATTTCAGTTTACATGTGGTTTCCGCTTGCCATGGGCCAACTCTATCTGCTGGCTTCCTTTTAGCTTTTGCCTTTGTCATTAACTGGTTCAGTCTTTGTATTTTCTAATACAAATTACCATTTAAGAAGAGTGAGGTCCAGCTTACCTCACTCTTACCTTAGCTTACCTTACTCTGAATGCTGGCATAGGTGGCTGGCTTATGGACTGGCTGCCTTTTGAGTGACAATATGTCAACAACTTGTCCACCTTGATTGGAGTAGTTTTGTGTAGTTAAAAGCATGGCCGTTGCTTCGGTATCTAGGATGCACGATGGTGGTAGAGAAGCAGTATCTTTTTCAAGTGGAGTAGTTATGCAGTTGTTAATACCACTGTACACATTTCTGAATTATTTGAAATGTGTGTTTAAATACATCCCTACCCTGTTATTCTCTAGATTAAAATTTTCCAGGCTTTTCAATTTTTGCTTACAGAACATAGTTTTGAGGGTCTTTACTACTTTATCTTTTGTACGTAATTTGCTTGACTTACATCCCTCTAAAAGTGATATCTAGAAGTTCAGAAGTCATTCCAAGCTTATCTGACTGGTTTATGATAGGAATACCTCCTACCATGTTTTAATATCTTGCTTTAACATAGAGTTATATTAAATATTAAATGCCACCCAAAATCCAATTAGCTTTTTCTGAGATTCACTTGGTCTTGTTGACTCATAGACCTTACTGTTAGCTAAGCCTCTAAAGCCTCTTCTGTACATCCTAAGACAGCCCTCTTCTCATCTCATGTACAACTGACTCTTTTTACTCAAGTTCAAAACCCTTTTTGTTGCTTACATTTTAATTTTTAAAAAATGTTTTTAAAAATAAAAACATCAAGCTACTCCCTGCCCTCTATAAGCTTACATTCATCACTGATCATACTTGGTATAAAGGTCCTTAATATATAATTATTTAATAAATATCAATAAATGTGCAAAGACTGTTTTGTTAGGGTTTGCCTTTGCAGTCACCTGTTAAATCTGTGTTGACTGATCCTTAATCTGTTCTCCAGTGTTTTCATTCTTAACCTCATGGGTAATAGTCATTTGATCATGTGTCCTCCAATCAGAATTTTTTTTTTTTTTTACTCTGATCCACCCTGTAACATAGAAGGTTGACCTTATTTTTCAGATTCCATTGCTAATTGGCTTCTAGCCAGGTTTAGACAATGGAGTTTCTTAAGGGGGACTGGATGGCAGAAGAAAGGGAAAAACCAAGATATTTTTCTCTATCATTTTTGCTTTGATCCTCAACCTCTAAGGCCTTGACTACTGCTTTTGTAGGACATCACCTCACTTCCTGGTGTCAACAACTCTTGCTGACCTAGGCTCCTGACTTTTGGCAAAGCTACCGTCTCCCTTGGTTATTTCAACCCAAAAGGTGGTGGTAGCTTTCTGAGTCTTGGTTAAATTCTGGTTGCTTCATAGTCCCTTTTCAGGCCTTTCAATTCTTTCTATAACTTTGTAGCTGGAACCCCAGTTTAAATTCCTTGACATTTGTCCACGTGGGGTAGATACCATTTTCCTAGTGGGGTCTTGGCAGATAAAGATAGAAGAGGCTGCGACTCATATCCAAAGGTAATATATCCTCTCTCTCTTTTTCACTGTCAAGTCTATATATAATAAAAACAAAAAATATTTCTTAAAGATACCTCATTAACCGGTGACTCAAGGTGGCATAGTGAGGTGCAGCAATTAAGAGCACAGATTCTCTTCGGACTCAGATCTTAGATCTCCGTATTATTACGTATCCCACCTTAGGCAATATGCTTACACTGTCCCAGTTTTCCTATCTGTAAGTCAGGAATATTAAAAGCACTTAGATAATTGTGTGAAACTTAAAGCTCTCCTTAGTGGAAATTTTGGGGCACATGTGTTTTGGAATTGAACATTTTAGATTTTAGGAAGCTATTGTACATGTGACTGTATTTATATGTTGTGTAATATGCCTATAATATATAATACCCCCAGTGGAATCTAGGGTACTGATCAGTAATCGAATATTAGTACCTTCTAAAAATCAGATCAGTTTTTGCTGCAAAATGAGTTTGGTCATGTTTTTCTACCAATTGAGTTACAGGAAAACCTGGCTGACAAAGGTTTTTGAATTTTAGAATTATGAGTGAGGAATTATGCTATGTCTGCTACATAGTAAGCACTAGATGAATGTTAGTGAAAACGTCTTCCAATTTGGCAGTGATTCATCACTGTCTCTACCCAGCTTGATCATGTCCATTTAGGAGGAAGGGCCCCAGGTTTTTCCTGGATTTAATAGCTCCAAAATCATGATACAAGCCAACCTCCAATTTTTGAAGTTCAAAAATGCTGCATGTCTTTTGCACTAATTATTTCAACTCTGTAGAAAATAACAACAGAGAATTGAGCAAACCAGCCTTTGAGCCCATGTAGGTAGAAATCTACTTCTATTCTGTCAGCCAGAAACATCTAATATGCTGAATGCTGAGAACTTATCAACTATAATAGCAAAAAAAAAAAAAGGGAAATACTGGTCTGAGTTTTCAGTTTCATCTTGTGTTTGAAACAGTCAATGGCAATAACTCATTCCTCCCAAAATCTGAAGTCTTCTTCTGCAGTCTGCATGAATTCTCAGCCAAACTGATCAGTCTAATGTAGATCAGCCCAAAGATCAGCAATTCTGTGAGTTTTCTCAGCTTTGATAGATTCAATAGGCTACATTTGTCTTGGAAATTTGAGTTCTAGGAATTCTAGGAATTTGAGAACTAGAATCTGTTCTAGTTCTAGAATTGATAGTTTTGTTATTAAACTTTTGATAAAATGTTAAAAAAATAGCTCTAAAAGATGAAGTATACAAAAGTTATCATAAATTTTAAGATTGAAATTGTAACTGCCCCTGTTGGATGAGTTAGTATATATACCATATTTTTAATTTTTTTCCCCCTAACCATTCCTTGTTTGTACCATCACTTTTCTTGGTCACACCCAGCTAATACAGAAAGTTTAAAGTGATATCTGATTAATTTTGTCAAAGGTTTTGGAAGATTTAACAGCAGTCATTAAAAAGAAAAAAATCTCACTATTGAAGAATTGTAATATCCAAATTATTGAATAAAACGCCTGTTTTGTTTTGGGCAGATTTCTCTTTCATTATTTCCTGCGGCTCTACAGAAATGTTTCTCTTGGAACTCCTCATGGAGATTTGCTCTCCATCTTTTCTAACATTGATAATCCTCCCCAAAGTTAACTGGTACCTTTTGACTGAGCTGTTTAACTCACCAGGGGGATAAACAGATTGAGACCAAGCTTGCAAAGCCTCTAGGGCTTTCAGCCCTGCTCTCCCACTCCAATCATGCACTCCAGTGAGAGAGCAGCCGGGATAAGGCCGTGAAAGGCCAAGTTGTCAAAAGCAAGCTGGCAATTCCTTCCTCCTTAGCATTGAGGCTGACTCCCTTCCACAAAAGCTCGCCTCCTGTTCGCCACAGGTTACCTTACACGACTTCAGAGTGAAGAGGGAAGCGCAGGGTGTCCCCTCCCCTCCACCACCTGTGCTGTTCTCCAGGCTTCTTGGATAGCCTCTTTTTCTCTTATCTCTGTCCAGCTTATTTCTGAGGTTGCTTCAATTAGACTGTCTACCTTATTTTAGAGCCTGACTCACAAACGACTTGGGAGAAAACTTTCTTTTTAAATTTCTGTTGCTGAAATGCCTTCAGGTGGTAGATTCTCTCTTCTGGAGCTCTATCATTGATGTATTATTTATTTATTTTTGCAATAGCCTGTTTCTTCACTTTCTAACATGTGTATATCAATAATCGATCAATATTATGTGTCTATATGTAATATTTATTATACTGTGTCTATGCATATACGTCGGGGGAAGGCAATGGCACCCCACCCCAGTACTCTTGCCTGGAAAATCCCATGGAAGGAGGAGCCTGGTGGGCTCCAGTCCATGGGGTCGCTAAGAGTCGGACACGACTGGGCGACTTCGCTTTCACTTTTCACTTTCATGCATTGGAGAAGGAAATGGCAACCCACTCCAGTGTTCTTGCCTGGAGAATCCCAGGGACAGAGGAGCCTCGTGGGCTGCCGTCTATGGGACCGCACAGAGTCAGACACGACTGAAGCGACTCAGCAGCAGCAGCATGCATATACGTCTGTCTCAGCTTGGAATGCCATGACAGAATACCACGGATGGGTGGTTTGAACATCAGGAATTTGTTTTCCCAAGTTCTGGGAGCTAGAAGTCTCTGATCAGGGTGCCAGCATGGTTGGTTCCTGGTGAAAGCACACAACCTCCTCTCTGGATGTGGGGAGAGTAAGCATGCTCTCTGGTCTCATCTTCATCTTTGTGTGCATGCTTGCTCAGTCATGTCCAACTCTTTGCAAACCCATGGATTGTAGCTCTCTAGATTTCTCTGTCCATGGGCTTTCCCAGGCAAGAATACTGGAGCCATTTCCTTCTCCCCGGGATCTTCCTGACCCAGGGATCAAACCCACATCTCTTGAGTCTTCTGCCTTGGCAGGTGAGTTCTTTATCTAAACCTAATTACCTCCCAAAGACTCTTATCTCCAATGCCATCACATTGGAGGTCATGGCTTCAACCTGTGAATTTGAGGGATGGGGGCACAATCTTTCAACATATAAATGTTGGAGATATTCCCAACCCCACATGCTTAGTCCTGTAACCATATTTAAGCCAAGCTCATGATTCCATCTAAATTGAGGGCAAAACTCACTGTCTGTGACAAGATGAAAATAGTTTTCCCCTTAAACTATCCTTGTAGAATCAAATATGTTTTGAGGAAACAGCAATCTTCTGCTAAGTACACAGAAGAAGTTCAAATATAAATTTAAAACCATTATAGGAATGCAATTCATAATAGTAATAAAGCCAAAGGTAAATATGAAAACTCAATAGTACCAAATAGTTCTTAGAACCAGTTTCAGTTTCCAATAATTCCCATCGGAAGTGCTCAAATACATCTGCGAAGCAGCTTTGTGAGGCAAGAAGCCTTTGAAATGCAGTTTTGGTATTTGTGTTGCTGACTTCTGCTGTTCTGTTATCACATACCTTGGCCCAGATTCTCATCCCCTGGGGCCAGGAGACCAGATTAACAGCCATCTCCTGGGGGGAAGACCTGTGGGGATTCTGCGGTTGGGGGCTGGAGGACTTTGGCTGCTGTGAGAGCTGAGAGGTTGTGTCTGTGACTTCTTGTCACCTCTGATTCCCACAGCCCAGGGACAGGATGTCTGAACACAGCACACTGGATCCCTCTACTCTTACTGAAGTCCTGCAGAAAGAGGTCCAACACTACTTCCAGGAGGGCAGCTGGAAGACAAAGGCATGCTTGGGACAAGAAATGGGAGGAGAGGGGAGCCAAGAATCCAGCATCCTTGACCTTTTTCAGCACAAAAAGTGAACGCAAGCTTACAGATTAAGGGCTGTTTAGTCTCTTATCAAAGTTTCACGCTGCTTCTCATGCTTACAACCTCTCTCTACTGAGCTGTTCATCCATATGTGGGAATGAAGAGCCCAGGCTACCGTGGATTCAGTAGACTTGGATTGTCTTGACTCTGCCTTTTTACCAGCTGCGTGATTTTGAGTAATTTAACATCTCCGGACTTGTTTGCTCATTTGTACAGTGGGCTAAAATTAGTACCTTCATAATATAGTTATAATGGCAATTGAATGACACTATGCAGGGAAAACACCTAGCCTAATGCCTGGCACAGAGTAGGTATTCTAGGACTATTCACTTCAGTCACTCAGTCGTGTCCAACTCTTTGCAACTCCATGGACTGCACCACGTCAGGCTTCCTTGTCCAACTCCCGGAGCTTGCTCAAACTCATGTCCACTGAGTCAGTGATGCCAACCAACCATCTCATCCTCTGGTGTCCCCTTCTCCTCCTGCCTTCAATCTTTCCCAGCATTAGGATCATCTTTTCCAAGGAGTCAGTTCTTCGCATCAGGTGGCCAAAGTATTGGAGTTTCAGTTTAAGCATCAGTCCTTCCAATGAATATTCAGGACTGATTTCCTTTAGGATGGACTGGTTTGATCTCCTTATAATCCAAGGGACTCTCAAAAGTCTTCTCCAACACCACAGTTCAAAAGCATCAATTCTTTGGTGCTCAGCTTTCTTTATGGTCTAGCTGTCACATTCATTTGCAAAAGGCAAAGGAGAAAAGGAAAGATATACCCATTTGAATGGAGAATTCCAAAGGATAGCAAGGAGATATAAGAAAGCCTTCCTCATTGATCAATGCAAAGAAATAGAGGAAAGCAATAGAATGGGAAAGACTAGAGATCTCTTCAAGAAAATTAGAGATACCAAGGGAACATTTCATGTAAAGATGGGCACAATAAAGGACAGAAATGGCATGGACCTAACAGAAGCAGAAGATATTAAAAACAGGTGGGAAGAATACTTAGAAGAACTATACAAAAAAGGTCTTCATGACCCAGATCATCACGATGGTGTGATCACTCACCTAGAGCCAGACATCCTAAAATGTGAAGTTAAGTGGGTCTTAGGAACCATCACTATGAACAAAGCTAGTGGAGGTGATGGAATTCCAGTAAAGCTATTTCAAATCCTAAAAGAGGATGCTGTGAAAGTGCTGCACTCAATATGCCAGCAGATTTGGAAAACTCAGCAGAGGCCACAAGATTGGAAAAGGTCAGTTTTCATTCCAATCCCAAAGAAAGGCAATGCCAAAGAATGCTCAAATTACCGCACAATTGCACTCATCTCACACTCTGGTAAAGTAATGCTCAAAATTTTCCAAGCTAGGATTCAACAGTATGTGAGCCGTGAACATCCAGATGTTCAAGCTGGATTTAGAAAAGGCAGAGGAACCAGAGATCAAATTGCCAACATCTTCTGGATCATGGAAAAAGCAAGAGAGTTCCAGAAAAGCATCTATTTCTGCTTTATTGACTATGCCAAAGCCTTTGACTGTGTGGATCACAATAAACTGTGGAAAATTCTGAAAGAGATGGGAATACCAGACCACCTGACCTGCCTCTTGAGAAATCTGTATGCAGGTCAGGAAGCAACAGTTAGAACTGGACATGGAACAACAGACTGGTTCCAAATAGGAAAAGGAGTACGTCAAGGCTGTATATTGTCACCCTGCTTATTTAACTTCTATGCAGAGTACATCATGAGAAACTCTGGGCTGGAAGAAACACAAGCTGGAATCAAGATTGCCGGGAGAAATATCAATAACCTCAGATATGCAGATGACACCACCCTTATGGCAGAAAGTGAAGAGGAACTCAAAAGCCTCTTGATGAAAGTGAAAGTGGAGAGTGAAAAGGTTGGCTTAAAGCTCAGCATTCAGAAAACGAAGATCATGGCATCTGGTCCCATCACTTCATGGGAAATAGATGGGGAAACAGTGGAAACAGTGTCAGACTTTATTTTTCTGGGCTCCAAAATCACTGCAGATGGTGACTGCAGCCATGAAATTAAAAGATGCTTACTCCTTGGAAGGAAAGTTATGACCAACCTAGACAGCATATTCAAAAGCAGAGACATCACTTTGTCAATAAAGGTCTGTCTAGTCAAGGCTATGATTTTTCCTGTGGTCATGTATGGACGTGAGAGTTGGACTGAGAAGAAAGCTGAGTGCCGAAGAATTGATGCTTTTGAACTGTGGTGTAGGAGAAGATTCTTGAGGGTCCCTTGGGCTGCACGGAGATCCAACCAGTCCATTCTGAAGGAGATCAGCCCTGGGATTTCTTTGGAAGGAATGATGCTAAAACTGAAACTCCAGTACTTTGGCCACCTCATGCGAAGAGTTGACTCATTGGAAAAGACTCTGATGCTGGGAGGGATTGGGGGCAAGAGGAGAAGGGGACGACAGAGCATGAGATGTCTGGATGGCATCACTGACTTGATGGACATGAGTCTCAGTGAACTCTGGGAGTTGGTGATGGACAGGGAGGCCTGGCATGCTGCGATTCATGGGGTTGCAAAGAGTCGGACACGACTGAACGACTGAACTGAACTGAATCACTGCAGATGATGACTGCAGCCATGAAATTAAGATGCTTGCTCTTTGGAAGAAAAGTTATGACCAACCTAGACAGCATATTTTAAAGCAGAGACATTACTTTGTCAACAAAGGTCTGTCTAGTTGAAGCTATGGTTTTTCCAGTAGTCATGTATGGGTGTGAGAGTTGGACCATAAAGAAGGCTGAGTGCCAAAGAATTGATACTTTCTGTGATCCTGGGAAGACTCTTGAGAATCCCTTGGACTGCAAAGAGATCAAACCAGTCCATTCTAAAGAAAGTCAGTCCTGAATATTCATTGGATGATCTTATGCTGAAGCTGAAACTCCAATACTTTGGCCACTTGATACGAACTGACTCATTGGAAAAGACCCTGATGCTGGGAAAGGTTGAAGCCAGGAGGTGAAGGGGACGACAGCGGATGAAATGGTTGGATGGCATCACTGACTCAATGGGCATGAGTTTATCTTAATTTTATTATGGCTGCTATTAGCAGTAGCAGCAGCAGCATTATTGTTTCTGCCTGAGTTTGAATCCTGTCTTTGCCACTTACAAGCTATGTGACTTTGGGCCTGTTGCCTAACCACTCTCTGTGCTTTAGTTTTCTCATCTGCAAAATGGATATAATAATACTACCTATCTTATAGGCTTATTATGAGGATTAAATATACTTAATAGCTGTAAGTCCTTGGAAGAATGCCTGGCACATAGAAAATGCTATAAATGTGCTGGTTAAAGAATTAAATAATGCTATTATTACATTAATCAAATTAAAGAAAAATTTCCCTTCTCTTTCTTTTCCTGAGAAACCCCAAAGCAAGAATTTAAATTGTAATAAAATATGCTTTTCAAGATTGTGAAAACAACCAGTTAACTATATTTGAACTGAAAAATCAGACTAGATTGCTTTATAAATCTTAGAACTACTTCATTAATGAAACATTTTTTGGATATTACATTTAATTCAGAGTTGAGATTTTCATAAATGTTAACCTATGTCTTAAAACTTCCCCTGCATAAAGCTTGCAGGCAAGCCTTCAGGCCATCAAAAGATTTGCCTCAGCAAAATCTCAACTAATAATAAAAAGGGACATTGGACTGTGAGAACTGACTACATCTGCTGAAAGCTGAATTATGTAAATTGATACTCAGGCTTCCAGAAGGAAAGCCACAATATTCACAGATAAAAACTCCATCCTTCACCTTTGGGAAGGGTCTGTGAACTGTTGGTTAACTCAGGGGGATTCTCATTCCCTCTATGGCTGGACGAGGGCAGTGGGTAGCTGGTGGAGTGTAGCTAGGGAGGTTGCTTAGGTATGGTTCATGTGGCAGGGGATCCTCATCTTTCTTTGGGTCACCCACTTCTTGAGGGTCTCATGTAATCAGTGGATCATCTTCCCTGAACAATACAATTTTCTTCACCTTTATTTTTCCCGCAGTGATACTCAAAGACTTCGTGGGTCCCAGGCTGAGAACTCTTGGTTGAATGGGCTCCAAACTTTGAAACTGTTCAGAATCTAGATAAGCAATGGGACTCTGCTGAGATCTCTGTAACTTTTTATTATCCCTATGAAAGTGATAAGGAGAAAAGCAAAGATATAAACATCTGAATGCAGAGTTCCAAAGAACAGCAAGAAGAGATAAGAAAGCCTTCCTCAGTGATCAATGCAAGGAAATAGAGGAAAACAACAGAATGGGAAAGACTAGAGATCTCTTCAAGAAAATCAGAGATACCAAAGGAACATTTCATGCAAAGATGGGCACAATAAAGGACAGAGATGGTATGGACCTAATAGAAGCAGAAGGTATTAAGAAGAGGTGGCAAGAATACAAAGAAGAACTGTACAAAAAAAGATCTTCACGACCAAGATAATCATGATGGTGTGATCACTGACCTAGAGCCAGACATCCTGGAATGTGAAGTCAAGTGGGCCTTAGAAAACATCACTATGAACAAAGCTAGTGGAGGTGATAGAATTCCAGTGGAGCTATTCCAAGTCCTGAAAGATGATGCTGTGAAAGTGCTGCACTCAATATGCCAGCAAATTTGGAAAACTCGGCAGTGGCCACAGGACTGGAAAAGGTCAGTTTTCATTCCAATCCCAAGGAAAGGCAATGCCAAAGAATGCTCAAACTACCACACAATTGCACTCATCTCACACGCTAGTAAAGTAATGCTCAAAATTCTCCAAGCCAGGCTTCAGCAATATGTGAACCGTGAACTTCCTGATGTTCAAGCTGGATTTAGAAAAGGCAGAGGAACCAGAGATCAAATTGCCAACATCTTCTGGATCATGGAAAAAGCAAGAGAGTTCCAGAAAAGCATCTATTTCTGCTTTATTGACTATGCCAAAGCCTTTGACTGTGTGGATCACAATAAACTGTGGAAAATTCTGAAAGAGATGGGAATACCAGACCACCTGACCTGCCTCTTGAGAAATCTGTATGCAGGTCAGGAAGCAACGGTTAGAACTGGACATGGAACAACAGACTGGTTCCAAATAGGAAAAGGAGTACGTCAAGGCTGTATATTGTCACCCTGCTTATTTAACTTCTATGCAGAGTACATCATGAGAAACTCTGGGCTGGAAGAAACACAAGCTGGAATCAAGATTGCCGGGAGAAATATCAATAACCTCAGATATGCAGATGACACCACCCTTATGGCAGAAAGTGAAGAGGAACTCAAAAGCCTCTTGATGAAAGTGAAAGTGGAGAGTGAAAAGGTTGGCTTAAAGCTCAGCATTCAGAAAACGAAGATCATGGCATCTGGTCCCATCACTTCATGGGAAATAGATGGGGAAACAGTGGAAACAGTGTCAGACTTTATTTTTCTGGGCTCCAAAATCACTGCAGATGGTGACTGCAGCCATGAAATTAAAAGATGCTTACTCCTTGGAAGGAAAGTTATGACCAACTTAGACAGCATATTCAAAAGCAGAGACATTACTTTGCCAACAAAGGTCTATCTAGTCAAGGCTATCGTTTTTCCTGTGGTCATGTATGGATGTGAGAGTTGGACTGTGAAGAAAGCTGAGTGCCGAAGAATTGATGCTTTTGAACTGTGGTGTTGGAGAAGATTCTTGAGAGTCCCTTGGACTGCAAGGAGATCCAACCAGTCCATTCTGAAGGAGCTCAGCCCTGGGATTTCTTTGGAAGGAATGATGCTAAAGCTGAAACTCCAGTATTTTGGCCACCTCATGCGAAGAGTTGACTCATTGGAAAAGACTCTGATGCTGGGAGGGATTGGGGGCAAGAGGAGAAGGGGACGACAGAGGATGAGGTTGGCTGGATGGCATCACTGACTCGATGGACATGAGTCTGAGTGACCTCTGGGAGTTGGTGATGGACAGGGAGGCCTGGCATGCTGCGATTCATGGGGCTGCAAAGAGTCGGACACGACTGAGCGACTGATCTGATCCGATGAAATTGAAAGTGTTAGTCGCTCAGTTGTGTTGGACTCTTTGCAATGCTATGGACTGTAACCTTCCAGGTTCCTTGTCTGTGGAATTCTCCAGGCCAGAATACTGGAGTAGGTTGCCATTCCCTTCTCCAGGGGATCTTTCCAACCCAGGGATTGAACCCAAGTGTCCCCCATTGCAGGTGGATTCTTTACCATCTGAGCCACCAGGGAAGCCCCCTATGAAAGTGGGCACCGTCACTCTTGCATGGCAACACCCACGCTTCTGTGGTGGTAGGTAGGTAGGTCTTGGGCAGTTGAATGTTTGTGCAGAAGCATAGGAAACTACACCACCACTTCTGTGCACTTGAAATGACCCCGTTTTTTCCTTTGAGGGATAAATTTTTCTTTTTTGGCTTGTAGAGGACAAGTTCAAACTCAAAGTGTTAAGTAAGTATGTCCAAAACTATACAGCTAGACCTGTTGCCTAACTCTTTTTTCCTCTATGGGGGAGAGGACAGTTTCTTCTCCATTCCTTGGAATGTCCTTTGAAGATCTCACCCAGGTGAAAAAAGGACTTTTCTATCAGTGGAATTACTTACTTGTGATAAAATAATTTTGAGGGGGAGATACCGTAGTATTGTCTTCTGTCTTGTTTGAATATAGAATTTTATTTTTGTAACCTTTTATTCTATTGGTTAGGAATAATAACAATCCAAACTTGCATTTATTTGATAATTTTTTTTTAAGGAACTCACAGAATACTCGCAGAATACTATCTCTGAGAATTCTAAAATGCTTTAGTAACTTAAAGGTATCTAGTAAATGTTGAAGTTAAATCATCATATCTCCCAAAGAATTTTCTTTACTTTTTCTACAAAAGAAAATTTTGTTTCATTTGTGTTAAATCAATTAGTCAAATCATCAGTTAACACATACTGGGCATCCACTATGTGTCTGGATTTGTTCTAATGGGCTGGTTGGACGGTTGGGTGAGTTGATTAAAAAAAAAAAAGATTGAAAAAAAAATTCAATTCTGTCTTATCAAATTTCAGATTAAGTTGGCTTTATGAATAGCAAGATCCAGATACAGGGTATGCCAGGAGTTTCAGAAATTGAAATAATAGCTAATATTTGAGGAACACCGTGCTGGTGATTATTAGTTTGTCATTTAGACCCATTTCTGCACTTATCTGCTCTGCCATATTCTTAGGGGTGTGTGTCTGGGTGGGGATGGTGGAAGGGAAGATGGGAATGCTCATCTCTATGTCTTAGCTCTCCCGGCATCCCTTGCCTCTGTCTTCTGATCGTGTTTGACCAGCAGCAGACCATCAGGAAAGCAGAGGGCGGGAGGGGAAAGAACCCACGGTACTTAGCGTCCTTCTCTAACTCCCTTCTCACTGTGTGACAGAGTTGAGCTCCTCTTCTGCTTTGCCTCTGCTGGAGGTTGCCTGTTTCACAGCGACAGCTCTCTCCGGGTGGTATGCATCACACTGTGCATCTGTAATACTGTTTTGACTGACCTGTCGGGCCTAGGGCTGGTACTGGCTTCCCACAGTTGCTAGTCCCTGGATGCCCTGCCACTCCTTATTGGTTCTTTTAGCTCTGCCCACACCCCTGTGAATAGTCCTTTATTTTGAATGTGCCATCTGCTTCCTTTAGCATCCTGACTGATCCTGCCAATTAGCCTGTGCCAAGCACTACACTACAACTGCAACACAGATTATCTCATGTAATACGTACCCGCCCTGTGTGGTAGTTTCTAATATTACTCCTTTTTTTTTTTTTTTAACTGATCAATAAAAGATTTAAACCATAACTTCCCCAAGGCCAGGATTCAAACCCAGGCAGTCTTATTCCAGAACCCATCCTCTTAACCATGATGCTGTGTGTTCCTGGTCAGGTTCTCTGGGAGGCTGATTCTTAAAGAAAGATGTGCAGGGCAGGCAGAATTTGGGGAGCAGAGCTCATGAGATGAACATTTGGGGGGTGGGTGGTGAAGGAAGCAAGACTAGGGAGAAAGAGAAGTTGAACTGCAGTGTAGGAGAAACAAAAGCCTAATCTAAGCCCAAGAGAAGCTCTGGAGCTGGGAAGACTTCCAATTTGAGGTCAGGGCACTGGGCTTTTATACCCAGGGCTTGCCTGTCGCTCGGTGTGGGGTTTTAGCCTTGGGCCCTCCTTGGCCAAGGCAAGTCCAGAAGAGTGGCTCTGTTGCGAGAGAGTGCCGACTCTCCCAGAAGCTGTGGAGTGAGGGTCTAGTCTTGGGGGGTGGGTCTGGGCAGTATGCCACTGCATCCACTCCACTGTTGGAAACAGACATGGAGGTCATGAGTTAGCAGCTTGCTCAAATCATGTGTGATCTTTGAAAACTTTATTAGACATGTGTATTTAGTTGATTTCCCTAGCATGCGTGTCTGTGTGTGAGTAATTATAATGTGATCATTTGATGCTGTTGAAAAACACTGAAGCAGGAGTCGAGAGACCTGGATTCTAACTTCTGCTCTGCAGCTGACTGTGAGCCTTTGTTCAATTCTCTGACCGCTTCTGGATTCCAGTTTCCTTATTCATCAACTGAGGAATTTTGATGAGAGAGTCTCTAAGGCTACTTTTAGCTGTGAAGTTCTATGCTTCTATTAACTTATTAGCTTTCTAAAAGCCAGAAATAACAAAAATAAACATGTTGGAATGCTTTTAAAGTAATGCTGGAGACTATTTGTTGAAACCTCCAGTTAGTGATTTTCTCAAGCTCTCTCAATAAATCATGATGAATATTATGAAAACTCACACAACCCCAGTATCACCCAGTGCTCTCTGAAGAGCAGAGATGCCCCTCTGCTCCCTGGAATGTCTGTATTTGGTATATGTGAGATTTTAGAACACTAGGCACTTCTCATTCTTTCTGAGCATAGCTTGTACAGATATTTTAAGAATAGTTTTGAAATTGCTTCTGCAGGGTCATTGTTAAAATTTGAGCACACATGCTCTTAATTTGGATAGACCTATATTTTTCAAAGTGAGAAGAAATAGAAAACGGCCTTAGCTTGAGTTGGTAAAAATACATCTGATTCTCAAGGTATAGAAAGATGAGAGAAACACATAGGTAAACAAACAAAAACTAGATAATGAAAAAGAGAATGAAGGTACTGATGATAGCATTATGAAAAAAATATTGAATAAGTACTCAATATTGTGAACTTCAATTAAAACTAACACAAATGTATCTTACCAAGAGAGTGAAGGCTTAAGTATAGAACCAAGAAAATATAGAAATCCTTTAAGATTGATTTTCCTGAGCTGTGGCAAACAATTCAATGAAAATGGAAAATAACTATTATTGTCAGTCATGTATGGCCCTGCCTGTATGATTTCCCAATGTAAGGCTTATGGTCAAAGCTGCTTGAACCATAAATAAATAAATAGACATACCTTCACTCTGGCTTCCTTACCTGCCTCTTGTTAAACCCTATCAGCAACTGTAGAGGGCCAAAGAAGCAATTTCAATAAATATTTCATTACATGGGAGCCCATTTGCTGGCATTTCAAATAAATAACTACATTTTCTCACTCAGTGGGCACTAGAAGGGGAAACTCTCCAGTTTCCATTTTCAGACTTTCTTTTACTTTCTGAGGAGGTCAGTCATTTTCGTTTTCCAGTATACAACTCGATTATTTATTGGAGGAAAATGTTTTAAACCAGGAAAAGAGAAAAAAAAAATCCAACCAAATAATTTATCGAAGACTGTCTCCTGGCAGATTAATCCCTACCACTTGGCCAGGGCTCGTTCCAGAGTGATCAGACTGGTCAAGCTTAAATTGTATGTCCACAAGAAGTTGCATAAATAACCCCAAATACCATGAACCTCTTTGCACTTGGTCATCTCCCTGACCTTCAAAGAAAATGTCAGAAAAGTAGTGAGAGAAAATATAGCTTGAGATGCTCTAGTTACTGTATTTTCTAATAAATAATAGGCTTTTTGGCTCCTTTCATCTAAACACATTTATCAGTTAAGACTTACATGCTTCTCGGTAAGTGAGTAAAAATACTGCCCTTTACCTTTATTTCCATGGGTAACCTGGAAATACAATTAAATGTATTATAAATCAAGTTGAGGAGCTATGCTTAGGGCCAGGGTTAACTTTCTTAAGTAATATACTTATTTTATTTTCTTAACTGTATTCATTTGAACATTGCCTTTAGAATATACTGTGGCTCTTTCTTAATTGTTCCCTTAATAAAGGGACTGTGAGAATGTTCAAAGAGATGATTTTATGAAAATTCTAGCCTCCATCTTGCCTATTCAAAGGACTGGCCTTGATTTATAGCTACAGAGAAACAAGAGCTATTCTAGTTAGAGACTATGTCTGGTCACTCTCTGCCCAGCACTTTCAGCTCAAAACTGAAGTCATATTGTCAGTTTACCTCCCTCCGTCCTCAAGTCTTCATTTTAACTGGAGACATCACCAATATTTAAGTCTTCTACATCAGAAATTATGAAGTTATCTTAATTCTAATTCTCTCTAGTTAATATGTTATGTGCTGTTTATTCTTTTTTTCCTTTTTCATGAAAAATATTGCTGGATTTAGAAAGAGACCTGGAATTCTAGTATCCCGACTCTGCCACTTACTAATTATGAGGCCGAGAAGATTACTAATTTTTAGTGTCTTCCTTTGTGAAATGATGAGTAATAATCTGCTTTGGTGATATCACAGATGTTTTTATGATGAAATGAGTTAGTGTAAATTGTATATTATCCCAATTTATCTGGTAGTCAGAAGCAGGGGTAACCTAATGAGATTTCTGCCTTCTTTTACGGGCCAGAACATAAAACTGCTACTTTTTGAGCACCATCCACTCCCATATATTAGAAGCTTTAGGATGACTAGCTTCCTGTCACTTAACTGCATATACTCAACTCTGATCCTGAGGTGTAAACCCTATAAGAGATGTCCGTCAAATTTCTTACTCTATGGACTAAGAGAAAAGGCAGGGAGGGGGGAGGGAGGAGGGTTCAGGATGGGGAACACGTGTATACTGGTGGCGGATCCATCTCGATGTATAGTAAAAGCAATACAATATTGTAAAGTTAAGCAAAATAAAAAAATAAAATAAAATTATAAAAAAAAAAAAAAAGAGAGAGAAAAGGCACATCATACCATTGCTGCTGGGCTTTCTAGGCTGCAGCTGAATGTAGTTGTTCCAAAGCACCCACACTTCTTCAAGTGACCTCAGAGACTAAGTTCACCCTTCTTCACCCCTGTGTTCCCCACCTGCCTACCAGACCTCTCCTTTTGAACATCCCTCACTAACATCATACTTGATGTGCATAAAACTGAAGGACATTAATAGGTCCTCCTCCCAAACAGTTTCTCTCCAGTGTCTCCATCTGAAAGAACAAATTGACCACCACTACCCTTCCCTAACCTGCCCAAGGCAGCGATCTGGGGTAGGCCTTCCGCTCACCAGTATCTAATTAAGCACTGAAGTCTCTTCCATCTATCTTGTAAACATCTTTTAATTCTATTCGTTTTTCTTCCTCTTTATTGCCATATCCCCTGTCTCGGGGCATCGTCATCCTTTACCTGAATTACTGCCCCAGCTTCCTAAGGTTTCCTAGCCTCTACTCACTCTTCACCTCTCTCCATTCTGTCCTTACACTTCTAGCCAGAGTCAACATTCTAAAATGCAGAGCTGACCATGTCATAGCCCTGCTGAAAATGTTCTGAATGATTTCCCCTTGCCCTCAAGATACTGGCCAAATCCCATGAATCTTATAAGGGCAAATTTCTGCTATTGCCTTCAGCTTCCCTCTCCCAACTCATACCACGTATGAACAGCTTATAAACTTAAGTGATTACTCTCAGTTCTAAGAATATGCTTTGAGCACCTTTATGACTTTGCATATGCTATTCCTCCTCACTCAGACCACTTTAGCCTCTCTTTGGCCAATTTCCGGTCATTCTTTGAATTTCTGTTTAGATATTTCTTCTTTTGGAAAGCTTTCCCTTTTCCCCTAAGTTCTGAGCACACCCTTTTGTTTCTGCCATCATGACACTCACCATATTGTTTGGCATTTGTCTATTTACCTAGCTGTGTCCCAACGAACATTCTACCAAGGTGGGAATTATGACTGGCGTATTGACAACTTATTCCAGGTACTCAGCACAGAGCCTCACATGTAGAAAACTCAAGTATTTGTTGAATAAATTCACGAGTAAGATAAATGTCATCTTTGTTTATTTTCTTGGACTAGTAGAGTGATATGGTTAAAAAAAAAAAATCTACCAGCTATTATAAGTCTCAGACTCCAGTTTTACTTCCCATTGCATGATTATGGATGCCACCAACCTCTCTATGAAATGAAATAATACATGTCTCAGATTATTTCAAGATTGTTTTTTATACTGGGGAGATAATTCCCATGAAAGGTCATTGTAAAATGTACAATTCACTGCTAATAAAAATGTATCATTTTCAAATGCATGTTTTCATTGGCATATGCACATGTGCATAGTGCATAGGCCTAGTATTTGAATTTAGTCATTTAAACAATTCTGTACGTGTGTATATCAGTTAGCTATTGCTGCATAACAACCTGCTCCAAAACAGAATGGATTAAAACAACCACTGTTTATTTAGTTCATGATTCTACAGTTTGGCAGTTAAGCCTGGAGTCAGCTGGGCAGCTGGTCTTCACTGGGCTCTGTGGCCAGGTATTGGGCTATCAGGGGGCTGGTTGGACCAGGGTGGTTTTAGCTGTTCCGTGTGTCCTCTCTTTCTCCAGCAGGTTAGTGTGGACTTGTTCATGGTGGAGGCAGGGTGCCGTGAGGGTCATAAGAAGAACATAGGACCTCTTGAGATTTAGTCTTGAAACTGACACAGTTGATCACATTATTATTAGATAACAAATCCAAAGTGAACCCATATTAAATAAGTAAGGAATTTCTCCAAAGACATAAAGCGTGAAAACAAGGAGGAAAATAATTCTGGCCATTTTGCAAACCCTCTATCGTATTCCATTTAATTAAATGAAGTCAGCATCTTCATTTAATTATTTACCAACTCACAAATCTGACCATGTTACTTTATCTAAAAATTTTTAGTGACTCTTCATTGTCTTCTTTTACCACTTTCTCTATGGCAGGCACTGACTATTCAAAACACTATATATTATCCCTATGAGGGAGGTGCTATTATTATCTTCTTACAGATAAGGAAACTGGGCCACTGTGAAGTTAAGAAACTTGTCCAAGTTCACTCAGCTAGAAATCTGGTTTTAGAATCAGGATCTGGAGCTTGTAGTGTAACCTCTAGGGTCCCCTGCCTCTTAAGACTCAGTTCAGTTTGATCTGTTCCCCTGTATAGCTTGACATTTCCTATAGTCAGTTATCTATTTTAATATCTGATGCCCCTATTTCAATATCTGTTTCAATATCTGAGTTAGGAGCAACTCAAGAGCATGGATGATGCCTTGCCTCTGTAGTCACTGAATGTAGCACAGAATCACGTCTGTTGCCCTTTCCATACCTGGATGCTTCTTGTGCACCATTAAAAATTCTCTGCTTCTTAGATGAAAAAAATCAGAGCAAAGACTATTAGTCCTCACAGCATCTCCAAGAAAGAAGTGACGAGTGGGAAGCTCTATCTCATTTTGCAAACAGGAAATTTAGGCATGTGGAGATGAAATCACCCAGTGCTGTGCCAGGATTCTTTTTTTGGTTTTCCGATTCCTAGTTTTGTGTTCTATCTACCAAAAAGTGGTATTTGTCTATGAACTGCAGCTGATGGTTGCTTAATTTCCCCCAGAACAAAAGTTAAAAAACATAACAATTAAATTAAATCACCCAAGAGGGATGCCTTCTTTCACTGCAGTTTTGAGGGAACAAACTTTTGGGGAAACTTTTTTCCCCTGGGGTATACTGCTTTCTTCTCTTTCAGCAGAATATATTGTGTCTGATGGAGCAAAAAATTGTTTTTAAGAAACCCTGCACCAATCTGTCTGCCCCAGCTCAGACACATGCTCGCACAGAAAATTAAATTCACAGAAATGAGAGAAAATCAGGAGAACCAAAGGAGCATGTCTTCTGTTTCCCAGAATCATTCTCTAGTGTATTTAGTGGCCTGTTGGGTGACAGGGTGATGAGGGGAAAGCATTGGTTGAATGCAACTAATTTTTCATGTCTTTTTGCTTATTTCATCAAAGGGCCATGAAAAAAGTAAAATGCACTCTGCACATTTTACCTACATGGTTTTAATCTGTAAGAAGCTTTGTTAGAACTCAGAGACAGTTAAAACAGTTCTGTTTTTTTTTTTCTTCCCAGCTCAGAGTTTTATTACTACCATTTGCTTCATTAACAGCCGTAACTTCTTGGGTGTGAAGCTTGCTTGAAATGGTAACTACTTACAGAAAGTGGAGGAAGGAGGAGAAATGAAAGAAGAGGCTTAAGGAATACTGCTGCTGAAACACATGCATGGGGAAGAGAATCAGCTGGACGTTCTCTCTGGTCATATGACTATTTTTTCGCTAAGATTTCTGGCATTTGGCTTAAATTCTATGATTTCATAAGTAATAATCTTTAAATCTCCTTTTAATCATCTATTGGGTTGGCCAAAAAAAGTTCATTTGGGGTTTCCCATAAGGTAGTACAGTAAAGCCCAAACAAACTTTTTGGGCAACTCAATATCATCCGTGTATCCTTTTGACTTAGGTAGTAGCATTTTTATTCATGTAAAAATGTGTTTTGTGCTTTTGATTCATTGTGACTTCCCAATTTTACTGGCTTCCTCTGTCTCTGTCTCTCTAAACCTCAGTTGCCAATAAAACGATGCATTTGAATACTTGGGTCTAAGCTTTGTAAAAAGAGGGAGCTTGGCATGTCTTACAAACCACGTACTTCATAAAGGTCAGATAAGGATAGTAAAGACCTGCCTGCAGATGCTGACCTTTGCAAGGAACCTATTCTCCTTGTAATGATTGTATTTGCCTTGGTAACTTAAAACAAAACAAAAAAAAACCCCTCCTTTTTTCTATATCTCAAGGACAAAACACCTTCCAGATTTTGTTATTTTTGACTCTCGAATAAAGAGTTTGACTGAGGCACCAGAAGCCAAGTCCCTTCGGTCACTGAGCACAATCGCGAAGTTGCATATGAACTGGCAATTAAACTCGCCAGCTCCTCAACATGTCTCGGATTCTTTCCCCCCACCCCCCGATCTCTTCTCACCTCTATTCTCAGAGTGGCTGGTTTGTTATGAAACTCATTCTTTTTAGGCCAAGTTTCCTTTGAACAGGGTGCAAAGGCATATGATCCTGTGGATTAGAAGTGGGTTGTCATCAAAATGATATAGCTCTGTTCTTCTCCGTTCCTTTCTTGGAATGGCTGAGAACAGACTTGCGAAGAGAAAAACTTGTTGGCGTTTGGGAGCTGCCAGGTTTTAGAGAGCCCAATTATGTCTTTTTTGAACTAGCATTTCTTTAATAGAGTTTAATTTAAAAATGTTTTTTTCCTTCATTTTTGACATTTCTTGTAGTTTTTTCATTTGAAAGGATGAGGATATGTTTACTTGTGGGGAAAGGCAAGACAGATTGTGCATGAGTAAGCAGGGTCAGCTGGCCAATTGTGATGAAGCTGAAGTGGCCATCACGTGGCCCCCTAAACTCCATACAGTGCCCTTTTGCTGATCTTGCCCCCGCAGTTCCCCCATGGCTTGTGCCTTTGCTTTAAATAATTTTTGACCCACTAACGCACTCATCTTGTTTGTGGCTCAGCAGCTATTGCATCTCCTTGATACATATACCTCCAGGTTTCCTATGAAAGTCCGCCTTCTCCATTTCGGAGGAGTTGATTCCACCTGAGTTTCAGGACTGTGTTGATGGGTCTAGTCCAGTCTCCTGACCAGGAAAGCTGGGTTCCATGTGGGCACATGGCCCAGTTGAAGAGATATGGAGAGACTTTTGCTGGATTAAATTTTTTTGTTTTAAGAGAAGACTTCTGTTTTTCACAGGTGCTATTAGACACCTCATGCGAAGAGTTGACTCATTGGAGAAGACTCTGATGCTGGGAGGGATTGGGGGCAAGAGGAGAAGGGGACGACAGAGGATGAGATGGCTGGATGGCATCACTGACTCGATGGGTGTGAGTCTGGGTGACCTCCGGGAGCTGGTGATCGACAGGGAGGCCTGGCGTGCTGCGGTTCATGGGGTCGCAAAGAGTCGGACACGACTGAGCGACTGATCTGATCTGATCTGATTAGACTCTTGATCGCTTTTCCGCTGGAGTTTATGGTGACAGAGTGTGAGGTATGTGACCACAGACGTCATTTTCTTTCATAAAAGTCTGGAACTGAGGAGATTGCTGAATGAAGCCTGAGTATGAAGCTGAACACGTGACAGAGAGACAGCAGGAAGCTGGGCCTTTGGTAACAACCCCTGACCACCGGCTCACCCGAACTCATTGCTATCCAGTATGCATGTTGCCACTCGTAGCCACATGATTATCATCTATTTGGATTTAATCATAAATATTACTGCCTTTTGAACTCCAAAGGGTGTGTGGAGTTAGCTGAAGCTGCCAGCTTGCCCTCTTGCATTACCCCATCCTGTTTCTTCTCTTCCACTGGGTTGATCTGAGGAAATGCCATCTCAGAGTCTTCTTCCTGGGGAACCCAAAGCATGACAAGGGGTAGCTCCTTTTGGACAGACTGATTTTTCCATAGGCTCACCACAGAATGAAGCAAAACACAATACGTTTATTATATTTCACTTGTGTATCATTCTTCTGGGAATTCATCTGTTAAGTTTTGCTCCAAGAACCACTAGTCAACTTAGGAAACTGGGTTATCCCAGAAGGCGTTAGGTGGGAAAGGAATTCAAGATGACCACTATCTTCTAGAATCTCTAATCAAATTTATGTTTTAATTTTGACATATCTATAAACTCATAAAGAATCTGCCTGCAATGCAGGAGACCCAGGTTCTATCCCTGGGTCAGGAGGATCCGCTGGAGGAGGGAATGGCCACCCACTTCCAGTACTCTTGCCTGGAGAATTCCGTGGACAGAGGAGCCTGGTGGGCTACAGTCCATGGGGTCACAAAGAGGAGGACAACACTGAGCCACTAACACTTTCATTTTCATATATTCATGAAAATATCACCATGATTAAAATAGGAAAAATATTCTTCAGTCCCCAAAGCTTCCTCGTGATCCTTTGTAATTCCTCCCTTCCACCTCTTCACCTCTACCCACTTTCCCATGCAATCACTGATTTGCTTCTTGTCAGTATAGATTTGTTTGTATCATTTAGAATTTTATGTAAATGGAATTGTAAAGCATGTGTTCTTTGGTTTGCCTTTTTTCACTCAGAATATTTTGAGTTTCATGTGTGGAGCCTTCATCAATAGTTAATTCCTTTTTGCTCATGGCTGGTTTTCTATCTTATGCATATATAATAACTGTCTTGTTCATTTATTTGTTGATGGACACATGAGTGTTTTCAGCTTTTGTCTATAATAAATAAGGCTACTAAGAGCATTCAAGTCTTTGTATTGACACATGCTTTCATTTCTCTTGGCTAAGTACTTAGGAATGGAATGGTTGGATTATGTGGTAGGTATATGTTTAACTTTTTAAGAAACTGCCAAATTGTTTTCCAGAATGCTTTTCATTTTACATCCCTATGAGCAGTGTGTAAAACCTCCAGTTCCTCTAATCCTTTCCAGTCCAAGTGTTAGCCTCTCTATAGGAATACAGCAGGAAATTGTGGTTCTCAATCTTAATTTTTAACTAGGCATTTCCCTAATGACCAATAATGTTAAGCATTCTTTCATTTGATTGCTTGCTGTCCATGTGTTGCCTTTGTTGTCTTTTCATTCTCTTCTTATAATAGTGTCTTTCAAAGAGTGAAGTTCTAAACTTTCCTTAGTCCAATTTTTAAATTTTTTATTATATGGATCATGCTTTTGGTGTTCTTACTAAGAAGTTTTTGCATAACTCAAGGCCACAAAGAATTTCTCCAATGTTTTCTTCTAGAAGTTTTATAGTTTTAGGTGTGTTACATTTAGGTCTGTATCCATTTATTTTTAATTTTTTTTATGATCCATTTTGAGTTAATTCACATATATGGTGAAAGATATGGATTAAAATTGTTTTTTTTTTTTTTGCATATGGATATTCAAGTGTTCCAGCACCATGTGTTGAAATCGCTCATCTAATTTTAAAATATGGAGCACATAATTCCAGTATAGTCCATATACTATCTCAGCATAATCATTCCTAGTGCTTGTTAAAAATGCAAATTCCTAGGTCTCACACCAGCCCTTTTGGATTGAAGTCTTACAGCAAATATCCTAGGTGATTCTTGTGGATACTAAACTTTGGGTAACTGGCATAATGCCATTATTATTCATTAACACTTCCCTCCAAGTCAGTACTCTGTCAGAGCCCAGGAAGAATATAATTTAGAAAATTTTAGTCTCTATAGAATGGAATTAAGCCAGAATGGTTTCTATTATTTATTTTTAATACAGAAGATTTTAAACATATATAAAAGTATGTTGAATAGTATGAGTTTCCATGTACTCACCATTCAATTTTAGCAATAATCAATATTAAACATTATTTTTTTTTTAAAAAGAAGAAAATACAGGTGAATTTTTGCTATGTGTGGAAAAACTGTGTTTAAAAAGCATTGGGGAAAAACCAAAAGTAGAAAAGAATAGAACAAGCAACCACAAAAAACTCAATGATCAATATATTTGCCATAATTGATATTAAAATCTCTATACATCTAAAAAATCTTAAGTGATTTAAAAAATACACATAATCTAGGAAATATTTTTGAATACAACAGATGATTTTTAATCTGCAAAGACATAAAATGATTTTAAAATGACTAAAAAACCTCACTAAATAATAAATTGATAAAAGGGCAAAGGACAAAATATTCTATTACGATTATATTGAGAGAATGTTATGTAGCCAGTAAAATCTTTAAAAATAATTTTTATGATGGGAAAATGCTTATGATATGGTAAGAAAAGCGAAATATAAAATTATACGTTTTTGTATGTCTTCATGTATTTAAAACAAGGCTTAGGGAAGAATGAGAGCAAGCATGCTCTTGTATGTTGTTTTTTAAGTTAACTCCAACGAACATGTATGTATCACAGATGTATCGGAACAGAAAAAAAGTATTTTTTAAGAAGAAAACGAAAGGGACATTTTCTTGGCAAAATCAGAGATGGGCAAAGATACAAATATGAGGCCAAAAGAAGCACAGGGAGGGCTGGAAGCTGGTTTTAGGCAGTGTTGCCTTAAATGAAAACGTGGAGGTAATGGTTTCCTCTTCTGCAAGTTTTACCAGTGGATGAAGACTGCCTCACGTGAGTAGTGCAGACTGTGGAGACTGGTAGAGGTTGACTGGTTGTACGCTGCTGCTGCTGCTGCTGCTGCTAAGTTGCTTCAGTCGTGTCCAACTCTGTGCGACCCCAGAGACAGCAGCCCACCAGGCTCCCCCGTCTCTGGGATTCTCCAGGCAAGAATGCTGGAGTGGGTTGCCATTTCCTTCTCCAATGCATGAAAGTGAAAAGTGAAAGTGAAGTCGCTCAGTCATGTCCCACTCTTCACAACCCCAGGGACTACAGCCCACCAGGCTCCTCTGTCCATGGGATTTTCCAGGCAAGAGTACGGGAGTGGGGTGCCATTGCCTTCTCTGACTGGTTGCATGGGCATGCCACAATCTGTTTTTCTGATCGAATGTAGACCCTGCTCAAGCCCTTAGAGCAACTTTCCTTGATTTTGGGAGCAGGGTGTGGAAGAAATAAGTTAAAGCCATAAGAGCCCCTTTTATTTGTCCCAAGCCACCCAACAACAGATCACATGTCTGTTTGTTCATAGACTCTGAAGTGTCACTTTGTATCATTTCTCTTCTGCACTTCAGAAACTCAGTCTAAAGTATTTCACTAAATTAGAAACCCACTCATCTCTTTTGAGTTTGTACTTCTGAACTGACACTGAACTCTGGCACTTTAGATCACACTGCAGTTAGAACAATGCAACTTTTTGTTTTGGAAAAGAATGGCTTTAAAAGTCTGATAAATGGGTCCTGCCTGTTTTGGAAATCAAGTTGCACTTGTAAACTCCAGTTCCTAAATGTTATGTAATTGTGAATAAATAAACGTTAAGGAAGCAGAAATAATACATAACGTACATCTCAGATCATGTACATTCAGAAATAATAAAAATGTGTTTGTCCCTTTAAAACTCTATATTGGGAATTGCATCAAGAATTGCAAACAAAGGGTATTAAAGATACAGACAGATTGTGGTTCAGGGGTAGTATATTTATTAATCTAAAAGAAGTAAACTAGGATGTCAAGTACAAGCTGGTGAGGTCTCCAAAGTACTACAGAGTTTTCCAGAAGAAACTCTATGCTCTTGTTCTTTAGATGGTTCTATAATGTGATATCCCAGGTGGTTTAGATTACCATTGTCCTGCAGTCCTTCTGTGATCAGCTGTCACCAAAACAAAGTATTCAGAACATACCTCATAAAATAAAATCAAATAAATTTGTGTAAAAGAGTTTTTTCCTCAGGATTGTCAGAAAAAAAAAGCAGAATGATAATGAACTATAAAAAGGAGGCAATTACTCCAAAATATAGGATGCCCTAAGGAGTTTAAAAAATAGATTTAAGAATTGATTCAAGTCATTTTCCTACTTCTGTGGAGTCTCTTTTTAAAAATTAAGAATTGAAACACAGTATGGGTGATTATGATTTTACTTAAAGGAAGAACAGAAGCTAAAACTTTGAAATAAGAACAAGATCAGGCAAATACTGTTTCATTGCTTCATGTGCTAAAATATATACTACTCGATTTCTGACTTGGAATACACACTAGGTTTATTTACTATATGTATTAGGGTGAAGTATGCTTAAAAGTGGAATCAAAAACAAGACTGAAAACTAGAATTCTCTATAGAACCGAAGCTCTGGATCCCAATTTACCTACAAAAGTGAAGTCGCATCCAAATTTTCATACCTGAGGATCTTAAACTTTGTCATACGCTTTCTGCTTTGCTTGTTTAACAGTTTGATAATAAGCGGCATGTATTAAGTATCATAAATGTGTAAAACATATTCTGCAATGTCTATCTTTGTGGAGGAGTGTTGTCAGGACAATATATAAATAGAATTTTGAGACTGTTTTGATGGTGTACTTAACAAGATGTGTTAGACTTTTACGCTTAGTTGGCCAGCTCCACAACATTTAGCTCCTATTACTTTAGTAAATTCTGTACTCTCTCAGGTTCTAAACTATAATGAGCACTATGGCTGAAAACTCCTTATTTGATACTCAAGGGAATACAGGCCAGTTAACAGTATCATGCGACATTATTTTAGAAAATATGGACGAGTCTGTACCAGTAAGTTTGATTTGCCTAGTAATGTGGGCTTAAAAATTGGCTAATACACGCTTAGTCTCCTAGTGAATTCCAAAATTACGGCTCCTGTGTCCATTTCCAGAAATGATCTACAGAAATACATTTCCTAACCTTCAACCATGCTGTTCGTCTTAGAAAAATTCCCTGCACTCAGTTAGAAGATACTACCTGTCATTTAAAATCAAGAACCACTTACTGAATGCTAACTTCATGTCAGATACTGTATTAAGCACTGGAATACAAAAAGAAAAAGATGAGCATGGTATGGTTTCCACTCCTTGATGCACTGTTTTATGTTTGGCAGCATGCAAATACATTACCTTATTTCATCCTCACTGGAACTTGAAAAGATAGATACAATTTTCCCCATTTTACAGGTGATAAAACTGCAACAGAAATATCACTTGCCCAGGATCACATTTTTTGTTGAGCCAAGATGATAACCCCAGTTATTTTTAAACTCCCGGCCCTTTCCTCTGTTATTCAATATAGCATACGTTTTCCTAATGTTTTTCAGTCAAGATAAACCACGTAACTATTTGAATGCAGAAATCCCTCTTGTCCAAAGTAAGAATTTCATTACCTTGCCTAAATTTCACTGGCCATTTCAGTACCATAGGAGCAGGAAATTATTCAATTCATGAGAAAGGAAATTCATGCACCTGTGGATTTCATCTTTTGTGCCAGATGAATAGGTGAAGTTGGATTTGATTTACTCCATGACTAAACTCTAAAATTGGGATTTAAAATGTATATGTAATCTCACTGTGATTCCATTTCTCCTGTAATGCTGCCTAATGGTTATGCAAGTCTAAGAAATATATTTAAAGTCATAACATGTCCTTTTATCCAGTAACATCAAACTGAGATCTTTTTTGTTCACTTTTGCCGGACCTCTAACCTTTAAAGGTGAGTCAGGCAGCTGCAGAAAACCTGATCTTATTTTCTGCCCCCGGCAAGACTTTTTCAAGTTCATCTTTTTTCCCTTCTCTCAAAATCTGATGAAAAATGAAATGTCAGGAAAACAAGCTCTCAGGCTAAAAAACTTGTGTCTGTCTCTGTGACAGATGTCAGTTTGAAAGGTTTCAGGTCACCTGTCAGAAGTGTGCCAGTGTGGTCTGCACTCACATCGACTTGACCTCACACCAACACTGAGTTCTGCTTTTAAAAATATCCTTGAAAAAGAATGAGATGATTTGAAGTCATTGCCTTTCCCTCTATCTGTTAACTCTGATTAATGAGACAAAGAAAGGGGAGAGAGGGAGAGAGAGGGAGGAGGAGAAAGAGAGAGACTTTTAAAAGGACAGTTTGACCTTTAGGTGCCCCCGGCAGTGAAGCAATCAGCATTCTTGTAATCCAAACACAGATGCCTGGAGCTAAACAAATCCTATACTTGTGAACAAGAATTCAGTTTGCTGTCAAAATATAGTGAGGATCAGCATAGTGCTTCTTTCAACAGAATATCATGAATTAAAGTTTAAATGTTTGTGATTAATAAAGAGGAGTAATCTTGAGCAACACAATAGCTTAAGGGCGGCTCAATTTAGTAACAAATACTTCCATCAAAAAATTATACGTTTGAATTCCTGTATTCTAATTCCATATCCTGGTTGTCACTCCCTTATATTTTATGCCAGAAACTCCAATGATGTTATAGGACAAGTCAGTAGTTTTGTAATGACTAATTAATGGGGTTGAACTCTGTGCTTTTTCTGGATTAGTTACACAATGTTTGAATTATTTATCACAGTGATTTAAAAATGTTAAATGTTTCTTTCTTTCTTTTTTTTTTTTTTTTTTGGTCATGAAATTTTGCCATAGCCTGGGAAACTTAAGTATGGGGGGAAAAAAAGATTTTGTTTCAGTTTGGGAGGATTCAGGGCTTTGTCTTGTAACCAAGAAGAGAAAAGATGATCATTCCAAAGGCATGTTTGTCAAATCTACCACTGTAAACAAGAGGCTGGATCAGAAAAGATGAGAAAGTCCATGCAATATAACTCCAGAAACTTTAATAGCACCATAGAGATGTTAAGTTTTATTTCCTTTTGTTTAACTTTTAAGCATACAATACTTCCCTGCTTTAAAGTGGACCCAGCCTTGATGGGAAGTTGTGGTGATGCTCCCTGTGTCCAAGAGCATATATACATACAGCAATTTGGAACAACATTTTTGTGTATGAAAAACTCAGGGGAGAAAAAAGAAGCGTAAGAACCTGGAACACAATTAATTAGCTTGAAATAGAGGTGGAAAGTTGATTCTCGGCAAGAATTTGCGTGAAATTTTTTTCCCTTCCACAGCCATGATTTAGACCAGAGCTTCTCAGACCTGAAGTACCCTTGAATCTCCTAGATATTGTTAACAGGAAACTGTGATCTGGTAGGTCAGAGAGGGGCTTGACCATCTGCATTCCTAACAGATTCCTAGGGGATGCAGATCTTGCTGGGTTGGGACCTCACACTGAGTGCTTTTAGGCTCCTACTTCTCAACAAAACTGTCAAATATCTCGTTTCTCAAGTTCAGGTGCTTATCTTTAAAAAAAAAAAAAAAGCCTTTCTGATTTTTTTTTTCTGTGTTGATGGTTTTTTCCTATGTGTCTGTAACTTGGTATCTTTTTAGGAATTTGAAATTTCAGTATAACAGTAGCTTCATCATCTTGAATGACCCTACTGTATTACCAAAATAACATACAAAGTGGTAACAATGTCAGGTTTTCTCAACTCTGCTCTTAAATCATTATTTTTTCTCTAAAATATCATATGACATCCCTTATATGTGGAATTGAGTTAGACAAGGCTGTGGCCCATGTGATCAGTTTGGTTAGTTTTCTGTGATTGTGGTTCTCAGTCTGTCTGCCATCTGATGAAGAAGAGACTTATGGAAGCTTCCTGATGGGAGAGACTGAGGGGGAAACTGGGTCTTGTTCTGATGGGCGGGGCCACGCTCAGTAAATCTTTAATCCTATTTTCTATTGATGGCTGGGGCTGTGTTCCCTCCCTGTTGTTTGACCTGAGGCCAAACTATGGTGGAGGTGATGAAGGTACCTCCTTCAAAAGGTCCCTTGCATGCACTGCTGCATTCAGCGCCCCCAGCCCTGCAGCAGGCCACCACCAACCCATGCCTCCACCAGACTCTTGGACACTCACAGGCATGTCTGGGTCAGTCTCTTGTGGGGTCACTGCTCCTTTCTCATGGGTCCTGGTATGCACAAGGTTTTATTTGTGCCCTCCGAGAGTCTGTTTCCCAGTCCTGTGTAAGTTCTGGCAGCACTATGCTGGGGTTAAGGGCAACCTCCTCCAAGAGGGCTTATGCCATACCCAGATGTGCTGCATCCAGAGCCCCTGCCCCTGCGGCAGGCTACTGCTGACCATACCTCCTCAGGAGACACTTAAATATAGTTCTGTCTCAGTCTCTGTGGGGTCTCTGGGTCCTGGTGTGCACAAGGTTTGTTTGAGCCCTCTGAGCATCTCTGGCGGGTATGAGGTTTGATTCTAAATGTGATTTCACCCCTCCTACCATCTTGCTGGGGCTTCTCCCCAACCAAGGTCCGTCTAGTCAAAGCTATGGTTTTTCCAGTAGTCAGGTATGGATGTGAGAGTTGGAATATAAAGAAAGTTGAGCGCCAAAGAATTGATGCTTTTGAATTGGTGTTGGAGAGGACTCTTGAGAGTCTCTTGGACTGCAAGGAGATCCAACCAGTCCATCCTAAAGGAAATCAATTCTGAATATTCATTGGAAGGATTGATGCTAAAGCTGAACTCTAATACTTTGGCCCCTGATGCAAATAACTGATTCATTGGAAAAGACCTTGATGCTGGGAAAGATTGAAGGCAGGAGAAGGGGACGGTAGAGGATGACATGGTTGGAAGGCATCACTGACTCGATGGACATGAGTTTGAGTAGGCTCCAGAAGTCGGTGATGGACAGGGAAGCCTAGTGTGCTACAGTCCATGGGGTCGCAAAGAGTCGGACACGACTGAATGACTAAACTGACTAATATGTGGAATATGTAAAAAAATGATACAAATGAACTTACAAAACAAAACCAGACTCACAGTCTTAGAGAATGAGCTTATGGTTGCTGGGGAGAAGGATGGGGGAAGAGATAGTTAGGGGGTTTGGGATGCACATGTACATATTGCTATATTTAAAATGGAAAACCAACAAGGACCTTCTGTGCAGCACATGGAACTCTGCTTAATGTTATGTGGCATCCTAGATGGAGGGGTGGAGTCTGGGGGAGAATGGACACATGTATATGGATGGCTGAGTCCCTTCGCTGTTCACCTGAAGCTATCACAATGTTGTTAGACAGCTATATCCCAATACAAAATAAAAAGTTAAAAAAATTCATTTTTCTCTCTAGATCATGGTCTTGTGGAGAGTGTTTTGTGACCTACTAGGTAATTTCATGAATACTGACTGACATCCTTTCCCTGGCATCTCATAATCAGACTGTTCATAATCAAAAAGTTGGAGGTCTCTATACGAAGCACTTTGGACTAAGAAACATTCAGGGAAAAAACAGTTAAAAACAAGAGTAGTCAAAATTATCAGCAGTGTTTAGACCCAGATAACCACAAACATCCTGGAATTTACTTACCCATGTCTGATTTCCCAGTGAGTCATGTTTACATCTCTAGATGTTTACTTTCCCTTCATGTTTTTTCTTGATCACTCATGCAGTGGAAAACGGAAACGGAATCTTCCATGGCAGATAACGTGCCAAGACTTGTGCCAGCTCTGAGTTCCCACTACTGATGGGGAGAGGTCTGGCTATCAGTCAAACAAAGCTGTGCCAGTTTTCTCATGCTCATTATATATTTCTACTATGGACAGTCTTGTGACATTAGGCAGCTGCTTGAGCAGGAAGCTAATATCAAATGAGAGAGTGCCAGATGTAGCTTTACCAAGATAAAATGCACCATCTTTAATGCTCAGTTTTCATTCTCTGTGTTAGATATACACGTGATTGCTGAGATTTTTTTCATACCAGTGTATTCATAACTGTGTATTCCACTACAAGTTATTTTTATTCTCATTAAAGATTCTTACTCTCTTCTCTTTTACTGTCACATGCTGAGAGCATTTAACACAAGTGAAAAATATTGGGTATTTTTCTCAAAAAAGCACATGTACTTTCTGTGCAGAAGGTGTAGCTCCTTGCTACCTTCTATTAGGAGAAACAAACATGAAGTGGTTTCCTATCACATAGTCAGGCTTTAAGGACTACTGTGTCATACTTTCATGAAAGCCTTTATTTCATGTTGTTAACTTCTTTTGGTGAGTCAGCCAGACAACCGTGAGTGCACGGTTATAGATTGGAACCAGAAATACAGATCCATTATTGCTATCACATAGACTCTCAATAGCATTACTCTGATTAAACCTTCTCCCGTAAGAAAACGGTTTCACTCTTTTTGATGAATATTGGTGGAGGAAGAAATGGGGAATACAACTATTGTAAAAACAGATTTTTTTCTGGCTGAAATTAATAATTCTGAGCAGTACTGAAATTAATTACTCTGTGGTTATAAGTAGGCAGTGGATTTATGGTAAATGACAGAGTGTTTGCAAATTTTCCTGACTACTCGATTAGAAAATGCACAAGTGGAGGCGTCAGCCGAGCATGCATTATTTAAGTGGTTGGTGTCTGGCGACAATCTGGAAACTG
Source organism: Tragelaphus eurycerus (assembly GCA_935064755.1). Classification (NCBI taxonomy): domain Eukaryota; kingdom Metazoa; phylum Chordata; class Mammalia; order Artiodactyla; family Bovidae; genus Tragelaphus; species Tragelaphus eurycerus. The sequence continues at coordinate 1,944,298 of CAKXYN010000014.1, forward strand.
CAATTGTTGTGGTTGCCGTAGGAAAATTCGCACTTTCTGGGAGAAATTCTTTCACCTTTGTGTGCCCACAGCATGGATCTCTCCTCGTGGCAGCTGTAGGAAACACAGGAACTCCATGACCTGGAAAATGTGGGACAGCCGCCACAAGGTGACCCTGGAAGGCTGGGGTAGGCCCAATTAATTTAAAATTTTGCTTGGCCTTGTCTCTTCCAATTTTCTAAATCCTCTGGAAAAATGATTAATGCGTACACTGCCAATGCGAAAATATTTTTGACCCTATTAAAGTCGACCAAGGGTAAACCAAGTGTAGGCTGGCATTGTATCAAACTAGCTTTATTAAATTTGATTGGAGGTTTGTATGAGGAAGGGACAGACAAGGACATTATTTTGCACAGCGGCTCTCTTTTAAATGAAAATATCAAGAGGAATACAAAGTAGCAATATGCTCTGGACAGGAATCATTTTAAATATAGGAAAATACCATGAAGAACTTTGTTTAAAGGGTAAACCATATTTGCTAGAAAAATTTTCTGCTATCTTATTGCTATGCTGGTCAGTTACCAATGAGGGTATTTTAATTTAGGAAGGCTTATATTTTTTTCATTTATAGATGAGCTAGTTCAACCTTGGTTTCTTTCTCTTATCTGTCATTGAATTCTACAAGTTAAAATTATCTGTCTGCATTTTGAACCTTAGCAGAATGTTTCCCCAATGAATCCATCCTATGCAATCATTTAATTCATTAATAAAGTTAAATTTTTTCTACTGATTATGAATAAAAATGTTTTGAATAAAAATGGCACAATTCAGGCACAATTTCAAGGGTAGACTTTCTGATAAGCATTTCTCCCTTCCTCAGAAAGCGAAAATCCATTCAATTGTCATACAGTGTATACATAACTTTAGAAGCAGTATCCAGATTTCATATGGAATATTTTTCATAGTTTTCTCAAACCTAGGAGATATTTCGCCACATTAAAGTTATCATAAAGTGTGTATTTTATCCAATTAACGTCTAGAAAACATACCAACTTTGTTTATAGATGGGGCAGGTATTGATAAGGCTGATATAGCTAGCAAATAGTAAATACTTATTGAATGAGTGAATGGCAGAAATCACCTGTGACCAGCTACCAAAGAGGAGGCTAGAGTTACAGCTGGAACGACACTTCAGCAGGTGATGATAGGCCAGTGAATGATCTAAAACACACTAATCATTTTAGTCTAGTGAGCATAGATGGGGAGAATGGGTAGTCATAGGATAAAAAAATATCCATGACTGAGGATATTGGTTTTACCTCTGATTTTTCAACTGAAAGCTAGGAGTGAACCATCTATAAGACTTACTGATTGTATCACTCTTCACCCATGTTCCACATTCACCCATGTTCTGTGGCTTTCCCAACAGTGTCTTCCTACATCTTTGCCCTCTTTAGCACAGGCCTGGCCTTTTGATGTGGTTTAGCCAGGGAAGCATGAGCAGAAGTGAGTTGTGTCACTTCAGGCAGAAGCTTTAAGAGTCAGGGCATAGTTTGCTTGTTCTCTCCCCCTCCGTGTGACATGAGTGAAGTTGGAGATAAAGGGCAAAGTGGATAAAGTGGAGATAAAGGCACAAGTTACAGCTGACTTGTGACAAACACAACACTGCGAGAGAAACCAGAGAAGGCAATGGCACCCCACTCCAGTCCTCTTGCCTGGGAAATCCCAAGGCGGAGGAGCCTGGAGGGCTGCAGTCCATGGGGTCATGAAGAGTCAGAGACGACTGAGCCTCTTCACTTTCACTTTTCGCTTTCATGCATTGGAGAAGGAAATGGCAACCCACTCCAGTGTTCTTGCCTGGAGAATCCCAAGGACGGGGGAGCCTGGTGGGCTGCCGTCTATGGGGTCGCACAGAGTCGGACACAGCTGAAGCGGCTTAGCAGCAGCACCAGTGCAAGGGAAACACACTTTGGCCAGCCTTTGGGGTTTTGTGACGGCCTTTTACTCCTGTACAACATGGTTTATCCTGACTGACGGAGATGTAAACTGTGCTCTTTCAACATGACCTAAAGAATGTGACTCTATGAGTTTTGGGATGAAATTAGCTTTCATCGACCACATCTAGGAACCTACTTGCTTCCACACCCACCTGTTGCTTCTTCCCTCTCTCCTGAATAAAGTGAACCTCCTTTGAACAAGGGCCACAACCTGTCCCTGTGCTCTGGATCCCGTCACCTCCCAAAAGCTTGTAGTTTTTTTCTCTCTGACGTTGCGGGAGAGAAGGGATATCTCAATCTTTCCCTCTCGAATGGATCATTTATATCTTCCATGCTAAAAGCTATTCTTTCTTGACTCCACATCCCTATCAGCTAACCCCTTTCCACTTCCCCTTCCTTTTACTCAGCCAGGCTTCTCAAACTATGTGACTGTGGATGTTGTTTGCACTTCCTCATGCTCAACCCCTAATCTACTCTAGTAGGGTTTTTATCCAGCCACTGAAAGCGCATCACTCTTGTCGACCTTACCAGAAGCCTCCATGTTGTCCAATCCAGGGTATGTGTTCGTGTCTAATTTTGCTCTGCTTCGTAGCAAGATTTCACTAAGATGACCATTCCTTCCCTCTCAATGGACTCTTCACTTGGCATCCAGTACACTCCCCTATTCTTGCCTTTATGGTTGACTCTTTCTCCTTTCCTCACCTGTAAAATTTGTAACAAGTAGAACTCCTATGGGTCAGTATTGAGTCCGCTTTCCTTCTATCTTTGTACCGTCTCCGTGTACTGAATTTGGTCTCATGACGACAATTGTTTCTAGAGTTGCCATTTTGAAGTTCTCACTTAGAAATACTCATAAAAACCCTATTTATATATCCTTTCTTATTTCCCAGTTCAAAACATTTTTCATGAAATTTTAGGCAGAATTCATAATGCTGTTATTTTAATTCCCTCATTTTATTCTTTTAAAGAAGCTATTGATCATCCACAGTATGCCAGGCACTATAATAAATGTTAGGAATATGAAAATGAATCAAATATAATTCTTGTTCTCAAAAAAGTGTTTAGTGGGGAGGAATATATGCACACAATTATGGTAAAACAAGTAAAATGAGAACATTTCTAATAATGTACCTTGTATAACACATGGTGGGAACATAAAGGAAAGAGAATCTAGGTTTTCTGGGGCAGTAAGAGAAAGATTCCCAGAGGAAGTTATATTTGGGCTAAAACGTAGTCAAACAGGAATTTATAGAAGCAGGGAAGAGGAAACATTATTCCTAAAGGCAAGGGGATGTGAGAAGAAGGCCTGTCATGTTTAGGGAATTTAAAATAGTTTGATAGTTTTTTTTACAAAGAATAGGTGAGGTGAGAGAAGAGTAAGGGCTAGGTTGGACTAGGGGGCTTGACCAAGGGCATGAGGGCATTTTATGGAATCATATTTTCTTGACTCTGGGCTGACATTTCTGAGTCCTTTCCAATGTTTCTGTTCAATCCATCCCCATCCTGTATGCATGGGCCCTGTTCTACTAAGAGGAGAGACAACATAAACAATACTAAAAGTTTTGAAACAGGAAGCATTGTATTCTGTCACCTTTCTAGTCTTTATATTCTTCTACTATATTTATCTGCATTCTGGTCTTCTATTTTCTCTTTACTTCATTTGGTTCTAAACAGCAATTTTCTGGAAAGATATAGGCTGAAAGTCTTAATGTTTTGAAAACTACTGTTACGGTTTATAGGGCCTTCCCTGTGGCTCCGTGGTAGAGAATCTGCCTACCAGTGCAGGGACACAGGTTTGATCCCTGGGTTGGTCAGGAAGAATCTCCTGGAGAAAAAAATGGCAACGCACTCCAGTATCCTTGCCTGGGAAATCCCATAGGCAGAGGAGCCTTGTGGACTACAGTTCATGGGGTGGCAAAAGAGTCGAACATGATTTAGCCACTCAACAACAACAATAATTACTGTTGATAATAATCTAAATCCAGTCCTTTACTTTTAATACTATAGGGAAACAATACTCTGAATATTGAATGGCTGGCTGTATGAAGACTAAATTTTCTCTATTTCAATATGGATAAAATCAGTTATAAAACATTTGAGAGTTCAGTACAAGAAGAAAATCCCAACTGGTATAGCGTGAGTTACTGTAAAATACAGTTTGTCTGACAGAACCCATTGGAAGTGCATGCATCTGGGTGAGTTGGCACTGTCTTAGTAATGGCAAAATGACAATTTCTATAATTTTATTATATTTCTATTCTAAGCCTAAGTTTATTGATATTTCTTATATGCTCATGATGAGTAACATTTTAAAAAAATTTAAAATGGCAAACCCAGTGTATATACATGGATTCTTGAATATTCCACACTTACCACAGCCATACAACAAAAACTTTTGAAACTAAGGGAAGGCAATTTTGTTTCTAAATATTATAATATAAATAGTATTTAAAATATTCAAATTTTCTGAGGCGATATTGAGTTGAGTGGTGTAAAACATGTTTTGACTTTGTTTTACCTTAAAAAACCTGTTTTAATTTCTTAATTTATGATCAGAATGACAAATTGGTTATGAATAGGACATTCTAGATGAGATTTTTAACTTCATGGATGAATATGCTGAGGTGAATCAAATAGTTGCACGGACAAACCTTCCCCCTGGAGTGCTAACAGGCACCACTGTCTTACTTGAATTATTTTATGGTTGCAACTGAATGGACTCTGATAACTTCTCCAGTAAATTAGTCATTCTAGTGAACAGCCTACAGCATTTTTGTGAAAGCAGTAGAACCAAGAACAAAGAGACATTAATGGTATGAATCAGATTTTGCCCTGTGACTTTGAAACGAAGTTAAAAAACAATGCATGGTAGAAAGGAAAGTGCAAGCCTAATTTTCTGAAGATAGAGGCAGTTTGTAAAATGACTCTAAATATACAATGATTTCTTATCTGCTGAGCTCTAGCCCATTCAAATGCTTATTATGATTTTTCCATTAGCATTTGATAGACCATAGCTGGGTGGGTGGCCGCTGACACATAAGTTGGCTCCACTAAAGTGAAGACTCATTACTTACAGGGAACTTGAGCTACTGGGCACAGGGAAGGTTTTAAAATACCTATCCTTTCCCAGTCTTCCAACAACTTGTCAGAACATGTGATGATCATAGTACCGAGGATAAAAAAGTCTACATTCACTCAAATTATATAAGGAGAGACTAAACCATTTGTTGGATGATTGAGATAAAAAGCTAAGTTATTATGGGCTTTTTTTTCCCCTGTAGTGCTTCATGTGTCCTCTCAGTGTCGGTGAAGTGTTTAGGGATACTGATTAAAGATCCTAGGCCACTGGAATATTACTGGGTTTGTTAATTTCTACCAGAAAGCCCCAGATGTGTTACTATAGTTGAGTGGCTACTGGGGAAATCTGGTTCATTATTTCTGATAATGGGAAATGTACTTTTCTGCAATGGCAGCTATACAGCTTATAATTGTGGATATCGAGGAATTAGGCATTACCTTTTCCAGGTGTCTAGAGTTCCACTGTCTATCTCTCTTTTTATATGTTATGGTTCTTACAAAGCAGCTAGTACAATGACAAAGAGCTTAGCTTGCTGGAAAATGGGAACGTCCCAAGGTGCAGAGAAAAGGTTGACTTATTAGGTCTAAAAATGTAATTAATTAAGAAAAATAAATGCCTCCCCATTTGCCTGTTGGGTTAAAATAAAGTTAAATGCACACAATGTTTAAATACACAAAACTTTTTCATTGAAATATTTGTTTTTTAAATCTCTTAAGTTGTTTCTATGTTTAAGATGTGGATCAAACTTTTATTTATTAATGTTAATATAAAAATAATTATTCACCTCTGGTATATATAAACTAGTATTCTAAATATTATCGGAGACGCAAGTGTTTAAGGGTAAGGAGATATTCCAGTCTCTCAATGCAGTGTTCCCCCGCCCCCCAGCGGTGTCACACAGCATATGGGATCTTAGTTTCCCAACCAGAGATCAAACCCACACCCCCCTGCATTGGAAGCATGAGTCTTAACCACTGAACCACCAGAGAAGTCTCTTAGTACAGTTTAGCTTCTAGTTCTAGGATGGTACCAAATAACCACAAAGCAAAGCACATAAGCCTTAGAAATCATAATTCTTAACTGCTTAGATTATACTTTTTCTTTCAGTCAACATATGCAATGAGGCAAGGAATGTTTCTAAAGGCTTATTACTCTGATAAGTTAAATCTATTCTTTGTGGTGGCCTGCATAAAATGCAGTTGAGAAATCAGAAATTCTTTATTATATCAAAGAAGGAATAAAATTATTTAGTTAGAAATGTTGTAGTATGTATAACCTGCTTACTCATTCTTTAATTATGTTTCTCAAGAAGGCCCAGAGAACATTCTTTTTATTTAGACATTGAGCAATACGCTAATGAAGGATTACTAAAATTCCTTAGAAAATCAGTAGTGGCTATCCTCTCTAGGTGGGGGTCATGGTAGGTAATGCCCCAATAAAAATAGACTTATTATTTTCATCGGGGATGATAGGGTTCAGTGTGGCAGAAGCATTTAATTACCACTTTAAGTCAGTAATAGGGGTTGAATTTTATTAAAAATTCTTGGCATCTATTGGGGTTATAATATCATTTTCTTTCTTTAATCTACTTCTTATACTGAATTACTGTAATAAATTTCCTAGGATTACATCAGCCTTTCATTTCTATGCTAGTATATTTGATAACTATTTTATTTTGTGGCTGGACTATGGGATTCATTTATTAACAATATCTTGAATTTATATAATAAGAAAAATTGGACTATAATTTTATTTTGTCTTATCTTTGTCCAATTTTTGCTATCAGAATTTTGCTAGCCTTCAAGAATATGTTGGGCAGACTTCCACATTTTCCTAGTTTTCTGTGCTCATGAGGATTATTTGTTCTGGGAATTGTTCACTATGGCTTTTCCATAAAATTATCTGGGTTTGATATCTTTTAGGCATAAACTTAAAAATTTTCTTCTACAGTAATTATCCTGTTCAGATTTTCACTACTTCTTGAAATATTTTAGGTCACTTTGTAATCCATTTCACTGAAGTTTTCATTGATATAAAATAGGATTTTCTTAATTAGTTACTTTTGGAAAGAATGTGAAAGTGGTAAAATTTTTGAGTCTTTGCTTTTCTGAATATGCCCTTGGTGTTGTTGTTTTAGTTGCTGTATTGGAGTCTCATCCAACTTTTTTTGTGACCCAATGGACTGTAGCCCACCAGACTCCTCTGTCCTTGGGATTTCATAGGCAAGGATACCAAAGTGGGTAGCCATTTTCTTCTCCAGGGGATCTTCCCAACCCAGGGATAGAACCCATGTCTCCTGCATTGCAGGCGTATTCTTTACCACTGAGCTGCCAGGGAAGCCTGAATATGCCACTATTGTCTCCTTATAATTGATTATAACTTTTGCTGGGTCAAGAATTATATTTAAAGAAATGATCTTCTGGTTCTCTGACAGCATTGCTCCATTGTCTTCTAGAATGAGTTGTTGCTGAGAAATCTGGTACAAATATATCTCATTCCTTCGTAGGTCACCTGTTTATTTCTCCATGAAAACTTTAGGATTTTCCCTTTCTTTGGAATTTTGAAATTCTAATATGATTTATCTTTATGTTTTTTAGTTGATTCTATTGAGCCCTAGGTATGCTCAAAGGCATGCATCTATTTTTTTTAGCTCTGGGAAATTTTCTTCTGTAATTTTCTTGATTATTTTCTTCCCTTCATGTGCTTATTACTCTTTTTGTAAATCTAGTGTAATGGATGTTGGAGTTTATACTTCTATTATCAATATGTCAAATTTATTTTATAGTGTTATCAATGATTTATTCATTTGTATCATGTTTTGGAAGAATTATTAGGTTCCTCTTTCAGTCTGAGGAGTCATTCATTCTTTGTTTTCATTCCATTTTGCTTTCAAAATTACTACTTAAATTTTTGGATAATCATATTTAAAGTTTTAAGATCATTAATTGTTCCTATTTTGTGTATGAAATATCCTTTTAAAGTTCTCTAGGTACATCCAGTACATGTATTTTAAATGTTTGCTCTGCTAGGCACACTTTAAATTCTCAGCTGTTAATTCTTTATTTCATGATATTGTTGTCTTTATCATGCTGATAAGTTTCTCAATTATTTGGTGATTATTATTTTTTTCTGCCTCTTTGGATATTTTGTTCATGATCTGTAGATTGTCTCTGGTCATTCTGAGGGAGATACCATACATACTGTTGCATGGGGTGGGCAGACTCTTCTAAGAACTAGGGATTCCTATTCTTCCTGACTTTGCTAGCTCTCTGCCAAAACGTTGCCTTTCGGACCTAATATTTAGTATTTATTGCATTAGCTGTAGCTTCTAGGAAAATACCTCTGCTGCCTCCTATTCTGAGCAATGGGCGATCAGCTTAATGATTTTATGTATACCTTTCTTGCTGAGCCCCGAGCACCCCTGGGATTGCTTTCCTTTTTTGCTTATATAATTGATTATGGTCTGTTTTTTCAGTAATTTCTGAAATATTCTAGTCAACTTATGCCACTTTCATTTTCACTGATGTGTATTAATATATTTTAGAAGTCTAATTTCTATATTTCCGAGGACTTTACACAGGTGAGTAGGGAAAGAGATGTGCATACACATCTTACTGTATACACAGTATGATATATTAGTTCCATTCATTTGAACATTTTATTGTCTTGGTCTGGTATTACCATATACCAGGTCTGCCCTACATATTATTTTTCACCTTTCAGAGTCCTAAAGAATGAAGTCAGGCTGTGAGAAGGGTGGCCACCTCATACACAAGACCGTGAACTGGGGCTCCTTCCCTCAGAAGGCTGGTATGAATGGATTACTGTCGGAGGCAATAATATAATAGGCAGTTACATGAGATCAAAAGCAGGAAACTGCCCAGTAGACTCAGAGGACAGAGGATATGTTCTCTGCAGGACATCTGTTTTCAGAAACACAGAAGAAATTTAGAAAATCTCTGAGTCATCTTTCCAGTGAGATTTAAGAAACATTCTTTAGATTGTAACAAGCAATTATGAAGATAAAACAAAATTGAGACACAGACGTATTATGTAGGTATGATAAATACAACTCTCAGATTAGTGACTCCAATATCATGCCATAAAGAACTGACAGAAAAACAAACTAACAAGACAAAAAATAGATGTGATGCGACAGCATACTTTCAGGAAAAGTACAAATAATTGAAAATAATAAATTTACTAATATGGACAGAGCTATATGATCCAATCTACATATATAGAAAGTGAGAACAGTAGATACAAAAGTAATGAGCAAGGACTTCCCTGGTGGCTCAGATGGTAAAGGATTTGTCTGCAACCCAGGAGACCCAGGTTCAGTCCCTGGGTTGGGGAAGATTCCCTGGAGAAGGAAAGGGCAACCCGCTCCAGTATTCTTGCCTAGAGAATTCCATGGACAGATAAATAAACCTGGTGGGCTGCCGTCTATGGGGTCGCACAGAGTTGGGCACGACTGAAGCGACTTAGCAGCAGCAGAGTGACTAACACACAGTGAATAAGCAAAGATATAACAGAATAAGATTCATTACCAGAAGGTAGATCTGACTTTTAAAATGTAGAAATAGCTCATGAAATTGAAGAAATATTAATCTCACTATACACATTTTGGTGAAATTCTAAAAACACAGCAAAATTATCAGAAATGTTAGCAGGAAAATCATGTTACTTAAAAAAAAGAAAATTTAGGCTGGCTAAAGACTTCTCCAAATCTTTTTGGACCATATCTCTAAAACAACATGAAAGAGAGTGTTAAATATAAAGTTAAAGACAGATACATCAGACTTACAAAAAAAAAAAAAAAAAAAAACAAGAAAAAACAAACCCAGAGAAAGCAGTATCATTTTAATACAAAATATAGTTCACCAGTAAGAAACATATAATGTCATGTTTTTATATTAATAAAGCTAATATATAAAGTAAAGCTATAATATCAGTAAAGCTATAATATCATGAAACATTACGTAACTGAAAAGATAAATTATCTGCGGCATAAACTGTTAGAAATACATGGAAATACTGACAGAAACACAATTGTAATGGGATGCTTATCACAGACTCTTCTTAGTCTTTGACAGATCAAAAGTAAAAAATAAATGAGGCCTGAAAGAATTTGAAAAATGGATTTAGCATAGTTATATTTATATTTTTGCAAATGATATATGACATGTTATATATATTTACACTAAAAACTTTATAAAATGTCATTGTATCTGTATAAAGTCTCTATATTTGATAGAAACAATATTTTCTTTTCAGATTCCTCAGAAACATTTACAAAATGATCATATGCTAATCACACACCCTTAAAATCGTAATTCAAAACAAGGAGTAGAAACTGTGTAAGCTACATTTTTAAAGAGACATTGCAATATATAAAAACTTAATTGCACATCTAAACAAAAAATTCACACTAGTTGGATATTAAAAGCAAAATAAACCATTTTGCCAAAGAGTTCTTGGATTAAATTAACACTACAGATTTTAGATATAGCATATTTAGAGAGATAAGGAGCACTTTCTAAATTAAAACCACTGTGATATTTCCAAAGTCATGGTTTGAAGACAAATTTATAGCCTGTAATTCTTGTTTATTAAACAACAGAGATTGAAAATCAATATTTAACTGAAAAAGTTTGAAGAAAAACAACAAAGCAAACATAAGAAACTCGGGAGATAAAATGTGGTTCAATCACCGATTTATTTATTATTTAGGAAACAACATAAGCAGAATAAAGAATAAAAAAACTTCTGGCATATCCAAACAAGAACAAAATAAAAGTGGAACATTAAATGTAGATATTTATAGTTTATAAGGAGTGATATAGCAAATGACAGAGTTTAAACATTTTAAGAAAATCTTGCACACCACTCTATGCTAATAAACCTAAACATCTCGATGAAATTCCTGACAAGGTATTAGTTATCAGAATTGGTCTGAAAAGAGGTGGAGGGAGAAGGTGGGATGATTTAGGAGAATAGCATTGAAATATGTATAATATCATATTTGAAATGAGTCTCCAGTCCAGGTACGATGCCTGATAACGGATGCCTGGGGCTGGCGCACTGGGACGACCCAGAGGGATGGTATGGGGAGGAGGAGGGTGGAGGGTTCAGGATGGGGAACACATGTATACTTGTGGCAGATTCATTTCGATGAATGGCAAAAGCAATACAATATTGTAAAGTTAAGCAAAATAAAATTAAAAAAAAAAAAAAGAGGTGGAAAGTTTAACCTTAAGTAGCCCTCAGATCAATGGCACCCCACCCCAGTACTTTTGCCTGGAAATCCCATGGACAGAGGATCCGTAGGCTCCAGTCCATGGGTCGCAAGAGTCGGACACGACTGAGCGACTTCACTTTCACTTTTCACTTTCTGTGGAGAAGGAAATGGCAACTCACTCCAGTATTCTGCCTGGAGAATCCCAGGGATGGGGGAGCCGGTGAGCTTCCATCTATGGGGTCGCACAGAGTCGGACACGACTGAAGCGACTTAGCAGCAGCCCTCAGATCAGATCAGTCGCTCAGTCGTGTCCGACTCTTTGCGACCCCATGAACCGCAGCACGCCAGGCCTCCCTGTCCATCACCAACTCCCGGAGGTCACTCAGACTCAGGTCCATCGAGTCAGTGATGCCATCCAGCCATCTCATCCTCTGTCGTCCCCTTCTCCTCCTGCCCCCAATCCCTCCCAGCATCAGAGTCTTCTCCAATGAGTCAACTCTTCACATGAGGTGGCCAATATACTGGAGTTTCAGCTTTAGCATCAATCCATGTATTACAGTGATCTACACAGCTTTTGACTGTGTAGATCACTGTAATACATGGATGCAAATATACTAAATGAAGTGAAGTGAAGTTGCTCAGTCGTGTCTGACTCTTTGCAACCCCATGGACTGTAGCCTCCCAGGCTCCTCCATCCATGGGATTTTCCAGACAAGAGTGCTGGAGTGGGTTGTCATTGCCTTCTCCAATACTAAATAAATACCAGAAAATTAAAATTTTTTTTAAACATTAAAAAAAGGTTTCATTTAAATAATGAAACACCATAAGCAAAACTAGTTTTTTCATCCTCAAATAAAATAACATTATGGTTGGATGTATTAATTTGAACAGTATGTCATAGGTTGCAGCACAAAAGTAATATGATCATTATGAGTGATGCTTAATACATTAGTTTCCTATTTCTTTTGTCACAAATGACCACAAACTCAGTGTCTTGAAGTAACACAAATTTATCATCTTATAGTCTGGGAGATCAGGAGCCCTAAAATCACAGTGTTGACAGGGCTACATTCCTTCTGAAGGCTCTAGGGAAGAATCCGTTTTTATGCTTTTCCAGCCTGTAGAGGCCACCTGCTCTCCTTGGCTCATGTCCCCTTGCTCTTATCCTTCCAACTTCTACTGTCATCACGTCTTTACTGACTCCGACCTTCTTGCTTTCCTCTTATATGGACCCTTGTGATTTACACCCAGGCGGCCTGGATAATCTGGGAAAGTTCCCCCATGTCAAGGCCCTTAGTCACATCTGCCAAGTATGTTTCACCATGTAAGGTAACATTGTAACAGGTTTCTGGGAATTAGAATGTGGACATTTTGGGGGCCACTCTTCTGTTTACCAAACCCCCAAAGAATCTAAATATAAAATCTTTTCTGATCAAACTCTTATCATGCTAGGATAAGAAACATACTTTCCATTACCAACTGTCACCATCTTACTTTGTGGAGAATCACTGGAGATATTCTTAATAAAATTAGGAATAAATGATTGCTACCTTGCTATTAATATTGTTTGGGAAATAGTAACAAATAAGAATGGAGAAGGAAATGGCAACCCGCTCCAGTGTTCTTGCCTGGAGAATCCCAGGGACGGGGAGCGTGGTGGGCTGCCGTCTACGGGGTTGCACAGAGTTGGCTACGACTGAAGCGACTTAGCAGCAGCAGCAACAAATAAGAATGGAGCTCTAATTTAGAAAGGAGATTCAGTTTTCATATTTTCCAGGGATGTCACTGCATACCTAAGGAACAGAAGAATTGGTTGAAAAACTATTAGAATTAAGATAGAGCTTAATAAAATGACTGGACTATGAAGAAAGAGACAAAAAATAAACAGTATTTAATATACTGACAGAAAAGTTTAATTTTAGGCAACAATAAAAGATGCCTTTGTTTTCAGGGACAAAAAATACAGGAAGAAAATGAAGTTTAAGGTTTAGATAAATAATTTTCAGACTTTTCAGGGTCAGGCCTCTTTAACACTATTAAGTGGTGAGAATGCTAACTAGCTTTTTTATGTGAGTTGTATCTATTGAGACTATAGTAGAGATTAAAATAGAGAAATTAAAAAAATTAGTAATGAAATAGTAGTAAGCCAATATGTGTTAAAAGTACTGTGTATTTTGTGAAAAATAAGTATCTTTTCCAAACTTCTTCAAAATTGAGTGAGAAGAGTGGCAGAGTTTGCAATTTTCCAGATCTCTTTAATGTCAGACTTAACAGGAAATCGCTGAATTTTTGTCTGCCTCTGCATTCACATTGTTGTGGTATGCTGTTTTGGCTGAAGTACATGAAATAAGTCTGACCTTAGGTAGCAGGGAAAGGGAGGAGTATTTAACAGCCTTTGGGTGAGTTGTCACTATTCCCCTTTGACCTTGAGAAGTGGTAGTTTCTTTTTCTGTTTATAAGTTAATGTATTTTTGGCTGCTCTGGGTCTTTGTTGCGGCATGTGGGTTTTCTCTAGTTGCGGCAAATGGGGGATACTCTCTAGTGGTGCAGCGGAGGCTACTTTTGTTGTGGAGCATGATCTCAGGGGCACACGGGCTTCAGTAGCAGTCTCGGGCTCTAAAGCTTGGGCTGGGTAATTGTGTTCATGGGCTTAGTTGCCCCAAGATACGTGGGATCTTCCCTGACCAAGGACTGAACTTGTGTCCCCTGCATTGGCAGGCGGATTCTTTACCCCTGAACCACCAGGGAAGTCTGATAGTTTCTTAAAGTGTTGCAGTGAGGAATCTGAAATGATGTTAATGAACCTTTTTGTACCCTGCTTTATTAAAATCCATTGGCCTGTTTTGCCTGATTTTGTAACATCATGTCTCAATCATGTGGGAAATATTTGTAAACTAAATTTGCCGATCTTCCATATGTTGACACATTTCATTAGATGACATCTAAAGATCAGATTTGTTAATATCACTGTTGATCTCATCAGAAGAGTTTTTAAGTACTGGGAAGTCACCAAGTTCATAGGGGCATATCTAAAATTCTAATTTTTGCTTGAAAGCACTAAGATTTTGGAATTGACTGCTACTGTAGCCTACCCTCGGGGAAGGCAATGGCACCCCACCCCGGTACTTTTGCCTGGAAAATCCCATGGACGGAGGATCCTGGTAGGCTCCAGTCCATGGGGTCGCTGAGAGTTGGACATGACTGAGCGACTTCACTTTCACTTTTCACTTTCATGCATTGGAGAAGGAAATGGCAACCCACTCCAGTGTTCTTGCCTGGAGAATCCCAGGGATGGGGGAGTCTGGTGAGCTTCCGTCTATGGGGTCGCACAGAGTCGGACACGACTGAAGCGACTTAGCAGCAGCAGTAGCCTACCCTAAAATTTCCTGACCAATATGGAGGTACCAGGGGACCTCCAAGCTGGTTATTTTTGTATTTGCAATCAATGATTCATGACCCATAAGAAAAGTAAAGCATCAGTGATACTTAGACTGTAAATTGGGAGCATACATGCATCTCTGGCCCATCAATAGTTCATATTAATGATAATGAACATTTGAAAACAATAGCAAGAGTCAAAACATTTATTTTACAGTATATGGGAGAGGAGAAGGCAATGGCACCCCACTCCAGGACTCTTGCCTGGAAAATCCCATGGACGGAGGAGCCTGGTGGGCTGCAGTCCATGGAGTCGCTAAGAGTCGGACATGACTGAGCAACTTCACTTTCACTTTTCACTTTCATGCACTAGAGAAAGAAATGGCAACCCACTCCAGTGTTCTTGCCTGGAGAATCCCAGGGACCGGGGAGCCTGGTGGGCTGTCGTCCATGGGGTCGCACAGAGTCAGACACGACTGAAGCGACTTAGCAGCAGCAGCAGCAGGGAAGGAAAACTCGAGGAAATAAAGTTGTTTTAGTAATTCATTACAATAGGTCCTAAATAAGGGTGAGGTTAGTAGGAACGGAAATGATGAAATGTATTCCAGGCATTGCATATGTATGTCGTGGTTTATAATCATTATTACTACTGCAAATAAGGGTCTAAAAAGAACTTGATAAGAGTTTGAGTACTGGAGTGAAAGGAAGAGAATTCATATGTGATTCTAAGATTTTAATGTGTGAGAAGAAGCAAATTTGGGCATTGAAATTGAGGTAGTTTAGAGAGAGTATGGATTAGATGGTATTCAGGGAATAGATAATATTTATAGCCCAGGGACTTGGAGGAGGTTATTTAAAGCCTGAGTGTATGTACAGAAAAGAATTCACAAACTTGAGGCTCAAGGCTCTCAAGTTTAGAGTTTGGGGAGATGCAGAAGCATCAACAAGGAGAATGAGGAGGAACAGATAGAAAATTTAGAGGGAATATTTAGAAACAATTTGAGGGGAAAAGCTTGAAAAGCAAAAATAATCCTCTGTATCAAATGCTGTTGTTTAAAATGAGAACGGACAAATAACCATTGCCTTCATCAGTGTGAAAATCATTAACAACCTTGACAAGTGAAGAGTTGACGGAGAAGCGGGAATAAAAGTCATATGGTAGGTTCAAGGGGGAACGATAGGAGAAGAAGCTGAAGAGGAGTACTGTGAATGGGGAGTAGAGAAATGGCTTGTTGGCTAGTAGGCTATGATCTCCCAGGATAGATGTGGTTGTGTGTGTTAGCTGCTCAGTGGTGTCAGATTCTTTTCGACCCCATGAACTATAGCCTGCCAGGTTTCTCTGTCCATGGAATCCTCCAGGCAGGAATCCTGGAGTGGGTTGCCATTTCCTTCTCCAGGAGATCTTCCTGACCCCAGGATTGAATCCAGGCCTCCTGCATTGCAGGCAGAGTCTTTACCATCTAAGCCATGAGGAAAGCCCCAGTATTTTAAAGAACAGAATGTTCTAGTATATCTGCCTGCCATACACTGATCCAGTAGAGAAGGAAAATTGATGACAGAGGAGAAAGAGAAGACAAATACCAGAGCAATGTCTGTTAGTAAGCAAGAGGAGAAGGAATCAACAAAGAGATGGAAGGGCAGGGTACTTACAGGAACAGGGAAGACACCCAGAAGCAGAAGTAGAAACCAGCTGCAGGAAGGTGTGAGCATATTGGCCGGAGAGTTTGTTGAAATCCTCTTCTGATTTCTTCTGTTTTCACAAGGTTCTGGAGAGAAAGGTGAAGGAGCTGATATCTGCAAGTGAATAATTATAACAATGAGGCATGGAATCCCAGGTGGGAAGGGAAGAGGACATGAGGGAAGTTAGAGACCTAGAAGTGTGGTAGGATTACAGAATTAGAGTATGAAATGAATTGACATTGCTGGCAGACGGCATGGTTAAGACTGAAAGCATATCGAGTGGGTGAGAACTGTAAACTTAAATAATTGTATTTATGTTTACATCTTTCATCTCAAAGATAAATTCTTAGTGAAAAGTTCTGATGATAGAGTAATTAATGAAGGTGGTTTTCATCATCACAGATTATTTTGATTGTGTAAGTTTGTTTCAGAAGTCAGGCTCAGTATCATGTACCTGGTGGGACCCCATTGACATGCTGATGGTCTCATTTATCTTGTTCCAACCTCTGCAGCAGTGGGCAGCTCTGAGTGGGCTCTGAGTGATGCCATCCAAGTGCAGTCTGACAAGCGAGGTCAGTCTGAGAGGTGGGGCCTCTCGCCTTCCACCAGATGTGGCAAAGGGAATGACCTGTTTGGTCCTTCACTGCTGGGAGTCATTTGGTCAATGACCTGCTGGGAGTTATACATGTGCAACTGGGAAATGTGTAGGGAGTTAATTGTCTGATATTAAACCTGGCTTCCCTAATAGCTCAGTTGGTAAAGAATCTGCCTGCAATGCAGGAGATCTGGGTTCAATCCCTGGGTTGGGAAGATCCCCTGGAGAAGGAAATGGCTAACCCACTCCAGTATTCTTGCCTGGAGAATCCCATGGGCAGAGGAGCCTGGCAGGCTATACAGTCCATGGGGTCGAAAGAGTCGAACATGACTTAGCGACTAAACCACCACCAAGCCTGGTTTAAAACCTGTGGAAGGTAGGAGCTGGCGTAAAAGTTTCTCCTTTCGCCTCCTTCAACAGTTGTTCTGGGAAACTGGGTATAGAACTCTGGGATATGGAGCACTCAACTTGCACTTAGGGGTGCTGAACCTGGAATGGATCCTCAAGTCTTCGCTAGGGCTTTTTTTCCTGTCACCCCTCTCAATCCTCATGCCTGCTCCCAGAGTTGCTCTCCCTGATAAAGTAGGAGTCTATGAGCCCTCTGACTCTGCTCTTGGGGAACTCAGAGAAGCACCATAACTCTTCTATGCTCTGCCAATTTTAGTAAAGAAATTAAACTTCATTTAATCAAATAACTTCTTTGAATAAGCATCAAGAGAATCTGACAAAAAAATTTAGTTTGAGATTTAAAGTTGGTATTTTTCTTCCTTAGCCTAGATTTTTATTGATATGTGATTTTAATGATTGATTATTGTTTATGAACTAAAGTTCTGCTAATGTTGCAGTTTGTGGCAATTTAGACACAATATCCTTGATTTTCTGGCTTAAGAAGTTAAAAGAAAAAAAGTAAAACAAGGTACAGTTATGTTTATTATACTTTATATAATGTACTAAGAATTGTTATTTTCCTTTTCTTAGTTTTGCTTATTAAAAATATTAAGCCTTCATGATTCTCTCATGGATTATTAAAAGTTTCTTAGCTCATGTCCCAGTCTCTGAGTCACCCCCACTTCTAGCCCTAATGTTGTTCTCAGTGATTTTTCTAAAAGAAAGATTTGATCTACTTGTACTTTTCTGCTTAAAAGCCTTTAATAATTTTTCACTGACAAATATTAAGCCCAAATTCTTAGGATGACCTGTAATTTACTGCTTTCTCCTTTCCAGTCTCCTTGAGCCCCATGACCTATCCTCTCTCTATATTTAATTATGTGTCATTCTCCTTGTTGGCCACATTGTTGCAGTCCTCGGGCTCAGATCTGCTCAAGTGTCTCCTCTTTGGCAAAGCATTCTTCTTCCATGCCCAGTTGGAATTGATCACTCTCTCTTCTAGCGAGTTAGACTTTGTTCTTTCCTCTTTTATAGCAAGAATCATGTTGCGCTATTATAATGATTTGTTTGCAGAACTCTTCAGGTCTACTAGACAAGGCTTTGCTCATTTTTATATGCTCAACCCTTGCTAGTACTTGAGATATAATAGTTCATCAGTAGTCAACAAAGCTGTGCCACCTTTGAAAGTAACAAAACTGGATTAACAATTTATATTTCAAAGTTCTCACAATCCGTTCCTCTTTCTGGGGCTATTGTCCCCATGCCCCTTAGCAGAGTTGGTGAAAGGTTGCTATAGACTTAGCTGGGAAAAGGTTCGTCTAGTCAAGGCTGTGGTTTTTCCTGTGGTCGTGTATGGATGTGAGAGTTGGACTGTGAAGAAGGCTGAGCGCCAAAGAATTGATGCTTTTGAACTGTGGTGTTGGAGAAGACTCTTGAGAGTCCCTTGGACTGCAAGGAGATCCATCCAGTCCATTCTGAAGGAGATCAGCCCTGGGTGTTCTTTGGAAGAAATGATGCTAAAGCTGAAACTCCAGTACTTTGGCCACCTCATGCGAAGAGTTGACTCATTGGAAAAGACTCTGATGCTGGGAGGGATTGGGGGCAAGAGGAGAAGGGGACGACAGAGGATGAGATGGCTGGATGGCATCACTGACTCAATGGACATGAGTCTGAGTGAACTCCGGGAGTTGGTGATAGACAGGGAGGCCTGGCGTGCTGCGATTCATGGAGTTGCAAAGAGTCGGACACGACTGAGCAACTGATCTGATCTGAACATTTTGGAGCATGTGAGTGTAAAAATTCCTTTCATGTTAAGCATCTACCCTTCACTAAGAGTGTTTAAGCTTTATCTGTGGTTAATAGTATTGTATGTCAGCAGCAGGCTTGAAGGTGGCTTGAAGATACTGAGAGTCATGGAGCAAAATTAGCCTAGTTAAAAATTAGAAATCTGCTTATGATGATGTGCTCCTGTCTAGCTCACACAGGGTTGAATATCCAGCACTTGAGCTCTTTGATTCAACCATGAATGTAATGATTATTGGGAATATTACCACTTAAGACTCTGAAGGGGGCCCTGTATCTTGAACAGCTTTCTGCACATAGATATGCTTTGTTTAACCTGTTCACATTTTAGAACTATGAATTAGTTGCCAACATTTAAAAGAGAATAAATTTCAGTCACATAAATATTCTCTTGAAGAGCAGGAAGACCTGGGACTTTAGACCCACATTTTCCATAAGGCAACAATCGGCTGGAGCTGAACACTGAGTATGAGGCACATGTTGCCCTGTCCATTGCTATCTAGCTCAGCTTCTCTCTGTCATTTGTTTATTTTGATCATTGTTAGAATTTTGGTTTGCAAATCCTGACTCTTAGTTGTTCAGCACATTAAAACCATTCCTTCCGTGTTAGTGCTCTTGTCCCATGAAACCATGAACTTATTCCATTATGAGTCAAAATTCAACATCGTTTTCTGATGGTCTGAGTTATTTGTAGTAGAACATCAAAAAAAATACCATTTGATTAAATCTAAACATTTCGCCTATACACATTGCTGTGCTAAGTCGCTTCAGTCGCGTCTGACTCTTTGCAACTCTATGGACTGTAGCCCGCCAGGCTCCTCTGTCCATGGGATTCTCCAGGCAAGAATACTGGAGTGGGTTGCCATGCCCTGCTCCAGGGGGATCTTCCCAACCCAGGGATTGAACCCATGTCTCTTATGTCTCCTGCATTGGCAGGCAGGTTCTTTACCACTTGCGCCACCGGGGAAGCCCCTATACCATGTTGTTGCTTCACGTTTTGAACCTCCAAACTTAAGGTGAAATCTCCTGGGATCAAGCACAAACAATTCTGCCATCAGCTTTTTTAAGACCAAAGTTTAATAAGGTCAACCAAATTGCTCAGAAGAATTAAGATAACTCAAAATAACCACACCATATTATCTGCTAAAAGTTAGTGTTTATTTTTTGACACCTTGCACTGTGTCAATACGTTTCTCTCGTGTCGTGTTGTGTTATGCCAGTTCATAGTGGGGAGAAGCATAACAGGATGTGACACAATGTAAGTGATGCCCTGACATGTATAATTTAAGGACTGCTCTCCTGTTGGAAACAGACACCTGCAATTAATTCAGATCCTGGGAATTTAAAATGAAGTTGATGAACAAAACGAGAAAGATCCATGAACTCATGAGTGGATGAGGTTGTTCACTATCCCCCAGAATAGATTGTGGTATGTGAGTACAGTATCATCACTGAGGATCTCAGAGCTAAATGTTACCTGTGTATAAAGTAGTCATTTGCTATTTTCCAAATTTGACTATTTAGACAATCTAAATAGCAGAAATTTAAGAAGAATATTTTTACTTTAAAAAATAAATAACTTGGACATTTAATTCCCAAGTAGGTAATTTAATCCAAAGCCTCTTTGCCATATTTCTCTGGATCTGCTATGTTAAAGATATGTTTTGTTTTAAGCAATAATGATCAATGAATTTTTCACTTTTAAAATGATTTTCAAAATAAAAGTATTACATGTTTACCACTGGAAAGTTGGCGAGCACAGAAAATATTAAAAATTATTGATAAACAACCCACTGAAGACAACCACTGTAAATGTTTTAGAATATTTTCTTCCAATCATTTCCTTAAGATTCTTATCTACTTATCTTCATCTATATGTATCATAACAATTATTTGATTATCTCTATAGTATATAATACCTAAAAATTATTCACAATCTAAAACCTGAGAGTTATGTTTTATTTGGTGGCAATTTTTAGGACTTCAAGCCTGGGAGACAAGCATCTCAAGTAATTGAATCCTGAGAGAACTGCTCTAAGGAGATGAGGGGAGGAGCCAGGTTTTATAGAAGTTTTCTAACAAAGGGGAAGTAATCTGAACATCAAAAGATTATTGCTAATTAAAGAAAACCAGATATCCTACGTTAAGAAATTTAGTGCTTTTCTATGTATGGGAAGATGCAAGAGTCTGGGCTCCCTGGAAGTATTCCTTTCGTATGCATCTCAGCTCTCTGGGGTCAGTATCCAGTATTTTTCCCATCCTGAGCTCCCTTGGGGCTCACGGCAGGGATTGGCTGCTGGACCACAGGTATTCCTCTCCTTACTGAGCGCCCTTAGGGCTTACCAGCTCTCACTGGACTGCTGAAATCCCTGATGACTGTGACATCCTTGTTCGCTGATAAGGCAGGAAATATTCCATTTCTTATATCTCAAAATAGTGTGGATATGGAACTTGGACAGCACTCAGTGGGCATTTCTTCTGCTTCACACATGCCCTTGTCTGAGGTCACTGGGTGATATTTACTTGGCAGATATGAAGCGACTTAGCACACATGAAATTGTTTGAATCAGACTGCTTGAGCTTCCTCACAGGAAGGGGGCTGAATTCTAAGAGCAAAAGTTCCACATGTATATAGACTTTAAAAATATGGTTGGAATTCCACTGTATACCCAGTCTTGAATCTTATATTTCAAGTTATATTATAAGCATTTTCCTATTCCACAAAAATTTCTTGGCAGTTGATCTTGATAGCTACATAATATTAGATATAACAATGTGTAATATACTTAATCACTATTGTATTGTCACACAATAATAACATTTTTATTATATTAATAGTAGTAATAAAATTATTGAATATATATTTTTGCCTGAATTTTGTATTAGTTTCTTATTATGTAGTCTAGGAAGCAAAGCTAGTTAAGTGTATGAAACATTTTAAGGCCAGTGCTATAGATTGTCAAATTGCTTTCCAGTAATGTGATATTTACTCTCATCATCACCATTTAATACTTTATTCACTATACCTTCATTAGCATTTTCATTTTCAAGTCTCTGCACATTTGATTGTTGTATCTTGATTGTATTTACATTTTTGTGTTCTCTGCTGTTGCTGCTCTTTCGTCTCTTAAGTTGTGTCCGACTCTTTGCAACCCAGTGGACTGTAGCCCTCCAGGCTTCTCTGTCCATGGGATTTCCAAGTCAAGAATACTTGAGTGGGTTGCCATTTCATTCTCTAGGGGATCTTCCAAGCCAGGGATCAAACCTGCTTCTCTTGCTTGGCAGGCAGATTCTTTACCACTGAGCCACCTGGGAAGCCCTCTGTGATCACTAACAAGACTGAAATATTTTCATGATTATTATTAATTTATGTTGCTTCCTTGCCTATATTTACCCATTCATCTATTGAGATACTATTTTCAAAATCAATTTATCTGAATTCTTTACATATTAAGTAACTTTTAAAGATATAATTTGTGATGAAATATATCTACATACTTTTGGATCAGAACTTTGAACTAAGATGCACAGAGTTTAGGATTTCTTTATATGTCATAAATTTGAATTAGATTTAAACTGCTTTTGAAGTAATTTTTCTTATATTTTCATTGGCACAGTTTTATTTGCTATTCCTACTTAATCTAGGCTATGCAGAATGATAATGAAAATTAAGATGATTATGCAATTAAAAATCCTTTTCTCAAAAAAAAGATACAAAATATACTTTGGAATCAGCATAAAATTTGATGACTTAGACTTTTAAAATAGCAAAGAATTTTTGAAAAATGTTTCTAAAATTCTGGAAGTTGTATTAACTGTATATTGCCCTTTTATTGCAGAGTGAAAAATCATCATTTCTGATTTATATATTTATAAAATAGTAACTGAGTATTTTATATTATTATATACATAGTTTCTCAAGAGAGAACAATGGCAATACATTCCACCTAAAAATATTTTTATTGCCTCATTTAAATAGCTGTTTGAATTATTTAAAGGATATGTTTTTACTCCCTCTTTCTTTGATGTTCATTTCAGAACACTGTGTAATACAGGTTATAAAAGTAGTGAAAGTAAAATGGCTGATATATAGATAGATGTAAGTATATAATAGCTGTGTATTTTGAATGCAAAAGACTATGAAACTTATTGTAGAAATTCACTGCAAAATTTCAGTAGCAATATCACAAATTGCTTTGGGGGAAAAAAACACAAGAATGCAGGAACTCACAATATATATATATATATTTTTTGCCGTAAAATGAAAGCATTTCATCATGATGTCCTGCCAAGATTTGTCCTCAATAAATTCAAAGTCCTTCTTACTTTCTGAAATTCTGTAAAGTACATTTCCGTTGATATTGAAACATATATTTTCTCACATTCTTACTCAGCCAGTTTGATTCTGCTAACTTGCCTATTAGTCCTTTTCCATTAGCCTTCCTTTTCTGTCATTGTTTTGTTATGCAAGTGTTCCTCTAAACTAGCTTGACCACTTACACTAGGTTTTCAGTGATTTGGATTACAATTCTAGCTAGCACATGAATTGTCTGCATATATACCGAACAACAAAGGATATATATATGTGTGTATATATATATATCAACAACGAAGGGTATATATATGTGTATATATATACACACATATATATGGGTTTTTTTTTACCTTTTCTTTCCTCTTTCCCTTACTCCTTCCCTTCCTTCCCTGTATTTGGCAATCCTAAAAGAAATGCAATAAACTTACATAACTAGCCACATAACATGATGCCATGTCAAACTGTTCTCACTCCTCCACTCAAACCTAACAAAGGCGGCATGGTAATTGTTGCATTAAGACCCAGTGCAATGGCACACAATTGCATGATGCTATTTCACCCCTCCCCCCCCCCCCACCTTCTTCTTGAGACTTTCATAACAGTCCCCGTTATTGCTGATGGGTTTCTAACAATGGTATCCATGTGGCTTTGGAACAACAGCAGAATGTTAATTTATTCCCCAGTGTTACCTAGAGGCCCTGACGTGGGTCCAGGATTGGCGATGCCCTAATTTAAATACTGGGTAGGACCAGGCTGATCAGGTGGCTCTGAGCTAGCACAATAGGCTGTGAGGGGGTAGCCCTGCTCCCTGATCAGGGCCGATCAGGAGGATTCCAAGTGTAATTGGCCTCTGGGGAGTGTGTAAGGCCCTCTGTACACCCGCTTCAGACCTCCTTAATGCCTTGCCAGCTGGAAGGAAAAGTGCCTTCTTGCATTGCCCACAAAGGAAGCAGGGACTGAAGGGAGTAGAACTAGAGAAATTAGAAAAGAGGAAAGAGACAGCGACACAAATAAAGAGGTGGGTAATAATATTGTACATCTAAAAGCCGGGAGAGTGTGTCATAAACAAATGGGCTTGCAATGGTCAGTAGACAATTATATCCTGTTACCTCATTTCAAATGCTGACTAATTACATAGAGCAAGAGGAAATTAGCACAGGAACCTCATTCTTTGCCAAGTCCACATCAAAATGCTGTAAAAGAAAAACATGAAATCAATCTTCCATGGCTTTGAAGAACTCATAGTTCCTGAAGTTTAAAGCTCCACACCAAGTCCTCCAAAGTGTAAAAAGACTTACTGGATGTTCAAATTTCAGAAATCAGGTTGGTTAGAGAAACAAAAGAAAACACTGTAGCCCTCCCCTTTCTTGATCTGGACAGTACACTTGCCATTCTATTCTTCTCTTTATCCTGATGTGACTTAAATTCCCAGCTCCAGTTCTGCTTGCTTTACATCAAATAATGCTTTGATGTAGTGGGCAAGAAATACCTCCGTGAACAGGGTGTTCTCTTGAAATTTCCCTTAGGATGCATGTGGCTTTTTTCAGGATTTAACTTGAGTCCTTGAACTTCCCAATCAAAGAGGTGCTGGTAAATAGTACAGCTGTATTTTGTGATTTTAGAAACTTTCAGAATGTAGAATTTTTGAAAATGAGATCACTGTCTTCTATTGACTTACAACTTAAAGATACATCACCAGTAAAAAGCTAAAAACAAAAAATTATTTCCCAAAATAACTTAGACATGTAAGTTGACATAATTGCAGAAAACAAAAACAAAAACCCCAAACCCAAACCAAAAACAACCTTAGCTTAGCAAACCTTTGCCGGAATGTGTGTTAGCGTGAAATAATGGTAAGAGACAGGAAACCCAACCTACAGTGTGTCCCGGACAGAGAGAGGCCTCTGATTCCAAGTTTCCTTGTCCTTGGTGGGGCTCGGTAGTGCTTGTCATTAGGGCACTTTTGGATGCTACTGCCTGGATACCAGCAGTCCCTGTGGGTTATGGCGAGCGCTCCATCCTGTTTCTGCTGGGTTAGTACCATTGCCTTTAGAATACAGTATTTTGGAGCAAGATGTCTTTTTGGGGGGAAATTCATAATTCTGCTGGCTTAAAATAGTTTAAAGGGACTGGACTAGATGATCTCTTGGGACCCAGTCAGTTCTAATTAGTCTGTGATTCTATGTAAAATATCTCATGGAAAACCCACCACAAGATAGAGTACTGTGTCTGGAAATGATCAGAAAGGAAAGAAAGAGTCTTATTATTCTCGAAGATAAAACTCAGGGTTTTTTTCCTGTGTTTTTTTCTAAAAAAAAAAAAAAAAAGCCTTTTTAGGAAATTAATTTAAATATAACCTTTCTTAATAGTAGTCACTGAGCTATCTCTCACTTGCTATCTTAGTGGGGTAGTTTATTGCTGGCAGGGTGGGGGGAAGACAAACTTTTAAATGTCAGCCTCGCACCATGAGGCCCCTCTGTCCTCCTGTCTCCTTCCTGTGCATTCTGGTGAAGGCAACGTTGCCATAGATTCATTTGCTATCATAGTAGTAAAAAATAGAGTAAAAAAGTAAGGGAGCCAGTGCCAAATTAAGACAACTAAAAAAGTATAATGAGGTTAATATTTTTGAAAGTATCGCTGATGTATTTAGCAAGTTGCTTAGTAACTCCTCATCCATTGAACCAATAGCATTTATAGTTTGAAGCTGAATCCCTGAGAATAGAGTCCATAGCTCAGTTTAGAGTAGCAAAGCTTGATTCTTAAGTGGAAGGGTTTTTCTAAATTCCATAAGCTTTATTCCGCATGCCAGCTTCATTGCAGAGACGCGGAGAACACGGAAGCAAAGTTCCCATTAGGGGGAAGTATAAGGCCTTCTGATAATGAGGGGATTGCTCCAGAGAAAAGAGAAGGGGCAAATGTAGGAACTGAGACCCTTGTGTACAAGCCTACCTCTGGGCTTCAAAGTTCTGTTGGTGGTAGGTGGGCTAGTGACCTGAGATCATGGCTTGAGAGGGAAGCCTCCGCAGAGGGACACTGTACATATTTAGAATTCCAGAGGGGGAACTTTCTCATAGAAAATCCTTCACAACAGGAAGTGGAGGCTCAGATGAGAGCCACGTCTGGGGTTCTCAGGCAAACTACAGTTCAGAGGGAGCCAAAGGAGAGGCCTTGTCCTTAGGAGAGACATCTGAGCTCACCAGGCTGCTGTCACTGTGTGCTGTTGCTGTTGAAGTAGGACCATGAATTTCACCAGCTCAGATCAGCAGTTGAGTCAATCTGGACAAGAGATGAATGCCCAGAAATGAGCAGAG
Organism: Tragelaphus eurycerus; assembly: GCA_935064755.1. NCBI lineage: Eukaryota > Metazoa > Chordata > Mammalia > Artiodactyla > Bovidae > Tragelaphus > Tragelaphus eurycerus. The sequence goes on from CAKXYN010000014.1 coordinate 1,971,063, forward strand.
CTGGACATTGCCCCACCCACATGGGCTACATAAGCTCCCTGTGCACTCAGATGTCCAGCAGAGCATAAGTAGGAAAAGATAGATGCCTGGGACTGTTGGGGTTTTAGCACTCGAGTCTGCATTTTGGGGGCACCTCAGTTCAGTTCAGTTCAGTTGCTCAGTTGTGTCCGACTCTTTGCGACCCCATGGACCACACAGCATGCCAGGCCTCCCTGTCCATCACCAACTCCCAGAGTCTACCCAAACTCATGTCCATTGAGTCGCTGATGCCATCCAACCATCTCATCCTTCGTCGTCCCCTTCTCCTCCTGCCCTCAGTCTTTCCCAGAATCAGGGTCTTTTCCAATGAGTCAACTCTTCGCATGAGGTGGCCAAAGTATTGGAGTGTCAGCGTCAACATCAGTCCTTCCAATGAACACTCAGGATTGATCTTCTTTAGGATGGACTGGTTGGATCTCCTTGCAGTCCAAGGGACTTTCAAGAGTCTTCTCCAACACCACAGTTCAAAAGCATCAATTCTTTGGCGCTCAGCTTTCTTTATAGTCCAACTCTGACATCCATACATGACCACTGGAAAAACCATAGACTGACCAATTTGGGATGGCTTGTGACCCTACTGTCACGTTCAAGGCAAGATTTACAGAAAAATGCTTCATCTTTGTCAATATAGAGACAAGAAGAAGAGCTGCCTAAACTGCAGGAGCCAGAGAGCAGAGTCCGCCCAGTAACTAAAGGCATGAGTCACCGTGAGGTTCTGTCCATTGAAAAAGACAACATAAGTTTTTGATTGCTCTGTGTGAGTTAAATGAGAGATGTTTTGTCCCAGTATTATAAAATATCTTTTAGATCTGGGTTACTGCCCTTTCTGGTAATTTTTCTCATTTCAAATTAGATATTACTTCAATCTTTTCAAGCTAGATTGAAGGGGACCATGATTTAGGATTAACAGTCTTAAATTACAAATCTGAATCTTTGAAAGGGAGAAGGTAATACTGTGGGCTTCTCTAATGACATTTGTACATTTTCCACCATGTTGTCAGTTCTATTTCATCAGGACAACTTAGTATAGTGGTTAAGCAAGCCAGGGCAGGCTTCAGCTTCCCTGGTTCAAGTCCCATCTCTCAATCTTCACTAGCCAGACCCTGCAGACCTTAAGCCATGGAGCCTTGGTTTTCTCATCTATAGGATGGAATGATGCCAACAAAGGAACTATTGCTCACTTTGCAGTGTTTTGTTGGGTTAATAAGATAATGCTTTTACAGCTCTTTCAGTACGTCTGGGCACATAGAAAAGACTCAATTAAATGGAGGAGTATCTCTCCTCTGCTAAGTTAAAAGCTCTTTGGTCACAGAGAGATCGTCTGTACTTTTGCCTGCCTGTTCATCCCTGGTATATAGAATAGAATGAGTATTAAGTAATGTTAGCTATTATTGGGACTAAGTTTTGAAAAGAAAATTAGCCATAGTCTTTATACCATTCTTTGTATTTATCTTGTTCTTAAAACTTCTTCTTAGACATATAAGAGAAATCAAGAACGGAAATCCAAAAATTCACTGGAAGTAAATACTTGCACATTGTTATGAAGATAAAATCATGTTTGCAATCTCAAATTTGCTGTCTTCTAGAATACCTGAGACCAGCCAAATGGGTCAAACACCAGTCCAGGAATCTGAAAATCTGGCTCCTGATATTTTCTCTGCTAAACAAACAAATAACAACAAAAAGACTCTTCCATAGTGTTCTTGCCTGGAGAATCCCAAGGATGGGGGAGCCTGGTGGGCTGCCATCTATGGGGTCGCACAGAGTTGGACACAACTGAAGCGACTTAGCAGCAGTAGCAGCAGCAGTATTCTCTTTAAAATCCTTAAAATTAGGGGGTTGGACTAGATGAGGGCTAAGGTCATGGCCAGCTCCAGCCTTCAGCAATTCTAGCAGAGGACAAAACTAAACAGTGTACAATTAAGTGCTAAATCGTACTGAGCAACATGAGAATGCTTTTTAAAAGCTTCACTCTTCTCTCTTAAAAAAAAAAAACAAACCCTTCAAGGTTAATGTTACCCATTTCCTTTTGGAAGCCTGATTTCTTGGTGCAGAAATATTCTGATTCAGATGGAAAAACAAAAAAAGAAAAAAAGAAGCCTGTGTAGAAGATTCCCCAACAGTTGAGAATACCTAAGAGCAGAGACATGGCCAACTTGATTGCGCACCACAGGTCCATGAGGGAATAAGCCCAACTCCTACCCAGAAGGTTCATGAGCAAATTGCTTCATAATGACAGCTGTGCTTGCAGCAGAGTAGAAGCAACAAGCAGCACTGTCCCTACCTCTTGAGGTAGCTGAATATCACACCACCTCTCAAATTCCCTCATCCTGCCTCCCGTCCTTCCCTTTCTACATTTTTCCCCGCAGAAGACAAATTGTTCTAGTCTCTTGCTGAGAAAGCATGTTGTGAGTTGCACAGCTCAGAGTCCAATGGCCCCGGATAATCTACAACTCTCATTTGCTAAACACAGGCAGGAAATAATTTCATTTACCTTGGTTCCTGTCTTAAGGGGAGTCTCAAGAGAAAAAAAAAAGCAAAAACCCTTGATAGACTCTAAATGATAACTTGGAAAGTCCTGTCCTTCCTTTGATGGCACTGAATGACTGACTTCTCCAAGCATTCCTGGAATCAGACAGATCTAAAGAGGAAGACAGATACTCTAGTCCTGAAAGTGGAAGTGTTAGCTACTCAGTTGTGTCCGACTCTGCGAGATCATGGACTGTGGCCCTGCTAGGCTCCTCTGTCCATGAAATTCTCCAGGCAAGAATACTGGAGTGGGTTGTCATTTCCTTCTCTGGGGGGACTTCCTGACCCAGCAATCAAACCCCTGTCTCCTGCATTACAGGCAGATTCTTTGCTGTTTGAGCCACCAGGGAAGTCCCCTAGTCCTGAAACTTCACTCTATTTGGTGAGGCAGTGTCGCCATTTGCTTTTCTCACAGCTTGTTTGTTCTGGCATTAATTCTCTCACATAAATTGCAGTGTTTTCTGAGTAAGATCAGATCAGATCAGTCGCTCAGTCGTTTCTGACTCTTTGCGACCCCATGAACTGCAGCATGCCAGGCCTCCCTGTCCATCACCAGCTCTCGGAGGTCACTCAGACTCACATCCATAGAGTCAGTGATGCCATCCAGCCATCTCATCCTCTGTCGTCCCCTTCTCCTGTAAGGATGCATGTATAGAGGTAAGGAAGTTCAGTTCAGTCACTCAGTTGTATCTGACCATTTGCCACCACATGGACTGCAGCACGACAGCCCTCCCTGTCCATCACCAACTCCTGGAGCTCACTCAAACTCACGTCCTTTAAGGTGGCAATGCCATCCAACCATCTCATCCTCTGTCGTCCCCTTCTCCTCCTGCCTTCAGTCTTTCCCAGCATCAGGGTCTTTTCCAAGGAGTCAGTTCTTTGCATCAGGTGGCCAAAGTATTGGAGCTTCAACTTCAGCATCAGTCCTTCCAATGAACACTCAGGATTGATTTCCTTTAGGATGGACTGGTTGGGTCTCCTTGCAGTCCAGGGGACTCTCAAGAGTCTTCTCCCATGCTACAGTTCAAAAGCATCAATTCTCTGGTGCTCAGCTTTCTTTATAGTCCAATTCTCACAAGGGAATTTGGTTCTAGTCAAAATTTCCTTTGCTGCTTGAAATTTTGAGGGGTTTCTTTGAGGGATGTGTAGATACACCTATGCCTGAGACCGAGGACATTGCTGGTAACTCTGCATGAGGTCAGGGGGTGTTGGCAGGACCACGTTCTGTCAGGCATCCTTTCTGACAGAGTGAGGAAGGAGAAGAAGCCAAGTGTACACTGGGCAGGAGATTCTCTGAGCACAGTTTTATTTCTCTGAGCGTCAGTGACAAACAGTGCTTCACTCAGGCAAAATGCCACATCTGCCCTATTTCTTTTCAGTGGCATCCTCCCCATTCTCCCTCCTCTTCCTCTGCTCTCAGGAGCAGCTGGTGGAAAGCAGCATGTTTTGGGACTACTGGCTTCACAGAGTATCATGCTAGTCACAGGGGCCCTGCCTGGGGCTGTGGTTCTCATGAGGATAGTCCTATTTTTTTTTTTTTTCTTGCCTTTTCCAAAGTCCATCACACACACCCCTGTCCCTTCACCCCAAGATGATGTAGCTGCCCAGAGCCCTTTCTCATCAGCATTCATGCTCATACCACTGCTGATAATGAGCGCTAATAATGATGTTGCTGACTCTGCAGTAGTGTGGGCAGGTGGGCATGTGGGGTTTAAGAAGCTCTCGGGGATTTTGGAGGGAAGCCAAGCATAATTCTGTAGCCTGGTGAGTGGGAAAGAAAGCCCTGCTGTTAAGGAATAACTCTTTTTTTTTTAGAGCACTTTGTATTTTGCATTTGTTTGTTAACTTGTTCATCAGCTGCTTGTGTCTCTCAAAAGCTTACATTTCCTGATAACAGAGACTATCAGTTCTACTCACATTGTATACCTAGCCTCTAACTCAGAGCTTCCGTGGTGGCTCGGTGGTAAAAGAACCTGCCTGCCAGTGGTTCGAGACACAGGAGACATGGGTTTGATCTGGGTCAGGAAGATCCCCTAGAGAAGGAAATGGCAAACCACTCCAGTATTCTTGCCTGGAGAATCCCACGGACAGAGGAGCCTGGCGGGTTACAGTTCATGAGGTCACACAAGAGCCGGACATGCGTGAGCAACTAAACAAACAGCTCAGTGCCTAGCATGAACTTGATGCTCAATAATGTCTGTTAACAATTATCTATTGATGGAAGGAGGACAAATTCATTTAAACAGGTATTGCCTATGTGCATGAGAAAGAAAGGGAGGGATGGACGAGAAACAGCTGCAAAAACTTTACATCAGAGGTTTCAAAACTTTTTCCATTCACAGTGCTCTTAGTATCTCAGCAGTTTTTCCTCATAGTATTCCCCAGACGAAAGAAATAACATAACTGTTGCATTAAGTGGCCGGATCCAAACAATTTAGTAAGTATTTATGTCCTAACAACATAGTGGCCATTTAAAAGCCACACGTAAATTGGGAAAAAAAAGGATAATTTCAGTTCATTTTTACCTAATACAACATACAAACGAGATATGTGTGCATATTGGACTGTGCAACTTCTTAAACTTTGGAATTAGTTTAGACATTATTAGCTTCAGTTCTGGTCCCACATTCTGTGTTGACTTTCACAGGATACTTGCTCATAGCAATTACTGGATCCTCAGTTTCACAAAGGCATGACATCATCAAAATGAATCTAACACAATCTAACATTGAAACTGGGAACCACCTCAAGCAGGTAGGTTGTATATCTGTCAGAGAATATCTCTTCGTTTCCCTGAAAAATTGAAAACATACTATCATGAATTGACTGTGGCATCCTGGGGCTAAGTTTGATTTCATAGTAGTCATCATTAAAATATGTGTGGGATTAACTGTGCATGGGCTTCCCAGGTGGTGCAGTGGTGAAGGATCCACCAGCCAGTGCAGGAGATGCAAGAGACATGAATTTGATCCTGGCTCTAGAAGATGCCCTAGAGAAGGAAATGGCAGCCTCTCTAGTATTCTTGCCTGAGAAATCCCATGGACCGAGGAGCCTGGTGGGCTACAGTCCATGGGGTCACAAAGAGTCAGACACAACTGAGTACACACACACACACACACACACACACACACACACACATACTTTCAAAGGCTTGGACTAGAGCAGTGAGACCAATTTCTCACTTTATTCACATGAATTGGTCTCCTCGCTTTCCATCCCACAGGTTTAACCTTCACACTTTGTGCCCCACGGAGCTTAGTTATCTGCTTACAGCTAAAGTGTGTAAGGGTTGAACTGCTGGTCTTGCTCACACTCGCAGTGTTAGAGCACTTCCGGCATCTGCAACACATCACAGCCCTTGTGTCAATGTACAAATTATCCCCTGGAACCAGAAGAATTTACTTAAAGGCTTCCAGTGAAATCCTATGACAAATAGGCACAATCTAACATCAGCCTTCTCACTAAATGCTTTATTTTTTGGCATTTATAAATGTTTATTACCACTGTGCATTCTTGAGTAAATTTGGCTTTTAGAGGCTAATTTATAAGCCTTCTCATTCCTTCTGTAGAATTCAGCTAACCACTGCTCTCCCTCAGCTGAAATGTGAGCCCTTCGAGGGTTAAGTGAGTTTCACCCACACACAAAAATCTACATCCAGCATTTCTTTAAATGTGGACTTCTTGACAAACACATCTCTCCATTTGCAAGGCCCATGAATTTAAAGCATCCGGTAATAACAGGCCTGTTCTCCGTCTCTGAGCTGGAAGTTCCTTGTGAAATGGTATCCTGCCAAAGTGCCACTGCAATAAAGCTCCATGTCCTCACGTCGGTGTCAAAGTGCCAGCGAACCAAGACTGGCAGCAGGCTAATTTGGGAGAGCTGTCTGCCTTCGCCTCCCCCATGCACTCCTACTGATCAACTCACCCACGCCAGCTATTCCGCTTGTCAACTGCTCATAGACAAGGGGAGAGGGGATGGAGAGAAACCACGACATGCCTTTCCCTTTCGCTCAGTCCCCAGATCACCCTGTTAGTGATCCAGCCTCTGAGGGCAGGGGGGCTCTGTCCCTGTTTAGGTTAATGGCTTCATAAGCAGACCCTCCAAATAAGAAGTATGCCTCTCATGAGAGGCGGCATTACTTATATAATATTTTGACACTATCTAACAGTTTCACAGACATCCTTAAATTGAATCGTTAAATACATGAGTGTCTGTACCAACAGACGACTTGCCTGATCATTTAATCATCTTTTCCTTTCTGTTAAAATGATCTAGTAAATGAAGGGCAGCAAGCAAGCTGCATTACTAAGGTCAGTTGGGTGGGTAAGAGCCCTTCTACAGAATTTTGCTTTCAGGGGAAGAGACCTACAGAAGAGACATTGATGTCCTAAAAATGCTTGCTTTTTGGTAAACTAAGGCTTAGCTGTCCCGGGCCACACCATGTCACAAGTGCACACATTTTAGGTCCTTCTCTCAATCCAATCGAAGTCAAGATGGGAACAAAAGCAATCCTGGCATTACTGGCGTAAGGCTCCAATGGGATCATGTGCATAAAGCTCTTAGTACATAGCAAGCATGAAATAAATTATGTTTTCTTCCTCCTCCTCCTCCACATTATTATTATTGATTTAAACAATTATGTGAAATAGATGTATTATAATGTAAATTTATATTAATGGCCCCAAATGTTTAATCTCAGTAGAATATCACATGAGAAGAAGTATAATTAAATAAAGAAATTCTATAATACCTAGCATGCAGAAATTAGCACAAAATGAATATGGCCCTCGGAGGTCCTGACTCCTTGTTTGTAAGGCCAACTCACCCTGAGCCTGACTGACTGTGTGTATCCTGTGTGTGAGCGTCTTCCCTCCAAGAAAGGAGTTTCAAGTGAAATGTGTAGGTTCCACCTTCTGGTTCTTTGCACCATGAATGTAGAGTACCTGGCACCTCAAGTGAAAGTTGCTCAGTCGTGTCTGACTCTTTGTGACCCCGTGCCCTAGACAGTCCATGGAATTCTCCAGGCCAGAATACTGGAGTGGGTAGCCTTTCCCTTCTTCAAGGGGATCTTCGCAACCTGGGGATCGAACCCAGGTCTCCCACATTGTGGGCGGATTCTTTACCAGATGAGCTACAAGGGAAGCCCAAAAATACTGGAGTGGGTAGCCTATCCCTACTTCAGGGAATCTTCCTGACACAGGAATCGAACCAGGGTTTCCTGCATTGCAGGCGGATTCTTTACCAACTGAGCTATGAAGGAAGCCCACTACCTCAAGGTGATGCTTTAAGTCTCCATAGCAACCATGAGGGATAGATGCAGGCAACATCATCATGGTCAGTGGTTGAACAATTATAAACATTAACATTTTACACAAGCAGTAACAGGAGGGAGAGTTGAGCTTCACAACTAATAGGGGAGGCAGAGATGAGCAGGATCCTCTGATGATGGGGGTCCCATCAGTGACATGAAAAAGCTTTAGAGATACTTAGGCCAGCTGTTTCAAAGATGGAGGAAGCAAGGTAGAGACTGTGTGTGTGTGTGTGTGTGTGTGTGTGTGTGTGTGTGGGTCAGAGAGAGAGAGAAAAAGATTTTACTGGTTTTAAAGAGAGGATCTCTTTTTTTCCATTTGTTTTCATGTACACAGAGGCTTTCCTGCTCTGGACTTCTTTCTGAAAGCTGTCTTCTGTCCAATATGCCTATGGTAGGTACAATTTTTCCTTTTTGTAATGCAGTTGCTCTGTAGAGTGTAGCAAAAGAGTTATTTGAATCTCACAGAGCCCAGCTTTTTCTGATGATATTTTTTAACCTTATTTTGTCAGTTCACACTGTCAGGCTTCCAGGCCATCTCCTTCAAAAGATACCTCATTTTCATTTTCAATCAATTTCTCTCCACGATTTTTCACATAGCTTCTTTCACACTACTAATTCCACTTTAAAGTGGGCATTCTATCCCACGTCCCTGGGCTTGCTGTGCTAACATGTTTAAACACGATTAGCCTTTATTAATGTAAGAGACAAAGCTCCAAGAATCACACACCTCCTAATTTGCTATAGTTCCAGAGGGGGACCTCAACCCCGGAAACTGAAAATGAGTGGGCTTCTTTGTCTAAGTGGGGAGTTTTACAGACAGGATTTCCCAAGTTGCATTCCAGTTAAAATCCATGCTATATCAAATGCCAAATTTGATAATATACAAATTATTATTTGATATTACTTGAAATATACAAATTATTATTTGGATATTACTTGAAATATCCAAATAATCAAAGCACCTTTCCTGATCATAGATGATTAATTTCCTTTTAGCAATGTTTGTTGCACATTTAGTTCAGAAAATGAAGGGGTATTGACATCATTATGATGGTTTTTTACCCCCATTACAAATATTATAATACTCTCTCAATGTGGTACTCAATTTTTGTTCTGCTACTGCTGCTAAGTTGCTTCAGTCCATCCGACTCTGTGTGACCCCATAGATGGCAGCCCACCAGGCTCCCCCGTCCCCGGGATTCTCCAGGCAAGAACACTGGAGTGGGTTGCCATTTTCTTCTCCAATGCATGAAAGTGAAAACTGAAAGGGAAATTGCTCAGTCAAGCTGCTAGTCAATAAATATGTGCCAAGAATTGTGGCGTGCACTTAAATGGCATAACTGTATAAGATGATACATAAGGGAGTTAGAGTTAAGGTAAATACTTAAGATTTCAAAATATTTTATATTATACATACATATATATATATAATACACAAATATTTGATACTTGGTATATGTTACTTATTTTATAAAGATTTGATGTATGTTACACAGAAACAATAAAACATTAAAATAAGGCTAAATATGAAGGACCCTATAAAGGAATAGAGGAGATTATTGGATCTGAAACCTAAGCTAAGGATAGTTTCTACAATTACACATTAAATTTAGTTCCTGTGTGGGTCACAAAGGCCAATAAAGAAATTTCATGAATCATGTAGTATTCATTTTCTAATAAAAGGGTATATACTAGTTGGTAAGAAGAAAATGTTCCCGGAAATAAACTCTAGCAAGAATCTAATCCTGGATTGCTGTAATAAAAGAAAATATCTTTAATGGTGGCCTTTAGAGAAGATGAAGAAAATGTATTCATATGGTCATTTCTTATAGTGACCCTTGGTAAGAATCAAGAGAATAATACTCTATTGCAATTTTGTGAACGTGTTTCTATAGGGAAAAAATGACATAGTCAGCTGGTGTTTGGAGCCTGGGTTTTGTTGCAACTGGAGGTGCTGGCATGCTTCCTGGCTAGGTATGGCTAGGTATGCATCTGAAAACTAGTAATTCTCACATGACTTTTTGGAGAGAGCCCAGCCCCAGGCCCCTGCTGACAATGTTGACGGCAGTGCCACCCTCAGCAGGCCTGAAACTGGACTGTTCCTGGGCAGTGGACAGGTCCTTCATCTTTCCAACCTCTACCCCTCACCACTGCCTTGGAAGCTACCTCGGTCTACTCAGCAGGTTTTTGGGCTCCACTTTTCCAAGCAGCAATGCTCCTAGACTCTTTTACTTGCTGCTAAGACATGTATTGGGGCATTATAGGTGAGTTATAGCCTAAGTAAGTGGGGAATTTGGAAGTATCTCAAAATGTTAACAGCCAGGAAGGTTAGCTAACAGCCCTGGTGGCTCAGATGGTTAAGAATCTGCCTGCAGTGCTGGAGACCTGAGTTCCATTTCTGGGTCAAGAAGATCCCCTGGGGAAGGGAATGGCAACCCACTCCAGTATTCTTGCCTGGAGAATCCCATGGACAGAGGAGCCTGGTGGGCTACAGTCCATGGGGTCACATAAGAGTCAGACACAACTGAATGACTAATACTAAGACTTTCAGGATGGTTAGACCAGTACACATCTCATGCCCTCGAAGAAGAATATCATCTCCCCTTCCACTGAGCTCACTCAGCACTGCATGGTCTCCCTTCTCATGGACACAGAGTACACATTTCTCATCTTCTTTCCTAGACTGTGGTTATCTGTGAGTGTGCTGTCCATGTCTGCTTTGATTCATATGCCTCATAGCACTTAGCACGGTCTCTTATACTCACTAAATATTTGTTGAATGAATAGGTGAATGTGAGACATTTAACCAGTCTTTTGAATCTTTGAACATGCGTATAAAGTGATGAGGTGTCTTGTAATATGTTGAATCTCTTGATTTTTGTCCCATTGAACATTCTGTGTCTATCCTTTCTCACAGGGAATGAGTTTTACATTTAATTATAAGTTATAAAAATTTGATTTTTAATGGCAAAAATCTTGGAAAAACAAGTATCACAAGACCCTGGTCCTTGAAGTATTTTCTCTTTGAGTGCCAACAGAAGTTTCATATTGACTCAGAAGGGCATTTTAAGGCTTCTTTCTTCTAACTTCATTATAAACAGGGTCACCATATAATTTATTATCAAAATTGGGATACTTTTGAGGGTGAAAAATAACACTTTTAATAATATGTTAGGACCACAGATAGTAGCCTTGGGCAAATGGGGATGTATGGTCAACTATACATCCTTACAATATATATGCTCCTATCAGATCAGATCAGATCAGTCGCTCAGTCGTGTCCGACTCTTTGCGACCCCATGAACCGCAGCACGCCAGGCCTCCCTGTCCATCACCAGCTCCTGGAGGTCACTCAGACTCGCATCCATCGAGTCAGTGATGCCATCCAGCCATCTCATCCTCTGTCGTCCCCTTCTCCTCCTGCCCTCAATCCCTCCCAGCATCAGAGTCTTCTCCAATGAGTCAACTCTTCGCATGAGGTGGCCAAAATACTGGAGTTTCAGCTTTAGCATCATTCCTTCTAAAGAAATTCCAGGATTGATCTCCCTCAGAATGGACTGGTTGGATCTTCTTGCAGTCCAAGGGACTCTCAAGAGTCTTCACCAACACCACAGTTCAAAAGCATCAATTCTTCGGCGCTCAGCCTTCTTCACAGTCCAGCTCTCACATCCATACATGACCACAGGAAAGACCATAGCCTTGACTAGGCGAACCTTTGTTGGTAAAGTAATGTCTCTGCTTTTGAATATGCTATCTAGGTTGGTCATAACTTTCCTTCCAAGGAGTAAGCGTCTTTTAATTTCATGGCTGCAGTCACCATCTGCAGTGATCTTGGAGCCCAGAAAAACAAAGTCTGACACTGTTTCCACTGTTTCCCCATCTATTTCCCATGCAGTGATGGGACCAGATGCCATGATCTTCGTTTTCTGAATGTTGAGCTTTAAGCCAACCTTTTCACTCTCCACTTTCACTTTCATCAAGAGGCTTTTTAGCCCCTCTTCACTTTCTGCCATAACTAGTGCTACACTCAATATGCCAGCAAATTTGGAAAACTCAGCAGTGGCCACAAGATTGGAAAAGGTCAGTTTTCATCCCAATCCCAAAGAAAGGCAATGCCAAGGAGTGCTCAAACTACCGAACAATTGCACTCATCTCACACGCTAGTAAAGTAATGCTCAAAATTCTCCAAGCCAGGCTTCAGCAATATGTGAACCGTGAACTTCCTGACGTTCAAGCTGGTTTTAGAAAAGGCAGAGGAACCAGAGATCAAATTGCCAACATCCGCTGGATCATGGAAAAAGCAAGAGAGTTCCAGAAAAACATCTATTTCTGCTTTATTGACTATGCCAAAGCCTTTGACTGTGTGGATCACAATAAACTATGGAAAATTCTGAAAGAGATGGGAATACCAGACCACCTGATCTGCCTCTTGAGAAATCTGTATGCAGGTCAGGAAGCAACAGTTAGAACTGGTCATGGAACAACAGACTGGTTCCAAATAGGAAAAGGAGTACGTCAAGGCTGTATATTGTCACCATGTTTATTTAACTTATATGCTCCTATACAACTAAACAATATAAATAAATATATTTTTATTTTATGAGTCACTGGTTGCCAGTGTGACAGTCTGCCTTCCATCTCATTCAGTGGTGATGAAAGAGGGAAGAAATGATACACATAGGGCATTTAAAATGTCCCCAAATTGCCTTTTTTTTAATGTATGCATTAGGTTCAGATATTTCTTACACTCTTTGCATGCGTGCTAAGTCGTTTCAGTCACGTCTGACTCTCTTTTCTACCCCATAGGCTGTAGCCCACCAGGCTCCTCTGTCCATGGGATTCTCCAGGCAAGAATACTGGAGAGGATTGCCACGCCCTTCTCCAGGAGATCTCCTTGACCCAGGGATTGAACCCAAGTATCTTGCATCCCCTGGATTGGCAGGCGAGTTCTTTACCATTAGCACTACCTGGAAAGTCCCTTGCACTCTCTACCCCACCTCAAAACTCAGTCTCAATTCCTAGGCATAAAATAGAATGAAAGAAAAATGGCATCCTTTTTCATGCTAGAATATAGAAGATAAAAACTGGCACAAGTACTGTCAAGTCAAAGAGCTGGTAAAATTCTCAGAGAAGAACACTTCCCAGTAGATGACTTTCAGCAGTCAGCTTCAAAGTTTGGTAAGGTTCTGATGGAGAGGAGGGAATCAGTTTCAGGGCAACCCTCATCAGCATGTTTTCCTTCACTGGGGACGATATTTGATCTCAGCTTCTAGTGACACAGGAGGAGGCAGAGTGGCTGATATGAAGTAAAACAGAAGCCTGGACACTTGCTGGGGGAGGGCAATTGTAGCTATCTAAGTGATCAGTCATTTGCTTGCAGTATGAAGGGTCTGGATTTATCACTGTAATATTCTTATTTGTTTCTGTAGACCTTGCAGGTCTCATTATATCCATGCTGATGGCCTTGTCATCATGGCTGATGATCAGCATTTGCTTTGTTGGCCTTCTGTGACTCAGTGACCTTCAGTAATTGAGGATGGGATGTGGAATTAAAATGGTAAGGGTAAAGCAACTGTCTGTAGTGAGATCTTCTCTCCCCTAATAAGGGAACAAAAGTTTGTCAGAGGTGATCAGCAGGTTTTCTTGGAACATTAAAAGGAGGGGAAATAAAGGGGCCCTCCCTGCCTTCATAAGTCACACAAGAGTGTCCAATCTGCACCTTTTCACTGGGTAATTTGGAGTAGAAAAATCTCTTATGCATAAATTGCCTTTCCTGAATCTAGCACAATTAATCCAGAAGAGAAGTGGGAATGGGTAACAGGCTTTTTTTTTTTTTTTTCAAATTTTGTTGTTAATTAAAAAAACAATTATCAAGGATTTCTAATTACTTTGTAAGTGCTGTACGGCCCATACCTGCTCCTCAGCAAATTAGTAAGATAATGCTGGAAACATCTTATTAAACAGAATTACTCTTTCTTCTCCTCCTGATTCGCACATCTACTTAATTCGCCCCTTCTTATGCAACACTTTAGTGAAACATTTATATCCATTAAGTGATCTCACAGTTATTAGCATTGTGCTTTGGTTTCTAAATGTTCTTTACCCAGGACCTAATAAATTGAGAGGCTACTATCAGGGTGAGTAGGGACAGACATCAACTCTTCAGAAGATCTTTAGAGACTCTCCCTTAGAGCAAGTATTTTGAAAATTAGATCTTTCTGGTATAGAATATAGAGATACATTAAAAGATAGTGCCTAAATGGAGAAGGCAATGGCACCCCACTCCAATACTCTTGTCTGGAAAATCCCATGGATGGAGGAGTCTGGTAGGCTGCAGTCCATGGGGTCGCTAAGAGTCGGACATGACTGAGTGACTTCACTTTCACTTTCACTTTCATGCATTGGAGGAGGAAACGGCAACCCACTCCAGTGTTCTTGCCTGGAGAATCCCAGGGATGGAGGAGCCTAGTGGGCTGCTGTCTATAGGGTCGCACAGAGTCAGACATGACTGAAGTGACTTAGCAGCAGCAGCAGCAAAGGAAAATAGATTTCAGAGGTCCACAAAGGGTCCCTGGGATAGAATGGGAGCATCTGCAGTCAGGGGCTGACAAGTAAAAGACTAGAACAAATGTGAGCCACTGGAGTGCAAAGGGAACCCTGGAAAGAGAGAGGTGACTGTGATCTAGACATCAGGTCCCACGGGCAGGATGCTACTCAAAGACCTTGAAAGGTGCGGCTTCATCCGCTTGGGAGTTTCAGAGACTCTGTCAGGGTCTGCAGCCCATCCTTTTGAATCTGAGTGGAACCAAGTTGAGAATGAAGAAGCAAGCTGCCAAAATATAGCAAATCATGATCTCATAGTTTTAAATAATCTTTGAGTAGATCATTTGCATCATATAGTCCATCCTAGAACTATATGATATTGGAGCTTAAATATGAAGATTGAGCCATATTCAGAGTTTATTTTTTGAATTTTCTAAATTTGAAGTGACTTTTATTTCATCTAAATATATTTCCATTCTTTTATATAGCTGTTCACATGCGATTCATGAGGATGGTACTTGTAATAGTTCTAGGAAGGGTGTCAAGATCACAAATTTTTTTTTTTTTTTTAATGCCCAGTTGTTACATGAGGCTTGTTAGCTTGTCCAGCAACACACACTATATACAGGGGATCTGTAATTAAGCCCAAAATTGCCTCCCTGCTGGCCTATATTTGCAATAATCAGCCCACCATGCCTGAAGTATCTAACAAATATTATCAGTCTGAAAATGCTTTGATGTCACATACGCCAGGCCATTGTTCACCAGAGTGAGAGTCTCATTTTAGCATGCCTTTCTCATGAAATATTTGTGGAGTGTTGGGGAAGCTATGGAAATCCTTTTGTTTGTAAAAATTTAAAAAACCCAATTCATCATGAATAAATAGTTTTTGTAGGAATTTTAAGGGAATACAGGGGC
The DNA here is from genome assembly GCA_935064755.1 of Tragelaphus eurycerus. Classification (NCBI taxonomy): domain Eukaryota; kingdom Metazoa; phylum Chordata; class Mammalia; order Artiodactyla; family Bovidae; genus Tragelaphus; species Tragelaphus eurycerus. The sequence goes on from CAKXYN010000014.1 coordinate 1,986,404, forward strand.
ACAGTTTGACTTTCAAGTCAGAGTGTCAGAAAAATTTTATGGCGATAGAGGGAAAAACATGAATAGAATTGAACAATTGTAAGATAAGTATGCTGACTAAAGGTTAAAGAATTTGGGATCATTAGGCAGTAAGTGAGAGCTAAAAAATAGTTTACCAGTTTACCATTTTTAGTAAGACAAAGAATGAGTAAGTGGTAGAAGGCCCTGACAAGCTTGATAACAAACTTCACAGGGACTGTTTAATTGCAGGAGTGATTGGATGGACATAGGTGGCTGAAGGTGGTTTTTTTGTGTGTCTGAGCAGTTGCAAGAGGGGATTCTCGTTATTTTGGTCAAGGGGACAGCTGGAAGCAAGAGAGAACTTCTGGGCATTCCTGAGCGTTCCTCCAGAAATGCTGACAGTGGAGTCTGTGAGACAAGAAGCTCATATCTGGTGCGTATATCAGTAGAAGTTTCTAAATCTTCTGGCAGCAGGAATAAAAGTCTGTGTCATTGTGGAATAAGTGTACTTTCCTCCATTGTCTTCCATTCAGGGACCTCAGAGAGCAGAGTTAGATAAAAACAAGGTTACTTACTTGAAATAGACGTGAAATGGAAAGTGAAGGAAGCAGAGCCATACTGAATTCTCTTACATGGTTTATCTAAGGTCAACCAATGCATATAGATTGGCTGGGATATATTTTGCTTCTACCCTCTAATTAAAATTCCTTTAAGATTTCCTTAGAAAGCTTCCACTGCTAAGTTTTATCCCCTTAGAATCCCAGGGACTGGGGAGCCTGGTGGGCTGCTGTCTGTGGGGTCGCACAGAGTCGGACACGGCTGAAGTGACTTAGCATCAGCAGCAACATACATGTATCTCCTGATTTCACATGCTGATGTTCCTTGAGTCATCCTTCCCTATGGTCCCTGCTTTGGGACCTTCTTTATTATTCTTCCATTACCCTCAGCACAATATAGTTCAATAAATATTTTTAAATACGTTAATAAAATTGAATTTTTCTTCCTCAACATATCTCATTTAAAAATAATGATTTTCTCACTATAAATGTTAATTGTAAAGATTTTTGAGATTAAAAAAAATAGGTTGTCTTATTGAAAGGATAGTTTGTTATTGTGGCTTTTTCATTACATCAGGAAAAATATTTTGGCCAAGAAATGTGTTATAGTAAAATAAAAATGCACTGTAAAAATTAGTGACTTTTCTATAATGCAAAGATGTTTTTCAAACTAAATACTGTCATGTTACAATTTGTTCATATTAGATGTTTGTAATGTTTCTGATAATCAATAAAAGAGATTCTTGATAAAAAAAAAAAATCTAGTTCTTTTGAGAGCCTGTGAATGTATGTTATAGTAGCATAGGAATTAGTAAGTTCAGAATAGTTTTTGTCCTAGTAAAAGACTTTTCTTCAAAATGCACTTACTTTTAAGTTGCATATTTTCTCATTTTTATAAGATAAGGGTAATAATACTTTTTGCACTGACCTCTTGTGTATAGTGACATTTGAATAATAGATTTAATTCATTTGTAAAATATCAAGCCCTCTGTGAGTATAAGAATACAAGGAATCTTCATTCACTCATTTATTTATTCAAGTATTTTCAAGCCCTGTGTATATGAATGCCAGGGAAGGTACTATAGAGGACTGCCCTCCTCTTCAAATAAATGCCTTTAAAATTTACAACGTCCAAAATTGTTGTAAGCTCTGGGAGTTGGTGATGGACAGGGAAGCCTGGTGTGCTGCAGTCCACAGGGTCGCAAGGAGTCAGACACGACTGAGCGACTGAACTGAACTGAAAATTATTGTAGACAATCCAAACATGTAGAAAATCTTACAGGTTAACTAATCATCCAAATAAGAGAGGACACATTTTAAAAATCCAGAGAAAAGATAAATCTGACTTAATGGCATACATCTCTGAAAAGAGGAAGACTTCAGGAAGTTTGGAGAACTTTCAGTAGTAGTATTTATTATAATTATAAAGCTGGAGACTGAGCCAACAAAGGATTCAAAGGGAACTACCTCGCAATATTTGAAGGCTCATACTCAGAAACATTACATTCGTTCTATGCAGTTGGCTCAGAGAGGCAGTGTAGGACCAACAAGAGAAAATTACAAGGGCATAGATTTCCAAATATTACAATGGAGAGATGTATAATATGGCAAACTATCCAAAGCTATAATGAGACGCCTGAGAGGTGATGAGTTCTTCCATCATTGGAAGAATTCAGAGTGAAATACACTATCTCTTGCTTGAGCTGGAGGCTTTTAAGGTATTTTCCTATTCTGATCTGATTCAATGTTCTACTGCTTAAGCTTCTCTCTTAAGCTGTGAGAATCCATTCCCCTTGCTCTTTTTGGACAGCCCCCTCTCCTCCCTACCTTTCCCCAGAAGAAGTTTAAGTGAAAAATAAGGCTCCTTTAATATTAATTCTATTAATTTCTATTAAGTATGGGGAGATTCTCCCTTAAGATGAGATTTTTATGGAAGAATAAACCCAGGGTCACACATTTATATTTTTAGTTATCTTTTAAAAACATTTAAATGGAAGCATAAGTGTTTAATGTGGTACTTATATCATTTCAGTTCACTGTCCAAATGTACATACATACAGATGGAATGAGCCTGTACTGCTTGGATACAGCAATCGGGTTTCCTCCTCTGTTCTCAATCAGATAGTTTTAAATTTTGGTTAGGCATATAAACACATGGTGATGGACGACATTAATAAATAAGTATTACACTGGCTCTGCTTGAGTAGTCCCTCTTCCTCTTTATCTTTTTTGTTTAAATCCTGTGGGCCTCAGAACGCTCTTTATGGAGATCAAGAAGATTAAGCAAAATTAGCTCTCAACTACATAATGGGCTTCCCTTTCCCGGCATGGGTCTCTCCTCTCTGCACGTGGTGACTCCCCCTGATACCAACAGGAGATTCACAGACTATTGAGGAGGGGTGGAATCACGTTCTGGGAGAGCAGCGCACACCACGGGACTTCAGCATTCTCTTTCCTTTCTATCAGGGTGTACTCTTGAATTGGAATCCAAAATGGAAATGATAAGTAAATCAACTGGCTGCTCAGCGGCACCTCCGAATTCACCTGTCTCCTAAGTCTGGCTGACCTGTTCAACCTCAGAGTGAGGGTTAGCTGTTCTAGGCTCGAGGACATCTAAACCATAGCTTCGTAAACAGATGACACCTTAAAAGTGGTTATTTTCAGAGAGAACGATGCTTCAACCCTGTCCAACAGTGAAAGTCATGCTGTTTATAAAGTCCTCCAGAGAGAGACTGGCTTACTCATGGGCAGAGTCTGCAGCTGCCTGCATGGAATAATTTGAGGATCCATGGGAGGCCCCCCCATGCTTTAAAATCCATCTCCCTCATCAGTCTGCAGTGGTGCCTGAAATGCCCACCATTACTGTCATTCTTAAAAGCCTTTAAGGGGACATATGCCTTATTATCTTGAGGGAGGTAACATTAATTAACTATATAACATATTAGAATGGATGAGTTTTCTTGTTAATAACCTCTTACAACCATTGACACCTAGTAACGATCAGGGCCGTGAAGACATAGAAGAGAAGGGAGGTAAGCTTTAATGGAGAAGTAGAAGGTGGTGATTCACAGTGTGCATGTAGGGGTATTACTCAGGTCCAGTTTGGCGGGAGAGGGTGTTTCTAGTAGAGGGGTAGCCAATAGAGAGAAAGAAGACATTGAGTATTTTGTTGCAGGTAGTCAGGTCTGCGTGACCCCCAATGAGAGAACTGGAAAACAAAAGAAAGGGTAAAAAGGACAAATTTTACTTGCCTCATAATATAATCGTGACCCTACCGTGCCCAAAGAAGTTCAGTGGTGCTAATCCTCATTTGTATAGTGATTTCCACACTGATTTAAATGCTCTTAATTGAAGGTGGAGGATGTCTCCTTAATCTAATATCAATGAAAATGGAGAATTGATCATTATAATTTGAATGGTAATATTTTACTAATTTAAGGGATACTTTTGGCCTTTCCTCTATAACATCCATTTACTAAATAACCATTTTTTATTTAAGCAGCTGAGGTATTATTTAGATATTTACTCACCTATAACATGAAGCATTTGTAGTGTTTGGTTGGTATCAAAATTTTTAAGAGCCAAAACTGATGGTTTAAAATCTCTTAGTTCAACTCCATTACGTTAGGGATGAGAAGTTGAGACATTTTCATAAGGTATCTTTATTCCTTCTACTATTTATTGAGTATTGACTATATGGTAGGTACAAGGATACAGCAACAAGCACATATAATATTTTCTTCATGGAGCTTATACTTTAATGGGGAAGAAAGATATTAACTAATCAACTTATATAAATACATATAAAGTAAAAGCTGTAGTTAGTATTGTTGAATAATATATTTCATGAGAGTGCAATATAAGGGAACTTGAAACCTTATAATTAGGATGGTATTAGTAAAATGTCCTTATAGAAATAATGTTTGAATTAATATCTGAAGGTTAGTAGGGGTTCACTAAGCAGAAAGGAAGAAAAAAGATCTAGGCAATGGGTAAAGAATGTGCAAAGGCCCTGCCACCTGGAGGCCAGGGCATGCTTGTGGAATTAACAAGGGTCCTGGGTGTTTGGGGCTCAGAGGGTGACAGGGATAGAAATTTGAGAAGAGGGTAGAGAAGTAACCAGAGACTGATTATGTAGTGGTTTGTCTGGACCTCATCCAAGGAGTAGTGCATAGAAGAAACTGAAGCCAAATATAAGAGTTTCCCTTGTGGCTTAGATGGTAAAGAATCTGCCTGCAGTGTGGGAGACCCAGGTTTGATCCCTGGATTGGGAAGATCCCTTGGAGAAGGGCATGGCTACCCACTGCGGTATTCTTGCCTAGAGAATTCCATGGACTGAGGAGCCTGGCAGGCTGCAGTCCATGGGACTGCAAAGAGTCAGACACGACTGAGCGACGAACACACACTTTCAGGAGGCTAAAGCAGTGATCCAGAAGGGAGCAGGTGATGACATGTCCAAAGCTATAGAGCTAAAGACTATAGAACTGACATTGCTTCTAGAGTCCCTGATCAACAAAGTCATGTCCTTTTAACTCATAGTAGGTTTTGTGTTGCTGTCTGAACTTCCCATTATCCACTTATCTTACTTCCATTTTAGTGGGAGATGTCTCCCTTCCCCATAAGTTCCTGTGATTTTGGTACATCTTTCTGAAGCATATGATTCAGATCTGACCTGACCAATGAGATTCTCAGATTCTCTTGGGAACATAGCTAGTGGTTCAGGAGTGAACATGTGACCCAACATAGCAAAGGAGATGCCAGGAGAATAACTAGAATTTCTGAGACAGAGAGGAGTAGTAAAGTGGGGACCTCCTGGAGTTATTTCAACAATAGATGGGGAAGAAACTGAAGTCAACACTGCAGAAGTTGGATGTGAGAGATGGAGAGAAAATGCACCCAAATGACACTATATGAACCCTGAGGCTAATCATGGCAGAAGTCAGCTGTGCCTTGAATTTTTCAGTTATAGAAATGAATGAAGTCTCATTCTGTTCAAGCTGGCTTTCATTGGTTTATCTATCCTAGGCAACCAAAAGTCCTAACTAAAAAAGTATTAAATATCTTGCTCCCTTTGTTAACTTACTAGATATCACCTTTAAAGGAGGAAAGCTATGATTTTCAATACAACTTTTGCAGGAGAATAATTTGACTATAAAGTTAGCTATTCTGGATTCATATGGGTATAACTTTAGTATTAAATCACTTTTAAATTGAAAAATAAAATTTTCACGGAATATTTTATTCTAAGTAGAAGTGTTTTCCAAGAAATAATTATATATTAGAAATGTTTATATTATGAACAATATCTAGATAAATGGTACTTGTTATATCTAATGTCATTAAAAGAAAACTGCCAATTGACAAATATTCCTCAAATAATATAACAACATATGATATGCAAGTAATTTCAATGCCTCTATAAAAACACCTGTTCCTTCACATTCAATAAGTCATTATAATATTTTGGTTACAACATCTTGAAAGTTTTTTTTTTCTTGCCACTTATTTTTGACGCTATTTCCTTAAATGCTACCCATTAATAGTCTTTACTTTTGTTCTCTCACTTATCATAGTTAATTCAGGTTAATAGTAATGCAGTTTCTTTAAGTTTTGGGGGTATATTTTTAAGCAAATGAATGAAATCCTACTTCACCTTCTAAATCATAGAATTCCATTCATAAAAAAGCATCCATTCATAAACGTTTGAATTAGTGGACTTTAAGAACTTTTGCCATTGACACTTTGCTCTGATCTACTTTTTTTTTTTTTTTTTTTTACTAAGCAGATGAGCTTCTGTGGATGGTGAGGAAGCTGAGAATGACATAGTGGGTTTTGCTTCCTTAATGTTCTTTTGAGAATAGAATGATTAACCTGGGGAGGACCAAAGGAAATGAGCAGTCCATGAGTATTTACACAGTTGAATAAATGGTGTACTGGTTATGCCAATATTTAGAGAAACAAGGAGAAGACAGAATTCTAAAAAATCTAAGGACCAGCTATACATACATTAATTCCTATTCACTGATTATCCAATTGTGAAGAAGACTATTGCTATTTTATCATGTGAAAAAATAAATCAGGGATTTGTTCATTAATGTACATGTGCTCTAACAGGAACAGAGGTTATATGATATCTATTTCACAAAAGTGTATAGAAATAGTTTTGTGTTTAGAGGACTTCTGTCTAGTATGATTGAGGAAAACTACATGGAAGAATTGACATTTTAGCTATGACTTGATAATCATTCAGAACTTGTAAGAGTGTTTCAATGGAAGGAAATAGCATAAATGAAGTTATGCAGGTGGAAAAAAATGAGAGTTCAAAATAGTGAACAGATAAAGATTGGAAAAATGACTTACGTGAAGGCCAGCTCATGGAGGCACTTGAAAGCTATTTAATGGGTTTTGTTAGTTTATCTTTGAGGTAATCAGAAGTCATACTCATTTGGAGCATGAAGAAAAGGTTAAAGGGAGGTTTATGGAAGATGAAAATGGCTAGGGAATGGGAGGCTACTGCAATAGTCCAAGTGAGAAACAATGAAGTCTATTTTAGGAGAAGTGGAAAGAAAGGATGGTTGGAAGAGATGGTAGACCAATGAAAGGTCTTGGAAACTGACAAGGGCAAGAAAGAAAGAAAAGATGACTCCCTGGAGATGAGCAAATGTGACTATTGAAAAAGCATATTCAGGAAGAGGAGCAGATAATAGTAAGAGAAAGATGTTAAAAGAACATGATTCTCTTAAGGATTGTGGTTAGCTCTTCATGGGAACAGGAGCACTGAATAAAAACATTACACTAATTTTTAAATTTATGTATGTCATATCAAGGAATGTTATACATAGCATCATTGTAATTATGGTACAATCATATTTGTAAAGTTTTAACCCAAAAAAGTGATTTAAAAAAATTCTGCTTGTGCCAGTGGCCTGTGCCAAGTGAAGAAATGATCTCTTTTTTTCAAAAACAGTTACAGATGCAAGTGCTCTGTTGATCCATGGAACATTTCAGCTGTAGGACTTTTAGTAGAGATAAAAGCCAATAATGTATGAAATAGATATTATCAGCAACATGGTATTAAAAAATACGAGGCAAACAGTATATTGCACATTGTATAAAAGCTGTGCGTGTATATATCTATTCATAAATTAAAATATATATATGTATTTTAAATGTAGTTTTTTTCTTCTGGAATTAATAACATTTCCTAACCATCACCAGGCATGTAGCTAACCATGCAAAAGAGAGTTTTAAGGAATAGAATTAAAATTGTCTGGTAAGACCAGTGAGTGTCTAACAGGAGAGATGGTTTTAGATGCTTTTTCTAAAGCCCTCAAGAGTTCAGGGGCTCACAGTCTCTCTTAAAGGTCTCCTGGGTTTTATCACTCTTCTAATTGAGGAATTTCTGTGTAATTCCCATTGAAATCTTTCCTGCTTCATTTCTCAGTCATTCTCCAAGGAGCAACAACATTTCCCTGCCCGATTTTGGTGAGGCCTCAGGGGTGGCCAGTCGTCCTAAGGCATTTTGTGGTTGTGAAATGACTGGGGAAGCACATTTTCTTCCTAATTGTTCACTATCGTAGTGACGAAACCCCAATCAGAGTGAGCTCTGGAACTTGTAGGAGTTAGGCCTTGCATAATCCTAGTAGGAAGTAGCTATGTGTAGAGCCTAAGGAGTTAATTGGGCAGTCTCTCAAAATCCTCCAGGGTCCTTTGAAGCCTCTGAGGCTCCCAGATTCTCAGAACACAACTGTTTCTGCTGCCTTGAAATTGTAGTATCTGGGAAAGAATTGGTTCAATATGAAGTACGTGGCCAGCAGCCAGAAACATTTCCTCGCAGAAGAAATGAACCTCCATCTCTAAACATTGCTTGAAAGCAGCTGGCCAAGGGTGAGGCAAGGAGGCATGTCTGACACGAAGTCTCCAGAGATGCTCACTGAGGACCTGGTCCTGCACTTGCGTGGCCGTGAGAGAGAGGGCCTCCTTGCCTTTTGCACTTTAGATGCCTGCTGGCTTCATCCTCGTCACAGACCCTGGATGAAAACAAGTCATTTGGGGAGAGCATCAAGCTTCCGAGGATGTGCATTGCATTTCTATGATGCTTCTGCCCCGGGAGCCACAAAAAGAATAGCTGGTGCTTGGGATGGGAAGAGAGAATTCTGTTCTCCAAGGGAGGGGGCTATGTGTCCATTAGGACAGAGAGAACTGGCTTTTCAACTCAAACGAAAGAAAATTTATGGGGAAAGTCTTGGGGTAGCTCCTCCAGAGGAAAATAAAGTTGAAGAACCAGATTTAGAAAGGACTGGAAGAGTTAGTTGGTGAGGATGCAGAGACATTGGGACCCTTGTGCACTTTTGGTAGGAATGAAAAATGATGCAGGAGGAGCTAAGATGGCGGACGAGTAAGACGGGGAGAATACTTTCTCCTCCACAAATCCATTAAAAGAACATTTGAATGCTGAATAAACTCGATAAAACAACTTCTGAATGCCGGCAGAGGACATCAGGCACTTAGAAAGACAGCTCATTGTCTTCAAAACGAGAAAACGAGCCCTGCGGTAACTCCTTTTGTGGAGAACTGGCGCGGACACCAGCATTTGCTATTGGCAAGTGGGGGCTGGGCTTGGAGGAGCGGCGGGGCCTGCATTGCTTTGAGAAAGGATTTGGCCTGGCTATCTCGGGCGCTACCCGAGCGAAATAACCAGACTGTCGGTTATCTACTACATCAAAAGCCAGCCCTAACTTAAGACACCACCAGGACTACTTACGGAACAAAGGGCTGCACAGAGTTGGCCGGCTGCAGGCCATCCCACTCCGGTGACAGGCAACCAGGGCCTGAGGCGGGCAATTACAGCCCTAGAGAGACACTGTCTAACGGAACTGTGAGTAGGTTTCTGTGCTGACTCACGCTTCTTGGGGCTCTGGATGGTAAACATCTGCCTGAGAAAGTGCGCTGTTTGTATACCCAGAAAACTGAGCGGCGGAGAGGCGATAAGTCGCAGCACCTGCGCTCGCTGAACATTTCATCACCCGCGCTACTCGGATCTGGGAAGGGCATAAAACGCAGACTGAACCAAGTCTGTGCTTCTGAGGATTATCTGAGTGCCTGAACCTGGCCGGTTTAGATTTGGGTGTTCATCTCCGCCCCCTCTGTAACAAGGCAGAGATCAGATATTGAAAAGACCTGTAAACCGCCTCAATAAAGAGAATGCAACAAACTACCAGAATATAGTAAGGACACTCTAAATTTGGCAATTTTAACAAAATGAAGAGACAAAAGAATACCCAGCAGCTAAAGGAACAGGATAGATCCCCACCAATCCAAACCAAAGAGGAAGAGATAGGGAATCTACCTGATAAAGAATTCCGAATAATGATAGTGAAATTAATTCAAAATCTCGAAATCAAAATAGAATCACAGTTAAAGTGTCTGGAGACAAGGATTGAGAAGATGCAAGAAAGGTTTAACAAGGACCTAGAAGAAATAAAAAAGAGTCAACACATAATGAATAATGCAATAAATGAGATCCAAAACACCCTGGAGGCAACAAATAGTAGAATAAGAGAGGCAGAAGATAGGATTAGTGAACTAGAAGATAGAATCCTAGAAATAAATGAATCAGACGAGAAAAAAGAAAAACGTATCAAAAGAAATGAGGACAATTTCAGAAACCTCCAGGATAACATCAAACGCTACAACATTCGAATCATAGGAGTTCCAGAAGAAGAAGATAAAAAGAAAGATCATGAGGAAATCCTTGAGGAGATAATAGTTGAAAACTTCCCTAAAATGGAGAAGGAAATTACCACTCAAGTTCAAGAAATCCAGAGAGTCCCTAACAGGATAAACCCAAAGCGAAACACCCCAAGACACATATTAATCAAATTAACAAAGATTAAATATAAAGAACAAATATTAAAAGCAGCAAGGGAAAAACATCAAATAACTCACAAGGGAATTCCCATAAGGATAACAGCTGATCTTTCAATAGAAACTCTCCAAGCCAGGAGGGAATGGCAAGATGTAATTAAAGTGATGAAGGAAAATAACTTACAGCCTAGATTATTGTATCCAGCAAGGATCTCATTCAAATATGAAGGAGAAATCAAAAGCTTCACAGATAAGCAAAAGTTGAGAGAATTTTGCACCACTAAACCATTTCTCCAACAAAAACTAAAGGACATTCTCTAGAGCAATACAATAATAGTGGGAGACTTTAACACCCCACTCATAATCTGGCTGTAATAGACAAAGTAAAGAGGAAAACATATTTACCTATGAGCCTCCAAAAATTCAGTTCACTCAGGAGAGCTTAAAAAAAAAAAAAAAAAGACTTCTTTGCTCACTCTGTGGAGGTTTATTGACTATTTTGTGGGTTTGGTACCACTTTGGGAAGTAGGCAGGAAGAGGTGACAAATGTGATCCTGTCCTAAATAATATATTGTGGTAAAGATAGACTTACCAATACAAAATACCAAGATGTGCCTAAAGATGAGGACACCCAAACTGGACCTTTTGTTTCCTGAACCTTTCATTTAGAGAACAAACCTCCTAATATAAGATGAACTCACCATGATTTTTTTTAAGTGTTCTTTGTGATTAAAAACAGAAAGCCATTGGTTAAGAAATTACATATACTCCTCCCCACCATTACTCCCCTTCTTTCTTCCCATTTCCCTCCCACCCTCATTGATCCTTTCCCTTGTCCATTTTCCCCTGCAAAAATTAAAAAAAAAAAAAAAAAAAAGAAAAATGATGCAGACACTATGGAAAACTTAATTTACATACTTAATTACATACATTTTTCAAAAAATTAAAAATTGAATTACCATGTGAGCCACCAATCCCACTTATGATATTACCAAAAAAATTAAAAAAAAATTTAAAAAGAAATGGAAACCTATAAAAAACACACCACCATTCTCCCCCCCCGCAGAAGAAAAAAAAATCAACTCCCCCCACAAAGAGAGAGAAAAAAAAAAAAATAAATATGCATTCAATAAAATTAGTCAACTTTAAAAAAGAAGGAAATTGTGCAATATGCCACAACATGGTTGAACCTTGAGGACATCATACTCAGTGAAATCAGCCAGGTATAGAAAAACAAATACAATATGATTCCACTTGTCTAAAACAGTCAAACTCATAGAGTCAGAGTGGAATGGTAGTTGCCAGAAAATGTGGGCAAAAGGAAAGAAGTTACTGTTCGACAGGCATGAAACTTCGGTTAGGCATGGTAAGTCAGTTCTAGAGATCTGTACAACGTTGAATCTGTAGTCAACAAAACTATACTGTACACTTAAAAATTTGTCAAGTGTAGATCTCATGTTTACCACAATAATGTGGAAGTTTGAAAAACTTGGGTTGTTCTCAGATTAAAAGCAAAATGGCTTTGTGATTGAAACGCTATCCAGGTTTCATCTATCAAACGGAACAGGATTACATGAGACATGATACCCAAAGCATCAGGATCATGCCAGCAGAAAAAATGCTCCATGTGAAAATGCTTCATGAATCACAGTCATAGGAATCGAAACTTGATTTGAATTATTACTTGCATTCCTACATTGAGCAAGACAGTATTTGCTCTTAAGTGATTTTCAGATCAAATATGTGCCTAATGCCTCTTTATTTCCCCACATACTTTTGAATTTATTCTTATTTAGTTCTCAAGAGAATTTTTAAAGCAAGTAATAGTTTTCTATTCAAACTGAGGCTTCCTCACCATCCAGGTGATACAGGAACCTAAAAGATCATTTTGTCTTATTTTCCTCTGTTCTTTCATAGATTAAAAAAAAATTCAGACCCAGAGAGGTTAAGGGGCTTTTCTGGGGTCACATCTGACACATGCATGAGACATTGGTGCAAGTTCATGAACAGATTGTCAGATAACATGTCCAGTTGTTGAGCATGCAGGATGGCTGAAGCCCAGGCTTATGCTCTTTTCTTGCACAACAAGCAACAAAAGTGGTTAAGGATAAAACTTCTCCCAACTGAATGTGTATTTGGAGTTCTTATCATTTCTTTCTCTCTCTCTCCTTTTTTTTTTATTTTTATGCTCTTACTTTATTGGTGGAGCAGCCCATTTTAGTCAATGGAACACTCAGCCTCTAAAGGGCCAGACCTGGACATGCATCATGCCTTTATCACTTACCAGTTCTGTGTTCTTAGACAATTTATCCAGCCTCTACAAGCCTTGGTCTTTGTCAAATGAAGCCAGTAATCATACCATATATGTATGTAAAGTGCACTAAATATATTACCTGCTACACAATACATATTAGATATTGCTAATAATAATAGCAACAAACTAGAAGGATTGAATAGAAGCAGCATATTGATTTTGTTCTGTTATTAGGGTTCTCTAGAGGAATGGAACCAGTAGACCTGATTGATTCATGATTGATTTTAAAGAATTGGCTCACACACTTGTGGAGGCTGGCAATCCAAAAATCTGCCATGTGGTCTAGCAGGCCCAGGAAGAGACCCAGGAAAGAGTTGATGCTGCCGGTCAAGTCCGGAGTTCTTGTGATGTCAGAATTCCCCCTTGCTCAGAAAAGGGCAATCTTTCATTTTGTTAAGGCCTTCCGTTGATTGGGTGAGGCCCACCAGCATTACAGAGGGTATCTGATTTACTCAAAGTCCACTGATTTAAACGTTCAGTTCAGTTCAGTTCAGTTGATCAGTCATGTCTGACTCTTTGCAACCCCATGAATCGCAGCATGCCAGGCCTCCCGGTGTGCTGCAGAGTTCACTCAGACTCACGTCCATCGAGTCAGTGATGCCATCCACTCATCTCATCCTCTGTCGTCCCCTTCTCCTCCTGCCCCCAATCCCTCCCAGCATCAGAGTCTTTTCCAATGAGTCAACTCTTCGCATGAGGTGGCCAAAGTATTGGAGTTTCAGCCTAGCATCAGTCCTTTCAATGAACACCCAGGACTGATCTCCTTTAGGATGGACTGGTTGGATCTCCTTGCAGTCCAAGGGACTCTCAAGAGTCTTCTCCAACACCACAGTTCAAAAGCATCAATTCTTTGGTGCTCAGCTTGCTTCACAGTCCAACTCTCACATCCATACATGACCACTGGAAAAACCATAGCCTTGACTAGACGGACCTTTGTTGGCAAAGTAATGTCTCTGCTTTTGAATATGCTATCTAGGTTGGTCACAACTTTCCTTCCAAGGAGTAAGCATCTTTTAATTTCATGGCTGCAGTCACCATCTGCAGTGATTTTGAGCCCCCACAAATAAAGTCTGACACTCACGTTAATCTCATCCAAATCATCCTCACAGAATCATCCAGAATACTAATGTTTGACTGCATATCTGGGTCCTGGGGTCCAGCCACAGTGATATAAGCATTAACTTTACAGTTTCAAAGGGCCTTAACCATGTTTTAACCATGGCTTCCATGTCTGGTTTGGCATCAGTGTTGCTTTCACTCAGTCACAGAACTCAAGCCATTTTGACAGGCGTGGATGCAAATCACTTTTTTTCTCTTCGATGATAACGAAGCAGTCATATTCTGTGATGGGCACTGTTTGTCAGTTTCTCATCACAGACTTATCCAGCTACAGACATTCACTGACTCCCATGCGCTACCTAATTCCAAAGTAATATCTGCTCTATTGTTCCCCAGCTAATTGTACAGGCACCTAATAACCACTGATACTCACATCCAAGTCACTCACATTTCTCCAGAGGAGTGACATCTCTCTCAGTGGCCATAGCTGGCTGTCCATGGTTGTTAATGTGATTCAGGTACTGGCCCTGAAACCCACACTTGTTTTGGAAGGAGTCCTGTGGGAAGTGATCAGGAGGTGTGGAGCTGTTTCATTTGGGGCCTTGGTGGCTCCAACAGGTCTGAGGAAAGCCACGTGTATTTTTAGACTACTCTCTTGTCAGTGGCGGTGGAGAAAGCTGAAGATCATCATCAATCTCCTGATTGTCAGGATCCTCCAGCCAAGATGGCCTGGCTGTTGAAAACTGGCATTATTTGCCTTGCGCTGTGGTACATGTTATTAAAGCTTCCATTTAATGTTCTCTTCCAAGGAGCTTGTCTCTCGTGTTTTTATCATCCAGGGAAATGCGGTACCAGAAATGATCACGTTCATGGCAATTTTCTTTGAAGATGGTAAACTTTTGTGGAGTTTACTCTCCCTTGTATTAGGGCTGATAATGAGAAATTGTGAGGATTATTAAACACTCCTAGCTTTCGGTAGGAACTTATTTAGCACAGATGTTTCTATAATTGCGGTACACTGGGAAAATTCACAGTGTTCAATGGCCCAAAACTCATTATTACTTATTACTTCTACCTGTGTATTGTGGCACTAGTTAGCTGGGCTGAAATGTTTAATTTAGCAGGGCTGGAGTTCTGCCTCTCAGCTGCTTTAGAAAAACTACCCAGAAGAAATTACTGGATGTTCTGCCCAAACCCTCCCACCTTATTAATCTTTCAACTGTTACCTGGTACCCTGATATATTCTTCTTTATGGGGTTTGATCACATCATTGTGTTAGAACCCTTCAGACAATTCCCTAGCTTATGGCCATGAGGCAAAAAAAAAAAAAAAAAAAAGGATCTTAAGAGACTTTAAAAACAATGTGGCTAACTATCATGTTTTATTGGGACAAAAAGCTTGGAATGTGTACAACTGTATTTAGCTTTCTACTACTCCTTTATATGGCACAACTCTTGTCTCAGCAGTATTGCTTGTACCTTTCATGAAAGCTTGACAATATTTAAGAACAGGGCTTCAGAAAATGCATTGAAAATGTTTATAAAGGGCCACTGAAAAGAATCACACTAGGACCACAGCCTTGTCTAACTCAATGAAACTAAGCCATGCTCGTGCGGCAACCCAAGATGGGCCGGTCATGGTGGAGAGATCTGACAGAATGTGGTCCACTGGAGAAGGGAATGGCAAACCACTTCAGTATCCTTGCCTTGAGAACCCCATGAACAGTATGAAAAGGCAAAATGATAGGATACTGAAAGAGAAACTCCCCAGGTCAGTAGATGCCCAATATGCTACTAGAGATCAGTGGAGAAATAACTCCAGAAAGAATGAAGGGATGGAGCCAAAGCAAAAAGAATACCCAGCTGTGGATGTAACTGGTGATAGAAGCAAGGTCCGATGCTGTAAAGAGCAATATTGCATAGGAACCTGGAATGTCAGATCCATGAATCAAGGCAAATTGGAAGTGGTCAAACAAGAGATGGCAAGAGTGAATGTTGACATTCTAGGAATCAGCGAACTGAAATGGACTGGAATGGGTGAATTTAACTCAGAGGACCATTATATCTACTACTGCAGGCAGGAATCCCTCAGAAGAAATGGAGTGGCCATCATGGTCAATAAAAGAGTCCGAAATGCAGTACTTGGATGCAATCTAAAAAGCAACAGAATGATCTCTGTTCATTTCCAGGCAAACCATTCAATATCACAGTAATCCAAGTCTATGCCCCAACCAGTAACGCTGAAGAAGCTGAAGTTGAATGGTTCTATGAAGACCTACAAGACCTTTTAGAACTAACTCCCCAAAAAGATGTCCTTTTCCTTATAGGGGACTGGAATGCAAAAGTAGGAAGTCAAGAAACACCTGAAGTAACAGGCAAATTTGGTCTTGGAATACGGAATGAAGCAGGGCAAAGACCAATAGAGTTTTGCCAAGAAAATGCACTAGTCATAACAAACACCCTCTTCCAACAACACAAGAGAAGACTCTATACATGGACATCACCAGATGGTCAATACTGAAATCAGATTGATTATAGTCTTTGCAGCCAAAGATGGAGGAGCTCTATACAGTCAGCAAAAACAAGGCCAGGAGCTGACTGTGGCTCAGACCATGAACTCCTTATTGCCAAATTCAGACTGAAACTGAAGAAAGTAGGGAAAACCACTAGACCATTCAGGTATGACCTAAATCAAATCTCTTATGATTATACAGTGGAAGTGAGAAATAGATTTAAGGGCCTAGATCTGATAGATAGAGTGCCTGATGAACTATGGAATGAGGTTCATGACATTGTACAGGAGACAGGGATCAAGACCATCCCCATGGAAAAGAAATGCAAAAAAGCAAAATGGCTGTCTGGGGAGGCCTTACAAATAGCTGTGAAAAGAAGAGAAGCGAAAAGCAAAGGAGAAAATCAAAGATATAAACATCTGAATGCAGAGTTCCAAAGAATAGCAAGAAGAGATAAGAAAGCTTTCTTCAGCGATCAATGCAAAGAAATAGAGGAAAACAACAGAATGGGAAAGACTAGAGATCTCCTCAAGAAAATCAGAGATACCAAAGGAACATCTCATGCAAAGATGGGCTCGATAAAGGACAGAAATGGTATGGACCTAACAGAAGCAGAAGATATTAAGAGGTAGCAAGAATACACAGAACTGTACAAAAAAGATCCTCATGACCCAGATAATCATGATGGTGTGATCGCTAACCTAGAGCCAGACATCCTGGAATGTGAAGTAAAGTGGGCCTTAGAAAGCATCACTACGAACAAAGCTAGTGGAGGTGACAGAATTCCAGTGGAGCTATTCCAAATCCTGAAAGATGATGCTGTAAAAGTGCTGCACTCAATATGCCAACAAATTTGGAAAACTCAGCAGTGGCCACAGGACTGGAAAAGGTCAGTTTTCATTCCAATCCCAAAGAAAGGCAATGCCAAAGAGTGCTCAAACTACTGCACAATTGCAGTCATCTCATATGCTAGTAAAGTAATGCTCAAAATTCTCCAAGCCAGGCTTCAGCAATATGTGAACCATGAACTTCCTGATGTTCAAGCTGGTTTTAGAAAAGGCAGAGGAACCAGAGATCAAATTGCCAACATCCGCTGGATCATGGAAAAAGCAAGAGAGTTCCAGAAAAACATCTATTTCTGCTTTATTGACTATGCCAAAGCCTTTGACTGTGTGGATCACAATAAACTGTGGAAAATTCTGAAAGAGATGGGAATACCAGACCACCTGACCTGCCTCTTGAGAAATCTGTATGCAGGTCAGGAAGCAACAGTTAGAACTGGACATGGAACAACAGACTGGTTCCAAATAGGAGAAGGAGTACGTCAAGGCTGTATATTGTCACCATGTTTATTTAACTTCTATGCAGAGTACATCATGAGAAATGCTGGGCTGGAAGAGGCACAAGCTGGAATCAAGATTGCTGGAGAAATATCAATAACCTCAGATATGCAGATGACACCACCCTTGTGGCAGAAAGTGAAGAGGAACTAAAAAGCCTCTTGATGAAAGTGAAAGTGGAGAGTGAAAAGGTTGGCTTAAAGCTCAACATTCAGAAAACGAAGATCATGGCATCTGGTCCATCACTTCATGGGAAATAGATGGAGAAACAGTGGAAACAGTGTCAGACTTTATTTTTCTGGGCTCCAAAATCACTGCAGATGGTGACTGAAGCCATGAAATTAAAAGACGCTTCCTCCTTGGAAGGAAAGTTATGACCAACCTAGATAGCATATTCAAAAGCAGAGACATTACTTTGCCAACAAAGGTTCTAGTCAAGGCAATGGTTTTTCCTGTGGTCATGTATGGATGTGAGAGCTGGACTGTGAAGAAGGCTGAGTGCCGAAGAATTGATGCTTTTGAACTGTGGTGTTGGAGAAGACTGTTGAGAGTCCCTTGGACTGCAAGGAGATCCAACCAGTCCATTCTGAAGGAGATCAGCCCTGGGATTTCTTTGGAAGGAATGATGCTAAAGCTGAAACTCCAGTACTTTGGCCACCTCATGCAAAGAGTTGACTCATTGGAAAAGTCTCTGATGCTGGGAGGGATTGGGGGCAAGAGGAGAAGGGGACGACAGAGGATGAGATAGCTGGATGGCATCACTGACTCGATGGACATGAGTCTGAGTGAACTCTGGGAGTTTGTGATGGACAGGGAGGCCTGGCGTGCTGCGATTCGTGGGGTTGCAAAGAGTCGGACACGACTGAGCGACTGATCGGATCTGACTGAAAAGAATATAACAACTCTTCATATTCTCTCATTCTCTGCATTCTTAAGACCAACACTAAAAAAAAAAAAAAAAAAAATCCGCATTGCAGCCATTATTTCCCTAAGCTGAAGAGACTGTTTTGCCTTGGCTATAAGTTGGCTGGGGGAAAGTTTGGAAAACACACTCATATGAGTTTTGCTAAGGTGCCGTTTCCCTGGGTGACGAACTTTCCCTGATTTGCTGAGGATATTGCTGCTTTTACCATTAAGCACTCAATTCTCTACATCCCAGAAAACTTTCTTTGTCTTGGCATATTGGGATGATCACTCTTTCTTTGATGACCTGGGGTTCCTATGGTCTGTTAATATTGCAAATACTGTCCCTAGAGTTGAAGGTTTCTTGAGCAGGTTAAAGACTGCTGTTTTTCCTTTGTGCCCAGGAGAACCCAGGAGTTGCACTAGTAATGTAAAAGAAATGAGAAAATTAATTTAATGAAAATATTCACTCATAAGAACCAATCATATAAGCTATTCGCTCAATCATGTCTGACTCTTTGACCCCATAAACTATAGCCTGCCAGGCTCCTCAGATCAGATCAGATCAGATCAGTCGCTCAGTCGTGTCCAACTCTTTGCAACCCCATGAATCGCAGCACACCAGGCCTCCCTGTCCATCACCAACTCCCGGAGTTCACTCAGACTCACGTCCATCGAGTCAGTGATGCCATCCAGCCATCTCATCCTCTGTCGTCCCCTTCTCCTCTTGCCCCCAATCCCTCCCAGCATCAGAGACTTTTCCAATGAGTCAACTCTTTGCATGAGGTGGCCAAAGTACTGGAGTTTCAACTTTAGCATCATTCCTTCCAAAGAAATCCCAGGGCTGATCTCCTTCAGAATGGACTGGTTGGATCTCCTTGCAGTCCAAGGGACTCTCAACAGTCTTCTCCAACACCACAGTTCAAAAGCATCAATTCTTCGGCACTCAGCCTTCTTCACAGTCCAGCTCTCACATCCATACATGACCACAGGAACAACCATAGCCTTGACTAGACAGATTGCAGGGAGAAATATCAATAACCTCAGATATGGAGATGACACCACCCTTATGGCAGAAAGTGAAGAGGACCTAAAAAGCCTCTTGATGAAAGTGGAGAGTGAAAAGTTGGCCAGGCTCCTATGTCCATGGAATTCTCCAGGCAAGAATAGTGATGTGGTTTGCTATTCCCTTTTCTAAGGGATCTTCTTGACCCAGGAATTGAGCCTGGGTCTCCTGCATTGCAGGCAGATTCTTTACAGTCTGAGCCACCAGAAAAGGCCTATAAGCTATCAGAGACTAAATAACACACCCTATTAAATTTTGGATTAGATTTCAAATACATAACATTGGTGACTTTAAATCAAGGCCAGAAATTTTTGCTTTCAGATTCATTTCTTATACTTAAAGATCATATTTATTTGACAGTGGCAAAACCAAGATTGCAAATGATCTAGCAAATTTCGATAAGTTAAACTTACACATCTACCTTTATCTAAATAATATTTTAATTTGAGAAGTTTAGCTTTCCTCTTTTATTCTTTGTCTCAGTTATTTTGATTGGCTGCATGGACGCACACACATGAATTTAGAGGATAATAATGATGGTTCCATTTCTATTCTTTTTTCCTCTTTTATGTATAGAATACAAATCAAATTTAAAAACATGATGATGATCCACTAAGTATTTACTATATATTTAAAACTCTACTTAGATCGGTGAGTTAAGTATCACAAAGAATAATATAAATGGTGGTTTTAGGAAACATGTGGAAATATTTTAGAAAGCCTTTACCTCATGCCTTGTGTTGAGTTATTCTGGGAAACAGTGATTGGATACACGTTGTTGATATTCACACTTTGCAGGTTGTGTGTGGTGAAGAGGTCCACATGGACCAGACTGGACCTCCCTTCTTTACTAACAGGGAAAGGAGCTCTGTGCCCTTTGCCCTTGGTGACTAAATTACAAATGAATATTTCAAATCCTAGGAATGAGTTTGAGATAGACATTTTTTTGTATGTCAAAAGACTAATATAACTATGCTTTGGCTTTTAGTAAACCAAACAGACGTGGAGCAGTAGCTCAAAATATTCTGTAGAACTTGAATATTTCATATATATGTAACTAAGATATTCCATTAATTGAAGTGCTGGACAAACCTCTGCATGTTTATTTTTAATTGTGGCAAGGCATCCCAAGGTTAGGGTATTCATAAAAAATTTTCTCATTAGTATTCAAACTTTTTAGGTTTCATAGCTTTCTAGTGAGATCTAAAATATTTAATCCACTTGATCATGAAAACAAACTATTAGGAATCAAGGAATAGCCTCTGTATTATTTGTCATTTCCAGCTTCAGATGGTGCCAAGAGCACAGAGGCCTGGAAAGTTTAAAACCTAATTAAAAGTTTTTACCAAAGTTATTTGAATATCAACTTCACGTCAATCTGACTCTATGCTGAGGGATCAGATTTTTAAAATAGGAGGGCAGAAGGAAACGTGACCTCCCACTTAAAATTGTCTTGAATCTTCTTTCATTTGGACTTGATTTTTTTGAAGCTCTAAATCAAATTCGTCTTTGAGATGGAAGCTAAGTGACAGAGATAAACCCAAAGCTGGTGACACTCACACACAATGTGCCAGCCTCCGATGGAGTTATCAGCATTTCATCCGCACCGCACTGTGCTGAAATCCTTCTCACCCATTCCTTTCCTGGAATACTCCCGCTGAAGAGCAGCAATAATAACTCCTCTGCCAATTAAGGTGTTCTACCTGGGGCCAGCCAGAGCTTAGTCTGGGGACAAGGTCACTTGCTGGGATGGAGTTGTAGTTTCCCAATTACTACTAGTTCCACTACCTCTTCTAACTTGTCAAATAATGAGGAGACTTTGAAGGCTAAATCTAGCAGTAGCTCCTAGCGGGGTTAATGCAGAGTGAATGACAATGATACCTCAGGAGTGAGAATCTGACAATGTCTGTCAAGCTCTGTTCACAAGTATGATGAAGTTCATTGCTACTCAACACGACTTGGGAAAGCTATTGGTCTTGATCTTTTCAGTGAGAATGGACCATATTACCCACTTTGGCAGAAGTTCATTAATGATTTCATGCCACCTGTATAAACTGGGCATGAACTTGATGTCCTAAGATAGAAGTTGAATGTATTACAACAGGGCAACTTACCCACAAAACCATGTCATCTCCTGTGTGTGTCTCATGCCTTGACTCTCAGGTCAATGTTTTTTTTTTTTTTTAATGTTTCTAATTTCTTGCTTTAGTGATGAATAACAGTGGTTATACAACAGTTATTTTTGGTACTCATTAGCAACACAACTGAGAGAATAAGAATAACAAAATTATGCTCCCAAATGAAAAACAGAAAGATTTTATACGAATGATAACAATGTTCACTGCTGACTCCATTGATGAACCATTTAGCTGAAGACTGAAAATGACTCAACAAAGAGCCCTATAAAATTATTCTAATGATCAGCCATTCATGTAGGAAACTGACTAGATGGCCTGAAAACTAATGTCTCCCAAGTCTAAATTGTATTTTTAAAACTAGTGCTCAAAGCTGAATATGTAATGTGGCAAAACATTTTTAGTGATCAGATTCTTTTGCCTTTATTTTTCCTTCACGTGTGTTTATTTCTTGAAATACTGAAGGATACCGCTGTCCTCTGGTTACCAAATGGCCTTTTTGGCTCCTACGGATGTTCTGACTCACTCTTCAAATTCTGCTGAAGTTTGCTTTGGATAAATGGACCAAGCCTCACTTAGTGATGACAAATATATACACAAGTATTTAGGGAGATGCAAATATTACTTTTGACTCATGTCATAACTAGTCAGCTGGTTCAGATCTGAATATCGGGTATCTTTTTCTACTGGGAAAACAGTTCTGTATCCCCAAGATCATTTTACAAAAATGAAAAAGCAAAGTATTTGAATAAAAAGTGAACAAATATATTTTATCCAAAGGGACAGATACCCTGTCCCCAATTTTAGTTATTGGGCTCCAAAATATTCATTTCTGTTTGCTTTTGATACATGTTGGCAAACTCAGCTAAGAGCAAGGAGGGCATTTTTTTTCTTTCATATTTTTTCTACTTACATCATAGTAAGTGGGCCTGTAATAGCTTTCCAAGTTTCCCATGAGATGATGCAAATTAGATGATGAAAAATAGCCACTAAACTTAAAATTTACATTTTGATAAATGAATAAAGTTTCAGCTAGGTAACATACACACTTTAGAGTAGCTCTTTTAGCATTAAGATTTTATTAGCTCTATGGGAGGATGCTCTGGACTGTTGCAGTCTGCCATCTTCCTCCTAACTAGTGGTTTGCTGATGGCTAGTAGCCGAGAGTATGCCAGAGAGGGCAAAGGGGGGACTGCAGTATTTTGTAATAATGCATAGGAGATATTTTTTCTGTATGGCATGCTTTCTCTTTTTTTCCAGAATAAAATATTTTATTTATGAATATGATTTTCCTCTATAATGTTCATAACTGCTAAAAAGTAGCAGAGGTAATATAAGCAAAATACTTTCTTTTTAAGTGTTTTCAGACTGGTTCATAAGGAGGAAGGTGCTCTTTGCTCTAAGTCAATGATTTATTACTGTTTTTCCTCCCAACCGCTGGGGCTTTGCCGAGCACCTCGTTTTATTCTCAGGCGCCTCTGTAGAGCAGTGCTTTCCTTTCAGGGTCCAGTCTGGTTCGCTGTTGCCTCTCCTCCCCTCTCTGCTCAGAGGTCCTCCTTCCTGCTCCTCTCTTGGCGCCTCACCTGCCCTTCTCCCTGCCATTCTGCTTCTTTCACAGGTTTCCTGCTCTTCCCCTCAGGTTCCCAATGATGGCTAGTTAATCTGACAAGTTAATCTATGGTAACACGCTCTTGGGGGCTCCTTCCAGGCAACGGTGAAAGTGAAAGTTAGTCCTTCAGTCGTGTCCGCCTCTTTGGGACCCCATGGACTGTAGCCCACCAGGTTCCTCTGTCCATAGAATTCTTCAGGCGGGAATACTGGAGTGGGTTGCCATTTCTTTTTCCAGGGGATCATGCCAAACAGAGGCACATGCATCATAAATCCTTGAATTTTAACCTGTTCTAGCATCCAACCACCGTTCAGTGCATGACCAGTTGAGACTCTAGGACACAAACATACTTGGGCCAGGGGGCCTTCTGGGGTCTATCCTGTTACACTGCCCCCTATAGACTGTCTGTTCACATGACTGCCTTCTTAAGAGACTTCTACAAACCTGCTCAGTTGCTTCAGTTGTATCTCATTCTTTGAACCCCATGGACCATAGCCTGCCAGGTTCCTCTGTCCATGGGATTCTTCAGGCAAAATACTGGAGTGGGTTACTATGCCCTCCTCCAGGGGATCTTCCCAACACAGGGATCAAACCCGTCTCCTGCTTCTCCTGCATAGAAAGGCAGATGCTTTATCTCTGAACCACTTGGAAAGCTCTCAGATGCACATTCTGGGGCAGCCCCTCTGCAGATTTGTAGGATTTAGGACTCTGTGGATATCCTAGGTCTGTAGAAGCAACTCTCTCCAAGTTAGGTGGGGTAGTGAGGGGCTTATGCCCGTCAGTCCACCTTTGTTTGCCATACCATCGTTGTTTAGTCGCCAAGTCAGGTCCAACTCTTTGTGACCTCATGGACTGTAGCCCACCAGACTCCTCTGTTCATGGGATTTTCCCAGCAAGAATACTGGAGTGGATTGCCATTTCCTTCTCCAGAGGATCTGCCCAACCCAGGGATCGAATCTGGGTCTCCTGCACTGCAGGCAGAATCTCTACTGTCTGAGCCACCAGGAAACTCCTTGCCAAAGCATACCTTTTCTTAAAACAGTTTCTAGACCTGCTGGAGCCAAAAGTATAGAAACAAGTCACAAATAATCATGAAAATACAAAAAACACTTTTAACATTTTTTTTTTCAAGAAGTCATATGAGTGCAACTGATTTTCTGTGTACTAATACATATTGGGTGTTTAATAATAATAATATGCTCACATTTATTCTAGCCAGAGTGCTACTAAGATTTCAAACATCATCTCATTTAATTCTTGAAATAAATTATAGAGTGAGTACTGTGATTATTCACATTTAAAATGAGAAATGGAGGTTCAGCAATACTGTATAGACAACTCAAAATTTGGACAGCGATTAAAATGGAACCAGACTCTGCACCTACATCGCTTTAATGCTGGAATCAGTGCTCTTTTCACTTGATTATGGCTTTGCTCACTTCATCTTAGGTCACCTTTTTCTCCTCTGGCTTCATCACACTTATTCAGTGATTAGGGCGGTGTTTCCTATTAGATGGGACCTTGCCTAAACCCTAACTTTCATCTGTTGCTCTCCTTGGGCATGAAGCAACCTCTCCTTAAAATGTGAGGGTATCAACCATTTCTTCTGATTAGTTAGATCATTTAATCAGATTATGCATATAAAAGCAGAATGGAACACGTAGTTCCATGTTCCATAAAGAATTAGAACTTTCAGTAAGTTTCCTCTAGCACAGAAACTGCTATGTTGGTTTAATCATTCTTCTACATGCTTAAAACTTTTTTCTTTTATGTTATTAATCAATTTTTGAGAACCTAGACAGATAGAAATTCAAATTTGCTTTGTGCCTATGCTTAGTGACAAATTTAAGAGTTTGGGGCATTTAAAGATATTTTGCCTAACTATTTCATGGATTTAGCTATTCATTATAAACTGTTTCATTTCATGTGTTAGGGTTTACTTAATACACTACCTCAGTTTTATTTACATATTTATTTACCTATAATCAACTTCCTTCTCATATAATCATAAGCAAAAATCTAGTTGTTAAAATAGTTCCCATGAAAAGGAAAAAAGGGAAGAAGCAATTTGTTTTAAATAAACCTAAAAGGAACCAGGTCTTAAAGCCTGACAACTTTTTCAATTTAATATTTATTGTTACAGTTTTCTATTTAGCGGATGTTTAGTGAGGTCAAAATTCATTGTCTCAAGGCTGTAGCTTCTCTTTTATCTACTAAATTCTCCATAGACTAACACTGATGGAAAAACATGCCTGTTTGGATTTAGATAGAGTCAGGAATGTAACATAAACAGAGAGAGAAGAACTTTATGTTTTTTTCTGGCTTTTTTCCATGGTTTGCTAATTGTGTCTGCTATAGCTATTACTGGGCTCTGCTTAAGATCAGACTTTCTTCTTGATATGTGAGACATTCCTTTCTGTAAACAAAACATTAGGTTTTCATTCAAAAAAAAAAATGTATTATAATCAGGAGACATTTCTTCTTACTATTTCCATTTGAAGATTCCCACCAGGTCTCTGACAGAAGATACAAAGGAGTTTGCCTCCAGCATGAAGAATTCCATAAACTGAAGGAGTTTATTTTTTAACATTCTTAAATTCAATGAGCAGAACACACTTTTAAGAATCATAGCATCCTAAATCCCTGAAGAGGTCCCGTGGTGTCATGATTGGTTGAGAAGAGAGGGAAACATTCGACACATGCATGTGAAGACTGAATACAATTTTGAAACATGCTTTTTTAATTTGGGGTATTTTTTTTTCTTCACAGGATTTGTTTCCTTACAAGCAGGATTATACTATCTCTTGTATCTTATAAATTATTGGACATGAGAAGCATGTTACTTTTTCCATGTCTAAATGAGCAACGTCCAATAAGAGCGTAAGATAGCGTTTTAATCACCAACATGTTCCAGGAAATTGTTC
The DNA here is from genome assembly GCA_935064755.1 of Tragelaphus eurycerus. Classification (NCBI taxonomy): domain Eukaryota; kingdom Metazoa; phylum Chordata; class Mammalia; order Artiodactyla; family Bovidae; genus Tragelaphus; species Tragelaphus eurycerus. The sequence goes on from CAKXYN010000014.1 coordinate 2,012,690, forward strand.
TTAAGCACAGAGCTTACCTACTTGAACAACTATCAAAGATATCAGAAATCTTTGAATATTCATTTGAAAATCAACAGCCTTTTTCTCCTTTGAAGTACAATACCAATATTTACATGACAATTCTTCAACAAGGCAAAATAATGATGTGCTATTTAAAAAATGAAGTGGGTTGAAATCCGAGGGAACCTCAACTATGCATAGAAAAGGTTTAAATATTTATATTAACTTGACTATGCTTAAGTGCCTATTAAACTGTCTTTATAGAATTTATGGGTTGCTGTTGTTTTGTATGGTCGGGAAAAACACCCTATCCCTTTTACTAGACAGTGATTTTTGGTTGAAGTCTTTTTAATCTTACAAAATCAAAAGAATTTCTCTCTCTCTCTATTAACAGTGGCAAGTGACCCTATTGCTGAAGCATTTGGATGAATATGTTCTTTAAAAAAGAAAAATGCTCCGAGACTTTTGACCATAAGTGAGAAAATTCTGTATTTGCTTTGGTTTGGGGTTCAAGTTTAGAATTAAGAGGTCAAATTCAATCCAAAGCCACTTTAATGACTCTCTTGAAAGTTCAGCATCTTTATTTTCTTAAAAAGACTTGGTCATTTCATTGAAGAAATCCAAATTGCAGAATTATAGAAAAGACTCCCAAAGCAGGAGTTTGTAGAGACAATTACATAATATATAATATTTATATATATGAATACCTATTTTAATAAGTATATTCTTAACAGTGTTGGCAGATGAATATTCTAATTTATTACTGGTGACCCAAGTTGCCACTTCTCTGGAAGGACAATTTAATGGTATCTACCAAATGTGTTTAAATAACTGTAACTTAACAGAGCAATTCTCCTTTAATAAATTTTTTTCTAAATGTAATTAAAGATGCATGCCAAAATATCTTCAGTCGTGCTCATAGTCATGCTGCTCTAATAACACAAATTTGTATGCTACCCAGATTTTAAACAAAAAGGGATAAAAATCAGTCTATCATATAAATCAAATTGTACCACGCAACAGAATATTATATATAACATATATTTGTGTAAAAATATACTTATATAGAAAGATGTTTATAATAAAATTTTTAGTGTAAGACAGAACTAAAAAACAAAGGGTTAAAATAGATATCCCTGGTCCCTGAGTACATGGAACTAAGAAAATTCTTAATGTGATGCTTTTATAATGAGCATGTGTCCATTTTATATTGATATAAATAAACCAGATTATAATAAAGATGAGCTTTTAATTCCTAAATTTGAACATAATACAGTCAAGTTTCTATAGTTCAAACAAATCTTTTTGATATTTAGAAAATGAAAAATATCCTAACAAAACATCACAGCAGATAAACTACAATCGTAGTAGTCTTCTGATGTGGAATGTTTTCTCTGGCTTTCTCCTACATACCTAAGACTGACTCTGTATAGGAAATATTTGATGTTTGTTTGTTTTGTTTGTCTGAAGGGTAGTGGAATAATTAGGTGTAAATGTTTAGTTAGCAGTGTGCTGGTTAATGTTTAACAAGCTGCTCTGGGGTTGTGGGGTGGGGTGGGTGAAGGCTTTATTTATAGCGGTTGCCAAATGGTGTAAATACTCTCAGCATGGCCGGTTTCAGGCTCTCTACGTGGCATCACTGAGTCGGGAAGAGATGGACACACTGGCTCTGAGATGCAGGTGCCACTCAGCTTCAGCACACCACTTGGAAAGCCAGGTCTCTAGCTGGGAGGGTCCCTGTGAGGGTAGAATAGAACAAACTAGGTGCAGAAGCACTCTGGATTAAAAATTAAGCTTGGAAAGTTTAGGAAGTGGAAATTTTCCTAAGGTGTAGGAGAAAGAGGGTGTTTATAGCCTAGTGATGTAGTCAAAGATAGCACATGAGACGAAACTAGAATTTTCCAGAGTGGCAATGATTGAACTTTTCTTGTTCAGAAGAATCAATTGCAGTACCTATTAAGCACAGGCATTTCCAAGATTCTCCCTAAGAGATATAGAATGTGGCCCAAGAATCTGTATTTTAGACTCTCAGAGGACTGCTATCATTAGACAAGGAAGTCAGAATTAGAATGTACACACTGTGATCCCATATCATGCTTTGGGAGTACTAAACACTTGAGGATATCTTATAATTAGAGTGCATAATACAATTTTATCTTCTAAAAGTAGGATAATTTTGAGTATGAGAGGGAGTATTAATTATTGCTTCAAATTAATAGATATAATTCAAGATGATCCTGGGAAAACTAAGTAACTGACTCTACTCAAAAGTACTCCCAGAAGTCCTCAGGGTTATTGTAGAACATTAGCTACAAAACCACAGGATAGGTGGATATGCATCAGTGATGCTGTGCTGTTCTTTGTTGCTCAGTCATGTCTGGCTCTTTGCAACTCCATGGACATGGCCCACCAGGCTCCTCTGTCCATGGGGATTCTCCAGGCAAGAATACTTGGAGTGGGTTGCCATGCCCTCCTCCAGGGGATTTTCCCAACCCAGGGATCGAATTCAGGTCTCCTGCGTTGCAGGCAGATTCTTTACCAACTGAGCCACAGGGGAAGCCCTTGAATACTGGAGTGGGTAGCCTATCCTTTCTCCAGGTGATCTTCCCAACTCAGGAATCGAATCGGGGTCTCCTGTATTGCAGGCGGATTCTTTACCAGCTGAGTTACCTGGGAAGCCCGGATATGCAGCTACATGTATCTTATTTGGAGCAAACACATTTCTGGTTCTTGCCTCAAATATGATGTGATAAGGATCACTGAGATCCTGAAGTGTGAGAACACTTTTAGCACCACCTCATTCAGTGGAAGGGACTCTTTTCTACAATGAGTATAAATTCTTGTTAGTGGACCCTTAGACAAGAATTAGGAGACGACAATGGCACCCCACTCCAGTACTCTTGCCTGGAAAATCTCATGGATGGAGGAGCCTGGTGGGCTGCAGTCTATGGGTTCGCTAAGAGTTGGACACGACTGAGCGACGTCACTTTCATTTTTCACTTTCATGCATTGGAGAAGGAAATGGCAACCCACTCCAATGTTCTTACCTGGAGAATCCCAGGGACGGGGGAGCCTGGTGGGCTGCCGTCTATGGGATCGCACAGAGTTGGACACGACTGAAGCGACTTAGCAGCAGCAGCAGCATACTTCTCTTAGTATTCAAATCTGCCTAATTTTAGGAAATAGCTCCTCCCAAGGCTATGGTTTTTCCAGTGGTCATGTATGGATGTGAGAGTTGGACTGTGAAGAAAGCTGAGCACCGAAGGATTGATGCTTTTGAACTATGGTGTTGGAGAAGACTCTTGAGAGTCCCTTGGACTGCAAAGAGATCCAACCAGTCCATTCTGAAGGAGATCAGCCCTGGGATTTCTTTGGAGGGAATGATGTTGAAGCTGAAACTCCAGTACTTTGGCCACCTCATGTGAAGAGTTGACTCATTGGCAAAGACTCTGATGCTGGGAGGGATTGGGGGCAGGAGGAGAAGGAGACGACAGAGGATGAGATGGTTGGATGGCATCACTGACTCGATGGACGTGAGTCTGAGTGAACTCCGGGAGTTGGTGATGGACAGGGAGGCCTGGCGTGCTGCGATTCATGAGGTCGCGAAGAGTTGGACATGACTGAGCCATTGAACTGAACTGAACTGAAATAGACTTTGGTCAAACTTGCTAGTATGGAGAAATACTCACGTAGGACAATCTGAGATCTACTGAAAAGACTGTCTTCCCTGCCCTGCCTGGTATGATGCCTGATCTTCTCAGTATTGACCCATTATCAAATAAGTTTCAGTAGCTACAAAGAAAGGTCAGTAAAATGGTGGATAGGTGAGTGGACACCGCAGTCGACAGGTGACATGATTGGCTGAGATGACAGTGAGAGCATTACCCTTGGGGAGGGTGAAATGCAGATTAAGCTAGTGCCAGTCCCCAGTTATTTTGTAAAAGCACCATGGTAGGCATTTCTGTCGGATGGAGATATTGATTTAGATCAGATTTTTATGGACTGGACTCATAAAATGCAGGAAGTACTAGTGCTAAAGAATCCCCTGCCAATGCAGGAGCCATTAGAGATGCAGGTTTGATCTCTGGGTCAGGAAGATCTCCTGGGGGAGGGCATGGCCACCTGCTCCAGCATTCTTGCCTGGAAAATCGCATGGACAGAGAGGCTGGTGGGCAACAGTCCATGGGGTCTAAAGAGTCAGGCATGACTGAAGTGACTTAGCTTGCATGCATGCACCAAATGCAGGCTGATACCAAACGCTTAGTGCAAAAGATCTCTACTACTGTACACTGTGTTTTCTTAAGCAGTGATGTTGGGGACAGAGTTATTGCAAGTGGCTCAAATGCATAAATACCAAAGTCTTATTTATAAAGGAAAATAATAAATCTATACTGTCTTTAATCTATATGTAGATGCTATTGTTATTACTGCAGTACTATTTTAAAAAAAGGGAACAAAAGTTTTACTGAATTCATGTACATGTTTATGTGCATATATGGTTACACATGGATTCACATTCACACATACAAGTGCATTTATATATATATATATATATATATATATACACACACATACATATGTATAGTACTTTATACCTTTCTCAGGATAGTAATGTGAAATCAGTCATTCAAGGATAGATCAAACTTTGGTAGGTTAAAATGTATCTTCTAATGTAAGATATTTAGGAACCACAGAACAAGAAAATATACAATCTAAATGATCTTGTCCAATCTCTGTGTGTACAACTGGCCTAGCAAACTTTGGTTTTCGGATTCTGGGGAAAGAGATATAAAACATGAATAAGACATGAGAATGATGGATAATGGAAGAGGTAATGGAGACAATGATTTTATTAGCTCAATGAAATGGAAATGATGGACTGGTCCAGGAGAAGGACCCTGGAGATAAGTCCTGGGCCTTAGGAATTCAAGAGAGAATTGTTCAGAGGCAGACCTCAAAAGATTAACCTTTGGGGGCAATTTACATTTAATAATCCTTTGGGCTATAGAACTATGCATTTTCCTTGCTGTGTATTTTCCTATAAATATCAATGACATTGTAGTAATTCTTTATAATGAATCTATTATTCACTGTACCTTCTTTGATAGGACTGAATATTCCTACTGACCTCATTGTACAAAATGCCCGCAGCCTCTCCAAGCAACTGTCAGCGTTAAAGGCAAACTTGTGTCCCTTTTCTTAGCCACTTACAAATTTGTGTCCCTTTTCTTAGCCACTTACTGAATTCAGACTCTTTGTCCATCTATATTGAGGATCAACAGCTAAATTTATTACTAGCCTTGCTCACATCTTTACATTTTACATTTACATTTTTACAATTTTTGCACATTTTTTTTTCCTAAGAAAGTTAGATTTCTGCCCTTGCAAAAAGGACACTATTTTCTCATCTCTTCTCATATGGGTTTATGTAAGTTGACATTTGCTGTGCCTCATCTCTCACTCTGAGCTATTTGAAAGTGCTTGCCCAGGGTCTCCTTGGGGACCTGGTTTTCAGACTGAGGGCTGGTGTTGCTTTCAGGGTGAAACTTCCCACCCTCTTCAAAGAACAGACAGGTTTGACCCTAGAGCCCTTATTTATAACAGCTAGTCACAAGGTGGCCGTCTTACATGACCTATGGCATGTGCCTGGCACTATTCTCAGACTCCATAGACCATGCTCAAGGGCAAATGACACATTTCCTGATTAGGAATGAATTCCTGAAGCAACATTATTAAATATTAAGAGCCACAAATAGAGCCATAGAATGGTGATGTGACCCAGAAAGAATCTTTTAGCAGTACGTTTGCATACTTAAAATCAACAGCACTCGAAGTTACTGAGGAATTGAAACATTTCTTTAAAATGTTTGTTTTGCTTGTTTTTAACTATTTGAGACACCTGGAGAGGATAAATATGGAATCCTGAAAATGCAAAATATGTTTATTGAGGAGGTGAATAGCTGGGAGCTTTTTTTTAACCTTCTAAATCTCAGTTCAGTGTCTGCATCTGTTAACAAAGACAGTTTTAAATCATGCAGTGAGACTGGAACAAGAATGGTGAACATGCGTGCTATAGATGTTGGGTCATAGTTAGGTCTTTATTTTAAACGCATATTATCTCAACAGCATAATAATTTCAATGGGCTTCCTTGGTGGCTCAGTGGTAAAGAATCCACCTGCCAAGCAGTAGACAGAGGTTCAATCTCTGGGTTGTGAAAATCCTCTGGAGAAGGAAATGGTAACCCACTCCAGTATTCTTGCCTGGGAAATTCCATGGACAGAGGATCCTGGAGGGATTCAAGTCCATGGAGTTTCAAAAGAGTTGGACATGAGTTAGCAACTAAACAATAACAACATTCTAATTTAAAACACATTAATTGAATTATTTTGAATTTTTATAGCTCTGTAACGTAACAGCAAAGGGTAGAAAAAGTTGAGAAAAAAATTCCATCCAAATGTTGTTTCATTTTTGCATTGTCAGGCAACAGGCTTTTTAAATTTATTATTCAAGTGATTCAAAAAGTTAGTTTTGGAAATATTAATGTACTGTATGTACATATGATATTTACACTAGAAGGATTTACTGTATTTTCAAATATAAATTTGTGGAATTTGCCAATCAGCTATGAAAATGCACTTGGAAGATCAGTCCCCAATATGCAAAGAACATGATTGATGTTTTCTTTCTCTAATCTGAGGATGTTCTGTAAAACCTGTTTGGATAGTTACCAGAAATCATGTAAGTCAAATTTTCTACATATTTTTTAAAAATAGGGATTCACAAACTTAAATTTTCTTAACTGAACCAGAGAGTTAATGTACCTAGATGTATTTAGTGGACCTACCAGTTCCACCAACTTGTTGCTATATGAGTAACAACCACAAGAAGTTAAGAGTCTTCTCTTTGAGTTTGAATATGCCACTCCTTGTGTGGTAACTTCAGAGACTTCTCTGTATCTGTTTAATATATCTGAAATAATCTGTCCATCAAATCAGATGAATTTTCCTGCTCCTCCTCTTCACTTCTTCTTCCTTTGGGCAAGGTAATGGTTATAGAAGAAAATGATGATTTAATCCTGTAAGTATTTGAATTCTAATTGCTGATTTTGGCTACAATATCATACACTACTTTCACATTATGTTCTCAGTAATCATGTTCTTTGATATTGTGTGTAGATTTATCTTGTTCTAAACCAAATTATTCTGTTATCTGCCCAGAAAAAAATTATTTCAAAGAATTATGCCTTCTGAGAATCCATGGAAACTTCAGGGAGGAGTTAAAGTATATCAGAGCAAAGATATATTTGGGAGCAAGAGGGTATATTGCAAAATATAGTCCATATTAAAAGACACGATGTAAACTAGGCACAACTTACCAGGGAACTGCTACCTTTAAGAGCATAAAAATTCATTTCCAAACAGGAAAAAGAGACAGGTAGATAATCTTAGAAGATTCTAAATGCTCCATTATTTTATTTTAATTACTGTACATATGAAATTTGTTTTCTCCTATACGTATATGGACGTAATGTGTTCTGGATCAAAAAATGCTTTTTTGTAAGGGCAACATAGCTTTGTTTAAATAGTATGTTGAATAGCTTTGAATGATTTAAGAGCAATAAATTTTCATGACAATGTAATAATAATTCCTGTCATTATTTGATGCTGGCAGTTTTAGTTAACTCAGTTTGTCTTAAGACATTTCCATGACACTTGAAGAAAAAAATAACATCCAAATAGTATGTCAGCCTTTCTTTCCCTCTGTTCCCTGACCCATTTCCACACCCCGCCACCCATCACTGTAACTTTTTTCCGAAGGACCATTAAATCCTTGGTAGAATACAGCCTGACCTCCGTCAGGCTCCTTTATCTGAAGTGTACACTTTAATATGATAGCTGCCTATACACCTTTTTTAGATGAATGATGCCAGGACTATTTGTGCCACTACAGTTAGGGGTCTCTTAACATTTCCATTCTAAACACCTATTTTCAAAGGTTTATAACTCAGCTATAAAAATGTGCTCCAGGCTGAAATTTAGCTTACAGGGTCCTAGCCCAGGAGCAATCTTTACTCTTTTATATATTAATCTTGAAAAAAAAAATGGTGCGACTGTATTTTAAAGAACTGAAGAGTTCACAGTAATAGAAGTTAAGGATCTAGGGTCTAAGGAAATATCACACGGCAACAAGTCCCCCTCATCTATAATAGGTTGATCTGAAATTCAGTTCCATAGCATCTCCTTCCTGCTTTTCATTCTCACTGCTCAGAAATAAATCTAATTTTATTGCTTTTATTATTTGTTTCAATAGTCTCATTTGTGGAACTTATTTAGTAGTTATGCCACCTTGATCTATGGTCCTCGCCATAGGTTTGAATTGACCACTCCAGGGCAATATCAGATTTGGGAGGCCAGGGTGCCGTGATTATTTGTGTTTGCTGTTGTTGCTGTTGGTGGCGGTGGTATTTAAACGTGAAAAAAAATGACAAAACATATTAATTTTTGTTGACTGTAATTAAAAATGTATTGAAAGCTTAATAATAATAAAAATAATTAAGCCTTACTTTTCATGATTGCTTCCTAAGACATTTACTTGGATATTTGAACTTTTCTTCTAAATCTTAGTGTTTCTTTGTGGTCTAAATTATTAAATAGATGGACTTTTCCACTCTGGATATAGTTCATTAATAACAAATAAATTGAATTGGTGATGATGTGTTTTCCTAACCATCTGATGATTTGATTGCTTTATCCTGATTTCTATCTCTGAAAATAATCTAGATATAATTTTCATATCTAGATGACTTTAGATTTTTTGGTATCTCAATTATGTATTAAAAAATAATTGTAGTTATTTAGTCACTAAGTTGTGTCTGACTCTTCTGCGACCCCATGAACTGTAGCCTGCCAGTCTCCTCTGTCCATGGGATTTCCCAGGCAAGAATGCTGAAGTGGGTTGCCATTTCCTTCTCCAGGGGATCTTCCCAACCCAGGGATCGAATCTGTGTCTCCTGCTTGGCTGGTGGATTCTTTACCACTTAGACAGCAGGGAAGCCCCCCAATCATTGAAGAGATCTTTTAATTATTATTAACAGTATTTTTTCCTAATGTATCTTATATAGCCCAAACCTTATTCCCAGATAACAATATTGTTTCTTGAATGTTTTATCATCTATAATAGCCATCATAACATTCATTATTTGACAAACAAAAAGGACTTTCTTTAAATTCAGATTATATAGAGTGCTACTGAAATATTTTCAAGGCATACGACTTTATATTCTGATAAGTAGCAACTATTTTGTGAGTAATAAAGTATTACAGGTAGAAAAACTGACAGACAACAGACAAAAATGACCACTCTTTCCAAAGATGTTAGAGGGAAAAACCAACATGCATATAGGTCAAAGCAGGCAAAGACAAGATGGGAAATATGGAGCGCTTGTTTATTTTCCTTGTGAAATTTGCTGCATGTCTTAATCTATGATTTGATCTTATAGATGAACATTGGGAAACTCATTAGCTGTCAGGATTGGTTAATAGGGGTGCTTTATATAACATTTGCTTTTTAAAAACATATAGAGTGGTGTACTTTCTAAGCCTCTGAGACTTCATGGTCCTTCTGTGCTCCCTACCCTCTCCAGTGGCACCCTTTCCAGTTTGCCTTCTCTGATCATGGGAATTGGCAGGGTGGGAAGATGAAAAGTGACAGGCTTGGTGGGGCCAGGAAGGCATAAGTGAGGCAGAGAGAATGAAGGAAGATGTGTGAGCACATATGTATCATTCAGGATTCTCAGTTATTCTTTACCATCTGTCCATAGTGTGAATCCTTTAATAACTATTTCAGAATGTGTAACATTTACTAAGAAATTCACAGATGTGTTAAATTATAAATATATTTTAAATCAAATATAATCAAATTTACTTTCATATTCAATATATTACATATATGTATATATGTAAATAAATATATGTATGTATACACACATACACTCATTCATCAAACATTCATTGAGCATCTAGTCTATATCCAGCACTGTGATAAAAGCCAAGAAGGCTTGTACAAAATGGGCTGGTTTTTAGAGAGTGGGGAGAAAGCCTAAGAAAGAAATAATTATAATGTGATCACTGTGAAATGATAATTAGAATACATTGTGATGGCATTCTATGAGTGAACAGAGAGGGAGGGACTCTTTCTGAAAAGGCAGGGAAATGCCTCAAAGAGATTGGGGTCCTTGTGTTGGGTCTTGAAGGCTGAGTAAAGATTTTGTAAGAACATGTGCTGATGTTGAGGCAGAAAAGAACTTTGTAGGTTTTGTAAGCAAAGACTTGTCTGGTCTAGGATGGACAGTAAAGTATGTTGATGGAAAGTGATGGGAGATACTGCTAGAAAGATAAGTAGGAATCAGGTCTTGGAGCATCTTCTATGTTATGTGAAGGTGTCTATACTTGACTGTGTAGGTGATGTGAAGAGGAACTGAAGATTTTAAGCAGTTCCATAATGTGATCTGCTTAGAAAGCTATCTCTGGTGGCCTTGAGGATATTAGGTTGGGAGGGGTGAAAACTGGGTGAAGAAGGACAGATTTCTAGGGTTTTTTGTCATAATCCAGGAGAGATGAGAAATCATTTGTTAATCAGTTTTTCGATATATGTTAGGCATTGGAGGTAGAGTAATAAGCAAGATATAATCCTCATCCTCATTTATGAAGCTTAGGTGGAGAGAAAGACAATAAAGAATAAAATGCCTTTCAATGTGGTAAGTCCATAAAGGGATGCGTATACAGTGACATAAATTAGAAACAAAACAAGAAAAGGGTAGCTAACCTTTTCATTCAAGGCCAGTGAGAAGGGTCTCAGAGTTGGCTTTCCCAAGGAAGCTATGACTGACCTGGGATCTGAAAGATGAATAATATTGATTAAGGTGATAAGTGAAAAAATCAAAAATGATAAATAGTAGATGAAAGTGGGAAGGTGGAAAAAATTGCTTGGGGTGAGCATGTAGAATTAAAAAAAAGAGAGAGAGACCAGAATACAGGAAGGATGGATTCCTGGGACGTCAAGGCAAGGTTCAAGGTGCAGGGAAAGGAAAAATTACCCAGTGTAGGGTTAGTCAGAATCCAGACTGGTGATGGCATGAAAGTCAGGAAGGGAGAGAGTTCTCAAAAATGTCAGATGCTGCAGGAAAGTGAAAAAAGAAATTTCTAATAAACTTTAATTCAATAAATATTAAGCACCTACTTTCTACAAACTATGCTAGATACTGAGTCATAAATGAGTGAACAAGACAGACATAGTTCCCACTTTGAAGAGACCTGGAGTCTAGTGCACTAAAGACACAATAGGTGTTCCTGAGGATTTGGTAAGTAGGACAAAAGTAGTAATTAGCTTTGATCCCTGGGTCGAGTAGGAAATAGCAAACCAGTCCAGCATTCTTGCTTGGAAAACCCCAGGGACAGAGGGGCTTGGCAGGCTACAGTCCATGGGGCCAGAGTCAGACATGACTGAGAGACTAACACTTCCACTTTCAGTGATAATTCCCATTTTCCCTGCTCCCCGCTTTCCTTGGTTCTGACATCACTTTTCTTTCTTTCTTATGGACTTATCTATTCTGGATAATACATATAAATAGAGTCAAACACAATGTGTATGACTTTTCACTTAGCATAATGTTTTTGAGGTTTATCTCATGTAGTGTGTATCAACCCTTTGTTCCTTTTTAGGGCTGAATAGTATTTCATTATATGGATATACAGCATTTCGTTTATCTGTTTTATCAGTTGATGGACATGTGGGTTGTTTCTTCCTTTAGCTATTGTGAATAGAGCTGCTATAAACTTTTGTGTACAAATATTCATTTAAATACCTGTTTTCAGTGATTTTCTATTGAGGGAAGAAACTGGTTTTTATTTATAATCGATGGGGAATGAATCAGTGGAGATGAAGAAGAAATCAACAAATAAGAGTAATTGATGGAGAAAAGTTCTGGAGATAGGCGAGAGATGAAGACTAGAGTGTTTCCTTGGAAAACGATTTGAGTAATAAGAGGAAGAAACATATTTCTTGTAGCTATCAACTCTACTGCAGACCCTGCTGAATGTTGGATATTTTACTGAGTGGTGATATTTTGCTAAATGTCAGATGTTTTACTTTAAATGAGGACATTAGTTTTTCTAAGTGTGGTTTGTATTACGAATATGGAACAAATCTTGGAAAGATTTCTCTGTAAATGAGGCCCCCAAATACCAGAATATTTCAAAGTATTTCTAAAATCTTCATTAACAAATTTAATAGAGATACACATTGGTCACTGTGTAATAGAGGCATTTAATTTGGATCAATTTCCTGCAATGCACTTAGCAAACTTTAAAATCCATTTTGTTGGGACACCTCTGAGACCCCATGCTAGATAATAAGGATGGCTGGAAGCCGATTTCATAATTTCTATGTGCAACTGAGGTAGAATTAAAGTGCAAATGCAATTTTTGAAGTGCTTGACACAAGAGAAGTTGTAAAATTGCTCTTTGCTCTGACTTGTTTTAATTTCTGTATGAATGTTTTATACAATAGTCTTTTTACTGTTTTTCAAGTCATGAGCAATTATATTTGATGACAGGGCAATTATCACACATAGAAACTCAGCATTCCAGAAGCTATTAAAATCCCACCACTAGACCCTACCTTTCCCTACCATTCCAATCGGCTGAAAAAATTGTAGAAACTTTTGATTTTGAGTTTTAACTCAAATGATTGGAGATGGCAAATTGGGATATTTTTCTAAATATAGGAATAATCTCATCATGCAAAGTAATGGTATAATTATGCTTTTGTTGATTAAATATTAATATTGCTATAGTTTTATAGTTCCAATCCCTGTAGCTTTACTTCCAGAAGTTCCATTTATTCCACAGGAGGACAAATGACGAAGCAACACATTCTGCAGGTGTCAGCTCAAGCCGCACTGTGGTACTGATTAAATGCATGGGGTCCCAAATGTTCTTTTTTGAGTCTTGGACTCATTGAGTCACTCTCTGCCTCTGACTTGTTCTCTTCTCATTTAAAATTAAACATAGAACCATTGGCAGTTTCCAGGCTTGATTTTCATCCCGGGCCTAATGGCTTACAGGTGGCAAATTTTTTTCCCCCAATGACAACAGCAGACTTTCCCAAGTCAATCCAGGGGTAGTGCCAATGAGAACATTATAGACCAAGGACAGGGGAAGGGCCATTTCAAAATAAATACATAAAACCCTTTTTACTTTATTTTTTTGGTTCCGTAAAAGCTCTCCCTCACCCTCTACTTTTTTATGTTTGATATATAGAAGTGATTCCATTTATAACTTGATCTTGTTTGCTCTGGGCTCTCTGTACTTAAGCCTCAGATCTTTTGATGTTGTTTAACTGTTATAAGGGCTTCCCAGGTGGTGCTAGTGGTAAAGAGCCCATCTGCCAATGCAGGAGAGGCCAGTTTGATTCCTGAATCAGGAAGAAACCCTAGAGGGATGGCAACCGACTCCAGTATTCTTGCCTGGAGAATCCCATGGACAGAGGAGCCTGGCAGGCTATAGTCCATAGGGCAAGGAGTCAGACACAACTGAAGCGACTTAGCACGCACACGTGCACAACTGTTATAAACTGACCAATATTCTGGAGAGACTTATCTGTGAAACATGTTGGGCTGCTTGCCTGTTTTGTTTCTCCCTCTTCCTCAGAACTTAGCAATAAGAAGATTGACTATGAGTTATTCTCAATGAGTTTCATGACATATAATGTTACCTCTGAGTAGGTAATAAAATTATATTGTCAGTATGTTCCTGTTTTTTGAAACACTGCAGAGTGGTGGAAGTAGGTGGGATTCAGTGAAAAATATTGTGATACACATGCTTTCAATGCAACTGTCACTAAGGAAACTTTCATATTTAATGTGATATCTCCCTAACTCCTCTGTGTTTCAGAAGTCAGGGGTTTTGATGTGTTGAAATCCTTTACAGGAAATAGTAAAGAACTGTTGAGATGATTAAAGCTTCAAAGTGATTTCAAACATTTTGAAATAAAAAGAAATGTTATTGAAGGTAGGCTGTCATTAATAAACATATTAATAAAATAAATCCATGAACAGTATAATAGGTGTTTTTTTTTTCCTAACAGAGAATTTATTGTTTATAAGTGAATATCTGAGATGTGATTTAAGAAAAAAACCACCAGTTAATAGTGTTTCCTGAGTATCTGTAATTGGATTTAAATGTTTTAAATCAGGATATATTCCTTGACTAACTCACCACCTTTTATAAAACTTGAGTTCATGTCCACAAGTACTGGCATATATATATTAATAACTGATTTCTTTCCAAAAGGCAAGAGAGCTAGGAATAAACTTGCATGTTATTTTAGGAGAGAAATAGACTTGCTGACCTATATAATGTGACTGTTATTTGCATATAAATTACTTCACAGGTATAATCAAGAAAGATATTTGCAAATAATAATCATGAAAATAAAACTACTGTGAAAGTACAAATATTCATGTGTTTCTCGTCTGAGTCATATATGTATGTATCTAGATTGATGTATATGCAGAGAGAAAGAGAAAAGAAAGACTTTACGTAGTGACAGGACATAATACGAGGTGGATGGATTTGTTTTTCGTGAATCATCGCCTCATTTTACTGTAGACTCCTTTTCCAATCTATAGTCACTTTGCACCTCGTGTGCTGAGCTACTGCACCCTCCCTTCAGTGAGGTCGCCACCCAAGCCCACAGTTCTTGGGAAAAAATCTTTCTTTTGACCTTTCCCTAGCATGCATGTCTTAATTCCATTTCCTCAGAACCATGCAACTAATAAACTAATTCACACCAAAGTGGAAATGAGTGACAGATTCCACAGGGAACTTACATTTGAGTATCATCATTAACTTTCAAAAGATCACAGCTATAACCCTATAAAGTGAGTGGGGATTTTGCATACCAGAACAGCCTCTTCCATGAAATGTTTTGGTATAGTAGACAGATGTTTGATCCCTTTTCTGTTTCATCTTATAGATTAATTTTTATTCTTCTTAAATATTAGGACTGTCCTTCATAGGTGTGTAGTCCCACACATGCTCAGATAGAGAGGAGAAAAAAACACACCCATATTTGGTCAATATAAATTAATAAGATAACTGTAATTACTGGTCTTTTTTCTATGTAGATTGTCCTGTATTTTGAGGAAGATCTGAAGTTGATTTCTATTTTTACAAGGAGATTTTTTAAAAAATTTGTCTGTAATGCTGATCCATGATTCTGTGTGTGTGTGTGTGTGTGGTAAATTCTAATCAGATCTAAGAAATTTATATTATGTAAGTTAAGCGCAGAATCGAAGAATGAACCTGTCACTTGGGGTTTTGATCTGATGAAGGAGAATTGTCAGTGACTCTACCAGGAAAAATCCCCAAACTTTCTGAGATAAAGATCTTGACCTTCTTGTGAGAAGCTTGGAAAGGCTAATTTAAATCAGGTTTCAAACAAAGTGGAAGTTCCTTGGAAACACAACAGAACAAAATGTATTTAAAAGCGTTCCGCTTAACCTGTTAGAAGGAACCTTAGGGTTTTGATTCCATTATAAAATATAACACAACAATGGAAAAGTCATGTCTCTTGGAACTATGTTGACTTGGAGAGTGATCTGAGGCTCAGGACGTGGGTTGACACATTAAAGCTACCACAGCTTTACTTTGCATCTGTTTTTCTGAAATCTCCAAAATGTGGTGGGCTGGGTTGGGAAAGAGTTGGTGCTGTTAGGTATTTCTCCTTTTATTACTTGTTTTGGCTTCTGATCTGTTGAGATCATTTTATTTGAAAAAAATTTCCTGGCATGGGCAACCCAATGGGAGAACTCAAAATATTGTCTCTGAAAGCTTCCTATGCTGAACAGCACTGTGCTGCCATTTCCCTAGTTCTGCAGATCTCAATTCTAAAGCAGTCTGTATAAACCTTAATTAATTTATATTTTAATTTTTGGCTGCAGAGTGCAGCATGTGGGATCTTAGTTCCCTTACCAGGGATTGAACCCATACCCCCGGCATTGTTAGGTAGAGTCTTAACCACTGGATTGCCAAGGAAGTCCTTGAACTTTTACTTAATTTAAATGAAGTTACATGTGGTGTCATTAGTATTCATGAGAATTATGCTAAACTCTAGGATGCATGGATACATATACTTAAAAATAAATCTTCAGAAAAACAAAACAAGGAAAATCTTTCTTCAGAGCATACTCACCAGCCTCCAAAATATTCAACTGTTGTTATGAGAGGCTCATTGTTTCTTGCACGTATCTTAGATTTTATTTCCTGTCAGCTCTGGCAAGACCTACTAAGAATTAGTTTCACCACATAGTAAATAAATGCTTTAATGCCCTGCATTATTGTTTATACTAAGCTTTGTAGGCACTTAAGCCACAACAGATAATTGTCAAAATGATGAAGCACTAAAATCACACACAGCCAGCAGTTATAATGTCGATGTTGTTCTAGGAAACAGCTAATAAGACTTGGAGCTTACATTTTTTTAGTTGGTTAAGAAAAGCAATGATTTATGAAACTGTATTTTAAAAAATGTAGGGAGAATAATTTTGGACTCCACGTACCTTATAAGATTTATTTATCTATGCTTTCGTATTTTCTCCCTTTATCTGGTTTATTTTGCTTAAATCAGGAGTTGGTATAAAATACTGCGTTAAAAGGACCTAGGACAGAGAACTAGATGATCAGGTATCTTGAAGTAAGCCTGTATCTTTTGTGGTAATTCTTTTAATTTTAAAATTAGCACAAGTTAAGGGCACAGTCTGCAATTTTTAATCTGAAAAAATAGTTTCACCACACAAATGCAAATTTCATTCTATTACTTTCAGAGTTTTATCAGCTTTTGATCCTGGGCGTGGGGAAAGGAAGTGACTAGATCTGTCTGCTCAGGCAGTTTGAACCACAGAATGTCTGGATTGCTCGTTTTCTTTAACAAGGGCGTCAGTGAAAGCTGCCTTCTGTCTGTGGTGATGTATCTGAGTGCAAACAGGACCCTGATAGCCATTATGTACCTATTAGTCCTGATTACCTTTTGATAGCTCCTCACCAGTTGGTTTCACTCACTTTGACAGATCTAGTGCTTTGTTTAACCTTTAAACCAGTAGGGCAATAACACAGCTGACAGAAGGGGAGAAATAATTAAGGAAAACTTAGCTAGGACATTTAAAAAAAATCTCTAACAAGACAGATATTTCTGTTCAGTTTGAAAACTTGTCAAGAGATACATACAATTCCCCATAATTGCTATAGCAAAAATGTTTTAGAATTTTTGCTAGTTTCAAATTAATTTTAGCAATGTAGCTTAATCAAATTACTGTGTGCTCCTTTAAAAATATCTATGATTTACACTTGCAAGAAGCAAGTTTTAATATTTTAATACGTCAATGAATAGAAGGAGAGTGCAATCCAAGAGAACTTCATTTCTGGAAAAATCAGAAAGGAAATGTACTTAAAAATATTATTTAAAATCTTCCAACAGTCTGAGTTCTACATTTTCTGAAAGGGCTGATATATGCTTTTGGAAAATATTATAAGTGATAAAGAATATCTGATTCCATAACATGAACAACTCTAGGCATTTAAATGTGGTCAACAGTGACTGGAAGAAGAAAAGACATCCTGAACTTTGTTGGCTTATATTTCAGAGTACTTTTTGTGAACAGCTTCAGAAAGTGTCTTGCTAGGGAAGGAGTCAATACTGTGTCCTCTACTTCTTCTCCACGTTCTACAGCAGTAACCCCACCTCCCAAGGCCTCACCCCATCACCATACTTTTTTCCCTTTGGAGCCATCGTAGTCACGTCTGTAAAACGGCGCATCCGAACTCTCTGGATATCCCTCCCATTAATCCACACGCACAAAGCAGAGAACTAGAAAGAGTGCTTCACTGTTGCATGAAGACATTTAATTAAAGTCGGAACAACTTCTAAATGAGAAAGTGCAAATAGTCTCTCCAGGTCATTAATAATTTGGCAGTTTATAAGACATTAAAATGTAATGTGTTCATTATTTTCCTTAAATCTATTGAGAGCATTACATAATTCCTTTTGCTTAGCTAAATTGTTTTTGGCGAAGATACTATCAACTAATATAGGTGTCTTATCCTTGTCAAAGATAAGATATTGACATGAAGAAACATCACAGTTGTCTTCTAATTATGTCAGACAACAAGTCTAATTTAGCGTTCTTTCATACATCATTTATCATAATTCTTAGAGTTCCTTGTTATCCATTCTTATGTTAATTGATTAGTATCATGTTTTCCACTTCATGATTGCATAAATATTTCTTACAAAACAAGCCTGGCATTTCCAATAGTTGAAAAGTCCCAAATCACATGAAAATAACAATATTCTCAGTCATGCAGCTATATACCATATTATCATCTAATTCTAAATAGGATTTCAACAAAACAAGTGAAATAGAATATTATTTTAAACCTTATTGTTATTGCTGATCACCTCAGTAGTATATATTTTATATTATAAAATATATTAAAGGCAAGATCCCTTCTTTCATGGAATTTCAGTGACAGAAGGAACCTCCACAAATTAAATTAAATGTAATTGACCACATTTTATGTTACTGTCAGTGCTAAAATGATCAGCATGGCTTAATCTAAAAGCTTGTATGGGACAGTTTGGGAGAAGTCTTAGAAACCATCAGGACAAGGTGAGTGTTTGAGGATGGGAGGGTGGGAGAAGATCTGAGGTGCACATGAGACATCCTTGAAGATCCAGAAGTGAGTGGATTTCAGTTATACAAGGAGTAACACTGTTTTTTTTTTTTTTTTTTTTTTTTTCTGCTTGGGTCAGACAAATTTAAAAATGTATAAAAGGAAATCTCTCAATTGAAAATGAGAGGTTTTTGATCTCTGTGAATCAAAATTTGTTCCTACTTTGTGATAGAAATTAGAAACCACTAGAGGCTCCTAATATGTAGACATCAACGTAATATTAAGGTGAGATTTGGGGGTTTTTGATCCAGGAAAGCTGAACTTAGGAAATCAGGCTAGGAAGAAATAATAACCCTTCACGTCAGTGAGGTTAGGATCTCTGTCATAGACACAGCTATTAGTTTTCTAAAGGAAGTGACACATAAGCTGGATCTCAAAGGATGAATGTGAGTTAGGCAAGAGGAGAAACAGTCCAGGTAGAAGGAATAAAATATGAAAAGGGTATAAATTAAAAGGACATAGGACTTTGAAAGAAGCTTCAATAAAGTTCATGTGACTGGAATTTAAGTGTGAGGTTGTGAAGGAGAGAAAAGAAACCATAAGACTTCTATGTCATTTAAAGGAGTTTGAACTTTATTGTGTGAAAGGTGGGGAGGGTTTGGAGAGATTTAAGCTAGGGATATGCCTCATGATCAGGTTTGGAGTTTGGGAAGATTGCTCTGAGTATGGACTGTAGATGGGAGGTGAGCAGGACTGAAGGAAGGAAGCTAAAGAGGGGGTCATGGAGTGTCCTCGACAAGGTGGCTTGTGGTCTGGTGTAGGCTGGTGGCTGTGGGGACAGTCATAGCTATAAAAGGTATTTAGGGAAAAGAATTGTTCATCTTGACAACTGATTTAATATTGGAGAAGGGGAGAGAGGAAAGAGTCCAGAACGAGACTGAGGTAATGGATTTTGTGAGAAGCTAAATGTAAAAGACTGAGGGGGAAAGAAAGAGAAAGATGACAAGATCACCAATGGCATTTTTTTTTTTTTTACAGAATTAGAACAAAAATATTTACAATTTATATGGAAACACAAAAGATCATGCATAGCCAAAGCAATCTTGAGAAAGAAAAACAGAGTTGGAGGAATCATGTTCCCTGACTTCAGACTGTGCTGCAAAGCTACAGTAATCAAGACCCTATGGTACTGGCACAAAAGCAGAAATATGTCATTGTAACATGATAGAAAGCCCAGAGATAAACCCACACACCTATGGTTCCCTAATCACAAAGGAGGCGACAGAATACAATGGAGAAAAGACAGTCTCTTCAATAAATGGTGCTGGGAAAACTGGACAGCTACATGTAAAACAATGAAAGTAGAACGTTCCCCACCAACAGACACAAAAATAACTCAAAATCGATTAAAGACCTAAATGTAAGGCCAGGCACTATAAAGGTCTTAGAGGAAAACATAGCCAGAACACTCTTTGACATAAATCACAGCAAAATCTTTCTTGACCCACCTCCTAGAGTAATGAAAATAAAAATGAAAGTAAAGAAATGGGGCCTAATTAAACTTAAAAACTTTTGCACAGCAAAGGAAACCATAAACAAGATGAAAAAATAACCCTTGGAATGGGAGAAGATATTTGCAAATTAAGCAACTGACAAGGGATTGATCTCCAAAATATACAAACAGTTCATGCAACTCAATATCAAAGAAAGAAAAAGCCCAATCAAAAATATGGGCAGAAGACCTATCTAGACCTTTACCCAAAAAAGTCATACAGATGGTCAGCAAACACCTGAAAATATGCTCATTAACACTAAGTATTAGAGAAATGCAAATCAAAACTACAACGAGCTATCACTTTACACCAGTCAGCATCAGATCAGATCAGATCAGTTGCTCAGTTGTGTCCGACTCTTTGCGACCCCATGAACTGCAGCACACCAGGCCTCCCTATCCATCACCAGCTCTCGGAGGTCACTCAGACTCACATCCATTGAGTCAGTGATGCCATCCAGCCATCTCATCCTCTGTCGTCCCCTTCTCCTCCTGCCCCCAATCCCTCCCAGCATCAGAGTCTTCTCCAAGTCTTCGCATGAGGTGGCCAAAATACTGGAGTTTCAGCTTTAGCATCATTCCTTCCAAAGAAATCCCAGGGCTGATCTCCTTCAGAATGGACTGGTTGGATCTCCTTGCAGTCCAAGGGACTCTCAAGAGTCTTCTCCAACACCACACTTCAAAAGCATCAATTCTTCGGCGCTCAGCCTTCTTCACAGTCCAGCTCTCACATCCATACATGACCACAGGAAAGACCATAGCCTTGACTAGGCGAACCTTTGTTGGCAAAGTGATGTCTCTGCTTTTGAATATGCTATCTAGGTTGGTCATAACTTTCCTTCCAAGGAGTAAGCGTCTTTTAATTTCATGGCTACAGTCACCATCTGCAGTGATTTTGGAGCCCAGAAAAATAAAGTCTGACACTGTTTCCACTGTTTCTCCATCTACTTCCCATGTAGTGATGGGACCAAATGCCATGATCTTCGTTTTCTGAATGTTGAGCTTTAAGCCAACCTTTTCACTCTCCACTTTCACTTTCATCAAGAGGCTTTTTAGTTCCTCTTCACTTTCTGCCACAAGGGTGGTGTCATCTGCGTATCTGAGGTTATTGATATTTCTCCCGGCAATCTTGATTCCAGCTTGTGTTTCTTCCAGTCCAGCATTTCTCATGATGTACTCTGCATATAAGTTAAATAAACATGGTGACAATATACAGCCTTGACGTACTCCTTTTCCTATTTGGAACCAGTCTGTTGTTCCATGACCAGTTCTAACTGTTGCTTCCTGACCTGCATACACATTTCTTAAGAGGCAGATCAGGTGGTCTGGTATTCCCATCTCTTTCAGAATTTTCCACAGTTTATTGTGATCTACACAGTCAAAGGCTTTGGCATAGTCAATAAAGCAGAAATAGATGTTTTTCTGGAACTCTCTTGCTTTTTCCATGATCCAGCGGATGTTGGCAATTTGATCTCTGGTTCCTCTGCCTTTTCTAAATCCAGCTTGGACATCAGGAAGTTCACGGTTCACATATTGCCGAAGCCTAGCTTGGAGAATTTTGAGCATTACTTTACTAGCGTGTGAGATGAGTGCAATTGTGCAGTCAGCATAGCCATCATCAAAAAAAAATCTGCAAACAACAAGTGTTGGACAGGGTGTGAAGAAAAGGGAACCTTCTTACACTGCTGATGGGAATGTAGATTAGGGCAGCCACTGTGGAGAAGAGTATGGAGTTTCCTTAAAAAGCTACACAGAGAGCTACTGTACGGCCCAGCAATCCCACTACTGGCCATATACGCAGAAAAAGCCGTAACTCAAAGACACAGGTACCCCAGTGTTCACTGCGGCACTATTGACAATAGCCAAGACATGGAAGCAACCTAAATGTCCATCAGCAGAGGAATAGATAAAGAAAACGTGGTACATACAAGCAATGGAATATAATTCAGCCATAAAAGGGAATGAAACTGGGTTATTTGCAGAGACATGGATGGACCTAGAGACTGTCATACAGAGTAAAGTAAGTCAGAAAGAGAAAAACAAATGTCATATGTTCACATATACATGTGGAATCTAGAAAAATGGTATGCTATGCTATGCTAAGTCACTTCAGTCGTGTCCAACTCTGTGTGACCCCACAGACTGCAGCCCACCAGGCTGATCTTATTTGCAAAACAGAGACACAGACATAGAGAACAAAGGTATGGAGACTGAAGGGGAAAAGCAGTTGGGAAGAACTGGTAGAGTGGGATCGATATATGTATACTATTGATGCTAGGTATAAAATAGATACCTAATGAGAACATACTGTATAACACAGGGAACTCTACTCAGTGATCTATGGTGACTTAAACAGGAAGGAAATCCAAAAAAGAGGGGATGCATTATCAATACATATACAGCTAATTCACTCTGCCGTACTGCAGAAACCAACACAACAGTGTAAAGCAACTGTGTTTTCGTTGTTGTTCAGTAGCTAAGGCGTTTCTGACTCTCTGCAACCCCATGGACTGCAGCATGCCAGGCTCCTCTGTCCTCCACTCTCTCCTGGAGTTTGCTCAAATTCATGCCCATTGAGTCAGTGATGCTATCTAACCCTCTCAGTAACCATCCTCTGCTGCCCCCTTCTCCTATTGCCTTGTCTTTCCCAGCATCAGGGTCTTTTCCAATGAGTCTGCTCTTCGCATCAGGTGGCCAAAGTATTAGATCTTCAACTATACTCCAATTTTTAAAAAAGATGACAAGACTTAATAAAAGGCCGTGTTATATGCTTTAAGGAGGGAGTTGGTGATGATATACTGGTAAAAGAGTGTAATAAAAATGATCTTAAAGGAAGTCAATATTTTACAAATGGTGACAAATATGAACCAGGATCCACAATGGGACACTGGATAACTAAAATTGTTCACAGAAATCCAGACAGCCAGGATTGAACCTGGTACAACGTCGTGCGTAGTTGCTCAGTCATGTCCGACTCTTTGCAACCCCATGGACTGTAGCCTGCCAGGCTTTTCTGTCCATGGGGATTCTCTGGGCAAGCATACTGGAGTGGGTTGCCATGCCCTGCTTCAGGGGATCTTCCCAACCCAGGGATCAAACTCAGTTTTCCCGCATTGCAGGTGGACTCTTTGCCATATACTGTTAAGTGACCATTATGTTAATATTAGCAGGGTCCCTTGAAGGAGATGGAACAATTAGCAAGAAAACCACAAAAAATATAGAAAATGATCTATCAGTGGTTAAAGAAAAGTCAAGGAAAAGAGTGTTACCTATATGAGAAGCTTGATTTTAAAGGAGCTATTCTAAACCAAAAAAAAAAAAAAAAGAATTTCAATGATTGCAAACAACTTGTTAAAGTAATTTCTTTGAGCCCTTTCTTTTCTTAAAGTAACTGGTTTATCACTCAGCTTTGTTTTACTTTTACAATTCTACACCTGTTACTAGTGACACTTGTTTTTCTCTTAGACAGAATGTCATGACTGCATTTTACCTCTATTTATTTTCTATAATTTATGGTAGGGAGTGCTATCCATGCTTTCTCCAGATGCATGGTTGACTGGCTGGCCCTTGAGCAGGCCTGAGTGTTTCGATGTCCATAAAGAGATGCTTTCTGGCTCCAGTTTCCTCCTTTGAAGAGAGGGAGCTGAGAGGTCAGCATAGACATGGCCTGGGGTCAACTGTTGAAATGATCTTGGCACCTTATGACTGCAGAATCTTTTTTTTTTTTTTTTTTAAGTTGTGACCCGGTGAAATGTCATAGGGAACCTCAGGAATTTATGACCCATTAAATAGGAACTTTTGCCCTCTTGAAGGATTTGCCAGAAAGCTTCCATTCACCCTCTCCCACGGAGCTGGAGGAAAAGATCACTGAGCACGTGCACCTCCACCTTAGGTTTCCTCTTAGATCTCCTTCCGGCCAGAGATACAGTTTCTCCTTTCCTGTTTTACTGTTGGTGGAGTGAGCCTTCTCCAAGCGAGAGGTCAACAGTTGTGCAGCTGCTCTTCCTGTGATTCCATGAGATATCATGACACAGAGGCTTACAAGTAGGAAGCTCATTTATACTTAGTTCCAGACTATGTTTCCCAACAATTTTTTCAGCAATAAAAATGAAACAAGTATTGTCTTCAGATTTCCACCTGCAAGATCGCAATTGTTTCTGAAAAGAGAGATTTGATTAATTAATATCAGAAACCCCAACAAGAGCAGGCTGAAAACTTTGTTGCACCTAAAATTTAATCTTTCATGATTTAAAATTTAGAAAGGCATCATTTATAAATTGCCTCACTTTTAATTGAAAAGCCTTAATAATATCTCCTTCGCTGCTCTCTCTCACTGTCTCTCTCACACACACTAGAAGCAGAGTAGATGAGTTGAATAATGTAACTACTTTGCATATTAAGTTTGTTTCTGTTATGATGACACCCTTGGGTCTCTAGGAATCCTAAGGAAGAAGCACTATGGGTGCCATTTATTCTAGTTCATTCATTCATGTAACAAATATTGAGCACCTACAATGCAGCAGAAACTATTCTAGGTGCTTGGAACATACCAATAAACAAAAGAGAAAAATATGTCTGCCCTCCTGGAGCTTATATTTTTGCAAGGAGAGACAGATCATGAACAATACACATAATGAGTACATAATTTATTTGGTATGTTGCAAGGTGATCCTTGGACTGCAAGGAGGTCCAACCAGTCCATCCTAAAGGAGATCAGTCCTGGGTGTTCATTGGAAGGCCTGATGCTAAAGCTGAAACTCCAAGACTTTGGCCACCTCATGCGAAGAGTGAAAAGTGAAAGTAAAAGTGAAGTCGCTCAGTCATGTCCAACTCTTTGCGACCCGTGGACTGTAGCCCATCAAGCTCCTCCGTCCATGGGATTCTCCAGGCAAGAATACTGGAGTGGGTTGTCATTTCCTTCAGGGGAGGCTGCTGCACGTCGCTTCAGTGTGTCCGACTCTGTGCGACCCCACAGATGGCAGCCCACCAGGCTCCACCGTCCATGGGATTCTCCAGGCAAGAATACTGGAGTGGGTTGCCATTTCCTTCTCCAGGGGATCTTCCCGACCCAGGGATCAAACCCAGGTCTCCCACATTGCAGGTAGACACTTTAACTTCTGTGCCACCATGAGAAGAGTTGACTCATTGAAAAAGACCCTGATGCTGGGAGGGACTGGGGGCAGGAGGAGAAGGGGATGACAGAGGATGAGATGGCTTGATGGCATCACCCACTCAGACATGAGTTTGAGTAAACTCCAGGAGTTGGTGATGGACAGGGAGGCCTGGTGTGCTGCAATTCATGGGGTTGCAAAGAGTTGGACATGACTGAGTGACTGAACTGAACTAAAGGTGATAAATGCTGCAGAGCATAAGAAGAGCAAGGAGCAAGTTAAAGGGGGCAGGGCAATTTGTGGTATTCAGTAGGGTACTAAGAAAGGTATGTTTGTGCATGTATATAGCATCAAGGGGAGGGGGTGAAAGTGCTAATGAAAAGGAAGTCGTATGGATGCAGGAGCCCAACACAGGTGCTTGGCTTGGTTTATGGCGTTCCTTCATGGCAGGAAAGAGTGGGCAAGTCAGGAACTGATCGCCCTCACCAAACATACACAGGACACATATCTTGCTGTTATTGTAGCCCCTCACTGCTTTTATTCTCATCATGCTCAAAATGTCTGAAAGCCAGTTTGTATTGTGAAGGTCAGTGATGAAAGAGATTATGGGTGTAATGGAAAGAATCCAGGATTAGTTTAGAGAGTCTTACAATTTAGCCTTGGGGTTCTGCTTCAAACTGCTATGAGATGTTGGACAAGTCTTAATCTTAATCTTTTGGGCCTCAATCTTCTTCATTTGTAAAATGAGAGAGTCAGCCATATGATCCCACTCAACTCTCTTCTAAGAGTCATTGGAGGTAAACAGGAAGATTGAGAAGGAGTAAGGAAAAAAAAAAAAAAAAGAGATAGAGAAGAAAAACAAAGGCAAATAAAACAGGAATGGCATATTTGTGCAAAGGGAGAAAAGGAAAAATGATAAAGAAAGAAAAATAAGTAAGCCAAACCTAAAAGTGGGTAATAAGTATGCTGATATAATGCAGTTATAACTAGACATCTGGTCAATCACCTTGTCTCCACTGACACTTCTAGAAAGCTATGTTTGCTTAGGTGTACATAGAGGACATCTTGCTCATCTCCCCGGAGGGGCTACTAGCCCTACATGTGGGTTTCTAGAGTCTCAGATGGTATTTGGAATTCCTTTTTAGGGCCTAGGTATTAATTTTTATATTTTAGATGTAAAGATTAAAAAAGCTTTGTAGTACTTTGGCAATCTGTCCACCATACTCTGTTGTTGTTGTAGTGTTGTGTTATACTTTAGATATAATATTATACATACCTTAGATAACACTCTTCTAATGGAGAAATGGGATCCTAACAATGAGGAGCATGTTTTTACAATCCTACTTGTTGTCTGTGTCATAATTAATTTTGACATCCTGGAGTACCTCTGTTTTCAAAGAGAGGTACAATCCATTTACCATTTGCTTATGTGGATTGTGAAAGTGTTATTCAGTCGTGTCTGACTCTTTAGGACTCCACGGACTGTAGCCCACAAGGCTCCTCTGTCCATAGGGTAAGAATACTGGAGTGGGTTGCCATTTCCTTCTCCAGGAGATCTTCCCATCCTAGGGACTGAACCCAGTTCTCCTGCACTGAAAGCAGATTCTTTACTGTCTGAGCCACCTGGGAAGCTTATATTTCATTTTATAGGTTTCTCTTGATAAACTCCTCTCTCCCTTGCTTGGTATCTTCCTCCATCGTGGTCATTTCTCCATTTATTAGCACCAACTTCCAGAGAAAAGACAATTCCTTCTGTTTCTACAAACTGTTGGGAAAACTGGCAAATGGTAGATGTTGAAAACAAAGGCTGAGTAGTTTAAGTTCCAGAAGAGATAAGATAAGGCTTTACCTATTTTGTGCATTATAATTTTTATGAGTTCTACTTAGCAACTCTGCATAGACATAGAATGGTATAAATAACAGGTAGAAGAGTTAGCCTTGGAGAGGATTAGGGCACTATTAAAAAAGTGCAACAAGGAAAGTGAAAAATGACAGATATACAGTTGACCTTGAACAACACATATTTGAACTTTACAGGTTCACTTTTATGTGGATTTTTTCCAATAGTCCTGCAGACTATAGGACTTGAGAATTTATGGATTGGATTTTGGTGTCAAGGCAGCTCCTGGAACCAATCTCCCACGGATACTAGGATACAGCTCTATGTTGAGATGGGGGTGGGTCAGACTTTGAGGTACTTTATGCTCATTGAATTCTCTTCTGAAAAAGAAGAGGGATAACCATCTTCTTAAAGAAAATTGGGCAGGGGAAGTTTAAAGAGAAGGGGAAAGAGTTATATCAGCTGGTGTGAGGACTGGGAAAGGAAGTCAAAGATACAATCACTGTGGATAGTGTTGTAGAATTAGTGGGAGTTCATAAATTTAAAGATTAACAGCACATAATAATAAAATACTATAATAACATGTATTATCCAGTGATATTATATAATATACTATTATATAATAGTATAATCAGATCAGATCAGTTGCTCAGTCATGTCCGACTCTGCGACCTCATGAATCGCGGCACGCCAGGTCTCCTTGTTCATCACCAACTCCCGGAGTTCACTCAGACTCATGTCCATCAAGTCAGTGATGCCATCCAGCCATCTCATCCTCTGTCATCCCCTTCTCCTCTTGCCCCCAATCTCTCCCAGCATCAGAGTCTTTTCCAATGAGTCAACTCTTTGCATGAGGTGGCCAAAATACTGGAGTTTCAGCTTTAGCATCATTCCTTTCAAAGAAATCCCAGGGCTGATCTCCTTTAGAATGGACTGGTTGGATCTCCTTGCAGTCCAAGAGACTCTCAAGAGTCTTCTCCAACACCACCGTTCAAAAGCATCAATTCTTTGGCGCTCAGCCTTCTTCACAGTCCAGCTCTCACATCCATACATGACCACAGGAAAGACCATAGCCTTGACTAGGCGAACCTTTGTTGGCAAAGTAATGTCTGTGCTTTTGAATATGCTATCTAGATTGGTCATAACTTTTCTTCCAAGGAGTAAGCGTCTTTTAATTTCATGGCTGCAGTCACCATCTGCAGTGATTTTGGAGCCCAGAAAAATAAAGTCTGACACTGTTTCCACTGTTTCCCCATCTATTTCCCAAGAAGTGGTGGGACCGGATGCCATGATCTTCGTTTTCTGAATGTTGAGCTTTAAGCCAACTTTTTATAATTATAATACTTGGAATTATACTAATATTGGAATTATAACATTATATACTTTGAACAAAGCTAGCTGGAGGTGATGGAATTCCAGTTGAGCTATTTCAAATCCTGAAAGATGATGCTGTGAAAGTGCTGCACTCAATATGCCAGCAAATGTGGAAAACTCAGCAGTGGCCACAGGACTGGAAAAGGGGAGTTTTCATTCCAATCCCAAAGAATGCTCAAACTACCACAGAATGGCACTCATCTCACACACTAGTAAAGTAATGCTCAAAATTCTCCAAGCCAGGCTTCAGCAATGCGTGAACTATGAACTTCCAGATGTTTAAGCTGGTTTTCGAAAAGGCACAAGAACCAGAGATCAAATTGCCAACATCCGCTGGATCATCGAAAAGGCAAGAGAGTTCCAGAAAAACATCTATTTCTGCTTTATTGACTATGCCAAAGCCTTTGACTGTGTGGATCACAATAAACTGTGAAAAATTCTGAAAGAGATGGGAATACCAGACCACCTGATCTGCCTCTTGAGAAATCTGTATGCAGGTCAGGAAGCACCAGTTAGAACTGGACATGGAACAACAGACTGGTTCCAAATAGGAAAAGGAGTATGTCAAGGCTGTATAGTCACCCTGCTTATTTAACTTATATGCAGAGTACATCATGAGAAACGCTGGGCTGGAAGAAGCACAAGCTGGAATCAAGATTGCCGGGAGAAATATCAATAACCTCAGATATGCAGATGACACCACCCTTGTGGCAGAAAGTGAAGAGGAACTAAAAAGCCTCTTGATGAAAGTGAAAGTGGAGAGTGAAAAGGTTGGCTTAAAGCTCAACATTCAGAAAACGAAGATCATGGCATCTGGTCCCATCACTTCATGGGAAATAGATGAGGAAACAGTGGAAACAGTGTCAGACTTTATTTTTCTGGGCTCCAAAATCACAGCAGATGGTGATTGCGGCCATGAAATTAAAAGACGCTTGCTCCTTGGAAGAAAAGTTATGACCGACCTAGATAGCATATTCAAAAGCACAGACATTACTTTGCCATCAAAGGTCCATCTAGTCAAGGCTATGTTTTTTCCAGTGGTCATGTATGGATGTGAGAGCTGGACTGTGAAGAAGGCTGAGCGCCAAAGAATTGATGCTTTTGAACTGTGGTGTTGGAGAAGACTCTTGAGAGTCCCTTGGACTGCAAGGAGATCCAACCAGTCCATTCTGAAGGAGATCAGCCCTGGGATTTCTTTGGAAGGAATGATGCTAAAGCTGAAAGTCCAGTACTTTGGCCACCTCATGTGAAGAGTTGACTCATTGGAAAAGACTCTGATGCTGGGAGGGATTGGGGGCAAGAGGAGAAGGGGGCGACAGAGGATGAGATGACTGGATGGCATCACTGACTCGATGGACATAAGTTTGAGTGAACTCTGGGAGATGGTGATGGACAAGGAGGCCTGGTGTGCTGCGAATCATGGAGTTACAAAGAGTTGGACACGACTGAGCGACTGAACTGAACTGATACTATTATAATTATTATAATAATATATAATTTTAATATTATAATTCTAAGTACTATCAGCAGCCTGTGAGCAGGAGCTGACAAAAATGGACAGAGGCCTTAAAACCTGATAAGGGTTTTGCATGAGGTTTGTAGCAGAAGAATAAGAGGATCTGGTGAGAAAGAAATTCATCTGAAGAAAATCTATCTGCATTATCTCATTAAATAGCAGTATTCCCTGGAGGAGGGAATGGCAACCCACTCCAACATTCTTGCCTGGAGAATCTCATGAACAGAGGAGCCTGGTGGGCTATAGTCCATAACGTCACAAAGAGTCAGATACGACGGAGTGTCTGAGCCACAGATATAGATATTGTTTCTCAAACAGAATATGTGTTACATGTTGAGTCCAATTTACAGGTGAACGAAGTGAGGAATAGCAGGTTTTCCAAAGTAAAGTCAGACTCTGAACCCATGTTTCTCTGATTCCACAAAGGTGTTCTTTGCCACCATACTTTATATGTAGAGGGGGCTTCCCTGATGGCTCAGAAGGGAAAGCATCTGCCTTCAGTTCAGGAGACCCGGTTTGATCCCTGGGTCAGAAAGATCCCTTGGAAAAGGCAATGGCAACCCACTCCAGTACTCTTGCCTGGAAAATCCCATGGACAGAGGAGCCTGGTAGGCTACAGTCCATGGGGTCGCAAAGAGTCGGACGACTGAGCAACTTCACTTTCACTTACAGGTAGAGAGAGAGTGAATTGAGGGCTTTGGTAATACTGTCATTAAAAATTATTAACAGAAAGAGAGGTAAGTGGAGTTGGGAACTAAAACATGCATGGGTTGAAGTATTGAAGAACTTACTGAAATAATCCACTCAGAAGATGGTTTCTCCAACTACTCCACAAATCTATAATCTACCTCTCCTGTGACAGTGTGAAAACACTCTTTGAACTCAGTAAGTTCCTCAACTACCAATTGGTTCTTCCTGACAGGCACTTCTCTGATCCTTTCTCCACATTCAAACTCTTGTCTCTGTGATTCCATCCACTCTCCACCACTGGCCTAGATCTTGGCATTCCTTGTATTTAAAGCTCAGCTTTTTTCCTAATAAATTTTTACTGATGAGTAAATTTACTAAATTTTTACTGTATCTTTTGTAATCTTCCCTTGTATCTTGTGGGTAGAAATCCCAGCCCTACCTTTAACCTGAAACTAGACCCCTAATTGAGGGCTTCCCAGGGGCTTGGTGGTAAAGAATCTGACTGTTAATGCAGGATATGTAGATTTGATCTCTGGGTTGGGAAGATTCCCTAGAGGAAGGCATGGCAACCCACTCCAGTATTCTTGCCTGGGAAATCCCATGGACAGAGGAGGCTGGCAAGGCTACAGTCCATGGGGTTGCAAAGAATTGGACACAACTGAGCACCTGAGCATGCACACAAACACACACACACCCCTAATTATGAGGTAGAGAATGGTATACCTGGAGGGTTGGAGCTTCCAAACAGCTTCCTTTGAAGTGGCAACACAAATTTGGGCTAATTCAGAACGAAGAGTGCCATCTATTGAAAGACCACTTAGCTCTCTAGTAAGTTATTCAGCAGTATGAGTTATCATGAAATAGGCTCAAAATAGCATTCTGGAAAATGGAGATGGGAGAAAAACACATGAAATGTTACAACAAGGTGACTCTAATATGTGTAGCTGGAGGTGGAAGGCAAGGTCCACCCTGAACCACAGAGAAGAGGGACTCTGAGATTGTTTTCCTTCCTATAAGAGTGTACGAGAAGTTTCCCACAGAGAGTCATCTACAACGAGGAAACAGCTTTTTATTATTAAAGGTGAATATTTGATAATAATTGTTTGGAGGAATAAGATGGTTTACAGTGACAAAATGGATCAGAGCGTACTGGGGATAAAATGGAAACGAGAGGTTCCATGAGAAGAGGCGAGCAATCCTGTTCCCGGACAGGATGGAGCCTGAATTCATAATGCACAGTGGTCCAGGCAGATTGGTTAGGGAGCAACAACCGCGTGCATTTTGCAGAGAATGTCTCTCACCCTGTTGCCACTTTTTTTCAGTGCTCCATATGCTAGATCGCAACTACAGATTTAGCCCTTTTGCCCAAAGGCATCTGAACCTGTGAAAAGCCTAGCTGGGGCACTGTCTATTGTTCATTGACAACTTGTCAATTTACTTCCAGGCAAAATAACTCATAAACATGATAAGTAAGGCAGATAAAACAAGAATTCTTTCACACTTTGCAACTTTACTGCAAAAATGGCTTATTTTCCATAAATGTGTGAAATCTCCCCTCTGAATTGTGACTGTGCATTGAACTTTAAAACTGTTTAGAGAAAGCACAAGCATTTCACAATTCCTGTCTGTAATAAGATGAATGTTAAATATTAAACATGCATTAAAGGTGATAAAATAAAAGATTTTCAAAGGTTCACTGGCATCACCATATTTTTCTTGGAGTCCTCGAGTTAATAAAAGTTAAGTTTAACAGCAGTCTCTAAAAGACAAATGTTTAAATAGACCATCTTCTCAATTCGACGTTTCATATATTTATATTTGTTGTTATCTAAACCCTAATGTCAGTTAAGAAAAAAAGAAACAAATATATAAACCATATCAGTATTAAATTCAAAAGCCAGTATGTGGTGTGTTAGCATATGTTTATAGTGTAATGAAGTGGCTTTTATTTCTGATATTTATAAACATTCCATTTCTAATGTACTGTTTAAATATTGAAAGCTAATTGTGAATTCTTTTAGGTAAAATATTTTAAGTAGATAATAATTTTGAAATGCATTAGTCTCCAAGGCAAAGCAGTCTGTTTATGTGTAGTTATTTATAAAGTCATACTTTTTAATGAAGTCATGTTCCCTGGATTCAATTCCCTGGTAATGAATTTGATTTTAAGCTTCTTGCTTTTACTGTAATATTATCACAGAGTTATACTTGGTGCCCTATTGGTGTTCCCCAGGTGATCCTCCCCAAAGCATCCTCACTTTGAATAGACTGAAAATAGAGGGAAAAACAGGTTGGATGGATTCCAATGGTACAAGACCAGATTCAGCATCCCAAATGGGATGCTGCCTCTTGTGACCTCTGCCTCAGACATAGAGTGTACTCCCAACATTTCCAGCTCAAGGGTTTGAGGGTCCTAGTCACCTCTCCCCATCACTTCCCCACATTTCCTTCACTTACTGTAGAATATCTATAAACAGGAACACATGTGCATCTGTTATGTAACAAATGACTTTTGGGAACTAAGTGAGAGAACATGAGAAAAGACATTTAAAAGACTGTAAAAACAGGAAGTAAAACAAATCTGTGATAATCAAGAAGGGCTCAGAATAGGACCTATTTTTTCAGGAAGCAGTGTAGTTCAGTGGTAAGTGCCCTAAACTGGTGGACCAGAGCCGTGGGTTCAAGTAGTGTTAGGGGCATTAAGTTCTGACCCTCAGGAAGGCCACCTTTATTCCTGACCTCAATTTGGGTCAGATTTTTGCCTCATGGGGAAGAAGGCCTATGCCGGCTTTGCTCCATACCTCCTACCAGGTTTTCTCCCTTTGAGTACAGAGCTCCTATAAGATTTTAAATAAAAAAGTCTTCCAGAAAAAAAACAAACAAAAAAAAAAAACAGGAAGGTACTCAAAGCCAGATATAAAATCATATTTATTATGTGAATATTATATTATAGTCAGGTGATATAATAATAAAATAATTCATAAAAACTTTCTCCAAAAGAAACCATATAGATTGCAAAGGACTGTTGTATTGCTTTAAAACAAGAAATGAATATAAGAACTCCATCACCTGATTTTTGGGTGAACACAGAGAGTATACATACCTGTACTTCTTAAAATTCATTTTAAGCTCTATATTTCTGGTTTTTTTCACCAGCAATCTTATCATATAAACTGTGCATTTCTAATTTTTCTTTAAAAAAATCTTAATAAATCTAATGAGTTAGAGATTGTACTTTTTTCACATGGCCATACGATGTTCTAATTTCTACATCCTGGTATCTTGGGTTTTTCATAATGAATTTATCATCTTGGCTATTGGCTGCATAAAAGTTGGTCCCCTTCCACCCACTCCACACCTATGGTAGCTAACCATTACTCTATTTGTTCAGTGTTCGTCTCCCTTTAGTGTGAATGAACATGTATTTTCTCCCATGAAACTAACTGTTTATGTGCCCAGTTCCCTAAACCGTCAAGGTCATTTTGAATTTTGACTTTTTTGTTTTTTAAATGCTGTTCATTCCGCCTAATCTGCCATCCTTGGCATGTTGATGAGCACATCATCCATGATATAACTAAGACTGCTGAGCTGGGAAACCTAGGGAAGATGAGTAAATTGTTCAGGATTGTTAGAGGCACAGAGTATTTGCTGCAGAAGGTTCCCTACAGCCAAATATTATAAGAAGTGAGAAGAAAAACAGCGAGTTAAAATTAAGAGAAGGCAAATAATAGAAGCATGTTGAGTGTCAGGAATGTGAGAGAGGGAACATAAAGGAGGACAAATAACAAAAGACACATTTATAGCTTTAATATATACAATTTTTATTTGCCAATTATATCTCAATTAAGCTGGGAGAAAAAAGAGGGAAAAATAAAGACATGAACTATATTTTGATGACATGAAGATACAGAGTCTGATACTGAATAGGCAAGTTTAGAATGCATTTATTTAATTTGAAGCATGTTGTTTCATTCAAAATCACAGCAAAGGGGCTGCTTAGTGCTGGACGTCAATTAATATTCTTACAAAGGACTGGCAGGAAGCCACAGTGGACGTCTAGTCAGAGACAGTGTGTCACACTACGGTTGACTGTAAAATTAATTACCATTTCTAAACAATAACTCTGTGATGCATATTCTTCCAGGCATTCTATACTGCCCTCCTGGCGTTAAAGGTTATACATAATTATATTTTTAAAAAATATGCCCTTTAGAGACATCACAAGCAAAAATATCAACAATCCTAATAACAATGATGAAAAAGAACACCCATGTGTGGTGGGGCAAGTCGACATTGTGAAGACAGGATTGAATATTAAGAAGTGTCACCTACCTAAAGTAAGTGTTAGACATTCGCATGATGGCATCAGCTGCTATCTTATGCATCTGGAGCGGCCCTGTCACTAAGGCATAGCTAACCAAGGCAGAGACACAGACAAAGCTGCTTCATCATTAATGTCAGTAAAAGGATCTGGAGGAAAAATAGAGGGTCTCTGGAGACCTTGTCTGGACTTCTTGGAGCCTGGACAACAGTTCTTTCCAACAACAGTCTTTCCCACCCCAATAGCAGCTGCAACAAAGGAAAAAAAGAAGGCATTGACTTGAGTTGTCATTAAGTTCAAAGAGGTGAGAATTGTAGCCCGTGATGAACCTTTATAGTCCGAGTTATTAATGGGGAGTTCTTTTTATGGCTTTTTGAAAATATCACATTTATGAACAGTGCTAAATTATCCTGGGCTATTGTTTGGCATGTGTTGACTGGTCAGTTTTAAGCTGCTAAAATTAAAAAAATCTTTTCTATCTCCATGAGAGAGAAGAGTACAAAAAAATTCCTTCCTCGGGGTTGTAGCATATAGATTTAAAATAGCGCTATCAATCTAGGGAAATACAGCTCTGGCTCTTAGCTGGGTACAGACTGGTTCAAGGATCATATTCAATGAGAAGTTATTAATGTTTCAGAGGCAACCTAAAAGGACACATCAAATGATGTTCTGCAGGGTCTGTCCAGGGTGGTAATATTTAACATTTTATCAGTGGCTTGGATGATAATATATGGAACATAATCATAAAGTTTCATGGAAGACTCTAAGTTGGGAGAGGTAACAAGAACCTTGGAAGATCTACTTATAATTCAGGATGACCTTGACAAATCAGGGGAGGAGCCATTAATGATCTGGTTTACGTGGACTAGATAGCTTAACAAATGAGGTTTGAACAATGGGCAAAATGAGAGGAAAACGACATGGGAGGTCAAATATGAAATGTGCTAAATACAACTAACCCAGTAAATACAGGTTTTGTTGGAAAGGATCACATATGATATTGGCATAAGTAAATGACATCATACATAGGATTAGGAAGTAATTTAATGCTCCATGGTTTAATTTAAGAACAGTGTAAACAGACCAGAAACTGTTCAATAAAAACAAAAACTAAGAACTATCATGATAGTCAGAAAAGTTATGCCTATGATTTCTGAGCAATGGAAATTGAGATCAAAGTGTGGCCTGTTTATAGTTCATTGCCAATAACTCTTGCTTTGTCAAAATGATGCAGGCTTATTGTTTACTTTGGATGCAGTTCGTGATTCTCCCTTCCTGATTGCTTTTCTTCTGATCATTCTTCGAGTTTCATTTTATTCAGGACTTATTCATGTGGTTTATGCCACTTACAGTCCATTTGATTACATGTAGTTTTGTTATTGTTTACATTTATATTTTGTTGTTGAAACGATTCACCAAACTAATACTGGTTGGTGCTGCCAGGGAGATGTTTGACTGGTCAGTGCAGAAAGTAACCTTTGGGCCATAACTGAGGCTCACTCTGAGATTCTTCAGAGGAATAATATTCAACTAACATGTTCTGTTTTCACCAAAGCACTGGCTTGCAAATCTTATTCTTTCTGATGCTGCAGAAAAATGTGCAAAGTGAAAAAGAGTAAGACCCTGTTCTTAGACAACAGAGACAGGCAAGCATGGAAGAGTGTGCTTTGGAAGGGAATAAACATCTCCAAGTTTCAAGTAGCAGATTGAGAGTTATAGCAGAAGAGCCATAAAAATCCAGATGTTGAAGACTGTTCAATGTGTGAACTTAAAACAATTGTAGAAAGACTTGAGATTTTCTTTATGACTTTTTAATTCCCAAGAAAGGAAAAAAAAATCCACTTTGTATATTCTTTATAACAATATTTCTCAACAATTGGATACACATTGGAATTGCCTTCAGTTCAGTTCAGTCACTCAGTCGTGTCCAACTCTTTGCGACCCCATGAATCGCAGCACGCCAGGCCTCCCTGCCCATCACCAACTCCTGCAGTTCACTCAGACTCACGTCCATCGAGTCAGTGATGCCATCCAGCCATCTCATCCTCTGTCATCCCCTTCTCCTCCTGCCCCCAATCCCTCCCAGTATCAGAGGCTTTTCCAATGAGTCAACTCTTCGTATGAGGTGGCCAAAGTACTGGAGTTTCCGCTTTAGCCTAGCTACTTTTAAAAAGACTGTCTTCCTGTGTCCCAGATCTCAGAGATTATGACATAGGAGTCTTGGGTGATACCTGGGAATGGGGATTTTAAACGTTCCCCAGCTGATTCTAATGCTTAGCCAGCTTATAAACTTCTGGGCTAAACCATGTCTCACAGCACGTGGCCAGGGGCCAGTGACAGAAAGCTACTGGTGGCAATATTCAGAACTTCCCACCAAGCTCCTGCCCTCCCTGTGTGCATCTAGGTGTCTCCTTAGTTTCTAAGCAGCTTGGATTTATTTACATGTGTGCTGCCCTGCTCTCACCTGAGTATAGCATTTCACTTTTCTTTTCCTGATTTTCAGCTTAGGCATTTCCTCTCATTTTATTCAGCTCTAAAACACTGGCATTAGACTTCTTCACCTGCACCCTAGCTTGGCTTACATATGGAGAGTGAGACCAAAGAGTGTCAATATTCCAACACAAGACAGTGTGGAATGATGTGGATTTAGAGCCATGTGTATGGGTGTATTTACAACTGTTAGTGAAGGATATGAAACAGGAGGGTGAGATGAGGAAGGTCTTCGGACAAAATGTCCATGGAGATGTATGGCGAAGATTTTTACTTCCTTAATTGATGCAAATAAAACAACAATAGAATAATAATCTATATTATTTGTGGTTTTCGTACATAGCTATGCTTACGGAAACCCTTTAGCTAAGCACAGAATATTTATTTCATCGTATCTTATTTGTCATTCTTAACCAACCTATTAAAAAATCATTTAAAAATTCACACTTCATTGTCATTATGGTTTGCTGCTGCTGCTGCTAAGTCGCTTCAGTCATGTCCGCCGTTGTGCGACCCCATAGAGGTCTGTGCAGCCCACCAGGCTCCCCCGTCCCTGGGATTCTCCAGGCAAGAACACTGGAGTGGGTTGCCATTTCCTTCTCCAATGCATGAAAGTGAAAAGTGAAAGTGAAGTCGCTCAGTCGTGTCTGATTCTTAGTCAGGTGGACGCAAATGATAATTTAGGTAAAAATTCCAGCATTTGGAGTTGTAGACTAGAATGAAACATTCATTAAACAATGACATCTCATCAAGGTTTGTGCCTTTGTGGTTGTATCATGTGGCATACTTGCATTTTTGTTAATACATTTTAACAGAAACATTAATAACAGTCTCATACCACACCAATAAGTTTGTAGCTTCTTTGGTTCAAATAACAAATCAGCTAATACTTATTTGATGTCATCAACAATGCTTCATTCAATACATCTACATAATAACTGCCCAGTAATATCTTAATTTCTTAACTTAATGATTTCTCTGGCAGTTCAGATGTTAAAAGAATCTGTCTGCAATGCAGGAGAATCAGACTCAACCGCTGGGTTGGGAAGATCCCCTGGAGAAGGAAATGGCAATCCACTCCAGTATTCTTGCCTGGAGAATCCCATGGACAGAGGAGCCTGGTTGGCTGCAGTTCATGGGGTCGCAAAGAGTTGGACATGACTGAGCCACTAATACTAATAACATTTTAACATTTAAAAGTGCCTTAAAATTTGAGTTTCTCCTAAATTATTTCCATTCTACTCTCTCATCCTTTTTTCAATCTCTACTCTTTCTCCTTCCTTGGTACAGTCAACTATTGACTTATTTGTTTATATTCTTTCTGGTCGAAAGGGAGAAGTTTGACAGATATCCTTAACATTTCAAATAGTAACCTCAGAGACAGGTTCAGCTTCTTATCTTCTTGAGTGAACCATGGTCAGATCAGATCAGATCAGTCGCTCAGTCGTGTCCGACTCTTTGCAACCCCATGAACCGCAGCACGCCAGGCCTCCCTGTCCATCACCAACTCCCGGAGGTCACTCAGACTCATATCCATCGAGTCAGTGATGCCATCCAGCCATCTCATCCTCTGTCGTCCCCTTCTCCTCCTGCCCTCAATCCCTCCCAGCATCAGAGTCTTCTCCAATGAGTCAACTCTTCGCATGAGGTGGCCAAAATACTGGAGTTTCAGCTTCAGCATCATTCCTTCCAAAGAAATCCCAGGGCTGATCTCCTTCAGAATGGACTGGTTGGATCTCCCTTGCAGTCCAAGGGACTCTGAAGAGTCTTCTCCAACACCACACTTCAAAAGCATCAATTCTTCGGCGCTCAGCCTTCTTCACAGTCCAGCTCTCACATCCATACATGACCACAGGAAAGACCATAGCCTTGACTAGGCGAATCTTTGTTGGCAAAGTGATGTCTCTGCTTTTGAATATTCTATCTAGGTTGGTCATAACCTTACTTCCAAGGAGTAAGCGTCTTTTAATTTCATGGCTGCAGTCACTATCTGCAGTGATTTTGGAGCCCAGAAAAATAAAGTCTGACACTGTTTCCACTGTTTCCCCATCTATTTCCCATGAAGTGATGGGACCAGATGCCATGATCTTCATTTTCTGAATGTTGCGCTTTAAGCCAACCTTTTCACTCTCCA
The DNA here is from genome assembly GCA_935064755.1 of Tragelaphus eurycerus. Lineage (NCBI taxonomy): Eukaryota > Metazoa > Chordata > Mammalia > Artiodactyla > Bovidae > Tragelaphus > Tragelaphus eurycerus. Next base: position 2,052,450 of record CAKXYN010000014.1, read on the forward strand.
CTTTCACTTTCATCAAGAGGCTTTTTAGTTCCTCTTCACTTTCTGCCACAAGGGTGGTGTCATCTGCGTATCTGAGGTTATTGATATTTCTCCCAGCAATCTTGATTCCAACTTGTGTTTCTTCTAGTCCAGCGTTTCTCATGATGTACTCTGCATATAAGTTAAATAAACAGGGTGACAATATACAACCTTGACGTACTCCTTTACCTATTTGGAACCAGTCTGTTGTTCCATGACCAGTTCTAACTGTTGCTTCCTGACCTGCATACAGATTTCTCAAGAGGCAGATCAGGTGGTCTGGTATTCCCATCTCCTTCAGAATTTTTCACAGTTTATTGTGATCCACACAGTCAAAGGCTTTGGCATAGTCAATAAAGCAGAAATAGATTTTTTCCTGGAACTCTCTTGCTTTTTCCACGATCCAGCGGATGTTGGCAATTTGATCTCTGGTTCCTCTGCCTTTTCTAAAACCAGCTTGGACATCAGGAAGTTCACGGTTCACATATTGCCGAAGCCTAGCTTGGAGAATTTTGAGCATTACTTTACTAGTGTGTGAGATGAGTGCAATTGTGCGGTAGTTTGAGCATTCTTTGGCATTGCCTTTCTTTGGGATTGGGATGAAAACTGACCTTTTCCAATCTTATGGCCACTGCTGAGTTTTCCAAATTTGCTGGCATATTGAGTGTAACACTTTCACAGCATCATCTTTCAGGATTTGGAATAGCTCAACTGGAATTCCATCACCTCTATTAGCTTTGTTCGTAGTGATGCTTTCTAAGGCCCACTTGACTTCACATTCCAGGATGTCTGGCTCTAGGTCAGTGATCACACCATCATGATTATCAGAGTCGTGAAGATCTTTTTTGTACAGTTCTTCTGTGTATTCTTGCCACCTCTTCTTAATATCTTCTGCTTCTGTTAGGTCCATACCATTTCTGTCCTTTATCGAGCCCATCTTTGCATGAAATGTTCCTTTGGTATCTCTGATTTTCTTGAAGAGATCCCTAGTCTTTTCCATTCTGTTATTTTCCTCTATTTCTTTGCATTGATTGCTGAAGAAGGCTTTTTTATCTCTTCTTGCTATTCTTTAGAACCATGGTAGTTCAGTAAAATTATCTCCTTTATCTCCTTATATGATCAGTGTTCTAGATTGTTGGCTGCCTGCTTATCTTGCCCTAATTCATCATCAGGGAAGATTCATTATGTAGTAGATAAGGTCAGCTTATTTACTTGGCACAAAATCTGGGATCCAAACCTTTTCAACTACTAACATAGCTAAGTGAGAATTGCTGTATTTTGATCTTTATATGCTATATGAGTTTTTACCCACAAATTTTAGCCATCTATTAGGCTATATTGTGACTGCAATAGATTTTAACACCAGCATCAGAGTTGTTATCTGTGACCAACCCTCAAAAAGAATCCAGTTTCTTCAAAGGATTGACCTTGGCAAAAAGGCTTAAGGTTAAGTATGAATAACATCTTTTGTTATCTCCTGGGCTAGTCCAGATTGAAGGCAGAAAATTTCCGTTAGGATTTTTCTCTTGTAATTTCTGTGACTTTTCTGTATTGTTATTATTATTATGGTTTAGTTTTTTTTTCCTTTGTGCAATAAGCCACTGTCTTCTGTTGACCCACACTTTCAACCTAGAAGATAGGAGTCTAAAAAATGATTCCTGTGAAGAAGCTCAGTTTAGGATGATATTAATATTCCATAGAGATATGCATCTTAAAGGATGTACTTACAGCAGGCATCCTTAACGCAAAATATGGAAACTCTAAAAGAAAGGACGTGAGCTACTGTGGTAAGATCTGTGTCCAGGGGTCACTGCTCAAGCAATACTGTCATTTCGTCCCTTCAGAAGGTGGAGCATCCTAACAAGAGTCTTGCTTGGGCTTCTGGTGGTTTGGAGGACTCCAAGGTTGGCAAGAGCGTGCAGGTGTAGAATTATTCTATTGCTCCTGGCTTCTGCTACAGCTGTGGAACTCTCTAGGGGGTGTTTTACACCTATTAATAAAAAGATAGGACAAGATTGAATAATGGTGTCTGTTTCCATAAAAAGGAAATAAGACCCAATGGGCCCTGTTCCCAAAGTGCTTTCATAAATAATAAGAAATTAAGGCCCACCACTAATTTTCTAGCTTTTTTTTTTTTTAAGACTAGAATCATATTTTCCAGTTAATAGTGACCTATTTTTGAGAAAGATTCTCATCTTACTCGAAACCTTTGGGGAGATAATCACCCCATGCCGGGATCTGTATTTTTAGCAAGCGGAGGAACCTGTCCTCTGTGATCACGAGTTTGCTGCACTGCTTGCATTTTTTGTTATCTCTCTGCACTCCTTGCAGCCCTTCTTCGGTGTGGCTGCTGAAGGTGCCCCACAGAGGATGACAGTTTTTCTTCTGGCTCTATCAATAGCTTTGGTTCTTGCCTGTGTTGCTCCCTGAAGGTTCATCTGTAAGCAGTGCTTTACAAATGTACATACCCGCTGGTCATGGTGGACACGCATAGATAGCATGCACATAGAAGCTGCCATTGAACTTGAAAAAATTATAGGAAAAGCACCCTAAAAGTAAGATAGCCCAACTGTATAGATCTGCAGATCTATAGATCTGTAATTTTTATATACAGTAAAACCCATTTTCCTTGATGATAAATAGGAAGTCTGCTTTATTTTATTTAATTTAAATCTCTGAAAGCAAAATAATCTACTGTTCCAGCTTATGAATGATGAGGTTTGTTTATTTTAGGAGTAAACTTGGGTGAGAAATACATAGGGATGTTATTTTTATTGCAAAAGTGGTTAAAATACTACTTTGTTTGGTACACGTTGGAATGTAGTGTAAATGCATAGATGATGGTAAATTGGAATGGTAGCGCTTGATTGTTATACAATTAAATCAGAATTCCCAAAGTGCAAAGGGCACAGGACTCAAAATAACAATGACTGTAAAGTGAAACATTGTGCATTACTTGCCTGTTGCTGTGTAATAACATTACTGCAAACAGCAGTTAACAGAACAGTTTTAATCTCACAGTTTCTGTAGGTTAGGGAGTCTTCTCTCAAAATAGACATTATAGTCTATGCAGTTTAACCACACATACATGATATGTACCTCTTGACCATAAAAAAACAAAAGTCAGAATGAACTCAGCAGCAAGGTGAATAAAGTTATATATGTAAATTACTGTTCATCAAAAATGCTCAATAACTACTTGAACAGATAAAAATCTTGTTGCAGATGCATTTCTAAGTTAAATTCTTAAAAAATCAACTGAGGCATATGTGGCTTTTGGAACAAATGGATAAAGAGTGGATTAAATTAGTGGGTCTCAAACTTCTCTGATCCTAAGAACCTCCTAAAGGAGTTTGTTAAACTACACATTTCTAGGTCCTATTCTTAGATATCATGATCAAGTAGTTATGATAGTAGTTGGTGATTATGATCAAACAACTTTGGGAAAAAAACTAGTTTAAGTAAAATGGAACTTTATGTAAAGTTTTTAAAATTTAGAAACTTTCTGCAAAGATAAATGGGTAAAGCCAATTAGAATATAATTAACCACAATTGAACATAAATTATTAAGTATGTTGATTTGTGGGTATCACTTGAAATCCAGAAGAAGTCTATATGGCAGAATGTGAGATGAGATAACCTTGTTCCTTATTGGTTGGTAGGAAGATGAGGGGAAGAATGATGGGAATGATGGGTCCTCTCCTAAAGGAGGATATAATTGTTTAATTATATATATAAAAAAAATCAGCTGGGGGCAAAAGATTTAGCAGAGGAAATACAGAGAAGGAAAGTTGAGGTTTTATACATAGAAAAATGAATACAGGTATCTTGATGTAGTTAGTAGAGGAAATGAGGCATGGATATGACGAGACTGAATATCAGGGAAGGGGCATCAGAGCACTGATGCGTGTGACGGGACAGGCAAACCGAGGGGGCAGAAATGAAGCCGCAAGTCCACATAGGCAACTCCCCGGGTGGCTTGTTTTGAATTTCGGGAATATCCTCTCTGAAGAAGAAATTGAGCATGGGCTGAACAGAGATGATTGTAAAGGCTGTAACTTGGTGCTGGCAAAGAGCTGACTGTCTGATTCACTCAAAATGTTGAGAAATGAAATCAAGTGAGAACATTGCAGATAAGACTAGACGTCTTTAAATTCAAGACCACACTGAACACAATAATATTTTATTATAATCCTATTGTCTGTAAAGATAGGCTTTCTCTGTTGCATTTGAAAATAAGAAAAATATATCCTTATTCTTCCAGACATTTCTTTCTTTTTCTTTTTTTACATATACTGTATATGGCAGGTTAAAAGGGCTGAGCTGTGCTGATTAGCTATCCAAATGTTTAATCAATACAGCAATAGCAAGATGCATTCTGGCTGTGAAAGACCTTGGAAAGGTCCCACTTGCCTTATTTTCTACCCCCAAGCGGGACATCAGTGAACTGTTCCATGGTCCCTGCATATGAACGCAGTAGGGCTTAGACAAATACAATGTTAATGGATAATTGTGGGTCACCTTGTCAAAATATGTTAAATGCCCCTTGAGTACGTTTTTTTCCCCCTATTAAAAATGACAGTAAACTGTGACCTTGTTGATATCATAGATGCTTTCAGGAAGCAAATATTATTATTCAGTCTGTAACAGGTTCATTGATTTATGAGTCAAAAAATTCATTAGGACTAAATTATAAAGCACACTTTCTATGTTGATACAACCCACGGTAATGGTGTGACAAAGTGCTCAACTGTCTTACTTTGGCTTCGGAGAAATCCTTTCATGAACATTCATTCAGAAAACACACGTAGAGGCAGCTTCTAGCAGAATGACTCACGAGTGAGGCCCGTGTCCCTGGATGTCTGAGATGTCGACACAGCACAGAGTCAGGGGAAGTTCACTAGGTGACCGAGGTCCTGGGACTCTGGCCAAGTCCATGCCATCTGTCAGCATGGTGGTACGCGCCGGAAGCCTTAGCCTTTAGCCCCCGTCCCCCCACTAGGGCTATTCACAATGGCACCAACACCCACCCGGATCCTCCACTGTTTCTGGTGCTGTTGGAGGACAGAGGCATACTTGTCATCTGGTGTCATGAGTCACAAGGAGACGGATTGTGGCACTCGGTGCTTCTCGAGTCCAAGTGCGCTTCAGCAGCATGACACTCATAATGGAATGGGTTAGATTGGCAGTCATGTCTGAGGTTTTCTTTTTCTCTTCTGAAAAACATTTCTTAAGAGGCTGGTAAAACGAAGATTCGATGGCCAAGAATGTAGATTATGCAGGGAATGTCAGAATTTATTTGTCATTTTATCATTTGTTACTACTAAGCCTAAGATAATGCTAAGTTGAAACTGAGATAAAAATGACATAATTGGCCGCATTTTTTTCTTTACTACAAAACTCATTTTTATCCCCTCTCCAAGAGAGAATGCAAAAAAATTTTAAAACTATAGGTTATGGACTAAGAGATGCATGAATATAGAAAGCATTATGCTACTTTAATGGGTCATGGAAAGAAAATACATTGTACAAATATAACGCACACATTCAGAATGTGTAATAAAGGATAGTGTCATCTTTAAAAATGAAAGGAAACAGCATAAATAACTAAAATGAGAACCCTCTTAACATGTCAGTGATTTTATTAGAGAAACAGTTCCACTTTGTATACACATCTTCAATTTACCTCTGGTCACTCGAGTATAAAGAAACAATTTTACACATTATAATGAAATAGAATAAATGCCTCAATTTAAAAATTCACTATGTGGTGGGAATTTATTTCAGCAGAGCACCAAGGTAAGCTATACCACTCTTTAGGGCATGTAATTTGTTAGCACGGATGCATAAGAACACACGCATGCAGTTCTGAGAGTAGAAGACTCACACAACACTCCCTTTAAGAACCGAATTTATGTCATTGCAATATTCCACCTTTCACATGTCTTTGGTTGCTTGTCTGACTCCTCTGAGAGAGAAATGAACACACAAAAAAGAGCCATTCTTATGAGATAAACTGAGCAATGACTACCAGATTATTCTTCCCTAAGTATCATAGACAAGTGCATGTTTAGAGTTAGAAGAGACCGTAGAAGTCAGCAAATTGAAATCTGTTCCTTTCTAGATGAGAATAATGAGGTGCACAGATGTTAAATGACTTACCCAAGGCCACACAGTATGGTAATGGCAGAATCGACAGATGAAAACACATTTTTTCTGACTCCACTATATTACGCTGCTTTCTTCAAAGATAGCCTCCCTTCAACTAAATCATATCAAGTTCTATGAAAGTGGAAATTATGGCTGCTGCCACCATTGACCACTGTGTCTCCTGCTTTAATTTTGCTTTTGCTTTGTTAGCTGTGATCTGTTGAAGAATTACCATTGGCCATTATTCTAAGGGTTCTATATATATAATTATTTGATCTTCAGATGAGGCTATTATTCATTTTTCATAGATGGAGAGGTATCATTTCCCTCTTCCTCCTCCTCTTTTTTTTTTTTTTCCTTTTTTTATAGAAGAGGTAACCAAGGCTAAGATAGTCCACAAATTGTATGCCACAAACTAGTAGCCATGAAATGAAAAGATGTTTGCTCCTTAGAAGGAAAGCTATGACAAACCTAGACAGCATACTAAAAAGCAGAGACATCACTTTGCTGACAAAGGTCTGTCTAGTCAAAGCTATGGTTTTTCCAATAGTCATGTATGGATGTGAGAGCTGGACCCTAAAGAAGGCTGAGTGCTGAAGAATTGATGCTTTCTATGATCCTGGAGAAGACTCTTGAGAATCCCTTAGACTACAAGGAGATCCAACCAGTCCATCCTAAAGGAAATCAGTCCTGAATACTCATTGGAAGGACTGATGCTGAAACTGAAACTCCAATACTTTGGCCACTTGATGCGAAGAGCTGACTCATTCGTAAAGACCCTGATCCTGGGAAAGATTGAAGGCAGGAGGATAAAGGGGCAATAGAGGATGAGATAGTTGGATAGCATCACTGATTCACTGGGCATGAATTTGAGCAAACTCCAGAGGAGATAGTGAAGGACGGGGAAGCTTGGTGTGCTGCAGTCGATGGGGTTGCAAAGAGTCAGACATGAGTTAGCAACTGAACAACAATAACAACAAACTGGTAAGGGATGGTCCTGGAATTCTGACCCAAGACACTTGGCTTCAGAAACTATACTGTTCATCATCATATCAATGAAGTTTCCCTTCCTCCAGCAGATGGAGAAAGTTCAGTTCAGTTCTGTTGCTCAGTTGTGTGCGACTCTTTCTTGTAGCTGGTCTTGTAGTAACTATTACTCCCTAGCACTATTAGTCAAAAACAGCAGAAAGGAAAATAGCAGCAGCTAGTACTTCATCCCTAAGCCCCCTGTGTGAAGCTCTGTTGAATACATTCCCTTTTACAGAAGATCCCTGGCCCATTCTTCTCTGTTACTAAAAGTTACCTTTGGATGCAAGATGTGTAATATATTAATTGTCCCACCACTGGCTCCCAAACTCACTGGCCTTTTCAACAGATAATAGTGTAGCTGATGATATTTAAATGTTATTTTTATGGAGTATTAAGCATTCTAAATTAGTGCTGGTAAAGTTAATAGAAGTATTTTTTTTAGTTTCTCTAATTTTAATTCTTGCAGAAAAATACCTTCCTTAAGTGTGTCTGTAACTCCTTTAAGTAAGTTTGGTTCAATTCAGTTCAGTTCAGTCTCTCAATCATGTCTGACTCTCTGCGACCCCGTGAATTGCAGCACACCAGACCTCCCTGTCCATCACCAACTCCCGGAGTTCATCCAAACTCACGTGCATCGAGTCGGTGATGCCATCCAGCCACCTCATCCTCCATCGTCCCCTTCTTCTCCTGCCCCCAATCCCTCCCAGCATCAGAGTCTTTTCCAATGAGTCAACTCTTTGCATGAGGTGGCCAAAGTACTGGAGTTAGTATGCTTAAATATGAGAAAGTTGTGTGGTCACTTATATCATTCAGAGTTTTATCAGGAGCAATATTTTACTGTTACTGACAATTGTTATATTCTATTGATATATAGTTGGGTTGGGATTAAAATGATTAAATTGAGATACCTGAGAAGTTAGGTCTCCTGCTGGCAAAACTACTCAGAATAGTGGTATGAGAGTGGATTCCAGAATGGAAGAAAGAAGTTATTTTTTAGAGGTGATTTTTAGAGTGTTCTTTACATTATATTTTTAAATAGATGAGATGTGATAATGTTATCCCTGATAAAATTATCAGTCTTTGTGGCTTTTTTATGGTATTTTATTTAATTTTTTAAATAAAAAATTTCATTTAATTTTTTCCGGTACTCTCTATGCAGAATTTCTGTTTCCCTCTTGGTGAGTTCTTTCTTTTTTCTCACCTTCAGTTGGTCAGGGAATCATAATAAAATCTCCCAGAAATTTTAATTTCCCATCATTTATATGTTAAATAATTCAGTTACTCAATTATTTGAGACTTATATGGTGCTATTTATTGATAAAGTACTCAACAATCATATCACTAAAATAAAATTATTCTCACTAATTTCATTACTTTTGAATATCAGTCAAATAAGAGGAGTGGCTTAGTGACTAAATAAGAACAACAACAGAGAGGAGTGGCGTTTATAATATATTAAAATTTAAATTGTTTATATTCATCAGAATTAAACAGAAAAGGCTACATGATTCAAGTTGTATAATATTCAATATAAGTTTGCTGAGCAAGTTAATCACAAGTATAGTTATTGATTTATTAGCATGCATGCAATATTGATATATGTAACTATCATTCTCTACTTTTTCATGATAGAGGGAAACCACCAAGAAAGAAATAAGGAAGAAGACTTACTGAGCATCTGTCTAGTATGTATTTCCAGACTTGACAACAGTTTAAAGAAAATAGATTTGCAAACTCACTACTTTTAAAATAAAAAAAAGAGAGAGCCCTCAAGAACGGACAAACCCTCCCCGCCCCCCCCAACATGTCCTGGATTCATACCTCAGCATAGATTTGAGCTGACGTCTTGCAGTTACTTAAGGCAGTCCCCAACCTTTTTTTGACACCAGGGACCAGTATCATGGAAAACAATTTTTCCATGGGTTGCAGGTAGGAGAGATGGTTTTGGTATGATTCAAGTGCATCACATTTATTGTGTATTTTATTTCTATTATTATTACATCAACTCCACCTCAGATCATCAGGCTTTAGATTCTGGACGTTGGGGACCACAGACCTATGGAAAGCAAATGTACTGCTAGGAAGAGGATTTTTACTTATTCAACAGTAACAACAACACAACCCATAAAACATTTGCTCTGTTCTGTTTAATTATTATTATATTTAACACACAGATGCATATGACTTTCTACGTAAAAATGTTACTATAGACATGGCCCACCAGTGAATTGGCTTTATACATTTGCATGGGTGACTTTCTGTATACTACTGACTTGCTCAGCCATGTTTTGTATGAAAAGAATCACAGAACTACTTGCAAAATATTTTTGCAATTCTTCATTTTTCTCTGTCCCAAATTTTTTTCAACAAAAAAGTAATTTGTGATGTTCTGCTTTCACCTTAATCAAAGCTTTCAGTGGAAGAAGCACAAGAAAGTAATGCTTTCAAAATACATTCCATTTATTTTCAAGAAAGCCAAATGCTTCTGTAGCCTTAGTTTTCCTCTGTCTTCTTAACAATACTCAAATGAGAGGGTAGTCACTTCTTAGTGTTTTATGATTGGGAGAATAGGGTAACAAGAATATAAGTGATCAGCAGCAGACACTGCCCAGAATGCATGGTTCCAGCTTTGTCTCCATCAAGCAACCTTTGTCATTCCCCAGGAAGGACCTGAGTGGTGATGTACCTGATATTGTCATTGTTACTATGGACCAGAGAAGGATACATGAGCCCCCTGTTTATCTTAAACTGAACTTTCATCATAAATAAAGCATGTGGGTTCTTTTAGACTTAGCCAGCCAGGGATTAATGTTAGAAAGTGTTTCTTGCTTTCCCAATACTTCTGTTAGAATTAACAAGAGTACTACGAGAAGATGGGTAAGGGCTGCATGGGTAAGGAGTTTCCCTTGTGGCTCAGCGGTAAAGAATCTGCCTGCGGTACAGGAAACACAGGTTCAAGCCCTGAGTCGGGAAGATCCCCTGGAAGAGGACATGGCAACCCACTCCAGTATTCTTGCCTGGAGAATCCCATGGGCAGAGGAGCCTGGTGGGCTGCACTGAAGCGATTTATCACACATGTATCCACAGTTTGGAGAAGTGGGGCATCTTAGTTAAAATATTTGTTTATTCCAGATGCTATGGAAACATCCTCTTGTATGTTTCTTGACTCTTTCCTTTTTCATCTTTCAAATGGTAGAGGAAATAAAACTCTCCAACTTGTGTCTATCCCATAGGCTTTTAGTGGGAAGTATATAACCTGCAGTAATATTTCTTAAAAGTTGTATCAGTTTTACCAACCTGAATTCTTTCGTGTTTCCCTTTATCCTACATGTGTAACTACTCTGTTATCAGTCCCCAGAATGAAAGATAATATCAAGTTGCTCTGTGAGGTGAGACATTGTTTTCCTCAGAAAAAAATAATTTGGGTTAGAGCTGTAGAGAATAAATGTTGTGCTTTTAACACGGAAAAAAAAGATCATGGGATATGATTTCATGTGCAAAGACCATTTTTTTCCAGCAATATATCATGCCCCTTTTCTTCTGTGTGTGCAAAAGGACCTTCCTTCGTTATATGTTAGAAGGTGCATAACTCCAAAAGAGATGGAGTTAGATGAAAAAGAGCTATTCTGAACTCCACTGATTAAAATAAATGTGCTCATAAAAAAGGCAGGAGAGTAAATTACTACATCCCCAGAACAGCAGTAACTTATACACCAACAAGTTATTTTCGAGTTTGCCAGAGGAAATAATCTGCTATCAACAAGGGGTAATTGCCTGAGCAAACTCATCTTTACATCTCACACACGCTGTCACCGCGTATAAAAAAGCAGGAAGGCGCTACATATCAATTCAGAAAAGATTTCTGAAATATTTTTCTAAAGATTTCTTCCTTCTCCTAGGCAACTGAAAAGAGAGACTATGAATACAGTTCAGAACACATCTAATCTCTGCTCCTGCCTTATCAACTGAACAGCATCGAGGGAACACGGCAGATACCATAGACCTCAGAGCCTAGGGGCAAGATGAGAAAGGATCCATTCACATTGGAATAGAAATTCCAATCGGAGATTTACCTAAGACTACCACAAGTGAAACAGGTAGCTGAGAAACCTCCAGGAATAAATGTTGCTATCATGAGGAAGAAATATCAATGTGATGTAATGTTCAGATTTACACAGAATAGCAAAAGCAGAAAAACAGAGGCAAGAGAGAGGAAGGGGACGATGCTTAAGTAGGAAAAAAAGAGAAAAGTCTCCATTTGAGAATAGTATTTGGGTTTGCAAAGGACAGAGGAAGATTTTGATGTGCATTTAATGTGGTTGACATTCTTCAATCCTGCCTTTGGTACATTCTATTGAACTTGGTATTTAAACTCGTAATATGTGAGCTATTTTAACATCTGTGCATGTGGGTTAAAATTGCTAAGTGTGTTAGTTGCTCAGTCATGACCGACTCTTTGTGACCCCATGGACTGTAGCCCACGCGGCTCTTCTATCTGTGGAATTCTCCAGGTCTCCAGCATTGCGGGCAGATTCTTTACCATCTAAGTCACCAGGGAAGGATAATGGGATGTGTGACCTTGTGTGAGTTGGTAAGAAACCAAAGACAATTGGCCCCAAGCATTTTTTCCCCCAAATTCTCATTTTGTTGATAAGACACTGAGAATGGGCTAAAGGTCTCTTACCTAGGGTGATTTCTACTCACTTGAGAAAAACTATTTGAATGTGGGACTTGAAAATATGCATACATTGGCATGTATACCATGACTAGATTTTGGCTGACTAAAATCCACTTCACATGACCTACTATTATAAAGATTTACGTTGCATTTTAAAGAAAACATCAGTGTTCTTTTTAAATTACCAGATGTATATTGGAGAAAACAAAGTGTTACCATGTTTAGTATTCCTATAAAGTCTACATGTTATTTTTGGTAAATATAAGGCTGTATCAATTTTTTTCCTCACAAGGGAGAACTTCCAGTCTGTATACACTTCTCTGTAATGTTTCATGAGATTGTTTTCCAGGATAGGTGATAAGACCATAAGTAAATGACATTTAAAGAATCAGTGTCGAAAGACATTTTACTTTTTTGATATTTGTTTAAAAATACCTGGCATTTTTTCTTTTTAAATAAATTAAGAAACAGAGAAATTGACATTTTGGCCACACAGTCCTTGCAATCTTCTCTTGCCTTCTTGAACGTCACTATCTTATTTTCTCATCCTTTGACAATTTCTCTTCCATTTCAGGCATGGTTTTCTCTTCTTTGCCCCACCCTGAATGTTGACATGGCCCCCGAAAGGGTGAAAGTGAAAAGTGTTAGTTGCTCAGTAGTGTCCGACTCTGCAACCCCATGGGTTGTAGTCCACCAGGCTCCTCTGTCCATATGATTCTCCGGGCAATAATACTGAAGTAGATTGCCATTTCCTTCTCCAAGGGATCTTCCTGACCCATGGATCAAACGCGGGTCTCCCACACTGCAGGCAGATTCTTTACTGTCTGAGCCACAGACATGTCCCATGGCCTCCCTCTAAAACCTTGGCTCTACTTTCCCTCCGTTAGTGATTTTATCTTCTCCCACAGCTTCAGTGATCCTTTCTTCAGTGATCCTGGTCTTTTATCAGTTCAGTTCAGTTCAGTGGCTCAGTTGTGCCCGACTCTTTGCAACCCCGTGGACTGCAGCACACTAGGCTTCCCTGTCAATCACCAACTACCGGAGCTTGCTGCAACTCATGTCCATTCGGGCGATGATGCCATCCAACCATCTCATCCTCTGTCATCCCCTTCTCCTCCTGCCCTCAATCCCTCCCAGCATCAGGGTCTTTTCAAATGAGTCAGTTCTTTGCATCAGGTGGCCGAAGTATTGAAGTTTCAGCTTTAGCATCAGTCCTTCCAGTGAATATTCAGGACTGATTTCCTTTAGGATTGACAGGTTTGATCACTTTGCAGTCTAAGGAACTCTCAAGACTCTTCTCCAACACCACAGTTCAAAAGCGTCAATTCTTCAGCACTCAGCTTTCTTTGTAGTTCAACTCTCATATCCATACACGACTACTGGAAAAACTATAGCTTTGACTAGACGGACCTTTGTTGGCAAAGTAATGTCTCTGCTTTTTAATATGCTGCCTAGGTTGGTCATAACTTTTCTTCCAAGGGGCAAGCATCTTTTAATTTCATGGCTGCAGTCACCATCTGTAGTGATTTTGGAGCCCCTAAAATAAAGTCTCTCACTATTTCCATTGTTTCCCCATCTAATTGCCATGAAGTGATGGGACCAGATGCTATGATCTTAGTTTTCTGAATGTTGAGTTTTAAGCCAGCTTTTTCACTCTTCTCTTTCACTTTCATCAAGAGGCTGTTTAGATCTTCTTTGCTTTCTATCATAAGGGTGGTGTCATCTGTGTATCTGAGGTTACTGATATTTCTCCCAGCAATCTTTATTCCAGCTTGTACTTTATCCAGCCTGGCATTTCACATGATGTACTCTGCATATAAGTAAAAAAGCAGGGTGACAGTATATAGCCTTGACATACTCGTTTCCCAATTTGGAACCAGTCTGTTTTTCCATGTCCATTTCTAACTGTTACTTCCTGACCTGCATACAGATTTCTCAGGAGGCAGGTCAAGTGGTCTAGTATTCCCATCTCTTGAAGAATTTTCCACAGTTTGTTGTGATCCTCACAGTCAAAGGCTTTGGTAATCAATAAACAGAAGTAGATGTTTTTTTCTGGAACTCTCTTGCTTTTTTGATGATCCAGCGGATGTTGGCAATTTGATCTCTGGTTCCTCTGCCTTTTCTAAATTCAGCTTGAACATCTGGAAGTTCATGGTTCATGTACTTTTGAAGCCTGGCTTGGAGAATTTTGAGCATTACTTTGCTAGCATGTGAGATGAGTATAATTGTGGGGTAGTTTGAACATTCTTTGACATTTTCTTTTTGGGGATTGGAATGAAAACTGACCTTTTCCAGTCCTGTGTCCACTGCTGAGTTTTCTAAATTTGCTGGCATATTGAGTGCAACACTTTCACAGCATCATCTTTTAGGATTTGAAAGAGCTCCATTGGAATTCCATCACCTCCACTAGCTTTGTTTGTAGTGATGCTTCCTAAGGCCCACTTGACTTCACATTCCAGGATGTCTGGCTCCAGGTGAGTGATCACACCATTGTGGTTATCTGGGTCGTGAAGGCCTTTTATTGTCAGTAGGAAAAGCCATCTTGTGCCCCATACTCATAACTCTTGTTGCTTGTGAATTTTTCTCTTGAATATCATTCATGAAACAAAAACCAGCGTCTTATTTCCTCGATGACGCCCATATCCCACTGAAACAAGGTTACCCATGGGTTCTTCCTGCATGTTTTTATCTGCTCTTGAAATTTTGTGCTTTATTCAAACTTTGCCTAAAATTCCACTATATTTCTACTTATTGAAATACTTCTCATTAAGGTCCAACTCAATATTCACCTTGAGACTCTTTTTGCAACTTAGTTATTGTGGGGCTTTGGAAAAATACTTAAACTATTTGAACATTTGTCTCTTTACCTGTAAAATGGAAATAATAATTTCTGTGCTTAACAAGTGAAAGTGAACTACCGTATAAACATGGTGCTATGGTCTAAATGTTTGTATGCCCTCCTCAAACTCACACATTGAAAACCTAGGCTCCAAAATGATGGTAAGGCCTTTGGCAGAGCCCTCATAAATGGGACTGTTGTTGAATCACTAAGTCATGCCCAACTCTCTTGCGACCCCATGAACTGTAGCCTGCCAGGCTCTTCTCTCTATGGAATTCTCCAGGCAAGAATACTAAAGTGGGTTGCAATTTCCTTCTTCAGGGGATCTTCCTGACCCTGGGATAGAACTCACATCTCTTGCATTGGCAGGTGGGTTCTTTACCTCTGAGCCCCATAAATGATATTAGTGCTCCTTTAAGAGAGGCTCCAGAGAGCTAGCCATGTGAGGGCACAATGAGAAGCCTGTGTTGACTAAGTATTAGTCACAACTTGAAAGTCGACAGTTATTTTATTTGGTGGGAATGTTTAGGACTCTAAGACCAGGAGACTATCTCAGTAGCTCTGAGAAAACTGCTCCAAGGAGGTGGGAGGGGGAGTCCGGCTACATACAAGTTTGCAACAAAGGGAGCAGGCAGTCTGAACATCAAAGATCAGTTATCAAGTTAAGGAATTTAGCCCTGTAATGTAGGGAAGATGCAAGCCTCTGGGCTCAGTGGATGCATTCCTTTCATATGCACCTCACAATCTGGGGCCAATCCTGTTTCAGTTCTCCTTAAGGAGCGGCAGGTGACTGCTTCTTGCATTTCCCTGAGCTCCTCAGCAACCACTGTGGGGGATGGTGGCATCTTCTGGATTGCAATTGTGGGGGCCCTCATTCACATTTGGAGCCCAGAAATCTATGATGGCTTATGTTTATTGATATGGCAGGAGGTATTTTCATTTCACGCCTGCAAATAAGAGGAGAGCCAACATCCGACATCCTCATCGCAGACTTCTAACTCCAGAACTGTGAGGAATAAATCTGTTGTATACAGGCCTTCCTTCCAGTCCCTGGGATTTGGGTTAGAGCAGCCCAAATGAGCTAAGACACATAGGATATAATTGTTATTGTGACTGAGATGATCCAAATATAATACCTTGACCAACAAGTATAAGTAAAAGCAAACTTTGGTGGGCCTTAGGGAAATTCCTGTTTCAGTGGAAATTAACCCAGGTGAGATATGTTTATATGGGCCATTGAGTGCATGAGGTATATTCCTTAGTAAGCATTAGATATTACTACTATAATAGTTATTTGTGGGTTGGTAATATTTTCTTCACTAGATCATGTGTTCCTTAAGAGAATGATATCAAGAATGATTTGTACATTGTTCAGTTCAGTTCAGTCACTCAGTCATGTCCGACTCTTTGTGACCCCATGAATCACAGCACGCCAGGCCTCCCTGTCCATCACCAACTCCCAGAGTTCACTCAGACTCACGTCTATCGAGTCAGTGATGCCATCCAGCCATCTCATCCTCTGTCGTCCCCTTCTCCTCCTGCCCCCAATCCCTCCCAGCATCAGAGTCTTTTCCAATGAGTCAACTCTTCGCATGAGGTGGCCAAAGTACTGGAGTTTCAGCTTTAGCATCATTTCTTCCAAAGAAATCCCAGGGCTGATCTCCTTCAGAATGGACTGGTTGGATCTCCTTGCAGTCCAAGGGACTCTCAAGAGTCTTCTCCAACACCACAGTTCAAAAGCATCAATTCTTCAGCGCTCAGCCTTCTTCACAGTCCAACTCTCACATCCATACATGACCACTGGAAAAACCATAGCCTTGACTAGACAAACCTTTGTTGGCAAAGTAGTGTCTTTGCTTTTGAATATGCTATCTAGGTTGTACATTGTTGGACCTCCCCAAAGTCTAGTGCAGTGTCTAGAACAGTGACTTTTCCATAGTTGGTGCTTAGTAAGCATTTGTTGAATCAAAACTAAGTTGTGCCCTTCAAATCATTAGCTAAAATGTTAGCATTTTCATATAATGACTTCATACAGAATATAGTAAGAAAAATTTTGTACACCTTCCTTGAGCTTCCCCTTAACTACAATTTAGACTATATAGTTTCAGAATTTTTTTCAGTGAGTTCCAAGTTTGGCAATTCAATCATGGATAGGTCATCTAGAACAAGGTCTTTATGAAAACTATTTATAGGCTTCCCTGGTGGCTCAGTTGGTAAAGCATCTGCCTGCAATGCCAGAGACCTGGGTTTGATCCCTGAGTTGGGAAGATCCCCTGGAGAATGAAATGGCAACCCACTCCAGTACTGTTGCCTGGAGAATCCCATGGACAGAGGAGCCTGGACACGACTGAGAGACTTCACTTCACTTATAAAAAAAAATGGTGTTTTAGCATGTTAAAGTAGAAGGATTCATTGCTTTGAAAAGCTTCTGTCTTTATTTTTACCCCTCCAGTGAATAGGGAAAGTGGGAAGGTTTCTATTTGAAATACCCAGGATACTAGATGAATGCTCCAATTATAAAATTTTGAGGAATATAATTTTGGTGTGAGATCTCAGATTTTGACAGTTCATTGTGTGTTCTCCCATAGAACTTAGATTTCATTTATGAATGCCTCAATATCTCAGTTTTTTGTCTCCTAAGCTGCTTTTGTCATTAAATGAAGGGCAGTTCAATCTACTCAAAATCATTTCAAAATACTAGGACCCTTTTAAGATAGCCTGATAAATAGAACAAATGCTCTTATGACAGAAGTGCAGGAAGAAAAGACAATCTGATATTTCTGGAAGTCAGGTGCCTGCCCTTGTTCTGGCCTTAGATCTGTAACTTTCATGATTTTTTCTTTTTCTGTGTGTGTGTGTGTTCATGTTTCTCTAGGTCCCTAACCACTAAGAAATTTTTGATGCAAATTGTTTTATTTCTTCCTACTCATTCCAAAGAAAAAGATCCTTGGAATCATCCTAAGAGTTAAACCAATGAGGATCTTAGTCCTCATTAAATGATATAAAGTCAACAAAATGTAGAAGAGAGAATTAAAAACAGAGGTGTCTTTGAAGGCCCAGGGCTGCTGCCATACTTAGCATGTTATAAATGTTCTGAAAATAGAGCAAGCAATGAAATCAGGTAGGTTTAGAGAGGATATTTAGCTCCTTAGTGTTCTGACAGACCAAACTGATGAGAACAAGCTCTACCATAGTGTGCCTGACAAGTGGCAGATGAGATTGCCTGGGGGCAAGTGTGAGGGTGAAAGGAATCACAAATATCTTCCCACATAGAGCTGAGCCTCTGGACTTTTGGAAATGTCCATTTATGGAAAATGAAATTTCTGTGATGGGTTATTTCCTGAATGCTTCAACTCAACATTGGCTTAACATGACCTTGGAAATAAAATGTGGACTAGTCTAAAAAATAAAATTAGAAACAAAATAGAAAATAATACTTTGGTCTTTTGTAAAACAACATGTTGTTTTTATACTAATACAACTGTCTCAACTCTACTTAGGCATTTATTTTTGTATTTGACAAATGCTTTATTTACTGCTTATTGGTGAAAGGACTTTCTACTAAGTAAAAGTATATTTTATTGTGTTATATTACACAGCTATATAAGTATGCTCATGTACTATTAAATAAATTATGTATTGTATTTAATTATATTATATATTAATTGTATTATAATTATGTTATTTATTATGTACTATTATTTATATAAAATATAGCACTACAGAGGTTAAGTGCTGCTTTAATCCTCATTTTAGAAATGAGGGGAAAAAAAAAAAAGAAATGAGGGAAAAGAAGCAGAAAGGGGTTGAATAAAACATGAGATGAAATATCCAGAAAAATCATAACTGTGGTGGTAGAGGAGTTTTCAAATGTTTATAGATTGAAATATATGGTACTCCATGTTAAAAGGGAAAACTTAGAAAAAATATGGTAAAAGAATAATGACAGAATATGATGAAAATTAAGCGTAGTGGTTTCCAAACTATTCTTAGTAGGGTGCTAAGATTTTTTGGAGGCTCCTAGGGAGCTGGGAGTGGAGAAGGCAATGGCAACCCACTCCAGTACTCTTGCCCGGAAACTCCCATGGACGGAGGAGCTTAGGCTGCAGTCCATGGGGTCTCGAAGAGTCAGACACGACAGAGCAACTTTACTTTCACTTTTCCCTTTCATGCATTGAAGAAAGTGGCAGCCCACTCCAGCATTCTTGCCTGGAGAATCCCAGGGACAGAGGAGCCTAGTAGGCTGCCATCTATGGGGTCGCACAGAGTCGGACACGACTGAAGCAACTTAGCAGCAACTTAGCAGTAGCAGGGAGCTGGGAGAGCCTAGAGTGAGGGTCATTGTTGTTTGCCTACATTATATATTGGGATCTGCTCAGAGAGAATGTACTCTGCTGTTAAAAGGTTTGAATGCTGTTGGTATGGATCAGACTTCCCTGTGTGTATTTGATCATGCTCATTAACATTTTTCCAAAATGCTGCTATTTAGCAGGGGATGACACTTTGTGACATAGGACTAGAAAACTAAGTAATATGATGATGTATATTTATCAAAATCTCTCTCTCTCTCTTTTTTTTTTGGGTAACTATTATAAGCTACAACTGTACCCTGAGATATCTAGATACTCCAAGAAATAATGTATGCTAAGTATAGAAATAGGTGTAAGTGGAGCTTCCGTTTTTTAGATAAATGCATAGTCACGTTAGCTGACTGCTAAAGAGCACTACTGCAATGATAAAGCTGTCATTTATCATGTAATATTAATGTAAGTAATAGTAGTGGCTCACTATTCAGAAAACAGAGATAAAGCTGGGTGATAGCCAATAGCCAACAGGCAATCTTTCTCTCTATGTGAATATGCTCAAGATTTAAAGATGAGCTTAAATAGTCTATTTGTGGATCTATTCAGCTCCACATGTTTAAAAAATAAAGCAAAAACCAAGGATAAATGACAGAAACCTAGTGGAAAAAAAGAGAATGCCTTCCCCTCATGCTACCCATTTTCAAATGCTTTCTCAGCTTCAGAATACAAAAAAAAAAAATCATAATATGATAAGCAATCATAGTTCGCAGTGGCTCCATTTGATAATTAAGTCATTTAAAAATAAACATTTGAAAAGAAGCTGAAGTAGGGGCTTTTCTCTCATAGGCAATAAGGCAGACTCACCAATACAGACAAGCATTTAATTGAAAATACTTTTAATTACTGTGAATTATCTCTTTCTTTATGGGCATACCTCCAGGAAAGGCAGTTGAACCAAATTTTCATCTTATATTTTTGCTGAGGCAATCTATTCTTGACTTGTTCCACAGTTAAGGAAGGACCCCTAGACGTAGTAAAATGTTTTCCTAAATGTATTTTTACAATATGAACAAAATAACACCCCTCTCAAACCAAATGCCTGTATTTATTTGTGAAAAACTTGTGAAGTTATCATTTCACTGAATATCCAGTTGTTAAAATCTTATCTCACATAAAGAGTTGGATGAATTTATACTTTTCTATAATCTGTAGATTTCAAGTCATCTTTCATCTTAATCTTTGTGTTTTCTTAGAAAAAATAATTTCTCTCTTTGACTCAGAAAGGATGCTGGTAATTTACATATTAGATGTATTTTATTAAGATGTTTTTATATTTGAAAACTCTATCATCTTGGTATTACTTTGAGAAACACAGGTCAAGATTTATTGACTTTTTTCTCCTTATATGTGTTAATCAGTTTTAAAATGGTGGAGACATGTTTTCAGCTTTCTATACGCTGGGGAACAGTACTGACTGCTTAAAATCCTTAAAAAGTTTAACCTAAATCCAGATCTAGATCTCAAAAAATATAGCATGCGAATCTGTCTCATATTTGATATGGTTACAAGAAAAAAAAATTTAAAACTGATCAATTAATTCTGCACTGATTCCCTCAAGACTCTATCCCCTTGGGAGAATAATATGAGTGTAATTTTACTTATTTGAAATAGGTTGTGTTAATATTCCTGAAAATTGTCCCATTTCTTGGATTCATTTAAAATTTTTCTGTTGGCATAGCAACAGATTAAAGATTTACCACAGTTGCCACCACTTGCTTCATTCTTGAGAAAACAAAGTATATGTTCATTTTGCATTTAATTACATCCTTCCTGTCCTCATCTATCAGCCTATGCATGTGACACTAATTTCCTCTCTCATTCCTCTAAGACATTCAGTCCTATAGTATAAATTTATAATTCAAAATTATCATGCTAAAACAGCTCTTTGGGAAAAAAAATGTTTCACTGAGGTAGTTACTAGGTCATGTTTCTATTGTGAAATGTTTATATGTAAGTCATCAAGCATTTTTAGTATCTGACCTGGAAAAAATATCTCATCTTTTATTTGCAATGTGTGTATGTGTGCTGCGCTCAGTCATATCGGACTCTTTGTGACCCCATGGACTGCAGCCCACCAGGCTCCTGTGTCCATGGAATTTTCCGGGAAAGAATGCTGGAGTGTGTTGCCAGGCCCTTCTCCAGTGGATCTTCCAGACCCAGGGCTCAAACCTGCGTCTCTTGTGTCTCCTGAGTTGCAGGTGGATTCTTTATCACTGTGCCACCAGGGAAGCTCTTTTATTTACAATACCAGATTTGAAAGTTTCTATTCCCAGGTGGCTTAGTGGTAAGGAAGGCACCTGCCAATGCAGGAGACGCAGGTGCCGTGGGTTTGATCCCTCGGTCAGGAATATCCCCTGGAGTGGGAAATGGCAACCCACTCCAGTATTCTTGCCTGGGAAATCCCATGGACATGGGACCCTGGAGGGCTACAGCCCGTGGGGTTACAAAGTGCCAGACATGACTGAGTGACTTACACAGTGTCTTTCAGAAGACACAAGACTCCTGGATCAGAGCTGAGAAACTGTATGTCAGAAATAGTATTTCATAGAGCAATGGAAAGATGGCCTCAGGCATCTGCGCATAGAGTTGATTGTGTTATAGGAGAGGAACTTTGAACTTTCAAACACAAACCTCTGTGCTTGGCAGTAATCATGCCACACTGTGTTTTGGGTGGTGATTACTGTATTTATTACAAATCTTCCAAGGCAAGCTTCCAGAAAGAGACACTATTTCTACTTTCTAAGGCTATTACTATAAAAAAACCCGAAGAGAGGGTCTGAAATGAAGTGCAATCAATGACTTGCTCACTGAATATTCAGAATCTTGAGACCTAATGCAGAATTGTCTTCCAACATTTTCTATCTCCGAGGATTCCCAGAGACTGCCTCTGCTAGGGTCAGGTTTTCCCACTTAACATGTAAACTGGAGCTTTAGTTTCTTCTATTAGTTCTGCTGTTGGCATACGTTATAGATGCTACGATTTGCTCTTTTCATCCCAAATGGTTTTTGGAAGATAGCGGTAAATCAAATTTAGGTGGCAGCCATTATTCTACAGAAATCTGGTGACTCTCTAATTACTCAACTTCACAGAAAAAAAAAAAAAAAAATCTACTTAATAACAATAATTATATAAATGTTATATATTGTTTTCAAATTTTTTAATCCATCTGTAGACAAAATATGGAAAGCAAAAATAAATACAGAATAAAATGTAAATATCATAGACTTCAACAATATGAATAAATGTTCAGCCAATAGAAGTTGGTGGAAAACAGGTGGCAGCTATGGAAATGTAGATGTGCTAATTTCCTCATGTTATACAGGGTCCTGTAAATAGCTGTTACCTAAGAATAGAGAAAAGACTAAGTAGAGGATTGAGGTTTAATATTTCATGATAAAATGTAGCTACTAGAAAAATGTGTAAAACGTGACCAACAAAACCAAGAACTGGAAAGGAGAGTGGTGAGAGGTATATAATTGATTAAATTCTTTATTCTTCATATTGGGATGTTAGTAGAGACTAACATATTTATTTATTAACATATTTATTAACATAGAGTAATAAGGACATAGAATAATAAGTATTAAATTATGGTACTAATCACCATAAAATGAAGTAAGATAGAAATCACTAAAAGAAGCTGTCTCTCGTAATGGAATAGGAGACGGTTAGGGAATGGAACCTTTAACTTTTTATTTTTTACTCTTCTGTTACACTCTGAATTTTTGTTTTATCAAAAATATGTATGTTTTATAATTTAAAACTACTTTCTAAACTAAGAAATGAAGGGCTAAGGATTTACCTCTAACAAGTAAAAGACCCAATGGAAAAAGGTCACTAGAAGTTTAGGGCCTTCTCTGTAGAGACCTCTGGATTATGATTTGCTGTAATATACAATCCACAAGTTGTTGGCTCAGAACATGTTGTCAAGGCCTGAATGAGACATTACATTTATGGCTTTAGGCTAGAGAATGAGCGATTGAATCAAAACCAAAGCACATTGTACAAGCAGGTATGCCATTTCCTAGGCTCTTGTAAATGCTGCTCTGATTCAAAAGAAACTGACACTCTCCCCTGCTTTGAGGATGTGTAAGGCTAGAGGCACCCAATATTGGTATCGTGCAGAGTAGATATGGAGAAAGAAGATAAAATACTATTCTCAGTGGATCATATTTATTTTTAATTTCTGGAGTTTCATCTTCAGCCCCCACATGTGTTATCAAATGTGTTATCTACTCATCTTTCTTTAGTAGAGCACTTTTAGAAAAGTGTAATAAGCAGACAAGGATGGAATATGTCCTATTTATGTTTCAATTTCAGTCTATTCTCAATTCTTCTGCTACTTAAATACTCTTGGTGCTAAGTTACTTCAGTTGTGTCCAACTCTGTGCAACCCTATGGACTGTAGCCCGCCAGGCTCCTCTGTCCATAGGATTCTCCAGGAAAGAATACTGGAGTAGGTTACCACACCTTTCCAGGGGATCTTCCCTCCTCAGGGTTCAAACCGGAGTCTCTCACTTCTCCTGCATTGGCAGGCAGTACTTTAGGCTTACCTTCTCCACTACCAAATTGCAAATGATAACCTTAATTTTATAGGGCTGTTTTTAAAAGTTAAAAGAGACAGTAGACCCATGCCACTGCTTTCTTAGCCTGACTTTGGTCTTTATTACATAAGATTTAAAGGAGGAGACTCTGTATTGTTAAAACTGGAATATTGTGAGAACATTCATTCATTTTTCTAATTAAATTCTATTACAGGATTCCTATGCCCTTCACTTTGCACTGTGTTAAGAGCTGGGATACAATTTTGAGAGAAACAGATAAGATGCCCGCCCTCTAGTATCACATAATAAATTGCAAATTGACATAAGTGTGGTGAAGGAACTCAGTTCTATGACAGCGGGGAGAAAAGGGACAAGGTTTAAACTAAAAAAGTTTCTGAAGAAAGGGATAGTTAAACTGAATAAGAGAAACTAATAAGAATTGTATAGAAAAGTAAAGTTTTATGGGAGGTGGGACAGTATGAGAGAAGGTCACAGGCAGAGGAGCAAGCTGTGACAATGTCACAGGAGCGTCAGTTCAGTTCAGTCGCTCAGTCGTGTCCGACTGTTTGCAACCTCATGGACTGCAGCGCGCCAGGCCTTCCTGTCCATCACCAACTCCTGGAGCTTGCTCAAACTCATGTCCATCAAGTCGGTGATGCCATCCAACCATCTTATCCTCTGTTGCCCTCTTCTCCTCCTACCCTCAACCTTTCCCAGCATCAGAGTCTTTTCCAATGAGTCCATTTTTTCCATCAGGTGGCCACAGTATTGGAGCTTCAGCTTCAGCATCAGTCCTTCCAATGAATATTCAGGATTGATTTCCTTTAGGATTAACTGGTTGGATCTCCTTGCTGTCCAAGGGAGTCTCAAGAGTCTTCTTCAACATCACAGTTCAAAAGAATCAATTCTTTTGCACTCAGATTTCTTTATGGTCCAGCTCTCACATCCATACCTGACTACTGGAAAAACCAAAGCTTTGAGTAGACGGACCTGAGCTTAGGAGGGTTATATGACTGGCTTGGAGAGTGAGGGGAGGACAGTGTGGCTGGAGAGAAGAGTGTACTCTTTTTGGTTTCCAAGACACCTAAGAACTTTGCTCTGTAAATGTTTGATATAAATGTGGTGAAAATAATAATCTCTGGATTTTTTTTACCTGTACCAAATCATATAAATTCATCAACCCTCAAAACACTCTTGTGAAGTAGCTACATCCCTGTTTAACTAGCAAGGGAGCTGCTAGTTATGCAGTGAAGCTTAGATTAGAAGCAAACAGTTGCTAGGGTCCATACTCTTAGTCACTATACTGTAATTAACGCTTTTTAGGAATGAAGGCGTGAATGAATGAATGAAATCACTTTGATCTGAGATCCTGCAGATTGATGTGAGCATGTTTTCTTTGGACTGTTGTGCATTAGCTTGATAACTTCTTGAATTTGGTGAGTACTCTATTAACAGCTAAAATAAGGACTGCTACTGAGCAATGGCAACCCACTCTGGTGTTCTTGCCTGGAGAATCCCAGGGACGGGGGAGCCTGGTGGGCTGCAGTCTATGGGTTCTTGCCTGGAGAATCCCAGTGGAAATGGCAACCCACTCCAGTGTTCTTGCCTGGAGAATCCCAGGGACGGGGGAGCCTGGTGGGCTGCCGTCTATGGGGTCGCACAGAGTCGGACACGACTGAAGCGACTTAGCAGCAGCAGCAACTGAGCACTTATATGCTGGGTAATATGCAAAGACTATGCGTGCATCATTTCAGTTATTTGTTTACTTGCCCGTAAACCAAGTTAGCCTGTGAACTGACTGAGGTGGGGCCCCTTTGGCTCATTCATTTTGGTACCAACAATGCTTGGCTTATTGTTTGTCTTCAGTAAATCTACTTTCCTCTTTCTGTCCTTTCACTCTGTATTTAAGTGCAATTTTAATTGCTTAAGTGCAGGGAGAAGGAGTAGGTGACCTTTTAAGAACTTCCAGGAGCTGTAATTCTGAATGTCCAATCAAAGTGCTGTTGACTCAAACTACTTTTAGTATGTAGCAGCAGGCCCAGTTAATTGAAAGATTGTCCTTAAATTCAAAAAAAGCTGATGCAGAAAGATGCTTATAATTTTCAGCCAAATGTACTTTCCCTAAAATGTGCTTTCACATGCCTAATGAAGTTGTTTACTCTGATACTCTACCCACATTGAAAAGAAATGGAAATATATATTTTTAAAGAGGAGATACTGTTGCAAGACTTTTATGATTATTTATCTGGGTTCTAATCCACCTTAAATGATTCTCTCCTCAGGCATGCCTCAGGCCAAAACAATGTGAGGAGAGCTAGGGCTGACCACAACCCATAGCCCTCCATATCCTTCTATTTATAAAACTAACATCATAAAGAGATGTTACAAAATATTGAGGTTAAAAATTAGTTCCAATAAAATAAATTCTAAACATATAATGGGGCATTACAAAAAGAGGTTGCTATGAGTCAAATAACCTACAGTTAAATACATACGTATTATATATACTTGTAAAGCTATTAATCCAATTTAACAACATCCAGGAAATTTATGTTAAGAAATTGCCAACTAGCACTAAGTAAAATTTACAGAGATGGATAAAAAGCATAATTATGAAGTAGACTTGGGATATTCCAGTTGGTAAATGAGGCTGTGAAATTGCCTTTTGTTAAAAAGGAGTATTAATGACTATGTTAGTACTTGACTAATATTTTATGATACTTAATCTGCTATTATGTGAAATGTTTCATACATCATCCTATCTGATAGCTTAGAAATAGTTTTAATGCCATTATTTTATACATTGCTAGTGAATTAAAATCTGTTGATACTGAATATCAGTTAGACTGATTTAAAAATGCAATATGTTTGGTTAATGATAATCGAGAAATTATTGAAGCTTGTACAATTTTTTTTTAATCAGTGCACTCTGTGCAAGCTTTGGTGAATTTTTAATATCTGATCAGATGGAAAAATTTGTGACCTAGCAGTCACCAACACACACTTACATGCCAAAATGCAATTTGATAAAAACATGACGGAGAAGGCAAGAGAAACTTGATGTCTACCAGTATTTGCTTTCAGAGAAGCTAAATTTTGAGTGTAAAAGAAGCACACACAATATTACTTGCAAAGAGAAACACTGTAAAATAAATTTGCTTAAAATTAGACAAGAAGGTTATGTTACATTATTCCTTCTATGGTTCTCCACAAGGTAGTCTGTCTCCCTTTGCTTCCTCTGTGTGGGTTTATTCCACGATTTAGCTCGTAGACCTCTTTGGTCTCTTGTTATTTCAGCTGCTGTGAATTTAGGGATTACATCTATGCTCACATCTTTAACTTTCATCTTTATGTAAATAATACTTAGATCCCACATCTTCAGTCTTGGGCTTTAGAACTTCAATATCCTACCTCTTGACTCTAATGGAACATTTCAGCTTTACTCTTGGTTATCCCTTCAGCTTACTCAGTGCCTAAAATTGCATGCATCTTTCTCCCTGGCTCCTCTTCTAGGCATCCCGGTTTGTCAACAACTCCCAAGCTGTCATTCCAGCCCAGTCCTGGAGTGCTTATTTCTGTCAGAATGGCCCACTCTCTCCCATGTCCATGTCCTAGAATCTCAGGGTATCTGCTTTGTCCAAGCAGTGATTGATTCCCTGGTGGCTCAGCTGGTAAAGAATCCACCTACAATGTGGGGGAGACCTGGGTTTGATCCCTGGGTTAGGAAGATACCCTGAAGAAGGAAAAGGCTACCCACTCCAGTATCCTGTTCTGGAGAATCCCACGGACTGTACAGTCTATGTGGTCCCAAGGAGTCGGACATGACTGAGCAACTTATAAGGACCCGATACTGTGGTAGATGCTAGAGATAAACAATTGAATAAAACCTATACTTTTCTCTCGAGGATATCTCAAAAGACCTACATGTTTGTTTTTTCCCCGATGTCATTAACCCTGTTAGACTCTAGTGTGGATACTAGGTGAGCATGTCCAAAGGACTTCAAAGGTTTGGGGCTTGGAATTGCTTGAAGAATTCCATAAGAAGAGATCCCAGGAGAGTCTAGATTCATTCAAGTCTGGAAGGCTAAGATTCCAATAGAGGAAAAATAGATGGAAGATTTTACAGACAGAGAGAGATTTACATAACAAGAATTATATTTTCTCTGTAATTCCTCTTGTATATTTTCTGTCCTCCCTATATACTGTGAAGTTATATGCTCATGGCTGGTCTCAGCAATTAAAGTCTTTGTTTTAGGCTTAGTCTTCCTCATTCCAACCCATGCAACATGACAGATAAATTTTGCAAAAATCTGTTTATATTCTATAATGTCTTATTAGAATAAGATTCAGAAACCTTAACCTGAAAATCAGTGTCTTTACAGTCTGATACCATGCTGTGCTGGGCTCAGTCATGTCTGACTGTTTATGACCCCATGGACTGTGTAGCCTGCCAGCCTACTCTGTCCATGGAATTTTTCAGGCGAGAATCCTGGAGTGGGCAGCTAGTTCCTACTTCAGGGGATCTTTCTGAACAAGGGATCTAACCTGCATCTCTTGCATCTCTTGCCTTAGCAGGCAGATTCTTCTACCTCTGTGCCACCTGGGAAGCCCTTCTCTGACACTAAACATCTGTTATAATTTTTCCCCCTACTATTAGGATGCAGTGAACAACAAGTTAAATAAATAAAATAAGAACTCCAAGAAAATTTATATTTTCTCCAAAATGGACCTACTTATTATTTTCTAATGATGCATTGGGGATAGTGTAGCATGTACTTCTGAGTAAAGAGAGACTTGAGTTCAAATCCTGACTGTGGGCACCAAACTAGTTTGTTACCTCTCACTGAATTAGGGTTCTAATTTGCAGAAGGAGATGATACTCTTCATAAATACATGTTGTGTGTGACTCTGAACCAGCAATTGTT
Organism: Tragelaphus eurycerus; assembly: GCA_935064755.1. Taxonomy (NCBI): domain Eukaryota; kingdom Metazoa; phylum Chordata; class Mammalia; order Artiodactyla; family Bovidae; genus Tragelaphus; species Tragelaphus eurycerus. The sequence goes on from CAKXYN010000014.1 coordinate 2,080,998, forward strand.
TCAGGCACTAGGGCTGGTCTGGTGGAACAAGTTTCAGCCTTCCGGTGGCTATCATTAAAGAAGAAAGCTATGTTTTGATAATGAAAGTGTCATGAAGAAAATGAATCAGACTGATATGAGAGAGAAAGAGAGAGCAAGAGGAAGGATGGCAGTGGTGGGAAGCTGCTTTAGGTACAGCGGTCTCATAGTGGCACTAATCTCAGAGTTTTGTGAAGATTACAGGCACTAACAGTGCCAGGCACATAGTAAGCTCCCAGGGAATCTTAGCTATTATATTATCTTTGTTTTTAACTCCTCAGTATCTAGATGCATACTATTCTCCCCGTCTGGAATGTACATCTTCCGGTCTGTTCATATCTTGCAACTTCTTCAAGGCACGTTTGAAGCTCTGCCTCCTTCTCAGCTTTGTCTCCTTCATACGTTTGCATTATGCATGCCCACATCCCAGGAATCAACAATGCTCTGATTTAAAAGTATTTGAAAATATTTGGCATTCAATCAAGTGCAGCTTTGTGACCTCTCTTGACACATTAATTTGAATTTTTGTATTGTGATTTAACTTCCCATGATGAATATTTGTTCTTCCCAAGTAGTACATAAGCCCTCCAAGGACAAGGCAAGACCTATGCTTGGGACTTTAAGAAAAGGGAAGATTATGTATGTTAAAGAGATTTTGTAGATATTTGCTGATACATTAACAAAATACTTTATAACCTTGACTACCAGTTTCAATATAGAAGGAATTATTCTGCATATGGAGTTGTGTGACCTGGAGACCTAAAGACTGGTATGGGCAGTTTAGGTCAATATTTAGATTGCCCTTCAAAGTTCAAAGATATCAGTTCACAAGAAGTCTAGATTGATGATTTGTTCTCCTTGTGAAAATGTTGCCTGTTTTGCAGCACTTCAATCAAACAATACTGCATAAGCTTATTAAAATATTGCATTATAACACAAAGATGATACCATATATTATGTGTTTAGGAAGATTAATATTTACAATCCTAATTTAAAATACAGTTTATTTAAAGAACATATATACAAATTAAAGAGATTGGGAGTTTAAGACTGTACATTATTGCTTTGCTGCATGTAATAGAAGCTGGAAAAAAATGGCAGCCACAGCATTCATCTAGATGAAGCGATGGTGCGTGGTTCATTTCCCAAATTGGGTAATTGCAGCCATGAAGAAACACTGAAGTTTCCTAATGTCAAGGAGTCAATAACATCATCTTTGTATACAAAGCAAAGCCCACAAAGGCTAAAGTTTCTTTGTGTTTTTCTGTGTAACAGTCTTCATGAAATGAAATCTAAACCACCAGAGCAAACAAACACTGCTTTTTCATATACACAGCCAGGGAAGGGCAAGCGTTGTTCAGTTATCATCTGTTTATTTTTTCAAGTATTTGTCCAGATTTTTTCTTTCTTCTTTCCTTAGTCTTTCTTAATAAGCAAACCAAAAGCTTAAAAAAAGTAAAAGCAGTAAAATTTTTATGGTAGAAAAGGAAACTAATGGAGAAAGCAGAGAGTCTGAAATGAAAGCCCAATATCCAGAAATAACCATTAATCTGTGACTGTATGTTTGCTCACATTAATTTCTATATGTATATGTATATTGTTTTATAAAAGCTGCATTGTATTCATAGTGTTTGTGGCCTGCTTTTCCATTAATAATGTACTGCAAACGTCTTCCATGTCACCAAGTACTCCTCAATACACTCATTTTTATGGCTACTTACATCTCTTATGCAGTCGTACCTGAATATATTTAGCTGTAACTTTGTTTTGTTTATTTCTTATACTTTCAATTTTGTTCTATACAACATAGTTTGAAGTTTAACATATTCTTAATTTTGCTTCTGATTCTTGACTATTTATTTAAATTGTGTGTGTTCATGAACACACACACACACATATACACACGCACACACATTAGGTGCAGCTCCTAAGTAAATACTAGCGTTCAGTTATAAAGTTATCAATCCACGATCCTTTATATGAAAACTTTGCTCCAACTGTGCTATCAAAATCTAGAATTTTTAACATTTAGAGAGTGCATGTGCCATGTATAATGCTCATAGCCAGTGAAAACTTGGGCCACATAAGGAAATCACACTTACAAATATTTCTGAAGTAAAATACATGAGTATTCACGCTAAGTGGATAAATAATCCCATGTAATTTGAATCAGATTTTGCCACCAGATGAGTTTTGGAATCACCTTATGAAAAGTTTTTGTTTTTTAGATTAGTTTGGGTTTTATGATTGCGAATAAAGGATTGTGAACCTGTTATTACTGATAAAATGCATTTTAAATACAGACTGATATTTAGAGTCAAATGATGAAACTATACTGCATTTCACATTTTACACTTTTCTATTTCAATAAGAGCTTTCCTGGTGGAGAAGGACCTGGCAACTCACTCCAGTATTCTTGCCTAGAGAATTCCTTGGACAGAGAAGCCTGGTGGGCTACAGTCCATGGGGTCGCAAAGAATCGGACACAATTGAGCAACTAACACACAATTTCAATAAAATATTAGCATTAACAATTTCTAGAAGGGTAAGTGACTTAATACCTCTTTTCTTTTTCTCTAAATTTGCTTTTAGGAAGGAGCACAAATCCTTCTTGGTCTAAATCTAATTGAAATTACAAGAGCTTCTGAGCTTCTTAAGCACACTCTTTTGGCGTACAGGGGCTGGGAGTGGCAATTAGCCCTAATCTAGTATAATTGAATTCTGTATAGTACATAAACTTTTCAGAGTAGGAATTGCGATATGTAAGCATACCATGCAAAATAAATATGACTAGCAGGTAGGAGAAATGAACACCCAGTTAGTTGAGTGTTATCCTAGCTGCCTGAGCTGTCCTGAACAGGAGTTAGAGGGAGAGTACCACCCATCAGTACTGTGGATGGAGCCGCGGTCGTTAACAGGAGGCTCACACCAGTGGTCACACAATATTGCGTCTACTGGGGGACCCTACAGGATCTGAAGACAGGGATCCTCTAGCTGCTGGGGTAATGATCCCAAAGAAATGCCTATAACTACAACGTGAGACACCCAAGGTGCAGCTCTTTTGAGCATCTGCAGTAGCAGCAATAACGTGCGACGAGCAGTAGGCTCTAAGATGCTACTTCATGGAGCATGTCCCCGGTCTAGCCTGCAGCAGCAGAATTAACTTTTTCAATCCCAACAGAAACAAATGGAAATCCTAATGCTCTTAGGGATAAAGAGAAGGAAGATCAAATGGGCAAACAAGGCATTTTATTTTTTTCTTTTATATATATGGACTGAGAGGATTTGGTTACTCCTTTGCACTTAGAAGTATACAGTGGAAATTCCATGAATTTGGAAGCTGCTTCACTGTTTCCAAATAACCAGTTTGGAACATCAGTACCTCTGTCTAAAAGCTTCTAATGTCTCATGAAAAAATAAAGAATATTGCAGCCCAAATATCTTAAATCTCCTCAAGGAGTGAACTGTTGCCCCCAAGCCAAGAATTATGAATTGTGGTTAATAAACATAAAAATCTTAAACCAAATGTCAGTGAATAGATTGCATTTCTCAAAGGGAAAAGTAATGATACAAATGTCATTATATTATTAAAATATGTTAATATGTTATATTATTATATACTTTCATCCATGCGTGCTCAGTCATATCTGACTCTTTGCGACCCCATGGACTGCAGCCCACCAGGCTCCTCTGTCCATGGGATTTCCCAGGCAAGAATACTGAGGTGGGTTGCTATTTCCTACTCCAGGGATCTTCCCAACCCAGGGATTGAACCTATGTCACTTGCGGCTCCTGCATGGTCAGGTAGATTCTTTACCACTGAGGCACCTGGGGAGCCCCATATGTTATAACTGTTAAAGTATAAACCTTTTTTCCTTGGCCAGGACTTTATGTCCATAACCGTGATCAGTTCTTAAAGCAGAAAGGACTGCAGCTTGACGACAGGTCAGGAGTCCTGTTGTCCGAGATATCCGGACAACAGATGTGAAATGAAAAAGAAAAGAAAATTCATTTCTTTTTGGCCTTTGTTCAGTCATGTACATTAAAGTCTGTAAGCTTTCCAGTGTGCACATGTAACTTTCCTAGGTAAAATTTAGATGACAAATCAATATGTTTAGCACCTTTCTTCATAGGAAGTGTATGGTCATTTCGCAGAGGAAAAAAAGGGAAAAATAAACTCAATCAATTAAAAAAATAGTAATATATGATTAGTATATAAGTACATAAGTTATAGCATGAATAATGCTGCTGCTGCTGCTGCTGTGTCGCTTCAGTCATGTCCGACTCTGTGCAACCCCATACGCGGCAGCCCACCAGGCTCCCCCGTCCCTGGGATTCTCCAGGCAAGAACACTGGAGTGGTTTGCAATTTCCTTCTCTAATGCATGAAAGTGAAAAGTGAAAGTGAAGGTGCTCAGTCGTGCCCGACTCTGAGAGACCCCATAGACTGCAGCCTACCAGGCTCCTCCGTCCATGGAATTTTCCAGGTGAGAGTACTGGAGTGGGTTGCCATTGCCTTCTCCGTGAGTAATGCTGATCCTAACTAATTATCTTTGAAATTCAGTCAGGGCAACTCTAGTTCATGATTTTCTTCAGGGACTGGGAATATGAAGAGAGTCTCAAGAGGAGTTCAGTTCAGTCACTCAGTCGTCACCGACTCTGTGATCCCATGGACTGCAGCATGCCAGGTCTCCCTGTCCATCACCAACTCCCGGAATTTACTCAAACTCATGTCCTTTGAGTTGGTGATGCCATCCAACCATCTCATCCTCTGTTGTCCCCTTCTCCTCCTGCTTTCAATCTTTCCCAGAATCAGGGGTTTTTCCAGTGAGTCAGCTCTTTACATCAGGTGGCCAAAGTATTGAAGTTTCAGCTTCAATACCAGTCCTTCCAATGGATATTCTGGACTGATTTCCTTTAGGATGGACTGGTTGGATCTCTTTGCAGTCCAAGGGACTCTCAAGAGTCTTTTCCAACACCATAGTTCAAAAGCATCAATTATTCAGCACTCAGCCTTCTTTATAGTCCAATTCTCACATCCATACATGACTACTGGAAAAACCATAGCCTTGACTAGATGGACCTTTGATGGTAAAGTATTGTCTCTGCTTTTTAGTATGCTGTCTAGGTTGGTCATAATTTTTCTTCCAAGGAGTAAGTGTCTTTTAATTTCATGGCTACGGTCACCATTTGTAGTGATTTTGGAGCCTAAAAAACTGTTTCTCCATCTATTTGCCATGAAGTGATGAGACCAGATGCCATGATCTTAGTTTTCTGAATGTTAAGCTTTAAGCCAGCTTTTTCACTCTCCTCTTTCACTTTCAAGAGGCTCTTTAGTTTTTCTTCATTTTCTGCCATAAAGGTGGTGTCATCTGCATATCTGAGGTTATTCATATAACTCCAGGAAATCTTGATTCCAGCTTGTGCTTCATCCAGCCTGACATTTCACATGATGTGTTCTGCATATAATTTAAACAAGTAGGGTGACAATATATAGCCTTGACAAATTCCTTTTCCTATTTGGAACCAGTGTGTTGCTCCATGTCCAGTTCTAACTGTTGCTTCCTGACCTGCATACAGATTTCTCAAGATGCAAGTCAGGTGGTCTGGTATTGTGATCCAGACAGTCACAGGCTTTGGCATAGTCAGTAAAGCAGAAATAGATGTTTTTCTGGAACTCTCTTGCTTTTTCGATGATCCAGGAGATGTTGGCAATTTGATCTCTGGTTCCTCTGCCTTTTCTAAAACCAGCTTGAACATCAAGGGAATGAGAACTGGACATTTTAGGGGTGTGGAGAGGACAGAGAAGTCAGGCCAGGCATAAGGAAAGGAAAATGTTGGTTAACTAAGGCCAGTCTCATTTGACATGAGCTGCACACAGTTCACAAGGCATCAATAATTTTATGCTTTCTACCAAAGCTGTAACTTTGTTGAACATGATTGGATTTGATTCCATCATTTTTGGAGACAAAGTATTTTGTCAAAAGACACACCAATGACTTCAAATAAGGTATTAAATTAACTGCGTATTGTTTATTGCAAGTGTATTCCTCTAGTATAAATCTGCCTAATTTTTGCAGCAGGATGAGATAGAGTTTATTGCCTTTATATACTATTTAGGGTTGAGAGTTACAATCTGTCACAGTATCGCTTTGAGTCTAGATTCTGGCTAATTAATTCTTTTTGTGGTGATAAATTTTACTTTATGCTTTACTTGTATTATATTTTATCTCATAAAATAGAAATTTAATGAATATAATGGTAAATGAATATAATAAATATATATGAACAAATTATGATTTAATTTCATTTTATGATTCAAATTTGAGTCACAGTTTTTCTGATAACATGTTAGCTCTTCTAATATTTATTTTTAATAAAAAATATGAGATTGCCAAGTTGATTATGATTAAGTCTTGGTGCAGTATTTAAGAACATATCAGAATGGCTTGGTTTAAATACCAGATCCACCACTTTGAGCTTGCTGCTGCTAAGTCGCTTCAGTCGTGTCCGACTCTGTGCGACCCCAGAGACAGTAGCCCACCAGGCTCCTCCGTCCCTGGGATTCTCCAGGCAAGAACAGTGGAGTGGGTTGCCATTTCCTTCTCCAATGCATGAAAGTGAAAAGTGAAAGTGAAGTCGTTCAGTCGTGTCGGACTCTTAGCAACCCCATGGACTGCAGCCTACCAGGCTCCTCCATCCATGGGATTTTCCAGGCAAGGGTACTGGGGTGGGGTGCCATTGCCTTCCCCGACTTTGAGCTTAGGCAAGTTATTTAACTTTCCAAGGCTTCAATTTTCTTATTTACACAAGTAACAATAGTACACTACATAGGCTCACTATGAGGATTAAATAAGATATATATCGGCCTGCAATGCAGGAGTCTGCCTGCAATGCAGGAGACCCAGCTTTGCTTCCTGGGCCTGGAAGATCCCCTGGAGAAGGAAATGGTAACCCACTCCAGTATTCTTGCCTGGAAAAATCCCATGGGCAGAGGAGCCTGGCGGGCTTTAGTCCACGGGGTGGCAAGAATTAGGCACAACTTGGCTAAACCACCACAGAGCACAGCCTGCTGATAATGTATTTCTAATAAGTACTGATTATTTCTATTATTATTATGAAGGTGTTGATAATGATAACTTTATTTTAACTCCTAGAGAATCTAGTGACTGTATAAACTATTGGACTTCTCTGAGTCACATTTTTTCCAGTTGTATGGTTTTACTAGTATGTCTCTTAGTTTCCTTAGCTGTAAAGTTCTATGAATACATTCTGAATATCCATAAGCCTTGAACAAAATGCTAAGTGAAAAGGAGAAATTACCCCTAAAAACATAACAAATATGTTTTGACTTTTGCTATTTTTTTCTAGACTAAGAAACATGATTGGAAAATAATTAAAATCTTTGGAGTAAAAGTAATGAAAATGTAAACTCTAAGTATGTGTGAAGAAATTGTTTTTAGCAATGTTCTTTGCAAGTTGTCTTAATTTGTTAAGAATCTAGACATTCAGAATTAACTATATAGTACCTTGAAATGACTTAGTTCAATCGAATTGCTGCTGCTGCTACTGCTGCTAAGTCGCTTCAGTCATGTTCGACTCTGTGCGACCCCACAGACGGCAGCCCACCAGGCCCCCCTGTTCCTGGGATTCTCCAGGCAAGAACACTGGAGTGGGTTGCCATTTCCTTTCCAATGCATGAAAGTGAAAAGTGAAAGTGAAGTCGCTCATTTGTGTCTGACCCTCAGCGACCCCATGGACTGCAGCTCTCCAGGCTCCTCTGCCTTTGGATTTTCCAGGCAAGAGTACTGGAGTGGGATAACATTGCCTTCTCTGAGTTCAACCAAATTAGTCACTGCCATTTTTATTATAGAAAGAACTCTGTCCATGAAATTCTCTGTCTATGGAATTCTCCAGGCCAGAATACTGGAGTTGGGTTGCCATTTCCTTCTTTAGGGGATCTTCCTGACCCAGGCATCAAATCCAGGTCTCTTGCATTGCAGCAGATTCTTTAGTATCTGAGCAACCAGGGAAGCCCCATAGAAAAAACTACCCATATGTTAATACGAAAAACTTTCATTGGGAGCTAGGTTGAGGAGTGGCTTTTAAAACAAAATCAGTCTTCACATTGAAGAGCAAAGCTTCCATCAGCAGAGTCAATAACCTTAATGGGTGTATGTTTGAACTCTGGAGCCACATTTCATAGATTAAGTTCACAATCACCACTTACTATCACTTTGGTTGTGTATGCTATGCTATGCTATGCTAAGTCACTTCAGTCGTGTCCGACTCTGTGTGACCCCACAGACGGCAGCCCACCAGGCTTCCCCGTCCCTGGGATTCTCCAGGCAAGAACACTGGAGCGGGTTGCCATTTCCTTCTCCAATGCATGAGAGTGAAAAGAGAAAGTGAAGTCGCTCAGTCATGTCCGACTCTTAGCGACCCCACGGACTGCAGCCTACCAGGCTCCTCCGTCCGTGGGATTTTCCAGGCAAAAGTACTGGAGTGGGGTGCCATCGCCTTCTCCGCTTTGGTTGTGTACTTCCAACCAAAGTACTTTGGAAAGGTACTTCTCTGTACCTGTCTGAGGAATATTATACTTGTCAGTTCAGTTCAGTCCAGTTCAGTTGCTCAGTTGTGTCCGACTCTTTGCAACCCCATGAGCTGCAGCATGCCAGGCCTCCTTGTCCAACACCAACTCCTGGAGCCCTCCCAAACTCATGTCCATTGAGTCAGTGATGCCATCCAACCATCTCATCCTCTGTCATCCCCTTCTCCTCCTGCCCTCATTCTTACCCAGCATCAGGGTCTTTCCAAATGAGTCAGCTCTTCGCATCAGGTGGCCAAAGTATTGGAGTTTCAGCTTCAATATCAGACCTTCCAATGAACACCCAGGACTGATCTCCTTTAGGATGGACTAGTTGGCTCTCCTTGCAGTCCAAGGGACTCTCAAGAGTCTTCTCCAACACCACACTTTAAAAGCATCAATTCTTCGGGGCTCAGCTTTCTTTATGGTTCAACTCTCACATCCATACATGACTACTGGAAAAACCATGGCCTTGACTAGACGTACCTTGGTCAGCAAAGTCATGTCTCTATTATATTAAAACAAAGTCATGTTTTAATATGCTGTTAGTTTGGTCACAACTTTCCTTCCAAGGAGTAAGTGTCTTTTAATTTCATGGCTGCAATCACCATCGGCAGTGATTTTGGAGCCCCCCAAAATAAAGTCTCTCACTGTTTCTACTGTTTCCCCATCTATTTGCCATGAAGTGATGGGACCAGATGCCATGATCTTCGTTTTCTGAATGTTGAGCTTTAAGCCAACTTTTTCACTCTCCTCTTTCACTGTCATCAAGACAGTACTTTTATGGCTGTCTATACCTATACCTTTCTGGCTGTCTTTTGCAGAGAGGGAAGAGAAGAAAACACACACACACACATATACACTCAAAACAGCTTTATTAAGATCTAGTTCATGTACCATACAACTTGCCCATTTAAAGTGTTCAAGTTGAGGGCTTCCCTGGTGGTCCTGTATTCCAGTGGTTAAGACTCAGTGCTCCCAACACAGGGAGTGTGGGTTTGGTTGCTGGTTGAGGAATTAAGATCCCTCCTGCTACAGCCAAGGTGTACAAGTCAGTGATTTTTAAGTAAACTCATAAAGTTGTGCAATCATTACCACAACCAATTTTAGAATGTTTTCAACACCCGAAGAAGAAAACCCATACTCATTAGCAGTCACTGTCCGTTCTCCAAAATTTGGCCATCTTAGGCAACCACAACCTTACAGTTTTAATAGATTTGTCTATTCTGGATATTTCATATAAATGAAATCATGCAGTATGTCACTTTTTTGTGTGTGTCTATTTCTTTCACTGGCATAATATATACAAGATTCATCCATGTTATAGCATACAACATCAGATAATTCCTTGTTATTGTTAAATAATGTTCCATTAAATGAATATACTATGTTTTATTCAGTCATCAGTTGATAGAAATTTGGGTTGTTTCTACTGTTTGGCTATTTATGAACATCTGTATAAGTTTTTGTGTAAACCTCTTGTGTATATGACTCGGAGTTTAATTGTGAGACCATACAGTAACTTTGCTTTTCACCTTTTAAGGCAATGCCAAAATGTTTCCTAAAGGAGTTGCACCATCTTGCATGCCTACTAGCAGTAAATGTGGGTTTTGATTTCTTCACATCCTTGCCAACACTTGCTAATATTTGTCTTTTTGATTATAATGATAATAGTGGTGTGAAGTGGTATCTCATTATCTTTCTAATCTGCATTTTCCTGATAACTTGACCTTATTTTGACCTTATTTTTATATCTTGGCCTTATTTTGTGTTCTTATTGGCCATTTGTATATCCTTGAAGAGATGACTATTCAGATCCTTTGTCCATTTTTTTAGCTGGGTTATTTCTTTATCAGTTCAGTTAAGTCGCTCAGTTGTGGTCTTTGTGACCCCATGAATCGCAGCATGCCAGGTCTTCCTGTCCATCACCAACTCCCAGAGTTCACTCAAACTCATGTCCATCGAGTTGGTGATGCCGTCCAGCCATCTCATCCTCTGTCGTCCCCTTCTCCTCCTGACCCCAATCCCTCCTAACATCAGGGTCTTTTCCAATGAGTCAACTCCTCGCATCAGCTGCCCTAAGTATTGGAGTTTCAGCTTCAGCATCAGTCCTTCCAATGAACACCCAGGACTGATGTCCTTTAGGATGGACTGGTTGGATCTCCTTGCAGTCCAAGGGACTCTCAAGAGTCTTCTCCAACACCACAGTTCAAAAGCATCAATTCTTCGGTGCTCAGCTTTATATTATACCACAAATTTGGGGAAATTATGCAAGTACATTAAGTATTTAGAACACTGTCTGATACGCAGATGTGCAATAATATTAAGTAGTAGTATTATAACCTCATTTAAAATCATGCTATTTCACTGAAAAATCTACAAAACTTAAAGGGTTTATTTTGAGAAAAAGAGATGACTAAGGGAACTCAACTGCAAAGAGGAAATGAACTTGATTTTTTATTGTTTTTAGTCAATGTTTAATTGTTTTCTCCCCAGGGATTATTGTAATGGCTTAATTAAAATAAATTAATAGGAATTTTTGTACTGTTTTTTTCTCTAAAGTAAATCCAACTTAGTAGTTGAAAGCCATCCTAAAAATAAACTGTTGCTATATAGAATAGAGAAAAGCAACTCAATGGATAGATTTGTTAATCATGATAAAAAGATTTTTAGTAATGGAGAGGAAATGCTCACTTTATGAATATATGTTAAAAATATGAACTTTTCTGAGGGTAAAATGTTTCACTTTAATAATTTCAACAAGCCTTTTTCTTACTATTCTAAGTTATAAAATGTTTTACTTCTATTTTATGAACTCTGAACAAGATTCTTTTTAAGAATGCTGACACATCATGGAAGGCATAGATTAAAGTCATGTTTACAGATGCAAGTTCTATCATTTTTAAAATAAAGTAGGATATTTTCATTTTTAGCAAAATCATTTCCTGTACCACCATGATGATCACAGAAAAGAAGATGGAATGAGCATTTGGAGTCATAGAAGGTGAACAGGAATAGCCATTAGCTACTAATGGAAAGAAGTTCAGCTGGGGCATTAAATCTGTATTACAAAGCCACCAATTTGTATTTTATCATATTGATAATGAATGCCAACATTACCGTTGAAATGAAACTAGGCTTTCTCCCTTTAATCCCAATAGGGAATTTAAATCAATAATGCCCACATTATCCATCTACGTGGATATCTATATATGCACATGTACTTTCAAACTACAAAATCATATAATGTGTTTTACTTTCATTTCAAATCTTTAACACAGTGATGTACTTCTCTATTCTTCCAATCAATGTATTCTGTTAGTGTTTTTCAGCATTTTAAATCCCTGAGCTAAATCAATAATGTTGCTTGCTTACCATAAGCATTGTAAATGCTATTCTAATACAGGTTATTTGCAATTTGACATTCTCATCTATATGCATTATTCTGCTAGGAAAATTAAATGAAATCCTTGATTTAGAATCTGAAACACTTAGAAGTAATGATCCTGTTTACTGATTGACTGAAGTTGTGGTTTTTAAGCACTACTTAATAGAGGAAACAAAAAGCAATATTCAAATAAAATGGAAGTACCTGAATTACTTTAGGAAGAATTCATAGTCAAGATATAATAGGCTTTTACTTTTTTCCCTGTTTATGCCTTGGTGCTGCTTAGCCAACATTGTTACTCAGCTCAATATTACCTGCTTTTTGAGATACATGTTCTTTCCAAATTTAAATTTAATGAATCCTGCTACTGCTAAGTCACTTCAGTCGTGTCTGACTCTGTGTGACCCCAGAGACAGCAGCCCACCAGGCTCTCCCGTCCCTGAGATTCTCCAGGCAAGAACACTGGAGTGGGTTGCCATTTCCTTCTCCAATGCATGAAAGTGAAAAGTGAAAGTGAAGTCGCTCAGTCGTGTCCATTCTTAGCGACCCCATGGACTGCAGCCCACTAGGCTCCTCCGTCCATGGGATTTTCCAGGCAAGAGTACTGGGGTGGGGTGCCATTGCCTTCTCTGTCTATCAGCAATTCCAAAATTAAACCATTATTTACATAAAGCAAGTTTTCTGTTACATATTTGTTTAAAGTACATTATTAAAATTGACTTTAAAATATCTTTAATACATATATTGTAAAGGGTTAGGTTTATTTATAATCTATTTAATATATCTATTAAAATTGTATGTGTATGACAGTACAGGGGCATGTATCACAGATAACCTTCTTAGTTAAGTGAAATACCATAAAATAATGTTTATGGATTTTTATAGAAATTCTCAAAAAATAAAGTTGCTGAAAATCCTTCTATGAAAATTGAGGCAACATTTATAATGCTTTAGCCTACTTTATCTTTTATCTGTTTAGTTGGTCTCAAGCTTCTATTTTAAATGGGAATATCCCATAAAGCCAATCACATTTAGCTGCTTCATGGATGGTTGGATATTTAGCATTAGATTTAATGTTATGCTTATATTTAAACCAGGAATGGGCAGACTTATTTCAGAGAAGAAAAAGAAAACTAGAGCTCCAAGGTGTAGTATTTTGAGTTGAGCAAAATGTATAAATGAAAAACCGAAGAAATAATAAAATAACTGAGAAAATTTTTCTACTTGGTTCTAAATAATTTCTTTTCTGAAGGATGAACCTGAACAGAGTTGAACATTTTTTACTGATCTTTACAAATAGTAAAATATTTTTCATCTCTGAGATGAATATCCTCTAGTTGAAGTACATTAGACAAAAAAGAAGTATTCTGCACTATTTTTGATATATGCTGCCATAAAAAATAAGTAGACTATTGAACATTTGAGATAATTAAAATACTAAGAGTTTATTAAATGGCAAATATAGAAGTCCTCATTTCCAGATACATAATATTTAGTTTATGAAGTTTTAATTATTTTGGCTAACAATTTTGTTAATTTTACTTCATTAAAAAATATATATTTTTTAATTAACAGCTTTATTGTCAGTATATCCAGGGTAGAGATAGTGTAGCGTAGACATGCAATCACAGTCAAGCTTGCTGCCATTTGCCCTAAATCTAGACATATATCCATCTGCTGGTGGAATATTCTGCAAGGCAAATACTTAATCTACTTAGCTTCCTGGCTGAACAAGAAACCACTACCCTTTGCTCATCAAGAGTCAAAAGTAGGGACAAAGTGAATGAAGCCACACAGATACTTGGTAAATACATGTATACTCCTTTTAAATTATTTATTTATTTATTTTCCCCCATTTATTTATTTATTTAACTTTATAATATTGTATTGGTTTTGCCATACACTGACAGGAATCCACCATGGGTGTACATGTGTTCCCCATCCTGAAACCCCCTCCCACCTTCCTCCCCATCCCATCCCTCTGGGTCATCTCAGTGCACCAGTCCTGAGCACCCTGTATCATGCATCGAACCTGGACTGGTGATTCATTTCACATGTGATAATTTACATGTTTTAATGCCATTCTCCCAAATCATCCCACCCTCTCCCCCTCCCACAGAGTCCAAAAGACTGTTCTATACGTCAGTGTCTCTTTTGCTGTCTCACATACAGGGTTATTGTTACCATCTTTTTAAATTCCATATATATGCATTAGTAGACTTTATTTTTCTGGGCTCCAAAATCACTGCAGATGGTGACTACAGCCATGAAATTAAGAGACGCTTACTCCTTGGAAGGAAAGTTATGACCAACCTAGATGGCATATTCAAAAGCAGAGACATTACTTTGCCAACAAAGATTCGCCTAGTCAAGGCTATGGTCTTTCCTATGGTCATGTATGGATGTGAGAGCTGGACTGTGAAGAAGGCTGAGCGCCAAAGAATTGATGCTTTTGAACTGTGGTGTTGGAGAAGACTCTTGAGAGTCCCTTGGACTGCAAGGAGATCCAACCAGTCCATTCTGAAGGAGATCAGCCCTGGGATTTCTTTGGAAGGAATGATGCTAAAGCTGAAACTCCAGTATTTTGGCCACCTCATGCGAAGAGTTGACTCATTGGAGAAGACTCTGATGCTGGGAGGGATTGGGGGCAGGAGGAGAAGGGGACGACAGAGGATGAGATGGCTGGATGGCATCACTGACTCGATGGATGTGAGTCTGAGTGACCTCCGGGAGTTGGTGATGGACAGGGAGGCCTGGCGTGCTGCAGTTCATGGGGTCGCAAAGAGTCGGACACGACTGAGTGACTGATCTGATCTGATCTGATACTGTATTGGTTGTTTTCTTTCTGACTTACTTCACTCTGTATGGACTTCCCTGGTGGCTCAGACGGTAAAGCGTCTGTCTACAATGCGGGAGACCTGGGTTTGATCCCTGGGTTGGGAAGATCCCTTGGAGAAGGAAATGGCAATCCACTCCAGTACTATTGCCTGGAAAATCCCATGGACAGAGGAGCCTGGTAGGCTACAGTCCATGGGGTCGCAAAGAGTCGGACACTACTGAGCGACTTCACATTCATTCATTCACTCTGTATAATAGGCTCCAGTTTCATCCGCCTCATTAGAATAGATTCAAATGTATTCTTTTTAATGGCTGAGTAATATTCCATAGTGTATATGTACCACAGCTTTCTTATCCTTTCGTCTGCAGATAGACATCTAGGTTGCTTCCATGTTCTGGCTATTATAAACAGTGCTGCGATGAACATTGGGGTACACGTGTCTCTTTCAATTCTGGTTTTCTCAGTGTGTATGCCCAGCAGTGGGATTGCTGGGTCATATGGCAGTTCATTTCCAGTTTTTTAAGGAATCGCCACACTGTTCTCCATAGTGGCTGTACTAGTTTGCATTCCCACCAACAGTGTAAGAGGGAAAGTAATTGCAATCTGTTATGGAGACATGAAAACAATTCATGTGACAAATATTTACATTTTGGCAAAAAAAAAAAAAAAAAAACTGTGTGTGGATTGTCCTTAGGAGGATATATCATAGTGAAATCAAGGGTTTCAACTTAGAGCAGATAGATAGTAAACACACTTCCTCTTTCTCATTAGGCTGTGGGAAGGATTAAAGGACAAGCTTTAATGTGAAAAAGTAGATTACTAAATCAAGGAGTGATCTACAAAAGTTGTCCTTGAACTTTACCTGTAATGCATAACACTGGAAAGATCTGAAGAGTGATTTTGCTTTGTGTTTTAGTGTACTACTTGTTCATTTGGACATTCAAGTGATATGTATTCATTTGGACATTCGTGTTAGAGGGAGAAGCTAGAATTTAAAGCACATGCTGTTAAAGCACATATATGTATGTGTGGATATATATTTAATATTGAAAATGTTAAGTCAGGGAAATAAAGACAGAATAAATTAGTCAAAGCTTTCTAAAATAAATCTAAAGTTGAACAGTGTATATTAGGACATGCCTTACAGACATGTACATGTATAGTATTTTTCAGTTTCTAAAATGAAGGGTTAGTATGAATAAGTCAAACCTTCCTAAAACAATTCAGAAGGTATAAACAGACTAAATTAGGACATGCTTAGCTCATGATGGCAAGTATTTCTTTTCAACACTATTAATGGAGAAAAAAATATTAGGAGACCCCTAACCACTGCACTTCAGGCTTTGAAGTGGAAATGCCTGTAGGGGTTCTGTATTATGTTAAGTACTTAAAGTTAGTCAACACCCTAGACAAGATAAGGAGATTAAGTCCTGATTAAACTCCTATCAGTAGAATTCTAATACATGAACTGGCAGGACAAGCGCTCTAATCAAGTGCTCTTGTCTGTCTGTCACTGGCTCAATATGAGATACAATCATTCACCATTTCTTCTGTTCCACCAAACACAACAACTCCTTCAGCTTTGGTTGTTTATAAATTAATTTCAAAAGTCCTCAGCTACAGTTAGGTATATGGATTCCATTCATCTGTACTTAGGTGAGATTTTGGCACTGAATTATAAGGACTAACTTTAGGCTAGGAGATGTCTATAAAGATTAAGCTTTTCCCCCCTTTTCCAACAATTAGCAGCACTAGACTGTTTAGCAGAGATCAATTGTAATTGAGGAACTGAGAAAGGGCAATAAACAAATTACTAGTGCTTTCACCAAAGTCTGAAGCCTGTTGGTTTACAGAACCTCTGTTATTTAATCCAGAAGCCCTGTAGGCTTCTGTAAATTATCTGTTACAGTTGTCACTAGGCCCTTAAACAGAAGTTATGTACTAGTTTAAAGACACAGGAAAAGAGAGTCTCCTGGTCTTTCTCTCAGATGAAACAGACTACAGAGAGTTAGATCAACTTAAAACATAATGCTAAGCTTTTTGAGTATTGTAAAAAAGTTTAGAGTGTTCTTGCCTGGAGAATCCCGGGGACAGGGGAGCCTGGTGGGCTGCCGTCTATGGGGTCGCACAGAGTCGGACACGACTGAAGCGACTTAGCAGCAGCAGCAGCAGCAGAAAATATAACTGGGGCCTGTTTAGTTCTTGTAATGAAAGATCTGATATAGAAGCTTCTAAAAAATGTTTGATTTTGACTGATTCCATGATTTTATGATTTCTATGCCTCTAGGAAGAAGATAAATAATTATACATTTTAAATTGTTTAAAGGTTGTAAAATCTTAAATTCTATATTAACTACATGAAGGAGATAAAAGAGATATTGCTAATGCATATCAAAGAAAATATTTTACTTTTTGGCTTATTTGAGGAAGAAAAAAATATATTTAAGCATATGAAAAAATAGGATCTGAGGATTTTTAATCTGAAAATTTGGTTACCTTGCTATTTAAGCTCTACAATGTGCAACTAAATACACAGGGCATAAAAAGAAAAGCAGGATATGAGTGTGTTTTCAAATAACATTTTTAATAAACAACCTTCTCAAATATATTCAAACAAATTAGGGTAACAATAATCAATTTTTCTTATGTTGGAATAGTGCCATCTAATTTAAAAATAGGTAAAATGCTTATCAAGTATGTGATTTTCATGACAAGTCTTCTTATAGAAACTATCCAGTAAAAGCATACGAATCCTAAATAGGAAGTTTCAAAATTTTAGTAGAACAAATATGTGACTACTTTGTCACATATTGTGTGGACCAGAAACTACAAAATAATATCTGACTGCTTAACACTCAAAAAGATCTAATGACCAAAATTAAGCATAAATAAGATTGAAGAGATAACTGAGAAGCTGGGGAAAAAAAAATAATCACCAGTATTTTCATTATGGTTCATTTCAGTTCAGTTCAGTTGCTCAGTCGTGGCCGACTCTTTGGGACCCCATGACCGCAGCACACCAGGCCTCCCTGTCCATCACCAACTCCCGGAGGTCACTCAAACTCACGTCTATCGAGTCAGTGATGCCATCCAGCCATCTCATCCTCTGTCGTCCCCTTTTCCTCCTGCCTCCAATCCCTCCCAGCATCAGTCTTTTCCAATGAGTCAACTCTTCGCATGAGGTGGCCAAAGTACTGGAGTTTCAGCTTTAGCGTCATTCCCTCCAAAGAACACCCAGGGCTGATCTCCTTCAGAATGGACTGGTTGGATCTTGCAGTCCAAGGGACTCTTCTCAAGAGTCTTTTCCAATACCACAGTTCAAAAGCATCAATTCTTAGGCGCTCAGCTTTCTTCACAGTCCAACTCTCACATCCATACATGACCACTGGAAAAACCATAGACTTGACTAGATGGACCTTTGTTGGCAAGGTAATGTCTAGTATTGGACTTTTTGGTGATTTTTTTTTTGTAATAAATGTGAATCATTAAAAAAGAGTGATGTTATCTGTAGAAGGGATGAACAGGTTTTTTTTTGTTTTGTTTTAACCTGTAACTTCAGGGAGATTTAATTTGATTACTCTTTAATTTTTCATAAGAAATATTTCATAGAATAGCTGCCATAGAACTGCAAAGTTAAGGCTCTTTATTTTTAATGGAAATTTGCTTTAGCTGAAGAAAATATATGACAACTAGTTCACTTAGTAGCAAATTTTCCCTTATACTGACCAGAAGCTTCATTTTAAGAATATTAATTCTTAATAATAATTTAGAAAGGAGAAAAGAACTTGGATTTGCATTTGCCTGATCTTTTCAAGATAAATAGACATGCTCCTTAGAAGTATGTCAGTAATCATAATTGTCAAATGAGAAGATTTCCACAAATAAGCAAAATGGGCATGGTATTAAAATAGATAAGATCTGTAGCATTGCTCAGCATTCTCCTTCTGTGTTCCATAAAGTAAAACTTGGGATGTTGCCTTTCTAAGTCATCAAAGAACAATCTGTCATCTCCAGCAAGTTTTGCCCTACTCTTTGCTTTTGTTTCCCTGGCAGATCTTAATAGAAAAAACAATCCATGAAATGAGAGAAAACTTGGTGACAGAAGCAGTCCTCTGGAATAGGAGGCAAAAATCCCATTCTCCAATTTGCACTGCGGACTTTTTTCCTTCTTGTTTTTTTCTTTTCTTTTTTTTTTTGAAACTGGGCTTTTTATTACATATCTTTTTCTCATCTAATATGCAGACTTGCCATTTTATTGAAGTGTTAGTTTTATTTGTTGAATGGATATTGGCACAATTGGGAGCCGCTGCTGCTGCTGCTGCTAAGTCGCTTCAGTTGTGTCCGACTCTGTGCGACCCCAGAGACGGAAGCTCACCAGGCTCCCCCATCCCTGGGATTCTCCAGGCAAGAATACTGGAGTGGGTTGCCATTTCCTTCTCCAATGCATGAAAGTGAAAAGTGAAAGTGAAGTCGCTCAGTCGTGTCCGACTCCCAGCGACCCCATGGACTGGAACCTACCAGGATCCTCCGTCCATGGTATTTTCCAGGCAAAAGTACTGGGGTGGGGTGCCATTGCCTTCCCCGTTGGGAGCCACAACATAGTCTAAAAAGTTACCCTGGGAATAGACAATACAAAGGATTACCCACAGCTTGCAATATAGATTTTTTTTTTTCAATTGCAGCAGAATAGAATAAGCAGTAGAAAGTAATATTAAAAAAAAAAAGAAATTTCTGTGCTGTGGAATGTTGACTATGTCTGGGGGAAAAATGCAAATTGGAGGCCAGCATGGCAAAGAAGGCAATTTAACCACCAGAGATTTCAATGCTTATGAGGGACTCTTAATGTTACCTTTAGGTGAGGTGGTTGTGTGGATTATTAGGAAGACGATTGCTTGGATTATGTGAACAGAGGGGGACACTTTTATTCTAATTATGTATGCATTTCTTTACTGGATCAGTGCAGGTACCCCTTTAATTAAATTAACCACATAACTGCCATTTTTCACTTTGGTTGTACTATTTGTCCAAAATTATTAACAGATGGTTTCAATGAACTGAAGAGTCTCAGAAAGAGATAAGATGCATATGTCAATGGAACTACTGATGAAAATCTTTTATAATTCTGGGCAAAAATGAAAGACATCTTTCTCTCTTTTTTTTCCCCCTCCTTTTCCTTTCTACAAAAGTAATAATAATGATAATAATAATAATAAACAATAGTAGTTTATCTTTTAAAATAACTGAGGTTCTATTTCCATTTAAAAGAGACAGACTATCTTCAATTGCATCTACTTTGGAAAATATTTTTCTTAGAAAAATGGTAATTTTGCCAAATAAATAGTTTACTTGGTAGAGTTCAAATAGCTGAAGAAGAAATTTTGAAAGCAAATGCTTGTTTTATTGGGACATGCTTTGAGTGGAAATACAAAAGACCATCTTTCTGAGAGAGTATGATAAATGGTCCCTTGCTGTTATGGACTAGACACATGGTCCCTGTGAATTGTTCTTATGTGACAGGAATGCCTCATCCCTAGAAATTAGGCCCATGTCTAGTATGAGTTTGCCTGGTAGGAGTAAACAAATATTTAAAACGCAGAAATCTTCAAGAACATGCTCTGCTTGTCCCTCCTGACAATGCTCTATTTGGCAGTGGCTAAAGATTGACAACATCGTATCTTCTGAATAAAACAGCTTGACAGTGGATTCTCCCTGCCTCCCCCCCCCCCCCGCCCCTTTTTTTAATTCTAAGAGAACTTCTGGGTGGTATAGTGTATATACTAAGTCATCAAGATGTCTGGATCACTTTGGTCTTGTGGGGAGACACGTGGATAGAATATCTGATACTGTATTGTTATCTGGTAATTTTGTGCTCTATCTTCAGAAAGGAAAATATAAAGTATGTGGCTGTTACTTACATATAAAATAGAGATTTATGTGGAATATTATCTTCACAATTCAATCTTTCAGTTGAAACAGCTACATTAATAAATTCAAGAGAATTGAATTCACCTGGTTGTCATTCCATTAACCTATCAACAATGGCTCATTGTCGAATTTAATTCTTAGTACTATTTTTAGAATTTGTCCATAATTATCATTAACTGAAAAATGACATAAATATCAACAAAGGAGAAAGGGATATGATTTCATTCATTTTACCATGATTTTCTCTCTCTCAAAAGGAGAGAATTGTTAGTAAAAACAGGACTTCCCTAATGGGAAGTTACCTTTAACTCTCTAGGGACTCAAATTCTCTCTCAAACAGATGACACTGAACCCCTTGGAAGTGTCATCTTTAGACTCCCCAGTCACCTCTTTGGAAGACTTTATGGATTGTGTTAGGCCTAGAGAATGTAGGGGGCTTCCTTGGTATCTCAGATGGTAAAGAATCTGCCTGCAGTGCAGGAGATCTGGGTTGGGAAGATCTCCTGGAGAAGGGAATGACAACCCGCTCCAGTATTCTTGCCTGGAGAAGCCCACGGACAGAGCAGCCTGGTGGGCTACCGTCCATGGGTCATAGAGTCGGATGTGATTGAGTGACTAACACTTTCACTTTCTTAAGGAGAATGTAAGCACAATTTCTTAACCATCTATTGACAAAGTCTCCAATGATACTTGTGCATCTAAATGAAAATGAACAGGCATTGAGATCTAAGATAGATGTTCCAGAGATTTTCTCTGACATTCTGGAGAAAGTGAGGGTTGTTACCTGAAACTTCTTTATTAACTTCTCAAACTACTGTCAAAATGTTGAGCTATTTAATTTAACTAAGGTCCCCTAAAAGTCTATACCCCAGGCAGACGATGGCCCAGCTGCAGAGAAGACCAGAGAAAACTGGGTAAATCAATTAAAATGTATTAAATATCTATTTGATGCCATCCACTCACTAGGCTAGGTAAATCTCACAACTCTGTCAAGTCTTCATTAAAAAGGGGAGGAAAAAAATCAAGGCAGTTTATTATTGTAGTAATAACAAACAACAAAAACACATTTGATGTTAAAGGAAATAAAAATAATTATCTCACACTAAAACTCTTAAAATCTTTCTGAACATGCATTGGTCAGGAATTTTTAAAATTCTTGTCATTTTCCTGCTTATAGTTACTTTAGCTCATAAGTTGAGCTTGAGATGGCCTATGCAATCCTTCCCCCTGATCTCACTGAAGTCCTTGTGGAGCCTTTGCTGTCTTTACAGAAATAAGAGATAGCTTGTTGAGTCTGGAGAAAAGTCAGTGGTATGTCAGAAGTCTGTAAGAATCCCAAGGGTGAAGATGCAGCATCTTACTTGGGGAACCTGGAGAGACCGATTGGGTACCACTTCTAAAATTAAGATGGTATCAGACAAAGCTGAGTTGGGAGAAGCCTCCTCTGATAGATTATTTAGTGGTATTTTTAGTGTGAAATTGGCAACTAAGGAAATTTGGATGAAACAACTCTCTCCTTAACAGTAAACCTTTGCACTTAGGAGTTGCTGAGTAAATAATGGATAAAACAGTGCATTGGAAGATAGATTGGATCAGGAGCTGGGCAGAAGAGACACCCTCTCTTAGGGTTTTTGATTCTAGATGGGCTGCTATTTTGAGCTAGGAAACAAATCACCAGTGATAAGGACATCCACCCTCCACCTAGTCACAATTTCTGTTGTGATATTAGTGCAAAGCCTATTTGGCCACTGGGAGAGCAATGAGAGACTCTCAACGGTGGACTGTGAAAGGACAATATGACAGCATTAATTCTTTACTGTCTTAATTTTGAAACTAAGAAGGGTTTATCTTCACATAAGAATACCTGAAATTATTAAAAATGAAGTCCATATTTTTTCAGTGTTCTTCTGCTATAAGATAGTAGACCGTTGGACCATGTTTATTGAAGAGAACATCAAAATTAAGGCAGAATTAGTATAGAACAATCACTTATAAACGTTGTGATCTAGGGAGTCAGCCATTTCTTCAGCCCATTTGATAGGGTTGAGTACATAATCACTCCCTACCTCCCTGATCATATTTTAGATTTGGGTATCATTTGCATAATTTATAAGCATGCAGAAAACCTCCCAGAGGGCAAATAAACACATCAAGAATGAAAGAGAAGAAACATTATTCTTTGCTTCATTTTACTTGTCTTTTTTCAGGTCTATTTTGAAATTCCGGTTAAGGAAACAAATAACTTTTTTCACAAGCACTTTAGTATACAGAGTGTGTTTTCTATTTTAATGTCTAATCCAGTTACTTTTATTCATCTATCATTTGTAAATTATTCCATGAATTCCAACTTCCAGAATATAACTTTTAGTGTTTTAAGGGAAGTTCCATGGGAGATGCTTCAAAATGAACATACTGTTTCAAAGCATTTATATCTACCAGTTTGTAGAAAATGTAATCTGCTTAGCTTTTAACCATTCTTATTAATTAAGAAGCACAAAGAGAATGCTTAATTAATCCTGACTCTTTTTGAAAATGTTACCACATTTTTCTTGCATATATTTCGAGTTTTCAATCCATAGCATGGTATCACTTTTTTGTGTGTGTGACCAAAATTGTAAATAAAAATTTCTTAACTTAAAGAACAAATAAATATAAATAGTAGCAACCAGAGGTCTGTAGACTTTTTGCCAACTGGGGAAGGATAGAAGCCAGAGAAAAGAATATTTTAAGCGCAAATCCTTAGGCAAGTAGTGACAAAATCCTTGTCCTTGAAGCTTGTATAAATAACTTTCCAGTGTTTTTTTAACCTTTTCTCTCCCCTCCCCAGTCCCCTCAGCAATGAGGCATGTCACTCCACTCGTTCACATCCATCTTTTTTTATTGATGTCCACTTTGGTGTCTGTACAGGTCATCAATTTTGCTGCCTCTTAGGCAGCCAGTGGGAATGTACAAGTTAAGTCACCGGACTTTGTGTGTTGAGCTTGAGGAGGAGGGAAGGGGAGGAAGTGTCAGCTTTCTTTAGCACTAACAGTCCCAATCAGATACTGGCTCTGGGCCTCATAAATCTTGCGGCTGACCCAGGTGAACCCTGAGCCTCCGCCGCACTGAAAGCTGATCAGGCCTCTGCTTAGTTTAACAGGCCATTCTCAGTGACAAGTGAGGGGTTCAACAAATGCACAAAACAGATATATATTAGTTGAAAAACTAATGGCTTCTAAAAGAATGTTTGACAATTGTTGGAGGCTGTCTGTAGATCCATTACACTGATAAACGACTGCCTTGGTGTATGCTAAAGTGGTGTTGGTAGGGAGGACACGGGCTTAAAGTTGGTTTTTACTTTCTCCTCTTTTCCCCGCCTCCTTCGATCATCTAGGGGTGCACTCCCTGAGCAGCACTTCCAGAAAAACCTAGGAAAGTACCTGTGCTGTGGCAATTTAACCTTGCAGCCCAAGTGGAATTAAAACGACTCGGAGACTGCCCTCAGTGACCTGCAATTGACCGCTTGAACTTCTAAGTTAGGGTCAGCTAAGGCTCAGAATAAGAGGTCGAAAGCTGGTCAGCTTTCCCTAGCCCTAACACGATGAATAGGAAGACTTTACTGCTGTGATTTATGCAGTTTGCCGAGACAGGTTAAGGAGACCTTAAAACACACCATAGGGCTCACTTGCATGGGGACACCCTCCTCTTGGAAAATAAATTCTGATTGTCCAGCTGGAAATCTCTTAGGGATACGCCTTGAAGTATTTTACCCTCTGTGTCTACAGATTCATTCCCACACTCGACCTCTGGACGTGACAGGGTTAGTGTTTCCAGATTTATTTAAACAATGCAAATGTACCAAATGAAGCACTTTCAAACCTGATTAATTGCAAAGGCAGAATAACCATTGGTAATGAATTATTTGGGGGGAGCAGTAAACTCCTACAAAAGTTAACTCTTAAATCAGTTGTTTCAGAGGTCCAACTATAGTAGAAACTACAATATTTAAACCTTTCTGAAAAAATGAATTTGAAGCTTGCTTCTTGTGAACTGTATCAAGTCTTTTTGGATAATATACTTGAAACTCATTCCATTTTTACTGAAGAGTAAATTTTAGAGGTCTGACAAATATTTTTCTGTTCCTAGTTTGTGCACAGTGAGTCAGAAACCAATCAACACTCATGATTTGCACTTTTACAGAAATTTGCAATATATAGCTATCATTCTTTGTTCGGCTTCCACATTTCTAGTCAACCAACAATGTGGCTTTTGTGACACAAAAAGTCATGATATAGTCATGAATGTCAGTTTTACTTAGGCTAAAAGCAAAGTATTGAACCCAGGTCTTTCACAGAGAAAAGGCTGCATCATACTATAAACCTTTAAGCTACCTTTCTGGTTTTTCAGAGGGCATTTAGCGCTTCTGGGTGCATTTGCCTCTATAGCTCAAATTGCCTCTGATCTAATAAATGCAATTCTCAAGGTACTAGTCTGTAATGTAGTCTAATTTCATTTGGTAAATGAGAGAAAAAGGTAAAACTGAAAGATATTCACTTTAAGAAATGGCTAGTGTGTAATACTCAGCAGTTAATTGCCATAAAGTTTTAAGACACACTTTAAACAAAGGGGATGCATGCCCCAAATAAATGTGTTTGTGTGGGACTGAAACGACTCAAATCGATGAGTGGTTCTATCAGTTTGTCAAGTAAATAACAGCCAACCAAATCATGTATATAATAAACTTATGCAGAACAAGCTCAAAGGTTATAAGTTAATAAATGTTGTGGAAAAAAATTTTGTACAAATATTTAGCTGATTGATTCTGACTCTTTTCTGTTTTGTCAAGGTCACACTGACTTTTCTTCCCCTCTTTAACGTGGCCCAGTGACGTATTTCTGGAAAATAGGACCTAGCCATAAAAGATACATTTCTAAGTCTAGAAAAGATTTTTATATATTTTTTCAAAAATATTCAAGATTCTATTGTGTGGGCCAGTGGGGAGGAAAGGACTCTCCCATCTTGTACACCTTATGATAATGCTTTCCTTCCAGTTGTGGAAAGTGGACTCTCATCCAGGTTAGAGCTCCTGTAGATATGAATGAGACCTGTTGAGAGTCACCCAAAGAAAGTTAAGGAGAGGACTAGAAGCTTCAAGCAAGGCCTTTCTCCTCAAATCAGACTATCATAGCCTTTGTGTTCTCACCAGCTCAATTGACAAACCCAGCATTTGCCAGTGGGTTCCCATGCTTTAGTGTGGTTAAAATGTTGTTTTCCTGCTGCATTTAATCTGTTGTTAAAAAGGGTATCTTCATTCTTGAACAATAAAAATTAAAGCTAATGTTCCCAGTTCACTGTAAATAGCTTTTTGGAAACTCAGTTAATTAAATCTTCCATTATGAAGTATTTTCTATTACTAGAAGAAATTAAAAGTAGACAGGGAGCACAGGACAGCCATTAATGAGGTTGCTGAAGATCCAGAGGGATGGTGCATGATGAAACCGATTCCAGAAAAATCTGTGGTGTAGCAAATCCCTAAAGAAATGAAAGTTAGCTGTACCAATCATCACTATTGATCAGTAGGTATTTTTGAAAGCTCTTGCAGCAGTCAATGGGCTGTTTTGTCTTTTGCCCTTGGTACTCACTGTTGATTGATTTATGAATGATCTTGTTAAAAGAAATAAACTGATTAATATTGAAAACTTGTTAGTAAGTAATACATTAGGAATTTTTAGTGTTCTCTATAGCACAGTCCTTTTAGAACCGTTCGGTCTTTCTCATTCTGCATGGACAAAACCTCCTCAACGTTTTGTAATCCATGTATGTGGGATTTCATCATCACTTGTGTTCAAAACCATTTCTATGTTGATGAATATTTGGGAGAGTTGAATCCTTTTCAATTGCCTTTTATGCCAACTCTGTTGGGGTTTTCTCTTTGGGTCGAAACTAAAATAGAAAAATATGATTTTGATTTCTTATCATCACCAATAATTTTTACAATCTTAAGAACATTATGTATCAAGTCTAAATTTTGACTCAAACGCCCATCCCTTCCCTGCCTCCCCTAAATGCAGTCAATATAACTTTACTGACTGAGAATGGTTGTCTTCTCAGTGAGCCATTAGGCACTGCTGCTGCTAAGTCGCTTCAGTCGTGTCCGACTCTGTGCGACCCCATAGACGGAAGCACACCAGGCTCCCCTGTCCCTGGGATTCTCCAGGCAAGAACACTGGAGTGGGTTGCCATTTCCTTCTCCAATGCATGAAAGTGAAAAGTCAAAGTGAAGTCGCTCAGTCGTTTCAGACTCTTAGCGACCCCACGGACTGGAGCCTACCAGGCTCCTCCGTCCATGGGATTTTCCAGGCAAAAGTACTGGGGTGGGGTGCCATTGCCTTCCCCGATTAGGCACTACAGGCAATAAATAATTGACAGTCATGTTCCAGACTTGAGACACAGCAAGTTGCTTACCCCTGTGTGTGGCAGTTGGCTTTATTCAACAAGCTGCAGGTCACCAACAGGGGCTGTAAGGATTGCCTCTCTTCATACCTTAAGAATAATTTCTCTCTTTGTGTATTTCTTAGCTCTGCAGTTTTAGGATTTTACATTTAACTTGTCTTGGAAAACCTTTGTCTATCAAAGGAAGAAGTGCTTAAACTGATAGGAGACTAATTTCGAAGGCCTATAATCACAAAGAAGATAACCCCACCCTTTCTTTATGGACAATAGGTTGATAAAACTTTCATCACTTAGTTTTACTAAATAATAAGAACTGACATATTAAGGGCTCACTATGCTTACTGAGGGGCTTCCCAGGTGGTGCTAGTGGTAAAGAACCCTCCTACCAATGCAGGAGATGTAAGAGACATGGATTTGATCCCTGGATCTGAAAGATCCCTTGGAGGAGGGCATGGCAACCTACTCCAGTATTCTTGCCTGGAGAATCCCATGGACAGAGGAGCCTGGAGTGCTACAGTCCATGGGGTTGCAAAGAGTTGGACACAACTGAAGTGACTTAGCATGCATGCACGTGTGCTTACTGAACTGTTTTTATTTACATTAACTCTTATAACAACACTATTAGATAGGTTCCACTATTATCTTGATTGAACAGATGAAGAAACTGAGGCACAGAGATGGTAAAGCTTAAGGACAAATAGTTAGTAATTGGTGACAGGATTTCAACCCAAGAAACTTGCCCTTGGAAACCAGCTTATGAACAGGCTATACCGCCTCAAACAATTAATGATGATTAGATAAAGTTGAAACTGGGCCAACTCTAGGCAAGATCTTGCATTTTTGCATCTTAGTGTCCTCTTGAGAAAACTACTGGACATCTTTTCCAGAATCTTTCCCTTACATTCAGAAGCAGCCTTTTCCATATCTCCTTATTCTCTACCACCATTCACAACTTATGTAGAAGAAAGATAGTATTCATTATTGATGCATTGACTAAATCCATTCACACCGTGATATCTTCTTATAAGTACTTTATATTCATACATTTAGTCCACTCCACAAATATGTGTTGAGGCTTTATTGTGTTCCCAAAACGTCTTTCTCTGTCCCTCTTTCCCTCTTCCTTCTTCCATCCCCCCTCTCTTCTTTTCTTTCTTTTTCTTCCACTGCCCTTAATTCCCTTCCTTCTCTCTTAAAGAAGCATAGCAACCAAGTGAAAGAGATGTAAGGTCTTTGTGCTTTTGCAATTCTGCTAAACCACAGACTGGCCTCAAGGTAAACCTTCATTAACCATTTTGGAGAGAAGACCAACAGGGTCAGAAAGTCATTCAGTCCTCCAAAACCAGAGGGTCCTAATCCCCTGGAGAAGCTTAAAAAATACACAGAGACCATTCTGAAGCCTTTACTAATTCCTCTTGATTTTAGGGCTTAGGTTCATAGACTTAGTAGGCAAGCATTTCATCCGAAGTGCTCCAAGCACAGTGATCTCCCATTACAAACTGGAAGAGCATTTGCCCCAACTTCTTCAGGGAAGGGTGATGGGGCACTTTTGTTTAAGCGACCTAGTAGTTGAGTTTTGCTCTCAGCTGTGTGTTTTACATGCTCAATTTCAAATGAAAAGTTAATTGGGACTATCATATTTAACCTAAACTTTTATGGCAGCTATCCAGAGCATGAATCACATCATTTGAAATTGCAACAAGATTTGTGCTTTTAATGAGCCTAAACCATGGGTTTAATGCAGAACCAATTCAGTTAAACTTCAAGCTTTTCCTGTAAATTTTTTTTAGCGTTCTAATGTTTAAGGGACTTTTGTCAAACTTTTTGGTGACAACTAGATCAAAAAACCCACAGTTATTTGGCTCTGTATCTCTCCAGAGCTGGCAGAAGACAGGAATTGCAGAATGCAATTGGCAGAGCCAAATACACACAAAGACAATGCAATAACATTTCAAAAGAACAATTTCATGGAGTTCTTTGTTGAAAGTATTATTTTGTCTGCTTTCAATGATTTACCGTGTTTTTTTTTTTTTCCTTCTAGATTTCATTCCAGAGCTTAGAAAATAACCGAATTAGAAATGAGAAGAGAAAAATATAATTCTCTATATGTTTCCTAGACCACAAGACACATTCTAGGATAAGACTAAAATACTAAAAAAACTAACACTGGAATTTGTTGAAATGCTACATTTATGTGACTTTATTTTGTATTTAATTTAACTTGGGCATTTTTACTCACACTTGTTCCAGAAATGTCTTAAGTTTCTTTAATAACAGAGGAAAAGCAGCATGATATCATAAATTTAAAATAGGCCACACATACAAAAAAAGGAAAAGCAAAAGTGGACATGTAGTAAGAGTTAAAATGACCAAAGGAAATATGTGCTTGAAAAGATGTGCAATATTCTTAGCCTTTAGGGAGATTCAGATTAAAATTTCAGTGAAATATTACCACCCATCTATTAAAATGGCTTAACTAAAAATACAATACTGAGTGCTGGTGAGACTATAATCCAAATGGAACTCTCACACATTGCTGGTGGGAATGCAAAGTGGTATATCCACTCTGAAAAGCAGTATAGCCTTTTCTTGTGAAGTTAAACATGTATCTATGGTAGGTGTATGAATTGGCAATATCACTCCTGATATTTATCTGTAGAAATTATACCTTGTGTTGACATAAACGCCTATGGATGAAATTGATAGTGATTCTCTTATGTTAGTGTCCCAAACTGAAAACCATCCAAAGTCTTCTAATGGATGAATGTACAAACTGATATACCCATCCATGGAATATTACTAAGCAATAACATGAAATACAATGTTGACATGCATACTGCTGCTGCTGCTAAGTCGCTTCAGTCGTGTCCGACTCTGTGTGACCCCATAGACTGAAGCCCACCAGGCTCCCCCGTCCCCGGGATTCTCCAGGCAAGAACACTGGAGTGGGTTGCCATTTCCTTCTCCAATGCATCAAAGTGAAAAGTGAAAGGGAAATCGCTCAGTCGTGTCCGACTCTTAGTGACCCCATGGACTGCAGCCTATCAGGCTCCTCCATCCGTGGGATTTTCCAGGCAAGAGTACTGGAGTGGGGTGCCATTGCCTTCTCTGGTTGACATGCATAATACCTTAAATAAACGTTCAAACAATGCTATGCTGGCTGAAAGAAGCCAGTCTCAAAAGATAACATACGGTATGACTCCACAGCTTCCCTGGTGGCTTGGACGACAAAGAATTCACCTGCAGTGCAGGAGAACTGGGTTCAATCCCTGGAGAAGGGAATGGCTACCCACTCAAGTACTCTTGCCTGGAGAATTTCATGGACAGAGGAGCTTGGGATTGCAAAAATTGGACACCATTGAGCGACTAACTGGAGAAGGCAATGGCACCCCACTCCAGTACTCTTGCCTGGGAAATCCCATGGACGGAGGAGCCTGGTAGGCTGCAGTCCATGGGGTCGTGAAGAGTCAGACATGACTGAGCGACTTCACTTTCACTTTTCACTTTCATGCACTGGAGAAGGAAATGGCAACCCACTCCAGTGTTCTTGCCTGGAGAATCCCAGGGACAGCGGAGCCTAGTGGGCTGCCATTTATGGGGTCGCATAGAGTTGGACACGACTGACGCAACTTAGCAGCAGCAGCAGCAGAGCGATTAACACTTTTACTTTCAAATGACATTTTAGAAAAGACAAAAATAGTGGTGGAAAACAGCAGAGGCTGCCACTGTTTAGGTAGAGAAAAGGTATCATTGTTCTGTAGGATGATTGTGCTGGTGGTCACAAAAATCTAGACATGTGTGAAAATGCATAGATTGTACAACAAATAGAAAAAAATAGTAAGTATTTAGGTATTCAAAGCTGGCTCCAGGTTTTATAATGGGAAAAAGAAAATTTGTTCAGTTACATAATTTGCAAGATACATAATGGAGAAAAAAATACTGGGAACTCTGAGGAAGTTCAACTACTATTTATGTTGATACCAGATGAGTCTTCACAAAGGAGACAATGTGTTAATCACACGATAAGGTCCTATATGAACAATGATGAGTTTCACTGAAATGTTTCATTTTGGGTGATTTGGTATAGGCAGATGGCATCATAGCAAAGCACAGCTAAGAAAATTTAATTTGAGGTATGTCAACTCCATGTATTCTAAGAAAAAAAAATCCTTATTTTGCTCAATCCAGAGGTAAATTTTAACATATCCTTTGAAGAATCATATATAGAGCTTAGCTTTCAAATAATATTGATTTCTAAAGACTATGCTTTTCGTGATTACAAGCACAAACAATGTAAAGCAAGGGTGGAGATAGCAAGGGTAAAAGAGGTATGGACATAAAAAGACAAAATTAATTTTGTTGCATCTGTATCATCTCATTGTAGTCATACAATGTGTGTGCAAGTCTAAAATATCAATTTTCAACAGCATTTTAATGTCACAAATTTTAAATAAAAGAATAATATTCTGTATAAGTCACAGATGTTCAATCCAATTAAATAATTTAATTCCCTGTTCATTCATGTCACATCAAAAAAGCTTAATTTACAAGCTTAATCTAGGAAAAACACAAGAAAATATATTTTCAAATTAACTGCTTTCTCTTGTGTTTTGGTTACACTGGACAGAAGAGAAACCTCTCTGGCTAGTGTTTGAGATTATCTAAGTCTTGAATGTCATTGAAAGACATAAATATGTGTATATTCGTTGTCATGTCTGGGGAAATTCAGTACTTACTCACTTTGGTAGAGGCAGTGTTGCTTAGACTAAAAATAAATTGAAAAAAATTTCATAAGCCACACCAAGTCTCTTGGAATTATCAAAGAGATAATGAGACTATCAGAAGAGGTATATTATATTACTACAGTAAAACTCTAATATACATATGTACACATTTGAAAATCATATGACAATAGCTGAACAATTTATGAGTATTATATTCAAGAAATGTTCAGTAAATATTCTTTCATTTGAAAAATATCTTAAAATATTTATTTAAAATGCCATTCCCTGAATGCTTCAGTGTATATCACTGCTATTTTACCTAATGCATTTGAAGTTATTTAAAGATCCTTCTTTCTCAAAAATGAGCTCTAACTCTGTCAACTGTGTTCAAGGTAGCAATTTTTCGACTCATATATTATTCTGATTCTAGTAGTTGAGAGATCTACATCTTCAATGCTATTTTGTTTAAGGCTTACTATTGCTAATCAGCTGCGATTTATGGGGTCACAAAGAGTTGGACACGACTGAGCGACTGATCTGATCTGATTGCTAATCATGACATTCCTTAAAAAAAAAAAAAAGCTCAAACTTAAATATTATCATTTTTTTGAAGAGCGTAACCATACGCCCTGTTTGCCTACATGCCCTAAACAGACACAAAATGATATTTTGTCTAATTGACGTATTTTTTCACACAAATTCTTCTCTGGCAAGTGAATTGGACAATGCTTTCAGTTTACCTTAGTACCAACTGATAATGCTGAAGGAATCATGTGATCTTGCAGGATAATATCAAGCTGTTGTATGTTGGATATTTTTATGTGTTGGATCTAGTGTTGTTTAGTCACTGAGTTGTGTCTGACTCTCTGTGATCCCGTATATTGTAGCCCTCTAGGCTCCTTTGTCCATGGGATTTCCCAGGCAAGGATACTGGTGTGGGTTGTCATTTCCTTCTTCTGACCCAGGGATCAAACCCGAGTCTTCTGTTTGGCAGGCGGATTCTTTACCACTGAGCCACCTGGGTGATCTAGTGTGGGCCAGAATAAATTTAAAAATGGTTGTCTTACTAATTCTGGACAATGACAATTCCGAGTGAATGCCAATCTAGCTGGTGAACTCAATGAACACATTCCCAGAAATACGTAAACCATTTAATAACGAAGCTAGGAATATAATATTTCCTAATTGTATCAAAGAGTCAAATCTTATCAGTTTCCCTATATTTTCTCTTACATCTTATTCACAGCCTTATAACAGTATAAGATTTCCTCTAGAATCTATGTCCTGGTTACCTCTGTAGTCTAATCATGTCTTAGTTCCCCAACACTACCCCATGCTGTAGTTGCCCACACCGTCTGAAGTGGCTGTTTCTTCATGCGGTTTTGTTTGCCTGAAATACTCCTTCTCTGTCTGCCTGGCAAACTCTTCCATCAGAACTAGCCACTTTTGTCCTTTTTGTGCAGCCTCTTCTATGGCAGAGTTAGATGCGATATTTGTCTTGCTCCACGACATTCCGTGTCCAACTCTTTAGAGAAGCTGTGACCCTGTTTTCCTGGAATCACTTACCTGCCAGTTGCTCTCATGCCACTGGATTTTTGGAGAATAAAGATTGAAGTTTTAAAAAATCTTTGTCTCTTATCAGACTCTCCGCTATACAGTTGATACTCAATAAATATTTGCTGACTGAATTACGTGTGTGTGTGGCCAAGCTACAGAGGGAGGGAAACGAGCTGAAGATGAGGGAAAGGATCACACTGAGCAGCTTTCCTTCTGAGCATGAATTTGAGAAGACTCAAAACACAACCGTGAGGAAGATACTGCAGACAAGACTACTGACTGCAATTTATGAACTGTGCCTGGAGACAGCAGGATTTTAAAGGCTGCATGGACATAAGTGTTCCATAATGTTTTAGAAGTGAAAACAAAAGAATGAGGAGTCATTAGCATGTCCACATCTTCCAGTTTGAGTCTTAAATTAATTTGCCCATTTTGCTTTTTTTTTTTTTTTTAAAAGCAATTTACCCTGGATAAACTGCTATGAAAGTTCTCTGTGACCTTGGGAAAGTCATTTAATATTGTGAGGCCTTGAAATGCTTATCAAAGAAATAAAAGGGATTTAGTATTCACACTAAAACAACATTTTGTTCTTCATTGACATCTTAATAGTTTAATGAAAACCATATTTTACAGGCTTACTACATAGAATCTGACTTCATTCCCTGACTTAATCGATGGACTGCTCAATAATCTCCTGACCCAACTTGTTTTTTCTCAACAGCTTATTACAATATTTAATGTTCCCACCCAGATCTGTTTGGGTTCAAGGTTACCTCTATACAGATCTCTTTAAAATGCCTTCAAGCTGTCTGGAGGATGGACATGTAAACTCATCGATACATATTCAATATGGATTAATGATCTTTTTTTTTGCATAGCCATATAATTTAACTTAAATCTGATTGGATCATTGCCTTACTTAAAATCTTCTGGCAGCTTCCCAGTGGGCTTAGGATAAAGAGAAACTTCTAATTGTGGTCCTTGAGCCCCATGAGTTCAATTTTCACCTTCCTAACACTGATTTTATTATCTTGGGCTCCAAAATCACTGCTCATGGTGACTGTAGTCATGAAATTAAAACTTTTCTTCAAGTTGCTCCTTGGAAGAAAATCTATAACAAACCTAGACAGTGTATTCAAAAAAGCAGAGATACCACTTTGCTGACAAAGGTTCATATAGTCAAACCTATGGTTTTTCCAGTAGTCATGTATGGATGATGTGAGAGTTGGACCATTAAGAGGGCTGAATGCTGAAGAACTGATGCTTTCAAACTGTGGTGCTGGAGCAGACTCTTGAGAGTCCCCTGGACTGCAAGGAGATCAAACCAGTTTATCCTAAAGGAAATCAGCCCTGAATATTCATTGGAAGGACTGATGCTGAAGCTGAAGCTCCAATACTTTGACCACCTGATGTCAAGAGGAGACTCATTGGAAAAAGCCCTGATGCTGGGAAAGATTGAGGGAAGGAGGACAAGGAGGTGACAGAGGATGAGATGGTTGGATGGCATCATCGACTCGATGGACATGAATTTGAGCAAACTCCAGGACAAAGTGAAGGAAAGAGGAGACTGACCTGGTGTGCTGCAGTACATGGGATCACAAAGAGTCAGATGCAACTTAGTGACTGAAAACACCACCACCCTCTCCAGACTCATCCCTATTACTCTCCACCAGCTCTTTTAGTTTCAAAAACCACCCTGCTATTACTTGCTGTTCCCCTGACCACTTTTCCCTGACAGCTGAGTTATTACCTACTTATCTGTGGCTTGCTACTGAATTGCTGCTCTGCTGGGATAGTGTTCCCTGACTGTTAGGACCAAGTCACCTCTTCCTGTTCCACATGTCTATGATGATCAGATTAGTGTCTGTCTTCCTTACTAGATCATAAACTTCCTGAGGATAGGGATTACACCTGCTCTTGCTTACTGTTACATACTTACTGACTATCATGATCCCTGGTACAGTATTATGCCCTCCATAGATATCTGTTGAGTGAATGAAGGACTAAGGGATTAAATAAATAAGTAAATAAATATATCACCAAACAAATCTGCTCTGAGTCTTAACCAGAGCAGATGGTTAAGACTGCTCTTATGGAGCAGTCTTTGTGGAATGAGATTAAAGGGAGATTAAAAACCCAAACTTCCCAGTGGCCGACCAGAATCCCCATTCCTGCCTCACTCAGCCTGTTTCTTTTCTCTCTCCTAGGCCTCCCCTTCTTGTTCATTCTGTTTCAGCCACAGTGGCCTTCCTGTGGTTTCTCAGATTCACTGGGGCCTTTGAGCTTTGGCCTTTTGCCCTATGAACTCTCCTCCAGACTTCCTCAGGGCTCATTGCTGGTTCCTGGAGAGCTTCAGGGAAGCCCATTTTGAGAGTACAATCTTCTTCCTGCACCCAGAACCCCTAAAGGCCTCATCTTCCTTACCATGTTTTACTTTTCTTTTCGGCATAGCCATATATCTATGTCCTATATAATTGACTCATTTGTTTTTCTTTTTTGGTTTCCCTTCTTATAATGTAAGCTCCTTGGGGCTGGAGACCTCTGCTTAATTCATTGATATAACCCAAATACCTACTTGGAGCATTGCCTGATGACATGTCTTAGCTCCACAAATACCTGTTAAATGAGGGGAAGGACATGGGCAGGAACATTGTCTATGTGAAGTGTAGAATGAAAACTACCAGGCCTTCAGTAGTCACTAGATTCTTGATGAAGGGCAACAGGAGGAAGGCAGGATTTTAAAGACAAAGTTATCCACTCCTCCATTTTGCATTAGGTCCAACTCTGCTTTTAAGTTAATGAACATTTATGGAGAAAGATTGTAATCTACTCCATGTTAATTTATATAATAGATAGGCTTATGGGAATGGCTATGATTTTGACAAATGAGAGATTTCTGCCTTTCAATTCTCCTATATAAACATGGCAGATGGTTATATAAACATAGTAACCAAGAACTGTATTTGGCAAAGAAACAAGAAATATTCTTACAGGGACATTCTGCTCTTTTCTTTATAAGAACTAGGGAATTGTATAAAGGCACGAAGTTCCTTCCCTCCAGTTTGTGAAAAGTATCTATTACCATGTTCACTCATTTCAACAAGATTTCCAAACTGATCAAGCTTTATTACTTTTATTCTAGTTGGATAATATTGATAAATTTGATGTTTATTACCTTTATACTTAGGAGAAATATGTTTGTGCTTTATTCTTTAATATTGACAATGTACTTGATATTTAATACATGGAAATCTGAATTCTCACAAAGTATAGAGAGGAAAGAAAAAATAATGGGAATGACTCCAAAGTGTTTTAAGTAATATAACACCTTTAAGAGGGATATTTGCTGAAATTTTCTGTTTAGTGGAAAATCTTAACTAAGTTGGGTTTAAAAATCAGTTGTATCAGACTGAGAGGAGGTTAGATAATTTTTAAGGTCAAACTTGAAGTTATAAGGAAGATAATACAGACTTTATTCTCAAGAACAGCTGTCGGAATGTATTTAGCCCATTAATAAACAGATAAAGAAGGATCTTTTGTTTCTTCTCCTGTTGCTCTTGCTCTTGCTCTTTGAATCCTTACATGATTTCTCTGCCCACACTTCCTCTAAGCTATTTTCTCCCAAAAGATGGTTTTACGTGGTGGTTTGCCTCCTACATCCCTCCCCCTCAGGCTTTAGTCTTTTTAAAAGAATAGGAAGAGAGTTAACCCTGTGATCTTAATGAAATTATTTAGGCTACTGAAGTTCTCTCAATTCATGTTGTAGTTGTTTTACATTACATTACATTTTACATTACGTTACATTTTCTTATGACTTGTGTTATGTTGGCATTTATGTCTTTTATTTTATAGGAAGATTTCTAATTGAAGTCCAGTGGTCTAGATTTCAAGTATCTAGGCAACGACTCTTGTTATATAATGGATATTTAAAGCATTACATCAGAAAAAGACAAAACCAAACCAAACAAAATTGCAGGTAGGTGGGGTCATAACATATGTGCCTTGAATCCAAGAGCTGCAAGACTTTGTTACTGACAATACTGGAAAGCTGGGAGAGCTTCATTCTCTCCGCAAATTTTAAAGAGTGAACAAGCTTAACCCACCAAACAAAACACTGAAATGTTTCTAATTTCCTTACTATCAATGAAGGTAGACCAGAGAATGCGGAGAGAATTTTACCTTAGGGAAATGTACTGCTGTGCATTTTCAGTGACTGTATAGTCCATTTCTGCCTCTATGCTTGGAAATTAACAGCATGTTAACAGGACTATTGCCTACACTGTGGCACTGTCTGCTTAGGATTAGGCCATTAAATATTGATGAACATAATTGTTCCTGCACTTGAACATCAGAAAGATGGAACTAAGAGTAGTTTAACTGGCATATGCCTTTCTGCTTGGTAAATGGGCTGGATTTCAAAGTAGAAAATAGGCATTACCATGTACGCAGTTTCATAGCCAAAGCATCATTGACCAGAAACTGTGGTTTGTAAAAATGTTATAGTAAAAGTTAAATGATACAATTTAGTTAAGCTTTGTTGGAATTTACTGAAATAGAATGTAACAGAGCTGTGCCTTCAAAAGATGCAGGCAGGATTTCTTGTCACTTATCTAATTATTTTTAAATTTTATAGTGATATTCACAAGTGTTATGCTAAGAACAGCTATAGTAATTAGTGTCTTTTATAGTCTAAAGAATTTCTTATACTTTTACCAAGTAATACCTTAGACAGCCTGCTGCTGACTGAATAAAAGTCTCTAGGACTTTATTGCATTACAGTTTGTCCTGTGTCTTTCTTCTTGACCAGTCTGTGAATTTCTTGAAGGATTATTTTCTGTTTATCATCCTAAACTCAGTGCTCAGCGCAGTACTAAATACATCTTATGTAAATCAATAAATACAAATTCAATTTAGTGTGCAGCATTGCCTTCCTCTTGATATTATTACCTGGTTATAGAAATACCTTATCTAACAGAACTGAGGATAACTAGCTTTAGATACTCTACCAAGTATACTCTATTCAGGAGATAGCTTGCTGCTGCTGCTGCTGCTGCTAAGTCACTTCAGTCGTGTCCGACTCTGTGTGACCCCATAGACGGCAGCCCACCAGGCTCCTCTGTCCCTGGGATTCTCCAGACAAGAATACTGGAGTGGGTTGCCATTTCCTTCTCCAATGCATGAAAGTGAAAAGTGAAAGTGAAGTCACTCAGTCGTGTCCGACTCTTAGCGACCCCATGGACTGCAGCCCACTAGGTTCCTCCATCCATGGGATTTTCCAGGCAAGGGTACTGGAGTGGGGTGCCATTGCCTTCTCCCAGGAGATAGCTTAGATTATTGTAAAAACATGGGCCTTCCTGACAGGCAGGTTTGTGTTGGGATTGAGGCTCTATCACAAACTAGCCTGTGATTTTGGCAGAGTATTTAACATTTTCAAAATATTTTAAAATATTTAAAATTCCCGTCTTTTCTATTAAGACAGAAACAACAATTTCTACTTCTTAAGCTGTTCTGACAATAACTGAAATAATGTGTTTAAAAGATCTATCCACAGTGCTCAGATCACCAAAAATTTTTCAATGGCAATAATTTATTTTTGTATTACATATAAAAATAATTGGGGCTACTTTAAAAATCTTTTCAATGAATCTGTCTTTTTATTAAAATGCATCACACAGCAACAATTCTGGGAGATTATTTGTTTACTTATTAATAAAATGACTTTCAATATTATCTCTTTTATGGCTACGTTTTATGTATGTATTATATCTATCTATTTATTTATTTATTTACCTTTAATGATATTGGTCTCTGTGCCACTAATGGCTTGCTGGATAAATTGAGCCAACCGCATATCTCATGATATCGTGAACACCGTTGTTAGGGACTGAACTAAGTTCCCTCAGAATTCATATATTGAAGCCCTGACCTCTGGACTTCAGAATGTATATTTGGAGATAGA
Source organism: Tragelaphus eurycerus (assembly GCA_935064755.1). Classification (NCBI taxonomy): domain Eukaryota; kingdom Metazoa; phylum Chordata; class Mammalia; order Artiodactyla; family Bovidae; genus Tragelaphus; species Tragelaphus eurycerus. The sequence continues at coordinate 2,120,426 of CAKXYN010000014.1, forward strand.
ACCTTGAAGGGATAATTAAGTTTAAATGCTAGGGTGCATACGAATTAATTTGATTGGTGTCTTTTTGTGAGGAGGGGCGCAGGCCCCTCAGAAGAGACTCAAGGAATTCACATTCACAGAGCCATGTCCACATGGAATCCCAGTGAGAAGGGGGCCTGCAAGTCAAGAGCGAGGCCGCAGAGGAAGTTAGCCTTGCTGACCCCTTGATCGTGGACTTCTGGCCTCCAGAACTATGAGAAAATAAATTCCTGTTGAGTCACCCCGTTTGTGGTATTTTGCTATGACAGCCCGAGCAAACTAATACAACTGTATACATGAAACTAAATTCAATTCAATTTTAATTGGATAGAAACTGAATCAAACAAATAATTTAGATAATTTACTGAAAGGAACAAATTGATTAAGGCTGATTCTATGTGCATTCTGGCGTATATGAGCTGGAGTATTACAAGCACATTTATTCTGGATTTTTTAAAAAAAATTCTTACCTACTGGTTCTCAGGAAAGAGTCCCCACTGCTTGATATACAAGAGCATAAATATTGTGAATGAAACCTATGAAAATGTTCCACGTGTCCATCTTAACAGACCCTCATGGTGGAATGAGTCATATTCTCACTCATCTTTTTGTTACATTCATTGACTAAACTAAAACTGTTGCATAAAATATATTAAAGACAAATATTAAAGACTAGAAACATTTTCTTTTAAAACTTTTTTGAGAAATGCATAATGATGATTCAATTTTATAATTGCTCTTTTTCCCCAAACGACCCCAAATTTCTACTGTCAAAGCTAGAAAACCTCTGTAGAATTAAGAGAGCTAAAATTTTACTTTGAACTTTCTCCTAAGTAGATAGAGTTTCATTCACAACCAGATAAAGATATCTTTGTATCCTACTTATTGCAATAATAGACCGGATGGATTCTTGGTAAAACCTGAATATTTTTAAATGCTCTATATGTTCTAGTTCTAAATTGCATGTTTTAAGCATATTGCTTTGAAATCCTGAAAAAAATGCATACTGAATTTTGATGTGTTCTAAAACAGTCATGAAAATTAACATCTTCCCTCAGCCCAGGGCCAAACAGATTTTTTTGCAGGGCCAAATTAGAATCTGCCTACAGGCTTCAGATAAAAAAAGGTAGCAAGCAGGCAACTTTTTAAAGTCAAAAAAGGCAAAGTAATCTTACATGGCCATCTTTTTTGGTAATCTAAGTAGTAGGAAGGGAATAATATTTTAACTTGGCCTTAACCCTTCAGTGTATGTGGATGGTAATAGATCTTTTACAGGACATAAGCAAGCATAATGCTACTTTACATCCTATTGGCAATGAATTGTTTTAATATAGAAATATAAATTACTGGAAGTGAAACATATAGGGCATGTTAACTAGGTACTCGCCTTAAATGTTTTTGTTAGTATTTATTTACATTTGAGCAGGTCTAACTTGTCATATGGAATTGGGAGGAGAGACCAGAATCATGGATTACTAACTGCAGATTGCTATTCTACTAGCTTGGAAATTCCCTAGGTAAAACTCCATAGATGATAGACATTTACTCTTCTATTAATATCTCCTGCAGATGGAAACCCTTCTGGTAGAAGTGATTTCCAGCATTATGTTCCACTGGGTCCTTTAGCGGGTCACTTCTTGGTACACTCTGATCAGCTCTTTCACGGTTTTACATTCCTTTCAAGTCTGTTGAAGAGTGTCTTACAAGGAAATTCTGGAAAGAAATCAACCAGCCAGCCAGCCAGCCAGGATGTTTCCTATACAACAGTATTTTATGGTCCTTTACAGAGCTGCTAAAAGGAGAATCATCCTTTTGCAGTTCTCCCATCAGATTACAGTTTTAACATCTGGAGTGTTGGCCATACCTGAATCCAGAGACCCTTAGAATTATCAAGAATCTCTCACTTCTCTGGAGTCCCCATTGATACTGGCCTGCAGGATGGTCATTTACCTGGCTAAGTAAGAAGTACTGAAACCTAATTGCAGTCTTTTCAGCTTCCTTTGACTCCTTTTCCAGGGCAGTTATCTCCAGCAGGCTAAGTTCTAAGGGGTTGGTAAAATACCCTGCTTGTTCTCCAATGAACTCCTTGTATTTGATGTTCTGACACAGGCAAATGACCCCTCAAAGACATCATGTTGGTTGCAATTTCACCACCCCCACACCCCGGCCCCAATCTTTGTATTTTCCAAGCTGCTTTAAATCTTTGAGGAGTGAGTCCTAGGGAAAAATCAGAGTTCTTAAATCTAGTAGACTGAGATTACACAAAAAACTGTAATTATGTCATTCTTGGGTGGAAACTGGGCAAACATGAAATTCTTTGTCTAGGAGTACTCAGATTATGATTATAATGAGCTGTAATAGAATCTCATGATCTGTCCATCAAGGCCAACATTCTAGGTGTGCCAGCTTCTGGAGGGATTTTATGAGTGCCCAGATCCAGTTTATCAGGAAAGGTGCAGCACACATCTTTGATTTACAGTCCACTTGTTAGAAGTTTGAGAAACTGTTTATTAACATCTGTGTTAACGTGTCTGAGGAACACACTTGCTGGATTAAACGTTGAAGGAGGTGGGTTATATGTTGCTCAATTCAGCTGAGTCTCTAAGTCGTGTCAGATTCTTTGCCACCCCATGGCTTCCTTGTCCTTCACTGTCTCCTGGAGTTTGCTTAAACTCATGTCCATTGAGTTGGCGATGTCATCCAGCCATCTCATCCTCTTTCATCCCTTTCTCCTGCTGCCTTCAGTCTTTCCCAGCATCAGGGTCTTCTCCAATGAGTTGACTCTTCACTTCGGGTGGCCAAAGGATTGGAGTTTCAGCTTCAGCATTGTCCTTCCAATGAATATTCAGGGTTGATTTCCTTTAGGATCGACTGGTTTGATTTCCTTGCTGTCCAAGGAACTCTCAAGAATCTTCTCCAACACCACAGTTCAAAAGCATCAATTCTTCAGTGCTTAGCCTTATGTTGCTAGTTCTACAAATTACAAGGATCTCTACGGACTATCCTAACTCATCCCTGATCCAGTGAATGCATTATGCTTGAGAGTTATTAAGGGAAAAACATTCCTTTAAACTTCTTCAAGTCTTTTTGGAAAACTCTACTTGACCTAACTTATAGTTCTACGTCTGACAGTGCTCAATGCTGAATACAAACGAACACACAGACCTTAGATAAATGCTTAGGACTGAAAAATAAAAGGAGAATACATTCTCTTTTTCTCCCTCCACTACCCACTCCGTCTCCTTTGTTGAATCCATATTATGAAGAAAAAATATTTAAATGAATGAACACTTAACAGCAGTGCATATTAAGCTTATCTATGTGCCATGAACTATGTAAGGAGCCAAAGAAAGAAAAGTAAGATACTGCTTTTGCCCAGAGTCTAATGGAATAGATAGGAAGAAAAAGAGAATATACCAGAAAGGATATAATGTGATGAGTAAGAAAATGAATAAATCAGAAACCATAATGGAAATGTAACCATGTGGAAGGCAAGGAAGTTTTCACAAAATACTCTAAAAATATAGGAAAAAAATTGATTTTTTAAAAGCTTAGAACAATTCATAATGAGGAAAATTGTATTTTTTGCCCTATAAAAAAGCTTGCAGTTCTAATCTATTATAGTAGGACATGTGTTGTTTGCTAGATTTTGTTTTTATTTTTATAAGATAATGAATTGTACTCATCTCCCTTGTGATTTGGAGCATAAGGTTTTATGTATGTGGGATGTAACAGTAGAGTAGAAATATTAGCTGTTCTAAACAGAGACCATCCTAGCAATGTTGGTCTTATTAGCTCAGAATAATAAATCCAAACTGTAGAAACAGTAAAAAAAAAAGAAAAGAAAAGAAAAAATTGAACAAGGAAATGAAGCTAAACAAAATTCCACTATGACATGTTTTTTTTGACCATTGACGTTAACTTGCAGGCTGTAATCTACACTATCTTGTTTCTACCCAGGGCCCCATTTTGAGTCATTATTTTATGTTATCTACAGACAGATAATCATGGGCAGAAATATGACAAAGTGTGATGCTTTCAAAATTTGGAAAAGAAAGATACGGTAAAAAGGCATTTTCTAAGTATTCAAAGCAAAGATCTTTCGATTGCAACTCAGCAGAAAAATAGTTTCTAATAAATCTCTTACAACTACATTGGCATATTAAATTTGGATGGCAAATGTTATTAATTAGCTTGTCAGTCACTTCCCAAACCAGTTCTCTGGAACTCAGAATACATAAAAAATCACACACATACTCAAAATTCTGGGTTTATGATAGCAATCACAGTACAGTATTGATGATGCTCAACCCTTACCAATAACACATTCATTCATTCTTGTACACACTGATGTATCTTATGTGGTACTATACTTGAGGATCCAGAGAGGAATATGGCACAGTTCCGGATCTCAAGAAGCCATAACATTTTAGAGGAGATGACATCACATGGTTTTCCACGCGCTCATTGCCTTTCATTATATGTGTTCAAAATGTGGAACGATGGATAAGAAGGTTTGGAGGTTGGAAGCCCTGTCTTTGAGTTCTTCTTCTACTGGGTTAATAGCTATGTTCACAGCAGGGCAGATTCCCATCCGTAAAATGAGATAGTAATTTGCTCATTGAGTTAAGGGGATTATATGAAATAGTCCCTGTGATTCACTTAGCACTAGCTCAGGCACATTAAAATTGATAAAATATATATATATATATGTATATATGTATATTAGCTATTATTATCATATTACTTGAATCTGAACAAGAATGATTTTCTCTTTTTGCTCAGAAAAACACCAAGCAACTTATCCATGAATCACAGATCATAGGTGAAAATACTGGGATTCAAACTCAGGTTTCAGTGCCGAACGATTTACACGCATAGCATTTTTTTCTTTCTACTACATTAGCTCTCTTCTGAAATAGCTTCATTTCCAAGACTTCCTTGAAAGGATAACACTTATAATTAATATGGAAAAATCTTCCATGTAGTTCTTTCTAAATCTTCTTTTCTGTAGCCTATTTTGCTAAATCTTCTGTAAGGGTTATTCTTTTTACTTTCTCACAGAAATATTTATAATATTGCAGCATGATACTCATTACTAAATAATGAATAATCATTATAAAAAGAGTTATTCACTGTTGCCCAAGAAAGCATCACATACCGACCTAGCAACTTCAGACCCTTGATTAACTCCTTTTTTGTAGCTACTAAAAGTAGTTTTTTAAAAACAAAATCTTAAAAAAAGATGTCAGGCATGTACTAAAGCTTTGTCAGTTCTGTTTTCAGGCTAGAGTTTTTTTTTTAACTGCTAAGTTATACACCCCATTGGAATCCATTACCGTGGCAGGTTTTTCTAGGCAAATAGCACACCAGAGAGAAGTTTGGCTTTGAGTTTTCTTCTTTCTGATTTAGTTTATTCTTTGGTTGCTAATTTGCATTTTTCTCTGAAAAAGATTAGAATTATAATACATATGCAAAAGCATAAAGCAAAGAAAGACAACCCGTGGCACCCCAACAGTATGAATTTGGGCAAATTAACATCACCAATTCTGGCTCGGTTTAAACATCTGTAACAGGGGGGTATTAATCTCTACTATAAAGGTCTGTTTTGAGGGTAAAATGTGATGATGTGTTGGAGCTGGCCAATTGTTAATTATTCAGAAATTTTGTGAGATAGATGTTAAAATCTTGGTAGTTTAAAATTGGCATGGGGGAGTATTTACATAATGGAAATCAGCAAATTCTATACATTAGAGCTTCCTTTTCCTTCCTGGAGAGCAGGTTTAACAGTACATCACTGGGTCATCCTTGTAATCTGCCTAGTAAAGTTCTAGACCCACATTCGGAATTCCATATTCTTAGTTCTTAAAAGTATGATTATGATGTTAATTCAGAAATCTGCGTAAAAGCACTTCTCTTCATTATCTCACCAAAGGCTTGTACCAATTTATACCTTCATGATAACAACAGAGATGTCAAGATGTTTGTATTTAATAAACCTACCTCTTAGTACCTATACATAGGAATCAATTAAATAAGACTATAAGGGATTCCCTGGTGGCTCAGATGGTAAAGAATCTGCCTGTAATGCAAGAAACCTGGGTTCAATCCCTAGGTCAGGAAGATCCTTTGGAGAAAGGAATTGCCAACCACTCCAGTATTCTTGCCTGGAGAATTCCATGGACGGAGGAGCCTGGTGGGCTACAGTTCATGGGGTCACAAAGAGCGACTAACCGATACTTTCTTATGAGATAAATACATAAATAAGAATATACTGAGTTGCATGAGAGAAAACTTCTCATTAGTTGATAACCAAGAGGCCTTAATGAATGGAAATGCAGAAATACTGCTGGTTGCAGGTCATTGTTAGCTTCTTATATTATTCCATCTTTTGGGTGGCAATACGTAAAATATTTCATGGATTAATTTGAGCTAACATTAGAAAACAAATATTTTCTAAGCATAGCCTGCCACCTCAGCACTGTATTCATCTGTGAGCTCTATTACTTTTGTTTCTTCTACGCAAAGAATTTTGCTTACCTGAAAATAAAGTATTTGAAAAATCAAATACAAATTAAAAATGTGTTTTTAATGATAGGTCCATGGCTTAGTTCTGCAGAAGGTATCTGTATATCAAATACCATTATGGTTATGGCTTGCATTTTATCTGGACACAGGGAAAGCAAGATTCCAGACAGAAAAGAGCAGTTTCCCAAACCTCACTTGTGCAAGTAATTAGAGGTGGCTTTTTGAATTCACATTTCAGAAGGTAAGCTCAGAAATGGGCCACATTTTCAGTTGGATTGCTTCTATGAGAAAGGATGAGGGAATCTGCTACAGCTAGACAGCAGATGTTGGGGAGAGAAAACTCCCCATTTAGATATAGAAGAAGGGATACAAAGAATAAATAAAGTGTATCAAAGGATGTTGAAGGGGTATTTATAGTCAATATTGGCTGACAGAAAAAAAATTGATCAAGACAATTTTATTTTTGATGAAGTGTCTAAGAAAGTTGTTTCTCAGATTTTGTTACAATTCTTTTATCTTCCTGACATGCTATTGGCCTATGCAGTTTTATCCTATAAAATTATATAAATTGAATAAATGTATAACATACAAATGTATATCCTCACAGTGATTTTCACTGATTTTGTGAGTGTTTTATAATTTAATGTAAAACTTTAAGAAATAGAGAAGTGTGTGAAGTGTAGATAATCTCATCCTTCAGATGAAACTTAAAATTTGGATAATAATCTTTTAGACTTTTAAAAATCAAACTCATATATTCAAACATATATATATACTCATGTACATAAGCAAACATATTATTGCTCATTTGCTTGTTTGTTATTTTGAATATGGGACTATTCTATTCTAGAAACTTGCTTTTTCATTTAGTATAGGATATTCCATAGCATGTAGACCTTTTCCATTATTTTTAAATTTGTATAGTATTCCACTGATTGTATATTCCATCATTCTTATAACTAACATAATGATAGAAATTTAGGAGTTTAACTTTTCAACAATAAAACAGTGGCCATTCCTATGTATGTCTCTATCTTATATATAATTATACATTTATGGGTATGTTTGTAGAATGCTATGCTATGCTATGCTATGCTATGCTATGCTATGCTATGCTAAGTCACTTCACTTGTGTCCGACTCTGTGTGACTCCATAGACGGTAGCCCACCAGGCTTCCCCGTCCCTGGGATTCTCCAGGCAAGAACACTGGAGTGGGTTGCCATTTCCTTCTCCAATGCATGAAAGTGAAAAGAGAAAGTGAAGTCGCTCAGTCATGTCAGACTCTTAGCGACCCCATGGACTGCAGCCCACCAGGCTCCCTGTCCGTGGGATTTTCAAGGCAAGAGTACTGGAGTGAGGTGCCATTGCCTTCTCCGTGTTTGTAGAATAAATGCTCCGAAATGGATTCCTAATTTCTGCTTTTAATTCCCAAAATAACCTGGCAAAGTAAGGTTGCTATTCTTACACTCATTTTATTGGTGGGTGAACTAGAGAATAAACAGATTAAATAGCCTATCCAAAGTCACGCTGCTGGTAAGGGAAAGAGCCTGGTTGCATACTTGTATTGTACTCGCACAGTCTGACTACAGAGCTCTGTACAAATGTGTCATCATTTCTGATTCTTAGTGTTTCATTTATTCTCATATTTTAACATCTCTGAATCCAGAATCCATCCCCACACTGATGCCTTTTTTCATTGTCAGCTGGATAGCACACAATATAGATGTCATTACTAACATATGTGCACCTAGATTGTTATTACTTGTTCCGTGACTACACCTGTAACCCCCCAACAAGTCATTTAAGGACTTGACAGTATGGATATGAGACCTGGTTGTTGTCTGAAAATCTTTTGAAATCTTCATTTAAGTAAAAAACAATATCAGTAATAAAAATTGCCAAATGGGTGTCAGAAAGCCTGTAAGAAAGCTCTAGAGGTTAGCAGAGAATTTTTATAAAGCTATATTGCATCACCAACAATCTTGATGGGATATTGGATAATATTTTGCAGAAAAATGCAGACATTGTTAACTCTAAGTCAAAAAGTATTTAAGAAGAATTGGACCACAAGTGTAAAGAATTTCAACCAACTGATTTAATTTATATATTCAATGTTATTCATGCCAAGGAGTGATATGTGATAAAGTACAGATCTAAATGTAAAAGAATTCTTTGAGTAAGTAAAAATAAAAATTATAGATGGCAAGAAAATGTTGTATCATACATGTATATTGTATATGTACAATTTTGTACATATACAAAAATTATATATGTACAATTCAGTTTTTTTTTCTTGGATATACATAATGTAAAGGTACCCTCATAATTAGTAGCTTTTTAGGATTTAGTGAAACATATTAATACCTTATGGAATTGTTTTAAGAATGAGTATACATGCTTAGAACAGTGCCTAACATATAATGAGCATGTGATAAATGATAGTTATTAAAAATATTTAATAGTAATTGCAAACTTTTTCCCAAAAGAGTGAATCAACTTACAATATCAATTTAGCAATTTTATTATGATAATTCATAACCTAAAACATAATTTGGTATAACTCTTTATTAAAAAAAAAAACAAAGCTATTATCTCAAAGCTGTCATATGTGTCCATGTATCTTCTGTGCAGATAAAAGAAAGTTATGTTTGCTGAAAGTCTAAAAATATCCCCAAATATACCATCTATATAGTCCATAATCATTTAATTCTTACCCATTATTTCCTCGAATAGACGTTTAAGATTTCTGGGTTATATATGGAAATGAAGATTGAACTTTCACCAATGATTCTTTGATAATAATAATTGCTGCTTTTTAAGAGATACCATTTAAACACTTTTTTAAAGGAAATTTCTTAGAAGCTCATCTTTTAAAAAAGCAGTAAGAACATACTATATAACTGGACTCAGGAATATTTTTCATATATACTAAGTCAATTAGCTTTCCCATGCAATGAGGGTTTTTTGGGGTGGGGGAATCTTGATCCTTTATTGATTCAGTTTCCTGATCAGTGCAAACTTGACATTACACTTTGACCGTAAGATATTGGAGATGTTTTGCCCTACTCAGTTTATTTCAGAATGTAGAAGTGTTAAATTGCTCTAGGGATGAATTAGAGAAATGAAGTTTCTAAATAGATATAACTGAAATCATTCTACCTGTTATTTGTTCATGGGGTCTCTCCTACTTGAGGTCACATTCCTATGATATTTTAGAACCAGGAGTTCCTAATTTCCTAACTTTCATTATTTTGAACCTAGGAATCATAGTCACAAGAAAATGTTGCAAGAAAGATTCTGCTGCTGCTGCTGCTGCTAAGTCGCTTCAGTTGTGTCCGACTCTGTGTGACCCCATAGACAGAAGCTCACCAGGCTCCCCCGTCCCTGGGATTCTCTAGGCAAGAATACTGGAGTGGGTTGCCATTTCCTTCTCCAATGCATGAAAGTGAAAAGTGAAAGGGAAGTCACTCAGTCGTGTCCCACTCTTAGCGACCCCATGGACTGCAGCCTACCAGGATCCTCCATCCATGGGATTTTCCAGGCAAAAGTACTGGGGTGGGGTGCCATTGCCTTCCCCGAAGAAACATTCTACATCTCCTTAACTTTCTACAAATATTTTTCATCTCCACCTATTAATTTAGGATATAAAATATGGCTTCCATTTCTGATATAGAAAATTGAAGGCTTTCTCTTTCCATCAGGGAACACTTGCGAACCTTTTGGGATCTCCGAAAGGTTTGGTCTTAATTGTTCTTAGCAGACATCTGTTCAGGCTTTGTGTGAACCATGCCGCAGGGACTATCAATAATCGCCTGGAAGGCCATGGCCCACTACAGGGCTGACACACTTTCACTTCAAGATCCTTGAGAGAATGAATGAAACGTTGTTCATCTACATCCATTTGCCACACAGCTTCCTCAGGGCACAAACAACAGTCTTACAGGCACAGGTAACTTTCTAGAAGAGTCAGAGCAACTCAGAAGGAAACTTCCGTTAGAGACAAAGTTTATTTTCTGAATAATTTGTCTTTCATAAATCTCATAAGAGAAGTTACATAAACATTCATACTTTCAAAATAGTTTTTAAAAAATCTGTACCTGTTGTCATCTCCAAGAAAGTCAGAATTCTGTTGGGAAGTACAGAAAGTATATTAAAAGGTAGTGTTCACATCTTAGATATTCACCACTTATTGCACATATACACATGAAACTTTATTTCATATCATGTGTTGAAGTCACTTGCTGACATAATGTCTTTCCATTCAGTCATCTCTTAAACCTCTGCTCTCAGACTTGTTTGTAAACTGCCTAAGTGATGGCCAGGTCTAATTCTAATTGCTGCAAAATTACTGCAGTGTGAAGCTTTTAGTTGTTTCTGCGGCTATCTGAGGAAGGAATTTAATGTATCTTCATGAGGCAGCCAACAATTGGATTATCCTTAGATGCCCATATCAAGTCTAAGAAATTACCATACCTACACAGAGAAGTGTACTGCTTACCTGAGTAGGGATATTGAGGCTGAAAATGTTTATGCTGAAAATGTATCAGGCCTCATGCCAGTATATCCAGTACAGTAGTTGTTAAGATAGGCGAACAATTGTAATTGAAAGTGGAGTCAAGCATTTAGAGGCAGAAACACTAATTAGAACTAATTGACAAGTGTTATAACACTCACCAGGGTAGCTCTTTACATAAGAAAATGATAGTTATGTAAATACAGTGATTAATTGTATTCGCTTAGCCATTATTTTTCTTCTTGGCATCAAGCATGACCAGAACTTGGCCATTGATTATACCTCCAAATTTATGGTAGATTTTTCAGGGAACATTTCTGTTTCTCAAGACAGTTTTTCTTCTGTCATTTATATACATGTGTGTGTGTGTGTGTTTCATCGCATTTCTACGTGTGTGTATTTTACAATAATATCTCTGTTGGATATAGAAACATTTGTAACTATCTTTAATCTCTGTTGAAGAAGTTACTCTCAATCCATTAACATATTGAAAAATTGTTTAAAGTGGGTAAGCATAAATACAAGTATTTTATATACTTGTGATTTAAATATTCTGGTAATAATTTGAAAATAAGATTTCAAGTCTGTCAGTCTAACATCTGCCATACACACTATAATTCTCTTAAAAAAAATGTTACGTTGTTTTAATTTATTTTATTTTATTGTTAGTAAATTTTACCACATTTAAAATATAATTTGAAGATTCCTAAAATAGAGGTTTCACTAAAAGCAAAATGAAAGAAAACACATTTGACTACTTCTTATAACACAAGAAATGGCAAGAAAAATTTGTTAATGTCTGATCAAAGCCAGACACCCCAGATGGGAGCCACAGTGGAAGGGCAGTAAGGGTCAGAAAAGCTTAGAGACCTGGGTTCAAGCTCTGATTCTACTGCTAATTATCTGTATAACCAAGGAAAGCCACTTGAGCTCTTTTGATCTTAGTTCTCTTGTCTTTAAAATGAGGAAGAATGAAGCAGATGTTTTCCAAGGTCCCTTCTTCCTTTGAAAAATTAGTCCATTTCAAGTTATTTACTTTGAAATATTTCCAAGGTAAGTTCAGTCAAGTAAACTTTAGCCCATTTTCATGGAGAGTGAAAGAGCTGCTGGCGATAATGATGGCTCGGACCTGGGATTGGGTTCCATCTGTTTTATGACCCTTATAGACTTTACCTATTTCCTTGGGGATGGGGGTGGGAATTGGGTAGAAGTAAGGGGATCTGATATCCTTGGATTGGATTACTTTATTGAGTTCGCCTGTTTCCATTACATAGGTATTCCAAACTATCTTCTGATTAAAAAAATAATTTTAGGGCAAGAATAAGGGCAAATTTGAGAGTTGATGATTCATCTATACATAAAATCATATTTTTAAACAAATCTTTGGGAATACGTTTGACTTTTGCAATCAAAATCATTACAACCTCTCTTACAACTCAATCTCAGAGAAATTTATTATAAAGAAGAATTTTATTATTATATCAGTTTCCCAGGGCTGCCATAACAAATTATTATAAATTATGTAGCTTGAAACAGCAGAAAATTATTTTTCCATAGTCCTGGAGACTAGATATCTGAAATCAAGGGATCAACTGAACCATATTCTTCCTGATACTTCTAGGATATGTCTGTTTCTTGCATCTCTCCTAGTTATGATGGTAGCTGACACTTTTGTCATTTCTTGGTTTATGGAACCAATGTACTAATCTCTGTCTCTGTTGTCACAGGGTATTATCCTGTGTGTCTCTGTCCAAATCTCCCTCTCTTTACAGGGACACCAGTCATTGAATTTAGGGCCCAACCTAATTCACTTTGACTGCATCTCATGGGTCTTCCTTGGTGGCTCAGATGATAAAGAATTTACCTGCAATGCAAGAGACTCAGGTTCAATCCCTGAGTCAGAAGATCCCCTGGAGAAGGGAATGTCCTTGACTAGATGGACCTTTGTTGACAAAGTAATATCTCTGCTTTTTAATATGCTATCTAGGTTGGTCATAACTTTCCTTCCAAGGAGTAAGCACCTTTTAATTTGATGGCTGCAGTCACCATCTGCAGTGATTTTGAAGCCCCCCAAAATAAAGTCAGCCACTGTTTCCACTGTTTCCCCACTTATTTGCCATGATGGGACTGGATGCCATGATCTTCATTTTCTGAATGTTGAGCTTTAAGCCCTCTTTTTCACTCTCCTCTTTCAATTTCATCAAGAGGCTCTTTAGTTCTTCTTCACTTTCTGTCATAAGGGTGGTATCATTTGCATATCTGAGGTTATTGATGTTTTTCCCGGGAATCTTGATCCCAGCTTGTGCTTCATCCAGCCCAGGGTTTCTCATGATATACTCTGCATATAAGTTAAATATATGATGATCAGGAGAATTTTACATTTCATTTAATTTTCCCTTTTTTTTTTTTTAAAAGAAAATTTTTAGCAGTTTATGGATAACAAAATAAAATAAATTGAAAAGAGATAATAAAAAAGTATCAGAAAAAAATAAAGGTAGGAAAATTAGAGGAGGCCACAAGTGAAATTGGTTAACAAAATGTGCTGCTAGTAGGTCTCATTTGGTTGCTTCAAGTGGAGTAGAAATAGTCTCTAAGTGTTCTAACAGCAATCCTGAGCTGGGGAATACCTTCCCTTTTAACAGGGCATGGAGTTTCCTGTTCTGTTAATTGTCATATTCCTTGAACCTAGTAGAATATTTGACACATAGTAGCTATTTAATTAGTGTCTGTTGAATAAATGAGTGAATTTATTTATACATTTTAAGGGATTTTTATTGAGAATTTGCCTTAGGCAAAATTATTCAAATGTTTGGTATAGATTATATTCTTTTTTGGGAAATAGATGGAGAAACAGTGGAAACAGTGTCAGACTTTATTTTTCTGGGCTCCAAAATCACTGCAGATGGTGACTGCAGCCATGAAATTAAAAGACGCTTACTCCTTGGAAGGAAAGTTATGACCAACCTAGATAGCATATTCAAAAGCAGAGACATTATTTTGCCAACAAAGGTTCGCCTAGTCAAGGCTATGGTCTTTCCTGTGGTCATGTATGGATGTGAGAGCTGGACTGTGAAGAAGGCTGAGCGCCGAAGAATTGATGCTTTTGAACTGTGGTGTTGGAGAAGACTCTTGAGAGTCCCTTGGACTGCAAGGAGATCCAACCAGTCCATTCTGAAGGAGATCAGCCCTGGGATTTCTTTGGAAGGAATGATGCTAAAGCTGAAACTCCAGTATTTTGGCCACCTCATGCGAAGGGTTGACTCATTGGAGAAGACTCTGATGCTGGGAGGGATTGGGGGCAGGAGGAGAAGGGGACGACAGAGGATGAGATGGCTGGATGGCATCACTGACTCGATGGATGCGAGTCTGAGTGACCTCCGGGAGTTGGTGATGGACAGGGAGGCCTGGCGTGCTGCAGTTCATGGGGTCGCAAAGAGTCGGACACGACTGAGCGACTGATCTGATCTGATATTCTTTTTTCTAAGGACATTGATATTTAGTGGATTCAATTAGCTACAAAATGTTAATATCATCTTCATATCGGGGAAGGGAGGAAATCTAGGCTTTCTTGAAATAGTTTTTTCACACGTAAAACTGGCCTGTTCCTAGATCCTCCAAAATGGGTTTGTTCATGAAGCTCTCTTTTATGAATGGTCTTGGTCACAGCTGTCAAAGGAGGGTACTTATTCTTATCAGGTTCACAATTAAGGGAGATAAGAAAGAGGATAATTGGACTTTAGCTTCCTCTAGTTTTGAAGGCATATCGGAATGTAATTCTATCTTGGTAAAAGTTGCTTCCATTGTATCTATTTACTATTTTTTATGAGCATGCATCCAACCTCTGTGTCCTTTGGGTTTCCTGAGAAATACAGAGGAAGCCAAATTCAACTGATACTAACTTTGGGCTGGTTAGACATGGAGCCCACTTAGAATAATGAAACAAATCATGACCACAGACATGACTTTGTAGTATCCTGATTTGTTTGAGAAGAGTGAAAACATAATCAGTTTGTGTTGCTGCTGCTGCTGCTAAGTCGCTTCAATCATGTCCGACTCTGTGCAACCCCATAGATGGCAGCCCACCAGGCTCCCCCATCCCTGGGATTCTCCAGGCAAGAACACTGGAGTGGGTTGCCATTTCCTTCTCCAAAGCATGAAAGTGAAAAGTCAAAGTGAAGTCGCTCAGTCGTGTCTGACTCTTAGCGATCCCATGGACTGCAGCCTTCCAGGCTCCTCCATCCATAGGATTTTCCAGGCAAGAGTACTGGAGTGGGGTGCAGTTTGTGTTAAATGCCTAAAATTTTCTGTGAAGATGAGTAAAAAGACAGCCAAGTTTTCACCTGTCAGAGACACAAGAGATCTTTACCAGGTATTATAACTGCCCACGAGTCCTAGGACCTTTCTTTGGCATCTTTTCTTACATCCAATCTTCCCACCCTCACTCACCTGCCTTCCAATACAGAGACAATCTCTCTGCAGTTTCAAGTTTTTGTGAATTGATTTCCTCAGGAAACATCGAAATAGAGGCTTTAGTAACACCAGAGGAGGGAGTTTCCTCTTTGCTCTACTCCTATCAAACTTTGAATCTATAGGCCTGAATTCCTAAAGGAATCAATCCTGAATGTTCATTGGAAAGACTGATGTTCAAGCTGAAACTCCAATAGTTTAGCTACCTGATGCGAAGAACTGACTCATTTGAAAAGACCCTGATGCTGGGAAAGATTGAGGGCAGGAGGAGAAGGGGATGACAGAGGATGAGATGGTTGGATGGCATCACCAACTCAATGGACATGAGTTTGAGTAAACTCCAGGAGTTGGTGATGGACAGGGAGGCCTGGTGTGCTATGATTCATGGGGTCGCAAAGAGTCGGACACGACTGAGCGACTGAATTAAACTAAATAGTCCTGAATATCTGCTATAATTCTTTCTTTCTACTATTCAGCTTCATGTCTTCCCCTTGCCATTTGTTGGGCCCTTGAAAGAATAGGGTAGTGAAGAGAAGGCAACATTGAGCACCAAATGCTCTCCTAGGATTCTCACTGCACCTGGTCCATGGTAACACTCTTGTGGTCATCCCGTGTAATCATTTATTTGAAAGTACAAATAACCATGCTTCATTCTTTCATGCAGTCCCATTGTTTCCTACTTTACATTGGTGCGTGTCATTCATTAGGCTTCACTGCTCCTTACTGGGAGACACAGCCCAGCTTTACAAAAGAGTTTCTAGATGCCTGCTCTCCTTTATGTAATATGACTGATCAAGAGTCTGAATTATCACAAGTCTTGTGATTCTCTTCAATCTGGAAGTTGTGTTGAAGAATAAAATGTCATAGTGTCAAACTTTATAGCACTGTTATGTGTCTAAAAATCTTAGTTCAAACATCATGTGGATAATATTTTAAAAATATTTTCAAATGTTTTGCTGTATCTTATAACTCTATTTTCTCTGAGACTTCCCTCCCACCCAACAATGCTTTGAGTTTTTGCACTGCACGAGGATAAAGACTGTGCAGGATATAGTCTCTAGAACAAGAGGATCTTATTCAGAATGTACTGTCTGCCTAGATTTTCATTTGTGAACATATCGAGAAAGCCATTCTTTGGAGGAGAGGTATAATTCTGTAAATTTCTATAGTAAATAAAATGAAGCCTTTAGGATCCAGATTATAAAGTATATTCTATAGCATAGACAGGATATTCTTTCTGGATAGAACTTTCTACCATGAAATTGACAATGCTACAGTAAAAAGAAGAGGTAGAATGATAGAATTGAAATCTGCACCTTGTAGCCTCCAGGGTTTATGGGCAAGGGAAAGTGGAGAAGAAGAGAGAAAAGAAAAAAGGTGATAGTTCAGGGTTCATTTGTAAGTACTCTTCATCCTTACCTCAATCATCACTGAGTCTCAAGGGAGAAGGACGTTTCTATGGGGAGCCCTAGAAATAGGAACTAGTGATATACTTTTATTGGCATCCTAGCTGTATGCTTTTACAGTCATGATGCTGACTTTTAGGAGACACCTCAAGCCATACCAGTTCCAATATGGCACTGAAGGTGAAGGAAGGGGCAAGATTGATTGGCTTTGAGCGGTTGCTCCCTCTCCATGCCTAGATGCCTACTAGGCAGGTACAAGATGAAGAGGTCATCTTGTTTGGAGAATTTTGACCCCATAGTGGCAGCACATCACAATGAGAGGGCTGGATGACCCAGCAGCTTCTCAGGCATCCCTGGTCCAGGGAGCAGCTTGTCCATCCATTCTGCAGCCAGAGACTTGCAAAGACACTGAAGGAGTCATTGAAAAACCCTTCTCATTCCTTACCCCAACACAAGGGCACATGCCGACGCTGCCCTACATACCAAGATGCCGTCTCAGAGAGGAGTAGGGGCGGAGAGTAAAACTTGACAAGACTGCACATTTTCTGGTGTTGCCCAGTCAGAAACAGTTACTTAAAAAGATTGTTTTAATTATTAGAGTTGGACTAAGATTACCTAATTGGACTAAATTATAGTCACTTCTGGTCCCATCTGGTCCCATCACTGCATGGGAAATAGATGGGGAAACAGTGGAAACAGTGTCAGACTTTGTTTTTCTGGGCTCCAAAATCACTGCAGATGGTGACTGCAGCCATGAAATTAAAAGACGCTTACTCCTTGGAAGGAAAGTTTTGACCAACCTAGATAGCATATTCAAAAGCAGAGACATCACTTTGCCAACAAAGGTTCGCCTAGTCAAGGCTATGGTCTTTCCTATGGTCATGTATGGATGTGAGAGCTGGACTGTGAAGAAGGCTGAGCGCCGAAGAATTGATGCTTTTGAACTGTGGTGTTGGAGAAGACTCTTGAGAGTCCCTTGGACTGCAAGAAGATCCAACCAGTCCATTCTGAAGGAGATCAATCCTGGAATTTCTCTAGAAGGAATGATGCTGAAGCTGAAACTCCAGTATTTTGGCCACCTCATGCGAAGAGTTGACTCATTGGAGAAGACTCTGATGCTGGGAGGGATTGAGGGCAGGAGGAGAAGGGGACGACAGAGGATGAGATGGCTGGATGGCATCACTGACTCGATGGATGCGAGTCTGAGTGACCTCCGGGAGCTGGTGATGGACAGGGAGGCCTGGCGTGCTGCAGTTCATGGGGTCGCAAAGAGTCGGACACGACTGAGCGACTGATCTGATCTGATCTGATAGTCACTTCTAATCCTATCTTCATTATCCAGAAGGATGAAGAATTTTTAAGATCATGTTAGTTGTTATAGAAAAATAAAGACATTTCCTTTCCAGATAGACATGTAAGTGTAGTTGAGACCCTATTATAAATTATATCTTACCTTTGTCCAAATAATTAAGAAGTGGAAAAAATAGAGAGGGCTGTTTTTATTAATACTGTGCTTGACCTATGTTGCATGCTACACAAAGGCCTTAGGATCATGGAGCGATTAGCGTGGTTGACACTATTCAAAAATTCTAGCCCATTCATTGTTTCAGGAGGTCTACAGTGAGAGTGGGCTTGGCTTCTAGTTTCAAAACAATTCCTTGCTGGGGAAGCAAAAAGACCTGGTATGACTGTGAGTAAAAATTAGCTAAAAAAGACAGTTCTTCCTCTTAAAGAAAATACTATGTCAGGGTGTCCAACTCTCATCAGAACCGCAGAAAGCTCCATCTTTATTTTGATGGACAAAATGAGAGATTAGTTTGAACAGCTGATTTTTATCTCAGTCATTCTACAAACTGTCAGAGTTTGTTTGAGATTTCTTCCTAGTAGGCTGTTTATCACTCTGACTTTCTTTGTCCTTGCTGGCTTTGATCTCAGTGGACCAGATTCTTGTCCTAAGTAACTGTAAGGGAATTCCAGGACAAGGGCAACACTCTCTAATCTGATGCTTGGAAGCAGTGGTTTTACTTTCTCCATCATGTTTTCACTTCTCTGTGTGGCTCTTTTATTTTCTTTTTTCTCTTTAGTTCATTTTCAGAGTGCAGTGTATCAGAGAAACAAGAAGAGGATGGGTCTTCTGCAGAGGTTCCCTTTTGGATTGATTTTTCAAAGAGCTTCAGAATAGCAATAAATGCCTTGCCCTAGTTCTGCCACATGGGAATCAGTCCAAAGACAAGTGTTTATTTCCTCAGTGAAAAATAATATCTGAGCCTGTTTGTGAGCAGTGGTTACAAGTATAGAATTGCATTAGCTGATTATCGTTAAGGCCTAACTGTTTCTAGACATTTTGTTTGATTATTGTGAAATATTTTCAAGTCACAGTTCATTTTTGGCTCACTTGCTATTGTTTTTATATTACTTATGTATTTTGGTTGTTTCTGACATATATATGTGTACTTTTAGTACATACACATAAAAATTACCATAAATGTCATTTTTCCTTTGAAGAGTCTCCCTCCTTAAGAGAAGTGTCCTTTGTACATACACTAGGGGTGCCTGTGAATCTGAATTTGTTCCAAAACAACTTGAAATCAGTATCCTTTAGAGAGTCTAAACACTTATTTTGCATATATATCACACATATACATATATGAAAAGTGAAAGTGTTAGTCGCTCAGTCATGTCCAACTCTTTGAGACATCATGGACTGTAACCTCCCAGGCTCCTTTGTCCACTGAATTCTCTAGGCAAGAATACTGGAGTGGGTAGCCTTTCCCTTCTCCAGGGGATCTTCCCATCCAGGGAACAAACCTAGGTTGTGGGCAAATTCTTTACTGTCTGAGCCACCAGGGAAGCCCCTATATATGTGTATATCTAAGGTCAAATAAAAATTGGTCATAGACTTAAGATGATTTGAGAAGGCGAAATCGACACTTTAGATTGAGTTATCTTGGGTCAGTGCAGTACAATGATCAGAATCGCATAAAATGTATTTCTTTCTTTATATGATTATTAATAAAGGAAATGGGAATTCATAAAATTGAGTTTTACTTAATACAGTATTTTAGAAATAAAAAATCTTCCATACATGGAGAACAATAGAAAAAGAAATAAAAGGAGAGACCTTGTATTTGAAGAAGCAGAAAAACTAAGATTAAGTGACAGATGCCATCTGCGCTGAGAAGCCTTCCTCCAGTGCCCAGTGCATTCAAGTGGTGTTACTCTTTGGATGAAGACAATGACACTACTTGATAATAACATCCCTACAACAGGGTTTAACTCTTTTTAATTTGGCCTTAGGGTTTCCCTAGTGGCTCAGTGGTAAAGAGTCTGCTTGTAATGCTGGAGATGCGGGTTCCATTCTTGGGGAGGGAAGATCCCCTGGAGAAAGAAATGGTGACCCCCTCCAGTATTCTTGCCTGGAGAAACTCACGGACAGAGGAGCCTGGCAGGCTACAGTCTATGGGGTCTCAAAAGAGTCGGACATGAGTTAGCCTCAAATAGCAACAAAAACTTGGCCTTAAGAAGACCCAGACTTAGAGCCAAAGCTGCAAAATTTGTCATTATAGAACAAGTCAGTGATGATAAAGAAACCGTAGAAGACAATGTGTCTCTGTGAGTGCGGCAACCAGCATTCACTTATTATCCATAATAAGCTATTTTGTTTTTCCTAATATACTATATAAAGAGCATTTATATACAGAACTAATTACCTTTTATATAAATCCCTAAAACATGTGAGTCCAAGGATTGTATGTGTGAGTGCTCAGTTGTTCAATGCTCAGTCGTGTCTGACTCTTTGGGACCCCATGCACTGTATCCCTCCAGACTCCACTGTCCATGTAATTTTGCAGGCAAGAATATTGGAGTGGATTGCCATTTCCTGCTCCAGGTGATCTTCCCAACCTGGGGATTGAACTCATGTCTCCTTGCACCTCTTGCGTTGGCAGGCAGATTCTTTACCACTGTGCCACCTGGGAAGCCCCAATTATTGTATACATAAAGCTTTATTCTTTATACATTATGAGCTCTCTGCATCATTCCCTCCTCTTATGGCTTACATGAAAGAAAGATGTAGGAAACAGTTCAATTAGTTTGAATCCCTAGAGAATCACTAGTTGGAGGCATTTTCATAAAAGGAGGATGAAAGGCAACTCTGGGACTAAGTCTTCCCTGGAGATTAGACGTCTTAGCCCATACATGTACTCACTTCCCATTTGTGACATACAGGTCCTTGTCCTTCAAATTACCAACTTAAATTACTAATTTTTTTCATGTAGGAATTTTCCTCTGCAAATAATTTTTTTGTAGTCTCATTAAACCTATTACATTCTCACTGAATTTTCAAATCAGATTTTACTAGTTAACTAAAATGTTGGTAGAAGTGTATAATTTATGACCTTTATGTCTCGGCTTACAAGTTAACACAACAGAACATAACATATTGATGGCAAAATGTAAAGCTTCACATAAACAGAAACAAAAGGCAAACAGATGGAACTTCAACACATAGGAGAATAGCTATGGGGGAGAGAAAATGTATTTCTTTCTTATTTTCAATTAGCAGTCTACATTGTGAAAGATTTGGCAGTTATATAAATGTGGGACCAAAGTTTTGAATGAAAAATAAGACTATTAAAACTAATTTTCATAAATTAAGAAAATATCATAGGTACTTTACAATGTAAAATTGATGAATTTGGTTTCTTGGCATAAGAGAAGCCATGCTGATAGTGCCCAAATTCCCGTCAGAAAGCTCAGCAAAACCACACACCAGAAGAATCTAGAAGGATGACTTAGTTCTAAGAAGACTAGATCGTCTCAAGGCAAAACCTGGATAATTTCAGGGTTTTAATATTTCTGAATTCACCCAAATATGGGCCTGAGCCACATTAAAAAAAATGGATAAGTCTGCCATTCAGTTCAGTTCAGTTCAGTTCAGTCGCTCAGTCATGTCCGACTCTTTGAGACCCCATGAACCGCAACACGCCAGGCCTCCCTGTCCATCACCAAACCCATGTCCTTTGAGTTGGTGATGCCATCCAACCATCTCATCTTCTGTCGTCCCCTTCTCCTCCTGCCCTCAATCTTTCCCAGCATCAGGGTCTTTTCCAATGAGTCAGCTCTTCACATCAGGTGGCCAAACTATTGGAGTTTCAGCTTTAGCATCACTCCTTTCAATGAACATCCAGGACTGATCTCCTTTAGGATGGACTGGTTGGATTTCCTCGCAGTCCAAGGGACTCCAAAAATCTACTGAGCCCAGAACTACGACTAAAATCTGCTTCTTTTAGTATAACATAGATGAAAATCAATTCAAAATAGAGCCAAACTAAGATAATGAGTGAGCACCAAATATTCTTAAATTCTAAACCTACATGAATTTAGAACCATGACCTTCAGCCATGTGGCCTAAATAAGATTTATATGACTCCTCTAACCTTCTCTAAGGACAAATCTTCAGTCTGGAGATTTGGTTACTGCATGTTGCCAACAACCATGCATTTGGAAGAGAATTTTAAAAGGCACTTCACTGAATACTAATGCATTATTCAGAAACTTGGAGGAGTCTAGTGAAATCCTGTGCCTAAACAACTCTTCTTCCATCTACTCATATTTTTCTTTTTTCTTTTGTATTATTTGTGTATTATTTTTTCTCTCACCAAACTATGAGTCTCTATGAGCCAGAAAAGTGGTGTACAATATCAGATTTATTTCTCTCCATGCTCTTTTTCCAGAATCTAGATGCTGATATCCTCACACATTAGTTTCTTAATTTACGTTTGCACGTGGAGGACACTAGCAAATAGAACTACTGAGATCTAAATATTTTCTTCACTGTGTAATTTTATCTAACTTTTTTCCAGAAAAAAACTTAGCAACTTGAATAAACTGATTCATAGCTACTTATGTTTTATACTAATTTTATAAACAATGGAAAATATCAGCTAACTCTATTTTACTGTATATTAAATATATTTGAAATACAGTCAACTTTGTAAGCTAAAATTTATTCAACTAACATTATTTATTCATTCAACTAACAGTTGTCAGCCAAAGTATCATTCAAAACTAAGGGGAACCTGAAGATTTCTTCAAGCAAATAAAACAGTGCATTTATTCCTGCAGACACTTTCTGAAAGAATTTTGTAACACATTTCAGTAGGAAGTATATCATACACATAAAGATGGAATGAAAATGACAAAAACATTGATGAACAAAATAATGAATAAACATATGATGACAATCGTGTAAGAAGATAAACATGTTTGGAGGATGGGATAAACTAAATGAGAGACGTGGGTGATAAACAATGAAGTGGAAGATGGAAGTAAAAGCTTTAAGTTCTTGGTAATGTTGGTAAAAAGGTTAGATATATTGTTAAAGATGGATTTGGTGTCAAAAATGTAAGATAAATGTTTAAGGCTGTAATTAAAAAAATTTAACAACTGACATAGTCAGGAAAACAGCCAGTCGTAAAGGGACACTGAATAATCGGAAAGGACAGCCTCTGAAAGCAAGCACCACTGTCATTCTGATGCCTAATAGTTAAATAACAGCTAATTCAAAGATAGTCATTAAAGTAATGAATGCATAATTTCAAAAATTGTAAATGGACAAAAAGGAATACAGAAACTTTTATCAATTCTGCCTGAATAAGATACTGTATAAGTCACTCAGTTGCGTCCGACTCTTTGCCACCCCATGGCCTGGACCTTGCCAGGCTCCTCGGTCTGTGGGATTTTCCAGGCAACAGTTGGGTTGTCATTCCCCTTCTCCAGGGGATCTTCCTGACCCGGGATCCAACCCAGTTCTCCTGCATTGCAGGCAGATTCTTTACCATCTGAGAGTAAGATACTGAGGTCTAGAGAAGTAAAATGATTTTCCAGGATCACATCGTGATCTCGTAGATGAAGTTAAGACTTAACTTTTAATTATATCTCATGCTGCTCTACTGTTTTTGTCCCCACAAATTTAATTTTCAAATCAATATTTTAAAAGCATTACTACATTTATTTTCTTGTTTCAGGCATATACATGCTATTGTTATTGCTGATTCATATTTTAGTGATTTTTAAACATCTTCATTTATGCTCTATGGAGGCTTATCAACATGTGCTTCTCTAAACGACAATGTGCTTAAAAACATTACCTACAATTTAAACTTCAAAAAATGTATGTATTCTTTGTCAAAATTTATTGAATAGGAAAGTATTGCTACCTCTATTAAAGGCATGAGCAAATGGCTGTTGTTCAGAAAAGGAAGAATTTATTCTACGTATTTACAAAAGTACTTTATTTCTATGCATTTGTAAAAGTACTTTACTGTCATCGCTTCAATTTTCCTGAGGGAAAGATACATTATTTAATTAAATATTTCTTTACAACATGATTCAAAGGGTAAACTATGATCTTCTTGATTAACTGATTTGTAGTATCCGAAGCAACAAGTTGAAAGCTAGAAAGGAAAGAAATATGCAGCTAGAAGTGGTTCTCTTACATTAGAAGCTTTTCCTTATCTTACATTTATTCTTTTACCCCCAAATACTCCAATAACAGGATAACTTAGCCTTCTTTTTCAATAGAAAAAATAAAAATGAATCGTTAAGAATCCATGAAAATCATTTGATAATACAATGGAGAATTGCTATTAAGGTTCAATAATGGTAAAACTCTGGTTCAGATGCTATTCAAGCAGATTTTAGCTACTGTCATTTAATAAAGTCCAGTTAAGTCACACCAAATCATTAACAATTGAATTCCTGTTATCTAACAGAACAACCATTTTGAGCCTACTGAAAGCTGACTTACTTTTTAACATTTTGTATTATAACAGATAGCTGATATAATATCTAATAGTATTTTCCTTAAACCTGGTGCCACCTGAACTTACATGGAAGTGAAGACAAAAGAGAACAAGAGGAGTTTTCTCAGAAACAAACAAAAAAAACCCTTCTGTATCAGAAATAGTTATCATGTTAGATCCAGGTTGGCCATTATCTGCAGAGGGCCCTGATAGAAAAATGGTTTTCTGTTGATGAGTCAACCCAGCTTTAGAGAAAAGAAAATATTGTGGGATGAATATTAATAGTGAGGGACCAGAGAGAAAGCTGCGAAATATCTTTGAGCAAAAAAATAAAGGATTAGCTTGTGCAGGCATGAGGGATTAAACCTAGAGCTACTGAAATTAGGCTTATTAGATTCCTGAAACCCTGTGAGCCAGGACTATTTCAATGCCTTCTCCCTTAGTTTCACATTCTGCTTTTCTTATGTGTGTGCGATGAGACATGTGTTTCTTCTGGAAAAATAAAGAGAAGTCTAGCCTCCTCAAAATGATTTCCAAGGCTGATGAGCCCCTACCTCTGGCCACCAGCACACATCTCTCCATCACCCTGCACGTGTCCGACAAGACAATAGGCACAGCTACAACCATCAACAATAATGTGCACCGGGGATGTAAGCTGGGATTGGCCCTGGGTCTTGGGTCACCTCTGAGGATGATGTCATGTCATCACGCTCCATCATGTCTCGTTATTAATCCTTCTCTTTAGACTTATCAAAGAGAGAAGCTGCAGAGCTTCTGTATGGCAGAGCCACCAGTTTTGGAAGAATGTTGCGTTAGTGATATAGATGACATTGAAACTATGACATTACAAAAATCAGCTTACAATAAAAATTGCACTTTGTCAGGAGTCTGGCTCAGTCAGAGGATGACTCATCTGTACACAGATCGCCCTCAGCTGTAACGTAGAGTATATGGCTTTCCTGACACTAGGAAAAATTTTATTCAAATGCATCATCGTGATTTTATTTCTGGATCTGGTCAGAGTCCTGTAAAATTTGAATTTTACAGTATCTCTATGTTCAATTTGATTTCCTCAATTATAGAGCTTTAACTCTGCTATCAGTAGTTCCATTACATCTTCACACTCCAAGTTCACCAGAAAAATTCATGCCAGTTATTATTCTTTTTATGAGTTTATACACTCAAATATGAAACATACAAAATAGGCTAGAATTTATTAACATGAAACATTTAATACAGAAAGAGATAGGGCATTATACAGCTATATGTCACAAACATATTGAATGTGCCCAATTGCTTTTAAATGTCTAAAGTATAACCATTATGTGCTATTAGAGGGATTATAAACTATATTGAAGTAATATATTCAAGCATCCAAAAATCAGAGTAAATAAAAATAATTCTGCTCATTGGCTCACAGTTAGGAAGGAATGAGAGTAATAACAATAAAATAATAATGTGCAGGGAAAGACAAATCCATCCCGCGGCAGCCTGAGCTGCAGCAAGCCCTGATTCAAGGGAGGGAGCCGGAGGCTTCCAACTCGTAAAAATGAATATTTGTCTGCCAAGGAAAGACGGCATACATCTCTTTCTCACTCCAACCCTCCAGGGGCCTGTTTTGACCTCCCTTTGTCCCCGTTGAGAGGAGAACAGAGGGTATGAAAACGGCTCAGAGCATCTCACTCCGGGAGCCTGTGACTCTGGCGACAGCACAGTCCCTGCATCTCAGGGGGGTGATTTAGCACCCGGCTCACACTGACCTTGTGGAGTGGAGTCTGTGATGAACATCTGACGTGAGCCATACCTTAGGGTTTGTTCTCATTAGGAGCTAAAGTGAGGGACCATTGCAAGTCTCCTCATTTAGCAGATGGGAGAGCTGTGGAATAGGTAGGTTAAGTGATAGCTTATTCCACTTTAGTTTTTTTTTTCCTGGACTTCCCTGGCTGAAACCCAAAGTGAAAGAGATTGTCCATGCTGGCAACTGGAGGCTCGTTTTCTCAAGAGCATGGGATAGGCTTGGATTTTCAATGTTGATGGTTATTTGCTCTTCTCATCCCAGCTGTCTTAACCATGCTCGTTGTGAGGCTCATATGTACCACTACCCCTTGGAGCCTCACCTTAGGGGTGAGGAGGGAATCTGGGGGGAACAGGCTGGTGCTGAGGAGGAGGCAGGCGGGGCAGAGAATGCTTCCTTGTCAGCCCTCGTTAGTCATGGTCAAGGCAGTATGGCAGATCAAGCTCATTACAAGGAAACATTTTTTTCTTATGGAAAAATGTATGAAAATCTTAAAGGTCAAGCTGTATGTTAAGAACTGTTGAAAAGCATTGAAGCATTTGCTAACTGAATCATGAATTATAGTGTATGTTAAAAATGATTATGTTTAAATATAAGGCACATATGGAGTTGAAAGTGACTTTGAAATTCCCCTCTTCCATGTACACATGTGACCTCAGAAAAATATGGTTCAATTTTTATACGTATTTTTAATAAATTTGCTATTTTATAATGGTTTCAGGCTTATGGAAAATTTGCAAAGCCGGTACAGAGAGTTTTTTTCCCATATATCCAAGACATAATTTTCCCTATTTTAAAATATTAATATGTTTGTCACAAAAATGAGTCAGTATGGATACATTAACCAAAGTACCAGATTCTCTTAGTTTTTACCTATCATTCTTGCCTTCTTTTTCAGGAATCCATCCAGGAAGTAATTTGCATTCTCCTAATGACAAATTTTTGAGAATTGACCTTTCATATTCTTACCTGTCATCATATGTCTTCTCTAGTGAGGAGTCTGGACCTTTTGCCCAATCTTAGATTCACTGTCTCTCCTATTGCTGAGCCTCAGGTGTCCTCTTCTGATACAATTCCCCTACAGAAATGTCTTTTGTAAATATTTCTCTAAGATATAGCTGTTCTCTCATACTCCCTATCCTATCCTTCAAAGGGCAGTTTTTAATTTTAATAAAATACAATCCATTAATCTTCCCTCTCATGGACATGCTTTCCATGGTGTATTTAAAAACTCATCTAGATCCAATCACCTGGAGTTTCTCCCATGCTTTCTTCCAGAAGTTACATAACCTTGAATTTTGCATTCAGGTTTATGATCTACCATGAAGCAATGTTTATGAAAGTTAAAGGTCTGCATCTAGGTTTATTCATCTAGGTCTGCATCAGCTGTTTACGTGAATGCCCCTTGTTCCAGCACCATTTGGTGAAAAGACTCTCTGTGTTGAATAGCACCCTTGTCCAAGATCATTTGAGCATGATGTAGCTCTGTTTCTGGGCTTTCTATTCTATTCCACTGGTCTTTAAATATTTCACTCCACTCTCTTCTTGTTTCCTTGAATTCTGGTGGGAAGTCTACTATAATTGTTATCCTCATTCTTCTCTAGTTCAGTTCAGTTCAGTTGCTCAGTTGTGTCAGACTCTTTGTGATGCCATGGACTGCAGCATGCCAGACTTCCTTGTCCATCACCAAACCCCAGAGCTTGCTCAAACTAATGTCCATTGACTTGGTGATGCCATCCAACCATTTCATCCTTTGTTGTCCCCTTCTCCTCCCGCCTTCAGTCTTTCCCAGCATCAGGGTCTTTTCCACTGAGTTAGTTCTTTGCCTCAGGTGGCCAAACTATTGGAGCTTCAGCTTCAGCATCAGTCCTTCCCATGAATATTCAGGACTGATTTCCTTTAGGATGGACTGGTTGGATCTCCTTGCAGTCCAAGGGACTCTCAAGAGTCTTCTCCAACACTATGGTTCAAAAGCATCAATTCTTTGGCACTTAGCTTCCTTTATAGTCCAACTGTCACATCCATACATGACTACTGGAAAACCATAGCTTTGACTATATGGACCTTTGTTGGCGAAGTAATGTCTTTGCTTTTTAATAAGCTGTCTAGGTTAGTCATAGCTTTTCTTCCAAGGAGGAAATGTCTTTTAAATTCATGGTGGCAATCACCATCTGCAGTGATTTAGGAGCCCAAGAAAATATAGATAGGGTGTCTTTTCCTCTGGTTTCTTAAAGATTTTCTCTTTGTCTTCAATTTACTGCAATTTGAATATGATATGCCAGGTAGGCTTTTTGTTTGTTTGCTTTGTTTAAATCTGTGGTTCCAAGTCTATCATTAGTCTTGGCAAATGTATTTCTCCTGCTTTTTTCTGTCTTTCTTGTTTAGAGATATTCCATTAGGTATTTGTCACACTTTTTGAAAAATTTTCACAGATCTTGGATGTTTTATTTTAACTTACTTTTATCTTTGCATTTCAGCTTGGGAAGTTTCTATTTATCTATCCTGAAGTTCACTGATTCTTTATTTGGCATATCCCATCTACTAATGAGTCTATGGAAGACATGCTTAATTTCTGTTACAATGTATTTAATTCTAGCATATTTTATGAATTCTTTCTTAAACTCTTTCTTAAGCAGAGTTTTCACCTCTCTGCTTACATAAGGCACCTGTTCTTGAATGCTATTTATTTTTCAATTAAATCTCTTAGCATATTAATCATAATTATTAAAAATTATTTGATAATTCCAACATCTGTGTCATTTCTTTTTCTTTTAAAAAACATTTATTTATTCATTTGGCTGCATGGGATCTTAGCTGTGGCATGTGGGGTCTAGTTGCCTGACCAGGGATTGAAGCTGGGTCCCCTGCATTGGAAGTACAGAGTCTTAGCCACTGGATGAACAAGGAAGTCCATTTGCATCATTTCTGATGATTGCTTTCTCTTTTTCAATTGTGCTCTTTTCTTGCCTTTTGTTGTGCCTTGTAATTTTTTTGAAAGCTGTATATACTGTATTGGGTAATAGCAACTGTGGTAGATTGGCTTTCATTGTGAAGATTTATGGCCAACTGACTAGAAATTGACTGTGTGTAACATGGGCTGTAGTTACAACTTCCAGAGGCTTTAAATTCCTCTATCACCCTTACTTTTTCTCCCTCCTTGATATTAGGCTTCTCTAATACTCTCTGGGGGATCTAATAAGATTCCGTCATAGCTCAAGTCAGTAAAGAATCTGCCTGCAATGCAGGAGACTTGGGTTTGATCCCTGGGTCAGGAAGATCCCCTGGAAAAGGAAATGGCAACCCAGGCCAGGGTCTTCTTGCCTGGAGAATTCCATGGGCAGAGGAGCCTGGTGGGCTACAGTTCATGGGATCACAAGAGTTGGACACAACTTAGCAACTAAACCACCAATACTCTGACAGAGAGAGCTTGTGTCTTGCAGCTCTTCCAGGTGGAATGCACTTTTATTTATACTGGCATCCTTTTGGTGTGGTAGTAAGATGTGGGGAAAGTGGAGTGTTTTATTTTTTCCAATTAAATCTTCATGTTTTAGTGGGTCTATGTCTTCAACTGGCTGACTCCCTCCTCTGTTATCATTCCTGAGAGCAGAATTCCCAATCTGTTTACTGAGGCTCTAATTCCTGTTGAATATGATTTTTCCTCCTTAGATAAAACAGAGAGTCTATATGGAACAGAGAGTAGAATGATTGTCCTGTCCTTAACCGGGATAAGGTTTAGTAAAATCAATCTCCTTGGAGCCTCAGCCTTTTTACAGAGAAGGCTCTGGGACTACTTCACAATGATTCATCTTCCCCTTTCAGAGGCAGGGGAGCTCTTTCCTAGATCTTCCCTGTGAGAACCTAGTAGGTTCCTGGAAGTAAAGCTCATGAAAGTGTGAGGTCTTACTTGGGACTGTGGTTCCCAGGAGTAGCCTTATTCTCCTGCAATCCAAATTCAATTTGTAAAAATTAACCTTTGAGTGATCCTAGCAGTTTATCAGAGAAGGCAATGGCAACCCACTCCAGTATGCTTGCCTGGAAAATCACATGGACTGGACGGAGGGGCCTGGTGGGCTGCAGTCCATGGGGTCGCTAGGAGTCGGACACAACTAAGCGACTTCAATTTCACTTTTCACTTTCATGCATTGGAGAAGGAAATGGCAACCCACTCCAGTGTTCTTGCCTGGAGAATCCCAGGGACGGGGGAGCCTGGTGGGCTGCCATCTATGGGGTCGCACAGAGTCGGACACAACCGAAGCGACTTAGCAGCAGCAGTAGCAGCAGCAGCAGTTTATGACTCTAGCAGCTTCTGCTCCACATAAGTGCATCTTGTTTGAGATATCTCAGGATGCTCCTGTTCTCCAGATTGCAAAGGGATTGGTTTGCCCTGCAACCTCAGTTATTTTCAAAGTCTGAGAAAAGCCATTGATTTTCAGGTTAGCCAACTTCTTCCTTGCTGTATAATGGGGTGATGACTTATAAGTTCTTCATACATTGGAGCTGAAACCAAAAGTCTGTATATATTAGTTTTAATTTTTTTCTGTACATAGCTTCAATTATACATTCTATATTTATATCATCATTATTATCTCTACTCTTGTGATTTCTCACT
Organism: Tragelaphus eurycerus; assembly: GCA_935064755.1. Classification (NCBI taxonomy): domain Eukaryota; kingdom Metazoa; phylum Chordata; class Mammalia; order Artiodactyla; family Bovidae; genus Tragelaphus; species Tragelaphus eurycerus. The sequence goes on from CAKXYN010000014.1 coordinate 2,151,568, forward strand.
TTTTTTCCTTGCTCTTACTGGAAACAGAATATCCAATCATGAGACTCTTCATAAGGCTCAATTCCTTTACACTGGAAGTCTCTTCAATTGGTAATATTAACCAAAAGCTAAATTAATTCAAGGCAATTGAAAGAAAAAAATTGGAATAAAATTTCTACACTAGAAGAGCTCAAGGTCTAGTGGTATCAATAGACAAAAACTAGGACAAATAAAAGTGCAGGATGCTGAGTGTGGAAAGGAATATGAAGCAGACACCAGGTCAGAGAAGGGATCTGGGAGAAATTGATGGGATCAGGAATAGCACTTAGGTAGGTGGAATGGAGATTGAAGAGAACGTGAACGTGAAGTCGCCAGTCGTGTCCGACTGCGACCCCATGGACTGTAGCCTACCAGGCTCCTCTGTCCATGGGATTTTCCAGGCAATAGTACTGGAGTGGATTGCCACCTTCTCAAGGGATCTTCCCAACCCAGGGATCGAACCTGGGTCTCCCGCATCGAGACAGAGGCTTTACCCTCTAAGCCACCAGGGAAGTCCAGCCATGGGAACACCATGTGAAACATGAAGGATTCATGGAATAGCATGCAAATCTCCTCTAAGTAAAATGTGAAGAAGAATACTTTTTGTGGAGGAGTCAGGGACTCTGCTAAGGCATTTGATTTTGTTCTCAAATCTCTATGGGAGCTATTGAAGGATGCTGAGCTGCAGTATATTTGGATTTGCATTTTATATATAAAACTTTGTCCATAGAGGGAAGATAAGGTATAGCATCTGAGAAAGATAGCAGAGAGGCAGGTTAAGGATCTAAAGCATTTGTGGAAGTAAGCACTTAGGAGACTCTCGATTAAGGCAGTGATGATGGGGCAAAATAAGGAATAAATATGTAAGATGTTAAGGTGCATTTATTGTAAATATACGTGTATTGTGTATGTGAGAGGATTTAAGCATTAAGGGAGTTCTAAGTGTCTGTGATTTCAATAATGGGGGATATGATAGTGTCATACCCTGAAATGGAGGAGGAGGAGTAGGTAGTATTTGGAGAATGAGAGGGAAAACAACAGTATTTTTTTCTATGTATTTCAAAAGTATACTAAGCATTTCTTTTTAAAGTGTTCTAGGCTATATGGTTTTGAACTGTGGTGTTGGAGAAGACTCTTGAGAGTCCCTTGGACTGCAGGGAGATCCAACCAGTCCATTCTAAAGGAGTTCAGCCCTGGGATTTCTTTGGAAGGAATGATGTTGAAGCTGAAACTCCAGTACTTTGGCCACCTCATGCGAAGACCTAACTCATTTGGAGAAGACTCTGATGCTGGGAGGGATTGGGGGGAGGAGGAGAAGGGGACAACAGAGGATGAGATGGCTGGATGGCATCACTGACTCAATGGACATGAGTCTGAGTGAACTCTGGGAGTTGGTGATGGACAGGGAGGCCTGGTGTGCTATGATTCATGGAGTTGCAAAGAGTGGACACGACTGAGTGACTGAACTGAACTGAACTGAGGCTGTATGTTGTCACTCTGCTTATTTAACTTATATGCAGAGGACATCATGCGAAATGCTGGACTGGATGAACCACAACCTGGAATCAAGATTCCCAGGAGAAATATCAATAACCCCAGATATGCAGATGACATCACCCTTATGGCAGAAAGCAAAGAACTAAAGAGCTTCTTAATGAAAGTGAAAGAGGAGATGAAAAAGTTGGCTTAAAACTCAAAATACAGAAAATTAAAATCATGGCATCTGGTCCCATCACTTCATGGCAAATGGATGGGGAAACAGTGGAAACAGTGACAGGCTTTATTTTTTGAGGCTCCCAAATCACTGCAGATGGTGACTGCAGCCATGAAATTAAAAGATGCTTCCTCCTTGGCAGAAAAGCTATGACCAACCTAGACAGCATATTAAAAAGCAGAGACATTACTTGGCCAACAAAGGTCCATCTAGTCAAAGCTATGGTTTTTCCAGGAGTCATGTACGGATGTGAGAGTTGGATTATAAAGAAAGCTGAGAGCTGAAGAATTGATGCTTTTGAACCATGATGTTCGAGAAAACTCTTGATAGTCCCTTGGACTGCAAGGAGATCAAACCAGTCCATCCTAAAGGAAATCAGTCCTGACTATTCATTGGAAGGACTGATGCTGAAGCTGAAACTCTAGTCCTTTGGCCAGCTGACTCATTGGACAAGACCCTGATGCTGGGAAAGATTGAAGGCAGGAGAGAAGAGGACAACAGAGGATGAGATGGTTGGATGGCATCACCGACTCAATGGACGTGAGTTTGAGCAAGCCCTGGAAGTTGGTGATGGACAGGGAAGCCTGGTGTGCTGCAGTCCCTGGGGTCGCAAAGAGTCGGACACACCTGATTGACTGAACTGAACTGAAAACCTACTATAAGGAGAAGAATAGATATTAAAAGAAGTTGCTGCCATTATTTTGGTAAATCAGATTGTGTAATTTTTTACTCCTGAGCAGAATTTAGAAATAATTATGCTAGTTAAATCTCAAAATCAAATGCAGTCTTCTTTCAGGTCATAAACTTTCATAAAGAGATTATGTCATACTCAGCTATGATAACTCCAGCAAGAATTTTTTTTTTTGGGTCTATTATTAAATCCTGGATTTTTTTTAGGAAGTATTGTTAAGTATTTTTTCTGGTAAGAAGATGGATGAGGGGAGAGGGGGGGGGGGGGGGGGGGGGAGGGAGGGGGGGGGGGGGGGGGGATACAACTATTTACTGGGTAGAGAGATCCAGTTGAAAAGATAAGAAGAAATATGACAGAAACATAGCTAAAGATTAAACATTTTCTTTAATCACTTCCTGAGTGATTAATGAGGAGTTATCCTCTTTAGGTAAGGAAAGTTCCAACTTCTATAAAAATTCTGTTGTAGGTACAACTACATAATTTTCATGATTATGAACAACTACACACAGTTGTTCATAATCATGAAAAGTTCAACTAGAATTCTGGAAGAGAATCAAATCTATAAAGACTGGAAAATTATTTCTTCTGATTAATGAATCAGATTAAATAAGTACATTTCTTCACGTGTGTGTGCTTGGTCGCTCAGCTGTGTTTGACTCTTTGTGACTGCATGGGCTATGGCCCGCCAGGCTCTTCTGTCCATGGGAATTCTCCAGGCAAGAATGCTAGAGTGGGTTGCCATGCCCTCTTCCATGAGATCTTCCCAGCCCGATATCAAACCCTGATCTCCTGCATTGCAAGCAGATTCGTTAATGTCTGAGCCACCAGTGAAGCCCACATTTCTTCATAGTCAGTGACAGATACATTTTCTACTCACTAATTACTCTGATAACCAACATTGTAAGTAGTCTTTAAGCTCCTTTGAAAGTCTATGACATTGCCCATACAGCGCTTGAGCTTTCTTCTTTATTTTATGGTTATTGTAACATTATTTTTATTTTTAGATTGTGAGCTCCTTAGGAGCTAAAGTGAATAACAGAGTAGCTGCTCAATAAAAATTAATCTTTCAACAAACATTTACTGAGTGTTTATAATATGCCTAAGAAATAGGATAGTATCTGCCTTTAGGAAATGGTGTGTTAGTGAATAAATATAGACTGCAACCTTTCTGAATAATTCAGATCCTTTCTGAAAGAAATTACATTAAGTAAAGAATTAACGAGACTTTTCTTCTTTGAAATTAAAAGAGAAAATCATCACTTGGTTGAGTATGATTCATCAGAAAAAGCAGATAATTTTGATTTAAAAATAAAGATACGTTTTGGTGACAAAAGTCAAACGGAAGCATATAATGCATTGCTACAAATATGTAGACCAAACTTAAAACTTGAGTGTATTGATACTGAAACACATAACATTCAGTCAAAGGAGAAGTCTCAGAAATCTTTAGAAGTCTTCACAGAGCGACACAATACAGTTTCAGTTAGAGATACACTTACACTTAAAGTTCTAGGTATTTTGCTACCATAACGAGAACTTACATGTCTAATATTACTTCATACTTGTCAATGATAATGAGCTCCCTTTCACGTTAAGCTACGCTTCTCCCAAAAGCCTGGATCTGTAAGGTTTTCCTGATATTCCTTTTCAGTTGTGCATTGGTGAGTTCACCTCTGCTCTGTTCTATTCACAGAATAAATGGAAACCAGGAGCCAAGCATATACTGTGTTAGTTAAAGGTTTACCAAAAGAGTTCCCATGGTTTCCTTTTCTCACTAAATGCATTCCCGCATGCTGGAAAAGATCTCTGAAGCGGAATGCATCCTGGCCTTTAGGCCTGAGGGGACATTATTTCAAGCATATCAGGCTGCCTGGTCTAGTGCCTTTTACATGGGAAACATCTAAAGACCCTGTTCCCTCACAAAGATTTCAATAAAAATCCAAATGAAATTGATTCCTCCTTTGGCTTTGTTTTGATTTTGGAGATAGACACTCTGGCATGTTTATTCGCTTACATTGTTTTAGCTCCCACAGCTAAACACAAGGAAGAGGAAGCAACCACAAATAGTTTGCTTACACAAATTGACATTGGCTTTTTAAAATCATGTGCCAGATTTCACTTTATTAAAAAAAATGTTATTGCAAGTCCATTAGTAGGGGCTATTTGTAAGCTCTATTGATTCCTAAAATTAATATAAAATAAAAGGAATGCTTTCTTGCAAATATTTAACGTGTCATAATTTCACAGGATTAACTTAAGTGAGTCTAAAGGTAGTGCTCCATAAATCAGGTAAAAATCACATGCCAACTTCTAATCAGTAGAAAGGTAGGCTTGTTGCTTTATTAATCCAAGTGTGATATCAGACCATAGAAGTGATTTGCCCCCTTTGGGAATGTCATTTGGCGATTTTCTAATTAATGCACTACTGTGAGCAAAGGTGACAGGTTAACCATAGCAAGAACGAGAACGTGCTCAGTTTTCACTGAAACTCTCAAACGCTGAGTCACATGCAATTTCATTTATTTTGCATGTTTGGCAATCTTTCCTCCCCAATAGAACAATAAACATTAACTCGTTACTCTGAGAGAAGCTTATAAAAACATAGTTGACATAAAGTTACTCTCTATTAATTTTTTTTCCTTTTACAAAGGCTTTTTCCCCTTTGGCATCATGATAAGAGTTGTGTTTTATTTTGAAAAGAGCATGTTCAAACTTCCCCACAAATATTTCAAATTTGTGATGGGCCACTAAAATGCCAGATCTTGGATAGTTCTGTTAATTCATTTTTTTTTTTCCCCAGGATGATAGATGAGACATACTGAGGAGTGGGATATATTATAATCTGGAATTTATTACTTAAACGGAGACTTTTTAATGGTACTAAGATGACTTAGGACAATCACAGTGTGTTTTGTTCCAAATTTGTTTTCCAACACCAAACTTTCTCATGAAACACTTAAATGATAAATTCAGTGTCCTTGTATTTACAACCACGATAATTTTAATATGCGTAGTTCATGCTACATTTTCCCTTTTCCAGTTGACTGAAAATATAGATAAGATCAGTGGACACTCTCTGCAGGCTTTTTAGAGGCAAAGCTGACGTCCGGGAAGGCTTTGGTGGGCGGGTTCTGCTGTCGAGTCCCCCTTGTGAAGGAACCTTCTGTCCTGCAGTGGGACTGCAGCTTCTTGGAAAGGGGAGCCATTTATCACAGTCCTAAATGAAAGCATTCTTTAAACACAAATGTCTTTTTCTCCCTTTGTCTAATTACTGAGAGGAAAAGTGAGAAGGAAATGTCAAAACAGAGAAACAGTGGTGTATAGAGAGAGCAGCCACTCTGGAGCTCAACCGGCTTTTGTGAGGGTCTGGGCGATTTGTCAAATGGTTGTGGCATAAGTCAAACTCTGAGGTTGAAAGGTCTTGACCTAAGGAGTCCTGGAATCAGACAGTGTAAGCAAGGGGTCTGCTAGAATTTTCAGCTGTAGTGGAGATGAACAATGATGGGAGCTGGACATCACAAAACCTCATTTGCATAATTCAGGTAAGTAATTTTATTGAAACTGACAAGGATGTGACAGGCTAAGAAAGAGAAGAGAACACAGTCTTGCTGGGAACCACTAAGGCTCCTCAGTTAGGTATGTGAAAATAAATGACAGCTAATCTCTTCACTAAAAATCTGTAAACAATGCTTTTTCACCCAGGACTCACCCATGACCTTTTGTAGAGCCGGCTATAGATTCTTTAGTCTAGTTTTCCTGAATATAGAAAGCAGAAGGGACTAAATTCAAATCATGTTTTAGATTTTAACTAATAATAATTACTTCTCTCGATAGAGGCTCCTTCCAAGGCCTCTACATTAAGAAATAAGGTCTATATTAAGAAATAAAGAGTAGACAATTTTTAAAGCAGATAATCATCAAAGGTTTGAGATCGACGCTAAATAAAATCTTATTTCTTAAGAATGTATTTTGGCGGGGAAGATTTTACCTTGAGTAACTTGTACTAAGAACCTATAAAGTGAAATGCCTTTAACACTTGAGGTTGCCAATATGTGTGTAAGAGATCATATTAATATTTACTGGTTAATTTTTTTAGCTTTTTTTTTCTCTTTATATTTCAGAATGTGGCTTTAAACAAGGCATACATTTAATATTGTTGCATATATTTAAAAAATGAAAATATTTAATTCCTAACAAGTGTATGTTGTTTTGAATTCTGATAAAATCTTATAGCATCAGCAAAATCTCCAGATTAGATTTTATATGGCTTGAATATACCTGTCCCTAAAAAAGCAACAAAAATGATAAGATTATCAGTAAAAAGATTTCCTTATTTTAGATAAGAGAAACTAAATTCTTAAAAGCACTCTCCATGTCCTTTATATTTGGCTTCACTTGTATGTGCGGCTCACCAGGAGACAGCTACATATCTTTTACAAATCCAGGCTGCTCACCAGTCATTGGTGACTTTTACAGGCAAGGGCAGTAATGGATGGAAACAGTAATCAGCCTAGAGAAGAATGCTACTCAAACCTAGTTTGCCAGAAGAGAACCATGTCTGCTGTGCCCTTCAAACACGCAAAAAATATGAAAGTGACTTAGTCAGACACAAGTTGCAAAATCTCCCAAGCATTTTTGGGTAGCAAATACACAATTACTCCTTCTGTAGTGTATGGAACACATATATAGTTTGGTCGACAAAATGTGGATCATTCCATCGAATGGGAAGCAGTTGAGAGTTCTGGCTAGATCAAATGTGGATCTCAGTATTATAAGCAGTCTAATGCATAATTCATGAGGCTTAATGAATATTCCAATTCATGACAGCCAACTGGCTCCATAGGTCACACCTCCTAGTCTCATATAAATAAAGAATGAGATACTGGAAAGCATACCAGCTGAACCAAACTGAGTGCCAAAAACATGCATATTAATGAGGCACTATAATAGATACTTGACTCTTTGGAAGTGCCTATATTGGTTTCCAGCTACAGAGGGAAAGAAAGTTCACAATGTACCTTTAAACACACCATACTGTGTACCATAAAATACAGCTCTTTCTATGAAATATGGAATCAAATTATACTGATGTGATTTCAGATTCAGTCATTAACTCCATAACATCCTCTGACACTTCCAACAACATTGAAACATTCTGGAAAGAACCCCACCCCCTGCTCCCATATTCCCTTGCAAGTCTCAACTTGGTAACTAGGGAGAGGAAGTCCTTCAACAGTGCTGTTCTTTTATGTGTTCTGTTTAGACCTTGGATCAGGATGAATGGTAGCTCAGATGAATGCATTTGTGCCATTTTTCTTGGCCCCAGACTATGTTTCCTCACTACCATGACATCTGAACAGAAGGAGAAAACATCTCCCCTTTGTAGCAGGCTAATTTAATTTGTACCTTCCACCTAGGGGTAAATATGTTTGTCTGTCTGTCTGAGCTTTTCGCCCACTTTCTTTTCTCACGGGAAACCCTACTGAGTCGAAAGCAGGAAATTGCTTAGTGCTCTAACTTTATTTTAAAGTAATTTAATTTTAAACCTTCTCACACCCACCCTAAAGTGAAGCAACTGTTGGAAGCCCCTCGGGATACCCTTAATGACTTCTGCATGTCTCCTGTGTCACAGATGTCAAAGGCTTCTTGTTTGGAGGTATTGTATCTTTCGGAATAGATGATTTAAAAGAGACTGCTTTGGGCTGTTTTAGCCACAGAAGATGTGCATTCGTTTTAAAATAAAGAACAAAATCTTGCAGCTTTTACATTGACCCACATCCTTTCAAATCCATATTATAAATCATTGATTTTTATTTCATCTTAACTTGATTTGGGGCATTATTTGTGGCTTGACCTTGTTTGATATAGAGAGTTCATCGAAGATTCAAAAATAACAACAAACATATTTTCTCCTGAGTAAAATAGCGGTAATTCATTACACAAAAGCTTAGAAATATCTAGGCATGTGATCTAGATATTGGTACCATTTCTCAGGGCATTGCAGACATCTCAGTCCATTTCAGAATGGACATCGTAAATTAAAATTTCAATGAGTAGTAGTCTACTTATTAATAAAGGCCTATATAGAAGGGAACTTCTCTTTCACCTGAAATGCACTTATCAAAATGTAAATTTGTTTTTCCAAATTGTTTTAATAATTGTCAGATGAACTTTAAGAAAAGAAATTGCTTCTTTTTTCTCAGGTTTGTGAAAACATTCAAATTAAATTCTCTTTTGTGGTACTTACATTTCCCTACATCACTTTTATTATTCTGAGATAGGGAGCTTCATTAATAATTGCACATTACAAAAAATACACATGACTTGTTTAAAAGAGAAAAATAATTTTATTAAAATTATTTTATTAATTCCTATTTAATGTAAAAGACTATTCTAGAATATATTATTGGCTGATAATATGGAAATCTTTAACTGCTTTTGGCCAGATTGATTCTATTTTTTAGTACAATGCTGTCATAGATTTCCATGCATACAATTTGAAAAGAGAATCAATCATAGTAATGGTGTTAATGATAAAGTTTATTAACTGAACCTGAATTCTGAACAATGTAGTTAGTTCACAAATAAGCTTATTAAGAGAATTTTATGTTACTGGGTAAATACATTTACAAATTTCTTAGCTTAAAATACCCACATATTCTCATGTGAAGCCACATATTCAAAAACCTATGGAGAGAGAGAGTTTTTTTCTGAAGAATAGGAAAGAATATTACAGTTGGGTATAAGAATTTTTCAGTACTTCCACTTCAAATTGATGTTCCTCCAAAATATGCCAAAAAATTGCTCACTACTAAAAGTATCATCAGACGACTTCACTCCTAAAGCATTTCTGTTGATAAGGAAGCCGAATCTAGTTAGTGTGATTTAAATTAACTAGAAATTTGAGCATTTGACTTGTTGCTAGGGAAATTTTCCATCTTTTCAGTCTCTAAATTGACACAAATTGACTGCTGCAGAAGACGAGATCTATCTTTAGTGTAATAATGTGGCATTTCCAACTGAATCCAAAATTGCACATGAAACCTCACCATTAGTACGCTAGACTCTAAACCTGGGCTTGGCAAAGTATTTCTGTAAATGGCCAGGTAATAAATATTTTAGGCTTTGGGAGCTACATATGGTCTCTCTCATATATTGCTCTTTGTTTTGTTTTACAACCCTTTAAAATTTTAAAAACCATCCTTAGCTTGAGGGCCATACAGAAACAAGTCATGGGCCGGATTTGGATCACTGACCCTAGTTTATTAACCCCTAATGTAAGCTTTTAAGACCTTGTTTAATGTAGCAAAACATCTGCTTATCTTCAGTCACATTGTTATACAGATGATCATTTTAAATTCAGAATGTCTTTCTTTATTTTGTATTGTGCTATGATTCATGAAAGAATATCTGGCCTTAGAGATATTTGTGTGTGTGTCTATATATATATAAATATATGTATTCTAACTGGTGTTAAAAATTTTAATTTACAATACTTATTCACAATATCCCAAGAACTGCTATCTTATATCCTACTCTACATGATACTCTTTTATTGGAAATTGAATTTGTGATAATGATCGTAGTGGGGGTTTAGACAACTTTCCACAAAGTTTTAGCTTTTCCACATTGCTGCAAAGTGAATGATCCTATGTAAACATTTCTTCTTTTAGGTAAAATACTACAAAATGTATTATACTCTTGGAATTTTTGTTTAGCACACATTTAAAGCCAAAGTCTCTTAATTATAAATAACACAAGACTTCAAAGAATTCAGGGTATTATTTCAGTAATTACTTCAAATGTATCAGTAAAATACAGTGAATCTAAACTTTAGACTAAAATGACATAGATTTCCTCTGACATACCCCAAATAGGATGTCTGAAAAGGCAAAACTCTCCTCTTTGTAAGAATGGCATTCTTTAAATCAAAATATTTGGATGAAGAGAGGATTATCTTTAAAATATCAAAATGTATTATTCAGTCCCCTTTCCCGAACTTCATCATCAATGCAGTATATATTTAATGACAGTGCTTTGAGCCAAATTTTCTTTGCACCCACAGCCACAGATTGTTCCTGCACTGTCCATCTTTCCTAGGTTCTGCCCTCATTATCTTCTCTGGGTTTTTGTTCACAGTGCCTGGGGACGGGGCTACTCACCCAACAAGTGCAGAATGTCAAACAGAGATTTATCACTGTGTGATGAGGGGAAGAGAATTTTGCCTTTAGGCAGGTTGTTATTTTAAAGCTGTGCCAAAGATATGATTTCATTTTACAGCAATACTTAAGGTCTAACATTTTGTCTTAAAACAAAAGAGATCATAATCTAATGGCCCCAGGATTGATCCCTACCAACAGTAGAAATGCAAAGGCTACTCAGACTGTGCCAGAGGCAGTTGGTAATGCAGGGGCGCCTTTACCTTAGAAGTGTTGTAAGAACCATTTAGCATCAGGCAAAAAACTGGAAGGATGAATATTTGGTGGCTTAGTCATGATCTTTGCTTTTTACAACAAAGGCTATTTTGCATCTAACATGTACATGCCAGGGATTGCTTTTGGGCCTAGGGATATAACATGAAGACTGGCTTGATTCTTAAGTGGGCTTCCCTAGTGGCGCAGGTGGTAAAGAATCTGCCTGCAATGCTGGAGACCTGGGTTTGATCCCTTGGTGGGGAAGATCTTACTCTTAAGTATCTCAGAATCATCTTTTCCTTCTTTGATTGGCTTTTTTTTTTTTTTAGATCATTTTTCTAAAGTCATCACAAAGCAGTCAAAAACTTTAAAATATGAGTAATTTGCTTCAAGTCCTGTAAATATCCTGGTCTTGCAGGTAACAGCACTTGGGGTAATATCATATGTGAACTTGATTATTCACTAAACTACAACAGGATTGAAAAATCCCTGATCTATATTTAAAATGTGTGTAGGTCCACACGTGCACTATTCTGTAGAAAGACCTGTAGCTTCTTTCTGTGTCTCAGAATTCCGTAATCCAAAAGAGATTAAGAAAGACTGAATTAGACTCTGCATTTCTCAAAGCAGGGGCTGTTCCACAAAAACTGGGATGCTAGTTTACTTATTCATCATGAGAGGTATACTTATAGAGAATTCCAGATTCTTGAGTTCCTAGTTTACTGCATTCTTATACTGTATGCATATCAACTAAGAAAGTCTAATTATAATCATTCTCTCTATAAACTTTTGTGTCCTCGGCAGTCTCATTTCAAAGTCTTTTCTTAGCGACTTAGTGAGATTTCTGATGTTTTGTAGGCTCATCTCAAATTGTATTTTACTACAGAAGTGAAAAAAATAGAATAAAATTCAAATTGTCTTTGAAAGGTGATCCTTTTTTTTTTTTTTTTTTCTAAATTTTATTTATTTATTTGGCCATGCAACTTGTGGGATCTTAGTTCCCTAACAGGGAACTGGGCCCTCCATGGTGAGAGTGCAGAGGGCAGAGTCCTAACCACTAGACAACCAGGGAATTGCCAAAGATGATCCTTTTTTAAGCCCCAAGAAATATTTGTCAGTATGATGAGAATGGAATTAAAAAAAAAAAAACAAACCATGGCACATCATCAACTTTTAACATTAGTCAGAGCATAGTTTCCTTGGAGAAGGAAATGGCAACCTACTCCAGTACTTTTGCCTGGAAAATTCCATGGTTACAATCCATGGGGTCGCAAAGAGTCAGGCACAACTGAGAGACTTCATTTTCACTTTCACTTTCTAAGGATCAATACCACATACATCTCTGTAATGAAACAGAATTTGGACAGGATCCTACCTGAAAACGGAGAAGGCAATGGCACCCCACTCCAGTACTCTTGCCTGGAAAATCCCATGGATGAAGGAGCCTGGTAGGCTGCAATCTACGGGGTCGCTAAAAGTCAGACAGGACTGAGCTATTTCCCTTTTACTTTTCACTTTCATGCATTGGAGAAGGCAGTGACAACCCACTCCAGTGTTCTTGCCTGGAGAATCCCGGGGACGGGGGAGCCTGGTGGGCTGCCGTATATGGCGTTGCACAGAGTCAGACACAACTGAAGCAACTTAGCAGCAGCAGCAGAGCATAGTTTTAGACATTAACGCTTTTTAGTAAGTGATGCTTATGAGCACAACATGCATTGGAAAGCAAGAGAGCAAGCCCTTTCACTGAAGGGTAACCTCTGTTGCAGGGTGGGGGACAGTATTCTACTCATTTTTGTAAGCTTGGTGTCTAGCACTGTATTTGACACACAGTAGAAACAAAACTTTTTTGTTTTTTTTTGACTTACAGAATGAAATAATAAAGGAAGAACTTTTGAACAAAATATAAAGGAAGGAATGTAGAGTTTGGGTGAATTTTAAATTCCTATGGTGAAATTTGGGTCTTCATTTGAAGGAGAATAAATTCTCTAGGATGTTATTATACTCCATGACCTCCGAATATAAAATTTACCTTTTATTGACACTTCTTATCTACAATCTTCTTAGGGTTGTAGCAGTTTCTCAATAATATCTCATATGGATATAACACTCTGAGTTCATCAAGTATCTTTAAATTTACTTCTAGTTTGACTCCTCAAAATAAATAATTGATGAGAGAGAGCCTACTTTAAAGCAGAAATAACTAATCCAACTGGTTAAGTGAATTTTTTTAACACAGTCATATAACTTAATAAACAAGAGTGCAGATTTGAACCCAAATCTTTGAATGTCAAGTGCAGTACTTTTTCTTATATGAAGCCAAAATTAATGTTAGCTAGATCAATGAATATTTAAATAATCACCACAATACATCTATAATTAAATGGATATGGTACTGAAACCAAACATTTGATAAGTCTTCTATACAATGGAGTGGTATGGTAGTGAGGGGAGAGACAAGACTGAATATTATACATAGAACATAACATCCCACTCTAAAAGACAAAACTGTCTTCTTACATTATGAAAATAACATTATCATATCTAATAAAACTGAAAATTGTCCCTGAATATCATCTCATGTCTGATCCATTTTCAATTCTCAAATGTATACAAACTGTGTTTTGCAAATCTAAGCTGTTGCTCAGTAGCTTTTTGGTGATATTGACTTGCCGAATGGCCTTCAATATCAGAGATTTCCCACGTTGGTGGGGAAAACTCTGCTCTCCCCTGAGTCATTGTGTGAAAGGACTATTTTGAATTAATGAAACAATCTTTCAATAATAGGACCAACCAACATTTTTTTTTTTTTGTCAGATAAAGCATCAAATTCATCTGTGCTAGGAGTGGGTCACTGAACCAAACAGATCTTTGGGACTACAAGGCCACCTATCCTGAATTCTTACATTTTTTGCCTGCAAGATGCTTGTCCAAAGTGACTGAGGGTAGAGTTTGCAGACTTCTCTGAGATTACCAAAGACAGGACATATGACTGTTTTTGTGCCTCCTTTTAAATAATTATTTGATATACGATAGATACTGATTTAAACTTGCTTTCCCTACAGCATTCTACTTGGCAGAGAGGCTATGAAGGGAAAAAATGAAATAAAGATTTGATTTATTCATTTTATCTCAACCTTCTTTTAGTATAGACAATAAATATTTGACTACATCAATACCAAAATCCATGCACATAGCATGAAAGAAGCACATAAGTGAATATAAAATTACTTTCAGACTTTCTTTTCAATGCCAATGAGTACTGGAATTATTTGGTCAGACTAATAGAGCCTCACACAAACAGTGTGTAGAGACTGATAGATTTTTAGATATTGGCATGTGTACATTTATAGCTATTGACAAAGCTTAACTCTTTTCAAGAACATTCCAACTATTATTGGCATTCTGTTTTATCCGTTGACACTCTACATGATGTACTGTGGAAGACTTTAAGACTTGCAGTGTTTGACTAAGCTTTACAGTCATTAATGTTTAATCACTTACAATTCAGTAAGCATTGTGCTTTCATTTTTTATGTGGCTTGTTTATCTATGTAAAGTAAATCAACAGTGCCTTTCTGATGGTCTCCCAGTACATTTATAATCAGTTCCATTTAGTGATAAGTGATGAATATGAATACAGTGACTATTTGGAATTACTTTATCACTTATATAGATTCTAAATTCAATTTCCCCTTCACAAAATTATGATAAAAGTAAATACCAGCCAAACTATCCAAAGCTGTGAACATACTGGAGTAGAGGCTGGGAAGAGACAAAGATAATATTATCTTTTTTTCCTAATGTACTGTTTAATGTGTGTGGTATGACCATGAAGCATGTCTATATTAGAAATAAGAAAAATGGCTATATTAGTCATTGAAAGGGTCAAAAGTTTGTAGTGTCCATCCTTAAGGATGAGTGGGACTCACTCCCTCGAATGGTTGCCCCGAGGAAATAATGAGCGGACCGTGGCCCATAGTTCTGCACACACCACCACAGTGAATGCACACCATTGTATCATCATCTTCAGGGCCCTGGTGAGCAAGAAAATGCACTTGGCCAAGGCTGGGGGAAATGAGGACACAAAGAACCCAATTCAAGCAAAGAAGAGTGGGTAGAGGACACATTTGTTGAATTTTAAGAGACTCCTGGCATGTGTATTTACTTTTTGTTTACATTTGGGCTTTTATAGAAATGCTGAAGTGATTTTGCAAGTCCTCTTTGTATATTGAAGGCTGAAAATATAGATAAAAGCACAATTTGTTACTTAAGAAAACTTATGAAAGTTTTCAGAAATATTTTTTTAAATACACTAAGAAACAATTGAAAACTATTCATATAACAAATAAAAATGTCATTTCCTTTTTAAAACAGCTCTTCAAATGGAAAAATACTGTCTTCTCCCCTTTTGTTAAACTGGCCCAGAGTGTGAACAAACAGGTCATGATCAAGTTGATAGACAACCAGTTACACTTTGTTGCTGTCAGAGTCCCCTATTGTGTCACAATCACCATTCACCTGTCTATGACAGCAAGACTGTCTACAACAGTCATGTGTAGCTGTTTTAAAGTCTGAATTTGTTCTTTATTCTGTAGAGTTTGGATACATACTGTTTAAATATTGACAATGCATTTCGTGATCACTGAGGATGACAGAAAGACGTAGAAGTAAGCAGAGGTTCAGAAAATTGGATCCATTGTAACTTAATAGAATAAAAGGCAAAAGGCATATTTTTGAGGTCAAAGCATGTCTATGCTGACCTGAAGGGTAGCCATGATGGAAATGCCCACAGGAGAATGGCATAGCTGGTCTCCTGCTGCCCTGATTAAGTTTGGCTGGTGACTATTCTCGCCCTGGAATTGTCCTATTGTATCCACTTCAGCCTCAGCGCATAGCCCTGCCTGGGCAGTCAGCTGTCAAGGTTGAACATATAGTCCATTCTTGGGGACCATTCTAGGGCTGATTTTCCAAGGGCCTTGATAAGTGGCAATGCCTTACTTCACATGCTTGCTTCTTTGAAGATGTATATTTCTGAAGCACATCTATGACTCCTGATGTGTGCTGGCATGGATTAATTTTTCTTTTTGCTTCCGCTGGGTCAATGAGTCTCCAACTTATGTGCATCAGCAAATCTTTGGAGCTTGTTACAGATTCAGGTTTTTAGGCTCAAATATGTCTGGATGGAAATCCAGATTGTCTTTGGGCCCTATATTTAGAAATCACCACTATAATAATGGAAATAAAGAAATAGAGATTTCTTTTAGATTTTTCTTTTTGAATTAATCAGTAAAAAGTAGTATCAGTTATCTAAAATATTGGAAAATGACCCAGATAATAATTAAAGCTTTATCCAATACAGATTAAAACATTGATAATCACATTAAATTAATTTTGTTCTACATGATGGTAAAGTTGTGGAGCAACTCACTTTATTATTCAAAGAACCCTGATTTGGTAAGAGATATACATTTAAGATGGAGAAGGCAATGGCACCCCACTCCACTACTCTTGCCTGGAAAATCCCATGGATGGAGGAGCCTGGTAGGCTGCAGTCCATGGGGTCGCGAAGAGTCAGAAACGACTGAGCGACTTCACTTTCATTTTTCATTTTCATGCATTGGAGAAGGAAATGGCAACCCACTCCAGTGTTCTTGCCTGGAGAATCCCAGGGATGGCTGAGCCTGGTGGGCTGCCGTCTCTGGGGATGCACAGAGTCGGACACGACTGAAGTGACTTAGCAACATACATTTAAGATGGAGAAGGCAATGGTACCCCACCTCAGTACTCTTGCCTGGAAAATCCCATGGATGCAGGAGCCTGGTAGGCTGCAGTCCATGGAGTCTCTAGGAGTCGGACATGACTGAGTGACTTCATTTTCACTTTGCACTTTCATGCACTGGAGAAGGAAATGGCAACCCACTCCAGTGTTCTTGCCTGGAGAATCCCGGGGATGGGGGAGCCTGATGGGCTGCTGTCTCTGGGGTTGCCCAGAGTTGGACACGACTGAAGCGACTTAGCAGCACCAGCAGCAGCAGCATACATTTATGAGAGATCTGAAACTCTCTAAGAAAATACTTTGTATGTCACCAGGTCATGGCTGTTTCTCTAATCACTCATTAGCACTGATGATGAGTGGTTTTTTCCTTATTTTTTGTTCAGTTATTAAGCTAATACAGAGCTTCATGGTTGATTTATTATTTTTTTTCCTTTTACTACTAGAGAAGGTAAATATTTCTTATGTCAACTGGTCACATATTTTTGCTTCTTTAGATTTTCATTGTACAGAATTGCCCCCTTTTTTTTTTCTTTCCCATGGAGGTGTTAAGAGTTTTGACTCTTACTTTGAAAGAGGTCTCCATATATTAATTACATTAACCCTCTATTATATTGAAAATTTTTTTACGTTTAAAAATTTTAAAATGGCATAGCAGATGTTTCTAAATAAACCAAAATGAAGTTTTGGAATCATTTTTAGCACATCAATCAGGCTGCAACTTCAAGAGACAGACTTTACACAAAGTGAGAACAACTATTTACAATTCCTGTGTATAGTTTTAATTTTTGTGTGCTTTTTTAAAAATTGGATTTGTAATTAAGTAGTATTTTTTTAAAATGTGCTTTAAAACAGTGTTGCTAGTTTTGAAATTATTTCTTTAACGAATTCTCTGAAAAATCACTCTGACCCTGGAGTCTTGTGGGATATAAACATTCTGTATCCAGTAATTGCAAGTAGCTCAGACATTGCAGGTTTACTTCTGTAGTTTGCTGTGTCTGTTGACAATTGTTTGCTTCTGCTTTTAACAGTACCAGGTTCCTGGTGTTACATCCCTGGGCCTACTTTAATTTGACTGTCTTCTGTGTTTAGCCGGGACACAGTTAGAGGTGGTTTCTGGAGACATAAAACTGAGTTAATTGTATACAGACATAAAAATTAAAATTCTCAGCTTCAAAACGTAGAGTAGAATTTTATTAGACATCTCTGTGCATCTAGACATACTGGCCTCTTTGCTGTTCTTAAAATAACCTGAATCCACTCCAGCATCAAGGCCCTGCAGCTCCTATTCCCGCTCTTAGAATGACCTGACCCTCAACTTTGCACGCATTGTTCACCATATCATTTCACTGAAGCTTTCTGCTCAAAGTTGACCTCCTTAGAGAGTTTAAAACAGAATCTCTCTCCCTGTAGTATTCTGCTTCATTTTTCTTAATGCTATTTTTCATTACCCAGAAATTCTTATATAATATGCAATTTATAATATTATATGTGTAGATTTATCTCTATATATGTGTTTTATGCATATTACAGCTCCTAAAATACTTGTTAAAGTAATATACAAGTAAATCTAAAGTTATAAAATTAAATTCTATATAGATTTCTTTTCAAATAGCTTTTATTTTCAAATCTCACCAGTGCAAGATAACACCAACAAAATAGGGAACTGGGCAATAGGAATGGACATTTTGAATATAAATTTATCTTTGTGCCCTGAAACTCAACCAAATTTTGTATAGTAAAAAAAGTTAATATTGTCTCAATAATTTGTTAAATCTACTTAATGTGATCACCAAGATGATAACTGGCCAGTGATTTTTTTTACTCTTCATATACATAAACTCTTCCTCAGTTTGATGCTCTGGGCACTAAAAGAGGCTATTGGTTATATAATTACAGCCCAACTTTTGCTTCTGTTTAAAAAGAACTCCACTTCCCCTATTTCTTATTGGTATCAGCTTCGTTGGCTTGATTAACTTCCCAGAAGCAAACGGAAATGTAATACTTGACATTGGGCTTCTGAGGCTACTCAAAGTCTTGCTTTATGCTTTTTATGATTGACTCTTTAAGCTCATCAAATAGAAATTTATTTCCTAGAATTCTTTAGTATTTATTTTTTATTTTAGTTGGAGACTAATTACTTTACAGTATTGTGGTGGTTTTGCCATACATTGACATGAATCAGCCATAGATATACATGTGACCCCAGTCCCAAACTCCCTTCCCACCTCCTTCCCCATCCCATCCCTCTGGGTCATCCCAGTGCACTGGCTTTGAGTGCCCTGTTTCATGTATCGAACTTGGACTCGCAATCCATTTCACATATGATAATATACATGTTTCAATGCTGTTGTATCAAATCATCCCACCCTCAGCTTTTCCCACAGAGTCCAAAAGTCTTTTCTTTATATCTGCTTAGTATTTAGATAATGGTGAAATGGCTGTGTTTTCTGACAGCTTATTGTTTATCTTTGTTGTATGGGTGTGAAGTTGTAGATAAAAATATTGAAGAAATCATCTCTCTCTCTAAATATATGTGTGTGTGTGTGTGTGTATATGCATGTATGCATGTATATCTCCTAGTTCTTCCTTTTTATCAGATAACAAATGCTGCTGCTGCTGCTGCTAAGTCGCCTCAGCCGTGTCCGACTCTGTGCGACCCCACAGACCGAAGCCCACCAGGCTCCCCTGTCCCTGGGATTCTCCAGGCAAGAACACTGGAGTGGGTTGCTATTTCCTTCTCCAACGTATGAAAGTGAAAAGCGAAAGTGAAGTCGCTCAGTCGTGTCCGACTCTTAGCGACCCCATGGACTGGAGCCTACCAGGCTCCTCTGTCCATGGGATTTTCCAGGCAAAAGTACTGGGGTGGGGTGCCATTGCCTTCCCCGTAACAAATGCTATAACTATTCTATTCTATGAACTCTCCTTTAAACCCCTGATTTGATTGCCTTTATTATTCATTTGATACTTAATTGTCTTGTGTTAAATATATTCCCCATGTATCATTTTAACTAGATAGTTCTTTAGGGCAGACACCATACCTTATTCTTCTTAATTGGTATTCCCCAGTGCCTAGTACAACATCTAAGACAGTGCTGACCATGTGCTAGGCAGTAAACAATTTTCTTAAGAGTCTGACTTCTTTGAGTTTGATCTATAGTTTTGTGTCACCGTGACTCTACCCTTTCTGCTACTGATTAGTTACTGTTCGTCATATTAAGGACTTATTTTTGACTGCTTACTTTCTTCCAAGGTTGTACCAAATGCTTTCAATACATTTTTTTTTTTTTTTTTAAATCTGAATGTCACACTGACTTTATGATGAAGGTTCATTTTACAGGTGGGGAAATCAGCTCTGATAACTTAACCTGCAAGTCTTGGTCCAGCTCTGATTTGAATTCAAAGGCTAACTGGCTTCCCCGGACTGAACATCCGGGTCATCTATCTGAGCAGTGAACCCTGTACCTCTAACAAGAGACTAGACCATTGAATTAGGACCTTGACATGTTCCTTCTTTTCATGAAAGCCACCAACGGTTCCTTTATCTTCTCTGTCTTTCTTGTGAAACAGAAAAATATTATTTCATATCTTGAGACTAATCTGATATATAAATTAGAAAAATGAATAAAAGGTAAAGATACAAATCATAGTGTGATCATGAACACTAATAAAAGCTGATTTGAAAGTTAAGTCTTTTTCCCAAATCCTTACAGTGAAAAGGATTTTGTTTAAACTTTTACCCTGTTGGCCTTTTTCATGAAATACCCACAAAATGAGATAGAACAAAAACAAATATAAACAAAACAAGTGGGCTTCTTTATATCAGTTAACTTATTTAAAATGTTGCCTTTATTGTTGAATGCAGTGAAACATCTTTGCATTTTTCCAACTGTGTTTTTCCTACCCCAAGGGAAAACTGCTTTGAAGAATGCAGCAAATTATTTTGTATACTACATCCAAGGCTACTGAACCAAAAGAATAAGGACATACTGCTTGTGAGTTCAGCTGGATCAATAGCTCAGCCCTGGGATTTGCTCGTCTGCTGGATACTGAATGAAAAGCACTAAGCTGCCAGTTTGTACCATGGATATAGAAGACCTCAATGCAGCCAAGAGACATTTTTCATAAGACAGAAAGCAGCTTACCTGTAAAAATGTTTAGATATATGAGCACACAACATACAGAGACTATTATATCGTATGAAATTCTCCCTTCCTGCCCTATTACTCAAGAGAAAGAATGTGTAAACACACACACACACAACCATATACAGAAATATATATTTGTAGAATGCCTTTATTCCAAAGACCTCAAAGCACTCCATGACATGATCAAATCCATTCCTGCGTCTCTGTGAGTAAAAAGTAAGTGTTTGTGATTACCAATTGATATTCTTTCCTGCTGGGGCGCATCACATTAGCTGGCCAACCAAGTTCAGGAGGCAGTTTCCTTAATCTCTCACTTCTCTCAACTGCACTCTTCACCATCGTAGGTTGTCTGGTCACATAATGTGTGTGAAATTTGATGAGATATCAAACCAGAGCTCTGATAAGGAATTGTTTTTGTCTGCTTTTCTGCCAGTCCTAGTTTTTCTTCAATAAGCATCTGTATTGTTCCTGGTATCATAGCAGCAAGATAAGCAAAGCAGATCTATTAGATGGGAGGAAATCAGGGAGAAGATATTAGATCCAGGCTTTCATGCTTAGCTTGAAATCTCTGCAGTTCTGTCACTGTTGTGAACATAAAAGACTCTCTGAAGTGGTATTTAGAAACTGCCCTGAGAAAAAGGATAATACAAACAAAGCAATTAAAAAATGGAAAAATAAAAGTCATCCAGCTAAAAAATAGATCTGCACCGAGGCAATAAAAAGTTTCTGGCAATTGGCTGTACTTATTATTCATTCCCTCTTGTCCATATTTGGAGTAGAAACATGCAACCCGGAATCGTGGGATAAGAGAAAGCTTTCAAAATCCCATTAGGCTCAGTCGTCCTCCTGCGACTCTAGGACAGCCCACCAGGCTCTGGTTGGGGCCCCATGAGGAACAGCAAGAGAAGGCATCTCTCTGTCCTTGCCTTTGGCATCTCCTGTGACTTCAGCTTCTGCTTTAAGCAGTGGTACAGTGACTAAAACTATAGAAATAATGGCAAACAAAAGTGTAAATAGTTTGATAAGACAAATCCTCCCACTGTAGTAAAAAGGAAAATTCTGCTTTGATTTCATAATTTATCTGCTCATTTGGCTGAGGACTTTGAGGGTGATCATCAACCCAGGAAGTGAGGAGGAATTTTATTTTTTCCTTTCTTCCCTCCTTCCTTCTTTTTATCCTCCCTTCTTTCCTTCCCCCTTCTCTCTCCTCTTATCTTTCAAAATAATGGTTCTTTGACTTTTTCAAAGAAGTGAGTAGTGAAAATTTCGGAGAACACAATGGCACCCCACCCCAGTACTCTTGCCTGGAAAATCCCATGGACGGAGGAGCCTGGTGGGCCGCAGTCCATGGGGTCGCTAAGAGTCGGACGTGACTGAGTGACTTCACTTTCACTTTTCACTTTCATGCATTGGAGAAGGAAATGGCAACCCACTCCAGTGTTCTTGCCTGGAGAGTCCCAGGGACGGGGGAGCCTGATGGGCTGCCATCTACGGGGTCGTACACAGTCGGACATTACTGAAGCAACTTAGCAGCAGTGAAAATTTCCTATACCTGTGCTGAGAATGTGATCTCGGGTCACCTAAGTGTTGATCTCTCTCTTTACTCAAAGAATTCTTTCTAGAAGAAGCACAACCAAGTGGTCTAAAGTGCAGTTTAACTAATGGCTAATATATCACAATCTTTGCAATTAGTCAAATGTAGGTCCAAATTTCTGCTTAACCTGCTAAATTGTATGTCCTTGGGTAAATTGCATAATGTCTCCAGGCCTCAAATTTCTCCATAGTAAATTACTAGTAATAATGTTTATGTTGTAAGGTTGTGCTAAGGATTGCATTAGATACTGTATATAAATGGCTAATTTCAGTGCCAAGCATCAACTAAATCCTTAATGATGGGTGTGTGACTGGTAATTCTTGATGGTCCCAACTTTTCCTCTTTTCTTACCACCAATAAAAACTTTCAAATAAGTGGACTGTCAAAAATTGATTTACTTATGGCAAGGACACATTGATATGGGTACTATGGCTATTTGCATGGATTTCTTCTCACATCTATGGTTTATGTTGACATTTTCATGCTAATTCTGAATGGCATAGTCTATGTGGCCACCTCATGTGAAGAGCTGACTCATTGGAGAAGACTCTGATGCTGGGAGGGATTGAGGGCAAGAGGAGAAGGGGACGACAGAGGATGAGATGGCTGGATGGCATCACTGACTCGATGGATGTGAGTCTCAGTGAGCTCTGGGAGTTGGTGATGGACAGGGAGGCCTGGTGTGCTGTGATTCATGGGGTTGCAAAGAGTCGGACATGACTGAGTGACTGATCTGATCTGATCTGATAGTCTATTTTGGTAGGAACCAAAGAAAGATACACAGACAGACCAGAATTGAGATGAAAAACGCCAAATTGAAAGACAGAATAGGAAAGAGGAAGGCCACAGTGTAATAGGTGTGTTGAAGCATAAGGTGTAGAGGTTAAAAACTTCTGTATTTAGTGTTAAGGGTTTCTGTATTTAAGCTCAACTAGTTTCAAAATCACTGCAGATGGTGACTGCAGCCATGAAATTAAAAGACGCTTACTCCTTGGAAGGAAAGTTATGAACAACCTAGATAGCATATTCAAAAGCAGAGACATTACTTTGCCAACAAAGGTCTGTCTAGTCAAGGCTATGGTTTTTCCTGTGGTCATGTATAGATGTGAG
The DNA here is from genome assembly GCA_935064755.1 of Tragelaphus eurycerus. NCBI lineage: Eukaryota > Metazoa > Chordata > Mammalia > Artiodactyla > Bovidae > Tragelaphus > Tragelaphus eurycerus. The sequence continues at coordinate 2,175,029 of CAKXYN010000014.1, forward strand.
AGTCGGACTGAGAAGAAAGCTAAGGGCCGAAGAATTGATGCTTTTAAACTGTGGTGTTGGAGAAGATTCTTGAGAGTCCCTTGGACTGCAAGGAGATCCAACCAGTCCATTCTGAAGGAGGTCAGCCCTGGGATTTCTTTGGAAGGAATGATGCTAAAGCTGAAACTCCAGTACTTTGGCTACCTCATGCGAAGAGTTGACTCATTGGAAAAGACTCTGATGCTGGGAGGGATTGAGGGCAGGAGGAGAAAGGGATGACAGAGGATGAGATGGCTGGATGGCATCACCGACTCAATGGATGTGAGTCTCAGTGAACTCCGGGAGTTGGTGATGGACAGGGAGGTCTGGAGTGCTGCGATTCATGGGGTTGCAAAGAGTCGGACATGACTGAGCGACTGAACTGAACTGAACTGAGTTTCAAATTTTCCTTTGCCACTTACTATTATTGTGGCCATGGGTAAAGCATTTAACTTCTCTAAGTTTTTCTTTTTTATATTAGAAATATAAATTTTAGAATATTAACTACTTCAGGGAGCACTGGACGTATTAAACAAGGATAATATATCTCAATAAAACCAAGAGCTTTTTTCATCTTCTTTATTGGAATAACGTTACTAAACACCCTGTGCAATCACATCATTCACAGCATCCAATATTATAGAACAGAGATACACATAACACAAACAAATAATGGGCTAAAGAAAAAAGTTAGACGCTCTTAGTGAAAACTAAATTATTTAAATAAAATCTTAATGTCTTGTGCTCTATCACATACAAATTCCCCCAAACAACTGAAGCGTTCAGTTCAACACCAGATCTGAGGGTACCTTTCCAGTCCCTCACCATGAACACATTGTAATTTTACTAATAGAATTTAAAGTCTATTCAAAACAACTAAGGTATCTGTACCAACACCCACGTCAACCACCTTTGTTGGCTAATGATGGACTCCGGACTGAGACCTTCAGGAACAACCAGTTCTACCAATACTACATAACACATTTACGTGGACAGCAAATAGTGCTGAGCTCAAATACTATTTAGACCAGTAAACATTCTATAAAACAAAGCCTTCTTATCATCTTTTCAAATATCTCAGGGGAAAATGCTATAAATAATAAAATATTTTAAATGGGATTGCAAATGTTTACCTCAGCCCATGCTTAAAAAATGAACCCTGGAAATAAGAGTGTTACAAATAGACTTTATTGTTTGGCTTTATGGATAGCACAGCAGTTTTTTTTTTATATATATATATATACATAAAATGTAAAACTACAGAAAATGGCCATTAGCATTCTAGTGAACTCTAAGTTAACTGTTGTTTCTGGAAGTGCAAAAACTTTTCGTAAAACTGCTGATGTAGGTATAGCTTTCAGGCATAGGAAAATGATTAGGTGTGATTATAAAATTCAAATTGCTTTATTCAAGTAAAATATTTCTTGGATCTTACTTTAAATAAAAAAACTTCTTTAAAAATAATTTTAGGTTGATATGGGAAAAATTATTCTGCTTTTCTTTTGTCTCCTTAATTAAACTTTGAATTGATAAGACATTTTTTAAACAACTAGCTAAATAACACAGGAATATTACATAAAGCCTTCCCAGAGAGTTTAGTGGTAAAGAATCCACCTACAATAGCAGGCGATAGATGCAGGTTCGATCCCTGGGTCAGAAAGATTCCCTGGAGGAATAAATGGCAACCCACTCCAGTGTTCTTGCGAGAAAATCCCATGGACAGAGGAGCCTGGTGGGCTACAGTCAATGGGGTTACAAAGAGTAGGACATAACTGAGCATTATCATCCATTACATAAAAAAGCTCTTTTTTAAATTAGTACAAAACATTGTAATACTATAGAATTTATTTTGGAAATTTTAAAGCAAATGTCCTGGTTTGGTTTAAATTGGCATCAGATATACCTTCATTTAGAGAACGCAATGGCAACCCACTCCAGTACTCTCGCCTGGACAATCCATGGATGGAGGAGCCTGGTAGGCTGCAGTCCATGGGATGGCTGAGAGATGGACGTGACTGAATGACTTCACTTTCACTTTTCACTTCCATGCATTGGAGAAGGAAATGGCAGCCCACTCCAGTGTTTTTGCCTGGAGAATCCTAGGGACGGGGAAGCCTGGTGGGCTGTGGTCTCTGGGGTTGCACAGAGTCGGACACGACTGAAGCGACTTAGCAGCAGCATACCTTCATTGGGTGGAGATTGGGAGTATTTGTTTAGATCTGTTGATATTTAAAATAGATAAGGAAATCCAAAAATAAGCCATAAGTATTTTATAACATAATGAAACTAGCTTTTCCCAATTCTTTTAGGTATATTGGTAGTTTGTAGGAAAGTGATTAATTGTAAGTATAAATTACTCAAGCATACATGAGATTTCTGTAGCCATTAAAGTACAAGCCTTTTTAAAATGTCAGGATCTTGGAATTCAAACATGTATCATGGCTAAAAAAGGTGACTGGAAGTTTTCAACTGGAAACTTACCCATGTGTCAGGAGAGTTTTCTATGATTTCATATCCCTGTTTTCATGCTTTATATATTTTATAAGAAAAACCTTCTAAGGTTTGTCTCCTACGTCTCTCATATTTCTACTGCTACAGGAATCCTAGTCTGTTACTGTCACTCTATAAAGATGATATATTTCAATATAAATATTTAACGAGCCATTTTAGAGTCATCTATTGAGACCTTTCCTTCCACTAGTGATGTTCTGTCCTTGATACCGTGGGTAATCATTAGTTAAATTCATTTCACCTGTAGCCTACCTTGACTAATCAAGGTCGTTTTAATTGGTGCTACAGAAGACTTGTAGGCTTCCCTGGTGGCTCAATGGTAAAGAGCCCACCTTCCAAAGTAGGAGGCATGGGTTAGATCCCTGGGTTGGGAAGATCCCCTGGAGAAGGAAATGAAAACCCACTCCAGTATTCCTGGCTGGAGAATCCCCACGGACAAAGGAGCCTGGCGGGCTCCAATCCGTGGGGTTGTAAAGAGTCAGACATGACTTAGCATGAGCACAAGAGTATTGCATGTCCTCAAGTGGCACAAAACCCAAACAAGAGGTTTTCCAGAATTATTTTCCAGGAACTGTAGTCAGCTATGTCTAGTTCAAGCTGAGCTGGTTAAGACTGGATAGGATCACCAATTCACCTTCCAACTGGGCATGTGTGAATGTCCTGTCTGTGACCTTTAGACATCAGAGGGCTGAACACTCCACCCTCAGATTGTGCTAAGGGCCTCCACGTTTGACCTAGCAGAGGCCTGTAGCCTATTACACCTGCACAGGTGATTACCACGTGTTCTTTCCAATTATCCATCTGGAGGCCCCCATATGCTCCCCATATCCGCCATGCCTCAGGGGGCCCTGCCCCTTTATTCTTTATCCATAAATACCCGAGCTTCTTGTGTGGAGGGAGGGGTTGGGTCCTCGAGTTTTCCTCCTTTCTTTGCTTGGCTGCTTTGTTGATCAGTCCTCTCTTTGCTGCCAGGCTTGGCGCCTCACATTTTGGCTTGGTGAGCTTCAGATCAGTGAAGCTGGTTCTGCTTCCTGGCCCTTGTTGCTGTTCAGTCCTGTCTGACACTTTGAGACCTCATGGATGGCAGCAGGCCAGCCTTGGTCCTGGTGGGATACTAAAGAGAAGAAGAGCCTTATCCTTCAGAATATCTGGGATTTCTGTAGTGCCCTATCACAGTGAACCCCCCACCTCCTCATTTTATCTAGATATTTCTATAAGCCCCTGAGTGGGGAGCCTAACTTTTAATCCTGGTCTCATAATTTTTCTTCTCTCTCTAGAACAGAAGTGACTATTCCTTTTGCCTTCTCTTTGGATGGGACCTTATCTCTTTCTTCTCCTTTTCCTTTCTTTGGAACCACCTTTCTTTGAAACCACTCATTTCTCTGAAACCACTTTTTAGTTCAGTCGCTCAGTCATGTCTGACTCTTTGCGACCCCATGAATCGCAGCACGCCAGGCCTAGGGATAAATAATTCTCAAAGCTTAATATTAGCAGCAGAATGTGAACTGATTTCATGTTTTCAAAATGTTATTCCCAGAATATTCTAATTGTCAGGTATTGGGCTAGATTCTGGGAAACCAGGATGAAGAAGCACATTTCCTGCCTTCAAAGAGCAGACAGTTCACTGACCAGACCAGATGGGTTGAGAACAGAAGAGAAGCCTGGGGTGGGAGCGGTGGCAGGGGAATCCTTTCAAGAGTATCATCTGAAGTAAAACCTAAAGGAGTTTTCCCTAAGTTTGCATGCTCGGTAGAGTAGAAAACAGGTTCAAGAGTTCAGAAGATTTTAAGAGCGCATAGGGTGTGGAGGATATGAGTCTCCTATGGCTGGAGCCTAAAGGGTGAGGGAGAAATAATTGGAAATGAGTTTGTATAGTTGGACAGGGTCCTTTCATTGTTAGTATGTCGTGGAGTCTTTTGTCATTGGAAGCCACCGAAGCTTTTAGGGCAGCCTGTATTTTCACACTGGAAAGATCACTCTGATAGTAGAGGAAAAGAAATTGAAGTGAAAGAAAAGGCAGGATGCTACTGAATAACCAGTTATATGCAGTTATATGCTGATGGCTATCAAAGGCAGAGCAGATGTTGAAATTTTGGGGAAGTGAAATTGATAGATTTAGGGGTTGATGAGATGTAGAGGTTAGTCAAAAATTAAGGAATAAGGCTGACTTCTGAGTTTCTGGCTCAGCAACTGAGTAAATGTCTTATTTTCCCCTTAAGATTTTGAATAAGAAGGTAGTTTGGGGGCAGATTTGGTGGAAAATAAGAATGAAATCGAATGAATTTGGCCTTGAATCTGCAGAATTTGATATGCATGTGGGAGAACCCAGTGGAAATCACTAAAGTATTCAGTTAAATGGGCTTCCCAGGTGGCACAGTGGTAAAGAATCAGGAGATGCAAGAGAAGTGGGTTCAATCCCTAGGTCGGGAAGAACAGATAAAGCTGGACTTAAAAGTGTTTAAAAGTTGTGTGTAATGGATTGCAAAAGCAGTTCACCCTGGGTTAAAGTAATAAAAGGAGTATTGTAGAATTAAAAATGAAAACAAAACTAAAGTCAATCTGCACTGATACTTCAAAATAATGCCAATGAAAAAATGCTTCTCCTTGAAAACATCTTTTGTCTCAGCTTCAAGCAATTTCTGTGGTTACTGTCTGCTTTATAAATCACGGTGCACATGTACCAGGACTACAATATTACCCTCAGTTTGGGTTATGGAAATTCAAAATAGAATAAAATTTCTGAAATTGGAAATTTAATTAACGGTGTTACTAGGACAGTAAAACAGTATTAGGACACAAGTCTGGGAAGATGTATGCTAAACTGGGGAATAATGGAAATATATAAAAATCATATCTATAGATAAATTTGAATTCCATGTATTACAGTACTATACAAAGGTCTACACAATCTGATACCAGGTCATCTCTCTGACTTCATGGCCCCCCACTCTCTCCACCACCACTGACCACTTCACTCACATTGGCTTTTCGGTGACCCTCATAGCCTGTCACCTCAGGGTTTCTTCGTTTGATCTTTCCTTTGCCTGGAATGCTCTTCCCTCATATACTTGCAGCTTATTCCTCAGTTTTCTTCAGGTGAGCCAAGTCTCACCTCCTTTTAGTATCTGTTAGAACAGTAATTTTGTGTAAATCATATAATCTCTCTGAACCTTAGTTCGCTGAAATGGATCTAATTCCCACCTCACAGGATTGCCACAATGTCTGTACATGATAGGTGCACAACACATAGCTGTTAACAAAATGAAACAGACTAGGAAAAGATGCATTTTTCTTTTTACCTGATGATTTTGATATGTAAAGCTCAATTTTTTTCTGTGTTTATACTTTCTTCCTGTGATATTCTTCAGAACTCTTCAAATGCATATGACAGAAACCATTGAAAAGTGATTTTAGGAAAAATACATAGGCTGGTGTGACCAGTTAACTCATGAGTGGATTGGGATTCACACATCCTTCTCTGGGTCTCTCACTCTCTGGCTCCAGCTCTCACTCTACCCGGATCTGTTTCTTGCCAAGTGACATTCTCTCCTGTGCAGACAGACATCCTCCATCTGGCTAAGGAACTCACTCACCACTGGTTCCAGGCTTCCTCTTTCCAACCTAACACAGTGGAAAGAGCTTCTGTCTCCCAATACCCATCATGAAATATTCTGGGATTTATCCCTCACTTCCAATCCAGCCAGTTTTCCCAGGACGACTCCTAAACCCGAAGGCATCCATTGATGTAATGAAATGAACTTGTCTTTTTTGCATCCAGAAAGGTGCTCATTTTGTTGCTTGAATTATTTTCTGAATCCTACAGCTCAGAGGAGGAACTTTGGTTGAGAAAGTCTGGATGCACGTGCATGCTAAGTTGCTTAGTCATGTCTGACTCTGCAACCTCATGGACTGTACCCTCCCCCTCCCCAGGCTCCTCTGTCTATGGGATTCTCTACACAAAAATACTGGAGTGGGTTGCCATTTCCTTCTCCATTAGATCTTCCCATTCCAGGGACTGAACTTGCATATCCTGTGTTTAAACTGCATTGCAGGCAACTTCTTGACTCATTCAGCCACTGGGAAAACCTAGAAAGTCTGGATGTAAGGTTTGTAAATGCTCAGGCCCAGATTAGAGAAGAGATCAGAAATACAGGGCTGGGAAATTGTGGTTACTCCCAGAAGCTATACCAACCACCTCTGCTTAGCTGATGGCTTTAAGGGGAACACTGTCTGTGTGCTTGGAAGCACATTGCTAAGCCTGTTTGTGTGGTGAAGATCCCTGTCTCCCAGGGCCCTCCCCGAGGCTCTGGAGAGAAGCTGTTATCATTGCCACCTTCCGGGGCCCAGAGGAAGCAGGATTGTGCCAAGTGTATTCTTCTGGCTGGCTTCTCGGGTCGTCTTCTTGAGCTCTTTATTGAAGCGCCTCAAAAAGTGGGCGGGAGAACTTTCTGAAGCGAAAAAGTGGTAAATATTCTCTTGGTTGCTAGAGTAACATTCAAGCACCGCTTCAAGATGTCCCTCGGCGCCACCGTCAGAGCCATAATAAGGCTCGTTTGTCAGTTCCAGTGTGACATTGCATATGTTTCTATATAATGCTTCTTAGATTACAGTCCTTAGACAATAATCATTGTCAGCGGGATAGTCTTGGAAAACAAAGGCGAACAGGAGCATCCGGAGCCCCCAATCTGAACGGAGCCTTTGGCTCTTAGCAGCGCGCGCCTGCTGGGGTCTAAGATGGCTGCCGCCATGTCAGTTTAGTGAGTGATGGCTGGACTCACCTCCTGCTATGAAAAAGGCCCAAATTTCCCTTCCACTCCTACGACTCTTTGATTTGGTCTTGGTTTTCTCCTGTGTGTGCAAGTTTTTGCCCAGAAAGCTATTTCTCCTTTGACTTTTGTATTAAAGGTTACAGGACACACTCGTCTGTGAGGATTTTGCTGGTTCTTCAGTGAAGAACAATCATGGCTGTCGGGTTCCCTTCATGGATAGTCACATGCGTTTTGACAAATAAGATGCTTTAGCTCAAATTATGTTGTCTTCCTTAAGTTTTTATCTTATTCTTTAAAAATCTCAATTTTAGGGTTGTGAAAATCCTGGTAGAAACAGGTCCTCTCTGTCAGCTAGAATATAGCAATTTCTAGTTTATTTCTAAATAAGTTTTCAGTATGTGAAGACTGAGAAAAGCAGAAAAAAATGAATCCAGCACCAGACTCTCTCATGCATACAGAACCTTTTTTTATGTAAAATATCCAGCCAAGTTGGACTAATGCTTTTGCTTGGATATTAATTATTCAGATAATTTCCTTAATTTGCCTATGGAAATACAGCTACACCTAAACGGGGTTGAAAGTTGGGAATATAGCTCAGTGCTCTCGGTTCTGTTTCATTGCTTTTCCAGAATATTAGTTTCTTCAAGTCCTCTATTGTTCTCAGTACATTTTTATTCCAGTCTAATTCATTTTTATGCCCCAAATTGCACCTCTGTGTCAATAAAGTCTAAATTGTGGATAATTTCAATTGTCTTCTCACACATCTATTCTTATCTTTCTAGTTGACTAATCGCCATTCCCATTTGACCCTTCACAATCTCAAATGCTGCGTACCTAAAATCAAGCTGTTCATCTAAAATCACATTTCATTTTTTTGACCCTAAAACATCCAGCCTGTCTGCCCTCTCAGTGGTACTAACACTTTCCTTTCCAACTATTGTCCCTTTCTCTTCCGCTCCTTACAGCAAAATTCTCCAGAGCTGTTTATACTTGTAGTTTCCTGGTCCTCTCCTCTCTCTCTTGAATCAAGTCTAACCAGGCATTTGCCTCCCCCTGGCTTTGATGGTAAAAGGTAAAAGCGTCTGCTTGCAATGCAGGAGACCCAGGTTCGACCCCCTGGGTTGCAAAGTTTTTTTTTTTTCCCCCTGGAGAAAGAAATGGAACCCACTCCAGTATTCCTGCCTGGAAAATTCCATGGATGGAGGAAACTTGTAGGCTACAGTCCCCGGGGTTGCAAAGAGTCGGACACGACTGAGCGACTTCACTTTTACTTTTCCACAGAAACAGCTCTTATCACTGATAACCTCCATAAACTCAGTCCTCAAATCCCAACTCTCGTTTTACTTGAATTGTCATCAACATTTTCTTGTTTGTTTTTCAGTGCAACGCATTCTTCTCCGTGTTCTGGTGTTTTTCTGGCTGATCCTGCTCCATCACTTTTTGCTGGTGCCTTGTTACCTGCTGTCTACGTGTAGAACTGTCTTGTGGCTCAGTGCTTACACTTCTTTTCTATTTTTGCGCCATTTGAAAATGTTCTCTTTCAGTTTTATGGCTTCAAATACTATCCAAATGTTGGTTACTGTAGACCTGTATCTCCAGCCTGAAACCCTTCTTTGAACTCCAGACATCGATGATTAATAAACATCTCAAATTTCATGTGTTCAAAACTGAGCCTCTCTGACCTTCCTCTATAATTCTGTGCTTTCCATAGTCTTCTGCATCTTAAAAAACCCATTCTTCTAACTATTCAGCCCAAACACTTCAGAGTAATCATTGACTTTTTCTTTTCTCTCATAGCCCCAGCTCCAGTGCATAAATAAATCCTGTTATATTTACATTCGCAATCAGGACTGCCTACATAACTTGGGAGGCTTTAGTGTAAAATTAAAGAATGTGAGACCATTTATTCAGCAATTATTAAGAGTGTTAAGACCACAACAGTAGAACAATTCAACCAAGAGTAGTATCCCATGAGAATGCCTAAGATGCCACCTATGAAACCTGTTCACAATATATTTATTCTAGCTATTTCTCACCTCTTCCATTTACATTAAATCCAAGCCACCATTAATTTTTCTTGAACTATTTAAATGGGGTCCTACCAGGTCTTCCAGTTCCCCGCTTTGACCCTCTCAAAGTATTTTCAAATGAGCAGTCAGAGACCTGTGGATAAATCAGATAATGTCACTTCTTTGCTCAAAACCTTCCAATGACAGCCATTTCACTCACAGTAAAAATCTCCATTTTTCTTTCCCCATCTCTCTTTTCCACACCTAGTTTATTGCAATAGCGTCTAATTTTCTTATACTTCTCTCCTGATTTTTATCCCCCTGAATACCTTAACAAGGTCAATCTTTACGAAACACAGTTTTTTTTTACCACCTCACCTCATAAACACACTATCTTCATCTCCTATAGTTTCAAGTAGAAACTCCTCTGGCTCTTAAAACCCTCTGCAGTCTACTCCAACTCTATTTTTAAAAAACCAAAACTACAACAAAAACCAAAGACAAACAAAAACAACCCATTGTCTATTTTTTTCCTCTAAAAAGCTCCAATCACTTTAGTCAAGTCGGACTCAGATATTCTTTATATTTACCCATAATACTGCTGGCATCATTTCCTTTAGTAGGAAGCACATTTTTTTTTGTTGTTGTTGTTCTATGCCTGTCTTGATCCTCCAAGGCTTACATTATTTTCTCCTTCCTCCCTAAAGCTTTCTCTGACTATCCCAGTTCCCACTGATTTACCTTGAATTCTAACATCTGTTGAAATTAGTTTTTCTGCTACTCGTTTTTACAGAAAGATATACTCCCTGGCATTGGTAGCAGGTTTTTTTCACCTAAAAGCACCTTTTGGACAGGGTCCATATCTTTCTCATTACCCACTGCAGTGCTGAGCCCAGAGAGAATGTTCAGCACACATTTATCTATTGACTGTCGTTTCCCAGGTGGTGCAGTGGTAAAGAATCTGCCTGCCATTGCAGGAGATGCAAGAGATGCAGGTTTGATTCTTGGGTGGGGAAGATCTAGAATTCCCGTATTCTTGCCTGGAAAATTCCATGGCCAGAGGAGCCTGGTGGGGCTGCAGCCTATGGGGTCGGAAAGAGTTGGACACAACTGATCAACTGAGCACACACAGGCATAGACATCTCAGTATCTAATAGTTATTGACTTACTGAACATATGTGTTGCTGCTGCTGCTGCTAAGTCACTTCAGTCGTGTCCGACTCTGTGCCACCCCGTAGATGGCAGCCCACCAGGCTCCCCCGTCCCTGGGATTCTCCAGGCAAGAACATTGGAGTGGGTTGCCATTTCATTCTCCAATGCATGAAAGTGAAAAATGAAAGTGAAGTCGCTCAGTAATGTCCGACTCTGTGCGACCCCATGGACTGCAGCCTACCAGGCTCCTCCATCCATGGGATTTTCCAGCCAAGAGTACTGGAGTGGGGTGCCATTGCCTTCTCCGAACATATGTGTTAACAGGCACTAAATGTTAAAGAAATCAAAGAAGACTTTTTTGGAGTGTACCAGAAACAGCACCCATGATACCCAGAATCATGAGAGTTACCATGTATTGAGCACTTGGCAAGCATCCTACTAAGGGTTTTGCATAGTCCTCACAAAGGCCTGTGAGTTAGATATCATTGTTGTTCTCATATTAACTGTAAGTAACTTGAAGTTCAAAGGGATTGTATGCAGGAGGAGAAGGGGACGACAGAATGAGATGGTTGGATGGCTTCACTGACTCAATGGACATGAGTTTGAGCAAGCTCTGGGAGTTGGTGATGGACAGGGAAGCCTGGTGTGCTGCAGTCCATGGGGTCTCAAAGATTCAGACATAACTGATCGATTGAACCGAACTGAAGGAACTAAGGACGCAAAGCCAGAATACTCAAAACTTTCAAATACAGGTAGTTGAAGAGCTGAGCTAAATTGCCTCTTGTAGGTCTGCTTACCGGAAAATTTTAAGGCCCCGGAACACAGTCATTTCAATACAAAGTTTTCAATGTACTTTGCTAAGATGCAAATAATATTTTCTGTATCAGAGAACTATATAGACTTTGTATTTTTTGACAGATATCAGAGAAAAATAGCCAAATATACACTGATTTTCTTAGTTATGCCCACTTTATAAATAGCTCTTGGCAACCTGGGGGGCTTCACTATGAGTGCATAGTACCATCTTTCAGTCATTCTACCACTGGGGCAAGAATTCCAAGGGTCTGCCAGTCTTACAAATTAGCCTCGGAAAGATTTGTTTTTCAATAGTTGAGTTTAAAAACATTCTAAATTATATTTGCTACAGTTTGTTTGAAGTGTTTTTTTTTTTTTTCCCCCAGCCTTTCTGAGTTGCAGCTTAATTTTTCACTGTCTCATTTTAATTTCTCTTTCTTTCTAGATTTCATCCTCTCATTCATTATTCTTTGTCTCCTCTCTGTTGCTGGCTTTTCTTCCTGCAGCTGGGCTCTGGTTAGAAGGGATGGACGCAGCTGCCCAACCGTTTCCACATTCTTCACTGATATGATTTCCTTGAGGTAAAACATCATTTAAGAAGTATTACTCAACAATTAAATGTGTCTGTCCTCCTCAAATTCCGTGTCTGAAAGTCTGCCAATAAGGCCCTTTGCAGTTGTTTGTATTGGTTTGGATCCCTTCCTGTTATGTACTATTTTATTTATTCTGTGGTCCTTTGCCTTTTATATCATATTTTGTTATAGCTCTAATTTCCTCTTTCTATCTAATCACAACCACTGACTTAGTTCCTCTGTTGGCTTTTTTTTCAGGGGGAGAGGGTTCATTGACCACTTTTCAATGCTTTTTAGACTAAATGTTTCATCAGTTTGATGGGCCAGAGTTCACAGGGCATAGGAGTAATTTTAAAGGCAGGGGTTAGATTCTTGCTAAGCCTTGGAAGATTCTAACTTATCCACTATGCTCCTGGCTTGAAACAGGGATAGTGTATATGATATCACTAGTTAAGGACACAAAGTTATGCCCGTAGGACAGTGATTTGGAGGTAAAACCTGAGACTATCCAATTTGAATGTTATTTCTGAAAACAAGTATCTTTTAATCTTTCAGCTGTTATTACAGACTTTTTCAAAGTAGCACACTAGAGTTGAGTTTTCAATGGAATCATTAAGTATTTAAAAATGCAATTCTTATTAGTTCATTGGATATACCTTATTCATTATGCCTCATTTATCTTCAAATAAATAAAGATGTATCAGGGTATCTGAATCAAATGCTGCTCTTTAACATTTATAGAGGGAAAAGGGAGAAGTGGATCCAGGGATAATGTTAATATATTTAACAACCATGGACATCAGTGATCAGGATGGAAGCCAATCTTAAGAAGGGGTTGGGTCTTGGAGACTCCTGACAGTCTAGTACTTAAACCTTGGTTGCTGAATTACTGGGAGACGGGGGGTCCCAACACAGGGCACCAGAAAGTGCATGTGGGGGGCTTGAGCAAGTATGGAATTATTTTAATACTTTAGTAGATTACATCTCAATCTGGGGTTAGAATGTACTCACAGTTGATTTATTTTCATTCAGTTAAAGTCATCCCTTTCCAACTTATACAACATGACAGGTAGACTCAGAGAGAGAACTGGGATGACATGTGATTTTTTTTTTTTATGGTGATTCCTAGTGAAATGTGTCCTGGTCAAGTTTAGATCTTTTAAAGTTGAGGCTTTCAACTCTATCAGAAGCAAAGCCTATCTTTGTCTATGTTTCAAAATACACTAAACTTGGGATTGAGTTTTGACTGTACTAGTTATTAAATGTATTTTTGGGAAGATCACTTAATAACTTTGATCTTCACCCTCCTCCCTTATATGTAAAAAGATGGGAATTGCATAAGATGAACTCCAAGTTCTCTGGAGATCTAACACTCTTTAATTCTATGTAAATATCAACAAGAAAGCTTCTTTGGCCTGACATTTAATAGAGGATTAAACAAAAATTAACTCCTCTTCTAGGATGTATAGGAAAGACATATTATGACTAACTTAAGGGTGTACAAGCCACTCCAAATAATCACTTATTTACATCTTTCCACATGTATTTCCAACAGTGTTTAAAGACTATCTGGTTGAAATCTTTTTTCTCCTTTGATTTGAATACAAAAGAATACTATAACTATGATATATAAAATTGCCTTTTCTCTATAGTATTCAATTAGACTCTGAAACATTACCATACCCTTTTTGCTTTGAGAGCACAGAATTCTTCTTTTTGCCTTACATGGAAGACATAATTTTTAATTGTTTATCTCAATTGATATGAAGAAGACATGTTAGTCACTCAGTCGTGTCCAACTCTTTGCAACCCAATGGACTGTAGCCCACCAGGCTCCTCCATCCATGGGATTCTCCGGGCAAGAATATTGGCTATGGGTGGCCATTTCCTTGTCCAAGGAATCTTCCCAACTCAGGGATCGAACCTGGGTATCCTTCATTGCACCAGGGAAACAATTGAAAATCTCAGTTGAAAATGGGTTGAATTTTATGAAAAGTTGTTTTTGAAATAGCATTTGTTATTTTTGGAAACTTGCAGAATGATCTATGTTTTACATGAATGACACATATGTGGTAAGTCAGAACTAATAATATGTGTTATAAACAGGTTTTACCCCAAATCAAAGAAGGAAACCAGAAAAGGTAATTTCTTCTTAAACTTTAAAAGCTACTCAGCAATGAACCGGAATCACACATCAGGATTCTGTTAGCTTTTGATGTGTCTGCCATTCTCTGAAGCACAAAAGCAAAATTGTTCAGGTCGTGTGGTTCAATATCAACACTGAACTGTTCTACAGACAGCAGCTTTCATCCCTAATGGTCACATTTTGATAATCTTCTTATTTAGAAGCTAAATCATGATCTTTCACACAAAACTAAACATATTCCCCTTAAGGTGAAGACTAATATTTTGTCTGTTCTAATTATAATATCCATTGTCATGCTATAGGTTTAACTGGAATGTATGTGCTTATTAAAGATTGTAAAATTAAATAAAGAGTGAAACTAAGAACTACAATTAGAAATCAGAAAGGGGAATTATGGCAGGAAAGATTCAGCCTGATAATTTGGCCATCTACTTAACCATTCATCTTTAAAGAAATATTTATTCAGGACCTCACTTCCTAGACAATGTGTTCGTTTTTTGATAGTAAAGGTGAACAGACCTTTATCTCAACAAATTTACCTTTTTCTGGATAATTAAAGATATAAACTATTATACTCAGGTTGTGAAACTATAGAAACTTACAGAAAGTACAGTGATAACAGTAAAAAAAAGTTATATGTCAACCTATATCAGACAATCCTCTAAGCAATTCATATTTAATCTTTATGATACTAATTATGAGGTACGCACTGCAATTATCATTCTCATTTTACAAATTGGAAACTGACATACAGGAGGTTATTTGTTCAAAGTCACTCAGTGATTCTGGGTCCACTGAGAGGAATCACTTCTCAGATGGGAGACTGAGTTTTTTTTTAAAGAGGTTGATTAGCTCCACGGAACAATTGCAAAGAACCCTGTATATGGTAGTTACTGAGCCATGGAGGTCCTTCTAAAACCATGCTCTATAGAGAGAGAGTGCTATCCAGAATACCTGGAATATTTTATCCAGAGTGTGTATTACACTGCTGAGCAACGCTACAATGGGCACTAGTCTTGACATCAACATTTCTTTTCCCAGTTCCATGTCACAATGAGTCATTGTAGCGTGAAAGTCTATTTATTGAAGACTTCACCAGCTGACAAATTTCCTCACTTTCTCATCTTGATCAATACTGTGGTAGGGGTATTAGTCAGTTTGTATGTATATATCCAACATGATATCTATACCAATATTTATTCATTGTGATGAATTAGTGAGGCTTGAAGCTCACAACCTGCCACCTGTCAGCTGGACAGCCAGTGGTACCATTCCAGCCCCAGATGGAAGCCATAAGAACTGGAGCGCTGATAGTGTGAGCGCCAGTCCCAAAGCAGGAGCAGCCCCAAGTCCTAGCTCAGTAGTCAGGCAGATAACGTCTCCCTCCCTTGTTTTTTTGTTCCTCAGGACCTTCAGAGACTTGCTGATGCCCACCCACACTGGGGAGGGCAATCTGCTTACCCCAGACAATTGATTCAAATGTTAGTCTCTTCTGGAAACATCAAAGACAAACCTGAAAATAACATTAAATCAAATATCTAATACCCTGTGATCCAGTCAAGTTGACATAAATTAACCATGCATGCATATAAGTCACTTCAGTCATGTCCGACTCTTTCTGACCCCATGGACTGTAGCCTGCCAGACTTCTCTGTCCATGGGATTCTCCAGGCTAGAATACAGGAATGGGTTGCCATGCCCTCCTCCAGGGGATTTTCCAGGCCCAGAGGTCGAACCCAAGACTCTTATAACTCCTATGTTGGCAGGCAGGTTCTTTACCACTAGTGCCACCTGGGAATCCTCAAATTAACCATCATGAGTGTCTGATTAGCAAAAAGTATCAGAGGCCCACGGAAAGAGGCCCGTTGCTGCTGGTTGGGATTCGGATACTTCAACTGACAGACCACATGTCTCTCTCTGGATGGCTCCCTTTGCCCATGTTACAGTTTACTGGCTCCAAGCAGTACTAACTAGATAAACCCGCTCTGCCAGTCAGTCGTGAGAAAACATTAGGGAGAAAGCAATTCATCCAGTATATGTGAAAACCCTTTTTTTTTAAATAACATTTGAAATATTACATAATCTATTTTCCACCTAAAGTAATTAGAGAGATTATACCCAGTTTTGTTGAGAATGTAGGGAAATGAATTCACTTATCACAGTTACAGGATTGTAAATTGGCACAATCTTTTGGGAGGAAACTATGCATATATTTTGACATGATGAGATATAATAGAGGTTCAAAGATAAGTGAACAGTTGTTGTCAATTGTGGACACTTTATTGTAAAAACATTGGGAAAATTTACCTGGTGATGGGAGATTGGCCAGATAAATTATATCTAAACCATGGAATACTATGTAGTCATTTGAATATCCCATTGTGGGAAGATTATTTATGGAAATAGGGAACATCTGATACCAAATTTAGTCTTAAGTGAAAAAAACAGACCAATAATACAGTAATATATTGTTCAGTTCAGTCGCTGAGTCATGTCCGACTCTTTGTGATCCATGGACTGCAGCATGCCAGGCCTCCCTGTCTATCACCAACTCCCAGAGTTTACTCAAACTCATGTCCATTGAGTTGGTGATGCCATCCAACCATCTCATCCTCTGTCATCCCTTTCTCCTTCTGCCTTCAATCTTTCCCAGCATCAGGGTCTTTTCCAATGAGTCAGCTCTTCACATCAGGTGGCTGAAGTATTGGAGTTTCAGCTTCAGCATCAGTCCTTCCAATGAATATTCAGTATTGATTTCCTTTAGGATGGACTGGTTGGATCTCCTTGCAGTCCAAGGGACTCTCAAGAGTCTCCTCCAACACCATAGTTCAAAAGCATCAGTTCTTCGGCGCTCATGTTTCTTTCTCTCACATCCACACGACTACTGGAAAAAACATAGCTTTGACTAGATGGACCTTTGTTGGCAAAGTAATGTCTCTGCTTTTTAATATGCTGTCTAGGTTGGTCATAACTTTTCTTCCAAGGAGCAAGCGTCTTTTAATTTCATGGCTGCAGTCACCATCTGTAGTGATTTTGAAGCCCCTCAAAATAAAGTCTGTCACTGTTTCCACTGTTTCCCCATCTATTTGCCATGAAGTGATGGGACCAGATGCCATGATCTTAGTTTTCTGAGTGTTGAGTTTTAAGCCAACTTTTTCACTCTCGTCTTTCACTTTCATCAAGAGGCTCTTTAGTTCTTCTTCACTTTCTGCCATAAGTGTGGTGTCATCTGCATATCTGAGGTTTTTGATATTTCTCCAGACAATCTTGATATCAGCTTGTGCTTCATCCGGTCCAGCATTTTTCATGATGTACTCTGAATATAAGTTAAATAAGCAGGGTGACAATATACAGCCTTGACATATTCCTTTTCTTATTTGGAACCAATCTGTTGTTCCATGTCCAGTTCTGACTGTTGCTTCCTGACCTGCATACAGATTTCTCAGAAGGATGGTCAGGTAGTCTGGTATTCCTATCTCTTGAAGAATTTTCCACAGTTTGTTGTGATCCACACAATCAAAGTCTTTGGCATAGTCAATAAAGCAGAAATAGATGTTGTTCTGGAACTCTCTTGCTTTTTTGATAATACAGCAGATGTTGGCAATTTGATCTCTGGTTCTTTTGCCTTTTCTAAAATCAGCTTGAACATTTCACAGTTCACGTATTGTTGAAGCCTGGCTTGGAGAATTTTGAGCATTACTTTGCTAGCGTGTGAGATGAGTACAATTGTGCGGTATTATATTAATTGTGCAGTATTATATTTTTAGTAATATATGTCAGGTATGTTCAATACACAATTTTTATAAAGGTCAGTATTTATTTATGTATATGGGCTTCCCTGATAGCTCAGCTGATAAAAGAATCTGCCTGCCATGCTGGAGAACCCAGTTCGATTTCTAGGTTTGAAAGAATCCCTGGAGAGGGATAAGCTACCTACTTCGGTATTCTTGGCTGAAGAATTCCATGGGAAGAAGAGCCTGGCAGGTTACTCTGGGGTTGCATGAGTCTGGCAGCCCATGGGGTTGCAAAGAGTTGGACATGACTCAGCCACTTGCACTGTCACTGTATATGTATATACTATAAAATATATGTATGTAAAAGTATATATATAAATGTGTACCTTATAATTTATAAAAGTATAAATGTGTATATAGACACATTCTAGAAGATTATAAACTAATATTTCATTAGTAGTGAAATAAGAATTTAAAAAAATATATATTTTTTGCACTTCGCATGAGTTGTATAATTAGGAAAAATCTAGTACCTATTATATAGGATAGTGTTATAAAGAAATCCAGATATAATACAATTTATCACTTTCTCATTAAATTGATTTTTAATTATTTTTTAAAAACAAACCTGGTCCTTCTCCAGACTTGAACTGTACTTTGTTCAACACCATTTACCTGTTTTGGGCTATGAACCTTCCTAACATCTTTAATCAGAGAAGGCAATGACACCCCACTCCAGTACTCTTGCCTGGAAAATCCCATGAATGGAGGAGCCTGGTAGGCTGCAGTCCATGGGGTCGTGAAGAGTCGGACACGACTGAGCGATTTCACTTTCACTTTTCACTTTCATGCATTGGAGAAGGAAATGGCAACCCACTCCAGTGTTCTTGCCTGGAGAATCCCAGGGATGGGGGAGCCTAGTGGGCTGCTGTGTATGGGGTCGCACAGAGTCGGACATGACTGAAGTGACTTAGCAGCAGCAGCAACATCTTTAATAAGGATTATTATAAGCGTTTTCTTACTTGACTTAACCAGTCTACATTTTTATCATCATTTTCACATATAAGAAAAGAGCTCATAGTTAATAAGGGGCAGTGTTTTGGTGTTTGCACTAGTTTTATTTCAGTATATTCTAGGTTAGAAGTCAGCCTAGGGCTTGGTCATAGGTGTTTGAGCTTAGTTACCATAGCTTTCTCTAAGATGTAAAAGACATAAGCTTTTTCATGTGCAAAAAGTCAGATATGGGAATTTTCTTGAAAACTAGCTCTCATAACTCAGAGTTTGAATTCCTATCAGATAATAATGAGCCGGAGATGAACAGCCACTGTTCTTTGAAAATGGCACACATTACGCAGCTTGCCATGGTTCCCACCACTCCACACTTATTCCTGGCTGAAATTCCTTACCTGGATTTATAGACATTTTGGTTTGCTATCCATTTTTAAGTCATCCCTATTTTCATTGTTTTTAAGGATAAGGATGAAAGGACTGAGAAATGAGTAGTAGTATTTTTTTAACTCTCTTAAGTAACATCTCAATAGTAATTGAATCTATAATTTCAGGTTTCCTTTATTTTTCCAAAAAGATGAAGATTGTGGACATGGAGAGAGAGGGTCAGAGGAAGAGAGGGAGAGAAAGAAAACAAACTGTTTGAGGAAAGGTATTTGCCAGAGGAAAAGGTATTTGTCAGAGGAAAGCATGAAATGTCAAGAAAGTTGATATTTGTAAGATTTTGTTTCTTTTGGTTTATAACTTTATCAATGCCCAGACAAAATTACTTTTTGTATTTGAACAGTTCAATATTTATTCACTTTGTGCTTTAAATACTTGAGCCTTTTTTCCAACTGCCTTTGTGTGTATAAGCAGAAAAATAATGGAATATTAAAAGGAAACTAGCTTTGCAAATTTATTGAAATGGAAAACAAGAGAAGCAGATTATCTGGGAGTACTCCAAGGGGGCAATGATGCTCTGGCCTGTTAGGACATTGAGGCATCAACCAATGTGCAATTAAAAAAATAAAACCTGTGAAGACGCGATGCGGGAGAATAAAAGCCTATTAAAGCTCTCCTAAAGTTGAGACTCTTGCCAGCAGAGCCATCTGTCAAGAGATTATGGAGAAGAAAATTTCTGCACGAATTTTCCCTTGGGACTAGAGGAAATGCCAAGAAAAGGTGTGTGGCATCAGGAGTGAGCACAAACTCTGAGTCTTCCGCAGTGCCTATCACAGACAGAGCGGGAACCATCAGCCCACGGGGTCTCAGAGAAGAGAATAGAAGAGAAGAGAGGGCAGTCTTTGTATTGCTTTTGACCAGAGAACCTAGGTCATTTTAGCAAGAGTTCATGAAAACCAGTCTCTTTTAAGGTAAGTTAAACTTCGTTGCATTGAATCCTAAAAGTTCTCTCTGATTCAAAGACTGTAAAGTAATACGTTGCACTTTGCCTATTAAGGATTCTAATACAAAAATGAATGTGAAGTTTATGTCAAAATGTGACAAGGTGATCCAAAATACTTGAGCCAAAATTAGAATGTCATTATTTTTTAACTTGGATCTTTGGAGTTTGTGAAAATATCCAAGACATTTACTTATGTGAAATGCTGAACTAAAATGCTGTTTTCACTTATTTCTTTCAAGTAAATGCTGGGTAACATGTAATAAAAATGGACTCATGAGTATTTGCCTCTAGAGAATTCAGTTCATACCGTGCTGTGAAATAATTAAAAACCATACAACCATGAAAGTTATAAGAGTTTATAATAGGGACAAATATTTTGCAAAGTTCCTGGAATCATTTCAGGAAAAGATGCTTTAAATTTTGATTCTAAGTAAATCTCAGTTCAATCCCTGACCTATGTTCCCATATAGTACTATTTTGTGGTTTTTAACAATAATTATTCTCCAATTTGCTTTGTGGTTGACTTTATTTTTCATTCTTTTTTAAGGTAAAAAAATATGTTGACTATAAAGCTGGAATAAAAATTACAGATTTATGACCTAGATTACAAAGATAAACATGCATTTTTTCCTTTCAAATTTTTCAAGTCAGAAAAAGAGTTTCCTCCTTAAATGGCAAGAAAATAAACATGTAAGAAGTTAAGTCTCATGCTAATTTAGCAAGTATTTTTAAACCTATGAGAAATTGTTAATCAGAAATTAGGACTAACTGTAGCTTAATTCAATTTTATTTTATCTTGATCAAAATAGAGACATTTTGTTTAACATATTGGTTACTTAGAGAAACGGATATGAGCAGACATAAATATAAGTGCTAAACAGTGGTAAGAAATAATCTTATCTTCTGGGAAAGAACACAAAGTCCAAGAAAACAGTGCTAATTTTGAAGGCTTGCAGTGCTCATGCTGGCATGGTGCCCATTTCAGATTATTGTGCCTGTAACTGGAGAGACATTATCTTGTGATTTTTAAGTCAAGTTATCCTGTGAGTTCAATTATAGTGGACAATGAATTTTAATAACCCAGGCCTTTGAATCTCCCTTTCTCTCTTACTAAAGAACAGTTTGCCTGCATCACCAGGATATTGTTTACATTCCTTTATATTTCATTCATTCTTCCATTCACTCATTCATTTAACCAATATTTAGTGATCAGTGTTCAAGTGGAAAGCATACTGGGGCTTGGCATTAACTAATAAATGGATGTGGTCTCTCCATACTCTCAAAGGCCCTACAGTCCAACACGTGACATATAACTTCTCTCTTCAGCTTCAGATAATTTGAAAACCAAAACTTAAATATTATTCCAATCACATGTATTTAAGGCTAACAGAAGTTCAGTGATTGCCTTTGGAAGTGCTTGGGCTAATGGTGTCATTCAAGACTTTCAGTGCATTGATTTTATTTGTACTTCAGAATTTACATTAAAAAATTATTCAGTAGTAGGTACTGAAAACATTATTTGCTCTTGGTTTTTCATTAAGTATAGTTTGAGATTCTTTAAAAAATGTGGAACAGGGTAATTTTGCATGTAGAAAATGGTAAAAATTCTTGTTCAATAAATGTAGACAAATTATTCTGGGAGATTGACAGATACTGCATCTCATTTGTGGTCAGTCTTATTTAATGTATATATCTCTGTATGTTAAGTGTATTTGAAATTAAAGGATAGATTCTTACCTGCTATATCCATTGTTCCTAAGATTGATTGGGGTGGGGGGGTGAGCATTTCAAGCATTTTTAGCAATATTACCATAATTGGTCCTGAACAAAAGTGATATTTAAGTTCTGAGTTATGGAGATCCTTCCTGGGATCCTTGCCAGAAATAATGAAGCTCTTGCTTGGATGAGTGGGTCTGGAAACTGTCACCTCAAATAAAATGGGTTTTATGGTAGAGTACTACTGCCATATCTTTTCAAAATAATGAAATGCTAAGTTCAAGAGTCAATATTTTGATAATGCAACATTTTAAACAGTAATATGAATATAACTATTTTTTTTTTCATAGAGAAGATGTTAGTCAAAAGGAAGCAACTTGGGAACAAAATCTGGGGTATTAAAATCATAGTTCAAATGCCCATGAGCAAAGAAAGCAACTGATTGATTTGACTTTTTTTTTTTCCTTCAGATAAAACCTATAGTAGATTTCTAGTTAGGAGTTTCATGTTTCAAACCTTTGTTTACTGGTCACAAATCATGTTCTTATACCATATATTTAAAAACGTGTGTCCTCTTCTGTCTCTGCTGAGCACCTAGGGATGGAGTTCTCATCATTTTGGGGGCTGCTTGATTATTAAGCGAGTCCTTCCCTGTCTCACTAGAACTGGTGTCTGCTTTGTCGCTTCAGTCATACTCGACTCTTTGCGACCCCATGGACTGTAGCCCACAGGGCTCCTCGGTCCATGGGATTCTCTAGGCAAGAATACTGGAGTGTGTTGCCACGCCCTCCTCCAGGGGACCTTCTCGGCCCAGGGATCGAACCCACATCTCAGGTCTCCTGCATTGGCAGGCAGGTTCTTCACCACCAGCACCACCTGGGGGGTGCCGTCACCTGCTTGCTTTATATCTGGAATGTAGTAGATGAACTTCTCTTCAGATGCAGTGAATCATGTGAAGACGCGTGAAGTTAGGATTAAATATGAGGGTCTAACTCTTGACAGTCCCTTGGACTGCAAGGAGATCCAACCAGTCCATTGTGAAGGAGATCAGCCCTGGGATTTCTTTGGAAGGAATGATGCTAAAGCTGAAACTCCAGTATTTTGGCCACCTCATGCGAAGAGTTGACTCATTGGAGAAGACTGATGCTGGGAGGGATTGGGGGCAAGAGGAGAAGGGGACGACAGAGGATGAGATGGCTGGATGGCATCACTGACTTGATGGACATGAGTCTGAGTGACCTCCGGGAGTTGGTGATGGACAGGGAGGCCTGGTGTGCTGCGATTCATGGGGTTGCAAAGAGTTGGACACGACTGAGCGACTGATCTGATCTGATGAGGGTCTAATAGCAGACATCCTGGGTTTCAGTTTTGCTTTTCTAGTTACTACTCTGTGAGGGCAAGTCTTCTATCTACTTATCCCAGCTCTAAAATGGGCATAAGAAGGACCCTGTTGTTCTTGTGTGGGTCAAGTAAGGTAATGTGTGTACTGAGCTTGCCATACTGTATACTCTCACAGATGGTAAGAGTGATAAGAGTCTGAAGAAGTTCAGACCTTCCTGGTGCCATGTTTGAATTTTTGCATTAGCCTCTGTGTCCAGTTTGGCATATCTTTATTGTATCCTATGCAAGTTGCCAGATAACTTTCTCAAAAGTACAAATCTGATACAGTTACTTTCCCAAAGTGACTCTTCATTACCTTTGGCTAAAGATCCAGACTTCCTAGTGTGGACTATGGGCTTCCTCTCTCTCTCCCTGTAGTTTCTCACACCTCTGAGTCTTGGCATGTGTTGGTCTTCTTCCTGGAACACTTCCTTCCTCTTCCTTACCTGGCTAATTTGAATTTAACCTTCAACATTAAGCTCAAGCTGTCAGAAAGCCTTTTCTGCCCCCATCTTCACCCACCCCTCTTTATCCTCAGGACTGTGCATGGTGGGTCTGTTGTTGTTGTTTTTCAGTTGCTAAGTTGAACAACAACTGTTGTTCAGTTGTCCAACTCTCTGTGACCCCATGGACTTCAGCATGCCAGGCTTCCCTGCTCTTCACCATCTCTTGGAGCTTGCTCGAATTTATGTCCACTGAGTCAGTGATGCCTTCCAACCATCTTATCCTTTGTCATCCCCTTCTTCTCCTGCCTTCAATCTTTCCCAGCAACAGGGTCTTTTCCAATGAGTAGGCCCTTTGTATTAAGTGGCTAAAGTATTGGAGCTTCAGCTTCAGTCCTTCCAATGAATATTCAGATTTCCTTTAGAAATCTGATTTCCTTTAGAATTGACTGGTTTGATCTCCTTGCTGTTCAAGGGACTCTGAAGAGTCTTCTTCAGCCCCACAATTCAAAAGCATCAATTCTCTGGTGTTCAGCCTCCTTCATGGTCCACCTCTCACATCTGTACATGACTACTGGAATTCCCATAGCTTTGACTATATGGGACTTTTTTGGCAAAGTGATATCTCTGCTTTTTAATATGCTGTCTAGGTTGGTCATAGCTTTTCTTACAAGGAGCAAGTGTCTCTTAAGTTCGTGGCTGCAGTCGCCATCCACAGCAATTTTGGAGCTCAAGAAAATAAAATCTGCCACTGCTTCCACTTTTTCCTCATCTATTTGCCATGAAGTACTTGAATCTAATGTGGCTCTAATTTTCTTGTCTGTCAGCTTGTCATTTCCTTCAAAAGGAATGACTGTGAATAATTGGAAAACAGGGGCTATATCTTTTTTTCATCAACCCAGAATTTAGTACAATCTCTGTCACATAGAAGGTGTATAATGAATGTCAATAGGTTGAATAAATGTTCTGGTGGACATGTAAGGAGCAGTGATACTACTTTTATGACTATTTATCTTCTAAGTACTGATGTCATGCAGAGATACGGAAGTAAACACAGGGCTCCATGAAAGGGAGGGCGAGCATGGCATAAGTACACTCTGAATATACTTTTGCATCTCTCAAAATAACCTTATTTTATTCTTTTTGCTGCAGAGCTGGAATAAAAGGGCACGCTATTCTGCTTTTAATTTAAAATACAATTTTTCACTGTACGCTGACAGTAAAGAATGAATTTTGTTGAAATTTTTGATCAAACAAGTTGGACTAGTGTATCACCAAAGTATTGGTTGGAAACTTCTGGATTTTTGCTCACTCTTCTCTGTAGCATTTGTTGAATCTTATATTTGGAAGTCAAGATTGTTCTTAGACTGATTCTATCTGTCTAGATGTAAAGATGTGGCCTTAGAAAACAAGATTCATATCCAAAAATACTATATAATGCTATTAGTGTTGTTAGGAAGGCATTCAAAATATTTACAGAAACACTTGAGCTGTTTTGAGACTTCCTCAAATTCTATGTTATACTGACTTCTTGACAGTGAATCAGAATTTTTACTGTGATTTGTGCATTTCCTGCACTTTGAAATAAACTGTTTTCCATCTAGAGCAAGAGCCTCCATCCCCAGGTCCTTTCCAGCCCTTTTCTGTGGCACCTGTTGGGGGTCTCTGCCACTGCTGATATGACTAGAAAAGCAAAAGAAGGAAAATTTCTCATCACAGGCACGTGCTCATGGCTGCATCGCTCATTCTGCTGCTAGCTCCCACTCATCGGTCCCTTCTCTTTCTTGGCACCAGTGTGGATGTGCCCCTGTTTGGAACCTTGCTTTCAAGGCTCCATATCCTTAGCACAGTGCAGTGAACCAAAACTCAGCCCCAGTTGGCTGCATAGGTCTTGTCCTAACGTGAAACTTGGCAGGTAGCTGTGCTAACTCCAGGGTTTTCTTTGTGGGTCCTTAATAGGAAATCAAGTTGTGGCCAAACTGGTTTGGATCAAGAATATCACAGTCTCAAACCTAACTGCTCTGAAAATGACTTACACCAGAGTAATGATGAGTTATAATCAAACTGAATCAAACTTGATCAGAATCAAACCTTCTGATGTAAGCATTTCATTTTCCTTCTATTCTTTATTCTTTATGATCTACTCAGAAAGGTACCATGGACCATTTTATATTTTTATTTTTTTCTTTCAACATTATGGACTGAAGGTCTACTGTGCAGACTAATGCTTTAACATTTTACTTCTTGGGTAAATGAGTCCACATCTGAATTCTTTAATTGCTTCTTTGTGTTTCCAGGACCTGGCATAATCCTTGGCACAGAGTAGATATTTACTTTTTGTGAATACTTGAATGAGACACTAACCACCATTAGAGTACCTGGTATATGGAGGCAACTTGGAGAAACCGTGTAGATTCTATTTCACTTTTAGGAAGACTGGCATTGAACTGGCATCAGAAAATAGCTGAGAGACCATTCTCAGATCACTGGATTTCTCTGAGAAGTTTGCACAGGACAGTCATAGGAAGGAGCCCTTAAGGCCCATTCTGGGACCTCCCAACCATTACTTTTTAAACTTTGATTCTAAGGTTATACATAAACACAACTGTAAGGGGGGACCATTAAATTCCATGGACTACAAGTCAAATATCTAACTGTTTAATAAAATAGTAATGTTGAAACTGCTTTATGAAGTTAAAGTCCAGATTAAGAGAATAACAATCAAATGAAAACTGAATCAATTGACAAAATTTCATCTTTGTATGTAACTCAGTTCCTATTTCCATTTTTGCTTCAATAGCAGTTTCCTTGGTGACATTCTTCACAACATTGCTGCAATAAACACCTTCTTGTTGTCTGAGATCTCCAAAGTTATGTACAATATGATTTCTGGTGCATGTATGTATGGAATTTTTTATTGTTACTGACAATGAACACAATAGAAGCCACATTTATATAATAGTTTATATTTTATTAATCATACATGTTAACAATGTAAGGGGCTGTAACAGATCTAAACAAATTCACTCATTTCACAGATGAGGGAACTGAGTCATAAAGTGATTAACTTATTTTTCCCCCAGGGAAAAATTAACCAAAATTGTCATTCAAAGTTATGTTTTCTATTATACGAAAAAGTGATTGTCAATGAGACTCTCAAGGTCAAGGTTGATATCTGGCTTCATCTTCTTTTAAAAATGAATTTAATGACTTCATTAAAA
The DNA here is from genome assembly GCA_935064755.1 of Tragelaphus eurycerus. Classification (NCBI taxonomy): domain Eukaryota; kingdom Metazoa; phylum Chordata; class Mammalia; order Artiodactyla; family Bovidae; genus Tragelaphus; species Tragelaphus eurycerus. The sequence goes on from CAKXYN010000014.1 coordinate 2,201,890, forward strand.
TCTAGGGATGTATAAAAGGCAGGAATACTATCACTCTGTTAACAGAGATTTACTTATCAGAATTTCAAACAAGGAATTCATCAAGCTAAAATTCTTTCCAAAGAATAGAACTGTCCTATATTCAAAGAGCGCGAGGCCCATATCTCCTGTCATGCCCTTGAAAATCCTGACAGCTTACTCTAAGGTGGCTGAAAGAGGCTGCTTTCTGTCTCAGCTGGCTCAAGGAACAGGAGCTCTTCAAGAGGGCCAGTATGTTCAGAGCATCCTGGCATGTCTGTTGTGAATCAAGCTTCTATACTCCCAGGTTAGCCTATCTAGATATCCTTACGGCTGTTTATCCTTCTAGGAGTCCTGACCGCGGAGAACTGGCCTTTAGAGTAGAGTCCTCTCCCACAGTGGCTCAAGACCCAAGGCTATTCAAGAGGAAAAGCAGAGACAAGTACAGGAGAATAGTGACTAAGACTTCAGCACACACATACATACACACTCACATGTAGCAGTTTACAGAGAGATATATCATGGCAGTGACTTCTTTATCTTGAATAAAGAACTGAGTTCTTTAAAGAAAAATGGCATAATTAGAATCTATTGTTCTGTCAAATTGGTCTTTCTGAGCCTCCAACTTGCCAAACTTGTCTTTGTCTCCAGACCTTTGCACCAATTATTCTGCTATTTGGAATGCTCTCCCTCTATTTTCATATCCTGACTTGTCATTATTTGTATTTTTCAGCTTAAATCTAAACCTCAGAGAGGCTTTTCCTGACCAGTCTAAGAAAGGCAGCCAATGACTCATCTGTCTTCATTCTTTGCATTGCATTGTGCTCATCAATACCTTATATTTTTGTTGTTTGTGTTAAAATGCATATTCTGTCTTTGCCCTTACCTTGGCAGAATAGAAGACCCTATGAGTGCAGGATCTTGCTTGTTCCCTCATATCCCTTTGTTGACACATAACAGATATTCCATAAATATTTACTCAGTGGATAGCTTTGTCATCACCAGAGATTAAAAAGTTGCTTGAATTATAACTGGGGTTTAATAAAAAGTTGTTTAACTGAGTTTGAGGACTAATAGTAGTGGAAGCAATTCCAATGAAGTTATCACTAACTCTCACAATTTTATTTGACACTTTCTTTCCGTTTACTAATTTGGGATAAAATGTCCTTGATAGTTTGTCTTAGCTATGAAAATAATCAAAATACTTGTTATGAATTTGGGCGAGATTTAGCATTACACTGAAGCTTGATTTTAAGGCTGAGATGGTTTCTACATGTCTCACAATTGATTAAACAATCAACCAGAATACACTGAAGAATCAAGTTTATAAGATTCCTTTATGTTTTATCTGTTATGTAAGCTTTTAGATGAAGAACACGGTTAGACTAAAAATGTCATGCCGTTATTTTTTCATTGTGTGGCACACTGCTGTTCTCTTTAGTTTTGTTACTTATGTTATTTACTTCTCTTGTAAGACAATGACAAGAGGCACATCACTATTATAAAACAGAGTTTAGTTATGAAGGTTTTGTGGTGATAAGCAGAATCAACAACAAGCGAACTAACTTATTTTCATGTGAAACTGAATTACAATTGCCAAATATTTGTTTTATTTTTTGGGGGAAAGTCTAGTAATCTTCTAAAATAATGTCAGTTTGATTATATTCTATTAAGAGCACATCAAGAGCACGTGGTGACAACTGATTCGAAAAAGTACTGAGTGATTCACTTTACTGAATGCTGACAGCAAATCTGCACCAGTTTATGAGAACACTGGATGCAGACGAAAGCCAGGAAATGAATAGGGCATTTTTCAGTAACTGTAACAGACCCCATGCTCAAACCTGAGACTGAGATTGGCACATATTAGAAAATGTTGCTAACTTTTAATCTACCCCTCCAGCAGGTTTCAAAAAATTCCATAACCAACAACCTGGTCCCCCCAAACATACTTCCCGGTCTGTTCCCTTTCTTCCTAAAACATGCAGTGTGTCTGTGACGTGGTCCTGATGCGTGGTTTTGTTTGAGCTTGACGAAAAACTGTGTGAGCTGCCTCTGTCCTGCACTGCATCCTGGATCCCGTTGTCTTGCCGGATTTTGCTGACATTAAACAGAGTCTTTAGGGTTCAGAAAGGCTGGGCAGGTGCATCAGACACATCAGAGGCAAATGTGTAACAACGCGGAGCATTTCTGCTTGGCCTGTTGGGTCTGACATGCCAAAACAGTCCAGAAGGAATAGCAGTGCCTTTTGAAGTAGCTGAGATGCTTCCCTGATGTCACTTCTCTGAGCTGGAGATCAATGCCTGGAAGATGAATCGGAACATGTGAGAAGAGTCACCGAGGGGAAATGTGTTGGAAAGGTTGCGGGAGTGAAGCACCCAAGCCAAGAGAAAAGGTGGGGTGAGATGTGCAAGCAGGAAAAACAAAGGGCTGAGTCATTGGAGGCCTAATTGACGATGGCACAGCTGTGACAACAATTTGCCGGCGGCCTGACCTATTTGATGAAAGGGCCTTCGCTTTCCTTGGAACCTCAGAGTTGCCGCGGCTCACAGGAACGCACCACTCGTGTTTCCAGCTGGCTCAGCCTCATAAATACCTACACTCACAAGATGACGTTTTTAATGCTCGATTCTGCATTTATATTTATTGCAATTCAACATATCCACGAGTGCATCTATCACTGATGAGTTTGTCAGTGTTTCAGGAAAACAGTCTATCAGGCTGCATCAATTTCACTTTACAAGCTATTAATGTACTATAATGAAGTAGACAATATTGTGTGGATATATTTGATCAGAGAGGTGCCCGAGTCAGATTGAACTGAGGCTTGCAAAGGGACCCAAAATCTTAATTTATTTATTGTGAAGAGGAACAGGCTTGGAGCACAGTGAATGCGTTAATATAACAGGTGTATCTTTTTCACTTTGTCAAACAGGCTCAGAGAAGAACAAATTTAAGCCATCTATTTTGACTCAGTTTGAAGCACAGCAGACTTACAATATCTTGTTGACACTTGACATGTTTATTCTTTTAGCAGAGTCATGATCATGTTTTAATATTTTCTGCACGCAATTAGCAGCTTTATTCAAGAGACAATGATGGGGAGGATGAGGCCAGCAGATAGAACCAACTATGGCCTTCTGAACTGGGGTAAATAAAAACATTAAAACAGTAAATAAAGCACAGATTTTCAATATACAATGAGATATTTCTGGATATTGTAACAGTTTCTGTTAAAAATAAAAACAAAAGGCACCTGCACAACAAAAATGTAAAATTGTGTAGAAATGAACAGTGCTGATGAGAACGGACTATATACTTTCATTCTACAACTAGACTCTGGCAAATCACTGGTATCTGTGGCCTCCAGAGGCTGAACTAGCTCAGGACAGTCTGAGCTAGGTTAGCATTTCTGGCCATAGCAAAATGCGTGAGCCGCTTTCTAAATCTTATACTATCAATTACAAAATGTAAAGGGAAAGACATTATGTACTTGAAAATCTGTTTGTGAAATATGAAATCCCTCCATGAGAATTTTCTAGAGGAGTTATACATAGATAAACACTGGAGTCAGGAAGATACACCCTTGAATCCTTACAGAGTTACTTTACAACTTGTGACATTGAGCAAGGTAATACTGTCTTTAAACCTCAGTGTTCCATAGGTTTAATGAGGAAGACTCATGCATAGAATTGTTGTTAGAATTAAATGAGATTCAAACCATGGTACATCCACACAATGAAATACATGTAGCTGTTGGAAAGACTTAGATGACCCTGTATAGAATGTTATGAAATAATTTCTAAGAACTGGTTAGATTTAGATTGACACTAAGACTGAGTATTATAGATATTATGTAAAAACATGATATATAAAATATATACACACAGAAAAATTTTGGTGGGATATATGAAACATGGAAATGTGTGATAAGGTAAGGGTAAGATTTGCCTTTTATATTATGTCGTTTTGTACTGATGTCTTTCTATCTGTTCATATTTTATGATTAAACACATAGTTTAATTTTGCAAAAGGATATAACTCATTAAAATGATTATCTGGCATATACAAGAGCTCAATAGATGCTGGCTGTTTCAATAATGCTAGTAACCAGTGCGCCTTTACCCCATGAGGTGTAAGAGACATCTTTGTTCCTGCTTTAAGAAGTACAGTTTGACTCTGAGGCTACATGAGGAGCTGACGTGAGAACAGATGGATTTTCAAGGTCCATGTGATAAATGTCTCCACGTGTGGCTATGTAGTAAACTCAGGAGGCACCAACAGGATGAGGGGCTGCTTAGAAAGATTGCCAGCCCTTCGAGGACATCTTTATGAACACAGTGCACAGGATGAGGAAGGAAGCTGTCCCTGGCTCCTCTTCCCAGGAACCTGGTGGTCCGTGTGAGTTTCCTATTTTAGGAGAGATGTGACAAGTTCGAGGATGTGCTGAGGAAGAGGCCCAGGACAGCGCAGAGAGCAGAGTGCACACCGACAGGAATAGTTCATGGAGCTGAGGACCTGGGGCCCCTCTAATGACAGTTCAAGGGCTGCCACACAGAAGAGGGATTCAACTTCATCGCTGTTGGTTCCTGAGGGCAGAACTGGGACCAAGGAGTAGAAGTTAAAAGGAGATATATTTCAGCTTTCAGCCACAGCTAAAACTCAACATGTCATGATTTATAGTAGCAAATGCCACCCTCAGCAAGGATAGACTTCTCTGTTACATTCTGAAGCTAAAATGTACCAGAGCATCTGGATTCTCCCAAAGATAATGCCCCAAACTTCAACTAGATAATCCCCACAGATACAGCTTTGCAAAGGTTAGATACATCCAGGGGATGAACTTGTGTCTGGGGTGGAGCTCCCTGCCCTCCTTGACTCCAGCGTGTCTCTGCTCCCAGCAGTGGTCAGTAACTCACACGATCTTCTTAATTCTGCTTCCAGGCCCCCTTTACTGCATTCTGATATCATAGCCTACAGGGTTCAGATACTGGACATCACTGCTTGGTGAGGCTGGATTTGTCTCTTTGCCTTTAAACAATGCTTCCCCCCCCCCCCCCCCGCTTTTAATCCTCTGTGATCTCCTGGTCTTGCATTTATACTTCTGTTGTATTTTGCTTCTGCCTCACATTAACATTAGTTGAGGGATACTTGTTTCTTCTCATTAAAATGTAAGCTCCTTAAGGGTTGACACAATAAATTTTTGTGCCCTGCTATCTGAAAAGAAAGCAAGCCTTGGTAGACTGAAACATACCCCTTTAGGAAGAGTAAATGGAGGCAGTCACAGATTTAAATGTAAATTTAAATGTTTTTAGCAAGCCATCTATCACCTCTTTCTGGCCCTTAGTTTTGCTAGAGATAATCTGTCTCTGGTCATTAGCAACGAGGAAATATAGAGCACAAAATCAGAAGAGGACTTTTAGATGATGGAGTGTATGAAACCTGTATCACAAATCAAGGAAATCCATAATAAAGACGTATACTATTCTTCAGAGTTTCTGGGCTTCAGTTTATGGATAGTTTCATATTTGTCTATGGATGATTCTCTAAATATTTTGCAATTATAGTTGCATAGGGATGGATGATTCTCTGGTAGCTCAGCTGGTAAAGAATCCACCTGCAATGCAGGAGACCCCAGTTCGATTCCTGCTTTTGGAATATCCCCTGGAGAAGATACAGGCTACCCACTCCAATATTCTTGGGCTTCCTTGGTGACTCAGATGGTACAGAACCTGCCTGCAATGTGGGAAACCTGGGTTCAAGCCCTGGGTTGGGAAGATCCCCTGGAGGAGGGCATGGCAACCCACTCCAGTGTTCTTGCCTTGAGAATCCCCATGGACAGAAGAGTCTGGTGGGCTACAGTCCATGGGGTCACAAAGAGTCTGACACAACCGAGCAATTAAGCACAGCACAGAATGGGGATGGACGAATATTGTCTTTAAGGCTGGAGCAGAGTTCAGAGGTCCACTATTGCACTAGGTGTTAACTCTTTGTAGGAAATTCATTTGCAGCCCTAGAAGCTCCAGAGAGCAGAGGCAAGCCTCCGGAAAGCACGGGGATATAGCGCTAGCTTACATTGTGTAGTCAAACAATTTAGCTAAGAGTAACTGCTTCTTGTAGACACATCACTCACTCTTTCAGGCCCGTGGAATCTTATAGGTGTCAGACTTTTCAACAGGCAGCTTATTTTTTCTCCCTGACTGCCTGTACCCTGTTCAGAAGTGTGTTCAAGAGTTTTAAATAACAAACACAGGTTTCATAAGCACTTCACTTAAAGTGAAGAAAGCAGGATAAGATTGTAGCCTAAGCCTCAAAAAGAGTGGGGCCTCTGAATCAGGTTCATATGTTAGAGTGAACTACACTAAATGTTTGCCCTAGATTTCCAAAAATATACCTCAAGTCTGAAAATCTAGCACATTAAAAATAGTCTGTATGTCTTAGAAATATTAGGTTTTCTTTTTTTTAATAAACTTTCAAATATTTAAAATTTAAGGAATGAAAAGCAAATATCCTGATGGGAAAGAAAAGATATTACTTCTAAAATGTCTCTAAAATGTCAAATTTTTCTTCCAATTATTCATGCAATCTTATTGTTGTTCTGATACTCATTAGATCAATTTAGTAAACTATTTAATAAGTATCTGTTCTGTGCCAGCCAGAGTCCCAACTACTGCTGAACATTATATAGTCAGTCTAGATTGAGGGGTTACAGCCTATGCACCTGATATTGCTTCAAGACACCTGGATGTGTTGTAGTTTTCACAGAAGTTTAATTTTTAAAATATCTGTCATCTGAGCTATGATTCCAGGAAGGCAGAGCCTTTCCCATCTTGTTCTTTAACAAGACAATGCCTAGCACAGTTAAGGTACATGATAGGCATTCAAGAAAAGTTTGCTGAATAGGTGAATTAGTAGTAGAGTGATTATTCTGTTTCAAAATAGAGCAATAAAAATATTGTGAGAGAAGGACCCACACAGCCCTGGGATCCAAAGATACATCTTCGGTGAGATGTGAATGAATGAATATGAGATTTGTGTTACCTGGTGTAGAAATTTGGCCAGATCTAGATACTGCACCCACCTTCATCCCAATACGTTCGAAAATGAAGGTTTTACATTCCAGTCCCTAAAATGTCCCGTAGGCTGGGGGCGGGGTTTATAAAAGACAATGCTTTGTTGTTACCCTAACTTGCACCTGCCTGCATGGGCACGTTTGGGTATCGTCCCTGTCCTTCCTAACTTTAGGGAGAGGGAGCAACCTTTGCTAGTATTTACAGATGACAGAGCTGAAGGTATTTCAAGCCCTGTGCATGAGTGCAGACCGCAAGATCAATGGAGCCCTGTGGAGAGTTCACAGGCACTGCGTAATGACCTAGTCCTTCCTGTCCTAGGAGCTGCTGGTGGGGAATCCTTTTGCTCTTAGCAGTCCCACTTGCATGCTTACACTTGAGCGGTGTGACATGGTTTCTGTGGTGTTAGCCACCCCCATTCTGCCCACGGGCACTCCTGTCACTACCCAGAAAATGACAGGTTTTCCACATTACCTCCGGTGGTGCCTCACAGCATCCCGATCACCTGTGATCAGCAGCTTTAGCTCCCCTTTCTGCTGTTCCTTTGGCGTCTTTCTCTGTCGGTTCTCTGCACACTGTTAGCCTAGCAGTCTTTGGTGCCAATGGGCCAGGTTTTGAAGTCGGCTGGCTTGCAGAGTAGGAACTCAGCACTGATGACTCCTTCTTGTCATTGGAGGTTACACACAGTTTATCTGAGAAAATGAACACAAGAGATTCCGGCCTGGGGTATGACTCTGGAAGTGTGCCATTCTTTGCAGGGCTGGTCCAATCAAGAAATTTAGGGCAATTCTCTTTGCTAAGAGTTAGTATGGTACCCTGTGTATGGATGCATCCTTTGAAAGAATTTCATTAGGTCTGAATTGCCTTATAGATATGCTGAATACAGGGCTTCCTTGGTGGCTCAGCTGGTTAAAGAATCTGCCTGCAATGCGGGAAATCTGGGTTCGATCCCCGGGTTGGGAAAATCCCCTGGAGAAGGGAAAGGCAGCCCACTCCAGCATTCTAGCTTGGAGAATTCCATGGACTACACAGTCCATGGGGTTGCAGAGTCAGACATGACAGAGCGACTTTCACTTCTCATGGTGGCCCAGACAGTAAAGAATCTGCCTATAGTGCTACAATGTGGGAGACCTGGGTTTGATCCTTGGGTCAGGGAAGATCCCCTGAAGAAGGGAATGTCTACCCACTCCAGTATTCTTGCCTGGAGAATTCCATGGACAAAGGAGCCTGTTGGGCTGCAGTCCATGGTGTCACAACAATTGGACAAAACTGAGTGGCTAACACTTTCACTTTTTTTTTTCCTTTTTTTTTTTTTTCATGCTGAATATATGTTAATTCTCTCATGTGTGTAGGTTTCTGATTTAGGGATCATCAATGTCATGTAGAGGTCATTATTCATGATTACAGATTAATTCTTCTTTTTGAAGGTTGATCAATATATATTGATGGCCATTGAACTTTAGAAATTCACAACCTAATGATATGAAAGAACACCTGATGAATTTTCAAGTGGCAATTCTATATTCTTTATTATATCTTCTAGCATAATCAACTAAAAGTATACTTCATTTTCTAGTGTCATTTTCATATCAAACTTAGGGACAACACTACATCTAAGTCAGAAACACAATACCACTAATAGCCAGAGTGTCTAATAATATTGGCTGGAGTTATACATAGATACATATATATGTTTTATATTTACGTTTTTTTCTTTAGAATAAAATTCTCATTTTATAATTCCTAATGACCTCTTATTGATTAAATCCCCTTTTGATCATCTGCTCTGCTCTTTTGATCATAATAAGCAGTTAATAATTATTAAAAAGTGAAGACTTTGATTATAAAGATCAGGTCTACACATTTTTCCAGAGAATTTTAAAATTTTTTCAACTTTCTTCTTTTCTACCTGAATGCAATAAACTATGTAGTCATTTGGTGGCCGACGATTACAGTTGTTTTGCCTCTTAAGAGATGTTCAGCTTGGGAAAGAGTCAGTATTAATTCCAAATGCCAGCTTTTGATTTACTTCACTGAGCCATACTTTCTCTTTAGTATCTAACTATTAACATAAGTAAAATTGTGGAAAAGGCTAAACGTGCAGTATTTTCATCTACTTAAAATTCTTCCTTTGACCTCGATGTCTTATATTGACCTTGCTTGTCTTATATTAGTCAGGTGTCTTTTGGCTTTAAGTCTAGTGAGTGCTCTTTTAATATACCTCCACTTAACCACTGCTCTAGATTAATAGATTCCTTCCAGTTGCCCTATAAAATGCACTAATGCCTGCATTATGCTAAATGCAAGTGTTATTGCATAAATGGTTATTCTCTATCATGCTTGAGCACTTTTTCCTCTTACTGGTGAACTTAATGCTTAATAAGAACAAGGGATGTTTGTTCTGTTTTCAAACTGTTATAGTATTATGATCATGTAATTTAATATTTCCTGATGACATAGTGAGAGAATTGTTGTGGGTGCAGAAACTAAATTAAATACTTGGAAAAACTTGATAAGGGCAATCCATTAAAGCAACGTTGCTCAGCAATCACATGTTTTTAGACAAGTACGAATCAGGAAAAAAAATTGGTAGAATTTGGAGTAATTGTGTACCCAGATTGCTTTACTACTAGCCTAAAACTCCTATTTTACTTTGAAGAAGCTTAAATTAGAACTCACAGTTATTGATTTTGGCTGTGGTTTTTACAAGAATAACAGTAGAAGCTCCAATCAGCAGATCTAAAAATAATTGGAAAACATCTATACATTTTATATCTTAAAGAATCTGAAGTATCATCACTATTATGGTTTCCCACCTGAAGAGCTTTTTTCAACTAAGCTCTTGGTCTAGATCCTTTTGCAAAATAGTTTCCTCCAGTAACAACAACAACAACAACAACAAAAGGCTCTAGCTAGTGACTTACTGGGATGTTACTGGCATGACAGTGGGGAACTCAGCACCTCCCAGAGTGAGCTTCCCCAGGACCTCAGGTGAGAGGGCAGCAGGGGGATCTCGGATCTCAGAGGCAGAAATGTGGTTTTCGTCCTCATCCCCTGCCTCGTCTCTGCTTGCATCAGCTCTGGCACATCTCAGTCTGTGTCTCTAGATTTTAAATATCAAGTTTCTGGGAAAGAGAAGCTGATGCTACCAGCTTGGATCAGCTACCCTTGAAGTAATCACCTCTCCTGAATCAATCATCTATATTCCAGAGAAAGAGCCTGGTTTTATGGTCATGCAAGGCTGTGGTTTTTCCAGTGGTCATGTATGGATGTGAGAGCTGGACTGTGAAGAAAGCTGAGCGCCGAAGAATTGATGCTTTTGAACTGTGGTGTTGGAGAAGACTCTTGAGAGTCCCTTGGACTGCAAGGAGAGCCAACCAGTCCATTCTGAAGGAGATCAGCCCTGGGATTTCTTTGGAGGGAATGATGCTAAAGCTGAAACTCCAATACTTTGGCCACCTCATGCGAAGAGTTGACTCATTGAAAAAGACTCTGATGCTGGGAGGGATTAGGGGCAGGAGGAGAAGGGGACGACAGAGGATGAGATGGCTAGATGGCATCACCAACTTGATGAACGTGAGTTTGGGTAAACTCCGGGAGTTGGTGATGGACAGGGAGGCCTGACATGCTTCAATTCATGGGGTTGCAAAGAGTCGGACATGACTGAGCGACTGAACTGAACTGAACAAAAGAAAAAAAAATTTTTTTTTAGAAAGAGAGAACCATTGTGAATCATGCACCTGCCCCCAAGAAGGATGTATTTTGCCCTTGAAATTGTTTGAGAATTAGAAAATAATTCCAAAGAAGTTTAGTGATTAAATATATAATGAGGATGAGGAGTTTTATCCAGAAGAATTCTGCGCAACTGCTCCTAGAATTATGAGAGCTAAGAGCTGTGGGTCAGGATATAATTCCTGAAGACACAACAGGCAGAGAGGTCCACATATAGGAACAATGGGACTTTCCAAGAGGAATGGTATGAGCAGCAAGGCTTTAAAAGGAGGAAACCAAAGGGAGAGCAATATGAAGCTGAGTGGTTAGCGTGGGGGGGGGAGGGGGCGGTAAAGGGGTTGGCGGGGAGGGGGTATGGGACGGGAAGAGAAAGACCAAAGGAGTGAATAAGAGAGGGAAGGAGGGGAGAAGAGAGGGAAGGAAGAGAGAAGAGAAGGAGATTTTGACACCTGACTCCTATATGGGATTTGGTTACAGAAAAGATCTAAAGAAGTTTACAGAACTTTTGCACAGTGAAAGTCACTCAGTTGTGTCCGATTCTGCAACCCCATGGACTGTATGCTGCTGCTGCTGCTGCTAAGTCGCTTCAGTCGTGTCCGACTCTGTGCGACCCCAGACGGCAGCCCATCAGGCTCCACCGTCCCTGGGATTCTCCAGGCAAGAACACTGGAGTGGGTTGCCATTTCCTTCTCCAATGCATGAAAGTGAAAAGTGAAAGTGAAGTCGCTCAGTCGTGTCCGACTCTTCACCACCTCATGGACTGCAGCCTACCAGGCTCCTCTGTCCATGGGATTTTCCAGGCCAGAATACTGGAGTGGGTAGCCTTTTCCTTTTCCAGGGGATCTTCCCAACCCAGGGATTGAATCCAGGTCTCCTGCATTGCAGGCGGATTCTTTACCAGCTGAGCCACAAGGGAAATACCACATAAATACCTACACTCTCCACTTAGAGAAAACCAAAACAAATGTCAGCTTTATTTTTTAAAGATTTACTTGTTGGAATGGACGAGCAAAACAAGTCTCAGCAAGGCAGCCAATAATTATTCACACTAAAATATCAGCTCAGTTTTGCTTCTGGAAAGCATTCCTATTCTCTCTTTGGAGGAAAAGAGTTGTATCTAAACTCATTCATTCCATGTATAGCAAAACAGGCAACTAGAAACTCAGGTTCTAGTCTTTGTTTCTCAAATTAATAGGCCTAGTATTTCTAATCCTCATTTTTTCTGACTCACAAAATGTGGTTGATGGATATGAATATCAAGTAATTTGACATGTACAAATGTGTGCAGTACAAAAGCCAAGTATTATTCCAGCATGAAATTATTAATGGCTCATTGCTCATATACTCTTATTCATTATGAAACCTAGAATCCTAGAAAGGTAGAGACAGAGTAAAGCAAATGTCAATAAATACTATTGGTAAAGGAACCTTTACCTTTGCTCTTCTCTACTTTATTATTTCTTTTGAAAGACCACAAAGATCATTCCTCTTTTTTCTCCAGCGGCCCCAGCACATTTTGATCTCCTGAAGTCCTTCCCCATCACACTGCCAAGCCTGTAAAATACGACAGAGCCTCCCAGTTCTCCTCCTTCATGACCCTGAAACTAACGTGAAGGCCCTTTGGTTTTGGGGGATTTCCTAATAAAGGCTGCCTGGAAATAAATACCAAATCAAAACCCACACACATTAGAGAAGTTCCCAGTTCTCCAGATACATCAATATATTTTCTGTGTATTTGACCCTGCACCATGTGGAGGTATTCTTGTGGTTGGCCCTTCATGAGTGCCCATTACCGCCTCCTTTATTTTATAAAGTTTAGGGTATGGTGTGTTTTATGCCTTTGTTTCAGGTTGAACTGCCTAAGATCTTCCAATTCTTGGTTTAAGTAATAACCTCTGGCTGTCTTCCTCTCTATGTCCCCACGCACTTTCTGTCTATGGTAGAGAACCTTCACATTATGGACCATGATCTGAAATAGCGATGCAGACAAATTAAGACATCCCCAGGCACTCAGTGTCAAGTAGATCATTTATAAATTAAGGAAACTCTTGACAAGTACCTGCAATTTTAATATTCTTCTGCTTCTCAAAGGAAGAAAAAAATCACCTTAGGTCATTTCCGGCGGATAAAATTTGGGTCTCCTGTATATACTGGATGAAAAGGGACATGTATGAATTAGCTTTTACTGCACTCTATATTGCAAAAAGATTATAGCTTTCCATAAACTTAACTCATAAAATGACATTCAGTGTAAGTTATTTCTTTCCAGAGAGATTCCCATGGAATGCTTGTAGTTTTAAAATAGTTCTCATTGTTTATTGAACTACTTGAAAGAAATCAAAAGTGATTATGCTTATGTTTTCTTAAAGAAGAAAAAAACTTAGATTTTAATCTCTTCATGCTCCCTCTATGAGAGTATGTTCCAGCTGAGAAATGGGACAAAACAGGAAATACTTTATGATTTTTTTTTTTATGTGAAAGGGGGACCATAACCATCACTTCTGTTTAGTTTATAATTTTTCAAGTGTTGCCAGCCTTTCATCCCCTCCTGATGGGGTACTTCTTAACTTTCATCATACACAGTTATACAAATGGGTACTAACAGAGGAAAAATTACATGAATTATTTAGGAAAGCCAAGTTCTTTAAGCATTACTGTGAAAAATAACATTGTTATCATTTGTGTATAAAAAGCCAACATTTACTTATTCTGGGTAAAAATGAAATATGTTCTTATGCCAGTTATTGAAAAATTTTTATATAGACATGATAACATGTATATATAATATATTATATATAGTGGTTACAATAACTTTCTGAAAATATTGTCTCCAAATGGATGTCTGAGTGATATTTAAAGATAATTTCTTTAATTTCTACATAGAATTTCTTTGCATATGATACAAATCATTTGAATCCCAATTACTAAAGTGCTTTTGAATAGTAAGCTTCTATACCAGTAGGCAGTGTTGTTGTTACTTCTATGGTTTATTCGTACCCTTATAGACTGCACTCTACATTTTTTGTATTCTTTTATTTGTGAAAATCATTGACAATACAATGAACTCTCCAAATACCACAAATGATGCTGTTCACAAACACTCTGAGAGACTCATTTAGAATTTTTGAATAATAAAAAATGAAATCAATCTCTTTGTGCAAGTTCCTAGTGTGTTATGAATGCAATGTGATCTTGGTATTTGCTTATCAAAGGAATGTACTAAAGTACTGCAGAAAAGGCCATGGGTCATGGAGAACTTCATTTTATTACTTCACTTGACTTTGACTATTAATTCCACATTCCTCTCTCTTCTGTTGGTCTTAATGATGAGATAAAAGCCTTTGTCTTGTATTTAGCAAAAAATTGTAGAATTTCAACATGAATGTGGCTTTATTTTATAGAAGATATTGTGGTTAGTGAATAGTTTCCATTATGATGTTTTTAGAGTTTACTAGGAAAAGTATAACTCAAGGAATAGTTTGCTTACTTGATGATTACTTATTTTTTGTACTCTTCTCATTGAAAATTAATTCAGCAGTATGAATTCAATTCCTATCAATGCTTTTAAATTTCCTTTAAATTGACCTTTTCTAGTCATTTCTTTAGTTCTTGTATTTTGTTTCTGTATTACTTTGCTCAAGATTCAAATTCCCAATAAAGAGGATACACTTGGCCAAACTTAGGTGAAGAGCTATAATGGGGTGGTGAGAAGAAAGTTCTGAAAGAAGAAGCCAGAAATCCTTTTATTTTTTACAAGCACATGGGTTTAACCCCATAAGACTGAACTCCTTAGGGACAAAGTAATGTCCCAAATTAATGTGGAGTGTGGAAAGCAAAGGGAGATAGAAAATGGTCTCTGTAGTCAGTAAACCTATGTGGAATGGGTGGAAACTGAGCAAAGCCTTGAACAAAGTGTAAGTTCCAAATGGGCATCGAAAAGGAATCAAAATCAATTCATGAATGACAATTCATGAATGAATTGATTTGAATTACCACTATTCAGTTGTTCATTTTTTAATAATCTCATGAGAGAGGTACAGATGAATTAAACAGTCAATCACAGAGACAATAACATAACAAATTATGAGATATGATTGGGTTCCATAAATAAAGTCACTTCGTAACATAAGTCCTGCTAAAGATTTTTATTTTTACCTCGACTTCATTTGGTCATTATTAGCCTTATTGTGAAATACTAATATATATACTATTACTGTGAGTTTCATTAGTGACTCTGCTGTCCTCAGAGGAAGGTTCAAAATATTGCAAAAAAGAGATGTGGTAAAATTATTTTCCTAATTATTTCTCAACTCAAGTCTTAGTTATGCCCTTTACTTGTTAGATAATCTTGAGCAATGATCTTAAACACTTTGACTCTTCAGTTCCACACATGAATACATAATATTTGTATCATTAATTGATACATATAGAGAACATAATAGATTAAAAGTATTTGTAGAATTAAATATATTGACAATTACATCTCTTATATTAAGAAAACAATATTCTAGAATTTAAAAAACATGCTTCAAATTAAAATTTGATGCCATTTTCTAGGAAAAATATAACCAAATAGTTTAATATGACATATATATATACACACAGAACAAGAATGAGTTTGAAGCATTAATGTCTCAAAAAATAGCACTAGTCATCTATTAAAACTAAAGTTTTATTCTTAAGAATTTGTATAGATGCTGCCTCTACTTTTCCCAGTGTTTGTAGGCCAATAGAAATACAGCTCAATTTCCATCATCAATAAAATCAGATTTCCTAGCTTAAAAAAAATAGTAAGAACAAATATATAGGTCTTTCTCAACTTTCTGCACCACAGAAGCAAAGATGTAATAGATACTCTAGAACAGCATGTAATGTAATCAGTGCCTATGTTACTGGTTTGCCAAACTTCGATTTGAGTACATTTTACTTTGGTTATTTCTGATCTTTGAAAATCAGCTTTGCATAAGTTAGATCAGTAGCTGATAGATTGGTTATGTGATATGATTTGAAGGGGTAAACCCTAAATATCTCTCTTGTATCCAGAGTACCTGAAAATCTTATCAAACTTATTGAAAGACTTGGATAAGAGTAAAAACTTTACCTGAGAAGAACAGAAAATTAATTAACAAATGCCAATAAACTCATATATGTCCTTCTTCCTGAACCCAGCTCCATTTCCCTTGTTCCTTTCCTGAAAAAAAGCCCTCTTCATTCTTTGCCAAACATTTGTACGTAATTACTGATTTCCATTTCTTCCTATTCTGGATTGGGCTTCCCCTTTCTCTCCATTTGTTTTAATTCTGTACCAGCCTCTAAGTTCCAGTTTAAACTGTCTTCTGATAAAACCTTCATTATTAACTCAAGTAGAAAGGCATTGTCCTTTCTCTGAACACATGAACTTTCTGGTCTGTATGACTCATTTGCCATTTAATCATTTGGTTTTGCCTTGTGACATCCACTCTATTGTATATTTAGCTTTTTTTTTTTTAAATGCTCCTTTTCCTTTTTTTTCTCCCATTTTTTCTTGTTCAGTTCATTCCTCACACAGCATCTGGAAGCTTCTTCCAAATGTCACTCTCCTATTTAAAACCCATTGCACAACCAATTAGGTCTAAATTCCTACCTTGACTTATGAAAACCACATGAGTATTCTTTCAAGTCACATAGTACGGAGAGCTCTTTCCTACACTAGGACCATTGCCAGTACTATTCTTTTTGTCTAGAATTCTCTCTGCTTATCTCTTTATGTGTTTGACTCCTCATTCTTTAGAGCACCATCTATGTGTTACCTCCTCCATAGTCTTGCTCTGACATTATTATCAAAATCTGATTCTTTCTGGGTTCTCTATTTTAGGACCTTATTGCTTTCTTTCATATGTACATTGACATTTTCCCTATCACTCATCATCTACTCTTCACCACTCTCCACCCTGCCTCAGCCCTGGGGGCTTTCCCTGTGAATTGCGTCAGTGAACTCCTGCCTTCTGGATTCTGAAAATCCTGCTGAAAAAAGTTAAAGTGAAAGTGTTAGTTGCTCATTCATGTCTGACTTTTTGCAACCCTATGGACTGTAGTCCACCAGGCTCCTCTGTCCATGGAATTCTCCAGGCAAGAATACTGGAGTGGGTTGCCATTGCCTTCTCCAGGGGATGTTTCCAACCGAAAGATCAAACCCAGATCTCCTGCACTGCAGACAGATTTTTTACTGTCTGAGCCAGGGAAGTCGTGGATTCACATTGGGTTTAGCCAATGAGAGAGGAGATTGGGAAAGTGAGGACTGAGAGCTGTGTACTTATTCTTCTGGCTTCTTCTTTTCCAGGTCATCCAATGGTGGCTATTTCTTAGAAAGTAGATATTGTATGTTTCCATTTTACAGATGAAGAAACAACTCAGAAAGGTTAAGAGATACACACAATTATACAACTATGACCCTATGGACTGTAGCCCGCCAGACTCCTCTGTCCATGGTATTTTCCAGGTAAGAATACCAGAGTGGGTTGCCATTTCCTCCTCAAATGAGTTGGTAGTGTCAGGATTTAAATTTAAGTACTTTCTCTACATCACCCTGCCTCATTTAACAATTAAAACAATCATAGTCCATCCAACTTTTTATGTCTGAGACCAGTTGAAAACAACAGTCTGTCTGCTTCATTTCTTTACCTCTTTGCCTCTAAAATCTCTGTGACTTTAGCTCACAACAGAGTATTGGAGGTAAAGTCACCACAGTATTGATTCCTTGTGTGTTGACCTGTAGAATGCCTACAGAGTTTGTTATCAAATGTGCTCAGTATTATCTAGACCTGTGACAACCAAGAGTGACTAAATTAAAAAAAAAAAAAAAGCAGTAATAATCATCTTGAACTATTTCCTGAAGATAAATCTAAGATATTATAATAACTTAATTTTCAGAATTACTTGAACTTAATTTTTAGCTAAGTTAAAAAAAATCACTAAAGATCTTACTATTGAGCTGCATATTTTTATATCATATGATTGACCAAGCTCTCAATGGGAGACTATTTTTGGAATCATCATGTGACAAAACCCTTTCACAGTAATATTTCTGTATTATATTTTGTTAACTGTAAAAAATAGTATTTGGAATTTATTAAGAAAACAAATACAAAACTAGAACATAAATTCAGGGAGAATGCAAAATCCTTACAGGTTTTAAATCTTAGAGGTGGTCTTATGCAGAATAATTGTGTGGGGCTTGAAGGAATAGATGATTTACGCTAAAACATTATATGTCCAATATCTCCACCCTTCCCTGCGTATTGAAGAGTTGTAAGAAAAAGCTCTCATTCTCTTAAGAAGATCTGTTAATCTCCTTAAACATAGAAAAGCCAAAAAAATATGAAGGATGAGAATGAACCCTAATGTAAATACAGACAAATATGGCGAAAGCTGTAGCTGAATAGTTACAGAATTGACTTGAGAAATGAAACCTCTGTAGTATACACACACACACACACACACACACACACACACACACACACACTTTGGGTTTATTTATGAAACAGCGTCTTCTAAACATAGAACCTTGCATTGCAGAAAAGGCAATTAAATAGAACAGCATGAGGTTGTCAATCATTTCAACAACTAACAAAAGCATCTACTATCAAAGCAAATAATGTAAATGTGCAAAAAGGTACCTTGCTATCAAAGCGAATAATGTAAACATGCAAAGGCAAAGAATTCCCTGTATCAAATGTCACTCTTTTAATGGTTCACCATTTTTGTATATGTTTTTGCATATGCTTGATCCTAGTATATCAGTTATTTTGAAATGTGATAGAGGATTGGCCATTATCATTTCTTAGAGGATTTGGTCATAGTGTGAAGCTTTTGAAAGAGGTTGGGGCTTTTTTTTCCCTTCTTTTTTTTGTTGCTAGTGTTGTACAAATAAATGGACAGTCACAGCTTATCATCACTTAAAGATGCACGTGCGTGCTGCAGCTTACTGAAACATGATTGGCTGCTACATAAATCAATCTGATAGAGATCGGTTCCATGAAGAAGAGATAAATCATTAGCCAGAGCTTTTGGAATGTAATTCATTTTAGATAGTGATTATTGATGATTTAATTTTAGCAGTACATGTACATGTCTAGACCATGATGTTATAAAATGTTAATGCAGAAGAATATATTCATTTTTAAAAGTGAGTATAAAGAAACCAATTAGAAGTTTACACGCAAGCCATGCTAATGAAATAGAAGTGTCGAGAAGTCCAAAGTACTGTTTTACTAAATAAGTTAGAATGTAGCCTTATTTTTTTCGGGCAGAATTCTTAAATCTTTTCTTTAGACAGCAGCACAAAGAAGTGGCTCCAAACTTCACTCAACGTGTCATATCCAGATGACTGTAGGGACATTTTGGATAAATATCTTCTACATCTTGGCCTCCATCTCTACTATTGTTTATGCCTTTAGACCCACCATTTCTATTCACAGCGTTTAGAGGGAGTCCTCGTGACGACAGATCTTGTGTCTGGAAATGCACTGTTTTTATCATGTGGGTAAGTGGGGAATGAGGGACATATGTTCGGTGGTCCTGACACCAGGAACTCAAGTAAGTGACAGGAGTATAAGACTGGCAGAGACGTGCTGAGAGGTAGACCAGCTAGATGGTGTCCAGGGCTTCCATCTGCAGGAGACACCAGGACATCATTGGGCAATCAATAAGATGGAAGAATTACATTTATTAGAAAATTTCCAAGGAAAGTTATATACCTTGTTGGGACCTAAACTTTGAAAGCCTAGCTGGGAGTGGAAATGAGCTGGTCAAGTAACAATAGCTGGTCATCAAAATATCTCCTCAGAAAACTCTTTGATTTACTCAGTCTTGAAGTTTGGATCAGAGATAAAAGCTGCCACCAACAGGAGTCTTCCGTCTTTCCCTCATGAGGTCCTGCTCTGAATAAGTGTGAACAAACATGTAGACTGTGCTGGTTTGCAGGGACACAGAATTAGTACCCTGCCCAAATGCCTGGTTAGAGTCTCCCGAGAGTAGGTCAAACGAAAGCACAACGGCGGTCCTCAGTGAAAACTTTCATTTCGTGTCTCTGGTCTTTGCTTTTGTCTAACCCAGAGTGAATCACTCTGGGTTTTTCTAATCAATCTCTAGCCTTTAACAGGGAAATTCACTTCATTGAGGAAATAAAGTATATTACATTTGGTATTTTTTTGTTTTAAATTAATTTTTTATTGAAGTATCAGATCAGATCAGATCAGTCACTCAGTTGTGTCTGACTCTTTGCGACCCCATGAATCGCAGCACGCCAGGCCTCCCTGTCCATCACCAACTCCCAGAGCTCACTCAGACTCACATCCATCGAGTCAGTGATGCCATCCAGCCATCTCATCCTCTGTCGTCCCCTTCTCCTTAAAGTTGTGTTAGTTTCTGCTGTACAGCAAAGTGAATCAGCCATATGTATACATATAGCCCCCTTTTTTTGGATTTCCTTCTCATTTAGGTCACCACAGAGCACTGACTAGGGTTCCCTGAGCTATCCAGTATATTCTCATTACTTATCTATTTCATATAAAGTATCAGTATTGGATGTATGTCGATCCCAATTTCCCAATTCATCTCACCTCCTCCTTCATGCATTGGTATCCATACATTTTTTTCCCTCTACATTTGTGTCTCTATTTGTGTTTTGCAATGGATCATTTCTGCAGTTTTCTTTTCCATCTCTTACTTCTCCGTATATAATTCCTCTCATCTTTGCTTTTGCTCTGGACGTGTCATCATCTGTTCTAACTCCTAACAGTTCCTCAGTTTACACAGCCTAAGATCTGAGCTGATTAACCTGCCAGTCTCAGAATCCAGTTCTTGCCTTCTCCTTTTATACTTGTGACTCTGTAATTGACTATTTTCCTTTATTCTGAGTGATCCCAAGATCCCCTCCTTAAGTCACACTTTACTTTCTTTAGTCATGGACTCTTCCGTAGAATAGCGTATCTAGATGGATGTCAGTATCTGTATGAAAACGAAAGCCTCGAATCCAGAAACATCTTGCCTTTTAAATTGTACAGCTTTCCCCTGTCCACCCCTCCGCATCTTGATTAAAATAAGGTAAGGCAAAGACTTGTAGTCTGAGAAAGTTTGAGACATTAGGGAAAGAAGCTGCATAGATAACATAAAGGGTTGTCTTCTTTTCAGATCACATCAGATTTCCTCTTAGGAAAATAAACTTTCCTGTGTGTGTAGTCACACAGGACACGTGAGACTCTTGATTCTAGACAAGAGAGAAGGACGCTGGCCAGTGCCACATAGTGCAAGATGTGTGTGTGTATGTCAGGGAGAGACATTTAGCAGGGAACCCCTGGGAGATGTATGCATTTGAAGAGGAGTTACACAAATCTAGTGTCCTGTCCTGTATTTCTTTTCTGTTTCTTTCTGTAAGCCTCCAGCAAAGTTTTGTGAAATTCCTCAGCCTGCTGCAGGCTGTAGGGAGTAATGATACAGACCCGCGTCCACACTTTGGATTGTAGGGAGCAGAAACAGCACTCGAGAAGGCAGGCTCTGGCAGGAAGAGGTGGCCAGCAGAAGGGTGTGGCAGCAGACGGAGACAGATGGCTGGCTGAGGGGAAAAGTGACAACCCGCACACGTTCTGAAACATATAAGCAACATCTGGGCTTCTCAGAGTTTTGAGGGCACGAGAGATTGCTACAAGACCCAGGGCCCTCAGGGTGGGGTCTCAGACTATTGTTGTACAGTCATTAAAGGGAAGGGTGACCCCTGGAGGCCAGAGCAGCCTACAGCGCCAGCTTCCTTCATGTCACCACTTCTTTCCAGATGCATTCCTTGGTAAATAGTAAAAATGCCCACCCCTCCTGAAATGCCAGCTAAGCATTTTGAAAAATGCATTATTTTATTAGACCATCTTATCGAATTAATGTACAGTTAGAGCTCAAGGAATAAATGCAGACTTAGCAGTGCTGATCCTCTCAGGCACTTGCTACCTGATTATCCTGAGCCCGAGATTCAAGCATCCTTACTCTTCCTGAAGAAACCCCAGTGTTCCCAATGGCGTGGGTGTTTCCTCTCACCCCCTATCCAACCCTTATGCACCACCAAAAAGATGTCTGTTTGCTCATGTAGTGTGTTCTGACCTAGCAGCGCATTTGCTAGAGTTAAAATGTTTTCTTCTCACAGTCTAGTGAATGAACTTTTTCTTAATAAGATTTGAACACATTACATACTTTGGCTTCACCGTCAATCCTATTAGAGGGGAATTCCATGTGTTGGGGAGGCATGTTCCGTGATGAAACCGCCCGGCTAGAAAGGAATGTTTTCAGCTAGATCTCAAGGGCTGCTGGGCTCTGAGGTGTTCACGCTGAAGCAGAGGCGTTGGCAGTCGCTCCAGTCAATGGAGAACTGTATCCAGGCCTGGCGGATTATCTTTGAACCTTTAACAAATACGTTAGTCTCTTTTCAAATAACATTCTCAATTTCACCAGTTCAGAAACAGCTTTTGTCTCCTTAAACACAAGTTATGATCCCCAGCTGACTCACAACTTACATACTGATTAAAAGTAGATTTGTTCTGCGGCTGACTACTGAAAAGGTCTGCTTTCTTTCTGTATCCTAATTCATGATTTAAAATAACTAATGTATTGTATCATGCGATTTTGCAGGGAAATATTTTCTGAAGGAGAAGACAGAATTGTCTGATTGGTTTTTGATTCAAGTTGGAAGCACATCATACTGTAGTGAAATAAATATTTAGATCATTTAGATTATTCTACAGTTATAATTTCATTTAAAAATTTTGGTTAGCAGCTACTTAGGCACCAGATATTCAAGTTGTGATGATTGTCTTAGAGTTCAAAAATCAGAGTAAGAAATTGTCTTTGTTTGTGAGCTGACTTTATAGAAGTCTTTATGAATGCTACAAACTTTTTCCAAGTGATGTTTTACAGAATTGCTTTTAAAAACCCCAGAGGGTAAATAGTATTCTCAGAATAAACAGAAAAATGCTGACCTTGTCAGATTCAGCTGCTGAAAGCCAAGCTGTTTTAAGACTTGGAGGATCAAGGGTCATGGTTATAAACAACGCAGATTTTTTTTTTTTTAATGAAAAATAAGAAATCTAGAAGAAGAAGAAAAAAAAAAGGATAGTCAGCTGTACCATGAATACAAGTAATAGATCCGTTGACCTTGGAAAGAAGGGAAGGAGTATTTATGTAGAAATATAAAACGAAAGCAAAAACACAACCAAAAAAAATGAAAAAAACAAAAACCTTCAGGCCCAAAACTACTTGAGAAAATGTTTCTTAGAGCATATTTAAAGCCGGAAATGAGTCACTTTAACTTCATCTGTTTTTGGTTTCAGAAGGGGAGAAAGGTCAAAGCTTCTTTGTTTTAAGTAAGCTGGTCACTACTTCTGAAGTGTAACCTGATAGGGTTCAGCAGCCTTAATGAAACGCATTTCCCAGACACCCCGAGCTGTGTGAGCCCTCAGCAGCAGCAGGCCAAGAACTGGGCTGAAAAAATGTGTCATCAACAAAGGCAAGGTGGAGCGTGACCCTCTCTTGACTTTTGTATCTGGGTGGGTGTTTCTCAGTCACCTCTAAGGACAAGAGAACACAGAAATCATCCATTCCTTCCTCCATTCTCATACATTACCACACATTACAGCCCCACAACCAGACCATAACAGTTCCGTTTATACCCAGGCACTAGAAATAAATCTATTCATTTTATATATTTCCTTAGTGATGTTTTCTGTTAAGCCTAGGCAAATTAGAGAAATAAATTAGGAAACAATACTGCTGAGAACACAAGTACTAACTTCAAACAAATTCTAGTGAATTTGAGTCCTAGTGAACTCAGCGCAACCCACCCCAGTGTTTCTGCCTGGAGAATCCCAGAGTGGGGGAGCCTGGTAGGCTGCTGTCTGTGGGGTCACACAGAGTCAGACACGACTGAAGTGACTTAGCAGTAGCAGCAGCAGCAGTGAACTCAGCTTCCTTCCAATAGGAACGTTAGAGTGTAAGATGTCTAAAAACGTACTGAGCCTGAAGCTAACTGAGGAGATGGATTTCAAAAAGTAAGCCCAGTTCCAGCTGTGAGACTGGGAGGCCAAAACAAACTGCCTTCTTCAGCAGGAAGGTATCCTTTTCCAAGCTTCCCTGGTAGCTCAGACAGTAAAGAGCCTGCCTTCAATACAGGAGAACCCAGGTTTGATCCCTGGTCCAGGAAGATCTCCTGGAGAAGGGAATGGCAAACCACTCCAGGATTCTTGCCTGAAGAATTCCATGGACAGAGGAAACTGGCAGGCTACAAGTTGGACATGACTGAGTGACTAACACTTTCACTTCACTTTCCGTGTCTTCATAGGATCTATGGAGATAAAGATGTCTTTTTAAAAAAATTATTTTTTTTACTGGAGTATCGTTGCTTTACAATGTTGTGTTAGTTTCACCTGTATAGCAAAATGAATCAGCCTTACATATACACATATCTCCTCCTTTTTGGACTTCCTTCCCATCCAGTACATTAAGTAGAGTTCCCTGTACTATACAGTATGTTCTCATTAGTTATCTGTTTTAGGCAAAGTATCAAGGAAAGAAGAAACTGGTGGAGGAAAGAAACAAACCCTGAAGATACAGTCACCCTTGAAGTGTTTCCATAGCCTTTCCTGTTGGTGGTTACCTCCCCTTTGTTGTTCTCTACTCCATCTTGAACATTCCGTTCCATATACATCTCTGGACTATGGCCTGGTTGTTCCTGACCTTGACTTGCTATCCTTTTTCAGGCCACTGTATTCCTACCCTTGCTTCTCATGAGCAATATGTTTACTTTGGGTCATCACTACTGGGCCTGTCACCATTTTGCTTGATGGTTGAGGTTTCATGTTTTTGACCTGGGGTTGAACTCAGAAATGAAAAACTTCTCTCTACTAGCCCAGAGGCTGCATTATCAGTGCCTTTCTCTGATGATATGCATGTTTTCAATGATTAGAAATGCAGCCTCCAAGTAAGGCAAGAGGGTGATATTTGTGTGGGCTGGGCTCAGTAGCAGGATCTGGGGCTGGAGCTACTCCAACATAGATGTCATTCAAAGAAGTGCTCCAAAGCTGTGTTTAGTACAAGGACAGATACTATCTTAAATCCTGTAGGACTTTCCACCATCCCTTTAGGAAGGCAGAGAACTGTTTTCCAATCATGACATGCAACTCTTTATAGTTGATCAAGATTTTTCGTATCTATTATCTCACGCAATTCATTACAGTCTTGGGCACTTTGGAGAATCGTAATTTCTCTAGTACTTTACATCATGGACAGGGGGCAGGTCTGGAACCAAACTCCACTTTCTATTGCTCCCAGAGCAGTGCTGTTTCTTCTGATCCATCAGATCAGATCAGATCAGTCACTCAGTCATGTCCGACTCTTTGCGACCCCATGAATCGCAGCACGCCAGGCCTCCCTGTCCATCACCAACTCTCGGAGTTCACTGAGACTCACATCCATCAAGTCAGTGATGCCATCCAGCCATCTCATCCTCTGTCGTTCCCTTCTCCTCTTGCCCCCAATCCCTCCCAGCATCAGAGTCTTCTCCAATGAGTCAACTCTTCGCATGAGGTGGCCAAAGTACTGGAGTTTCAGCTTTAGCATCATTCCTTCCAAAGAAATCCCAGGGCTGATCTCCTTCAGAATGGACTGGTTGGATCTCTTTGCAGTCCAAGGGACTCTCAAGAGTCTTCCCCAACACCTCAGTTCAAAAGCATCACTTCTTCAGCGCTCAGCCTTCTTCACAGTCCAGCTCTCACATCCATACATGACCACAGGAAAAACCATAGCCTTGACTAGGCGAACCTTTGTTGGCAAAGTGATGTCTCTGCTTTTGAATATGCTATCTAGGTTGGTCATAACTTTCCTTCCAAGGAGTAAGCGTCTTTTAATTTCATGGCTGCAGTCACCATCTGTAGTGATTTTGGAGCCCAGAAAAATAAAGTCTGACACTGTCTCCACTGTTTCCCCATCTATTTCCCATGAAGTGATGGGACCGGATGCCATGATCTTCGTTTTCTGAATGTTGAGCTTTAAGCCAACTTTTTCACTCTCCGCTTTCACTTCTGATCCATGTTACAGTAAATCACAGTTGCAGAGTTTTAGAGTTGTATGAAATTTTAAATATTGGAGAATATTAATGTTAATATTGTTATTATTAAAAAGATGAAATTTGGCTCTGAAGAAAAGAAGTGGCTTCCACAGTATTATTGGTAGAAAACTCCATATTTTTGACTTCAGATCTTACACACACAGGAGAAAGAGAGAAAGAAGGGAGATTGAGGCATGAATTAATCAGGGGTAGGTGGCAGTAATAGGACATTTTCAATATGGTCATAGTTTCATGGTAGTAAAATTCAAGAAGGCTAGATTCTGATATAAAAAACATCAATAATTAGTTTGATTTCTCTTTATATAGAATACAAAAGCATATTTGTAATCAAATTTTAAAAGCTTATAGCTTATAGTTATCTTTAGTTATTGAATATCTCCTGACCTATAAGACATTGTTGGTGATGTAAATATGACCAGGACATCGTCTCTGCTCTCAAAGTACACTTTATATCAGAGGCATTTTTGGCAGTTTTAAACCATGGCTGCAAACTGTTTGATGTTCCTGCCATTAAATGGTGGGATATATGATGTCTCTTCCTTATGAACCTGGTAGGCTTGTGACTGCTTCCACCAATAATGGTGATGCTACATGACTTCTTAGTTATTTAAGGCCATGCATTTGGTGGCCTCAGCTGACGTGTAAGAAGTCCAGCGACAACTATGAGCCCCCTTTGCTGGGTAAAGGACATGCATATGCCTCATGTAGGTACTAGCATACCTGCTGAGCCCAATTTTCCCAACAGCCTCGCCAAGGCCCCAGAATGTGAGTACAGACATCTTGGACCCTCCATAGCCGTCCAGCTGCCAGCTGAATACCACCAATTACTTTCTCAATGCTTTTCAAAATAATAGACCCTCCTGACCAACCCCTGACCAAATTCCTGACCCGCAAAAATCATGAGACATAATAAGATGGTTGCTGTTCTAAGCTACTGAGTTTCAGGGTTTGTTATATCACAATAAATGACTAAAACATAGAGATGATGAATAAAATTCTTTAAGAAATTCTGAACCAACAGGAGGCATTTTCCTGATCTCTAGGAGTTTATAGTTTTTCTGTATTAAGGGGTAAGAATCAGTTACGAAACATTTAGAGAGATCAATAAAAGCCAGAAAAATCAAGGAAATCTTAGAAAAAAAGTTAAAATTGAAATGGATCTTGGAGAAACTTCCTTGAAGACTTCGCCTTCCAATGCAGGGGGCACAAGTTCAGTCCCTGGTTAGGGGGCTAAGATCCCACCTGCCTTGAGCTAAAAAACCAAAACATAAAAAGAAGCAATATTGTAAGAAATTCAATCAAGGCTTTAAAAATGGTCCACATAAAAAAAAAAAATCTTTAAATAAACAAAAAGAAAAAGAAATGGATCTTGGAGATGCAACCTAAGTGAGGAGACAATTCGGAAAAGGAGAACAGCATGAAATTTAATGAGCATCAAAACTGGTGTTAGCCATGATAATGGAGACTACTGTTTATTTAGTGCTTATTAGTGTTCTTGCCTGGAGAATCCCAGGGACGGGGAGCCTGGTGGGCTGCCGTCTATGGGGTCGCACAGAGTTGGACACGACTGAAGCAACTTAGCAGCAGCAGCAGCAGCAGCATGAGCCAAGAACTCTGCAAAGTCTTTCATGTATGATTTCATTTCATTTACAAGGCTTATCTTGTAACTTTCAAGACATGCATTATTATGCCTTCGCTATGTGGGAGGCCTGGCGTGCTGCGGTTCATGGGGTCGCAAAGAGTCGGACACGACTGAGCGACTGATCTGATCTGATGTGGGAGGAAATAGAACGGTTTGCCCAAGGTGAGACAGGTACCTTCTGGCAGGACCACGTGGGTTATGTCTGACTGACCACGTGGTTATGTCTACAGTTTTAAGCCTCATTTCTACAGTGCTCCTCTGAAATCACCTTCACAAAATGAGAAATACAATTGTATTATACACGTATCTTAGAACATTACTCATATTAATACAATTCTAAATGAATTTTTTAATTTTCTGGGGCTTTAGTAACTAAATCAAATATAGCATATGTTTTACCTCCTCATGAGTCCACAATATATATTTGATGATTAAACTTATTTTATCAACATTTGTGACAAGTTTTTCAAATATGACTTTTTAATATGACTATAAAAAAAAAATCCCCAGTTTTTCAGTATCATCCCTTTTTCAATAGCCTCTTTTCAGATTAAAAAATTTCTTTGTTCTAGTTGGGACATACCAACACTTCTAAAAGATCTTATTTTGGGGTTTTCTTGGCAAGGACTGAGAAAGTGCCCTCTGCTATGTAACCAAATGCAGTGTTGGTTATTTCGTTGATGGTATTTTAACCCCTATAAGCTATTAAACAAACTTGAAATATGATGAAGGAGCTCAAGTTTTAACACACTGAAATAAATGAATAATCCAAATCATATTCTTAGCTTTAACTAAAAGAAAACACATGTGAAAAGGTGCAAAGATCTGCAGGAAGATAGAGTTTAAGTGGTCATCTGGTATAGAAAGGATATCAGGAGATTGAGCAGTGTTGTTCTCTCCGATTTAAATTGTCATTAAAAACAGACTCAATCCTGAAGTGATAATCACAAGCTTTAAATCACCTACTTTGAATGTCTCAGAAAGTAGAAACCTCAGCTCTCAGGAGGAAAAAGTAAATCAGTGTAATGTGCCCACCAAAGCAGGCAGTTCTGTGCGGGTGGCAAAGGAGGTTCCCACGTATCCTCACGGCTTAGGCAGAACAGACCATGCGGTGTTGCTGTGAGAAAATGTCCATGAACAGAAACAATGCTTTATCCAGAATGAAGAGCTCTTACAACATCACCAGCAGAAGAGTGTTTCAAAAGTAACAATTTGACACACACGCGCGCATGTGCGCACACACACACACACACAATGCCAAAAGTCTGTTTTTCATTAAACTGAATTAAGAATATTTGAAAATAGATTAATTGACTGTCTAAAGAAGTAAAATGACTGCAGTGGTGTTCTTGCTTGACAACTTGTATAGTATAAACATTTTCCTGTCTTTAATTATCCTATTGTATGGAAATATCAAGATTGACTAATCTTCTGTAGTTGGTCATCAGATTTTCTTTTCCTTTGCTACTATGAAGAACTTACTTGAATGTAAGTCTTTGTGCACATTCAAAATTTCTTTCAAATACATTCTTAAAATTTAACTTACTGTGTCAAAGAGTGTACATGTTTTTCAGACATTTCGTACATAGCACCAATTTGTCCTGGAGGAACATCATGCCAAATTATACTTCGTAAGCTAGGAGAACGGTTCTTTTCTTTTACTGAGTATAACAATTTAAGCTTTTTTTTTTCACTTCAAAGATGTATAAATTTACTAAGTCTCTTTTTTTCCACGTATTGTCTTTTAATCTTCTATGTGCATTTTTTTTTCTGATGTATTTTTTTAAACCATCAATTGTACCAATATCAATATGTTCCTTAAAGGTTCCCACTTTGTTGTTATGATGTTTAGCTAATCGTCTGTAATTTCTTCTAGATTTTTATTGTTTAATTTAAAGAGGACATTTTTAATTCACCTAGAAATCATTTTGATATTTGATATTTGAGAATAAAAAGTAATGTATTCCTTCTACTTTAAAATAAAACAAGTATATTAAAAGCTATATGCCCAAATTTAATTTTTGTTCAAAATCATCATCTTAGGAAGTAGTTACACATTCTAATGATACTCAGAACAAATTTATAGCTTTCATCTAAAATTGTCTTCAATGACAGTAGAAACTTTATAAAACCACATAAACACACCACTGTGGAGTTTGCAAGTGGCTTTGATTCTGATCAGAAGTGGAACGACTCAGCTTGATCACTTACCTTATGCAGCAGACTTGGCTTTGATTGGCTTTTTGCTCTCTCTAAAAATACAATTTGACCTCAATTGATGAAGATTCAACATCACTAAGAATATTTCAAAAGATTTGGACCAATGGTACCTAAAAATTCCCCAAAGAGGACTTCCAAAAATATTCTGGGTAGTGCAATAAATGTTTGTCTTCTTAAAGTAATTTGAAACTGGCAACACTAATTTTGTTGTATCCATTCTGATTTGGTTGTTTGAATTTTGGTCTTCATTATTTAAGAATTGTACTCTTCATATTTTCTTTAAAAATCAGCTTTGTAAGTTACTAATGTTGTGTATCAAACATGTCTTGTGTGATTCCGAAATGTTCATGTATTTGTGGGAAAAACCACTCATATCAAAGCAAAGAAGTGTGTGTGTGTGTGTGTGTGTGTGTGTGCACGTGCGTGCATGCCTGTGTTTTAAGCAGACTAATTCTAGGATATATGTAGCAAGGTATCTCACAGAGATAAAATTATGAACAATATTCTTATTAAACATAGATTCTTCTTCTAGTGGACTTAATGAGAAGCACAAATAATACATTATACTAATATAAACACAAATAATATATTATACTAATTAATAAAAGTGTATTTTCTAATAACACACATTTTGGACAGAAACTCTATTTCCAGAAATACCAAAAAGAGCACAGGAATATGTTCCATGGAGTCATTAAGGGGAAGAAGTTTTATGTAGAGGTGGTAAGGGCTTCCCTTGTAGCTCAGTCAGTAAAGAATTTAGAAAGATGGTAACAATAACCCTGTTTACGAGATAGCAAAAGAGACACTGATGTATAGAACAGACTTTTGGACTCTGGGAACAGGAGAGGGTGGGATGATTTGGGAGAATAGCATTGAAATATGTATAATATCATATGATATGTATAATATCATATCTGAAATGAGTCGCCAGTCCAGTCCAGTATCCAGTCGCCTGATAACGGATGCCTGGGGCTGGTGCACTGGGACGACCCAGGGGGATGGTATGGGGAGGAAGGAGGGAGGAGAGTTCAGGATGGGGAACACATGTATACTTGTGGCGGATCCATCTTGATGTATGGCAAAAGCAATACAATATTGTAAAGTTAAAATGAAATTTAACTTAAAAAAAAAAAAAAAAAAAGAATCTGCCTGCAGTGCAGGAGACCCGGGTTTGATCCCTGGGTTGGGAAGATCCCCTGGAGAAGGAAATGGCAACCCACTCCAGTATCCTTGTCTGGAAAATCTCATGGACAGAGGAGCCTGGTGGGCTGCAGTTCATGGGGTCGCAAAGAGCGACTAAGCGACTAACATTTACTTACTTACTTAAGGTAGTGCACCTAAATTCTTCCTGTTCACTTTTTTTTTTTTCTTCACTGTGAGCGTCAGTGGACCACTGAAGCTACTACAGTCTACCTGTACCCTGAAGCTACCACAGTCTCTTCCCCCTCCTGGGCTCTAAGATATTTGATTTTGTAATTCCCAAATTGGAATTGTTCAGAAACATTAAGCACTAATTAAACAAGCAAAACCCTATACATTTGAGAATTCTAGTTAGTCTTCTGAGAAAGGACTATAATTAGAAAAGAAAGGGGGGACGGGTAGGGGATTTAGCCTTCAAGTATGAAAGGAAGAGTAATGAAATGATTGATTAATTCTTTACCTTTGGAGTCTACTAACTTTGTGACCTGTAACCTCTTAATTCTTACCTGGAAGGCTTTGGGGTCAAGTTTTTTTTTTTTTTTTTTTTTAATCTTTTTGCTCATGCAAGTTTAAGGAGCACCAAGCTAAGAACACAAATGGAAGCCCCCTGGCTGTCCCTCCTCTCTTCCCAGCCCAGCTTTATTCTGCACTTTGAAAGGTCTTGTGTGCATGGGCTGGATGTCATAGTCACACGTCCACATTCGAGCTCTGTCCATCTTCCCCTTTCCCTCAACAGCCACTTCATATCCATAGCTTAGGCCCCAAAGTACCCACATAGGTGGTCTGCCAATTATTGAAAGAATGGACAGGAAGGAGCCTCTTCAGGCCCCAGAAGCAAGTTCATGGCCACTAGAGCAGAGAATAGAGGGCTGGGCTCAGGATCCAGATCATGCTGTCTTAGCACAGGGTCCTCCTCGCTGCATGGCAAGGAGGGTGGCTGCAAGAGCCCAGGGAGTCTCTAAAGCACGGAGCTTGGGACGCTTGGGCCTCAGTCCCTGGCTGTTTCCAGGGACTGGAATCTTGGTTACTTATCCAGTCTTGGTTCCCAAACCAGCACTTTCATTCTGCCATGTTCTTCCCAAAGACCACAGCTTTGCCTGAGACCTTGATCTTAAATATTTTTGACTCCACTTTCTTCTGCTGATGACTTGAATTTCTGTTTGTCTGCTCCAGGCTCCTGGAGCATCTTATTAATCCAGAGAACTAGAATTTCTGCTCAGCATCTTTCGAGTACAATCATGATGCTGATTGCTATTCTTAGCTCACACCACAGTCCGCCTTCTGACACCTACTGTGCTCTAGTGGGCTTGCTCTCTGCTTTCATTGTCTGGTCTGATCTTGAATCAAGTGAAGCCTCTGTAGAAGAGATTCCAAAACACACACTTGTCCTGGGAAGAATGGCTCCAGGCCTACAGAGAAGTCAGGAAAGAGAGCAATCAGGCACCCAGGGACAGGCCTCTAACAGACTGTTTCTAATTCATTACCTTTAAGGTAGTAAGAGACCATCTCAAAGGGAGGTCTCATGTCCCTTCTAAGCATATGTACAATTATTCTAAAAGGAGTCAAGCAAATTTACCTTTAGTGTAGGCCTTAACTTATAGAATTATTCTTGCCTTTCATTTTACAAATGCTTGAAATTACTTTAATGGATTACAATCTTTCATTCCATAATTAGAGACAAAAGACTTAAAATACACAGGCCTGACTATGGTTAGGCATTTACAGAAACTCATTCACACTCAAGTGTCATCAGTCAATCAATCAGTTAGCATCTATAAATGGCAGACATTAGATCTCTTCCTTTTTGATGAGCATGTGTAGGGGGAAAGATAGTAGAAAGAAACTTCGAAAAATCAATGCTTCTGCATATGTGGGTGGAATTACCATTGAGACAAGGAAAGAGGAACATAAATGGAAGGTTGAGAACCTCTAAGACAACACTGAAATCTTCACAAATTCACTCACTTTCTCATTGCTAGACTGAAGGCAGAATTCAGTCCAGTTCAATTCCACTTTTAGGACATAGGTTTCAAAGAATATAATCTATAGATGCTTAATCAATGATGTGATTATGTTTGAAGAACAGAGTGTCACACTACAGATTTTGTGTAGAAGAGACAACAGACATCTTTAGCTTACTCTTTGAAACCTGAATGCACAGTTGGGAGGCAGCTTTTCATGTTGTGTGGAGTCTGAGGGTGTCACACACTGAAGAATGGGGTTGGGCCTATGGTTACCAGGATCTTTGAATAGCTACCTTCATACATCATTTCCTGCTTTCATCTTTACTTTTAATCTTGGGGCAAACAAATTTCATAGCAATAAATGTAATCATAGCTAACATTTTTGTTGTTTGTTTGTTTGAACAAAGCAGTGGGCTAAATAAGCTACTTGGATTGCATTACTGAATCTTCATAGCAACCCTAGGAGACAAGTTTGAAGATCGAGGTTAGGGGATTTTACTAAGCTTCCAAAAGTTATGGAAGCTGATAGTACCAGGGTTCTAATTTCATTCCATTAATGCTCATGGAAATTTTCATTGTCCAGTGCTAAGTAAGAGCTACACTTCATAGTTTCTTCTGTATATTTTGTGCTCATGTCACTCTTAGCCTCAGAACTTTGGGTTAGAGGAAACGTTTTGCAATAGTAAAGGGATGACTAAACATCATAATCACCTATGATTTAACTGTTCCCAGGATAACATGTTTCCAGCTGATGTAACCGTTCAATAAATGAAATAAAAATAAGTGGCATAAAGCTGTCCTTAAAGATGGCTAACAATAAACTAATATGGTGAGAAATGGATTTGGCTTTCTCATAGTAATTTAAGTAGGGCAACATGCTTGAAATGCTACTTTGAAACATGCAAATAAGTTTGATGTCCATCTGCTTCTCAGAACTTCTCTGCTTACAGGATTTTCTTCTTCCTGAAGTAAACAAGCTAGAATGCTCTGATTAAAGTAGTTTAGACACATGTTAGAACGTTTGAGAGAAGCAGCATTTTTGCCACAAGATCCTTTACTCCTAGAAGGTGACACTAGAGTCACAGCGGGAATTATAGGATTATTGAAACTACATAGCAATTGATTTACTGATTAATTAGATATTAGTTGCAGAAACATTTATTGAGCATCAATGAGAGATAATGGATTAATATTACCATGGTTTATTCTGTGGAGGACACGAATATTAGACATATACAGGCTCAGGGTTCTTGGTTTGTATCAATAAAAGCCCACCGGAGCTAGCATTGAATCAAGAGATTTATTTGAAGGAAATACAGGATTCTAAGAAAGGGAATAGCAGGGGATGCTCCAAGAGGTGATGGAACTTATTCCTTTATCACTGTGGCCAAGACTACTGTTGGCACACAGAAGAACTTGATTAACAGTTGCAGCATAAATTAAGGGCTGAATCAAGAACAGAAATGTCTATACTAGGAAACCCAGAAAGTGGTCAATTTCCGTGTTTCTTGGTTTTCATGTTGCCCATACTCACTTGATAGAGAATATGGCTGCTCTGCCAGCCTGGAGTTTAGATATCAAATCTAGTTATACTTCTGCATCATGTGTGATTCAACTGGCTCAGAGTGAATGCCCAGCCATAAGACTTGGCTTAGCCTTCATGGACAGAGGTGGGATTATATGGGAAAATATGACTGCTGGGTCCGCCTAGAGAGAGCAGTTCTGAGGTCGATGTTTACTGCAGACTCAGCACATAACTCAAGAAGTGTTTATGCCAAGCTGAAAATGAACTGTGCAGTACCAGGCCCTCTAGATATGTATATAAATATATGTTGTTTCTCAGTGTGCTACACTCGAGCCCTCTCACTCTACTCACTCTCCTTGCAAACATGCTACTTACACCCATGTTTTCAAAAAATCTGATAAACTGATTGCCAAATCTACATTTTAGCACACAGCCCTCTCCTGAAGGCCAGATTTCACATACCGTTTCCTACTTAAATACCCACACATGTCTACTAGACACCTCAATTTTGACATGCTCAAAGCTGAAATCTTCCCTCCAGAATGCATACCTTCTCCAGGATTCTTTAGCATGTAAGAATGAACACAGTTTTTGAACGTGTAGTGAAGACTGTGGTGAATGTTGGCAAGCCTCTCTCATTAGAGGCAAAAATATAAAGATACAAAAAGGACATCTTGGAATTTGGAACAGAAAATTACAATCTAAAAACTGCCAGCAATATCACACATTAATAAAATGTGTGCCCACACATAGTCTGAAAACAATGTGTCATTTGGGAATTCAAATCAATTTATTTGGCCACTGGAGTAAGCCTCAGTAGTAGGGTGACAATACATTCCAGTTTTCCTGAAAGAGTTCCAACTTATTGCTGTTGGTTCAACAGCCTATCTAGTTTTATATCTGTTTCCAATGTTTTGTTCTTGGTGAAGTATTATTAATAGATGAATTAAAATAGTCTTGGATGGGCTTAGTAGAAAGAATTCCACTTTTTATTCTAGTTTCTGCCATGGGCTCATCTAGTAACATGGGAGATGTATTCTCAGTGAACAGAGTTCTCATTGTAATACTAGTGGCAGTAACTAGTGATAATCCATTTCTTTTTTCCTAGCTTTTTTCAGACACAATATGGCTAAACTCCCATTTCATCTAAAGACAGCTAACTGCATGTGGTATCCATATGGTAATGGGAGGGGAATCACACTCTGATGCCCCTGATGGTACTTGTTAAACTAATTACTTGTGCCAAGGTCCATACAGTGCTCTGTGAGATGCATGAAGTCGTCAATCGGTGGGGTCAATGAGAAACATGGGAAAAGATAAGTTGGGTGTGCATGAAGAATAAGCAGATAATAAAGGCTGAGCAGCATTGCCCTGGAAGACATATACAGTAATTTAAATACTCTTGCTACAATAAGTTTGGTATTTATTATATGGTGTAAATCTATTCAATTGTTTGATTTGGAGGAATGCTTTTAAAATTTCCTGCAGAATGAAGTTCAAGTTTCTTGTCCTAGAAGCTTTCTACCTAACCTTCACATCTTACTTCTTGCCTCTTTCCTCCATGTACCCTTCAGCTCTGCTGCACCTATACATCAAATATGGGCTTCCCAGGTGAAATTAAAAGATGCTTGCTCCTTGGAAGAAAGGTTATGACCAACCTAGACAGCTTATTAAAAAGCAGAGACTTTACTTTGCCAACAAAGGTCCATCTAGTCAAAGCTATGGTTTTTCCAGTAGTCATGTATGGATGTGAGAGTTGGACTATAAAGAAAGCTGAGTGCCGAAGAATTGATGCTTTTAAACTGTGGTGTTGGACAAGACTCTTGAGAATCCCTTGGACAGCAAGGATTTCCAACCTGTCCATCCTAAAGGAAATCAGTCCTGAATATCTATTGGACAGACTGATGCTGAAACTGAAGCTCTAACACTTTGGCCACCTAATGCAAAGAACTGACTTATTTGAAAAGACCCTGATGCTGGGAAAGATTGAAAGTGGGAGGGGAAGGGGATGACAGAGGATGAGATGGTTGCATGGCATCACAGACTCAATGGACATGAGTTTGGGTAAACTCCGGGAGTTGGTGATGGACAGGGAGGCCTGGTGTGCTGCAGTCCATGGGGTCACAGAGAGTCAGACACGACTGAGCAACTGAACTGAACTGAACTGAACTGAGGTGGTACTAGTGGTAAAGAATTTATCTTCCAGTGCAGAAGATGTAAGGATCTTGGGGTTGGTCCCTGGGCTGAGAAGATCTCCTGGACAAGAGAATCGCAACACACTCCAGTATTCTTCCTGGAGAAGCCCATGGACAGAGGAGGCTGGCAGGCTACAGTCCATAGGGTCTCAAAGAGTCAGACACAACTGAAGTGGCTTAGCTTGCATGCAGGGTAAATTACAACATGAAGTTGAGGGTGAAAAATATTTACAAGGTCCAGATAAAGATTCCTGAATGGTAGACTGTCTGAAGTTCAGACTTTATTCTGTGGTTCTCAGTGTTTGGGCAGGAGTTAAGCATCCTCATGTAGTCTGAAAACTGTATGTGAGATGGTTTCATAGGAGGAGGAAAAAAAAAAAGGAAAACCAGAAGGGGTTAGCAGAAAACCATTGTACCAACTAGATAAATGATTAGCAAAACTAGGTAAGTGGTAAGCAGGGCTGTCCTGCAGCCAGATTGTACTGGCTTGTAAGAGCCAATTGCTAAGGTTTCAGGATTTTTGTGGGTTAGTTTTTATATACAATCCTAATCAAAATGGAATTATGTAAACTTAGAACTAAACAATTTATATAAAAATAAAAGTAATAAACACAAAAAACTATTCACTTCATACTCATTTTACCCTAGTTATCTATGCATTTGAGATCACATATATCTGTATGGTTCAAATAAGATAAATGATGTATTACTCCACATCTCTTCCCAACTGTGTTTAGTGGCATTAAGATGGTAACTTGAAACTCATGATGGGAGTATTTATTCTATAGCAGCTGGTAAATGCTCCAATCATGACTTTCCCCTACAAAATTAGAACTGGTTTGCAATTATTAATACTTTTGCCAATACTATAACTTTATGCCTTATTCCCTACATTTATCAAGGACACTTAATAAAGTAATACATTTAATACACTTCTTTGGCCAAACTTGAAGTGGAATTATTATAAGAGTATGTACACATTGCATAGTAGTCTTTTTTTAAGAATCCATAAAAATATTTCCCCGTGTGAGTTCAGAAACAAAAAGAGTGTTATGTAAGGGAGTGGGGGAAAAAATCAGATAGTATTGTATTTTTGGTAAATTCCAACAACAAAAAATATATATAAACACATATTATCAAATAAGGGTCACATTCTGAGGTTCTGGGCGGAAGTGAATTTTGGGGGGATTCTGTTCAACCCACAACAGCCATAACTGAGTTCAAGATTCCAGGAAATATTACAATAACTTAAAAATTACAGATATGGTTTTTCTAAGTAAT
This sequence comes from Tragelaphus eurycerus, assembly GCA_935064755.1. NCBI lineage: Eukaryota > Metazoa > Chordata > Mammalia > Artiodactyla > Bovidae > Tragelaphus > Tragelaphus eurycerus. Next base: position 2,239,858 of record CAKXYN010000014.1, read on the forward strand.
AAGATTATCTTCTGGTTTATTTCATATTACATCCTCACTCATTTTTCACATGGTTTAATGTCTCCTTCCGTCACTGCTGTAGTTGCGGAAGGCTGTGGCTTACCCATAAGAAACGGTAAACTCTCCCCTGTGCTTGATCTTTATGGGAATACAAGATGACAGGTAAGCTGATGCACTCTTTCTAAATATTTGACCCACAAATGTAGCCAGACACATAAAAATAAAATCTGTGTTTCCTAGCTGTGTGGTTATGTTAATATTAGACAAAGTAGACCTCAGACAAAGGGTACTGCCAGAAATAAAGAGGGCATTTCATAATGATAAAAGGGTCAATTCATCAGGAAGACATATTTCAAATGTGTATTCACTTAATACAAAGAGGCTCAAAATCTGTAAACCAAAGATATAGTCAAATCTGCAATCATAATTGAGCATCTTTAATATTCCACTCTCAATGATTGATAGAACATATAGATAAAATTGTCAACAAGAATATGATGAATTTGAACTGTACTATCAAGATTCTTGGACAAAATAGTATTTATAGAACACCCCCCCAAGACTATAAAATATACATTCTTTTCAAGTTTATACTGAAAGTTCTCCAAGGTAGATAATAGGATAGATCAAAGGATATTTTTAAAGAGTATATATTCTCTAACCACAATAGAATTACATTAGAAAGCAATGATGCATTAAAAAATCTCCAAATATTTTGAAATTAAAAAAAGAGTTGTTTAATGACTCAACTCTTAAAAAGGATGTCAGTTAAACAACTTGGTCAACTCTATGAATTCCTGGTAGCCAAAGAAAAATTTTGATCTAGAACATTAAAAAAAACTCAAAATCAAAAATCATTTTGAAACGTATGGGTAATGGGACTCTTAAAGTTTTTATATATTGCTGTTAATCACTGGCTTGCTACATCTATAAATATATATTCAGCAATATAAATAATCCTTTCAGATATGCTAAGATTATTTACAAAAATACAATATATTGCTTTTCATGGTTCTATCTTTTAAAACTTCTAGGACCTCCAAACCTTTCTTGAGCAGTGGAGGGACTTACTAATTGTCTCAGAAATGTAAAATAAACACTTTTTTCTATATATGTTGATGCCATTGTTTATCGACTATTTACTCAGCTCCAATGTAATTGGGGTCATTAGCAAAGTAAAGGCAGCCCAGATCCTGTCAATACTTGACCTTTAAAATAGTTGTACATTCTGTGTTCCAATACAGTCTTAGATGTTGTTGCAGTACAAGTAGAAGGAGAGGTGCCATTCCTTGTTGAAAACTTTCTGAGGAAAAAAAAATCTTTTGCTGTAGACATGGTGTTTCAAAATTCAGACAAAATGTATTTCATGGAAAATCTATTTTGAGATCAACATTCATTTGAAAAGCTAAAACTAGCATCCGGATAAAAAAAGGAAGGGATGAAACATCAAACTGAAAATATCTTCCTATATTGTGACATTTTCTCAAATGTAAATGAGACCACCTTTAAGGCTGTCACAAGCAAAGAAATTCAACTGGGGTCTTGATGACTGAAGGGATGTTGAAGAATCTCTCATCAGCGGACCATAAAGGATAAAGCAAAAGCTATCAGTAATGTGCAGATGTTATCAGGATGTGACTTCAGCACAACCCCACATCCCAGTGGAGAGACAAAACTGCAGATGTTTAATGTATTACAGGCACCAACCGCAAGTTCTGTTTGGCTTCTCCTACTTTATAATGTTTATTTTTTTTTAAGACATGAGTTGCACTTTTGGAAGCGCTTCATCTAACCTTCATCACTTTGTAAGTCTAATTGATTACTACTAGGATGCCAGGAGCTCTGGGTAAAGGGGCAGATCAGTTATTCCTTGGATTTGGGACAATGTGGAGTATGCAGGGGTGAGATGCATTTCAGCATTCAAACACAAGTGATGGGAAGAGAGTTCTCACTGTTGTGTGATAGGAACCCTACGTGCCTGATAGACCTGTGTACTGATTTGATAACAAATCTGCTCCTGAAAACCAAAAGAGTTCATAGAAGTTCGAATTTGTTTAAGTACAAAATGTTTGGAGATGTGAAGCCAACAGTTCTGCACAGATGATTCTTTTATTTAAGTTAACAATGTCAGGGTTAATGATTTAGTAGATTGTTAACACAGCTTCGAAAGAAATTATTTGCCTTGGTGAGAATTCACTTTCAGAGAACGGCTGGATTTTGATTTTTACATTCTTGAAACAGCCAGTTGCAAAGTCATGAACCTAGATTTCTCTCATATTGACTAGTTTGAGGTCATTTTCCAAGAAAGTTTTGTTTTTCAGTTAAAAGCAGCCTCCCTCTGCTCTGTTCAGAAGCAGCTGCCCTCTTCTGCCCAACACAGGTCTCCCATGGTCCTCTTTGCTCTCCACCCTGGTGGTGCTTCTCTCCCTCCGGGAGTCAGTAGGACCTGCCCTTCAGGGTCTTTAGATCTAAGCCTAAATCTTCTGGATCACATGGACTGAAGGTTATAGAGCAAATCATAGAAAATCAGGGGCAGGGGGTTGGTGATTAAAAAAAAGATGACCTCTTAGAGAGAAAAAAACAAAAACCACTCCAATTTGGGAGATGGGCTTGTGTTTCAGAAAAAAAAAATGCATTCTAAAGAGTAAATATTAGGAAGCATGCTAAAGAATTATATTTTAGTCATTACATTTGGTAGAAATGATTAAATCTGGTATTTAAAAAGATAAAAAATCAGAGGCAGATATCACCTGGAATAATGGACATATATATGAGCTCTTAAAATCATTTTCTTGGAGATTCATGGAAGAGTAAAGCCAGGAAATGGGGATAATATACCGCACTTGATTCCAAAAGGAAGACACAAGAGAGGAACAAAATAAAAAGAAGAGCCGTGCTTTATCCTAGAAGGTTCAGGTAAGTAAAGAAATTCTAATCTGATCATGAGAAAGAAACCAAATCAATGACAAAGCAATTCCTGATCTTAAACCAAAGAAAAAACAATCCCAGGGTTTTAAGCATATTACCTATTTATGTCCACATGGACTCAGTGTAATGGAAAGTGAACACAACTCATCTTTAAAGGATGGTTTCTTGTGGGCCTTCATTCTCTTCATTTTTTTCCCCCTAGTGCCCAATACAGTGCCTGGCACTTTGATATTGTCCAATAATGTCTATTTAATCATCGACCAAGAGGAAAGAACCCTATTCTGAATACTGGATGAAGTAAAAGAGTCAAATATTTGAAGACTTCAACATTCTTTGTCTAAAGGACCACCAGAAATTTGTAATAAAATTTTATGTAATTTTTCTGTCAGGATAGGTAACTACAGAAGGAATGAAAAATTCTTTAGTGTAAGATGGCTCTACCCTTGCTAAGATGTGACCGACTGAAAAACTCAAAATATTTTGAGGAGATGTTATCTGCCAAAGGGATTACCACAATACATGGAGGATCAAAGAAAATTCCACATTTTACCCTGGTGATTAGCTGTAATTAAATAAAGTAAGTCTTTTTAAACTTCATTAGCAGCAAGATGTTTGCTACAGCAGAGTGGGCACAAATCACCCATTCTTAATTAAAAGATAATCCACAGGATGGCCATAATCTTCTTCAAAAAAATACACCATTTCCCCCTGAAAGATTTTTCTCATCAAATAAGGATAAATAACAGTTTCTATGAGTTTAAGCCATGAAGGAATGGATGCTCTTCCCGTTTACCTGAGTGAGTGCTGCGTGTGGCTGATAACATCACTTTGGCATGCTATTATCTAAAATGGTAGAATACCTCACTTCAGCAAAGTCTGACATAAATCTTTGAAAACAAAGACATTGCATATGTATGAGCTGAAATAGATATGACAGTGTTGGCACATTAATATTCCTGTCACTAGGGGGTTTCAAACTTTTAAGGAGAGGATGAGAATGAATTCAGACTGTAGCTGGTGAAATAGGGCAACCTACAGTAGAACAATTAGGCATTGCTAACCAGAATAAAATATGTACCAAGAAAGGTTCCCTTGCTCCCTGCCTTTGGTTAAAAAATGACTGTAGGGTTATCTCTTGGGAATGCCAAGAATAATTAATTTGGCTTAGAGATTTGCATGGTTGTTCTAAGCATACTAATAAGAATGTTCCGTGAAGACCAGTCCCAATCAACAGAAGCAAGAACAGATTTTTTTTTTTTTTCTTGTGTAGCCACTGTGGTGGTTCATGGCTAACAGATGTTTCCACTTATTCCTCAACAGCCCTCATTAAAAGTAACCGTGGGGCCTAATTGAATAGTTCTCCACGTAGTTGGATCTGTATAGAAAATAGTCCTATAACTGTACGGTTTTACAATGATTTCTTTTCTGATATTTGGTTGCTGATATGAAAATCTTTACCATAACCATAGCCTTTTCAATTAATTTTTCAGAAGAAGTAAACGGTTGAAAAATAAACTCTTTCCTACATCCTACTCTGGATGGACTTACTATGTGTTGGGAAGTCCCTACTTGGACATGCTAACCATTTTAGAAAAGCCTTGTAAATCATCAAATTCTAGAAAATCATTACTCACTAGGGAAAATGACATAGCAGTTGTATGAAATTTCATTCTGGAGAGGAGTGGCCAAGAGTTATTCAACACCAGGGTCCCAGTGAAAAAAATCGTCACTAAGTTACAGTTTTGATATTTGAAGCTGATGTTAAAATGTTAGAATGTTTCTTTTGGTAAGATATATATGTTGACCTGGCGAGTGGATAGGAGCTGCTTAGAATTTTTTTTTTTTTTTTAACTAAAAGCTGTTTGGACATTTTGCTGTAGCCCTGGGAGCCTTGGTTTGAGCCTGAGCGGCAGCCGCCACACACACAAAAAAAGGCTTCGAAATCTCTCCTTTGCCAAAGAGATAAGAAATAATATCTGACAAAGGCATCATGAACAAACATGATGGCAAATCAGCAATTATGCAGGCTATAAAGGACAGCACATCTCACTTCCAAATGTCTTTTTTTCTTCTTCTTCATATTTTACTAATAACATCTCATAGAGGTGCTTAGGTCAGTATTTTTAAAAACACTTTAATATATGACTGTGCTTTGGGTTTGGTTTAACTCCTTTATTACACTAATGCTATCTGTCATTTCATGCATGTGTCAGCATTGGTTTTGAATGGCAGAAAAGGTTGGGATAAACCAAGCACAAAGAGACTCTTGCAGCTTACTACATGTGACTTTGTTTTAGAAAGGAATAAATATTCTGCAAAGATAGGTTATATGCCATTTGCAAAATATTGCTGTCTCTTAAATGGAGTCATATGTTGAAAGAAAGACTTACAATAAATATTATTTACTTAATAATATATCAGTGAAAAAAATCACATCAAATTTGACCAGATCTAAGTTGTATAGCTTCACTTTTTAATCTTAGACTCTCTTGAAATGTGGTGTTCTTGATTTTGGAAAATAAGAGAAAGGCTTTTTAAAAGGAGTTACAAAATTAAATTTAAATGTCAAAATAATCACTTTGTTTTTTATCAAACAGTATTGCATGAAAAACTTAGATGTACAAAATGAATTTTCACCCCATTTTATAAATAAATCATCATTAAAAGTATGTACTGGGGTTCTCAGGTGATACTAGTGGTAAAGAACGTGCCTGCCAATGCAGTAGATGCAGGAGACACGGGTTCGATCCCTGCGTTGGGAAGATCCCCTGGAGGAGGAAAAGGCAACTCACTCCAGCATTCTTGTCTGGAGAATCCCAAGAACAGAGGAGCCTGGCAGGCTACAGCCCATAGGGTCGCAAAGAATCGAACACGACTGAAGCGACTTTGCACACAAAAACATGTATGTTGAATGAAACTTCAGTCCAAGTTTCAATCAGGATTGATATGAAGAAAACAATACTAATATGATAAGTGGAATGGGATAATTACCTCAGAAATATAAAATACAACTTACACTTTCTCAAAATCTTTGCCTCTTCATTTCATAATAATCAGTTACTAATCAAATATATGCTATATCTCAAATAAGTGAGATGTTTATGGTGTATCTGAACTATAAATGAAATAAAGCTACTTGGGCCTTGAAAATGTTCACTTTCATGTTGATTCATTACAGATAACTAATGAATTGCAGCCTCTTCTTCTTCCCCTAACATATTTGGGATGGTTTACGTGACTTTGAAATGGTTTAAATATTTTACCACCCACTAAAGAATGTTCTGAAGAGGGGAAGAAAAACATGTATTTATTTTGCTGGTGGTCATTTTTTGTCATCTCATTCAGTATCCAGGAATCTAGGAATCTAGTATCTAGTATCTAGGAATACCAAAGATATTCTGTTTAAAGGAGAAAGGAAAGAAAACTTGGTTAAATATATTAAAATACAAGAATATATTTTAAAGATCATGTTAGAAGATTTTGATAATTAGCAATCAGTCTACTTAATACATGGTCTCCAGTATGAAACTGTTGTTAAGATCTCTGATAACTATATATGCCAATCAAGCTACCTATAAAGTGACCTTAGATTATGGTGCTCCTAAAATTATGTCTAAAAACATCAGTTACCATTTTAGAAAGCACTAGAAAGATGGATTTTTCCCCAACCACATTCACATAAATTTATTTATACCCTTACAATTTCCTTCTTAGGATAATCTCTTTTATTGTATAAGATCATATATATTGAATTTACTATGGCATTATGATTTTATCATGACCACGAAAGTCAGAATTTCAGCATACCACTCTTAAAGCTATTATACCCCCTTATTTATTATGTAAAATGCACCTATTGTGGTTTAGACACTTGCTAAAGCTAAAAGCTTTTATTAAAACACTTCAGACATACAATCATATTTGATTTCAAAGATGCAGGATACTATATCTTGTTTACTTGAATTAAACATTTGTCTCACGTGTTAGTACACTATACACATTTCATGGTTTACATTGAACAAAAATGGCCCCAGTTTGTTTCTATATGGAGTTGAAACATTTAACATAATAATCATTTCATATGAAATGTAGAGAACATATCTACAAACAAATGTGAATTTGGTATTATCAATGAAGAATACACTCTGAGACATTGATACCATTTCACGTTACATGTTATGGCACTTCATTATCTGGCAAAATAAATCTTCCATATTTTGCTACCACTTTACATAAAATAAAGACCAACTTCTTTTCTTATCCTTGCACTGCTTACTCCTGAAAAAAACAGATATGTTTTGTAAGAGAAGTTGTTCTATTAAGATGTATGTCTGCTTTCCTTCGGAAGACAGATTAGAGTGCTTCAGCTGCCACTAAAGTTGTCGCTCTTTGTAACAAAATGTAGCGCTGCAAATATAAAAATGCGAAGTGTAATGTAGAGTCAAATGTCTCTCAGCACAAGAGTTGTTCGTTTTAGCACCCATTTTGTTGGTATTTATCAACTTACTAATTATAGGCAAATTGCTTCCAACACGAAAACTGTGATGATTAGCAGTTTTTTCTGCTAACTCTAGTCTACTGTAGTTCCGGTAAAGAATGTCAATAATCCAAATTCCTTTCTTTTTCCTGGCTTAGACTATGTAAAAATAAATTCATCAGGCTAGCATTTCTAAATTTTTGGGAAACGTGATTTGGAAGGATGGGGGTGGAAAGAGGAAAAGAAGGGATGGATTAAATATATCAAATCAAGAAAAAGTCTACTTGCTACTTCCCGGCAATTGGACAATCTTGAGGGCTCACTGGAGATTGGTCTAGCACAAAATGGAATTAGGTAACCCTAGTTTAGTAACAGAGCAACTGCGTGTGATTGCAGAGTAATTGCATAGGAAATGCATCAATTGCTAGATACCAGCATAAAATCTCTATGTTAAATGGTGGAAAAAGATTCTTAAGAATTACTTCACATATCGATGATGGTATGTGTATACCAGCAAATGCTGGTGTATAGTATGTAAACCTCACTTATAACTATTCAGCAGAGCTGTACAATATTGCTTGGTCAGACATAAAAACAGTTTGTAACCTTCAGCTTTCCATTACAATCCTTTAAAGTGAGCTCAAATGAAAATAGGAGTGACATGCCCATCTAGGAAACATTCTCATAACATGCAGTACAATAAAAGGTTGAATTTTCTATCACCATTGCTAATTTCACCATTTGTTTCTCATTACAATAAGTAAACAAGATTAAATGGAAAATCTTACAGTTCACAGAGTACATTACACAGCAGAAATGCCTGTAACGAATAGTGACTTAGTGTCTTAACAAACTTATATACCTCTAAATGACTATTTCTCCCTGCTATGAAGTTTTTGCAATCTTAAAGTTATATTGGCAGGTTCCAGTCAACAATGATGTCTGCGATGGCCTTCTTTCTCCGATATGTTGCTTTTAGTGTAATTGCTTATTTGCAGTCTCAGCAAGCAGAGAGAAGAATTTTATCCTCTTTGCCTTGCCTCTGAATACTAACTAGCTGGCCCAGCCTAGGCTCTCTAAAGAGAGAAACTGCATGAGAGACACAGTGCATTTGACACAGTCAAGAGGTAAAAGAAAAGAGCAAAACAAAAGTCTATTCAAGACTGAATCCTCTGATATTCTCTCCCATCCCCCAATGCCTTTAAAAATAAAGCGAAAGGGGGAAAACCCATAAATCCATGCCTGAATGCCTGAGGTTGTCAGAATAAAGGACAATGAATGACAGGTGACTGTCAGCATAATTCTCAGTTCTCCAAGTTATCACTTTTGGCATTGTTGAACAAAAAACTGTATACATAACAAGGGAATATGTCATAAGTTCTCTATGTGCACAGTCAAGCTCAGTATAGGAGAAGCAACTAAGCTTTTCCACACAGGCACATGGGTGGGTTTCCTTTCAGTTCAATATAATGTTGCTGGAAAATGTTCTCAAATTATGTGCTTTTTCTGGTGACAACAATGCTAAAAACTTTGGGGAAAATACTGAAGGGTTAGGAACCTACTTTCCTCCTACTTCTTTTTAAAAATGTATTTACAGAATGGTAGATCTGACTTGATAAATAAAACTCCTTGCACACATTGCTAAAATGTTTTAAAAAGAAAACCAGAAAAACAAGGAATAACAGCCAACTGATGAGAGTTTTCCTGTTTGATTTTTAAAAGGCTTCTCTCCAGCTATTTCCCCCAAGATTTCTTTACACTTTCATCTTCACAGACTGCCTTAATCTTCCTGTCTTTGTTGTTCCAATGTCTGATCAGTTTGTTTTAAAGTCTCCTCTGCCCCCACCATTTGCTGGAACCGAAAGTTGACTTCAGGCACTCGCAGTTATAAATGCCGACAAACATGTAGACATTTCCAGAGAAAGGTGGAGAGTGCTGAAGCAAGAAAGGTTTTGATGATGATTTAAATCATGTGAATTAAGTTGCCTGAACTCCAGGTACTGAGGGAGAACCAACAGGAAGTGAACGGAGTGGTTGGTAATTAAAAGAAGCCTGGCTTCCTCTCAGATTACTGGTGCACTCCAGTTTGCTGAGTGTCTGTAGTGGAAGGGCAGGGCTTCTAGCCTCAGCTCCCCTGGTCTGGGAAGGAGACAAAACTGCTCAGAGCCCCAAGCTCCTAGGTCCTGCCATGGTGGGCATGAAGACCATTCACTTTGGCCAAATCTGATGCCGAGCGTAGCCAAGTGACGAGCAGAAGGAGCACAGAGACTGTGAAAGTGTTATCACGGGGCACCGTGAAGGCACAGCTCCACTGCGGTTGCTGCCCCAGTGATGTTCCCACATGGTCTAACTCTTCTGAGAGAAATGAAGGAAGAAGGGAGAGAGCACAAACGAAATAAAAGGAGAATAGGAGGAAGTTACTTTCCTGGTTATACCTCTTTTCTTTCGCTTGCTATAAAGAAATAAAAAATTTTAAAGGATAAGCATGACGGAATCCTGTGTATTTATTTCACTATCAAATATGGTCAAGCATTTGTTTTGCTTTTAAAGTTTGGAAGTTGAAAGTCCTCGAGAAGAAGCAGTCACTTTATATAGACTTGAACTCAGTCTTCAAGAAGTTAATTTGCAGTTAACTTAGCAAACTGATCAGATGAGGACTTTCTTCAACTGCATGGGAAATATGTCTTTGCACAGAGAAATGAACAAGATTGCTGGGTTCTGTTTCTGGTTTTCACTTACAGTGGCTGTAACTGAAGCAGCCACATTTGAGTCTGTATTTCAGAAACCCAAGTAGAAACAGTTATATCCAGCACTTGAAAATGTTTTCATATAGTCCTTATTTGTAGTAACGTTTCTACTACTTTTTTTGGTGTGATGGTCCTCATGGAAAAACTCCTAAAGAAAACAGTAAGTTTAAAAATCTGTTTGTCCTCATTGAGATTGATAAGCTTAGAGCTGTTAAACTTACAAGTCACAGATAAAATTGTTTCAAAATTCAGGCTTAGTCTAATATTGCTTCTGATTATTAGGAAAGCCTGGGCATGTGAGTATTTTAGGACAGTGGTACAAGACAAAGATGTGAGAGGTAATAGGAGGCCAAATTTCAACTTTCAACAATTGAAATTAAATGCTTGCACATTTCAAGAACCAATTTCTGTTTTTATAGGGAAAGGAGGGCTCAAATGAACTGAAATTATAGATGACTACTCAGTAGGTGCATGAAAATTTTTTCATAATGATAATAGAATAATTATTTTAAATGAAGGGTTTATTTGTGGATGATGTGTCTGTATGTCTATATGATGAGAAAGTAGAAATAATTATGTTGGGGATGACAACTACTTTATACTAGAGCCTTTTCCAAATGAAGATATTTAATTCTTTGTTTCATTACATTTAAAAGGATTCCTCCTCTACGGTTGAGAAATTTCAATTATTAGAAAAATAATGACTTTTGGGTGAGTCATATCTTGACAATTCCTTGTGAAAATTTAAGAAAAATCTCAAGGTCTTAAAAGCATGGAAATCTATGTGGTCACCATCATCATGAAATAACAAAAAATTTCATATATTTAATGACTAAGACAATTATTTTCTGAGCTATTTATTTTTGTTAAGACTTTTTTTTTTCCCCTAATGACAAAGAGTGAGGTGGTCAAGGGAAGGGATGAACTACTCAGTTCACAGTCATTTTACAAGAGTAGGTGATAAATGCTTTCCTTCTGGAATCTATTCAGCCATAATACGTTAGTAACTGTATTTTACACAGTATGGGGATCCTCTGGTTTGCCAGATGGATGCAGTCCTAGGTCTGAGGAGTGGAGCAAGTGGCAATCAGGGCTGGTAGTCAGAGAGGCGGTAAGGTGGGTGGGTGGGGAGGCTTGTACTCTATACGGAAGGGGGATGGATTGAGAAGAGGTTGGGAAGAGAAGAAAGACCCTTGCTGGACCAAGAATGACATGAACAAAGACACAGATGCAGTAATGAAGCTGGGTGGAAACTGTCTAAATTCTGACTTTCCCTTTGTGTAGATAGATGAGCTAGAAGGATCCATAGTTGCTGAAATGTAGAACCTCATGTTGGGAAGTGAAATTCTGTGATGATAGTTTTAGGAAAATTTATTACTTTCTCTTACTATAATTTAAAATACATAAAGGAGAAGTTTTATCTTAATAATCTTAATAATATATTATTATATTAATTATCTTAATAATTATATCTTAATTATCTTAATCAGATCAGATCAGTCGCTCAGTCGTGTCCGACTCTTTGCGACCCCATGAACCGCAGCACGCCAGGCCTCGCTGTCCATCACCAGCTCCCGGAGGTCACCCAGACCCATACCCATCGAGTCAGTGATGCCATCCAGCCATCTCATCCTCTGGCGTCCCCTTCTCCTCCTGCCCTCAATCCCTCCCAGCATCAGAGTCTTCTCCAATGAGTCAACTCTTCACATGAGATGGCCAAAATACTGGAGTTTCAGCTTTAGCATCATTCCTTCCAAAGAAATTCCAGGATTGATCTCCTTCAGAATGGACTGGTTGGATCTTCTTGCAGTCCAAGGGACTCTCAAGAGTCTTCTCCAACACCACAGGTCAAAAGCATCAATTCTTCGGCGCTCAGCCTTCTTCACAGTCCAGCTCTCACATCCATACATGACCACAGGAAAGACCATAGCCTTGACTAGGCGAACCTTTGTTGGTAAAGTAATGTCTCTGCTTTTGAATATGCTATCTAGGTTGGTCATAACTTTCCTTCCAAGGAGTAAGCGTCTTTTAATTTCATGGCTGCAGTCACCATCTGCAGTGATTTTGGAGCCCAGAAAAACAAAGTCTGACACTGTTTCCACTGTTTCCCCATCTATTTTCCATGAAGTGATGGGACCAGATGCCATGATCTTCGTTTTCTTAATAATATAATATAATAAAGTTCAAAAGCCTATTTAGCAGTGACTTATACAGTGCTGTTTAAGGTTTTTGTGTTTTTCCTGAAGAAGAGAAGCAGGCAAGTGCCCTATAGGTCAAGAACCTTGAAAATGTGTATATATTGTGCTCGCAATTCTACTGCTTGGAATTTATCCAAAATAAATAATCAGATAATCCAGGTAATTAAAATGGAATCTACCATTTTAAACATGAACTGTAAAAGATTGATTAAATAAACTATGTTATATCCAGATGGCTATCATTGCCTAATTCCAATCATGAGAAAACATCACTATTGACAATTGCTCTAAGTTCAGGTGAAATGGAGCAGCTATTCTTGATCAGGACCTCTTGGGGGGCTGTGCACAGGTATCTATGTGGGCAGTCTATGCTTCATGCTTGTTGAGATGCTTAAACATATGCATCTCCTTGACTCCCAAGAGAGAAATGGTTCCACTATGTTACTTATGGTTATTTGCCATGTATGTTCCTCCAGTGAGAAGATTCAGTTTGGTTACCAAGTAAGAAGTTTTTCTTTACACTTACTGGAATTTTAAATACCGATGATACAGCAAGACATAGACAGAGATATAAACTGGGTTCATCCTAAGAAGGTCTGTAGAAATCCTCTCTGCCTTACCTGTGCCCCAAAGACAAAAAAAATAGAAAACTAGCTAACATCTGTCAGAAAAAAGCAAAGGTATGAGTAAGGATTTTTCAGAGATTTATATAAAGCAATCACAATTGTGAAATTACATTTTTCTTCACATATAGGTTATATATATATTTTATGAATGCTTTTACACTTACTCCAAGTGCTAAAGTGAGAATCAATTAAAGCTAGAAATTCTCACGATTTTCATGGAGCACTACACTTGAAGGTTTCAAATGTCTGCTCATTACCGGTTTCAATGCATTTATTTAAATCTAACATTTACTTTGCTTTTTCTACCTGTAAATAATGCATTGGTAACATCAAAAATTTACTTTGGAGAAGATGCTATTTTTCTTGCAGAATAGCTTTGGGGCAGTAGTCTAGAATTTTTGTTAATCCACTGGAAGAATTCCCTTCTCTACTTGAGATGTTTGACCTTGTGCTCCGCAGGGGCCAGTACCTGAACACATCATATTCCAGCAGAGCCTGGCAGTGTGTGTGTGTGTGTGTGTGTCCCTCAGTCCTGCCCTACTCTTTGCGACTCCATGGACTCTAGCCCGCCAGACTCCTCTGTCCATGAAATTCTCCAGCCAAGAATACTGGAATGTGTTGCCATTCCCTTCTCTAGGGGATCTTCCCAACCCAGGGATTGAACCTGGGACTCTGGCATTACAAACAGATTCTTTACGGTCTGAGCCACCAGCAAAGCACAGAGCCTGACAGTAGAAGATTAAACAAATGTTTGTGGCAGTAAGAGCAGTCTGAGGCAATCCTCACTATGTCAAAGTTCTCTATACATTCTGTACATTGTCTCCTGTGTACATTTTGCCCCATCTTCCTGCTTGGAAAATCCCATGGACGGAGGAGCCTGGTAGGCTACAGTCCATGGGGTCACAAAGAGTTGGACATGACTGAGCAACTTCACGTTCACTTTCCTGCCTAGAAGGTTGTCACCCCTCCTACTCTACTCTACTGACACCCTGCTCTTCCCTGAGTGTCTCTCTCTCCATTATCCTCTCCTGATGAACTGAGGCTACTGCCATGTCCTGTTTCTTTAAAATATTGAGATTTTTATCTATTTGGCTTCCAATATCACATATGTTATCTTGCCTTATACACAATCTTTCATAATTACATGTATTATATATCAGTAATGGTACTTCCTTGTAGGCCATAGACACCAGCTCTGGTTAACAAAAGTGAAATTCACTGGAAGAATATCCAGGTGGGGGTCGAGGCTCACACAATTAACAGGAAGCTGGTAGGCCAGGCTTTGTCCATGACTCAAGAACATCAGGAAGGTCAGGATTTAGGAAGCAGGAACCACAGTAACTTCCAACAGCAGGAACAGAGGGGTCAGAGCACCATTAGGATGACAGCTTTCAAAAATCACAGGAACCCCCTCTCGCGCACCACCCAACAATGTCTTAGAAGCAAAGATTCAATTGACACATTTAGGCCATAGATAGAACTTCCTATTCTGCTGATGGTCCAGAAAAAAAAAAAGAATAATTTGATCCTCATCATCTTTCTGGAAGGGAAGGAACAGGCATGAAATTGACATGCCAGGAGAAGGAAGGGATTTTCAAACAGGAACTTGGGGGATCATTAGAAAGAACCATGAATGCCAAGCAGCCACCCACTTACCAAATTAACAGACAATTAATTCCTGAAGCACAGGGAACAGGCTTTACACCACTTCATCTATAAAGGGGGCCAGTAATGCCTTGGAAAAGTAGATGGCCAGACATGTGCTGATAGAAAGGAAAATGGGGATAGAAAGTGGTGATATTCATATTTATTGAAATTATATGACTGGGCTACACGTGTTTATGAATGCAGGCACTACTCTGTTGCTCACATGAGTCAAAACCATGTAAGCAGCACCCATCCAGAAAGCTGTCTTGTGAGACATCTGTTGTGTGTGCACTGAAGTTGTGCACCATCTAGAAATAACAGTAGAGACTGTATATAATACAGTTCTTAGTGCAGTATCTATTAAAGGTATTCAGTCAATTACAATTATAGTTAAAATGCTGGTTTACTATCAGAGTTAAGATTCTTCGGTCTCATGCAGGGGGTGATTTTTAAAATTTTCTTTTGACCAATCATTCAGCTTGTCCAAACACTCCACAGAGGAAAGAAGAAACCCTGTATTTAAATCTCTTATCATTGTTAAAGTAAGACTCTTTGGGGGTTCTTGGGTGACCTAGCAGATATCAAACAGGCTGAATTAAGTGTTAGCAACCACGTAAAAAAAAACTATACAGTGAATAACACTTTCCAGCTGCTAAGTTTGAAAACAAATTAGTAAAATGAGTTAAAAACAAAAACCTCAGTCCTCCCCAAACCCAGAAAATTTGATGGGAAATAAACACGTTCACCTGACCCATTTTGTATAAGGAATATTTTCAGTGTTCTGGCTTTACTTAGTGATTTCCTCATTTCAGAGTTAAGCCATACAAATAAAGGAAGAGGACAGTGTCAGGAAACTCATGTCCATCCCCTTTCCTATGAGTTTGCCAGCTGCCAAAGTGCTGACCACAGTTGAAAGGTCAGCAGTCATCTGTGGCCAGATGTGCTTCATTATGATAAACACTTGGATGCTGAAAATGGTTCTGTTCACAGATAGTTTACAATTTAGGTGAGAAATAGAAATGTGAGAAAGTGTCACTGCTGGGAATCTTATTTCATGTTCGAGCACAATTAACCAGCTGATAAACAGGCTTTTGTCTTCCATATGAATGGCTGATGTCCATTCATTTGGGACTGTCTTATCCAATGGGCAACAATAACAATAAAGTTTATGAATCTTGGCTCTCTTCTGCTCTCAAACCTGTAGTAATCTCCTGCATTGGAATCAAGAACCTTAACTGAGCATGCAAAATAATTATCTTCCAGAATCCACCTGATGGTGATGCCATGGAAGATTATCTTGTTTTGAACTGGAAATAAGACTAAAAATCTCTTTTAATTTCAGTAAGTCTTAATTTTGGTAAAATCTGAACTTCTTAAATTTAGTATAATCAGAATATGCTTGCAAGTGCCTGTGTTCTATATTTCACATGTTTATGTGGGTTAAACTTGAAGAAGTATATTTTATCATATTTCAAAAGATATTCTAAAATTTTAAAAAACATATGACAATGTTTTATTATCCAGATTATCTTGTAGCCATTTTCTAATCACTTATTATTGATAAAATGTTGAGGACTTTTCATTGTTACAATACTTAACCACAAACTATAAATTTTGCATCTTCTCTTTCCTTTTATCTGCTCACCATACATTTTCCCACTGTTCCATGTTCACCTCTTTTTTTGTAAATAATAAGATCACCTGTTCCTGTTTTGGCTTCATAAGTGAAGATGACACACAATTGCATTGTTCGGCTTTTTTTTTTCTCACAGTGATGATTGAAAAGAAAAGCCAGCTATATCCTCTTGCTTAGAGTCCCTTGAGAAGTGAGAGGAAAGTGAGCTGTGTAGCCTAGTAACCGTGGAACATATTTCCTGTATAATATTCACAACTTTGGCAAGGTAATTATTATTGCTATGAAACTTCTGGTAAAATTTGTGAAAGAAAGGAAATAACATTATTAGCTTTCCCATGTCGACTCAGATATGACTAGATCAGTTCAAGAAGGCCAATCAGAGTTTTTCATTATTCCCCCAATAAATAGGTATTGAGCACTACTTCTGTGTTCTATTTACTTGAGGATAGAATTATAAATAATGTATGCTTCAGTTCCCAAGGAGTTAATAGCCAGTGTGTTCGGTTGTCCTGATAGTAGCCGTGATAGATACTGATGATGATTTTGGTTTGTTTTGAGGAAGAAATGTTGGGAAGCAGGTATATTCCCTGGGAAAGCCACACTAACTTAAAGTTTTAACCTCTTACATGTATTACCACAGAATTGCTTAAATGTGATATTTCTTATTTTGATTCCTATCAGTCTTAAATCTCGTTTATATTTTAATGAGCATCAAGGTTCTTAAAAAATTTCAAAGACCATACATACAATGGTGTGATCAAACTTTAATCAAATATAGGAAACTTTTCTTAGCTCCTCTGACTGGAAAAGTGCTTCATACTCTATAAGAAATGTGTTCATTAACATAAAGGATTTAATCTCCTTGTGGAGATGGGATATATATATATACACACTGCTGCTGCTGCGTCGCTTTAGTCCTGTCTGACTCTGTGAGACCCCATAGATGGCAGCCCCCCAGGCTCCCCCCGTCCCTGGGATTCTCCAGGCAAGAACACTGGGGTGGGTTGCCATTTCCTTCTCCAATGCATGAAAGTGAAAAGGGAAAGTGAAGTCACTCAGTCGTGTCCGACTGACAGAGACCCCATGTACTGCAGCCTACCAGGCTCCTCCGTCCATGGGATTTTCCAGGCAAGAGTACTGGAGTGGGGTGCCATCACCTTCTCCGTATATATACACACACACATATATAATATACAGTGTACATATGTATACACAACGCTCTTGCATATTCATATAAATATAGATGTGAATCAATGTGGTATGGACCACATATAAAAAGTGGTGAAAAAGAGGTGAAATACAAGTGTTAGTCGCTCAGTCGTGTCTGACTCTGTGACTCCATGGACTGTAGCTCGCCAGGCTCCTCTGTCCATGGAATCTTGAGGCAAGGATACTGGAGTGAGTAGCCATTTCCTTCTCCAGGGGATCTTCCCAACTCAGGGATTGAACCCAGGTCTCCTGCATTGCCTATAAAAAATGGCACTTTATTCTAAATATTAGATCATTGTGGGGTAAGGGTTAGTCATAGAGAAAGGTCATTATTAAATTCGACATAAAATGATGTACTAAATTTATTTTAATAAAGAATAAAACATGTATGTTTTCATCAAGGAAATAGAGAAAGAATAAGAGAAACCATATCAAGGACTTAATGTGGTGAATTATTTCAGGAAATGGAGTATCCTCCTGGCCCTTTCACTCCAGCCAAAGAGTTGGTATATGGCACTGTTGTCTTTAGATTGCAATCTTGCTGATGAAGAATGGCTTACAGTGACTTATTTTCCAGGAGAAATCATCTTATAGTATCAATGACTCTTGAGCTCTCTTGCTTAGCAGTTTTATTATTTACCTATTAACTGTATGTGTTACCTAACTGTCATGAACTAAGAAGTATTTGTTGACTTTTATCTGACCAGCCTTGAGCCAGGTTTTAGAGAGCAGAGCAAAACTATAAACCATGATCCTTTCCTGTAAGGGGATTCTGGAACTATTGGGTAGCCTACTCTCTGGCCATATATTTGAAAATACAATTACTGGTAGTATGGAAAGGGACGTGTGTTCTTGCTATAGGAAGACAGGGCTTGTATCTAAGGGCTGTTTAGAAACTGGAGAAAACACAATACCAGCAAGCAGAGGCCCCACTTCTGATCTGTACCTTAGGGAATTCTGCACTTTGGAATGCCTTCCGCTACGTTTTTTATGATTCCTGTTGGGGGCTAGGACCTACAGGATCCAAGAGTGCCATCCAGGTCAGGCACCTGAGTTCAGACCACAGTGTTTCTTTCTCGGGATCACATGAGACTGAGCTTTCAGAATAAGGCTGATGTGTTGATTTGAGGTGACTCTTACTTATTTTGAACAAAGGAGTTTAGGGCCTGAGGTTTCTTGGGCCACAGGGACAGTTCTCAGCTCTCTGAGTCCAGGTCATATGGCTTCGCTGATCTACAGCATCAGACAGTGGCAGGGACAGCAGCACGAACCTTTTACTTTGTGCCCATCCCCACCCTGCCCTGCCCCGGTTGTAACCTAGACCAGTTACCCTGCTCCTTCCACAGGCTTTGACTATGTCAGGCAGATTTCTGGTGCTGGCTGTGCCTATCTCCTTCGAGGGCTTTCTAGAATGTTGCTCCTTGATGTACATCAGCCCTTCTGATCACGTACTCTGTTGCCTATGATTGATGTGTTGATACTTACCTGGGTTAGTCTTAGGCTCTGCTAGGAATGGATGGATATTCCTTGTGTGAATAGGACCATTCTTCTGGGTCAGATCATGGGGCCCTCAGCAATCCTCCTCACTGGTGGCCACAGGTGGTCAACATTGAAAGGTAGTAAATTCTAGAAATGCAATGACTTTAGCTAAAGATTTCAAGGGAAGACACATTTAGAAGATATGTTATTCTCTGTTAAACTAAAAAATTCCATTTGATAAAATTATAATAACAGAAAACGATAGATCTATATTGTCTCAATGCAAAGGCATTCTGAAGAGCTATAGCTTTATGAATAAGAATGGCATTGCTGTCTTGTTCAGGTATTTCAAGGCATGAAATAATTTAGGAAATGACACACTAGAAAATGAATAACATGAAGAGGTTGTTCTTCAACCTGAACAGGAAGAGAGGGAGCCTGGATACTAAGAAGATCTCCATATGCACTGACTAGACAATAGACAAATATGTAACTATTACTTCTCTACCCATTATTCTCAACTCTCTATTTCTACCTTCTATGAGCCCAGGTATTTTGTAGTATATTTGAAACTTAATTATGTATATAGATATAATTCAGGTATTCACAATAGTCATTAATCACCCACTGGGTGCTAATTACACATATTTTAAAATTGTTCAAATGAATGGAATATATGTCTTGGTCTTGTTCCTGTGCTAGCATCTACTGTAAAAAGCACAACTTTTTTTAGTAATTGTTACATTATACCTTAATTAATACTTAATATTACTGCAAAAGGGGCTTCTCTGATAGCTCAGTTGGTAAAGAATCTACCTACAATGTATGAGACCCCAGTTTGATTCCTGGGTCAGTAAGATCCACTGGAGAAGGAATAGGCTACCCAATCTAATGGGCTTCCCTTGTGGCTCAACTGGTAAAGAGTCCACTTAGAATGCAAGTAGACCTGGGTTCAATTGCTGGGTTGGGAAGATCCCCTAGAGAAGGGAAAACTACCCACTCCAGTATTCTGGCCTACATAGACTACAGTCTGTGGGGTCCCAAAGAGCTAGACACAACTGAGTGACTTACACCTTCATTTTACTGCAAATGTTAGATTTTAAAATTTTGTATGTCCTAAATAAGAGAGTGTTTTCCCACAAATTAGTTAGACAGTTAAAATGCCACTGCAAGAAGAAGTCATAATCTACAGTTTTATTATCTAATGTATTCAAATCTATATGTTTTCTGCATGTTTTATGATCCTGTCTTAATAGTCAATGAGCACTATGATAACACTAATAGACCAAAAATTAGTATAATAATTCTTAATTTCAATTTCTTATAATTAATATTTCAATTTGCTTATGAAATTTTTAAAAAGTTTCCTTGCTTTCTTTCACTTCCCTTTTTAAAAAAGCTTTTCTTTTTTGAAAGAAAACATAAGAAATTGTGATGATTTCAGTTGGGAAAATTTCATATCTTAATGGTAAACTAAATTATTTAAAACCACAGATAGAATAAGCAATTTAGCCTAGCTTTTCTTCCATCATAAAGAAAATAATTTTTTTTAGATACCAGCTGCTCCAATGATTATTTATAAATTTTAAAGAACTATTTTATACATTCTAATTTTGGTGTCATGGGCCACACAAAGATGGATAGACTCTTGTAAATGACCAAGAAAAATTCTCTGATCATACTTGATGCTTGTAAGTCATCAAAGAGTGCTTGCTTTCAAAAGAATTATTATATTTCCAGCTTGCTTGCCTTAGGGAATGTCAATTAAATCCAAATTATTTTATGACAGAGATTTTTCCATTTTTAGAGACAGGGTAAGTGAACTAGAAATGACAAAAATCAAATGAGAAATGGAAAAATAAAGTTTGATATTTACCTGTAAATTGCTTATCTTTCAATTAAGCACTGGTTTACTCTTGCCAAGTGTCCCCATTTGCAGATGTCTATTAAAAATAAGCTGTTTTCATTTCCTGCTAGTATACAATTCAGCTTCTTTTAATGCATGCTTGTGCTCAGGGTTTTCTGAAGAGCCTTGTATTATCTTTGCATCTAGTCCTTATAAAGAATGACTTTCAGTGTGTGTGGCCTGGTTCCTAACAGTCTATCGATTCAGTGAATTTCCTGAATTTCAGAAAGACACCAATTGATTCTTTATGCTGCTTGGCAGAGCAATTCTTAATTTTTGTGTTTCTTCCCAATAACAGTCTTAAGAAGAAAAGGTTTTCCTTACAACGCCTTGAAGGGTTTACTGAATCATACATCACCAAGAACATTTTAAAGCATTATTTTGTCTGTTATTTAAAGTGGAAAATGCTGTCCCTTAAGACACTGGCATTCTGCCATTTGCCTCCAGAATATTTCATGGTTCACTGTCAGGACTGCTGCTTTTCCTAGAAGAACATATGGGCCATTTTGGAGAAATTTTCTGAAATGTTCAGATGCTGAACATATAACTGTATATGCTTGGTTTCCAACAAGTACTTTTTTTTTTCTGAAATTTCAATGCCTAACGGAGTTTTTGAAACTTACTGAAAAGTGTACGAAAGCATGGTAACACCAAAGGAGGATTGTGAGCTGGAGGTGGACAAGATGAAATACAATCAATGCAGAGTTTAGCATCATTAGAATATATTTCTGTGGTTTTATTATTTTTCACTGGAGTATTTCTCCTTTTTTCTTATCCTTCTTTTTCTCTCAAACTTCTCCTCTTCCTGTTTCTTCTTCAGATCAGATCAGATCAGTCACTCAGTCACGTCCGACTCTTTGCAACCCCATGAACCGCAGCACGCCAGGCCTCCCTGTCCATCACCAGCTCCCGGGGGTCACTCAGACTCACGTCCATCGAGTCCGTGATGCCATCCAGCCATCTCATCCTCTGTCGTCCCCTTCTCCTCCTGCCCCCAATCCCTCCCAGCATCAGAGTCTTCTCCAATGAGTCAACTTTTCTCATGAGGTGGCCAAAGTACTGCAGTTTCTTCTTAGTGACTTCAAATCGTCGCTACAAAATATGTTAAATGTGGGAGAATCCTCTTGTATTCTGTGATGTTGATAAGTAAGTCACTGGAATGGGGTAGGAGTTGGCACACTTGAGGATGATTATGTCATTAAAATTGCATACAGACAATCTGAGAATATCTCACCTGAACTGTTCTGTAAACACCTTTCTCACTAAAACACCTGTTTGTTCAATGCTGTATATTTTCAGCAAAACATTTAAAACAAGCAATTAAAATTAAAGGTTGACTGCATTCTGAACAGAAGAGACAATCGCAGCTCCAGTAAAGACTTGTTTCCCCCTTCGTATAGTATATTGTATCAGTGACTAGAACTGAGCAGATTCTAGTGAGAAGACACTAGAATATGTATATTACTGTTATACTAGATTGACTCTTTGCTGGTAATTTGGTGAAAAATTTATTGATTTGCAAAATTATGGAGTGAGGTGTCTCTTAAATGAGGGAAAATCTGCAAATGGGTCTATGATGATTAAGGAAGAACGGGGGAGTACAAGAAAATAAAGCAATATAATAATTATGTTTTAAATCTTGAAATCACTAGTGACTCCATAGTCAAGGACCTCTGCATAGAAAGTCTTTTACTCAAGAAAACCTTGGCTTTTTCCATATCCTGAAGAGCTGAGAAGCTGGAGAAGACAGAAGTGATGATGGTCAGAGAAAAACGCAAAGTGAAAATACATACAGGATAGATTCTCTGTAACATCAGAGAAGGAATGAAATCAGAGATAGATTATAGGGGCTGTGCCCTTTGGGGAAATCGAAAGTAAGTATGGCCACGTTGTCTTACCATTTCAATTATTTCATTTTCCCTCTCATGTTTCAAATATATATATATATATATATATATATATATATATATATATATATATATGATCTGGTTGTCATCTCATTCTCACTGTATGTGTTATTTTGTGGCTTGGTCGTAACACCAACCAATGTGAGAATAAGAAGTCATGGCCATCTCTGGACTACTGTATGGTTAGTGGCATCCACTTGCTCCCTAAAGATTTCTTTAAAAGACAGGGATAAAGAAAGCTTGGGAAGGATCCTGGTAGGCAACAATCTGGAGAACAGAACAGTGAACTCCCTAATCACCCAGGCCACGTTGGCAGAGGAAAACAATGATTCCTTTACTCTGATGGCAACAGAGCAACCAGGAGAGACAAGGGAGGAATGATCTGTTCACTCTTACCTTCTAGAGGCAAAGTCAAGAGAAAAGAGTCCACACTTCTTGAGAAATGTTCATAGTTGTTTTTCTGCTGATGACTGGTTAGTATATTTCATTTATCCATAGACCACAATATGATTATTTACATATGACTCACATCATATTGGGCTTCCCTAGTGGCTCACTGGTAAAGAACCCAGGAAGATTCCCTGGAGAAGGAAATGGCAGCCCACTCCAGTACCCATGTCTGGGAAATCCCATGGACAGAGTAGGTGGAGAAGCCTGGTGGATGCAGTCAATGGGGATGCAAAGAGTCAACTAGGACTTAGCGACTGAATAACAATAATCAGATCAGATCAGATCAGTCGCTCAGTCGTGTCCAACTCTTTGTGACCCCATGAACTGCAGCACGCCAGGCCTCCCTATCCATCACCAGCTCTCGGAGGTCACTCAGACTCACATCCATCGAGTCAGTGATGCCATCCAGCCATCTCATCCTCTGTCATCCCCTTCTCCTCCTGCCCTCAATCCCTCCCAGCATCAGAGTCTTCTCCAATGAGTCAACTCTTCGCATGAGGTGGCCAAAATACTGGAGTTTCAGCTTTAGCATCATTCCTTCCAAAGAAATCCCAGGGCTGATCTCCTTCAGAATGGACTGGTTGGATCTCCTTGCAGTCCAAGGGACTCTCAAGAGTCTTCTCCAACACCACAGGTCAAAAGCATCAATTCTTCGGCGCTCAGCCTTCTTCACAGTCCAGCTCTCACATCCATACATGACCACAGGAAAAACCATAGCCTTGACTAGGCGAACCTTTGCTGGCAAGGTAATGTCTCTGCTTTTGAATATGCTATCTAGGTTGGTCATAACTTTCCTTCCAAGGAGTAAGCGTCTTTTAATTTCATGGCTGCAGTCACCATCTGCAGTGATTTTGGAGCCCAGAAAAAGAAAGTCTGACACTGTTTCCACTGTTTCTCCATCTATTTCCCATGTAGTGATGGGACCAGATGCCATGATCTTCGTTTTCTGAATGTTGAGCTTTAAGCCAACCTTTTCACTCTCCACTTTCACTTTCACCAAGAGGCTTTTGAGTTCCTCTTCACTTTCTGCCATAAGGGTGGTATCATCTGCATATCTGAGGTTATTGATATTTCTCCCGGCAATCAATAATACATTGTATTAAAATGGTGTTTGTCTTTTGATTAGGATATTTTCATTAAAATTTGGTGAATGAAAGTATAAATGTGGTTTTAGGCAATCTCTTTAACAAATGGTGCTGGGAAAACTGGTCAACCACCTGTAAAAGAATAAAACTAGAATACTTTCTAATACCATACCCCAAAATAAACTCAAAATGGATTAAAGATCTAAATGTAAGACCAGAAGCTATAAAACTCCTAGAGGAAAACATAGGCAGAACACTCTGACATAAATCACAGCAAGACCCTCTATGACCCACCTCCCAGAGTAATGGAAATAAAAGCAAAAATAAACAAATGGGACCTAATTAAACTTAAAAGCTTTGCACAATGATGGAAACTATAAGCAAGGTGAAAAGACAGCCTTCAGAAGGGGAGAAAATAATAGCAAATGAAGCAACTCACAAAGAATTAATTTCAACAATATACAAGCAGCTCATGCAGCTCAATATCAGAAAAATAAATGACCCAATCAAAAAATGGGCCAAAGAACTAAACAGACATTTCTCCAAAGAAGACATACAGATAGCTAACAAACATATGAAAAGATGCTCAATATCACTCATTATCTGCTGCTGCTGCGTTGCTTCAGTCGTGTCCGACTCTGTGCGACCCCACAGACGGAAACTCACCAGGCTCCCCCGTCCCTGGGATTCTCCAGGCAAGAACACTGGAGTGGGTTGCCATTTCCTTCTCCAATGCATGAAAGTGAAAAAAGTGAAAGTGAAGTCGCTCAGTCACGTCCGGCCCTTAGCAACCCCATGGACTGGAGCCTACCAGGATCCTCCGTCCATGGGATTTTCCAGGCAAAAGTACTGGGGTGGGGTGCCATTGCCTTCCCTGTCACTCATTATCAGAGAAGTGCAAATCAAGACCACAGTGAGGTACCATGGCATGCTGTTCAGAATGGCTGCTCTCAAAAAGTCTACAAACAATAAATGCTAGAGAGGGTGTGGAGAAAAGGGAACCCTCTTACACTGTTGGTAGGAATGCAAACTAGTGTTCTACTAGTTTGCATTCCTACCAACAGCCACTATGGAAAACAGTGTGGAGATTCCTTTAAAAACTGGAAACAGAACTGCAATATGACACAGAAATCCCACTGCTGGGCAGACACACTGAGGAATACAGAATTGAAAGAGGCACATGTACTCAAATGTTCATTGTAGCACTGGTTATAATAGCCAGGACATGGAAGCAAGCTAGATGTCCATCAACAACAAAGAGATAAGAAAGTTGTGTACATATACACAATGGAATACTACTCAGCTATTAAAAAGAACACATTGGAGTCAATTCTAATGAGGTAGATGAAACTGGAGCCTATTATACAGAGTGTAGTAAGTCAGAAAGGAAAACACCAATACAGTATCAGATCAGATCAGATCAGTCGCGTCCGACTCTTTGCGACCCCATGAACTGCAGCACGCCAGGCCTCCCTGTCCATCACCAACTCCCGGAGGTCACTCAGACTCACATCCATCGAGTCAGTGATGCCATCCAGCCATCTCATCCTCTGTCGTCCCCTTCTCCTCCTGCCCCCAATCCCTCCCAGCATCAGAGTCTTCTCCAATGAGTCAACTCTTTGCATGAGGTGGCCAAAATACTGGAGTTTCAGCTTTAGCATCATTCCTTCCAAAGAAATCCCAGGGCTGATCTCCTTCAGAGTGGACCGGTTGGATCTCCTTGCAGTCCAAGGGACTCTCAAGAGTCTTCTCCAACACCACAGTTCAAAAGCATCAATTCTTCGGCGCTCAGCCTTCTTCACAGTCCAGCTCTCACATCCATACATGACCACAGGAAAAACCATAGCCTTGACTAGGCGAACCTTTGTTGGCAAGGTAATGTCTCTGCTTTTGAATATGCTATCTAGGTTGGTCATAACTTTCCTTCCAAGGAGTAAGCGTCTTTTAATTTCATGGCTGCAGTCACCATCTGCAGTGATTTTGAAGCCCAGAAAAATAGAGTCTGACACTGTTTCCACTGTTTCTCCATCTATTTCCCATGTAGTGATGGGACCAGATGCCATGATCTTCGTTTTCTGAATGTTGAGCTTTAAGCCAACCTTTTCACTCTCCACTTTCACTTTCATCAAGAGGCTTTTGAGTTCCTCTTCACTTTCTGCCATAAGGGTGGTGTCATCTGCATATCTGAGGTTATTGATATTTCTCCCAGCAATCTTGATTCCAACTTGTGTTTCCTCCAGTCCAGCATTTCTCATGATGTACTCTGCATATAAGTTAAATAAACATGGTGACAATATACAGCCTTGACGTACTCCTTTTCCTATTTGGAACCAGTCTGTTGTTCCATGACCAGTTCTAACTGTTGCTTCCTGACCTGCATACAGATTTCTCAAGAGGCAGATCAGGTGGTCTGGTATTCCCATCTCTTTCAGAATTTTCCACAGTTTAATACAGTATATTGACACATATGTGTGGTATTTAGAAAGAGGATAACAATGACCCTATATGTGAGATAGCAAAAGAGACACAGAGATAAAGAACAGACTTTTGGACTGTGGGAGAAGGTGAGGGTGGGATGATTTGAGAGAATAACATTGAAACATGTATACTGCCATATGGGAAAGATGATCAGTCCAAGTTCAATGTATGAAACAAGGCACTCAAAGCCCCAGTGTACTGGGACAACCCAGAAGGATGGGATGGCGGGGTGGAAGGGGGAACT
The DNA here is from genome assembly GCA_935064755.1 of Tragelaphus eurycerus. Lineage (NCBI taxonomy): Eukaryota > Metazoa > Chordata > Mammalia > Artiodactyla > Bovidae > Tragelaphus > Tragelaphus eurycerus. The sequence goes on from CAKXYN010000014.1 coordinate 2,266,875, forward strand.
CAGGACTGGGGGACACATGTACAGCCATGGCTGATTCATGTCAATGTATGGCAAAAACCACTACAATATGGTAAAGTAATTAGTCTCCAATTTAAATAAATAAATTAATTAAAAAAAAAGAAAAGTAAATGCATCTTTATGAAATTCCCAAATAGATATATCCTAAAAAGGAACTTTGGAGGAAGATGAGGTTCTACTGTAGCCTTTTAGTACATCTAACCTTACCTACCCCTCAACCATCACCCTCACAGTCCTGATTGCTCTGAGCCATTTGCTGCTTTTGCTTTTACTTACCCTGAGACATATAACTTGGAGCTAGGGCTCACAGTACAGCACATGATAGTGTTTTACTAGAATGCTTACCAGATGCAGACAATCATTTAAATATTTCTATTCCAGAGATACACCTTTGATTTCTGTGTTTGAATATTTATTACAAACAACATGTTCCATGTTTATTCAAAGGTTCCCAAATCCTGAAATCTATTGCATAGTAGAACTGAACCAATTTTAAGTCCTACCACCCCAGGAAGCCCAAGATATTTGGAAGATCTAAAAAGCCTGTAATGTACACACACGTCAGTACCTCACACCCAGAGGCAGAATGATTCTCGAAATGTGTATTTTAAGAGAGACGGTATTAGGGGAGTGGGGAGGGCTGCGTACGCTGCTGTATTCAAGTCAGTAAAGCATATCATTATCTTAGATTTTCTCAAAGGGAGTTTAGTTTCCGAAAATACTGCTAAGACCTTGATAGAGTGAAGTCTCACCTGTGAAATGATCCTTTGGACTTCCCTACATTTTTTACCCTTCACATTCAAAAGTGGTGCTTCAGATGGTGTCAGCGTATTTGTCAGATCTCCATCCATCAATAGGCCTCCTGCTTGACTTGTTTATGCAAGCCCTGACTTGCAGGGAACAAGGGCAGCTGCAGAACACAGGGAAAAGGGCTATGATAATTGCAGGGAGAGAATGCCACTGTGCCTTCTCTCATGCCCAGGATGCATGACCTCTGTTCTCACAGAGACAGGCATGACATGAGGAAAATAGCATTCGTGACATCTTTTATAGGATATTAAGTCTAAAAAAGCCTTTTAAAACTCCAGTGACTTAAAAGTCTTTACTCTTGAGAGTACAAGTTGAGTACAAATGATGAGGCAGTTGACTCTAGATAATCACCAATGTTTCTTTTTACATAGTTTACAATGACATTCATTTGCTCGCCTTCACTTTATGCTAGAAAGACACAACTCATGCTCCTCCATTCACCAGGGGCTTGTGGAAGAAATGATGAATCCCACTCTGACTCCAGGGTTGAGACTATTTCTTTCTGTGACATGCACAAGTCTCATGGTGGTAGGCCATAGAAGAATGACATGTAGTGTATCATGAAGAAGCTGGTTGTCTTATGTGCTATGAAAATGCCACAAGCTCTGGATCATTGGCAAGAAAGTAACAAAGACCAGCTCTGTAAGTTGCTTGTTATTGTCCTTTGATATCGCCACTAGAATAATTCTGTCTTCAAGTTTTGTCAGTCTTGTTGCATTAGTGAACAATTTAATAGGGCCCTATCCCATCACTTCATGGGAAATAGATGGGGAAACAGTGGAAATAGTGTCAGACTTTATTCTGGGGGGCTCCAAAATCACTGCAGATGGTGATTGCAGCCATGAAATTAAAAGACGCTTACTCCTTGGAAGGAAAGTTATGACCAACCTAGATAGCATATTCAAAAGCAGAGACATTACTTTTCAAACAAAGATCCATCTAGTTAAGGCTATGGTTTTTCCAGTGGTCATGTATGGATGTGAGATTTGGACTGTGAAGAGAGCTGAGTGCCGAAGAATTGATGCTTTTGAAGTGTGGTGTTGGAGAAGACTCTTGAGAGTCCCTTGACTGCAAGGAGATCCAACCAGTCCATCATAAAGGAGATCAGTCCTGGGTGTTCATTGGAAGAACTGATGCTGAAGCTGAAACTCCAATACTTTGGCCACCTCATGCGAAGAGTTGACTCATTGGAGAAGACCCTGATGCTGGGAGGGATTGAGGGCAGAAGAAGGGGACGACAGAAGATGAGATGGCTGGATGATATCACCAACTCGATGGACGTGAGTCTGAGTGAACTCCGGGAGTTGGTGATGGACAGGGAGGCCTGGCATGCTGTGATTCATGGGGTCACAAAGAATCGGACACAACTGAGTGACTGAACTGTTTGATACATACTTCGGTATGAATGCTGACCATTTTATAGCCATACTTTATGCGAATTTAGCAATTTCCCACTGGAACTTCCAATCTAAAGGGTATACAGTAAATCTTATTTGTATTGAAATGTATAGTCCAAATGGCACAATACACAAGTACCACCTTTTTGTATCCACTTATCCCTTTCATACACTTAGTATTTAGCTACTAAAAGAGAAAATGTTGGTGTTTAATTGGTGGTAATTAATAATATTAGCTCCATTTTCAGTATCCTATAAAACATACAATTTCTCTACATCCACTCATATTTCAACATTCACTCAGATATTTCAAGTGGCTAAACCAGCTTCTTCTTTGACATGCTTAGAGGAGACCCTAGGTTTGACATTTTATGCTTTTAAATGCACTATGAATCATTCTGCCAAACTACTGCCCTTCATGTGAATGATATATTTTATTTACACTCTTAGAAAAAAATCTATGCATAGCCATTATTAATCACTCACAGCTTTAAGAATGATCTTACCTTTTGGCTATTCATCAAGATTGGTATCCTTCCTGTTAGAAAGAGACACATCATAACTGATGTACAATCAAACTGTAGATGGGTCCAAATACATGGCTATTACCAGAATAGATGTCTCTTCACTTGAGGATTACACACATGTGTAAATGTACACACACACACACACACACACACCCCTACCTCTGTGCGCTGTATCCATTCTGACAAGTCTCTTTAAAATGCCAAATTGCCCAAACAATGTCATCTCTCAGATAATACACCACTATGATATTGAAGAGCAGCATATCATTTCCCAAAGCTGTCCCCACCCTGAGCAAGGCTAATAAGACATTGCACAATTGGAAACAGCAAGAATTCAAAGACCATAATCTGATATGTTTTATCAAAAGCAGGAGGGGAGGAAAATTGTTAAATGAATTCTCTCTAATGAGAAAGAAAACTATTTATAATTGAGTCATAGCTCTGTTTAAAAATTAATAAAATAATTTTTCTGCCTTTGACAGTAATCGTAATGCATGCTTTTCATTGGTAAAAACTATTAACTGCATTCAAAAATGGATTTAAATCCATTTTTTGGTAGACATTCTCATGTAGCTCTAAAATGTTGGCTGGAAATCATGTAAGTGATGTTTTTACCAGTCCCAAGGGAAAAATGAAAAAACAAACAAGCAACCAAAACAACCTAGAACTTAAAATATCTTTGATTTTTCTTTTCTCTTTAGCTACTACTCTAAATTTGTATTGGGATGAGAATTAGAAAAGGCCAAACGTTTAGCTAGCTTCTAAAAATTTTTAGATAACGGAGCAAAATGAGTTATAAAATGTTTCAGAGTAAGATTCTTATTACAAAACAACTATCTGCAAATGTGTACAACCTTAAAAATATCACTGAAATAAATATACCATGAGAGAGACATTTAGCTAAACAGGTAGCATTTTAAAATCACAAGATCAAGGAAAACATTGCAGTAAGGCTTTGAGTCTTAGAAGATGCTAAAAACTCTCTTTTCAACAAAATGTTTAACTCCCTGGGCATTAAGGAATTACTTAATAGAAAAGGAAATAACCCATGGGAGAAAATGTAGCCAGCAGTAAAGCTGCTTACGATTTCTGATAGGCCCCTAGTATAGTACAGTAGAAAGGCAAATGATTCTCTGCTCTCCCCCAAACTCTATTTCTTAAAAGTTTCTCATTCATTAATTTTTCTTTGCTGGCATTAAAGGCTTCTAAAGAGACCGGCTGGGATATTGAGCTTGTTATGAATATCCTTCTTACTGATTTCCTCACTTCATGGAAGGCAGATCTGCAAGACACAGGATCTAATCCCAATTTAGACTTTTATAACTAAACCCTAAAGTAAAGAAAGGCAGAAGTTGGAAGAAGTTGCTGCAGGTAACAGGGGTATATTGCTTGCCATTAAGTGTATTAAGCACAGAGTAGTCAATCTTTCTTAAGGTAGATTTAGTGAATGCTTACAGCGTGCCTGGAACTGTGTGAAATGCTGATGAGAAGATAAACATGGCAAGCAGAAATTCCTTTTTTTCAAGGAGCTCACATTCTAATATGTGAAACTCATGTGAAAATATTAATAACAACATTATAATGTGACATGGACGACAGAACAGCTGAGAATACAATTCCATAGAAACAAATACTCCAGAATTATACCTTATGTGAGCTTTAGACACATTGTGGAAAAACCATCCTATATATTTAAAAAATAATTTTCTGAAGCAATAATTTTGTGATCTCATATACCACACTCCTTTAAAGAGAGCACCCCACTTTTTCTCATATCAAACTAGCGATTTTGGTCAGTGGCTCCCCTAAGGCATGATGAGTTTGAAGCAGCAGCGTTCATTATCTCCAGGTTTCAGGAAAGCAAAGTCAGAGACAAAGGGATACCCCTTTAGGGTCTGGATCCCTTTAGCCCGTTACATTTCAACCATCAAACCTGCACAAGATGCACCCAGATTAGTCAACAAGCAGATGATTAGAGATAAAACCTCTCATCTTGGGATAAATTTAATCCAGGCAGCGTGTGCTCTTTGGTCATTTTATAAATATAGCATTTTAGAACAGCATTCTCAGAGTTCCAGCAGTGCATCTCCAGCATTGTAGCTAAAATATTCAAATAGAAATAAAAATAACTCCTCAGAAAGTCGCTGGCATTCATGTTATCATTGGAGAATAATTACAGAAGTCAATTTCAAAGCTAACTTTAAGAGATGTCCAAACACTACCTCTTACCCCCGCAGAAATGCTAATGACTAGTGGTATTATGGTCCTAAAGCAAAGGCTCCAAACCTTCTCTTTCCCAGACTGGTGGTGTCACAATCACTGGCCAGAACCAGGTGCTTGGGAAGGAAACAGAAATTCCCCCTGGACAGAAAGGAGATCCAACCCATCTCCGGGGGGCAGCAGAATTTAGCCCTGAAGGCTTAATACTTCTAACCCTGTTATTTTCTAATCCTATTACTACAATGTTGAGGTAAATTGAACACATTTCCTTCTTTATCTCTGTGCAATCTCACCTGTTTCCTTTGATAATGACTTTTGACTGACCCTGCAAACAGTTTTGCTTCTTTAATTCTTAAAAAGAATATATACACCATCTAAACGATATCTGTGTATCCTAACGGGCAGAGTGGTGTTTCCTCGCGGTGCCTCACAATGAAGCTGGTATTACAGATGACTACACACCCAGTCTGTGATTTCTTGCCTTTTATTAACCCAACTTATTATATCAAAAATCATGGTTTCCACTGATGACAGATTCAGCATACACATATTCACACTAATGTGTGTGTTTATGTGTGTGTAGAATAGCTACACAATGAGTTATTGAGTTGTATATAGAAAAAGTGCTAGCAACTGCAAATTACAAGGATATAATGCCATCAAGGGGTTTAATGGTGACATCATAAATCACAAGAGCAAGGTATAAATGGCCTGGGCTTCCCCACAACTCTCAGATGCTGCTAGTGCTATGATTTTAAAAGTTGTCTACTCTCCCCTGATCATGATTCCCTGATACATGGATAATTCATGTAATGATTTTCATCTTCTCCAATTCTCTCCACTTATTCTCATCAACTTCAAACCTTCTCTCTAACACCCAGAAAGAATCTGTCTTCCCCGCCTCTGCTCTTATATTAGAGCAGCTATATTTAAATGGAACCCTGGATTGTCCCAAGTTGAAATATAATAATTCTAAAAATCTTGCCATTCTGGGCTAGGTGTCACACTCAGGCAATATGACAGACAGGTGACAACACACCCAAGAATTAAGAGATTTCTCCCCTTGGATAACAGTGTACTTCATGCCCTATTCTCTTTTCCTTGGAGACTTGGAAATCTAATTACTCGACTATCCCTATTAGGACTGCAAACATATAAATGGGTTTTATAGTTTTGCTTTTTTATTCACATCTAAAGTTCAGTGAATTTGAGTAATTTATTACTTATGTCCTAAATGATTCCCTTTTCTCTCTGATGCTGTCTTACAGAGGAATATATTAACATAAAATAATAACTGGCCCAAACTTTTGTCCAAATTCAAATATGTCCTCTCAAAGCCAGCCCCATTCTAATTGCTTTTATGTGTCACTTTAGAGCTAAGAGACCCAACCTCCTGGCAGCTTTGCTTTGGGTCTTAATTAGCCACTTAACTGCAAATTGGTTGGCACCCTAGTTCTTTCATCAGTTATTATCCAAATAGCATCACCGACTCTAGATAAAGAAAAGAAAAGATCCCACATGTAGCAGGTCTTTCCATCATTATTGCCCTTTAATACAAAGAGGGGGTTCTCAACTCTAATTAAGGCTACGCTTTTAATAGGCAATTGCCATCTTATTTAATTCATTCTCAGTGCGGTGTCTTAAAGGAAAAACAATCACAGTAATGTGTGGATGGTCCTATAGAATTTACAAAATATTTCCATCTACTTTACTACTCTTACATGTTGTCTGTTTTAGCCATGTACTAATCAATATGTTTTCATTGGTTGTAGTGATTTAAGATGTGGATGTTATTTCAGTGTGTATCCACTTGCCTGTATATCCACTAAGCTGTCTAATAAAATTAATTAAGTCAATCCCCAGTATATAAAGGGAGTCGGCACCTTTATTTTTTGTTGCACTTCTGAGAATGATGCACACACTACGTGGAGAGTTATTTCTTTGCTGAGCAAATCTAAGGTTAGTAGGCAGAAGAAATAGCTACAAGCAAAAAGAGAAGAATGGAGAAAGAGCAAGAAGACTTGGTTCTGCGAATATAAAAAGAGAGGAAGTAAGGGAGAAAGAGCCATAGATATAGGTTGGATCCAAAACCTTGCCAAAGGAACGTGATAATTCAGAGTGTGACTTAATTAGTTTAGTGTTTTAGCAGAATATCCTTAGTTGATGCTTTGCATGCAATATGATATAACATCCTTTGTTTTTACTAGAAAAGAAAATTAATAATTATGGTGCCTTTGTTATAAGCAACACAGTGGTTTTTTTAAACCTATCTTTTCAAACTGGTTTTTATTAATTTCTACTACAGCATCTTTTTATAAATTTTAAATGCAGGTATTCTTTATAGTCTATTAAGTCACTAAAATTATATATGGTCATTAAACTGAAACTTCCTATCTTTCTGAAAGGCAGTATTTGACACTCTGCACACCCCAAATTTTCTCTGCCCATCACAGCTCCTGGAACTGACAGCCAAACCCACAGGCTGACCAAGAGTGAGAGCCTTTCAGGCTATGTGTTTTTGAAAACTTGGAAATACTGAATTATGTTTATGAGATTCATTTCTCAACTGCTCCAAAGCTTATAAAATATTAGTATTTACAATATCCCGGAACAACAAACACAGCATGAAGGCAGCTGCCTCATCAGAGACTGAGCCACAATGATCTCAGACATTTGTCTATTTATCATGGATTGGATTTCCTTGGCAAAGAGTTCAATAAGGATGATGAGCAAACCCGTCCAACACTTTGCTCAACCTTGCAATGAAAATTGTCCCTCACCATCACCCCAAACACTTAGACCTTCTATTTGGTAAGCCGGTTGTCTCTAAGTGGAAGTGTGAAAAATAGCAATGTGGAGCTGAGATCAAATGAAGTCAGGCCTTTGATTAAATGCAAACCGAGAGATGTTTTGAAGGGAACAGAGATATTTTTCCTTTGGCCAATGTAAGCAGTATCTACAATTAAATCTCAAAAGGAGCAGATGTATGCTTACAAGAGAGATTTGAAAGAAAAATCATTAGGAATTATTATGCTTTAGCTATCTAAAAACAAACTTGTTCCTGTGAAATATATGAGTTATTAACTCTGGCAACACTTGAGCTTTTTTCCTCCCATATGTGATTATACAGTATCCTGTTTTTAAGTATATTATGCATTTGAATTTATCCAACAAGTTCTCTTCCCTAAATAAAAATTCAGTAATCCAGAAGCAGCTTGATGATAATGCAATCACTGTGAATTACTCAGCTAGCAAAGGATTTTATTTTTCTATATCAAACAAACAAATGAAGCACTTCACTTTGTGCCTTTCACCTAGTAAGTACTGAATAAAATGTCTGAATGAATGAAATAGATGAGAAGATAGAACTAGTCTAATAAGAGACTATTTCTAGCTAATGCTACATGGTTCCTTCTTTGATATCTAAAGAATCACGTTTTAACCATTTCAAAAGGAACATTTTATTTTTGTTTTAACTACTGAAGTGATTCCACAGTGCAACTGCTTGCCCACAAAGAACCCTGGATAAAAGACTGTCCACCTGAAATGAATGTATAGCCAGAAATGTAATAAAAAATAAAAAATCCTGGTGTGTCTGAGAGTTCATTAAGTCTTCCGTGTGATAGACATTACCCTGAAAAATAAAATGGAGTGTCTCTTTCCTCTCTCTAGATTGAGTTTATTCTGGCCAAAAAACACATTCCAGAGGTTTTCTAATTTCCTTATTGGTGAGTTCATTGTGAGTGGCCACAACAGTTGGGCCGAGGTCAGCAAGTCAGGACCGCAATGCTTTAAGACTCTTGGGGGTTGTAATTTTTATATCAAAATGCATGTTATTCAGGGTGGTTTCCCCCCCAAGCTGTTGTTAAGCAGACAGTATGCTGACCACCCAGTGAAGGAGACCAGGGTGGGTAGAAGTAGAGAAACTATTTGATGTGATTCAAAAGGAAAAAAATGTAAGATTCTTGGGGAAGATTCTATTCTGGCATTAGGCCATGAAATACTTGTCTTAAACAACTAATCTTATTTTGTACTCTAGATTATAAATCTACCTCCTATGAGCAGTTTATAAAAGTTGAGACAAAATAGAAGATGGCACTGACGTGCTGTAGGAAGAAGATATGTATTAAAATCGAGTTCATAGGGTAAACAAAATAGATGACTCTAATCTTAGTTATTTTTAACTATCCTGTTTTTATATCCTGTTTTGACTAATACCAAAAAGTCCATGAAGAATTTAATATTAATTGAATAAACCTTAAGTGAGCTATTCTACCCTAATAATTTTATGAAACTGGAGCTATCGAACTGATTTGTGTAAATAGACTATCAAATAGAATTACCATTTATAAATATTAGAAATAATAAAAGGGTGGGATAATACTGTGATTTTATGGTTTTGTTTTACTCACAGATGAATCAGTAGTCTTTTCTTTAAGTGATTAATTTAAATCTTAATTAATCCTTGACTAATAAGTAAATATAATTTAGTTTATTAGAGTGCCACTGATAATAGAAATATTATGTTATGTTAGATGTAAGAGTAAGGAGATTAGGAAAACAGGCTTATTTATAACTATATTCCTAGTATCTATTACAGTACTCACAAACTAAACATTAGATAAACTCTTTGCTGAATAAATGCACCTAAACCAGTACTTTCCTTGACCAAAGAGATAAACTATAAAATCTACAACAAAGCAAACTACCACAAATCATAGAAAAACAAGACTCTTAAGACAGAACCCAGAAATTTGAATGTTTTAGTAAATTTCCCAGTGAGTCTGATGACTGTTTAATTTTGGTAACCACCAACTGTATACAGGTTGACACCATGTATTGGAAATGACTAAATGATCCTATAGACACGGGATTCAATTTTTTAAAGAAGAATTTGAATGTCTTTAAAAGAGGTGCACTCAATCTGGTTAATTAAAATTTCTGTATCCCTCTCTACCATTGCGCACAAATTCCATTTTACTCATTTTCTTTACCTTTCTGGCAACTGAAGAGATATGAGTTACCAATCTCTAGATTATAGATTCTTGTGACTCAGTCTTCATTGACTCTTAATCTATATTAAGTGAATGATGCAGTGTACTGCTTTTATTTCTGCCTGCTGCTAAGATTTTCCCGGACACCGTCCTTTAGACAAGTTCTAAGTGGGAATGGAGTGGAATGGTAGTCCATTTTTGGCTACTACCAAGGTATAGAGATCTCTTCAAGAAAATTAGTGATACCAAGGGAAAATTTCATGTAAAAATGGGCTCGATAAAGGACAGAAATGGTATGGACCTACAGAAGCAGAAGATATTAAGAAGAGGTAGCCAGAATACACAGAAGAACTGTACAAAACAGATCTTCATGACCAAGATAATCACAATGGTATGATCACTCACCTAGAGCCAGACATCCTGGAATGCGAAGTCAAGTGGGCCTTAGAAAGGATCACTACGAACAAAGCTAGTGGAGGTAATGGAATTCCAGTTGAGCTATTCCAAATCCTGAAAGATGATGCTCTGAAAGTGCTGCACTCAATATGCCAGCAAATTTGGAAAACTCAGCAGTGGCCACAGGGCTAGAAAAGGTCAGTTTTCATCCCAATCCCAAAGAAAGGCAATGCCAAAGAATTCTCAAACTACCACACAATTGCATTCATCTCACATGCTAGTAAAGTAATGCTCAAAATTCTCTAAGCCAGGCTTCAGCAATATGTGAACCGTGAACTTCCAGATGTTCAAGCTGGTTTTAGAAAAGGCAGAGGAACCAGAGATCAAATTGCCAACATCCGCTGGATCATGGAAAAAGCAAGAGAGTTCCAGAAAAACATCTACTTCTGCTTTATTGACTATGCCAAAGCTTTTGACTGTGTGGGTCACAACAAACTGTGGAAAATTCTGAAAGAGATGGGAATACCAGACCACCTGATCTGCCTCTTGAGAAACCTATATGCAGGTCAGGAAGCAACAGTTAGAACTGGACATGGAACAACAGTCTCGTTCCAAATAGGAAAAGGAGTATGTCAAGGCTGTATATTGTCACCCTGCTTATTTAACTTATATACACTGTACATCATGAGAAACGCTGGGCTGGAAGAAACACAAGCTGGAATCAAGATTGCTGGGAGAAATATTAATAACCTCAGATGTGCAGATGATACCACCCTTATGGCAGAAAGTGAAGAGGAACTAAGGACCCTCTTGATGAAAGTGAAAGAGGAGAGTGAAAAAGATGGCCTAAAGCTCAACATTCAGAAAACGAAGATCATGGCATCTGGTCCCATCACTTCATGGGAAATAGATGGGGAAACAGTGGAAACAGTGTCAGACTTTATTTTTGGGGGCTCCAAAATCACTGCAGATGATGACTGCAGCCATGAAATTAAAAGATGCTTACTCCTTGGAAGGAAAGTTATGACCAACCTAGATAACATATTAAAAAGCAGAGACATTACCAACAAGGATCCGTCTAGTCAAGGCTATGGTTTTTCCAGTAGTCATGTATGGATGTGAGAGTTGGACTGTGAAGAAAGCTAAGCACAGAAGAATTGATGCTTTTGAACTGTGGTGTTGGAGAAGACTCTTGAGAGTCCCTTGGACTGCAAGGAGATGCAACCAGTCCATTCTAAGGGAGATCAGTCCTGGGTGTTCATTGGAAGAACTGATGCTGAAGCTGAAACTCCAGTATTTTGGCCACCTCATGCGAAGAGTTGACTCATTGGAAAAGACCCTGATGCTGGGAAGGATTGGGGACAGGAGGAGAAGGGGACAACAGAGGATGAGATGGCTGAATGGCATCACCAACTCGATAGACATGAGTTTGAGTGAACTCCGGGAGTTGGTGATGGACAGGGAGGCCTGGCATGCTGCGGTTCATGGGGTCACAAAGAGTCGGACACGACTGAGTGACTGAACTGAACTGAACTGAAGGTATCTGAAAAGGCTCAAGTTCCTTTCTCAGTTATGTGGTTGTAGGGACCTCCCCATCCCTCCAACAGGCCGTAGTTACTTGAGTAAGCAGTGATGAAATGATATAGAATAAAGTGCTCAGGCATAAAGTTGGCCAGAGCCCACCCAGAGCCAGTCATGCAATGGGTGCTGGGGACAAGGCAGAGGTGAGGCAGAGGACCTGTAGTGGTGCATACGAGGTGCTGGATATATCCTGTGCTCTACAGTGACTGATTCATAGCAAATACAATACAATACTTGTGGATTTATCACCTGAGGCATGAAACCACCAACACTGATGAAGAAAGCCGACTATTCTGAGAAGTTAAGGGAGGTGAATCTTAGAAACCTTTTAAATGGAAAGAGATGAAATTAAAATGGCTGTAGTAGATCAGAAGGGATTGCTTAAAGGATGGATTTTAGGCAAAAGCAGACTTAAGAGCTATAGTAAGAGTGAGCAAGTATGCCTGAGAGAAAGAAGAGGGATGGTGACTGCAGCCATGAAATTAAAAGACACTTACTCCTTGGAAGGAAAGTTATGACCAACCTAGATAGCATATTCAAAAGCAGAGACATTACTTTGCCAACAAAGGTTCGTCTAGTCAAGGCTATGGTCTTTCCTGTGGTCATGTATGGATGTGAGAGTTGGACTGTGAAGAAGGCTGAGCGCCGAAGAATTGATGCTTTTGAACTGTGATGTTGGAGAAGACTCTTGAGAGTCCCTTGGACTGCAAAGAGATGCAATCAGTCCATTCTGAAGGAGATCAGCCCTGGAATATCTTTGGAAGGAATGATGCTAAAGCTGAAACTGCAGTACTTTGGCCTCCTTATGCGAAGAGTTGACTCATTGGAGAAGACTCTGATGCTGGGAGGGATTGGGGGCAGGAGGAGAAGGGGATGACAGAGGATGAGATGGCTGGATGGCATCACTGACTCAATGGACATGAAACTGAGTGAACTCCGGGAGTTGGTGATGGACAGGGAGGTCTGCCGTGCTGTGATTCATGGGGTCTCAAAGAGTCGGACACGACTGAGTGACTGAACTGAACTGAACTGACCTGAATGGAGTAAAAGATAAGTCAGGAAACTGACAAGGTTTGAAGCATCATGTGAACTCTTACAATAGCTGGGAGCCTAAAGGCCACCCACTCCAGTATTCTGGCCTGGAGAATTCCATGGGTCTGTATAGTCCATGCAGTCGCAAAGAGTTGGACATGACTGAGCGACTTTCACTTTCACTTCTTTTTTTGGAATATGTTTGCAGTTGGGTTGGTTAATTTTTTCTGTCAAATGGACTTGGCTAAGGGATACTCAGGTGACCAACAAAATACTATTTCTGGGTGTGCCTGTGAGAATGTTTCCAGAAGAGATGAACACTGGAATCAGAGCCTGAGTAAGGAAGATTCCCCTTCCCAATGTGGGTGGGCATCATCCAATTGGTTAAGGACCCAAACAGAACAAAGCTGGAGGAAGGGCAGATTCTCTGTCTTTAATTCACCTGAATGTCCATCGTCTTCTGCCCTTGGACATTGGAGCTCCTGGTTCTCAGGATCTGTTGATCCTGAAACATAGAAGAGTAGACCCCTTTTAGACCAGGAATTACATCATCAGTTCTGCTGGTCCCTCAGACCTTCCAACTTGGACCAAATTACACCACCAGCTTTCCCAGTTGTCCAGCTTGCTGACAGCAGATTGTGGGGTTCTTAGCATCCATAAACACGTGAGCCAATTTCTATGATAAAGACCTTATATGTACCTATCTATCTATCTATAGATATATATATATATAGTATTGATTCTGTTTCTCTAAAGAACCCTAATATAGGAGTGCAGAGAGTACTGACATTTTTAAGACTGCTAATTTGAAGAGGACTAATTTGCAGCAGTTCTTATGGGGTGCAAGTGCAAGCTGTTGCAGTATGAGCTGTGAACTTGGAATATAGTGATGGGTGTTTTAATCCAATCTTTGCCACCTACAGCATTTTTCCTTAGCTGCAAATGTGAGAGATGAAGGTCTTTGAGTCTCTTTCAGGCCTGAACATTATACAATTATGATTGCAAATTGGAGCCCTAAGATTCTGTGACTATCAGAGAGAGGCATCCCCAAATCCTGACAAAGAGCTAGTCTCACAAGGTGTGGGGTTGTGGGCAGTGCTATGTAAAACATAAAGCAAGATGATTAAACATGCAGATGATGGCATAGCTAAATGATCAGCTAGCAAAGATATGATGGAGAAGCTTTTACAGGGTGTAGGGAAGAACCATAAGATGTCAGATTTAATATGGTCTAGATAGGGATGTCAGTGAGGCTGTCTATTTGGCAGGAATGAAAGAGAAAGTGAAGAGTGGGTGGATTTTGGTGATACATGTAGATGTATCTGGTAACTAGATTCGTATCAGTAGATAAAACTGTTTAACATTTTAATCCAAGTATCTTAAGTCAGAGTCACATGAAATTCCTTTACAGATGAGTTGTATGATGTGAAGTTAAAGGAAATTCTGGAAAGATAGTTGAGTAGTGAAATGTAAACAGCAACAACAAAAGCCTCCAAGCCCTTGGGTGACTGAGGGAATTATAGTATGTTACTGAAGAGAGAAAGAACACAGAAGAGTAAGAGTTACTCTTGCTAATGTTGAAATGACTTGGCAAAAATCATTGTTTCATAAAGAGGTTTTTATTAGTGACATACAGTATGAGACAGGGAAAAATTTAAGCAGGTTTTAATTAAACATTTCAACATGCACATTAAAAATACCACAACTAGAACGTTGCTTTTACTATTTCCAAAACTGCTATTAGACTGATAGCAGGAGAAATTCTAACTATTCTATCATAGAACTGACCTATTTATGACCAGAAAAGGTCTTTACTTTGTGTTTAATAGAACGACTAGCTTTCCTATCACATTATTTAGTCTAAGTCCTTTCCTTTGTTATATTTTTTTTTTTGAGCAATACGGTGTTTGTGTATGAATTCAGGTTAGATAGGATTAAATCAGAGGATGATTTACAAATTGTTTTGTTCAAAAAATGTGTCAATGGTGGGTTAGCAGATATCTTCAGTATGCAAATATTCTGAGTTTTATCAAGATAAGGTGGATTCCAGCACACACGTGCTTCTACCTGTAGAATATTATTAATAAAAATACAGTCATGTTGTCTTAGGTCCACTCTCTTTATCAAGACACTCTATTTTCTTTACTTCACTACAATGGCCCTGAAATACTTTCTCTAAGACTAAGGTGAAAGTGAAGGATGCCGATGTGACACCACACTATAATGATGTAGGTTTAATAATCTGAATCAACTTCCATGCTACTGTTATCCATATAGGAAATTGCAAAGAAAATAGAAATATGACTTTCATTAGATTTGTAAAATATACTGAAATAAAACAGAATAGATTATCTATCACTTTATCATTTTGGACAAAGAAATGTGCCAATCATCCCACTATATATATTTCCATATAAAACTGAATACTCCTAAGAAATTCACATCTACAGTTTGTTGGACAATGGAAAAATTTGTCAAAGTGACCTATTGTTTTTAACTGGCTCTTCTCTTCCTACACTTATGGCATATTATAAATAGTCTCAAAGAGTCTAGTTACAATGTTTGTTTAATCGCATGTCAAATTGAAGGTTAGTTTGACCCATATTAAAAAATAGTAGAAAAATAGAAAAGAAGATATTGGTGATATGCAGTGTTTAATTCGATTTTGGAGAAAACAGTCAACTCTCTTTCTATAGGATACAGCTGAAAATGGCAAAAGCTCACACAAATACACAGTGCTGTAACATTCTCAGGTTAATAAAAACATTTATATGCCGGGTAGTGAACAAGAGGAAAGTTATGGAAAGCATTTCTCACCCAAGGACAGTGTACCAGATGTGCTAAGACTTAGGGGAGCAATCAGAGGTGACCAAGTCTCTGTAGCAGGTCTTATTAAGTTAGACTGTGACCCAGCTCCTTCAATTTATTAAGCTGTCAAGGATTTCAGTGATTAAAACCAAAGAAAGGTCAGAAACCAACCTTCAGAATGTCCCTGCACTGAAATTTTCTTACAAGCACTAGATCCTCATGGAGATACTTCTCTTAATACATGGATTTGTAAAAATTAAATATTTGAACTGGATTTACCCAGAGCTTGAGGGAATTTTAGTAGATGATTCTTCTTCAAGCTGTGACATAACAGTTCCAAAGCTTTAACCAACATCTCAAGAAATATCCTTAGAGGGTAATTTTGCATGTCATCAGAACTGAGAACTGAGGAAGGATTTCATGGGGACCTTCACATGTTCAGTTAGATCCTAGAAGACGAGTAAGAACTGTGGTTATAGACAGAGATGTTTTAAAATCTTACAATGAATATATAGAATTTAAAATTAAGTTAGCATTTGTTGATGGTTTAATGCTGCCCAAAGTCATATGTGACATATTAGTAAAGAGTCTGCCTGCCATTTCAAGAGATGTAAAAGACAGGATTTGATCCCTGGGTTTGGAAGATCCCTTGGAGTAAGAAATGGCAACCCGCTCCAATATTCTTGCCTGGAAGATTCAATGGACAGAGGAGCTTGGTGAGTTATAGTCCATGGGGTGGAAAAGAGTCCAGCATGACTGAGTGACTGAGCACACACACACACCCTAAGTCATATTCTAGGCTTTAAATATTGTTTGAATTTAGAGAACTTTTCTTTGGCCTGGGCCATTTGGAGAAAGAGAGGTTTATGCAGATAAACCAACTCTGAATCTAGTCATATGTAAACGTAGAGGAACGGGGTGTCAGGTATCCAAGATGTTAAACTTTATCCTTCCTATTGTGTTGGAGTTTAAGCAGAAGTCTCAGTTTGATGAGCCCCAAAACACTTTATCAGGAAGCAAACTGCTGTACTCTCTCTGCAGCAGATGCTGAGCCGGTTCTACAAGCTGTAGCCTATTGCTTGGCTCATCAATTTTCCTGATGATGACTCAGGAAATTAACAATGACTCAATGAAATTAACAATAACAAATACCTGATGACTCAGGTATTAACAATGGTGGTATAACTAGCTGAGCACATCAGAAATTCCAAATTCAATGTAGCTTATTCCACAAGCTCCAAATCTTACTTTAAAATTATACTTCGATATGAACAACACAATTTTCATGAAGGTGAAGGATTTAATAGATAAAACTATGGAGATCCAACCAGTCCATTGTGAAGGAGATCAGCCCTGGGATTTCTTTGGAAGGAATGATGCTAAAGCTGAAACTCCAGTATTTTGGCCACCTCATGCGAAGAGTTGACTCATTGGAGAAGACTCTGATGCTGGGAGGGATTGGGGGCAGGAGGAGAAGGGGACGACAGAGGATGAGATGGCTGGATGGCATCACTGACTCGATGAATGTGAGTCTGGGTGACCTCCGAGAGCTGGTGATGGATAGGGAGGCCTGGCGTGCTGCAGTTCATGGGGTCGCAAAGAGTCGGACACGACTGAGCGACTGATCTGATCTGATCTGATCTGATGGATTAACTATTGTTTCTTAAAATACTTTTGAACACTTTTGTATCTTTTCTATTCAAAAAAGAAAAGTTGTTTTTTTTTTTTTTACCTATAATCTATTCTTTTTCAGTGAGATTTTACATATTAAAAATTTGATTCATATTCTATTTCCTACAAATCTTAACTTCCTGTCTTTCTAATATACTTAACATAAAGAATAGTCTAGAGTTTTGGAATACAAATACTTGAATGTAAGCTCTAACAGCTTGTGCATGTGAGAAAACTACATAGACAGCAATGCCCATGTCTTTGTAGAGACATAGATCTCAGGTCACTTTTCAGATTCCTACATGTTCTTTCTTGATCAACATGCTGCTTTTTCTGTACTGTTTTCTCCTCTACTTTCTGACTTCATTGAAAATCCTGGAAGTCTGAAGAGTTGGCTCTCTGGGAGAGGAATCTCGACCAGTGGGAAAAGAAAGGAGTCAGGTACATCAATTCCTTCTGTTTTCTTTCTCTTCCCCATGGACTCTTCAAGACTCATTTCCTTTTTGCAAAACTTACAGTTCTGAGTGGGCTTCCCTGGTGACTCAGCAGTAAAGAATTTGCCTGCCAATGCAGGAGATGTAGGAAACACAGGTTCAATCCCTGGGTTGGGAAGATCCCCTGGAGGAGGGCAAGCAATCCACTCCAGTATTCTTCCCTGGGAAGTTCCCTGAACAAAGGAGCCTGGCAGGCTTTAGTCTGTGGGGTTGCAAAGAATTGGACACAACTTAGTGACCAAACAACAACAGCAATGGTTCTGAGTGCCAGGTGAGACAAGGACAGGGCAACCCACCATGTGTCTTTATGGCTCCTTGTTAAGCAGAAACTATGTAATACATCTTAGCACACGGTTTTCACCTTTCTTAGCTTTGTTTCACTTTATTTTTCTCACCTTCACCATCAGGGTTAACACCTCTGTTAACACCTTAACCTTGCCCCATTCTCTGCTTCCTAGAAGAATCTGTTAAGACACTGCATTTAGGGTGAATTGCTTCAGTATGTGTAGACTTGAGCAATCAACATTCTGGGAAAAAGCTTTGGTAATAAATCTGTCCCTGCTACTGTTTCGATAAACTGTATATATATATATGGATGTGCAGTTTAGGAAATTATTGGAAACTATTTCTTCACAGACCTAAAATTGTAATAGGAAAGATGACTGTCAAAGCCAAGTGTAATGTTGTAGTGGTAATCCCAAAAACTCTGTCAATGAGTTAACCTATGTCTGGTCCAAAGAAAAGTTCCTGGCTTCAATTCTTTGTATTTCAGACTGTGTAGCACAGTCCAGATTGCATCAGCATTGTTTCTGACCCAGTGGATGATCTTACATATATTATCTGAGACTCAGTGAGCAACCCACGCCTTGTGTGATTAGAAGTGGGTTTAATCTGGATTCTACTAGATTGGGCTATGTTATGTCTGAAAATCTTGGCATTCATCTCAGCAGCTGTCATAGATGGGCTTGAGAGGAACATGGTGACTCAAGTGTGGCTATGTAGAGTGAAGTGAATGTTGTGAGAACTTGGCCTTTTATACTGAATTCAGAAATGAAAATGGACATTGACAGTGAGATTTGGAAGAAAGTCTATACTTTGGTTGATGAAAGTGCCTATGAGGTGTTAGAACAGAAAGGATACATAAACTTTACCACTGATGTTATATGTCACTTATTTAATCAAATCCATATTTAAAACAACATCCATGTTCATTTACTATCAATAATAGTGAAAGATATATGACACTGAGAATAAATTCTTCTGAGCCTTTCTTGTTCTCTGAGCTCAAGGATTCAGTTCAGTTCAGTTCAGCTGCTCAGTCATGTCCAACTCTGCCACCCCATGGACTGCAGCAGGCCAGGCTTCCCTGTCCTTCACCAACTCCCGGACCTTGCTCAAACTCATGTCCATCAAGTTGGCGATGCCATCCAACCATTTCGTCCTCTGTTGTCCCCTTCTCCTCCAGCCTTCAATCTTTTCCAGCATCGGGGTCTTTTCAAACGAATCAGTTCTTTGCATCAGGTGGCCAAAGTTTTGGAACTTTAGCCTCAGCATCAGTCCTTCCAAAGGATATTCAGGACTGATTTCCTTTAGGACTGACAGTCTACTATCTCCTTGCAGTCCAAGAGACTCTCAAGAGTCTTCTCCAACACCACAGTTCAAAAGCATCAATTCTTTGGCACTCAGCTTTCTTTATGGTCCAACTCTCACATCCATACATGACTACTGGAAAAACCATAGCTCTGACTATGTATTTTTCATCAAAATAATGTTTCTGCTTTTTTTCTTTGCTCAAGGATTACCTTTTGTTATTATCAAGAGCCTGAGAGTAAATACATTTTTATATGCAGAAAAACCTATAAATAACTATGGTATCTGGCTCTATGCTGAGGAAATGTCACAGTTCTAATGTGACTGAACATTCAGTTTCTATCCATATTGATGGGCATAGTTTACTGTTTCATGCTGAAGCAATAATTTGGGCCCACAGTAACCAAGGACATGAATAAAATACTTGTATTTTAATCTATGAAAACATTAAAGCAACTACCCAATGTGCCAAAAAGAAAGAAAACAGTATAAAAATTATATGGTTTAACCTAAAACTAAACAGAAATAAGTATAATGATGGATTTTCTCTAATGAAACAATTAGATTACACATATCAGAAAGCATTCCCATTCATAATACATCATTTGTAGTCTTAACACCTAAATTCTGGCTTTTTTTTTTTTTTTAAATAAATCAGTTGGCAATTAAAAATATTATTAACTTTGAAAATTATAAAAATTAATTTTCACTGTAGATCTTATAATTTTCACTGTAGATCTTATAAGTATAAAGAAAAACAGATTAAAGAAAACAATTTGCAGCATCCAGGGAGGGTCATTGCTAACTTGAGTATGTTTGTGCCCCTATATATTTTATATATATTTATATAAATACATACTTCTAAATTAAGATAATGTTATGTAGGACATTTTTTTTGTCATCAATTTTCTGTATATTTCTTCACATCTTTTCAAATTCTTAGAAAACACAATTTTTAGTGGTTTCATATCATTATTCTATATGGATGAAGCATACCTTACTTATTAGCCCATTGGTGAATATTTAGGTGGTTATGTTCACTTTACTATTAATATTAGAGAGAACTCTGTACTGAGGATCCATATACATGCTCTTTTTTTGTGACTCTTCTATTCCTTCCTAAGAAGTAGAATTATTGGGTCAAAGAGCATACACAATTAAAATTCTTTCAATACTTATCACCAAATTTATAAAAACTGGAGGTCAAAATGCTATCCTATGTGTTTCTATTTATGTTTTTGACTATTCGATGAAGTTTAATGTTTTATGATGAGTTTGTATATATTATTTATATCTTACTCTTTCACTATTTTCTATATCAATATTTTGTGCACTGGGTTATAAGATCTCTTTACATATTAAGGATTCTTAAAATGGGTGTTCCAGACATAGGTAAAGATGAAAAACAAATGACTTATTTTCACAAACTTATTTTAGAACTCTAAGACAGAAAATACATAGACAAGGAAACAAACATTTGTTTGTTTCACCAAAGATATTTCTTTGCATCTGACCTTTTAGATAGCAATAAGGGTAGTGGAGTAGAGTGACACCTTAGCTAAAGTGATCAGAGCATGGTAAGGTTCTCCAGTTTCCCAAATCTTTAAGCACATATTATTTTTTAGTTTTCCTTACTTGTCCACTTCTTGTCTAATTTCCTCCTTTGTATTTTACATTTTTGTTGTTATAATGCAAAAGTGAACTCATCCATAATGTTTCCTAACTGACTATAGCTGGTGACTGTTTTAATTATGATGTCTGTGAGTTGAGCCGTGGTGCCAATGTTAGCATCAAAGTGAGCTAGTTACTACAGATGCTACTCAAAATTTCCTGGGATTGAGCCCCTAGAATTCTCTTCCTCTAACTACCTGAGCTCACATTCGGTGTATAAGTATCAGAGTTAGAATATTTGCTACTGCTATTGCTGCTAAGTCACTTCAGTCGTGTCCGACTCTGTGTGACCCCATAGACGGCAGCCCACCAGATTCCCCCGTCCCTGGGATTCTCCAGGCAAGAACACTGGAGTGGGTTGCCATTTCCTTCTCCAATGCATGAAAGTGAGAAGTCAAAGTGAAGTCGCTCAGTCGTGTCCGACTCCTAGCGACCCGATGGACTGCAGCCTACCAGGCTCTTCCATCCATGGGATTTTCCAGGCAGGAGTACTGGAGTGGGGTGCCATTGCCTTCTCCATAGAATATTTGGTGATGACCAAAAAATTTAGCCTTTTAAAAAATATGTATGTCTCTTGGTAGCTTGTCTTTAAGTTATATTATGAAATTTGCCAGTTATCAAACACCTTAATTTGTGTGTATTACATGTAATCAAGATTCAGAAACTGTAAGAAAGTTTACATTCTAAAAGCCCACTTAATATTTCTCAAGTTGTATTACAATTTTTGAATTTATTTTCTTACAGATTTTCATTTGAAGAAGAAGAGAAAGCTGACTCTTATGACTGGATAATGTTGAATAAGACTGGGATACTCTCTGTTTCCTGACTCCACACTTGACCAGGGATATTGTGAACGAAATCATGAAGAGAGTTGAGTGACTGTCTGGTGGGAATAATTCTCAGCAATGATCTATCTTCCTTTCTTGCTTAGTTTGACCTGTGTATTTCCATGGCACTAATTACCAAGTGGGAGTCTTGACAGATCACATCAGTCCAGGGGAGAAGCTTTCTCATATGATTCTCCTAAAGGTCTGCCTAGGATTTGTCTGCAGGTAAAATTTTGGAACTTTTTTCTCCTAGGTATTCAAAATCTCAGCTACAAATTTACATGAATATTACTCACTGATATTGCTTCATGTAATTATTGTTTCCTACTACATTTGAAGGCTTTGGGTGCTTTGTGTTTTGGGATCAATCCTATAGGCTTATTATATTCTTCTATGGGCTTCACTGAAAAAAAGTTTAAGTTATGAGGGCAAAAGAATATTATACCATTAATTTTTTCTTTCCTTATACACAGAGATACCAGTTCAGGGTAGGAATGAATGCTTGCCTTCCAATAACCATCCCCAAATCATCACTACATCCTCCCCCACTCTTTGCCTGACCCTTATATAAATCACTTCCTTCTATATGGTCCCACATCAGCTCACACTTGACTATCATTGTGCTGAGCACCATTACTTAAAATTATTTATTTATTGATATCTGACTTTTCTTTACTGGGTTATAACTCCACAAAGTAGGAAACTGGTCTTATTTTTCTTTGCATCTTCTTCTAACTTCTGGAAGGACAGGCATATGGTAATTGCCTATTGAATGAACCAATAATCCATTGAATGAACCAATAATCCAATATGGTAATTGCCTATTGAATGAACCAATAATCCATTGAATGAACCAATAATCCAATATGGTAATTGCCTATTGAATGAACCAATAATCCATTGAATGATCATTTCATTTTGTTTGCACATTACATTTGAAGTTGATCAACACCAGTGTCTGCCAAATGCTTTTGTAAACTATTTTAATTCTATATTGAGTTACTAAAACTTCAACAATATTTGGTTAAAAAATAAAATTGGTGTTTTCTCTCTGTGTCTCTTCAACTTACAGAGTAAATTCATGTTTGGTTTGATGAGTAAGTGTATTTAGACATTTATCTGGCACACTTGAATAAGTTCTTCTGAGATGATAAATCAGTGTACTGTTTTTAAAGTAATAATATAGCATGTGGAATTTAGTCTGACAGTTTCTAGCAGCAGCAACAGCTAACACTTATATAGCACTTTACATGCCAGGCTAGTAGCTAACTTAAAAGCACTAGCCAGGCATGATTTAAGGATTTACATGTATTAATTTGTTTATCCCTCTTGATAGTAGTATGGGGTTGATATTAAAATTGAAAAGTATTCCCATTTTACATATAATAAAACTGAGGCAGGGAGAAGTTAAATGAAGTGACCAAGATTATGTAGCTGGTAAGTGGTAGAGTTAATATTAGAACCTGACTGCTATACAAAAGACTCTATTTTAGATCATATTTAGAGCATGACTCTGAGGATGAAAAAATATTAAGTGGGAAAGACAGAATTACACAAATGTAAGCTACCCTGACTTCAATAACACCAACATTAGACAGAAAGAATTTTATTGACGGCAATAAATTCCTAGATTCTGAATCATATGCTTACATCCTAAACAAAAATCTTGAGACGAAAAAGTGGCACACAGAAAGCCCACTGCAGTTTGTAATGGCCAAACTTAATTCAAAACCTATGAACAAACAATACTGTAGTATCTTCAGGGTTCTTTTTGCAAAAGTGTATTTTTTTTTGTTGTTGTTTTTTAAGCCAAGATTAATTAATTAGTGCTAGTTAAGAAAGCTTGTCCACCTGGGTTTGCATGCTTCACACCCCTATATCTCTCTGAATCTTGGCTAAGCAAAAGGGGTACCTGAGGCTGCCAACCCATCCTTTGTGCCTCTCAGCTTGTCCCCTGCCATCTGTCCGACAACACGGCCACCTCTCACCCAAGACCCCACCCGCTTCAGCTCTCAGACAACCTCATCAGCATGGGTATGCTTTCGAAGCCTCTTCCATTTCTGATTGCATTAGGCCAAAGAACGATTTTTCAAAGCATTTAAATACACAAATTAGAACATAGCATAATATTCACACTACCTTGGAAATGATAAAGAATGAAACAAAGTAGGAATTATTTTAAAGTGCTGTGGGAAGAGTCTTCTAACCTGTCACTGTGTTCATCAGAAATGCACCCACTGTGGTATTGTCTGCAAAACCATATTGCTACTCTTGAAGGGATACCTTCAAGTATTGCCAGCTAGCAAATAAATAAATATCACAGAATATTCCTCCAAAGTTTTAGAGTCAGTAGGTTGCAGAGATGGGATTTGATATTTTTCCATTCTGACTCCAAAATCTCAAACTTCTTTCATAAAACTGTCACGCAAATGTATGTTCCTCGGTTCTTTGTCTCATCACAACAAAGATTTGGAGTGATGGACATTAAAGTCCCCTCGGCGTGTCACAGCTCTCGGGTCTTGGATAGACCGTGTAAGAACCATGTTACAGCTCTTAGACAAATCAGTGTTACAGCTCAGTGTTACAGCTCTATTTTATTTAGAAGATAGCAGGAAAATCCATCTCTGAGGCGTGAGGGAACGTCTATCCAAAGACGCGAAAGAGAAGAGTGCCCCAGCGCGCAGGTGGAAGAGAGAGAGAGAGCTAACTTTGGCTTCTCTTTTTATATGTTTATCTCTCCCTGGGCCTGTCCTATGTAAATTGGGCCAGCCAGGAGTGTTGTTTGTTTTACCTGAGGTCCTTACTCCGGTCCTTGGACCTACCTTCCTTTGTTTTATTTTCGGGGCTTTTCCCTTCTTTGTCTTTTAGCCACTGCCATTTTGGACTCCTTTTCCCTATTCTACCTACCTAACATTGGTTGCAGAGATGGGATTTGATACTTTTCCATTCTGACTCAAAATCTCAAACTTCTTTCATAAAACCATGATACAAAAAATTTAAAAAGATGAATTTTAAAGAGGGACTAGAGAGGCAGCCGGAGAAGGCAATGGCACCCCACTCCAGTACTCTTGCTTGGAAAATCCCATGGATGGAGAAGTCTGGTGGGCTGCAGTCCATGGGGTCGCTAAGAGTTGGACACGACTGAGCTACTTCACTTTCACATTTCACTTTCATGCATTGGAGAAGGAAATGGCAACCCACTCCAGTGTTCTTGCCTGGAGAATCCCAGGGACGGCAGAGCCTGGTGGGCTGCCGACTCTGGGGTCTCACAGAGTCGGACACGACTGAAGCTACTTAGTGGCAGCAGAGAAGCAGCTTCCCTGATGGCTCAGATATTAAAGAATCTGCCTGCAATGTGGGAGACCAGGGTTCGAACCCTCAGTTGGGAAGATCCCCTGGAGAAGGGAATGGTTATCTACTCTAGTATTCTGGCCTGGAGAATCCCATGGTCAGAGGAGCTACCTGATGGGCTACAGGCCACGGGGTCACAAAGAGCCAGATGCAACTGGATGCATTTCACTCACTCACTCAGATAAGCAGCAAGGGTTGATGCCAAGAGAGGGCAGATGTGGCTGGGAGATTCTGGAAGTCGGGGAGTAACTGAAAATCTGAGTCTCTGCATGTTGATAATTGGGTGAGGAATAAAAGGTTCCTGAAATTTCAAGGATGTTCTCTCCTTTGCAATATTCCTGAGAGCATGATGACTGCTGGCAGGCTACACTGGCCGGCAGGCTACACTGAGAGACCAGAAAGGGGTTCAAAGTGAATGCTGGAGTGAGCAAGCCCCAGCTTTATAGATTTATTTGCCATGTTTATTTTCACTAGAGTCCAAATTTTAGATTTATCTCCCAACTTTTAAGGGTATTGTTTAAAAGGTATTATATGCCACCAGATGAAACATGGTGAAGAGAGTGACAATAAAAACAGAGAAGTGACTGAGATATTAGTGATTTCGAATCCATATGACTTAGCATCTATTTGGATTTGAGGAAAAAAGGGGAAATTACAATCAGAGAGGCCCAGAACTTTGAAACTAGACCATCTGAAAAGGGGGTTGTTTCATTCTAAGGTGGAGTTGAACAGAAGGGAGTTTGGATCAGAAGTGGGACACAGTTTGTGATGTAGGTCAACACATATATTTGCTTAGAAGTGATAGTTAAAGCCAGGCCACTACAGGGAGTTTTTCAGGGAAAAAAAGAGATTAGGATAGGGGATGAAGGATAGAAGTTTGGAAGCTTCTGTGTAAGGAGCAGAATGAGAACTGATGGTCCAGAATGAAGTTTTAGAAAGAGCTGTGGGAGAGGGCTGCTTTGCGGAAGGCACTGGCAGAGAGCTATGATGAAGTTAAAGAGTGGTTAAAGATGAGGATGGAAGAAAATAAGCTTAGATATGGCAGATTATTGTCACACCTCTGAGAGAGCAAGTCACTGGATCAATTGTGCAAATGGGGAAAGAAAAAGTGAAAAGAGGGAGATTCTTCTTTTGAGAACGAATTGGAGAAAACCAGCAGGAAAAGGGAGCAAGCAGGCATGGGAGGGGTGTGATGCAAACACAAATGTTGGCATGAATGTGGTCCTACAGCCTGAGGGGGAAGGATCCAGGGAAGATAGGGAAGGAGAGAGAAAGACGTGTGCGAGAAGAGAAAAGATATGTGGTTACTGGGACAAACTCTCAGAAGATGCAGGAGGAATGGAGTGAGGTCATAACTGAACAACCCCGGCAGTTACTCCTTCTGCGGTGGGAGGGAGAGAGAGGAGAAGTTGGAAGGAGAAGCTGAGGGTTTTGGAGAGAAACAGGGAAGGCACTGAGGAAGTTCACGG
Organism: Tragelaphus eurycerus; assembly: GCA_935064755.1. Lineage (NCBI taxonomy): Eukaryota > Metazoa > Chordata > Mammalia > Artiodactyla > Bovidae > Tragelaphus > Tragelaphus eurycerus. The sequence continues at coordinate 2,293,731 of CAKXYN010000014.1, forward strand.
CCACTAGTTTTGATCTCTCACTCAAGTTAAATGTGAGATGGCAGATTACGATGTGGGAGTTGGGGCTCTGCTGTTAATGGAATGAAATGACTTTATGCAAAGTCAGTCAATTTAGAGACAAATTAAAGCACTGATTAGTTCACAGTGAGTGGCTGATTTCTGCTGAGTTTATGATGACCAGTGGTTTTGTTGCAGAGTTCTCCCTAGAACAACTTGAGAGTTCAAGAGCAGAAATATGGCCTTCGGCCTAGCATATCCCTTGTTTACTAATGCTGCTCTGAACTTTTCAACACCTTAAAAAACTCAGCACACCATTTATTTATTTATTTATTTTTAATGCTTTTACCTTCCAACTTCAGGGCCCTTATCTGCTTCTGTGATGTCAATACTTGGGTCATCATCTTTCTCTCTTACCTCTTCACATCATCCTCTCATTGTCTCTCTAGCCACATTAATAACATCATTTCAAAGTCCCTTGACCTCCTCAGCTCTAGTTAACTATATCTTATTCCACCTAAGCAACCCATAAACACACCTACATTTCACACACTATAGTCATTTTTCACAGCTTCTTTTCCACTGTCATCTTGAGCTGTGGCTTCAGATTAAAGAATCTAAATTAGGGAATAAAAATATACTTTAATGTGAAGGTACGTGGCACATATTTTAAGCTGAAAAAATAATTACTATTCTGAAAAACGGATTCTCCTGCAACCAAAATTCTACTATGTTCTTTTTCTCTGAAGGAAAAATATGTAAGAAAGCTGATTAATGAATATAAACAAATGCATCCAGCTATTTTTGGTGCTCAATCAGAAGGACTTGGGCCTCAGAATGCAACCATATTTTAAAATGACCCCATGAGTTTTAGTATGAAATTATATAAACCATTAAATAATGGTCACCATTTAGTGAATATACATGTTGCATTGGTATTAGACATACATTCTGTCAACTCACAGAATTTTAGAAATCCCAAGTCTTATAACTAATTAATGCCATACTTACTATTTAAACCAGGGTCTTACTCTAAAACCTAGGATTTATCCCATAGTTTTCATATATGTAACATTCCTCATGTTACTTTGAAAGTGCATTTAAAAAGCAATGTAAATATTTTCTAGAATTTTATTGATCTTTGAGAATTTAAAGTTGTTATATATCAAATGGTATAGAATGTGTTTGTTTTTTTTTTTTTTTTACCAAAAATATAGGATCTGCAGATGGTGACTGCAGCCATGAAATTAAAAGACGCTTACTCCTTGGAAGGAAAGTTATGACCAACCTAGATAGCATATTCAAAAGCAGAGACATTATTTTGCCAGCAAAGGTTCGCCTAGTCAAGGCTATGGTCTTTCCTGTGGTCATGTATGGATGTGAGAGCTGGACTGTGAAGAAGGCTGAGTGCCGAAGAATTGATGCTTTTGAAATGTGGTGTTTGAGAAGACTCTTGAGAGTCCCTTGGACTGCAAGGAGATCCAACCAGTCCATTCTGAAGGAGATCAGCCCTGGGATTTCTTTGGAAGGAATGATGCTAAAGCTGAAACTCCAGTATTTTGGCCACCTCATGCGAAGAGTTAACTCATTGGAGAAGACTCTGATGCTGGGAGGGATTGGGGGCAGGAGGAGAAGGGGACAGCGGAGGATGAGATGGCTGGATGGCATCACTGACTCGATGGATGTGAGTCTGAGTGACCTCCGGGAGTTGGTGATGGACAGGGAGGCCTGGCGTGCTGCGATTCATGGGGTCGCAAAGAGTCGGACACGACTGAGTGACTGATCTGATCTGAGTTCAGCTAAAATTCCAACTCTGCTACTTACTAGCTATGGGATCTTGAGAGTTAAAAGTCAAAGCTTTGCTAAAGTCTCAGTTTCTTCATTTATAAAATAGGAAAAAAATTAATCACACATATAACATCAAATTATTGTTAAAACAATTAGGCAATATAAGCATAGTGCTCAGCATATCTGTTAACAGAGTAACTACTAAATATGTACCAGATAATACCAGTGGTCGTGTATGGATATGAGAGTTGGACTACAAAGAAACCTGAGCACCGAAGAATTGATGCTTTTGAACTGTGGTGTAGGAGAAGACTCTTGAGAGTCACTTGGACTGCAAGGAGATCCAACTAAGGTTTCAGATCAGATCAGATCAGTCGCTCAGTCGTGTCCGACTCTTTGCGACCCCATGAACTGCAACACGCCAGGCCTCCCTGTCCATTACCAACTCCCGGAGGTCATTCAGACTCATATTCATCGAGTCAGTGATGCCATCCAGCCATCTCATCCTCTGTCGTCCCCTTCTCCTCCTGCCCCCAATCCCTCCCAGCATCAGAGTCTTCTCCAATGAGTCAACTCTTCGCATGAGGTGGCCAAAATACTGGAGTTTCAGCTTTAGCATCATTCCTTCCAAAGAAATCCCAGGGTTGATCTCCTTCAGAATGGACTGGTTGGATCTCTTTGCAGTCCAAGGGACTCTCAAGAGTCTTCTCCAACACCACAGTTCAAAAGCATCAATTCTTCGGCGCTCAGCCTTCTTCACAGTCCAGCTCTCACATCCATACATGACCACAGGAAAGACCATAGCCTTGACTAGATGGACCTTTGTTGGCAAAGTAATGTCTCTGCTTTTGAATATGCTATCTAGGTTGGTCATACCTTTCCTTCCAATGAGTAAGCGTCTTTTAATTTCATGGCTGCAGTCACCATCTGCAGTGATTTTGGAGCCCAGAAAAAGAAAGTCTGACACTGTTTCCACTGTTTCTCCATCTATTTCCCATGTAGTGATGGGACCAGATGCCATGATCTTCCTTTTCTGAATGTTGAGCTTTAAGCCAACCTTTTCACTCTCCGCTTTCACTTTCATCAAGAGGCTTTTGAGTTCCTCTTCAGTTTCTGCCATAAGGGTGGTGTCATCTGCATATCTGAGGTTATTGATATTTCTCCCAGCAATCTTGATTCCAGCTTGTGTTTCTTCCAGTCCAGCATTTCTCATGATGTACTCTGCATATAAGTTAAATAAACAGGGTGACAATATTTAGATCATCCTAAAGGAGATCAGTCCTGGGTGTTCATTGGAAGGACTGATGTTGAAGCTAAGCTCCAGTACTTTGGCCACCTGATACGAAGAGCTGACTCATTTGAAAAAACCCTGATGCTGGGAAAGATTGAGGGCAGGAGAGAAGGGGCCGATAGAGGATGAGATAGTTGGATGGCATCACCAGTTCAATAGACCTGGGTTTGGGTAGAAACCGGGAGTTGGTGATGGACAGGGAGGCCTGGTGTGTTGCGGTTCATGGGGTCACAGAGTTGGACACGACTGAGCGACTGAAGTACTACAATAATATTAATACTATTATAACTACTTTTGTATCCTGCTAGTATTTTCTGAAAAGATTTTTTACATATTTCTGAACACTAGTTAATTTTAAAGGCCCTGAGAATAGCCCACTGAGATGACATCCATAACGAGAATATGTTTAATAAAATATGTGCTCAGTCATTCAGTCATGTCTGACTCTTTGCAGCCCTATGGATTGTAACCCACCAGGCTCCACTGTCTGTGAAATTTTCCAGGCAAGAATACTGGAGAAGTTTGCCATGCCCTTTTCCAGGGGGTCTTCCTGACCCAGGGATCCAACCAATGCCCCTTGTGTCTCCTACACTGGCAGGTGGGTTCTTCACCACTAACACCACCAGGGAAGCCTGGTGTAATAAAATACAATGTATTTTATTGGTGCATCAGTTATCACAAGGGGAAGCCATTTCTTTGATAGCATAGATTCTATTTTCCTTAAGTTAGAGAAAATTCCCTACCTCTTTTTCCTTCTGGCTAGTTGGCAAAAAGGGAAAAGAAAAATACTCTGAAATTCGGATATCAAAGGCACACAGCTCCAAATCCCATTCTGGATATTTCCTCCATGAACCGGTTTGCAGGGCCATGGTTGAGAGGTTGGCTGCTTCCATTCACACATGTGGGCCACCATATCTGTTCCTACTCCCCCCCGACCTCATAATGTGTCCCCATGGGGGGGCTCTGTTAGCATCCGAGCTGTCAGCCTTCATGTTGGCACTGGTGGATTTCAGCAGCATTGCTTCTGATGATGTGTTTGTTAGGGAGGCCATTTGCTAATACCTGATAAGTATCACCAACATTAAGCTTCTTGAAAATGAGCTTGCTTTGCTAACGCGAAGGCTGTGGAACCTCGGGGATTAGGATGCATTGTAATGACGAAGTTTGGTTCCAGACCGCCTATCTGTGACAAAGGGCTGGGACACTGAGACATCCCTGAGCTGTATTCTGCACAGGAAAGAAGACAGGAAGGGATGTGCCTCTCGAGTGCAGATTTCCTTCTGATTCAGTGACAGTTCACCCCTAAGGGGCTCACCGCCTGGCAGTTTTTATTTTTTATTTTTTGCAGTGAGTGTTTTGTTTGTCTCATGTTATCTCCAGATTAAAGCTAAACCTCTTAACCAAGGGGTAGAGTTGATCAGGAAGGTTAAAACCAGTGTAAAGTGAAGAAGTGGAGAAATCTGCCTGCAATTTTCGGAAGTTTGTAATTCTGTAAAGCTTCAGATGAGTAATTCTGAAAGGAAGGAAGGAAGGAGGGAAAGAGGAAAGGAAGGGTCAAAGTCACTTGGGGTACTTGGGAATACCTGTTAATAACAAATTCTGGGCAGTATCCCTAGAGATTCTAATTCACTAGGCCCGACACAGCTCCTGGAAATCTGTATTATAGTCAATTCTGATGCAGGCAGTCTTAAGAAAACACTTCATGAAACACTGACAGTGAGTTTCTAGAGAGCTGGAATTTAATTTTTAGAAACCATCTTGGCCCTCTTGTAGTCAGGCAGTAAGATCCACGTGAACTCTTTCTGAGTATCTATTCTCTTTCCATGTATAGATTCTCACTCATGTTGCCATCTGTTAATCCAATCACTCATTTAGTTTCCATGTATTGAATGCTGGAGGCTTTGCATTTACCTCCAGGTAAATCAGGACACAGATCTCCCTGTGTTCTGGAGGCCAGCCCCCAAGTGTTGAATCAACCAGTGTTCTTGTCTTCAGAGGCCAATGGAGACTAAAGTCAAGGTATTTATTTTCCTGTGCTCCTGTAGAGAAAAATTTGTCAGTGGCCAAGTCAGCTTCCAGTTTGGCAGTGGCTGAACTCCTCCATAAGCATTTAGTAGGAGATGCTACAGTTATAGCTCTGGTAACTTCCCTGTTCCAACCCCCTTTGGTTCCTTCAGGCTTAGAAGACTAACAGTTTCTTAAGCTTGTCTAATCCGGGGAGCTCCCTCCACTGTCTCTTGCTGATTTCATGTAACTTTCCTCATACCTTATAAGAGTTCTGTGGTTCAGTTACTCCCCTTGAGTGTGTCATGCTTTCTGCCAAGGTGCCCTGACAGCATATTAAGAAGCTCTATATGGGTTTTTGAGAGGGTCTTGGAAAATAAAATAAGGTAACAAATAAATATTCTGAATTGGGATAGGTTTTATGATAGAAGCATGTACAGAATGACAAAAGAGCGTAGTGGAGGGAAAAAACACATCTGTCCTGTCAATAGAGAAATACTAATAAAGAAGGTGACATCGCTGTAGGGTCCGGAATATTATTTAGGAATACTGAAGTGGAAAGCAGGGGAGAAACAGTCTGCAGAGAGTTCCCCTTAACCCTGACTGCCATCACGTGACCACAAGTCACTATCATGTCACAAGCATTAATGCTACAGTTTTCCTTTATTCTTTCTACCCTTTTCCAATCCAGTCCCCATACAGTAGAGAAGTGATCTTTATAAACTATGAGAGAATGTCAATACACACATGTTAAAAAATAAATAAATATTTCTAAAATGTTTCTAAGTTCTTTTTTTCTAGCTAAAACTTAGAATGTATTGGAGGTAGTGGTATGAATATATTCTAAATAGCTACTTAAACACTGCAAAATCATAGAAGGCTTTAGAATAGAAGGTAGGCATAACCCAATCTTTATTTCAGAAACCCCGGAAGCAATATGAAAGATGAACCGGGGGAGAAGAGACTAGAGTAAGAAAAATCTTATTAGGAGCATCTTCTCACATGATAGGATTCTCTCTGGTCTGGTAGAAGTGATTCTATTACCCATCGGAAATGTTCTCTCAAATATTATCTTCTGGTAAAGAAGATGAAAATCACCGGTGACAATTCACACCTAAAATTTTACAATTGCCTAGGCATATTGTCCTGATAATGTAAAATTCTAAATTGCTTTAATGCTCTACAATAGAGGAAAATGTGTCATGAAAGAATATTCAAACTTCAAAATATTTCAGCAATCTGATAATTATATGTTAAATCCAATTTTTTGACTTTTTTTTTCTCAAATGTATTTAATTAAATCAGGCTACTTATTTTTCTAATATTCTGGCACAGATATTAAGTACATATTGTGATCATGTAAATTTAGGTGATTGTATTCTGATGGGAAATCCTGAAAATAAAATATTGAGCAAGAAGTATTCCTGAGCATATTTTATTATTTACTTAAAAATAATTGGCTATCATCAAAAAGTTTACAAATAATAAATATTAGCAAAGGTATGGAGAGAAGGGAACCCTCCAACACAGTTGGCAGCAATATAAATTGGTACAACCACTGTGGTGAACAGTGCGGCGGTCCCTTAAAAAACTAAAAATAGAGCTACCGTATGATCCAGCACTTCCACCCTTTGGGTATATATCCAGAAAAAAAATAAAAACTCTAATTTGAAAAAAATACATGCACCCCAGTGTTCATAGCAGCACTATTTACAATAGTTAAAATGTGGAAGCAACCTCAGAGCCTGTCAGCAGGTGACTGGTTTAAGAAGATGTACTAAATGTATACCCTGGAACATTATTCAGCCACACAGAAGGATGAAATATTGCCATTTGCAGCAACGTGGATGGACCTAGAAATTATCATACTAAGTAAAGTAAGTCAGATAGAGAAAGAAAATTACTATATGTTATCACTTATATGTGGAATCTAAAAATAACACAAATGAATCTATATACAAAACAGAAACAGATATAGAAAACAAACACGGATATAGAAGACAAACTAATGGTTACCAAACAGAAGAGAAAGGGGAGGGACAATATCCAAGTATGGGATTAGCAAGCATAAACTATTACACATAAAATAGATAAGCCACAAGGATTTATTATATAGCATAGGAAATTATATTCAATATCTTGTAATAACCTATAATGGAATGCTGCTATTGTTGCTAAATCGCTTCAGTCACGTGTCCGACTCTATGCAACCCCATAGACGGCAGCCCACCAGGCTCTCCTGTCCCTGGGATTCTCCAGGCAAGAACACTGGAGTAGGTTGCCATTTCCTTCTCCAATACATGAAAGTGAAAAAAAGTGAAGTTGCTCAGTCGTGTCTGATTCTTAGCCACCCCATGGACTATAGTCTACCAGGTTTCTCCGTCCATGGGATTTTTCCAGGCAAGAATACTGGAACCGGGTGCCATTGCCTTCTCCATATAATGGAATATAATCTGAGAAAATATGAGAGTCACTTTGCTGTATACATGAAGCTAATACATATTTTAAATCAACTATAGTTCAATAAAAGAATAAAATAAATAGGGAGGAAGTTCCTATACATTTATGTTCATGGAAAATATCACACTTGCTGTCAAAAATTTCCTTAAAAAAATCTGATTTTCTATGATTAATGACTTAAGTACTTCCTCACTCCCTCTACTCTTAGAGGAAGAAGTGAAAGGCAAAACAAAATTTCATTGCCCCCATCATGTGCTGTCCAATCACATTATAAAGGCTTCTTCTCTCATGTGAAACTATTTCTTTCATTCTCATGTGTGTTTTTTAAAAGCAGCTTTATTTATGCATAATTGACATACAGTAAACTGAATACATTTAAGTTAAACAACTTGAAATGTTTTCACACATGTATATACTCATGAAACTACCATCATATTCAAGATGATGAACATATCCATCACCCCTATTTCTCCTGCCTCCTTATAATCCCTTCATCCAACCCTCCCTCATCCCCAGATTGACCCCAGCAAACCACTGATTTATGTTCTGTCACTAAAGATTAGTTTACATTTCCTAGAGTTTAATATAAATAGAATCACATTTATTTTTTGGTCTAGCTTCTTTTGCTAGTATAATTATTTTGAAATTCAACCATGTTATGAGATCTCAGTTGCTCAGTCATGTCCAGCTCTTTGCAACCCCCTGGACAACTGGAGCAGGTTGCCATTTCCTTCTCTGGGGGATCTTTCAGACCCAGGGATTGAACCCACACTTCTTGTGTCTCCTGCATTCACAGACAGATTCTTTACACTGAACCACCTCTTGTTGCTGTTGAGTCACTAAGTCGGCTACCTGGGAAGCCCCTATATCTGAGTAGAGTATCTGAATACTTCATATTGATATACTAAGGTTTCTTTTAGGAGCATTTGTGTGCAAGTCTTTGTGTGGACATACACTTTCATTTCTCTCAGATGAATACTTAGGAGTGGGATGACTTGATCATATGATCAATATTTTTTTCTAACTTTTTATTGCATTATCAAATTGTCTTCAAAGTGATTGTATCATTAAAATTCTCACCAACCGTGTATGAGAATTCCAGTTCTTACACATTATTATCAAGATGATGTAATCCCCTTCCTCTTCTTTGGAATCTCCCAATAAATATATATTAGATGACTTGAAGCTGTCCGTAGCTTACTGATACTGTATTCATTATTTTTAATATTTTTCATCTCTATATGGTTAATTCAGATTTTTAAAAAATATCTTCATATACCTGACTTATTGAATATATAAGTATTATAATAAGCTGTCTTAATGCCTTGCCTGCTAAATTTGACATCTGAGTCAGCTCTAGGTTGATTTCAATTGATTGAATATTTTTCTCTTTATAGGTCTTTCTTCCTTCTTTGCATGACTAGTATTTTTTTTTAAATTAGGTGCTAGACATTATTAATTTTACCTTGGAGGCTGCTGGATATCTTCTTATTCCTCTAAGTATTCTTGTGCCTTGTTTTGTAATTCAGTTAAATTGCTAAGAAACAGTTTGATCCTTTGAGGTCTTTTTTTTAAAAATGTATCAGCTCATTTTAGAGAGCCTTGCCTGAACTGAGGCAAGATGCTTCTAATTATTCTTTTCCAGTATGGTCCAGTGGGAGTTCTGAGCACTATTACCTCTCCTCTTCTTGAATGTCTCTTTCCCAGGCCTCATGGTTTCCTGAGAGTGTGAAGTGCTCAGTATCCAAGCACCCAATGATCGAAGCAGACCCTCTGCAGATCTCCAGTGTTTTGTTTCCACTCAGTTCTCTTTTCTAGAACTCTGTCTTGTGAACTTCAGCTGCCTTCATCTCCCTGGCCTCCATCTCCTCAGCTCAGAGAGTCTTCTGAGTTGTCCTGGGCTCCCCATTCCTGCACCACAGGTCAGAAACCCTCTTGCGACTGGTACTGGGGCAAGGAGCTTGCCTCATTTGTTTCTTTGTCACTCAGATCCTGTTCTTTTCTGCCTGATGTCCAGGGTCTTGAAAACCATTGTTCATGTTTCTGGTTATCTCAAGTGGAAGGGTAAATTTGGCCTGTGACTTTATCTTGCCCAGAAGACAAAGCTATCTATTGTAATGAATGATTTCCCTTATTTAAGTATATAGTGAGAGTTTTGATTTTCTAGAAACATTATTTTATATGGCTGGAAAAGGAATTCAATCATGAAGAATGTCTATGACTCCAAACTTAATTTCACAAAATATTAAAGATGACAAAACAGTTATTTTTATAAGAAATTGAAGATAACTAATGAAAATTTCAGATACACTTTCTGAAATAGTCTTAGTGTTTTTTTCAGAAACTCTGCCAGGAATATGAGCAAACTATATTTAAGTAAAAACTATGTATATTTTGATCACCTATGTGATTATGTTGAATTTTAGTATAAAACATTTATTATTGGAATACACACCTGGCCTGAATACTGTTATATTTTGATATATGTGATTTAACAGATTCACCATTTCCCACTCTGAAAGAACCATCTGTATCTCTTGATGTGTAAATAGAATCATGTCCATAAGAATAGTTCCTTAGCACCATCAACTAGTCCAGACAAGCATAATGCACTAGTCTATATGAGGCACCGTATGTCTCTGAGAACATTTGGGTAAATTTTATAAATGGCATCCTGTTAAGGTCCTCATTACTCTGGTGTGGTTAATATACTTCATGCGAATCATCTCACAATCCATCATTTTTAACTGCCAAGGCTCAGATACTAACTGCTGCTTACTACTTGTGTAATTCTGGGCACACTTGGGCCTCTCTTTGGCCCTTATCCTCAGTTAGAAAATAGAATTAACCATAGTAGAACTTTTTAGAACACTACCTTGCAAATAAAATGTACTATGTAAAACTTTTGTGAAAAGAAATAATGCAATTAATACCAGACAAAGCTTGCTGGAAGAGGAGCATCTGATAAAGATAACACTTGGTGGAATTACTGGTGTTCAATAGCAGAGGGAGCTCGTATTTTTCTTCTAAGAGAAAGTCTGGGGTGGCAACAAGCCTGTGTCAGGGTCCTCTAAACCAGTATTTGGCAGGTGTGTCTTAGAAAAGAGGCAGGTATGCATATGTGCTAAGTCACTTCAGTTATGTCCAACTCTCTGCAAACCTATGGACTATAGCCCGCCAGGCTCCTCTGTCCATGGGATTCTCCAGGCAAGAAAACCAGAGTGGGTGACCATACCCTCTCCTCCAGGGGATCTTCCTGAACCAAGGATCGAACCTGCATCTCTTATGACGCCTGCAATGGCAGGCAGGTTCTTTACCACTAGCACCACCTGGGAAGCCCTGGGAAAAGAGGACCCATGATAGGAAGAGGGCTGGAGAGATCTCTCAAGTCTCCTGTAGTCTGGTAGCACTAAAAAGCATCCTATAAATGTTTTGCTCCTGAGAAGTGGCCAAAGGTTGGATTGATAAAACGGACTTGATAAGTTCAAGATGGACACTGTGGCCATGGAAGAGGCTCAGGAGTAAGCAGTAGATGCAGTGGAGCTCAAGGGCAGCATCTTAAGGCCGGGCTGGCCAAATCGCATCCCCTTGGTGCCCATGCAAGCAGGCACCAATGGCCTGGGTCAACCACCTTCACTCGTATCCTGAGAACACACAGGCCACCAGGCCGAGAGAAAAAGGAGCAACGGCCAGAGAAGAGCACTCCTGAAGTGTTATTTGAGTCATCAGGAATCAGACCACATTTTCCTGGATGTGGCTATGTTAGTTCTACCCTCAGGCAGAAATAAGATTTCAAGGAAAAAAAATTAAGTCCAGTGGTAACAAAATAAAGTTGAAATTTTGAACCCTTGGATTTCTTGATTGTTAAATTTGTACCAATAGCTTTTAAGCTGTAATTACAAGCGCGCATAAGAATATGTGATGCTGTAAACTTTAGAGCTCTGGAGTGCTGTAAGGAAGCATGAAGCCTAGGCATAATTTTACTGCTTATAATTGTGATATCTTGAGCAATCCTATAACCTAAACATGTGCTTTTTTTCATGATAAACTGTGTTGTAACACCTGGCCAGCATTCCTCAGGTTTCCCATGAGCATCAAATAGGATTATTTATATAAAATTGTTCTGAGAATCTATTCAATATAAAGCATAATGTGATCACAGGAAACTTTCACAAATTAGAACATAAGTAATCATGAGTTTTAGAGGCATCATGGAATGCAGATTTATACTAAAAGTGCACCCCCCAAATGGGATTATGGAAGTCAATATACAGCAAAGGAAGTCAATATACTGAGCTGGGAGGGAATATATTACAGTCCTCACAGTCAGAATGACCTGATAAAGAATTCAAGAATTCTTAGTGCAGATATTTACTATCTTTATGGCATGAATAAAGTTAATTTATATTTTTGAATCCCAACTTTCACATCTGCAAGATGAGTTTGCATGAGGAATGGAAATTATGTTTGGTAAAGGCCTTGGACATAGCGGGCCTTTACCAAGAAACGGTAGTTTAATTTGTTCTAAAGGATGTGAACCAGTTTACTTTACCAAGACAGAGTAGGGAAGTGTGGGTAGATGAGAATGTAAGATATGTGATCAATGAGAGAGAAGTCATATATAAGAGTGTAATGCTCATTGAGTATTGCATACAGTGTTATATATTACATACAGCATTATATACAGTGTTCACTTGTATATAATCTATGCAGTTGCCTCCTGAGGACAGGAAAAGTCACAGGAATCATTGTGGGGAAGGAGGAGATTGAGTTAGTTCTCCGTGTGCCCTGGGTTGCTGCCCTGGTGACTTAGCAGTAAAGAATCTGCCTCCCAAGCAGGAGATGTGGATTCTGGTCAGAAAGATCCCCTGGAGAAGGAAATGTCAATCCACTCCAGAATTCTTGCCTGGGAAATCCTGTGGACAGAGGAGCCTGAAGGGTTATAGTCCATAGGGTCATGAGAATTGGACAAGACTTAAAGACTAAACCACCACCACCATGTACCCTGGGAAAGCATGTGGGAAGTTTGGAACCATCTTTAATTGACTATAAATACAAAGATGACATAATATTCCACCATGACAAGGTGGGATTGCCTTATTGTGGCGTTTGTGGTATAAAGCTCAGAACCTGAACAGGACACACTCCTTCTCTTTTAAACTTAAAATCTAGTGAGGCAGGCCAGAATCATTTTTGAGATACATAAGTGATTCTGAACATTAGAAAAAAAAATGTTTTCATTACTAGGCACTAAAAGACACAGATCAGACTGAAGGCAAGCTAAAAGTATAGTTTGGGATAGAGTAGAAATCACAGTGTCACTAACAATAATACTGTTCTTTTGAAAAAGCAGAGGAATTATTCAAAAGGAAGAATATAGTATCTCCTTCTTTACTGAGGTTATTGTGAAGGGTGTTGTGCTAACTAAGTGGAGATGAAGCCCCACAGGAGGTGAGACTGGTGCAAAAGGCCAAAGGGATGACCTTGACTTTGGGAATCATCTAATTAAAGATGGATTTGGAGCCTTGTTAGAAAATCTGTTTCTGGGATATTTGGACCATAGGAAAAGGAAAAAGTTAGCTAGAAGTCCATGATTACCCTCAGGGTTAGCATGAAAAATTTTGTTTCTCTTAGGTAGATTAAGTTTTAGTAGCAAATTGATAGAAATAGGATCTGTCATCTTCACAATTTGCCATATCTTTCATATGAATTAAGTCATTTAATACTAAAAATAGTCAAAGCATATGTCAATAGCCTCTGTTTGCAGAAAATAAAAAGTTCAAAGAGGGCAATGACTTGCTTAAGGTTGGTAGTGGTTTAGTTGCTAAGTTGTGTCCAACTCTTGCGATCTTGTGGACTACAGCCCACCAGGCTCCTCTGTCTAGGAGATTTTCCAGGCAAGAGTATTTGAGTGGGTTGTCATTTTCTTCTCCAGTGGATCTTCCTGACCCAGGGATCGAACCTGTGTCTCCTGCATTACAGGCATATTCTTTACCGACTGAGCTACCAATAGGGCTATAACTCATGTCTTCTGATAAATAGTCAAAGTCTTGCCACAACATTCAGTGTGTTACACTCTGCATCTTTCCTCAGATACAAAACATCATTTTATTTTATTTTTTTTTAGAATCTCTTTTATTGATTATCAAAACATTACAACATCAGTATAACAATTGTAACATGATAGTTTAGTTTGAACAATTAATACTTCAGATATAAATTATACATATTTCAATGCTATTCTCCCCAATCATCTCACCCTCAAAACATCATTTTAAATGAGAGAATTGCCCCAAACCTATAGATACAAAGTAAAAACAGTTGGCCAGATCCTAGATCTCATATTGGGATGCTGGAGTATAAAAATGTTTCTGTTTTAGTCTACAGGTCTGATATGATGGGGATTTACCCCACTTGGTTCTAAGTTTCCCTACATTGGGATTTTCTGAAGTTTTAAGAAAGGTTTCTGTGAACAATTTCAGTTCTCATCATCTCTCCATCTTTTAAGGAGAAAATGAAGCTCTTTGCATTGGCCATTCAAATCAAGAGGTGCTTAATTAAGCAGAAAGGCTTCCGTTTTGGTGAAGCATGTTCTTGATGTAGGTCTGTGTGGGCCAACACAGCATATCAATAGGTCAAGAATATCTTCCATTCCTGAAATGTTAGGCTGATTCATTTGAGACATTAGAGAAATTTCCCCTTTCAAAATTTCATTTATGGGATAACCTTAAAATGAGCTACTTTATGAGAATGGGAGATCATGGCATTTTTTAAAGTCATATTGTCCTCAGGCAACCTACATAGGCAAGGGAAAAAAATCTATTTTATCAGTTAATTCTATTGGTGTATATATATATATATATATATATATATATATATATATATATATATATAGAATAGTTGGCAGAGTAAGGCAGAGTAAGCATTTACTCTGCCAAACTCCGACAGTTTAAGACCCCAAACCAGTTCACTTTTTGGTTATAGATTAATGTATTTTTTCCTCTTCTTTCTTTTCTTTTAAATGTTTTGTTCCTAAAACTATCAGATTAGTTAAGCCTATATATAGAGGCAGAGGGTGTCAGAAAGACAGAGGGTTTGTAGATCTATACAGGCTGAGTCAGCAGTTATTACTGGTTCTAGAAATTAAAAGGGAATAATGTCCTCATTCAGAGGTACACTGCTCGAGATGGGGTCCTGTGACATTCCGGCCGAAGTGTCAATTCTGGGTTTGTGCAAGTTTGGCCGGGTCTGACTACATCTGCTTAGGGTGTGGATGACGCTTTTTCTCCAAGAGTGCAGGCAGGTCGTTCCCCCTTTTTATTTGTGTTCCATTCCATTTAGTATGCACAGTGGGCATGGTGCCCCTCTGACTTTTAACCCTAAGAGAGTGCACACAAGTTGACTGGGAGCCCCTAGGGAAAACTGAGCTTTAATGACAATTTGAGTGTAAAATCTGGTCTGTGGAAGAAAGGTCACCACATCTGCATAGCCCCTGGAGTCAGGCTTAGAGCCCCGTCTGCCTTTAAATAAAGAAGCATTTTCCTGTATCTTAAGGCTGCTTTGGTTTGAGGTACAAGGAGCTCATGACAGAATCAGGGGAACTGAGTGATGTTTGTGCATGTTTGACTGCACTCTGCATCCTAAGAGAAGACTTTGGAGAAACCCAATCAATACTACAAGCATGTCCTGGACAGCAGCAATGCCGTTTTCATTCTGTTACAATAATGAATTGAAGTCTCCCAACAGCAGGTATAATAAGCACTACTCAACCCTTGATATTCAATCACCGTTAACTGGTTATATCTATCTAAAATTCACTGTTAACTGTGGTTTTACAATACCCCATTGGCAACCTTTTATGGCTCTCTCTGCACAAAAATGCAAAAACATCAAAACTGCTTCTCAGTGCCATATACTCAGGGCTTCCCTGTATTTGCTAAAATGTTTCCCATTTTTTATTTAAAGTCCAGTGGAAGGCATTCAGACATTGTGCACAAAATGAAGTGGTTTTGCCTTCAGTTTGAAATTATTTTTGCCATTACTGTTAGCCTAGAGTTCATATCTTCATCGTTTCTGGTTGTGAAGTGATCTTGTGTTATTTAGATCCCCAAAGCCAGCTCATCTCTTACATGAAGTCAGGCTGTCTTTTTTTCCACAAATCTCTCTTATACTTTTTCGTATCTGATGACTTTTTACTTATTTAAAGGCTTTTTTTTTTTTTTTTGCTACAGAATGCAGAATAGCAGAGGCAGTTTATGCATAGGATAAATAAGCAAGTGTTTCTATCTTATTTTATTAAGAGAAATGAGATAAGAAATTAAGGGCTAGTGAAAAATCCTGGGAAAATCCACATCCTGGAAAGAACCTAAGTTTAAAACTCAGAATCTCAATATGGATAACTCTATCTCAACATATTTGACTATTTTTCATTTTGTTTTCAGTTTAATTTTAAATATGAAGAACATATTGTTTTAGGATTAATTCAACATTTTAACAAAAGTATCTGGTCAATTCAAACTATGTCACAAGATCATATCAAATTATATTATTCAATTTTAAGATTTCATCAGTTCAGAGTGCTTCATGTAAACGGGATAAATTTGACCAAAATCAAATCTTGGACAGGCAAGCTAGAGGCTTATATAAATATTTTTGATTCAGTGACTGAAATTGGTTTATAATCGCTTTGCTTTTATATCTGACCTCATCTATGGATTCTGTAAGATGATTTCAGTGGATTCTTCAAAATATTCATTTTTCTATGTAAAATACGAAACAAGACAACAATGACAGAAGCTGAAATTAATTACCATAAAAATTATTTTAGTTTTCTTATGTAGAATCAGCAGAAGTATAATCTATTTGGATCTAAATTTAGTTAAAATCACAATATTTGAGAAAGATGATAATGAAAGCCATTATTGTGATAAAATTTACAAATTTCAGTATTTGTAAACATACATGAATAATTTAATAATATATATAGATTAAAATTTATAAATAAGATTTAAAATAATAGGCTTTCAGTTCCTTTATGTCTTGCATACAGAGTAGGCAAACTTCTTCTTCCAAACAAATAAAAAGCTAAAAGTTTCCATCAAAGCAAGGGTGGTAAACTAAACTTAGCTTTTATAATAAAAATAGTGTCAAATTCAATTTCCCTTTCTACTATCAAGAAATTCTGAAATGTTTTGAAGTAGCACCAGGCTTCAGAGTAATGCAATCTGTAAAATATCACCAATATTTTCAAACATGTGGTAATGATTTTCCTCACACTTAAATGTGGCCCCAATTCTAACAATAAGCACAGTTGCTTTTGAAAAAAATGCTAACTTTGACAGGTTTGCTAGCTATTTTTTCAATTAGGTTTAACGAAATATCACTAACTTCTTCTAATACTTCAAAAGATCATCACATTTTGGGGAGGAGAGGTGCAGTAATCATTCTAAATCCTTATTACCCAAACAAATAGTAGCTGCACTAGACTAAAACATTAATCAATTAGGTTACTTTATTTAAGATACTTATAATTTTAATAATTATTAATTCCCAGATTGTAGAACGTAGATAATCTACTTTATGAGATATAAAAATATCTTTACTTCATATGTCTACCAAGTGAAGCATACACACTTTTTTATTTTACAGAAAATAAAATCAAAACTAGGGACATGCATAGTATTGATAACATTTGAATTATTACTCTTAAATTCAAGGGAAATCTAAATTCTATCAACATTTGGAAAGACATTGCAATTTATCTCAAAGTGTTGTAAAAATAGACAAACATGTACAATGACATTTGCGGCAGTGAAATAAAAGGATTTTGGAGAAAAAATAATTCAGGTCCAGTATTATGACCAAGTTCTTTGGTTTCTTTTCATAGATAATAAATACATAAATAAAATAATGCATATTTTATATAATTAATTAATGACTAAAACCATAAGAAAGCTATAAAACAATCTTTGTTTTGAAATGGCATATATTTGTCTTTTTGATAGACTTTCATTCAAGATGTGAAATAAAATTCATTGGAGTTCAGCCACTGTAGAAAAATGTTTCATAGCTAGAACACAGAAATGATTTAATAAGTTCTATGAAAAGTCAATTTGCATGAGATCAGCACCCAGCCTATAACGGGTGGTAATGGATTGTTGGCTTGATTTTATACCACTTGACATCAGATTACAATACACTGAATAAATGTTAACCTATAATCCCTTTAGTAAAAGCGAGCATTGTTTGTCTTCCCTTGTAGAGACCACATTGATTTTCTTTTATTGGATGCTCAACCACTGCACCTTAGATTGATTACCTTGAATTAAATGTGCAGAGAACATTTTTATTATTCTAAAACAGCAATCTTAACATTAAGGAGATGCACTTCCTCCCATCCCTCTGAACTACAGAATGTATACTCAGCCATATCATTTAGATTTCTTTAGTTTTCCCATTTTGTTTCAGGGCTGCTGTGATGCTGACCCTTACTCTGCCCCATGACCCTTGACCCAGACACATCTGACCAGTCAAGGCTCTGGGGGTGGCAAATTAATAGAAACCCTGCTTGTTAATTGCATAAAAGAAAAGCCAAAGAATTCATCACCTCAGTCATGGCCATTGCTTTCCTTTGACCTCCTTTTCCCACAAGGCTTTTGCTGGTGGTCACATCTGTGGTTTTCCTATAGCCTACATATTTGCCATATAATTATTCAGCATCAAACCTTATTAATCAAATCGATGCTGTGTTTTAAATGGAAATGGCAGGATTAATACAAGCATTCATTTCATCCTGAAAATCTTGATGGCTTTAGCACGTGAAATCCAATTGGAATATAAAAGAAGGGATGTAGAGACCTGATTGAATTAGGGGAGGCATGGTGCACATTAAATTACATATGCCAGCAGGGTTCCATGCTTTTATAGTAAAATACTGCTTTGGAGTCCATACGTCATATACCTCTTGTGATTTTCTGTTATTCACTAGCACTCCCAATAAAAGCAAGTACATAAAAGGTTTCCATATTTTTAAAGCTATTTTTTAAATGTCGAATGTGCCTTCAATAGGAAAAAAACAATTTTCTTGACTATCTCATTGAATGTAAGAGATAATCACAAGCTGATATAGCTGAAACTAAGTATATTTTCTATTAAATGATGTTAGATAATTCTTTATATGATGGGAAAGATAGATAAATCTACAATATTAACTTTCAATAAATCCCTTTTATTCTAAATGTCTTTATAAAGTAGGTGGACAATATATATTAATGGAATTAATAGAAGAATTTTATATAGGGTTTGAAAAACTGTATTACAGACAACACTATTTAAGACCGAGACTTGGAAACCAGAGCTCTAGCCAGACAGTTATTGACAAGTACCACAAGGATATTAGCAAAGCTCAATAGCTTATTCTTTGGAGTTAACCCTGACCTAATGCAAGATTAGCACTAACACATCAATAATTTTAGGAAATAGGTGGATTTATGTTTTTTTAACATTTAAATTTTAAAAAATTTGGCACATCGACTAAGCGACTTCACTTTCACTTTTCTCTTTCATGCATTGGAGAAGAAAATGGCAACCCACTCCAGTATTCTTGCCTGGAGAATCCCAGGGATGGCAGAGCCTGGTGGGCTGCCGTATATGGGGTTGCACAGAGTCGGACACGACTGAAGCGACTTAGCATAGCATAGCATAGCATAGCATAGCATAGCATAGCATATTCTTTTCTCCCAAAGAGGTTTACTTAGCTGACTTTTTTTGTTTTTATTCTTTGGGAACATGGGAGAAGATGTGAGTGTAACTGTAGTGGTAGCCCTATCACAGATGTGTAAATAGGCTTCCCAGGTGGTGCAGTGGTGAAGAATCTGGGTGCCAATGCAGGAGATGCGGGTTTAATCTTTGGTTCAGGAAGATCGCCTGGAGAAAGGAATGGGAACCCACTCCTAGTATTCTTGCTTGGGAAATCCCATGGATAGAGGAGCCTTGCAGCCTATAGTCCATGGAGTTGCAAAAGAATTACAACTTAGCAGCTAAACAACAACAACAAGTTTGGCACATTTTTACATGACCATTTGGAAGGAATTTAAATATGATGCAAGTACAATAATCCTACAAAGATAGATCATTACAAAATAATAAAGCATTTGGTTAGGAGAATTCAGTAAGGGTAAGTGGCATTATCTTAGTTGGTACTATTAGAAGTTAGATGGACCCCCCTCATAGCTCAGTTGGTAAATCATCTGCCTACAATGCAGGAGACCTGGGTTTGATTCCTGGGTCAGGAAGACCCCCTGGAGAAGGGAATGGCAACCCACTTAAGTATCTTGTCTGGAGTACCGCATGGACAGAGGAGCCTGGAGGGCTACAGTCCATGGGATCGCAAGAGTCAGACGCGACTTAGTGATTAAACCACCACCACCACCACTAGAAGTTAGATACGATAGGAGACGTCTCTTCTAAACTTTCCTATCTTTATGTAAATTCAAGGCCAGAATTTGTCTCACCTAAAACAAATTTAAACTCACTTTTCAGTGAGTTTTGAAAAAAAAGCTTATATAAACAAAGATCGTTCAACAAAGGTCTGTGATAATTCATATGGACCATTGCGTCCATTAGAAAAATTTACCACCTATAGAAAAACAGCCTTCTGAATGTCCAGCCTGGTGAACTTTTGCTTTTACCCCAAATAGAAAATGAAGTATCTTGCCAAGCTGCATGGCATGAGAACTAGATTTCATGCCCTCTAATACTCATGGCTGGGTGTCCTTGTACAGTGAAAAGCCTGTACTACCTTACGTGGCAGACCTACTTTCTATGAATACCCAAAACCAAATGGACAGCCTCACTTGCTTGTTCTCAGTTGCCAGTAGACCATAAATAGTTTTAAAGAACAAATTTGAATTCAAATAAAATTAAGGGGTAAACCTGTAGAAAGTTCTGATTAAGGAGAATTTTTTTTTGGAGAGTCCATCTAAATGCTAATTATCTGCCAGTTGAATTTTGTTTCTTTTAGAGAATAGATGTTTTCTGTAGTTGATTTACTTGGATAGCTGTTCAAGAAGAAAGACTTCGAAGGACCTTTGCCTCTGACAGCTCACCTTCATTTACACTATCATTCTGGAGCAATAGCTCAAAGCATGGAGGTCCTTTCTCCTCCCTAAACATATTGAAACATTTTTGACTAATGTATTCCTGTATAAATTCCATCATAATCTAAGAAAAAAGTCACTCACAAGATGTGTATGACAATATACTTGTGAAATTGCATTTGACAATCACGAAAACAAACTTCTGTCATATATTTTATGGCACAAATTAGATGATTTTACTCATGAAACTTTACTTCATGATTAGCTGTAAAAGACAATTAGGTGTAAAATAAATCAGTTTATCATCCAAATAGAGGACTTTAAGAATAAGTTGATATACAAATACTGTCAGGAGCTGTCTGTTAGTTAAAAATAAATTGTAACTTAGATCCTTCACTGTAATTATCATTATTCACTATTTTTACATGATCTGGAGTTTCGTTCATTTTGGAATCGACTCAAGAGCATTTGTTTTTCACCAGGCTTCCAACAGGATCTTAAAATGAGAATCTTCAGGATGAATGAAACTGTTAATCTAGCATTCTTTTTGATCTTGGTATAATTATGCATGTGAACAAACACGTGCAAGTGTGTGCTCACATGTGTGTACACAAGCACGAGAAGTATGTCTCCCCATATTCCAGAGAGGACACACATGTGTGTACACAAGCACGAGAAGTATGTCTCCCCATACTCCAGAGAGGAGGTACAGTGGTTCTATATGAGGTAGTTTCCCAAATAGTTCTGCCAATCTTTTCTTGCTAAGGTCTAGAAAGTAGCATTTCTTAAAATCAAACCTTAGTAAATGAAAGTAATGAATCAGTTTGATGTTGTACTTCATTAATAAAGGAATAAACAATGTTCTGATTTACCAAGAAAGCATTGCATTGCCCACGTATAAGTAATGCTGCTTTTACTAATAGGAGAAAGATTTGCTAAGTATATGTTTGATGTGTTGGAAGTGTTTTCAAGATAGGTGTGCAGAAACTGAAAATCACATCCTCGAAGCCTAAGATAACTTGTTCTGGATCAATCATGTAAGCAATTCCTTTGCCAGCCAGGAGATCCAAATATTTTATGCCTCATAGTGAATGTGCATAGTCTCTAAAGCAAACTGAAATTTATTCTTTCTATTCCTAGGATGAAAAGAGGAAGTGTTAGTCAATCAGTCATGTCATAGTTTTTGCCACCCCACTAGGCTCCTCAGTCCATGGAATTCTCCAGGCAAGAATACTGGAGTGGGTAGCTATTCCTTTCTCCAAGGGATCTTCCTGACACAAGGATCAAACTCAGGTCTACTGTGTTGCAGGCAGATTCTTTACTGTCTGAGCCACTGGGGAAGCCCATGGATAAAAGTAATTATTTGGTATACCTAAATTGGTTTCCCTGGTGGCTCAAAGGGTAAAGCGTCTGCCTGCAATGCAGGAGACCTGGGTTCAATCCCTGGGTCAGGAAGATTCCCTGGAGAAGTAAGTGGCAACCCACTTCAGTACTCTTGCCTGGAAAATCCCATAGACAGAGAAGCCTGGTAGACTATAGTCCATGGGATCGCAAAGAGTCAGACACGACTGAGTGACTTGACTTTCACTTTCACTTTCATACCTAAATGAGGAGAATTGGGACTTCCTTATAGCTCAAATGGTAAAGAATTTGCCTGCAGTGTGAGAGACCCAGGTTTGATTCCTGGGTCGGGAAGATCCCCTGAAGAAGGAAATGGCAACCCACTCCAGTATTCTTCCCTGGAGAATCCCATGGCAGAGGGGCCTGGAGGGCTATACTCCAAGGGGTTGCAAAGACTCAGACACGACTAAGCGACTAACACACAAATTAGGAGAATAGAACAGACCAGGACAAATCTAGTTCTTACCACCGAAGCACATAGTTAGGGACTGATGAAAAATAATGCCTGTTAAATACTTCACTGGTGGCTCAGATGGTAAAGAATCTGCCTGCAATACAGGAGACCCAGGTTTGATCCCTGGGTCAGGAAGATCTCCTGGAGAAGGAAATGGCAACCCACTCCAATATTCTTGCCTGGAGAATTCCATGGACAGAGGAGCCTGGCGGGCTACAGTCCATGGGGTCACAAACAGTCCAATGTGACTGAGCAACTAATATTTTCACTTTTAATTCTATCATGTCTAGATCAAAGGAAAGTACAGACTATTAAGTACTTAATGAGAAACAAATAAAACAAAAATGAAAAACTTGTCATTCTTTAGGAGACAAATGTTAAGAAAAGAGGCAGGAGAAGTTTGGGTGGCAAAAAATGTATAAATTATTTAACCTCCATGAGAACATTCTCTGCACAGTATAGTGAGAGACACAAAACTACTTAATGATATTTTGAACATTTCTTAAAGTCATAAAATAAAACTTAAAGTCATAAAATAATCTAAAAGTTCTATATTAATAATAGTTCCTTGCTGCTGCTGCTACTAAGTCGCTTCAGTCGTGTCCGACTCTGTGTGACCCCAGAGATGGCAGCCCACCAGGCTCCCCTGTCCCTGGGATTCTCCAGGCAAGAACACTGGAGTGAGTTGCCATTTCCTTCACCAGGGGATCTTCCCAACCCAGGGATCGAACCTGGTTCCTTAGGTTTGGCAAAAAGTTCACAGAACTGAAGTATGTATAACCATGAATTGAATTGTATCACTCTCATTATATTGAACTCACCTATGATTTGCTTTATTGTTATAATTATTTGCTATCATTTGTCATGGGGTAAATAAATCCTTTTATAACAGGCACCAATTCTATTTAAAGAAGAGTCAAATGTTGTTCAAGCTCATTTAAATTGTCAATGTATCTTGTTGACAAAAAAGGAAAAAATGTATTTTAATTCTATATCGTTAGGTTCTTTTCACAAAATTATTTTTAAAAAACTTTGTTGCTACATGAAGAAATAACCTCTTAGCATTCATATGAAAATGGGTAATAAACATTTAGGGACATTGTTTAAAGAATCCAGACTTAATGTCTATGCCCAGCATTTTTTTCCCTTCTCAAGTTCAGTTTAAAGAATTAAATGGTCCAAGTTGTCAAATGATTGGTTTTATTTGATGTCATTCTATTCAGTTTTTTGGCCTACTATTGTATAGCAGTGATCTGATTTTGTTCCACCTTGAAATATAGGTGAAAAACTGCCTTTTCTGTTAAAATCTGTAAAAAGAGTTTAAATGTTTTGGCTGAACTATCTCAGCATTATGAAAAGTGCTCTTTCATAATATGTAATGCACATTTCAAGATGTCCTTTTCCATGACAAAGAAAAGACATCTCTTTTCTCAGTAGCCTTATGAAAACAAAGTTGGTCCCTTTCACTTGGTAATATATTGACCTAAGGAAGTAAATGATCTACAAATTATTCATATATATATTTACATTTGCAATATAGCAAAATGCCATTAAAAAATAACAGCTAAAGAGCAATCTCCTCTTTCCTTAGCAGTAGAGTACAGTGATAATGAAAAGCATGTTCTAAGAACAGTCACACAGATAACAAGCCATAAAACATAGAAGGACCCAGTGAAATCATTCTGAAACAGAAAAACTGATAAAAGCTAGACATGTCTCAAAAAAGACAGATGGTGATTTATGCTTAAGAAGAATCTTTTACGAAGTGTAGGTAATAGAATTGCTCAAACTGTACCCCCTGTCCAAGTCTCAAGTGACGGGACACGGTGAATGTGAACAGTGCAAATGGACTGTGATGCTTTATGTTACAGGCTCCGAATGACCGCATGAATTGATATGCATGGGGGGGCGATCTTTATTTTAATAGGAGATTTGAAAATCAGGTTTTAAAAATTTGAAGAAATAGAATTAAAGATAAATCCACTTCCTCCATAATCTCTTTCTAAAGTCGGCATTTAATGAGGAGTCAGACCTTCTTTAACGAAGGCCCGTCACACCAATACTGCACTCTGTGCTTTTACCAACCGAATCATGCCATAAACTCAAGATTCAGTGCAGCCCAGCCCCTCAGATAGTCCGGGACATCTCAACAAACACTTGAAATGCTACCAAACCCGAGCCGCCACTTCACATGATTTATGATGTCATTAATGTCAAGCTATCAGTGGATAAGAGTAAAAGAGACAACGGCAAAGCTGACTAAAAACAAATAGTTTTGATTACACTCAAGGACGTTCAGTACAGCTTTCAGCAAAAAGGCATTCATCATTTCCGAAGCTGACCTTGTGTTTTTTTCCCCCCTTCATTTAAAAGAAATCCTAAATGCAAACGCAACACATGTCAGTGTCTTGCAGACTCCGAAACCACAGTCACTGTGTCCACTCTTAAAGGTGAAATGAAGTAAAAGATACGACACCTTTTCTTGGTGGGGCTGATAGAGTAGTTAATTGACCCTTTTCTTTAAACTCTTCCTTCCCCTCTCCTTTTATTTCCCAGAAGAATTCTGTCACTCTCCTTTCCAGAGTAGGCTCTTCTGTCTCTCCCTTCCCGTGTTTTTCATGCCATTTTTATATTCCAAAGAAAGAGGGACTAGAAATGAGATATAACAAGAAAGATAAAAATGCATGTGAAGTAAACAAGGGAAACAAATTATTTTCATGCAAACATTTCTAATTCTGCTACAAAGCTCTTTTTCTAGAAACACAGTCAGAATATTCCTCAGAGCATTAGTGTGTTCACATCTCTTGTAATAAGCAGGCATAACGCTCCTTTATCTGACGTGGGCTCTGTTGAGAGCACACCAATTCTCTTTAGAGGGAGAATTAAAATAAAAAAAAAATAAAGGAGAAACAAATGATTTATCAAAGATTTTGTTCTTCGTCAACATCCAATTGGACCGTCACCTCAGGAAATCTCATTTCATGCCCTTGTAAAAGCTGCAATAACTCATTCAAACAACAAGAGGAAACTAATAGTTCAGGCTTTAAAAATGTATTTTAAAAAGCTGTCAGTAACCCTGTTTCTTTTATTTTTTTAAGGTAATAAGTTTTTCTACTCAAGTACAGATTTAAAGTAATAATGTTCTCCTCACACACTTCTGCTGTATCTTTTTGGGAATCTGCATCTCACATTCTTTTATTCAATAATTTTTATATTTTGTTAACATGGCACACTTCAAAACCATGAGGTTTATCAGCAGGCTTTCATAGACATTAACATAAATTAAATTATATCTCAATAGCAGAATGAAATCATTTAATTATGGTATTTCAATTTTAACTATACATACCTGCTTGTAAAAAAATCAGTATCCCATAAGACTCAAGATAAAAGCTCTTTTTAATAATGATTGAAACATTTTATGAAACGTTGCCCAGTTTTAGTTGAAATCATTTACTCATGTACACTTAAAACACTCCTCCCCAAATTAGGTATATTTATTCTGATTCTCAAAAACTTTCTGGTAGGTTTTTTTTTTTTTTTAATGGGAAATAAGACAGACTGTTTTATAAGTATTAACTGTGCATGAGAACATTTGTAATATCACCCTTGGAGAATAATAAACAGATACTAGAGATTGAAATTCTGACATAGTTTACAGAACAATAATCCAAACATCTGTTATAATGACAAGGGATTTGAGCAGAATAGAGAGTACATGGGAAAGCTATGCTACTTTTAGTACAGTTATAATGTTAAATCAAAGCAGTGCAGCTCATGGCAGCTTGCTGCTAATATAAACAATTTTCTACATATTCCTGGGCCACAAGCCAGATCTCAGGATTCAGTTACAAGCGCAAGGTCAAGAGGGAATCAACAGTATGAAATTACTGCCTATGAATCAAAAGAATAAATGGATAATTAAATATGAAAACAAATTAGAAGGTATACTCTCATTTAACTCATCAAATGAATTTCTGGGACAACTTTACGTATGGAATTTGCTGCAGAATCAGTATAAACACTAATGTATTTATTGATTAAACCCGAGTTGTTAATATTGCCCTAAGTCAGGCTCACCATATCATTTTTTCTGCATATGTATTTGAATCAATAAGAAAATCCAAAATCTAATCATAGTCAAGAAGATAAATATCTAGTCATAATTTTATTCATAGAAGAAATGATACTAAAAAATTTTATACTAATGATAAAAGAAAATTTTCTTAAACCTGAACTATGAACAGACACATTGTTGTTTGGAGACGTGTATCCCAGACTTGTTAAATGATCTAAAATCTAGTTCTTCTTTTTATAATATCTTGGCCACATTATTTTGCCCCTATAAAATCCAGTTTCCTGTAAAATTCAGATTACATTAGAAAGACCCCAAGAAACTATCTGGTATAAGAATAAAAAGACATACACAAAACAAACTGTGGTATATGAACTTGATATGCATATACACATATATACATATACACATATATGATAATTTATTGAATGTTTTGAATTAAAGTTTCTAATGAATTTCTCAGTATGTTTGCTTTCTCATATGAATAGAAATAATGTCAGCAGAAAAGCTAGAAAAGCTTCCTTATTTTTGGTTAATGGCTATCTGAATTCCTTTATATGGAGAGAACCCACTCTAGTATTCTTGCCTGGAGAACCCCATGGACAGAGGAGCCTGGTGACCTACAATCCACAGGGTTATAAAGAGTTGACTAAGTGGCTTAGAAATAAAGCAAGCAATATTTATAAAATCTACTTTAAGTATGAAAGGAAGGAAAATAATTGAAAATAAAAAATGGTAAAAGTTGAGGGGGAGAAAAAGTAATAATGTGATTTTCTTTTTAATTCTATTAAAGAGAAAAGTAGAATTGTTTTGGGGTCAAAACCTGTGAATTTCCTCTTCCCAACACACATTTTTGAAGACTCCACAATGTGGATAAAGATAATTTTCTCTGAAAGAGGGCAATCTTAGAAGTTGTGATAGGAAATTGAAGAGACAAAGACATATATCATAGAAAATATTCCACATGAGTTCATTAGATTGGTGTAGTTTCAAGTATTCCATCAGCTTAAACATCATCTTCCTCAATTGTTCTATTCCACATAAGGTCCATATAAATTCCTCTCAAAAGTTTCAAAAAAATGTAAGAAAACAAATTGCTACAGTTTAATGATGGCTTAAAGTTGTTCTGAAATGTTGAAAAGCTAAAAATAGGATTGTCTTCCAGTTCCAGTAAAGATAAACCTATGCCAGAGTTTCCCTTTCACTGACTGCAACCAACCTCCACAAATTGCTTGAGCATTTGAGGATACTGAAAAGTGAATATCAGCAGGCAGGAAAGGGAAGAACACTAGAATTTGAAGGACCATGAAACAGAGTTTATTATTTTTTTCTCTAATATTTATTGGCCTGAATACATTGCACTATAAAACCCAGAAGTGAGCACTATGGTTCAGAAAGACCAAGGAGAAGCTCTCTTATTCTGGTTTGAGAAGCAGTAAAGGAAACTCCTAAAGTTCAGAGAAAGTGGGAGAAATCTCTTGCTTTTTCTCCTCTTTTTCTCTCTTCTATTGCACTCCCCACCCAGGTTGTCCTGAAGCCGAGACTCCTCTTTGGGAGAGCTGCATCTCCAAGAGGGTGGTGCAAAACTGTTTATTTCTCCCCTCTGCCTCTGTCTTCCTGCTACATGGCTCTGAGGGAAGTAGCACAATCAGAGAAGACAACAGTTTCTGACCAGAAGACCAAAAAGTGAAAACCAATGGGCTGGAAAGTCCCAGTGATTTTATGAAGAAGAAATATCTTGGGAAAGCAATAATTTTGTTTATTAATTCCATGTTAGCCCCTGACCTCTGCAAGCATAAGTCTGATCCTAATTAGCATACTGTAGACTTATGATAAGAAATATGATAAGAAATAGATTTCTCATTAAGTCTCAGACTGATCACTGACCACATACATAGGCAGGATAGAAATGAAAGCACTGCAAAGGCTTTGAAAACTGAACCAGCCTTGGAAACACAGTCAATAGAAAGCTAAAAAAAAAAAATAAAAAAACCCACAACATTCTCGTAGAATATAAATAAGACCCCTTGTCTCATAAATGTATTATCCAAAATGAACTCAATAAAACAAAAATTTCTTGGCATATGAAGAATGACAGATATTTCTTTTTATATGGGAAAATGAATAATTTTCATATTTTCATAATTACCAATTACCAATGAAAAAATAACAAAGATGTTGAAATTATCTGGCAAGAACTTTAAAGCAGTGTTGTAAGTAAAAATGCTCCAGTGGGAAATTGCAAGTAATCTTGAGTCAAATACTTAAATAGATATTATCAGCAAGATAAAAGAATATATAAAGAAGAAAACACATATAGACATACACATGTCTAACTTATATGCACTTGAATAAAATATGTTGTTATTCTGTTGCTAAGTCATGTCTGACTCTTTGTGACCCCGTGGACTGCAGCACTCCATGTTTCCCTGTCTTTCACTCTCTCCCAGCGTTTGCGCAAACTCATGTCCATTGAGTTGGTGATATGATCCAACCATCTCATCCTCTGTCTTTCCCTTAAAGAATAAAATATAGACAGAATTGAAAGGAGAAATAGTTTATCAGTAATTGGGAAGACTATGATACTCCACTATCAACAAAACTCCACTATCAATAATAGACAGATAAGTACTCAAAAGATCAACAGGGAAATGAAAGATTAATGGAAACAATGTAAACCAACAATATGTATCTAATAGTCTTAACATATATTTTAAGATCATTCCATTGAACGGCTGCAGAATACACAGTCATGTCAAATGTATAAGGAATATTTTCCAGACTAGACAACTGCTACTGCTGCTAAGTCGCTCAGTCGTGTCCGACTCTGTGTGACCCCATGGATGCACAGAGTGGGTTACCATTTCCTTCTCCAATGCATGAAAGTGAAAAGTGAAAGTGAAGTCCCTCAGTCGTGTCTGACTCCTAGCAACCCCATGGACTGCAGCCTACCAGGCTCCTCTGTCCATGGGATTTTCCAGGCAAGAGCACTGGAGTGGGTTGCCATTGTCTTCTCCAGACTAGACAACAGGCTAGAGTTTAAAACAAACTTTAATTAATTTAAAATAATTAAAGAGAATATTTTAATTTGAATGAAATTCAGTTTAATTTTTCTTTTCTGGACCACAATTTGGTGTTCTATCTCAAATCTCATCACCAAATTTAGCCATGCAGATTTTCTCCAATTCTTCTTTCCCATGGTTTATAGTTTTCCATTTTACAATTCTATCTCTGATCAATTTAATTTGTGTGTGACGTGTAAAGTTACATATAGATATCCTCATTTTCCAGGACTATTTGTTGAAAACCAACTTTGAGAGTAATTACTTTTTTGTGTATTTGTCAAGATTTGTGTGGTGTATTTAAGATATATTTCTGAGCTCTCTTTATGTTCTATTTATTTATATGTCTATAATGTCACACTGCTGTGGTTAACTGTTGCTTTAAAGGTATGCAGTCAGTAGTGTGAATGCTCCAAATTTGTTCTTCCATATTGTGTTGACTGTTCTCGGGAGCTTTGATTTTAGAGGAGTCAAACAGAGAGAATTAGCTGGTTGTTACTGAACCTGGGTCTCCCACATTGCAGGCAGATTCTTTACTGTCTGAGCCAATGGGAAAACCATTCATATATATATATATATATATCAGATCAGATCAGATCAGTCGCTCAGTCGTGTCCGACCTTGCGACCCCATGAACCGCAGCACACCAGGCCTCCCTGTCCATCACCCGCGGAGCTCGCACCCTATGATGCCATCCAGCCATCTCATCCTCTGTCGTCCCCTTCTCCTCCTGCCCCCAATCCCTCCCAGCATCAGAGTCTTCTCCAATGCGCAACTCTTCGCGTGAGGTGGCCAAAATACTGAGTTTCACTTTAGCATCATTCCCTAGAGAAATTCCAGGATGATCCCCAGAAACACTCCCCAGGACCTCGATCTTCTCCAACACCAAGTTCAAAAGCATCAATCGGCGCTCAGCCTTCTTCACAGTCCAGCCTCACACCAACATGACCACAGGAAAGACCATAGCTTGACTAGGCGACCTTTGTGAATATTCTCTTTTTGAATATGCTATCTAGGTTGTCATAACTTTCCTCCAAGGAGCAAGCGCTTATTCATGGTTGCAGTCACCATCTGCAGTGATTTTGAGCCCAGAAAAACAAAGTCTGACACTGTTTCCACTGTTTCCCCATCTATTTCCCATGCAGTGATGGGACCAGATGCCATGATCTTCGTTCTAATGTTGAGCTAAGCCAACTTTTCACTCTCCACTTCACTTTCATCAAGAGGCTTTTAGCCCCTCTTCACTTTCTGCCATAAATTTACTCATACTAGTTATGATTTTCTCCCAGCAATCTTGATTCCAACTTTGTTTCTTCCAGTCCAGCGTTTCTCATGATGTACCTGCATAGAAGTAATAAAGTGACATCAACCTTGACGTCTCCTTTTTTTGGAACCATTTTTTCCAGACCAGTTCTAACTTTGCCTGACCTCATAAGATTTAGAGGAGATAGTGTCGTATCCCATCCCAGATTTCCATAGTTTATTTGATCCACCGTAAAGGTGAAGTCAATAAAGCAGAAATAGATTTCTGAACCCTGCTTCCATGATCCAGCGGATTTGCAATTTGATCTCTGTTCCTCTGCCTTTTCTAAAACCAGCTTGAACATCAGGAAGTTCACGGTTCACATTTGCTGAAGCCTGGCTTGGAGATTGAGCCTAGCGTGAGATGAGTGGCGGTATTTGAGCACCCTTGGCATTGCCTTCTTTGGGATTGGGATGAAAACTGACCTTTTCCAGTCCTGTGGCCACTGTTGAGTTTTCCAAATTTGCTGGATATTGAGTGTAGCACTTTCACAGCATCATCTTTCAGGACTTGGAATAGCTCCACTGGAATTCCATCACCTCCACTAGCTTTGTTCCTAGTGATGCTTTCTAAGGCCTATTTGACTTCACATTCCAAGATGTCTGGCTCTAGGTCAGTGATCACATCATCATGATTTAGTCTTGAAGCTCTTTGTACAGTTCTTCTGTGTATTCTTGCCACCTCTTCTTAATATCTTCTGCTTCTGTTAGGTCCACACCATCTCTGTCCTTTATCGTGCCCATCTAGAATTTCTTTTCCTATTCTGAAGAGATCCCTATCTTTCCCATTCTTTTTTTCCCTTTTTCATGATCCCTGAAGAAGGCTTTCTTTCTTCTTGCTATTTTTGAACTCTCATTTAGATGTTTATATCTTCCTTTTCTCCTTTGCTTTTCACTTCTCTTCTTTTCACAGCTATTTGTAGGCCTCCCCAGACAGCCATTTTGCTTTTTTGCATTTCTTTTCCATGGGGATGGTCTTGATCCCTGTCTCCTGTACAATGTCACGAACCTCATTCCATAGTTCATCAGGCACTCTATCTATCAGATCTAGTCTAATCTATTTCTCACTTCCACTTATATAAGGGATTATTTATCATACCTGAATTCTAGTAGTTTTCCTACTTTCTTCATCAGTTGAATGGCAATAAGGAGTTCATGTCCGAGCCACGTCAGCGTTTTGATAAGCCCCAGCTGAAATATCACTATTGTTGACATGTACAGAAGTTTTTGTTGGAAAGGTATTCGACAGTGATTTTATTGGCAAACTCTATTAGTCTTTGCCCTGCTTCATTCCGTATTCCAAGGCCAAATTTGCCTGTTACTCCAGGTGTTTCTTGACTTCCTACTTTTGCATTCCAGTCCCCTATAATGAAAAGGACATCTTTTTTGGGTGTTTGTTCTAAAAGGTCTTGTAGGTCTTATATATACACACACACACACACACACATATATATATGCATATAGTATTTTGTTAGGATGTTGATTGGAACTGCATTGAATCTGTATATCATTTGGAAGCATTGATAATTTAACAAAATAGAGTTTTCCAGTTAACAATCATGGAAAATTTCTCTACTTACTCTTTAATAGACTTCACTAACATTCTGTTGCTTTCTGCATACTGATTCTATTCATATTTCCTTAGATTCATATCTATGAATTACATTTCTATTCTAGTGTAAATTAATTTGGGAAATTTCACATTCCAATTTCTCATTGCTGATATCTAGGAAATCTATTTACTTTTTCCTTTAGCCTTGTATTTTACAACTTTTGTATATTCACTTATGAGTTTCAGACATTTACTTGGACATTCAAGGGCTTTTTCAGTCATTCAGTCATGTCCATCCTCTTTATGACTCCATGGACTGCAGCATGCCAGACTTGCCTGTTCATCACCAACTCCCAGATTTTGCTCAAACTCATATCCATTGCTCCCATCCAACCATTTTGTCCTCTGTCATCCCCTTCTCCTTCCACCTTCAATCTTTCCCAGCATCAGGGTCTTTTCTAACAATTCAGCTCTTCACATCAGGTGGCCAAAGTATTGGAGCTTCAGCTTCAGAACCAGTCCTTCCAGTCAATATTCAGGATTGTTTTCCTTTAGGATTCACTGGTTTGATCTCCTTAAAATTGTACTGTCTATAAAAAATAATTTTTACCTTGTGTATGTTTATATTGCTATTTCTTATCTTATTTCAGTAAGACTTTAAGTGCTACAATAAACACAAGTAGTGAGAGAGAATGTCCTTTCCTTGTTCCTGATGTTGCGGGGTGGGAGGGGAAGCACCTAGTGTCTCATTAGTTATATTATAGTTTTTTTATAAGTTATTCTTTATTAAGTTAGGGACACTCTACTCTATTTAATTTTATAAGAATATTTGTCACAAGTGAGTGTTGGATTTTGTCAAACAAAATGCTTTGTCTGTGTTAACTGAAATGAAGATATGATTTTTCTTCATTAGCCTGGTAAATTGTTTTGATATTTGAATGTTAAGCTAGCCTTGTTCAATGGAAATAAATTTCATTTGGTTACGGTGTATAATTCTTTTTTATACAAATGTTGGAGTCTATTTTTTCATACTTTGTTGAGGATTTTTACATGTATGTTCATAAGAGAAACTTGTCTGTAGTACTGTCTTTTTTTAATTTGATTTGATCTTAGGGAAATAATGACTTCATAGAATTAGAAGAGATGCTTCTTCTGCTTCCATTTTCTGAAACAACTGTTGAGGAATTTCTTCCTTGAATGGTTGCTATAGTTAACTAGTAAAACCGTCTTGGTCTGGTAATTTCTTGTTTGCTGAGTCACTTCAATTGTGTCCGACTCTGTGCGACCCCATAGACGGCAGCCCACCAGGCTCCCCTGTCCCTGGGATTCTCCAGGCAAGAACACTGGAGTGGGTTGCCATTTCCTTCTCCAATGCATGAAAGTGAAAAGTGAAAGTGAAGTTGCTCAGTCGTGTCCAACCCTCAGCGACACCATGGACTGCAGCCTACCAGGCTCCTCCATCCATGGGACTCTCCAGGCAAGAGTAGTGGAGTGGCGTGCTATTGCCTTCTCCGAATTTCTTGTTTGAAGGTTATTAATTATTTATTTATATTAAATTTTCTTAAACATGTTTTATGATTTAGCACATCTACTATTTTGGTGCATGTTCCTTGTGAGCTTGAGAATAATATATATTCTGCTTTTGTTGGGTGAAACACTGCATAAATGTCAATTAGATCAAGTTTATTGATAACACTCTTCCAGTTATCATAACCCTAGTGATATTCTGCTGGTTTGATCTGTCAATTACTAACAGAAAGTTTGTGTCTTTAACTATATTATTGCATTTCTATACTCATTTTTTAAGATGTGTGTTTGTGTTTATTTTAATTAATTTATTTTTTAATTGAAGAATAATTTCATTATAGAATTCTGCTGTTTTCTGTCAAACCTCAGCATGAATCAGCCATAGGTATACATATGAACTCTCTCTTTTGAACCTCTGCCCCATCTCCCTCCCCATCCCATCCCTCTAGGTTGATACAGAGCCCCTAGTTGAGTTTCCTGAGTCATTTGGCAAATTTCCATTGGCTATCTATTTTACATATGGTAATGTAAGTTTCCATGTTACTCTTCCATACGTTCCATACATCTCACACTCTCGTCCCTTCTCCTCATGTCCATAAGTCTATTCTCTATGTCTGTTTCTCCACTGCTGCCCTGTAAATAAATTCTTCAATACCATTTTTCTAGATTCTGTACATGTGTTAGAATATGGTATTTATCTTTCTATTTCTGACTTACTTCACTCTGTATAATAGGTTCTATATTCACCCACCTCATTAGAACTGACTCAAATGTGTTCCTTTTTATGGCTGAGTAATATTCCCTTGTGTATAGGTACCACAACTTCTTTATCCATTTATCTGTCGATGGACATCTAGGTTGCTTCCACGTTCTAGCTATTGTAAATAGTGCTACAGTGAACAATGAGATACATGTGCCTTTTTCAATTTTGGTTTCCTCTGGGTATATGCCTGGGAGTGAAATTGCTGGGTCATATGATGTTTTTATTCCTAGTTTTTTAAGGAATCTCCATACCATATTCCATAGAGGCTGTATCAGTTTACATTTGCACATATAGTGCAAGAGCATTCCCTTTTCTCCACCCTGTCTCCAGCATTTATTGTTTGTAGACTTTTTGATGAGGGCCATTCTGACTGGTGTGAGGTGATATCTCATTGTAGTTTTAATTTGCATTTCTCTAATAATGAGCAGTGTTGAACATCTTTTCATGTGTTTGTTAGCCATCTGTATGTCTTCCTTGGAGAAATGTCTATTTAGGTTATTTTCCCACTTTTTGATTGGGTTTTTTGTTTTTCTGATATTGAGTTGTATGAGCTGCTTGTATATTTTGGAAATTAATCCATTTTCAGTTGTTTTATTTGTTATTATTTTCTTCCATTATGAGGGTTTTCTTTTTACTTTGTTACTAGTTTCCTTTGCTGTGCAAAAGCTTTTAAGTTTAATCAGGTCCCACTTGTTTACTTTTGTTTTTATTTCCATTACTCTAGGAGGTGGGTCATAGAGGATCTTACTTTGATTTATGTCATCAAGTCTTGTGCCTCAGTGGCCACAGGACTAGAAAAGGTCAGTTTTCATTCCAATCCCAAAGAAAGGCAATGCCAAAGAATGCTCAAACTACCGCACAATTGCACTCATCTCACACACTAGTAAAGTAATGCTCAAAATTCTCCAAGCCAGGCTTCAGCAGTATGTGAACCGTGAACTTCCTGATGTTCAAGCTGGTTTTAGAAAAGGCAGAGGAACCAGAGATCAAATTGCCAACATCTGCTGGATCATGGAAAAAGCAAGAGAGTTCCAGAAAAACATCTATTTCTGCTTTATTGACTATACCAAAGCCTTTGACTGTGTGGATCACAATAGACTGTGGAAAATTCTGAAAGAGATGGGAATACCAGACCACCTGATCTGCCTCTTGAGAAATTTGTATACAGGTCAGGAAGCAACAGTTAGAACTGGACATGGAACAAAAGACTGGTTCTAAATAGGAAAAGGAGTACGTCAAGGCTGTATATTGTCACCCCCTGTTTATTTAACTTATATGCAGAGTACATCATGAGAAACACTGGACTGGAAGAAACACAAGTTGGAATCAAGATTGCTGGGAGAAATATCAATAACCTCAGATATGCAGATGACACCACCCTTATGGCAGAAAGTGAAGAGGAACTAAAAAGCCTCTTGATGAAGGTGAAAGTGGGGAGTGAAAAAGTTGGCTTAAAGCTCAACATTCAGAAAATGAAGATCATGGCATCTGGTCCCATCACTACATGGGAAATAGATGGGGAAACAGTGGAAACAGTGTCAGACTTTATTTTTCTGGGCTCCAAAATCACTGCAGATGGTGACTGCAGCCATGAAATTAAAAGACGCTTACTCCTTGGAAGGAAAGTTATGACCAACCTAGATAGCATATTCAAAAGCAGAGACATTACTTTGCCAACAAAGGTCTGTCTAGTCAAGGCTATGGTTTTTCCTGTGGTCATGTATGGATGTGAGAGCTGGACTGTGAACAAGGCTGAGCACCGAAGAATTGATGCTTTTGAACTGTGGTGTTGGGGAAGACTCTTGAGAGCCCCTTGGACTGCAAGGAGATCCAACCAGTCCATTTTGAAGGAGATCAGCCCTGGGATTTCTTTGGAAGGAATGATACTAAAGCTGAAACTGCAGTACTTTGGCCTCCTTATGCGAAGAGTTGACTCATTGGAAAAGACTCTGATGCTGGGAGGGATTGAGGGCAAGAGGAGAAGGGGACGACAGAGGATGAGATGGCTGGATGATATCACTGACTCAATGGATATGAGTCTGAGTGACCTCCAGGAGTTGGTGATGGACAGGGAGGCCTGGCGTGCTGTGATTCATGGAGTCGCAAAGAGTCGGACAGGACTGAGCTACTGATCTGATCGATTGATCTGATCTGAGATCTGATCTGATCTGAGGAGGTGGGTCATAGAGGATATTGCTTTGATTTATGTCATCAAGTGTTCTGCCTATGTTTTCCCATAAGACTTTTATAGTTTCTGGTCTTAGATTTAGGTCTTTGATCCATTTTGAGTTTATCTTTGTGTATGATGTTAGGAAGTGTTCTAATTTCAATCTTTTACATGTAGCTGCCAAGTTTTCTCAGCACTATTTCACCATTTATTGGAGAGGTTGTTTTGACTATTGTATATTCTTGCCTCCTTTGTCAAAAATAGGGTACCCATAGGTGCATGGGTCTATTTCTGGGCTTTCTATCTTGTTCCATTGGTCTATATTTCTGTTTTCTTGCCAGTACCACAGTGTCTTGATGATTGTAGCTTTGTAGTATAATCTGAAGTCAAGAAGATTGAGTCTTCCAGCTCTGTTCTTTCTCAAGACTGCTTTGGTTATTCGGTGTCTTTTGTGTTTCCATATGAATTGTGAAATTTATTGTTCTAGTTCTGTGAAAAATGCCATTGGTAATTTGATAGGGATTGTCTTGAATCTGTAGATTGCTTTTGGTAGTATAGTCATTTTCACAATATTGATTCTTCCTACCCAGGAACATGTAATATCTCTCCACCTGTTTATGTCATCTTTGATTTCTTTCATTAGTGTCTATATTCATTTTAAAAAAGTTTATCAGTTTTTCCATATGTGTTTTGATAATCTATTAGGTACAGATAGATAGATATAAGAGTCCATATGTCTTCTTTGAAGATGGCTTCTTTAATATTATGCAATGTTCATCTTTATCTATGGCAATATTATTTATTATTGAAGTTTTTTGTCTGAAATTACTATATAACTATTCCAGCATAACTTTACTTGGTGTCATGCTGATGTATTTTTGTCCATCCCTTTACTTTTACTTATTGGTGTCTCTATACATGAAGTGGATTTATTTTACACAACTTAATATCGTCTCTAGTGTACATTTGTTTGTTCACTCATTTGACTTCCATTTTCTAAAAATCGACATATTTACATCATTTACATTTTAAGTTGTAATTGATTTTTAATCATTGTATTTGTTCCCTTCTTTTTTCCCTCTCTGCCTTCTTTGATATTAATTAAAATTTATATAAATTATTCCATTTTATCTCTCTTCAGAGTATACCATTTATACTTTACAATTAAAAAAAGTATTGCTCTAGAGTGTATAATCAGGCACTCTATCTATCAGATCTAGGCCCTTAAATCTATTTCTCACTTCCACTGCATAATCATAAGGGATTTGATTTAGGTCATACCTGAATGGTCTAGTGGCTTTCCCTACTTTCTTCAATTTAAGTCTGAATTTGGCAATAAAGAGTTCATGGTCTGAGCCACAGTCAGCTCCTGGTCTTGTTTTTGCTGACTGTATAGAGCTTCTCCATCTTTGGCTGCAAAGAATATAATCAATCTGATTTCGGTGTTGACCATCTGGTGATGTCCATGTATAGAGTCTTCTCGTGTTGTTGGAAGAGGGTGTTGTTATGACTAGCACATTTTCTTGGCAAAACTCTATTAGTCTTTGCCCTGCTTAATTCCGTATTCCAAAGCCAAATTTGCCTGTTACTCCAGGTGTTTCTTGACTTCCTACTTTTGCATTCCAGTCCCCTATAATGAAAAGAACAACTTTTTTGGGTGTTAGTTCTAAAAGGTCTTGTAGGTCTTCATAGAACCGTTTCACTTTAGCTTCTTCAGCTTTACTGGTTGGGACATAGACTTGGATTACTGTGATATTGAATGGTTTGCCTTGGAAACGAACAGAGATCATCCTGTCATTTTTGAGATTTTGAACTGTGGTGTTGGAGAAGACTCTTGAGAGTCCCTTGGACTGCAAGGAGATCCAGCCAGTCCATTCTGTGGTGTTGGGCATAGACTTGGATTACTGTGATATTGAATGGTTTGTCTTGGAAACGAACAGAGATCATTCTGTCGTTTTTGAGACTTTTGAACTGTGGTGTTGGAGAAGACTCTTGAGAGTCCCTTGGACTGCAAGGAGATCCAACCAGTCCATTCTGAAGGAGATCAGCCCTGGGATTTCTTTGGAAGGAATGATGCTGAAGCTGAAACTCCAGTACTTTGGCCACCTCATGCAAAGAGTTGACTCATTGGAGAAGACTCTGATGCTGGGAGGGATTGAGGGTAAGAGGAGAAGGAGACAACAGAGGATGAGATGGCTGGATGGCATCACTGACGTGATGGATGTGAATCTCAGTGACCTCCGGGAGTTGGTGATGGACAGGGAGGCCTGGCATGCTGCAATTCATGGGGTCGCAAAGAGTCAGACACAACTGACTGATCTGATCTGATCTGAGTGTATAATATATATGTTAAATGAATCTAAGTCAATACTCAAATAAATCTATCCATCTTTACATGTATATAGATAACAGAACCTTCTCAATATTGCTTACCATTCTCTGTGACATTGTTGTCATGCATTTCACTTATCCATAATTACTCAGTACATTGTTACTATAATTACTTTGGGTCTTCTTAGGTGGCTCAGAAGTAAAGAATCCATCCGCCAATGCAGGAGCCAATGGAAGCATAGGTTTGATCCTTGGCTAAGGAAGATCCTCTGGAAAAGGAGATGGCAACCCACTCCAGTATTCCTTCTGGGAAAATCCCGTGGGCAGAATAGCTTAGAGGGCTACAGTCCAAAGAGTTAGACAGGACTGAGCAACTGAGCACATAATTATTTTA
This sequence comes from Tragelaphus eurycerus, assembly GCA_935064755.1. Classification (NCBI taxonomy): domain Eukaryota; kingdom Metazoa; phylum Chordata; class Mammalia; order Artiodactyla; family Bovidae; genus Tragelaphus; species Tragelaphus eurycerus. Next base: position 2,333,396 of record CAKXYN010000014.1, read on the forward strand.
AGCATCAAATAAAAAAACAAGATTTTGTTTTACCTTCATTTATTACTTCTCCAACATGCTTCTCTTTTTTTTACGTAGATTCATGTTTAATCTTATATAATTTCCCTTCAGCATGATGAACTTTTAACTTTCTTATAAGAGTGATCTGGTGAGACATTCCCTGCATTTCATTTGTCTGGGAAGGTCTTTCACTATTTTGAAGGATAATTTTGCTGGATAAAGAATTCTAGTTTGGTTAGTTAGTTTTTTTTTTTTTTTTTAAATCAATATTTAAAATATCTGACTCCTCTTTCTTCTTTCTTGTATGGTTTCTGATGAGAATTCACATAATTCTCATTCTTGTTCTTTTACAGGCAATGCATTCTAACTCAATGTCTCAAACTTCCTTCAAAGTTTTCCTCATTTTATATTTTCTGTATAAAGATTGACCACAAATGCTTAGATCTATTTTTTGTATGTGTGGTGGGGAGAGTATTTATTCTCCTTAAAGTTCTCTGATACTCGTGGATCTGTGCTTTTTGAAACATCTGGATGAATTTTGGAAGTTCCTATCTATTATTACTTCAAATAATTTTTCTGCTTCATTTTCTTCTTTCTAATGCACCTAGTATTCCAATTATAACTGTATTAAGCCTTTTGAAATCACACCACAGTTCTTAGATCTTTTGTAAAAATTATTACTTAAGTGTTTCACATTAGCACCGGTCAGTGTTATACCTCTCTGAATGTACCTTTCCAGACAGATTTCAAGGCGGCAGTTTGCCTTATGACTTCAGTTTTCTGATGGGTCAAAAAAGTCATTGTTTTCTACTTTTTCTAGCTTTTTCTTGTTGTAAAGATATGGAAATTATAACCTCTAAACTCTTTACCTGGCTTGAGATGAAAAGAATGTTTCTTCCCTGTTCTTTCTCCATCATATTTATCACAATATGATGATAAATCTAATCTAATAAGATGTATATTTTATTAATTGATTGGTTAATTATGGTCTTTTGCTCCAAATTGGTGTGTAAGCTTTATGCAAGCGAGTCTTTTTAAAAGATTGTTATTTATATATATTAAAGTTTAGAACACTATCAAACTCAAGGCAACCTGCTCCAGTATTTTTGCCTGGAAAATTCCATGGACAAAGGAGCCTGGCAGGCTATAGTCCATCAGGTTGCAAAGAGTGGGACACAACCAAGCAACTGAGCACTTTCCTTGATTTAATAAGTTCTTGATGGTTATTTTAAAAATACAGACAAAAACTCTAAGGTGGTCAAAAATCCTTCCTGTTAATCTCCTTTTCATATCTTCTTCATATGCCTCTCTGTCTCTATTACATTTCTGCTGCTGCTGCTGCTGCTGCTGCTTAAGTCGTTTCCGTCTCTGTCCGACCCTGTGCGACCCCAGAGACGGCAGCCCACCAGGCTGCCCCGTCCCTGGGATTCTCCAGGCAAGAATACTGGAGTGGGTTGCCATTTCCTTCTCCAATGCATGAAAGTGAAAAGTGAAAGTGAAGTCGCTCAGTCATGTCCGACTGACACAGACCCCATGGACTGCAGCCTACCAGGCTCCTCTGTCCATGGGATTTGCCAGGCAAGAGTACTGGAGTGGGGTGCCATTGCCTTACTGCCAAAAATTCAAAGTATGCCAAACATTCACAGGAAAACAATTGGTTTGATGAGATAATTGATTTCAGGGATGTGAAATAATTCTTATCTAATACAAATTTAGTAGATTAGCAGTAATTGCTTAGAAACCAGATATTTGGTGGGAAATAATGGAAAAATGTTTCATAAACAGTGAGCTTTGTTTTTCTACTTAGTAGAAAGAAAGTTGCAGTTCTTACACTGTACGTGCCATCTTTGGCCAGTGGGACACAAACATTAATTAATCATTTTTAAATAGGTGGCCAAATGGTTTTATTAAGCTGCCCTTAGCTGTACTCTTTCTAACTTAATCTAATTCCCCAAAATATGCATATAATTTATCTTCTCCAGAGGATCTTCCCAACCTAGGGATTGAACCTGAGTCGCCCGCATTGCAAGCAGATTCTTTATCATCTAAGCCACTTGGGAAGCTCAATTTATCCATTGATATATATTAATTATTGATTTACATAAATAATTTCAACTTAATTTTAGTTCTTTCTAGTAAAAGGAAAATCCTTTAATTTCTAACAACTAATAATCTTGTCAGAGGATGGGATGATCTGAGAGAATAGCACTGAAACATGTATATTATCATATGTGAAACAGATCGCCAGTCCAGGTTCGATACATGAGACAGGGTGCTCAGGGCTGGTGTACTGGGATGACCCTGAGGGATGGGATGGGGAGGGTGATGGGAGGGTGGTTCAGGATGGGGAACACATGTATACCAGTGGCTGATTCATGTGAATGTATGGCAAAAACCATTACAATATTGTAAAGTAATTAGCCTCCAATTAAATAAATTATTTTTAAAAAGAAAAGAAAAAAAAATCTTTCAACAGTATGAGTAACCTTAGTTCAGCCTACTTATATTTAACCTGTATTCTCTACTAGCTTATATATATTAAATTTTTCCATTTGAGTCATCTTTCTATCAGCCTTATAACATCAGATTCACTAGGTTCAAATATAATCAATTTGAAATTTATTTGGATAGATTTGCTTTCTGGGAATTCAGATTCATATTAAGTGATTGGAATTTGACTCAAATATAAAAGTAAAAGTTGTCAGCAACTGGCAGTCTGGTATTATTAGAAATATTGCTGCTAAATCCCTGGAAAAGTCTACCAGATAGCATATCCAATCCAAAATAACAAGGTAGGTTTTGTCTCTTGTATCAGATCAATGTTGAATAAAGATATTTTAAGCACTGTGTTTTCTTTTGCATATTGCTACACCACTTTCAATAAAATAATTTGGATAAAAATCTTCTAAATTTATTTTTTAAGTTTAAAGGGTATTGAGGAATTTATTTTCTATTTTAATTACAGAATGAAAAATTATGAGAATTTTTTCTCTCTTTGTAAAAAGCATGACACAATCTAGTCTAGCTTCTTCTTGCTGAAATATTTATTATTATTTTTGATGATTTTGTATTTTTTAATGAAATGAAATTAAGATTGCTGTTAACATTTTCAAAATTTGGCAATTTTTTTTTAATCCTAAAATAACCTCGAAAGAGTTAAAATTGTAGGGGAATATCCATATAATGTCTTAACACAGTATAGATCTTATTTTCTGATAGATGAAGCACAGGGAAGCTCAGCAAGATGTATAGACATTAATATATTTGGACTGGCTCCAAGTCTGTTCTAGAAATTCCATTATTATTATCCTATAGAGTAGTTCAATATAATTGTGTGATATATTGGCTTTGCATGCATGCTAAGTCACTCAGTTGTGTCCAACTCTTTTCTGACTGTAGCCCGCTGGGCTCCTCTGTCCATGGATTCTCCAGGCAAGAATACTAGAGTGGGTTGCTCTACTGTCCTTCAAAATCTTGCCTTCTTTTGTTCCTTGGGCAGGCATTACAGGCTTGAGAGTAAAGCACGAAATAAAATTAGATTAATTTGTTTGTTCTAAAATGCATTAGTACAATTAAATATGTCATAGCCCAGATTAAGAAAGTGTTTTTTTTTTTTTTTTTTTTAAATTTTAAAAGTCACTAGACTAGAGGTAATTGCTCTAGTTTGTCTAGGGAAGAGGAAGACTTACTTTTTCCCTTTTCTTGATCTGCTTTGAGGCCATGGAGGAGTTAACTTTATTCCATCCTCTTGGAACTGCATGTCAGACTAAAAAAATGTCATATTGAAAGAAACTGAAGCATGAACTCTAAAAGCTTTAGTTAGCTAAATGAATATTAACTGGCTAATACTATATATAATGAAGAGTGCTTTGTGATGTGCTGTGTTAAGTCACTTTAGTTGGTCCAACTCTTTGTGACTCTGTGGACTATAGTCCACCAGGCTCCTCTGTCCATGGGATTCTCCAGGCAATAGTACTAGAGTGGGTTGCCGTGCCTTCCTCCAGGGGATCTTCTCCACACAGGGATTGAACCCAGGTCTCTTATACCTCCTGTATTGGCAGGCAAATTCTTTACCATCAGCGCCACGTGGGAAGCCCTGAACAATGCTTTAATAAGGTTTTAAGTAATGATATGAAGACTACATCTCAGTTACCAGTGTTTTATCACATCTTAAAAATGTAAAGTTTAACTCTGTTAAGATGGTCAGGATGATCTAAAAGTTACCTCTGACCTATTTAGTATATCAAATGATAAATGAACAGACAGAATTAAGTGTGCAGTTTTGCCTTCATTTTATATGGGATAATGACCAAAGTGCTAGAATTTAAGCATTCTAAGCTATTTCCTATGCTGTACAAAGAAGGATCAAAGAAAGCTACATATTAAAAGATTAAGCCCAACAGTGGCATCATTGGTGAGACCATTCAGGCAACATTCATTTAACAGTACCTTATGGAATATGTTCGGAGAAGGCAATGGCACCCCACTCCAGTACTCTTGCCTGGAAAATCCCATGGACAGAGGAGCCTGGTAGGCTGCAGTCCATGGGGTCGCTAAAAGTCGGACACGACTGAGTGATTTCACTTTCACTTTTCACTTTCATGCATTGGAGAAGGAAATGGCAACCCACTCCAGTGTTCTTGCCTGGAGAATCCCAGGGACAGGGGAGCCCGGTGGGCTGCCGTCTCTGGGGTCGCACAGAGTTGGACACGACTGAAGTGACAGCAGTAGCAGCAGTATGGAATATGTTAAGGAACAGGTCTAGGAAAGATAAGGAAGGCAGCATTATCTAAGGATTGTACTTAGCACTTTGCATGGACTATTAGATAAGATCAGATTAGTCGCTCAGTTGTGTCTGACTCTTTGCGACCTCATGAACTGCAGCACACCAGGCCTCCCTGTCCATCACCAACTCCCGGAGGTCACTGAGACTCACATCCATCGAGTCAGTGATGCCATCCAGCCATCTCATCCTCTGTTGTCCCCTTCTCCTCTTACCCTCAATCCCTCCCAGCATCAGAGTCTTCTCCAATGAGTCAACTCTTTGCATGAGGTGGCTAAAGTACTGGAGTTTCAGCTTTAGCATCATTCCTTCCAAAGAAATCCCACGGCCGATCTCCTTCAGAATGGACTGGTTGGATCTCCTTGCAGTCCTAGGCACTCTCAAGAGTCTTCTCCAACACCACAGTTCAAAAGCATCAATTCTTCGGCGCTCAGCCTTCTTCACAATCCAGCTCTCACATCCATACATGACCATAGGAAAAACCATAGCCTTGACTAGACGAACCTTTGTTGGTAAAGTAATGTCTCTGCTTTTGAATATGCTATCTAGGTTTGTCATAATTTTCCTTCCAAGGAGTAAGCGTCTTTTAATTTCATGGCTGCAGTCACCATCTGTAGTGATTTTGGAGCCCAGAAAAATAAAGTCTGACACTGTTTCCACTGTTTCCCCATCTATTTCCCATGTAGTGATGGGACCAGATGCCATGATCTTCGTTTTCTGAATGTTGAGCTTTAAGCCAACTTTTTCACTCTCTGCTTTCACTTTCATCAAGAGGCTTTTTAGTTCCTCTTCACTTTCTGCCATAAGGGTGGTGTCATCTGCATATCTGAGGTTATTGATATTTCTCCCAGCAATCTTGATTCCAACTTGTGTTTCTTCCAGTCCAGTGTTTCTCATGATGTACTCTGCATATAAGTTAAATAAACAGGGTAACAATATACAGCCTTGACATACTCCTTTTCCCATTTAGAACCAGTCTGTTGTTCCATGTCCAGTTCTAACTGTTGCTTCCTGACCTGCATACAAATTTCTCAAGAGGCAGATCAGGTGGTCTGGTATTCCCATCTCTTTCAGAATTGTCCACAGTTTATTATGATCCACACAGTCAAAGGCTTTGCTATAGTCAATAAAGCAGAAATAGATGTTTTTCTGGAACTCTTTTGCTTTTTCCATGATCCAGCAGATGTTGGCAATTTGATCTCTGGTTCCTCTGTCTTTTCTAAATCCAGCTTGAACATCAGGAAGTTTACGGTTCACATATTGCTGAAGCCTGGCTTGGAGAATTTTGAGCGTTACTTTACTAGCTTGTGAGATTGAGCGCAATTGTGCGGTAGTTTGAGCATTCTTTGGCATTGCCTTTCTTTGGGATTGGAATGAAAACTGACCTTTTCCAATCTTGTGGCCACTGCTGAGTTTTCCAAATTTGCTGGCATATTGAGTGTAGCACTTTCACAGCATCATCTTTCAGGATTTGGAATAGCTCCACTGGAATTCCATCACCTCCACTAGCTTTGTTCATAGTGATGCTTTCTAAGGCCCACTTGACTTCACATTCCAGGATGTCTGGCTCTAGGTGAGTGATCACACCATTGTGATTATCTTGGTCATGAAGATCTTTTTGTAAAGTTCATCTGTGTATTCTTGCCACCTCTTCTTAATATCTTCTGCTTCTGTTAGGTCCATACCATTTCTGTCTTTTATCGAGCCCATTTTTGCATGTAATGTTCCTTTGGTATCTCTGATTTTCTTGAAGAGATCCCTAGTCTTTCCCATTCTGTTGTTTTCCTCTATTTCTTTGCATTGATCACTGAAGAAGGCTTTCTTATCTCATCTTTGGAACTCTGCATTATTCTTTGGAACTCTGCATTCAGATGCTTATATCTTTCCTTTTCTCCTTTGCTTTTCGCTTCTCTTCTTTTCACAGCTATTTGTAAGGCCTCCCCAGATAGTCATTTTGCTTTTTTGCATTTCTTTTCCATGGGAACTATAGTGTACTATCTTTTGAAAGAGCCAAGTTCCTCTGTCCATGGGATTCTGAACACGACTGGACACGATGGAAGCAACTGAGCACACAAAGATGTTCTGATCTAATTATCAGAACCTGTGAATTGTTGTTGCTGTTTAGTCGCTCAGTGGTTTTCAACTCTTTGCCACCCCATGGACTGTAGCCCACCAGGCTTCTCTGTCCATGGGATTTTCCAGGCAAGATTACTGTAGTGGGTTGCCATTTCCTTCTCCAGGGAATATGTTACCTTATGTGTAAAAAGGAACTTTGTAGATGTGATAAAGTTAAGGTTCTTTTTTTTTTTTTTAATCAAGAATCTCTTTTATTGATTATCAGAAACATTACAAACATCTAGTATGAACAAATTGTAACATGATAGTGTTTAGTTTGAACAATTAATACATTTCAGATATAATATTATACATATTTCAATGCTATTCTCCCCAATCATCTCACCCTCTCCTGTCCCAGAGTCCAAAAGTCTGTCTATACATCATTCTCTTTTTTTCTCGTAAATAGGTTATTTTTTACCATCTTTCTAAATTCCATATATATGCGTTAGTATACTGTATTTGTGTTTTTTTTCTGCTTACTTCACTCTGTATAATAGGCTCCAGTTCCATCCACCTCCTTAGAATGATAAATTATTTTTTTTGGGTGGTATTTTTCCCCTCTTATGACACTAGTTGCTCCACTGCTATTGCACAGTGCTGTATGAAATTGGGTCAGTTCTCTCAATTTTTTGTATTGCCCAGCAGTGGGAGCTGGATCATAAGGCAGTTCTATTCCCAGTTTTTTGAGGAATCTCCATACTGTTCTCCAAAGTGGCTGTACTAGTTTGCATTCCCACCAACAGTGCAAGAGGGTTCCCTTCTCCGCACCCTCTCCAGCATTTATTGCTTGTGGACTTTGATAGCAGCCATTGAGGTGAAATGGTTCCATAGTGTTTTATTGATTTCTCTGATAATGAGTGATATTGAGCATCTTTTCATGTGTTTGTTAGCCATCTGTATGTCTTTGAGAAATGTTATTGAGTTTTGCCATTATTTTTGAAGAGTAGAAGTGTAGATATTGTCAGTTGATGTCCCCACTGGTCACTGTTATTTGTGAAAAGTTTAAGTTTGATTATCATATTTTAAGAAGAGGATGATGTAATAGAGAGTTTTTTTAGATATGTTATTGTAAGTAAATTCCAGGTTGGGCCACCAAAGATCCTGTTTTTTTCTATTTAATGTGAGCAATGAAGAGACTGAGCCTGAAATAGGCTTTTTTTTGCTTTTATTTTGGGACTGTTTATTCCTCCATTTTAGGAGCCCTTCGTGATTGTTTACAATCCCTCTTTTCTCCCCCTGCTCTGCCTGCTGCCAAGTTGTGATTTTTTTTTTTCTAGTCCTTTTTGCTCTTCAATGCTAGACAATCAGATTCCATTTTGCAATAACAAACGACAGTGTCGTTTCTTCCTCTTTGTTTGGTTTGTGGCTTTATCCTGTTCCTTTACCTGCTGGAATTCTTCTGTCTTTTCATCTTGTTTAAATTGCTAAGTTTGGGGCGCATGTATTGGTATTGTGGAGTTTTTTATTGTGGGTTGCATATATGTGGTTTGTAGGTGGTCGAGGTTTCTGTTTATGAAGTTGTATCGGTGTTTGGTGGGTGGAGCTGGATTTTCTCTGGGGTGCAGGGAGTGTCTAGTAGTGAGTATGAGATGTTAGTGGGGTGGTGTAGGGATGGAGCAGGTTGTTTGTTTGGAGAAGCTGGTATGTCTTGTTGTGGAACTTGCTGGCTTTGTTGACTTGGTTCAGAGAGGATGGAGGCTAATGAGCCGTCAATTAGTGTTTCGTGGGATCAGGGTATGACTGCCTCCTGTAGTATTGTACAGTAGTCCAAAAACTTAAATGAAATGACAGAGAGAGGAAAAAAGAAGGAAAAGGGAGGAGAGAAGAGGGCAGGAGGAAAAAGGAGGGAGGGAGGAGAGAGAAGAAGCAGAAAGAAAAGAAAAAAGGAAAGGAAAAAAGAAAGGAAAAAAGGAAAAAGGAAAAAAAAAACAAAACAGGGCGAAAAGTTATATCAAACGGGAGATTAAAGAAGACTAGAGGATAAAAAAAAAAAAAAAAAAAAAGAAAAAAACAAACAACAACAAAAAAATAAAAGGGGGAAAAAAAATTTGTTTCCTTCAAAAAAAAAAAAAAAAAAAAAATATATATATAAAAAAAGAAAAGAAAAAAAAAGGAAATAATGATGGGAAAAATAGTAACAATATATATAAGAGTTTCTATTATTGTTGTGGTTCAGTCATTTTCAGCTAGTTCCTTGTTCCGGCTTAAATTTCCAAGATCTATAGGCCCCTTTCTCTGTGGTTGTTCTGTATAGTTCTTTGTTCTGTGCACGGTTCGGCGGTGTCTGGGCCAAGGCCCGCCACTCGTGTGGTCGGCGCTGCACAATCTGGATTGCCGGCCCAAACTACTCCAGTTAGGCAGCACTCCAGACAATCAGGCGAAGAAGTCTGCGCTGAGGCCCGCAGAGGGGGAGGGGCGGCGACGGGAAGGGGGCGGGCGGGTGGGGGAGGGGATGGGGTGGCCCTCGTGGGAGCCGCCGGCACAGCGGGCGGGGGCACGCCTGCGCGGGAGTGGCCGGCGGGGGAGCGTCCAGTGGGGGAGAGTCCCGCGGGGGAGCGTCCCTCTGGGGAGCGCCGGCAGCGGAGCGTCCCGCGGGGAACCGCCAAGGCGTCTCCCTGCCCAGCCCCGGCTCCCCAATGGCAGATGCGGGCGTTTGCAGCGGTGCTTTTCCGCTGCGGAAGTTACCGCAGGGCCCGCAGTCTGTGGGTTCTAATTGCTCAACTGTTCTCGTCCCTGTTATGATAGTCTCCGTGTTTCCCAGGTTCGGCGCAGATTCCGCAGGGAGAGTGTTTCCTGGTGTTTGGAAACTTCCTTTTAAGACTCCCTTCCCCGGACAGAGGTCCGCCCTCCCTCTTTGTCTCTCTCTGGCTTCTATATTCTTTCCTACCTCCTTTAGAAGGCAGTGAGTTGCTTTTCTGGGTGTCCGACGTCCTCCGCCAGCACTCCGAAGCTGTTTGTGGTATTTACTCGGCGCCCAGATGTCCCATTGATGAATTTGTGGAGGAGAAAGCGTATTCCCCGTCCTAATCCTTCGCCATCTTAACCGGAAGTAGTTAGGTTTTGGTGGGAAGTTTCCCGTTTCCCTTTTTTTTTTAAAGGGAGGGGTTTTTGAAAGGAAAAAAATATTGGATGAAAGGAGAAAACTACTGCTGCTAAGTCACTTCAGTTGTGTCCGACTCTGTGTGACCCCATAGACGGAAGCTCACCAGGCTCCCCTGTCCCTGGGATTCTCCAGGCAAGAACACTGGAGTGGGTTGCCACTGCCTTCTCCATTGCGTGAAAGTGAAAAGTGAAAGTGAAGTCGCACAGTCGTGTCCGACTCTTAGCGACCCCATGGACTGGAGCCTACCAGGCTCCTCCGTCCATGGGATTTTCCAGGCAAAAGTACTGGGGTGGGGTGCCATTGCCTTCCCCGTGATTTTAATCCTATACATGCCATTTCAACCTCTGACCTTCACAGCTGTAAGAAAATATCTTGTATAGTTTTAAGTCACATAGTGTCTGATAATGTGTTACAGTAGCAATAGGAAACTACCATAAAAACCAAAAGCAAAATTTTTACAAAAAATTCCTTTCTCCTTTCCTCTCTGTCCCCTTCCATATTTCATAAATGATTTGGACTGCTTGCATAACACATTCAGGCGAACTTTATTTATGACCAGCCAACTTCTTTGAGAGATGTTAAAAGCATCAAATTATTGCTTTTACTCCCCTCCACTTGCCCAATATTCCCACTATTTGTTGGTATAAAGCAAAGGAATGGTATATATTACATCTTCCAATGCTGATTCTAGTTGATTAGGGCAAGTTTGAGAAAGATTCTGAAGCCATGTTGAAGCTTAGGAAAAAGCACTGTGACCAATTATCACTGTGAATATTTACTGTGAACCCAGAGGGAGGGAAGGAATGCTGTGGTTAGAAGTGGGAGCGACCTGGAAAAGTCATTAGAGATATTAAGAAGAACTGATTCATTGGGAACACTCAGAGACCATAAGGAAGCTTCAAGGTATTGAATAAAAGCCGAGGGAAGAGAAACCCAAAAGAAACAATTTTATTGCAAACCTTTTTCCTGAGGGTTCACTTCCTACCTGTGTATGTCACAGTCAATAGGAATAACAGGCTCTGATAGACTCCTCATGTTCTGCTAGACTGTAATCCATACACAGTAATAATTCCTTTGGTGAAGGTAATTTATAGATTATGAAAAACTAAATTGTTTTACTCATCGTTAGAGTTGATAAAAGCTCTCAGCAACTTTCAGTAACCTGACAAACACCCCACATTGAAAAGGCAAATGACCCAGTGGAACTGGGGGTTAAGTGGTATGATTATGAACTTTGGATTGTGTTTGATGAGCCCTAATGAAATATTAGCTATTTCCCTCCCTTATTTATGAAGAAATTACTTGATAAAAACACTTGTTAGAATAATTTGTCAGATGGTCTCTCTTATCAGTATAGCAATACCCCAAAAGTACCTAAATGGAAAGGTCAAAAGTCTGATGTTTCCTTTATGTTCTTAATACATATAGACCAAGAGCAATACTTCCTATCTGTTATATAAGAGCTGTAGAGTCCATATCTTTAGGGAATTTGATGATCTAGAATGCATTTTTAGCAACAGACATTTCTTCTCAAATATCAAACTAAAGTTTACATTTTTATTTACATATAACTTAGATATTTACTTGAATAATTTTTATTAACTAAGATAAAAAAAACTTTCTGAGCATAAAAGAGAAAAAATCTCTTTTCAGTTGACATGTTTATCATTTTAATTGTGCATAGTTATAATTATACACACTTGACAAATTGCATGTTTACAATTAAAGCTTCTTTGAGTTGGTCATGACATTAACTTACTATTGCCAACTCAGCATTTAAATCATGTGCTAATTTAATGTTAGATATATGCTATAGCTGAAATACTCATAGTATCAAAATGTTGGTAGCTATACAATAAAGTACCTCTTTATGTAATTGTCTATAATCCATCTATATTGGGTTTGCAGCACACAAATCTGTCACCCATCAAATGAATTGTTTTTAAGTTAAAAAAAATACTTTGTGAATGTTGAAAAAATATTGAGATTCCAAATATATAATCATTATTTAAGACTCAATCTAAATGTCTGTGGTTAAGTGTAAGTGGGACATACACAGGAAAGTGGAAAGAGAGCAATGTTTTAGAATTGATATATAGTGAATAGCTTTGCATGAAAAATTAAGATTCTTCTGAACCCACCTTAAATAAAGCATCCGGAGCATGATAGAGATGGATCACTTGCTCTCATAAATCTGGCATTTAAACTGAACTAGTTATGAATATTCGTGACAGAAAGATTTAGCTGTACGCCTCATCCCCCCACCAGTGACTAAATAATTAGTCTTTCCGTTAATCTTCATTACCATTGTCATCTTCCACCTTGTCCTTTGAAAACAAGATTGAAATAGAAGGATATCTAGAAATTCATATTGAGAAATATGAGAGCTGTAAGCCATTCAAATGACAAAGGTGCTTGGAAGAGACAGCAAAAGTTATTTCATCTAATCTATAGATACACCAATGTTAAATTGATTAAAATTTCAAAGGAGATTTCAGTGCATGTTAATGCTGATGAATAGTCCATAGACAGCAAAGGGTAAGATGAAATGCAGGCTAGGAGGAAGCACTAAATTGTCTTTCACATTCCTTGTGCTCTCTCTTGTTCCTGGCCCCTGCCCTCCACCTAGTCACCACTTCAATCCTAGAGCACAGATGCACTTCTGGAAAGGAGTTTCTGTGATAAGAACCAATAACATAGATATGCCTTTAGAATGCTCTCATGAATTCTATAAGACAACAAGAGAGGCCGATTGAAACTTACCCTTAGGAACTGAGATCTCCATCACTGGAAAGATAACTTCCTTTAGGTACTACTGACTGATATATTACCAGAAGTATAAGTCCATTAATAAAAAAATAAAACAGATAACACTACTATTTATATAGCACCTACTAGGGATTAGCAATATGATCATATGTTACCTCATTCTTCCCATAATCCTTCCCTATAAGTTTGGTCTCCTTATTTAGACAAGGATGTTGAGGTCCAAGAGGTAAAGTAACTTGTTGGGCATAATTGCAAGTTTGTGGTAAAATGCAGCTTGTAGCCACAGTCATAAGATTTCAAGCAAAAACTGTCAGATGGTCTTACTTCTTCACAGCACATTTCAAATATGTTTCTTATTTTCAGAAGACTCAAGGAGGGAGAAGGGCACAGAGAAACATTAAACTGCATGGAGAAAAACAAAAGTAAAATGAGCAAAGAAACAGAATTGACAAGAAGAATATAGTGTTTTGTTGAGATTAATTCATTTTTCACCTGAAGTTAGGCTGATAATGTGGGCTTCCCTAGTGGCTCAGATGGTAAAGCGTCTGTCTGCAATGCAGGAGACCCAGGTTTGATCCGTGGGTTGGGAAGATCTCTTGGAGAAGGAAATGGCAACCCACTCCAGTATTCTTGCCTGGAAAATCCCATGGACCACAGAGCCTGGTAGGCTACCGTCCATGGGGTTGCAAAGAGTTGGACATAACTGAGCAACTTCACTTTCACTTTTCAGGCTGATAATAAGCTGATAATAGTCATTTTATTTATTTTAAAAACCTCTTTGGATACTCATCTGCCCAGGAACCCCAAGTTTCTGTATACATAAATTGTGTTCATTTTAGATTTTTACAGAGGTTATTGATAAAATATGATAGTTTCATCCTCTTTTTCACAGTCAAAGACAGATAACTTACTTTAGGAAGTCCTCTGAGTCCTTTACCTGACCTGATGTGGACAGGATCATGCCACATTAATTATTTGTTTGCAAAAGCACATAAACAGAAGGTTCATTGACATTCGGCATGAAGAAATGTTCCCAGTGAAATTTAGAGTCACCTTCCTGTCAATAATACATTAAAGGAAGTTTTGTTTTCAATATTCAAGCATAACCTGAGCCACTTAATATTCGATACAGTCTTTCAAGACCAAGTATCTAAATCAAGCAAGAACAACTTGTATTGTCACTAAGTGATGAATTTATTCGTGAAAGAAAAAGTTGATCTTTTGTTTTTCATTTAGACATAAATAAATGTATTTTTCATCCTAGACATGAATTAATTAGTGCTTTTCTGTCCCAGACATATACAACATGAAAAGAATGTAAATTCAAACCTATCAATACAATTTACATTGGGAAGCAGAGTTCGGAAGAAGAAGGTAGTCTGACATTTACACTTATATACTTTAAATCTGTCATAAGCTAGTTAAGAGGATTCCAGATTGGGTACTTTCTAGTTATGCTGTGCTACCTTTCATGTTATTTTCCTGCCACTGTAAGCTGATACAACCAAAATAGTTGGCTAATTTCAACGCAAAATTATGACATTTGAGGTACCCAGTCTGGAAGAAATTGTTGGCTTTGTTGATAAGTACCTCTTCTTTTTATGGTAGTGAAATTTCTTTTAATCAGATACAAATATTAATTCATATCAATTCAGTTCAGTTCAGTCGCTCAGTCGTGTCCTACTCTTTGTAACCCCATGAACAGCAACATGTCACCAACTCCCAGAGTTTATCCAAACTGATGTCCATTGAGTCGGTGATGCCATCCAACTATCTCATCCTCTGTCGTCCCCTTCTTCTCCTGTCTTCAATCTTTCCCAGCATCAGGGTCTTTTCAAATGAGTCAGCTCTTCACATCAGGTGGCCAAAGTATTGGAGTTTCAGCTTCAACATATAATTATGACTTAATAACATAAAACTTTGGCATCTGTTTTAGAGATGCATTTGCTTTGAGTGTGAAAGTGCTAGTCTCTCAGTTGTATCTGACTCTTTGCAACCCTATGGACTGTAGGTTGCAGAGGAACTGCCAGGTTCCTCTGTCCATTACATTCTCCGGGCAAGAATACTGGAGTGGGTAGCTAATTTCTTTTCCAGGGGATCTCCGACCCAGAGATTGAACCCAGGTTCCCACATTGCCAACAGATTCTTTAACATCTGTGCCACCAGGAAAGACCCCATTTGCTTTGAAACTAAACAACTCAAAATCATAGCTGTCTGGGTTCTTTTCAAAAGTCAGGTTCAGAGAGCTATTCAATCATTCTTCATAATACTTTTAACTCAAAACCTGGACCACTTTAGATGACCAGAAGTGTACATTAGGTGGAATTCACATCAGGGAGAGTAAATAAGGGGTGCTATATCATTCTCTCACCTTGAGGAAGACACTGTTGGAGGCCCCATTGATGCCAGAACTAGCTATAAACTCATTCTGGAGAATATTTGATATCTTCCCTGGAGTCATATTCACAAAAGTATGTTTTATTATTATATTGTCGAGTTTTCTTAGAGACTGTTTAAGAAAACTTGAAATAAAATTTGTTGTATTTGCCAGACAATGTTTTGAGGAACAGGAACTAGTGTCCTATATATAAGTCTGAGAAATTTAAATTCTTCATCCTGTTTAATAAGGGCATATAACTGTGTCTCTCATTTTGATTTCACTACTGGAAACTTCAGATCCAAATTTTAAGCAAGAATAATCATGTTAGATATGCAGTATCTAAAGACTAGGGATCTCTAGTCTAGGGAAAGACTAGGGATCTCTTCAAGAAAATCAGAGATACCAAAGGAACATTTCATGCAAAGATGGGCACGATAAAGGACAGAGATGGTATGGACCTAACAGAAGCAGAAGATATTAAGAAGAGGTGGCAAGAATACACAGAAGAACTGTACAAAAAAGAGCTTCAAGACCTAGATAATCATGATGATGTGATCACTGACCTAGAGCTAGACATCCTGGAATGTGAAGTCAAATGGGCCTTAGAAAGCATCACTACGAACAAAGCTAGTGGAGGTGATGGAATTCCAGTGGAGCTATTCCAAGTCCTGAATGATGATGCTGTGAAAGTGCTACACTCAATATGCCAGCAAATTTGGAAAACTCAGCAGTGGCCACAAGATTGGAAAAGGTCAGTTTTCATCCCAATCCCAAAGAAAGGCAATGCCAAGGAGTGCTCAAACTACCGCACAATTGCACTCATCTCACACGCTAGTAAAGTAATGCTCAAAATTCTCCAAGCCAGGCTTCAGCAATATGTGAACCGTGAACTTCCTGATGTTCAAGCTGGTTTTAGAAAAGGCAGAGGAACCAGAGATCAAATTGCCAACATCCGCTGGATCATGGAAAAAGCAAGAGAGTTCCAGAAAAACATCTATTTCTGCTTTATTGACTATGCCAAAGCCTTTGACTGTGTGGATCACAATAAACTATGGAAAATTCTGAAAGAGATGGGAATACCAGACCACCTGATCTGCCTCTTAAGAAATCTGTATGCAGGTCAGGAAGCAACAGTTAGAACTGGTCATGGAACAACAGACTGGTTCCAAATAGGAAAAGGAGTACGTCAAGGCTGCATATTGTCACCATGTTTATTTAACTTATATGCAGAGTACATCATGAGAAACTCTGGACTGGAAGAAACACAAGTTGGAATCAAGATTGCTGGGAGAAATATCAATAACCTCAGATATGCAGATGACACCACTCTTATGGCAGAAAGTGAGGAGGGGCTAAAAAGCCTCTTGATGAAAGTGAAAGTGGAGAGTGAAAAGGTTGGCTTAAAGCTCAACATTCAGAAAACGAAGATCATGGCATCTGGTCCCATCGCTGCATGGGAAATAGATGGGGAAACAGTGGAAACAGTGTCAGACTTTGTTTTTCTGGGCTCCAAAATCACTGCAGATGGTGACTGCAGCCATGAAATTAAAAGACGCTTGCTCCTTGGAAGGAAAGTTATGACCAACCTAGATAGCATATTCAAAAGCAGAGACATTACTTTACCAACAAAGGTTCGCTTAGTCAAGGCTATGGTCTTTCCTGTGGTCATGTATGGATGTGAAAGTTGGACTGTGAAGAAGGCTGAGCGCCGAAGAATTGATGCTTTTGAACTGTGGTGTTGGAGAAGACTCTTGAGAGTCCCTTGGACTGCAAGAAGATCCAACCAGTCCATTCTGAAGGAGATCAATCCTGGAATTTCTTTAGAAGGAATGATGCTAAAGCTGAAACTCCAATATTTTGGCCACCTCATGCGAAGAGTTGACTCATTGGAGAAGACTCTGATGCTGGGAGGGATTGAGGGCAGGAGGAGAAGGGGACGACAGAGGATGAGATGGCTGGATGGCATCACTGACTCAATGGATGCGAGTCTGAGTGACCTCCGGGAGCTGGTGATGGACAGGGAGGCCTGGCGTGCTGCGGTTCATGGGGTCGCAAAGAGTCGGACACGACTGAGCGACTGATCTGATCTCTGATCTTATCAGCAACATACTGTTATAATCATCTTGTTGATTCTGATTTTTTGTTTCTCTTTTACTTCTTATTAAAAGTATTTTCCTAGAATCTGCTATAGATAATCTGTGGGAAAAGATAGGGTTATAAATAAATAGAAATTTAAAATATATATGGAAGGACTGTATATTATTATATAGAAAATTGTCCACTATTTTTTCAATTTAGCTGTACCCACTAAATAAATAAAGTCCCATTTCAAGCAAACACTCACATATCTGAGTATTAGAAACTAAAACTCACGCAATACCATAAGTATTAATTATGAGATAAGAATTTGGGGTTCTGACAGTCTTGACCCCCAGAATTAAATGCACGGGTACAAATGGATTGCGTCTTCTTTAGCATGAGCTGCCCATCATTTATTTCCATGCAGTTCAACACTTATTTCTTCTGTTTTCATGCTTTGGTTCCTTAAAACTTACCTGTAACTCTTGCTGTGAAAAATAAGCCAATTTTAATGCCATTTCTGTTTAAAACTGCAAATGACTTATAGCTGATAACAGAATCTAGGTGCTATAGATTAAGATATGATATAAAAGCCTAAATGAATACCTTTCATTTTGGAGAAGGAGAAGGAAAAACCTTAAGGATATTAGATGTTAAAAATATTCATAGACATAGATTTGAGAGCATTAAATTTTTTAAATTCAATATTAATTTAGTAACTGATTTTTATACAAATATTAATTTACTGATATTTTATTATTGTGTTTTAGATCCATTCTTATTAAAACAAATACTGCTCACCTATATTTTCAATCTCTGATTATACAGACTCACTAGAAATTTGCAATTGTAAAAATATAAGATTTTGTTTAAGTCCAAGAAGATTTCTAGTTTTCAAAGGATTGGGTTTCTTTTTCCCATTTAAAAGTGGAGAATAATGCCTTATGTTTTATTTTCTCTTGCTCTTCTAAACTAACAATCATCTAGGACAGAAATGAGTGTGATCTATAAAAATTAACTTGTACCCCTGAAAACCAGTCAGTGACAATTAGTATCTCACTGTTTCATAAAGTTATATTTCTTTTTCTCCATTTTTTTTAACCCTTCAGCTGTGAAATGTTCAAAGCTTTGGTTTCCACAGCAGAGCCCGGCCCATGATGCTTAATGGTGGTGGTGCTGGGCCAGCCCGCCCCTGTCCAAAGTTACATTTCTGTGAATTGTTGCCAGAGTGAAAATCTCACATTATTATTTTTTGTAATTACATGACCAATTTCCAAATACCCTCGATAAGGCATCTATAATCTTTCTGCTTGGCAATAAGGGGTGGGAAGTGGGAGGGAGGCTCAAGAGAGGGGACATATGTATACCTATGGCTGATTCATGTTGATATACGGCAGAAGCCAACACAATATTGTAAAGAAATTATCCCCCAAGTAAAAATAAATTATAAAAAATCAACTATATTGTCATATAAAAAACCAGAATTATTGTTAAACCTTTCCTAGCTGTGTCTCAAATTGAAATTATTTGATTTAAAAAGAATAAGTAAAGAAACTCGGAATAGAAAATTGGTTATCAGGTAAGAGGGAAGGCAATGAAGGTGTGGTTATAAAGGGACAGCACGGAAAGTTTCTTTGTGATGGATAAACAGTTCTGCATCTTGACAGCAGGGGTGCTTATGAAGTCAGTACATGTGATAACATGCCATCAGATCAGATCAGATCAGTCGCTCAGTCGTGTCCGACTCTTTGCGACCCCATGAACCACAGCACGCCAGGCCTCCCTGTCCATCACCAGCTCCCGGAGGTAACTCAGACTCACATCCATCGAGTCAGTGATGCCATCCAGCCATCTCATCCTCTGTCATCCCCTTCTCCTCCTGCCCCCAATCCCTCCCAGCATCAGAGTCTTCTCCAATGAGTCAACTCTTCGCATGAGTTGGCCAAAATACTGGAGTTTCAGCTTTAGCATCATTCCTTCCAAAGAAATTCCAGGGCTGATTTCCTTCACAATGGACTGGTTGGATCTCCTTGCAGTCCAAGGGACTCTCAAGAGTCTTCTCCAACACCACAGTTCAAAAGCATCAACATGCCATAGAACTATATATAAAAACATGCAAGAATGACAAAACTCAAAAATTGCAAAATCTATCTCTGGTCTAGTTAATAGAATTGTGCCATCTGTTTCTGGTTGTGATAATATACGGTGGTTAATAGAAGATGTCAGGGTTGGGGAAAGCTTGGCAATGGGAACTGAGGACTTTTCTGAAACTTCATATAAGCCTAAATTAATTTCACAATTGGAAAATTTTAAAAGTAAACAAATAAGCTTAAAGTGAGGCAACTTTTATTGATTTTGTTTTTAGTAAACTGTTACCTAATACCTAACAAAAAGTGAATTTATGTATCAAACAGAAATGAATACATGAATTAATCATGTATAAATTTTTGAAGTTGATTTCCTACATTTTGATTTTAATGGAATCTTATAATTTCATAAGTGTTTATATTCAGTGTTTGCAATCACATTATGAGAGAAGATAGCATTTCCCATCTTCCCACTACTTTATCCATCTACATGTATGAGACCACTTCCGATGTGAAGCCATTTTCCCTAAAGAAAATAAAAAAGTAGCTTGTTCAGTTGCTAAGTTGTGTCTGACCCTGAGACTCCATTCAAGGCTTTTTCAAAATCCACCTGACTACTTTCACATCACCTTAGTGCATAATGACATAATTTATGGGGAATCATTCCTGTCAAAATTCAACAGTGTCTTTTATATGTATATTAAGACAATAAATAAGTAACACCATTGTGTACTTGTTATATTAACAAGAACAGTGCTAAAATCTTTATAAATTGCCTCATTTGATAACCATTCTAACTCAATGGGCTTCCCTTGTGGCTTAGCTGGTAAAGAATCTGCCTGCAATGCGGGAGACCTGGGTTCGATCCCTGGGTTGGGAAAATCCCCTGGAGAAGGGAAAGGGTACCCACTCCAATATTTTGGCCTGGAGAATTCCATGGACTATACAGAACATGGGGTCGCAAAGAGTCGGACACAACTGAGTGACTTTCACTCACGTTCACTCACTCACTCTAATCTGCTGCTGCTGCTAAGTCGCTTCAGTCGTGTCCGACTCTGTGCGACCCCATAGACGGCAGCCCATACTGGGGTGGGGTGCCATTGCCTTCCCCGCACTCTAATCTAATAAGGTAGATTATCATCATTCCGGTTTTACTGCTGCTGCTAAGTTGCTTCAGTCATGTCCGACTCTGTGCGACCACAGAGACAGCAGCCCACCAGGCTCCCCCGTCCCTGGATTTTACTAGATCAACCTACATTTGTCAGAGGCGGCCTTCTTTCTAAACATGGTACTGATGAATACTGGCTTCAGAATTGTGTTTACTATTAATTTGTATCTATGTAAGTGTACACTTTGATCTTAAGACTGCTCTGTCAATTCTGAAACAGCCTCATCTGCTCAGGCTAGCCCAATACCCAATACACACACTTTTCAAAGTTCTTTAGATTTAACATTCAATTTAACTTATCAAATTCTTCCCAGTCATCAAGGCACATAATACACCAGCCCAGTTTGCAGCTCATACTCTCAGAAGAAAGTGCCAATGGCAGTGCCAGCTCCCAGAGACAGGGTATACTACATAAACTAGTTGGAATTTCTGCTTTTGCACTAAGGGATTAATGGGATTTGCATATTTGTCATGATTTATAAAAAGCAATTTATTAATCCAGGCTTCAGGAGGTTAGTGATATTCCAGTTTAGTGTGGCATGATTAAGGCAGGTTTTGAAGCACAAAACAAAAGAAACAAACAGCCTAAAACTTCAAATGTAAAGATTCTCAAAATTATGAAAGATGGTGATGATGATAATGAGGATGATACACAAAAGACAAATTTACTTTTGGTGAGGAATTTATTGATTCACCTATAGAGTCTGTATGAATTAGGTTTTGGTGGTTGATTTGAAAGTATACCATCAAACATGTGGCAGCTAATTAAATTGCATTGTTTCTTGTTAGTGTTTAACCTTAATCCATCTTACAGAGGTTAACTTTTCATAAGTTTAGCTCTTTAAAGTTTCCCGAGAGCAGAACCGTGTGATTTACATTCCCATAGTAAATTCCTAGCATAGGGGACCCAGTGAAATATGCAATAAATTGATGTTTGGAGACAAGGAGTGCAACCGATTTAAAAACAAACACTATAATAAATCAAAACCATTCAAATAAAACTGAATCATTTGTTTTCCTTCAAATTGTCACTTATATTAAGTAAATTTTTATTCACATTTCTATTCTTATGTTTATCATATTATGTATGATATATTCTATTAATTTAAATAATACTTTATATATATGTATATGCATTCAACTGTCTCATCAAAATACTCAAACTTTTACTAGTTTCAGCAGACAAAATTGGCCATTATACTTATTTTTAATAAGATTTTGAGATTTTTCCGAATTTCTATTTTTTTACCTCTTATATAAATCAGCATAAAGGGGATGAGTAAGCAGAAAATATAGAGAATGCAATGGAACCCCACTCCAGTACTCTTGCCTGGAAAATCCCATGGACGGAGGAGCCTGGTAGGTTGCAGTCCATGGGGTCGCTAGAGTCTGACACGACTGAGCAACTTCACTTTCACTTTTCACTTTCATGCATTGGAGAAGGAAATGGCAATCTTGCCTGGAGGATCCCAGGGACGGGGGAGCCTGGTATGGGGTCACACAGAGTTGGACACGACTGAAGTGACTTAGCATAGCATAGCATAAGCAGAAAATAATTGCCATACAAATTATTTAACTGAGGTCTAAACTTTTAAACAAATATGTTATCTCATCATTTTATATCAAGCCCCATTAAAAACAGTGCTACTATCTAATTACCTCCTACGTCAATTGTTAAAGTATAAGCACATACATAAATACACATGGAAGAAGTAAAAAGCACTTAGAATCTCAGCATAGTGAGATAATTGCTATTAATTTGTGGGCATGTATATAATGGCCCCAAACTGGAAATAATCTGAATATCCATTAACTAGTGAATGGACAGATAAAATATATTGCTAAATAATATTCCATTATTTAGCAATAGAAAAGAGAAACAGCGACAACTTGAAGTCATGATTGAATGTCAACCACAATAAAAGACAACATACATGAGTCTATTTATAGGAAAGGTCCAGAAGAGGGAATTTTATAAAGATAGAAATTACATTATCAATTGCTAGAGGCTGGCAATGGGAAGGTGAATTAACAGTAAATGGGCATAAGGTATCTGATTGGGGGTATGAACTAAAATAGATTTATGGTCATGGTTGCGCTACTCAGTAAAGTTACTAAAACTCTTGAATTGTATACTTAAAACGGGTGAACTTTACAATATGGAAAAATAAGCCCACTAAAGGTTGTTAAAAAAACATATGTTGGCATAACACTTTCCCAATTATTTTCTAATTCATATAATAAAAAGGATCCTAATCTATGCTCTGACTTAGAATCTTTTTTTAATTGAGCTTAAATAATAGGCATTTTTAAATTCAGCAAGGAGCTATATCACCATTTTTGACAGGCTATAATAATTTATTGTATGCTTATACTGTAATTATAAATTTTTCTAATTTTTCTTTATATACATATATGTGTGTGTATGTATATGTGTATGTACCTTTATACATTTGATTTGACTTTTTTACATAGACTAAATTATAACTAGAAATTTGGGGTTTTGAGTCCAAAAATTATATATATAAGTACATAATGAAGTATATGTATAAATCTATTTCTATCTCTTTAAAATCTATTTACATGTAATTTTCAGAAATACTGTATCAATTTATACTTTCATCTTAAATAATGAGAATACTCATTTACCCTTACCATTCACAGCAATCTTACTAATCCAAGTCAATATTAAAAAAATATATAAAACAGTATGAATTTGTAGTATCTACATGGTGAGGTTAACATCTCTTCATCTATTACATATTCATTTGTATTTCTTTTTTGTGACTTGCTTACTCATCTACCTTGCTCGTTTTTTCAACTGACTTGTTTGTGTTTAATCTTAATTGATAAAATTTATCTACTTATTAACATTACTAACTTGTCTTTCTTATACTTTGTAAATATTTCAAATAAATTTTTCTGTGGTTTAAACTATTTTATGCTTCTTGTCATATAAAACCTTTGCTTTTTTGTAATCAAATCTATAAAATTGTCTTTACTGGTTTCTCCTTTTTATGCTATGGTCATGAAATCTTGTCCTCAAGATTATAAAATTATTCACCTAAGTTTTTTTCAGTACTTCTTTGATTTTAATTTTAAAATTAAATATTTAAATCATTTGTAATTCCATTTGATATTCATAGTATGCTAAATGTGGCACTTTCTTTTCAACTTTATGACTCCTCAGTTGTATCAACAATAGTGACTTTATAAACTATTCCTTCCCTAGTCTAGTTTGAAGTTAGTCAATACCACTCAGGAGTAATAGAAATGGATTTCAGCTAATTTTGAAAAAATACACATATTTGTTATAAGTATTTGGCATAATATTCTCATTCCTGACAATTTTACAATCTTTAGCTATTGTTGCTGTTTAGTTGCTCATTCATGTCCAACTATTTGTAATTCTGTGGACTGTGGCCTGCCAACTACTCTGTCCATAGGATTTCCTAAGCAAGAATATTGGAGTGGGTTGCCATTTCCTTCTCCAGGGGATCTTCCCAACTGAGAGACTGGACCCACATTTCCTGCATGCATTTCCTGCCTTGCAGGCAGATTCCTAACTGCTGAGCCACCAGAGAATCACCTTTGGTTATTACACATCACCAGATCAATTACAATTGGGATAAGATCTGTTTCCTACTTGAAGATGAATTAGGAGCATTGTCCTTACAGATGCGTATTGACACAGTCAGCTATCTGAAAGGACACACATCTTGCCCACTTTTGTCTGTCTGTCTGTTTCTTCCAATAAAATTCTGTTTCATCATTGACTTCAAGTGAATTCTCTTCATTTACCTCTCCTTTCTGGATAAAGTATTTTAAATTAAAATGAAACTTAAAAATTCCTATAAATTATATAAATTATATAGTTTATATAATAACATATTATATACAAATATATATAAATTATATATATATTCCAATATAAAACTGTAAATAGAAAATACAATATTAGAATCACAGCACCTAAATATAGCATTTAGAGTATGCACATGTTTCTATGATTTAAAATGTATCATAAAATACATAAAGATATTTGGAGGTAAATTTTAAAGAAAACTTTGAAGAAAGCACTTTATTTTCAGCCCAGTGTAGAATGGACCCTTGGCTTGAAATAATAAATATTGCTGTCTGTGGAGTGTTTTCCATTTGCTAGGCACTGTTTTAAGTAATTTATAAATATTGAGTACTTTTATGTAGGAGACCTGGGTTCAATCCCTGGGTTGGGAAGATTGCCTGGAGAAGGGAAAGGCTACAGACTCCAGTAACCTGGCCTGGAGAATTCCATGGATTGTATAGTTCACAGGGTCTCAAAGAGTCAGACACAACTGAGTGACTTTCACTTTCACTTTGGTTCTCACAGATTTAAGTTTCAACTTTCATACAAAAGGGAACATTATAGACCATCTTCTTCACAGAATAACTATGAGGATCAAATGAAAATACAGGATATACTGTTAACATATCAAAGCACAATGAAAAATGAGTTTTTATAAACATTACAAATTTCCTGTTCATTTTAACTATTCACATAGGAACCACAAAGTGACTCTAGTCTCTGGTTATGTACACTTCATGGAATCATTCAACCATCATTCAGTCAAATAATAAATATATCGCAAGCACTTGTTATGAGTCAGTCTTTGTAAGTGTTGGGAACACACTGATGAACAAGATAGGGAAGTTTCCTACTTACAAGGATTGTTCAAGGGTTTGGGGGTAGCTAAGAAGGATTTTGCAGAAAATAAGCAACATTTTAGGAGATGTAGAGTTCCAAGATGATGCTAACAAAATTAGTCCAAAGGAAGTATAATTTTCTGTACTTTACACCATGAAAATCAATTCAGCTGAAGAAACATTTCATGAAATCCTTTTCAGAATTAAAACCACACCATGTTAGAAGGCAGAGTAATTTTAAACATATGGAATCAATTATTATTTTAATGCTCTTACTTTTCAAATCATTATTGATGGAAGTTATATCAATCTAGAAAAAATGATTCTTAAGAACAAAGCTCAGATTGAGTACTATAGAATACATAGTGTATAATTCATTTTATTATTTTGGGCCTGGGTTTTTAAAAGCTAGTATTCCCTAGTGGCTCAGACAGTAAAGATTCTGCCTGCAATGCAGGAGACCTAGGATGGATCCCTGGGTTGGGAAGATACCCCTGAGAAGGAAGTGGCAACCCAATCCAGTATTCTTGCCTGGAGAATTCCAGGGATAGAGGAGCCTGGCAGGCTACAGTCCATGGGGTCGCAAAGAGTCTCAAAGACACGACTGAGTGACTAATACACACATTTGAAAACTAAGGTTTTGAGACTTATAACAAACCCAGGATCAGATCAGATCAGATCAGATCAGTCGCTCAGTCGTGTCCGACTCTTCGCGACCCCATGAACTGCAGCACGCCAAGAAAGTAGGGAAGACCACTAGACCACTCAGGTATGACCTAAATCAAATCCCTTATGATTATACAGTGGAAGTGAGAAATAGATTTAAGGGCCTAGATCTGATAAATAGAGTGCCTGATGAACTATGGACTGAGGTTCGTGACGTTGTACAGGAGACAGGGATCAAGACCATCCCCATGGAAAAGAAATGCAAAAAAGCAAAATGGCTGTCTGGGGAGGCCTTGCAAATAGCTGCGAAAAGAAGAGAAGTGAAAAGCAAAGGAGAAAAGGAAAGATATAAACATCTGAATGCAGAGTTCCAAAGAATAGCAAGAAGAGATAAGAAAGTCGTCTTCAGCGATCAATGCAAAGAAATAGAGGAAAACAACAGAATGGGAAAGACTAAGGATCTATTCAAGAAAACCCAGGATAGCAGCAGCTAAGTAAAAACTTTCACTTTCCAGTTTCTAAAGGAAGCGTACAACAGAGTATCACCAAATATACAATTTAGCATTTTGTCAATACATGAGAATTAAATACTAGAGTTAAATAATCTTAATAATTGGCCAGTAAAACCAGTAGTTGCTGCTGCTGCTGCTGCTAAGTTGCTTCAGTCATGTCTGACTCTGTGCTACCCATAGATGGCAGCCCACCAGTCTCCCCCATCCCTGAGATTCTCCAAGCAAGAACACTGGAGTGGGTTGCCATTTCCTTCTCCAATGCAGGATCCTCTATCAAATTGGATAAACTGAAAGGATTTGTTATGCCAGGAGGTTTTTGTTTTGTTTTGTTTTGTTTTGTTTTTAAATCATGAGATCAATAAGCCAAGACATTAATGTAAGCCCAGTCTTTAGCTTTACTTTTGCTCTCATCTCTTGGGTTAGGCTGTGTCCCAAAGCCAATGGGACCAGAAAAAGAATAAGGTCAAAGTAGAAACCTTGCTCCAAGGTGGATTGTAAGATGTGAGCTACTTTTAAATACGAATATATTGTTAAGAGAGATCCTGATGATGATGAGAGCTTCTTCTTAGCTGTTGACGGGCTTCCTTACAGTCTTTATTCAATAATGCTTTTATTTATGTACTTATTTACTCATTTTTCCCCAGATACAGTATTATCTTGGCATCAGAGCCTCATAAACAAAGCTAAGTTGTGAATTTCTAAATTTTAATATGAAACACGTTCCACCAACTCACTTAAAACCACCCCAAATCCCAAATATGCCATTATTTGAGCCAGATAGGCTGAGCCAATTTCTTGCAAGATGCCAAATTTTTGCATCTATCCTTTTCATATTCTTTGACCCCCAAATCTGAGCAAATTATTTCCTTCATTTGATATCCTAGTATTTTTCACTTTCTGTGGTCTTGGCTTTTGACATTTTCTACTAGAATGCCAATGCCTCTGAATATGAATAGTGTCTTTTTATTACCATTGTATTAATATCTTACAGTAGGGCTGATATACAATGGGTTTCCAGGAAATGTTTCATAAAAATTTTGAAAAAATATATTTCTAGTACTCATACCAGTTTTTTAGTAGCCAAAATGACAAATAATTTGAATCTTATAAAATAAGTAAGAGATTTTAATATAGAAAGAATAACTTTTGAAATGTTAGAGTTGTATGTACTTAATTTTTATAAACTTTTGCATTCACATGATGTATGGTATGCTGTTTAATGAATTATAGTGCTTCCATCTTAAAGGTCCAAAGTCAAATAAATATGATGTTTATTAAAACACTTAGATTGTTGTTGGCACTAATAGTCACTCCTCTACATATACACACACCAGTGGAAACCTAGTATTCACAATCTCCAACCATTTTAATGATGCTAAAAATTTTAGGAAGAAGCTTCTCAGAGATGGAGCATGTAGAAACTTTATTCCTTGTCTCTAATCAAAAGATGGATTCACTTCCAAACGCTGTCCATCTGGTTCCTTTCATGAACTCTAAATTTACATGATAAAAAAGCAGAAATATAATTAATGTATTTTTTCAATAAGAGACAGCTTTAGGCATACTTCAGCAACAACTTGTGAAAGGTTTGACACATCTAATTTTGAAACCTATGTCTCCACCCTGGGAGAAGAGGAAGGAGAAGGCAGGCCTTCTTCTCCTGCAGCCTTTTGCTTATAAGATCTTTTTAGTGATCGATAGTTGCAAACCATGGGGAGACAGTTTGCATTTTGCTCTTGAAACATGTATCAAGTCCTCTTGCCAACACATAGTCTTTCCTGTCATGCATTTTACTGATTCTAAATCAGTATAGGAGCTATCTTCTTGCAGCACTATTGCATTTGAATCTCCTCTCTCAAATCTAATCTACAGTTGCTGAACCTGGGAATCTGCATTTCAAAAAAAGAGCTATGACTGCAATAATATTAGGCCCTTCATATTTCTAATAAGCAGAGTGATGAAAAAAGAAACTTCTATAGTGGAGGGAGAAGAAATTGTGGTAGAATTCCACAATATACTTTCTAAAGTGGAAAGTCTGGTGGGGGAACAAGACCAGATTTTCACTCTTTAGATAAAAGAGACACAGATGTATAGAACAGTCTTTTGGACTCTGTGGGAGAGGGAGGGCAGGGAGATGATTTGGGAGAATGGCATTAAAACATGTATAATATCATATAAGAAACAAATCACCAGTCCAGGTTCGATGCAGGATACAGGAAGCTCGGGGCTGGTGCACTGGGATGACCCGGAGGGATGGTATGGGGAGGGAGGTGGGAGGGGGGTTCAGGATGGGGAACATGTGTACAGCCATGGAGGATGCATGTTGATGTATGGCAAAACCAATACAATATTGTAAAGTAAAAATAAAAATAATAAATTAAATTAAAAAACAAAATAAAATTAAAAAATAAAAAAAAAAGAAGATCAAATGCATGATTGGAGCCACTGCAGAGGTCCAGGACAATACTATCAGTGTGAGGCAGATTTTATAAAAGAGAAAGCAGTGTGTAGTTGTTGGAAACTCAGTATCTCTGAGTCATAAATACTAGACACACTAATCATTTTGTGTGACAAATCATTTAATTTCTGTACACATTTTCTTTTTTTTTTCTGTACACATTTTCTATAAAATATTAGATGTGGGTTGACTCTGTCTAATGAAGTTCTTGTGATTAGTGCCTAAGCTGGCAGCTGGGAGGATCTTACATGAAGAAGGCCTACAGTTTGAGGGGTTTATTCTGGCTCTTTTTCCATAGATAATGGATGTCTATAAATTGAAAACTAATCATTCTTACTGTATAGTCCTTCCAAATCTTGCCAACATGGGTGCCCAGAGATGTGTTTTTTTACTGTGATTCTGTTGGAAATTTTCACATAAACATATAAGGCACATAATGAACCCGATTCTTTTTCACTGGGTGGTATAGAATGGTACAAAATGTATGAAGATGATAGTATTGTTAGAATACGTTCATGAAAGTACTGTGAATACCATCTATGCCTACACAACCCTCTCTAGTATTCTTGCCTGGATAATCCCCGTGGACAGAAGAATCAGACAAGACTAAAGCGACTTAGCACAGCACAGAAAGAATTAATGTGTAAAGAATAAGACACTGCTAAACACAAACTCATTTTGCATATTAGTAAAGCCATCCTATTGAATAAACAGAAGTTTGGGTTTTTTTTTTTTAGTTTTTTCTAATGGTGTTTTAAAATCTTTTTGAAAAATCAGATGTAGATTAATGTACACATTCATACCACTCCTCTGTTGACATGTGATCAGCCTTGTCTGTCTTGAAAGGCCTAATACAACTTTTTTTACAAAATTGCCCAAACATAAATATTACTTTAAATTCTCTCTCTCTCTCAAGAATATATATATTCTTGGTTCTCATTCCATACATACTGAAACTGAATCCCCAGGGAAAGGTTTGGAAATCTGTGTTTTTTAAAAGAGAATCTCAAGTGATGTTCCCAGATATGTTTGGAAACCATAATCCCAAACTATTACCTGAATCTAAGCCCTTTTTGCAATATCTATGGGCGATCAGAATTCCATATATCGATTAAACCATATTTACTTTTCTATTTCTCATTTTGAAGGCAATGTAGAGAGCTAATTTATTCTAGGTAAATAAGTGGCAATCTGGTTAATGATAAAGTTGAAGACCATCACAAATTCTGAATAATCTAAATTATTTGTGCAAATCACAGGAAGAATAATTAGGGACTATTTCGACTCACTATGTATTTTTTAGTAGATGTTCTAAGGACTTGCATTTCCACAGTTAACCAAATTACTTGAAAAATGATAGATTAGATTGATGGTCTGTCATCATATTTTAATAGCTCTTACTATACTTCTGGAACATTTTTATAATCTTATGTTAATTACTAACTATCCTATTCTTAGAAGAAAAGAACTAAGAAAATGAGAATGAAGAATCATCTAGCAGTTTTGGCATTTAGTCAGAATCAGTCTGGTTTTGATCCAATCTGCCCTTATGATGGAAATCCATTTATTTACCCTAATAAACAGATTTTTAGAAGTGGTAAGGTGGAATTTCCTCTTTTGATAAGCTATTTCCCAAATTAACTTTGAAATATAAAATTTTCCAATGTTGACTATATTTTCTTTCAAAAGATTCTCAGTATTTACCACATGATAGAATTATTTACTGCTCAAATTATTGGTTAATTGAATAGATAATTACAAATGTGTGGTAGGGGGCAAATGAGTCAGACTTGGTATTTACCTCCCTGGAACTGACAGTAATGATGAAATCAGGTTGGAGTGAGGGTTTATTCCAGACTTGCAAAAGCCCAGACACTAGAAAGAAAATGGTACTCTCACCCGAGTCCTAGGTCCATGGATGGACACGGCTGCAGATGCAGGAGAAAGCATCACTTGGAGGCTGACCTAACTCCCTGCTCCCAGGGAGGGACATTTCTCCTTGGACTGGGCATCCTTGCTTATCACACATTCGTGTGGTTGTCTCAGTCTTCCAGGTCATTAGTTACCAGAACAAGCAGCCCTGGCACATTGTGCCCATTCCACCATCCAGGACTCCCTCGTTTACATGCTCTCATCTCAGGGACCTCTAATCCACGAGGGTCACCTTTTTCAGACCTGGCTTCACAGGGACACAGCCTGTGCAGTTCCACAGGGGCTCTACCGAGACATGCTGGATGCTTGGTTTAGTGCTTTATTGTCACCATATTGGAATTCTTAGTAATTTTAAAACAAGGACTTTTGCATTTTGCTCAGGCCCTGCTAGTTTAGTAACACACTGTGATGACCCATGGCAGTCTTACATCCTTGTGACTTGCAGTTATTTCTGCTTGAAATTGTTAATTCAACCTGAAATAGCTAGCCCAGTTTCTTGAGATCTTAGCAAAAATTTCACCTTCTCATTGATGCTTTTAACCACCATTTCTAAAAATTGTCTCACTTACCTTCACCCATGTCACTGTTTATTATCACTACAGCAACCATGACAATACAGAACTATCTTATTTGTTTACTTATTTGTCTAATATTTGTATACTCTTTTCAGGGAGAAACCTTATTTTCTTTCTTGCTTGCTTTCTTTTAAAAGTGAAGTAACATTAGCTTTTTAGCATTTTAAGTTTCACACATACAACATTATATTTCTACTTCTGTATATCCTATAGCATGCTCACCTCCAAAATTTAATTTCCATACACCATTGTACAGCTGATTCCCTTTACCTATTTCATCCTCCTCCACCCCTTCCCTTCTGCTAAGCACTACTGTTCTCTGTATCTATATGTTTGTTTTTGTCTGTTTTTTAAATTTTATTTCACATTTGAGTGAAATCACACAGTATTTCTCTTTTTCATCTGACTTATTTCACAGCATAATACCATTAAGTTTCATCTGTATTGTTGCAAATGGCAAGTTTTCCTCCTTTTTACACTTTTAAAATTGGCCTTATTCAGTATTTTACCTCCATGTCTTACAATGTTGAGTCAATATTTATTGAAATTCAGTGAATATGAAGCATAGAAAGCAGGAAGAAGAGTGTTATAAAGTTGGTGAAATAAGGAAGGACCGTGAGTTGCTGATGCTTGTTTTCATTCCTCTCAAAGGAGGAGAGATGTAAATTGAGGTGTAGAATATTTTTCAATATAAGAAAATTTGATATTGCATTTCTGTTTTAAACTGACTTTCCTGAAAAAATGTGTTTCTCATTACAAGACATCGTGTACACAAATATTTTACTTAAAGGAAAAAAATAAGAATAAATGATGCTTTTTAGTTTTTTGGCTTTAAAATATTTCAATACCCTCCTTAAAATTGAAACAAACACTATACACCAAATATTTCGATAAAATTGACCAGTTATCTTCAGTTTGGTGCAGGTGACACCACCCTTACGGCAGAAAGTGAGAAAAAACTAAAGAGCCTCTTGATGAGTGTGAAAGAGGAGAGTGAAAAAGTTGGCTTAAAACTCAACATTCAGAAAGCTAAGATCATGGCATCCGCTCCCATCAGTTCAGTTCAGTCAGTTCAGTTTAGTCTCTCAGTCGTGTCCGACTCTTTGCGACCCCATGAATCGCAGCACGCCAGGCCCCCTGTCCAACACCAGCTCCGGGAGTTCACCCAAACTCATGTCCATCGAGTCGGTGATGCCATCCAGCCATCTCATCCTCTGTTGTCCCCTTCTCCTCCTGCCCCCAATTCCTCCCAGCATCAGAATTTTCTCCAATGAGTCAACTCTTTGCATGAAGTGGCCAAAGTATTGGAATTTCAGCTTCAGCATCAGTCCTTCCAATGAACCCCCCAGGACTGATCTCCTTCAGAATGGACTGGTTGGATCTCCTTGCAGTCCAAGGGACTCTGAAGAGTCTTCTCCAACATCACAGTTCAAAAGCATCAATTCTTTGGCGCTCAGCTTTCTTCACAGTCCAACTCTCACATCCATACATGACTACTGGAAAAACCATAGCCTTGACTAGACAGATCTTTGTTGGCAAAGTAATGTCTCTGCTTTTTAATATGCTATCTAGATTGGTCATAACTTTCCTTCCAATCCGGTCCCATTACTTCATGGCAAATAGATGGGGAAACAATGGAAACAGTAAGAGATTTTATTTTGGGGAGCTGCCAAATCACTGCAGATGGTGACTATAGCCATGAAATTAAAAGACGTTTACTCCTTGGAAGAAAAGCTATGACTAACCTAGACAGCATATTAAAAAGCAGAGACATTACTTTGCCAACAAAGGTCCATCTAGGCAAAGCTATGGTTTTCTAGTAGTCATGTATGAATGTGAGAGTTGGACTATAAAGAAAGCTGAGCACCAAAGAACTGATGCTTTTGAACTGCAGTGTTGGAAAAGATTCTTGAGAGTCCCTTGGACTGCAAGGAGATCAAGCCAGTCCATCCTAAAGGAAATCATTCCTGAATATTCATTGGAAGGACTGATGTTCAAGCTGAAACTCCAGTACTTTGGCCACCTGCTGCGAAGAACTAACTCATTTGAAAAGACCCTGAAGCTGGGAAAGATTGAAGGTGGGAGGAGAAGGGGATGACAGAGGATGAGATGACTGGATGGCATCACTGACTCAATGAACATGAGCTTGAGTAAATTTTGGAAGTTGGTGATGGACAGGGAGGCCTGGCGTGCTTCAGTCCTCGGGGCTGTAAAAAGTCAGACACGACTGACCGACTGAATTGAACTGAACTGGTGCTACTTAAAAAATGTGCTGCTGTTTTGTTGATATTTCTTTTTTTTTTCTAAGGGAGTATAAAAAGGAAGGTGAAATAGCACCTAAATTAAAATCTTAAGAGTTACTTTGTATATTAAAAATGTTTAGGTCATTCATCACAAAAGAGTGACAGTGAAAAATTGTTTTTCTTGAGAATATCATTTTTTTTTCTGGGCATATATTCTTTTCACTGAAAAAATTATACATTCAGTTAAAATGATCTTATAATCAAGTGAGTAGGTGTATAGAAATGTCAAATAGGAATGATAATATTTCCCTCCTACCTGCCTTCACAGGATGCTGTGAGAATTGATATGAAAATGTCTTTGAAGTGTTTTGAACTGCTTAGAAGAAAGATATGATCTAAATACAGAGCTGTTTTTGGAAGTATGATTCCAATGGTCCCTATGATAAATCCTCTGACTTTGGAGTTAGAAGAGATAGTTACCTTCTTGTCCTAAGTCTTTGGTGCCACTAACTATATAAGACCTTATTTTTCAAGCAAAATTAAACATAGATTGAGTGAACATTTAGCATTGATTTCATAGTTTTGGGCATTGAAAGTGATGTCTTGGTAACTCAGTGCATTTGTTTGATGGGCAGTCACAACAAGATACCACCCAAACTTATTAAACAGCAGAACTTTGAACAACACAAATTTATTTTTTCACAGTTCTGGAGGCTAGAAGTCCAGGATCAAGGTGTTAGCAGGGTGGGTTTATTCTGAGGCCTCTCTCCTTGGTTTTTCTTGTGTTTTCACACTGTCCTCCCTTCCTACTTGTTTATATATCAATTTCCTTTTTTTATAGGGACACTAGTCATAATGAAGTAGAGCCTGTCTACTCATAATGATCTCATTTCAAGTGCCTTTTTAAGGCCCTATCTCCAAACACAATCACATTCTGAGGTACTTGGGGTTGGCACTTCAACATATAAATTTGGAGGGGGACATAATTCACCCCATAACACTCAGATATTTGTGTTTGGACCTAGCATGAAGTTACCGACTAGGTTTTCCACAAACCCACATTTGTATGCTTTCAATACTTCCATTGCTGTTTTCAAACGTGCTAATCTTCCTTCTCGGAGAAGGCAATGGCACCCCACTCCAGTACTCTTGCCTGGAAAATCCCATGGATGGAGGAGCCTGGTAGGCTGCAGTCCATGGGGTCGCTAAGAGTCGGACACGACTGAGAGACTTCACTTTCACTTTTCACTTTCATGCATTGGAGAAGGAAATGGCAACCCACTCCAGTGTTCTTGCCTGGAGAATCCAGGGACAGGGGAGCCTGGTGGGCTGCCGTCTATGGGGTCGCGCAGAGTCGGACACGACTGAAGTGACTTTGCAGCAGCAATCTTCCTTCTAGTTCTGAAAACATGTCAAACCCCTGCTCTCCTTGTTTCTTTTTTGTTTTCTTTTTTAAGTTTTACTCTTGAGAAGATGTTTCTCTTTTTTTTTCCTATGTATTTCTTTGGTTGCTTCGGGTCTTCCTTGAATCACTCAGATTCTCTATTGCTTCACGCGGGATCTCTGTTGCTTCTCGTGGGATCTTTCCTTGTGGCATACAGGATGTTTGGTGTGGCGCAGGGGGTCAGTAGTTTGCGGTGCGCAGGCCCCAGAACATGTGGGTTTCAGTAGCTGCAGTAGGTGACTGTATCTCTTCTAACTCCAAAGTCATAGGATTTATCATAGGGACCATTGGAATCATACTTCTGACCAGGGAAGGAAGTGGTTTTTCCCTGCATTGCAAGGCGGATTATTAACCACTGGACCACAGGAAAAGTCCTTCTCCTCAAGTCGTTGCACTTGCCTTTGCCTGGTAGGTTCTTTTTAAATCTCCTATCACTATGTGTCAGATCTTGGCTTAAAGTCATCTTCACAAAGTTGTCTTTTTTGGCCACATTATATAAAATTATCCTAGTGATACTTGTTATTTTATCTTATTTATTTTCTGAATATTCTATGAGGAAAAAAAAAAAAAAAAAGCTGCCCTGGGGACTGATAAGACATTTAAACCTAGACCTCAATTTCAATGTCATTAAAAACTGATCTCCCTTTTACGGCTGAATCATGTTCTCCTGCTGAGTGTGATCCCACAGAACATTCCCATCAGCAAGGTCTTCACACAACCCACAGAATAGCCACCTTCCCCCTCTCTTATATGAGTGACCTAGAGCTTTTGAAAGCCAGTTACATTTTTATCCTTGCCTTAATCCACCTTCTCTATAGATAAGGTTTATTGAGATATCCACTCATAGAACTGTTCCTTTTCTATGACAGTCGCCAATATTACCCAACCAGAGTCCCAACCCTATGATCCTTCTTTCTAATGCCCTTGCTAAGATACAGCACACATTTCCTAAGGTATGTGTTCTCTCTCCTTGCAACCAGTTGCAGATACTTGTTCAACTGTAGCTGTTCCTGATAGTCTTTGGCTGGTCCATTCTCTCGATCATTACTGTCTGTCTCCTCCAGGAGGGGATAAGATACAGGAGGGAACATTTCTGGGCTTGCCACTTCATTTCTTCATTACTAGCAGCTTTCACAGAAATGCTCACTGTGCCCACACATTATAGGCGCTCAGTTAGTGTTGGATGAACAAATGAATAAACCAACACCATCATGTTTATGCGGAGAAGGCAATGACAACCCACTCCAGTACTCTTGCCTGGAAAACCCCATGGATGAAAGAGCCTGGTAGGCTACAGTCCACAGGGTCACGAAGAGTTGGACACGACTGAGCGACTTCACTTTCACTTTTCACTTTCATGCACTGAAGGAAATGGCAACCCACTCCAGTATTCTTACCTGGAGAATCCCAGGGATGGGAGCCTGGTGGGCTGCCGTCTGTGGGGTCACACAGAGTTGGACACGACTGATGTGACTTAGCAGCAGCAGCAGCAGGATATTTATGGCTATTTTATACTTTTTCAAGTACTTCTCTTTAGAATGTTTTAGGGCCTTTCTAGTGCTGTTAGAGATATATAAGAAGGAAATTTGTCCCTAAGTAGGGAATGGAATGTCACAAATGGTATGTGATGAAGATTTTATTTTGCCCAAAGAATTATAAATTAAAATTTCTATTATTATGGGAAGAGAATAAATGTTATTGTGTTAGGTAATGAAAGTTAGGTTTATGATGGATACATAGATAAATAGAGATTTTTAAAAAATGCACTGCATAACAGTGTACCTTGGAAGTACATAGGTTCTAAGGAGCCAAGGTAATAAGTTAGACAAAATAGGTTCAAGATTGTGAGTCTCCAGAATTTTTGTTAGGTTTCAGTCATTGTTCTCATTAAGTATTCGCTTTTTGTACCTGCAATGGAAATCTATTTAAAATGTCAATTGTTTTCTTAGTCACTGTAACCTTATCTTATAAAAATGGTTTAAAGAGTATGTATATTTTGTAAAGCCATTTTTATGGGGAATGAATAGACAAATTGTATTAGATCTTTACACTTTAAGTCATTATGTAAAAAACATTGGGTAATTTGTATGTCATAGTTCTTGGTTTCAAAAATCGATTGCTTTCAAAAATCGGAATTATAAACTATTTGTGGAAAAGAAGCAACCCACTTAAAACATCTGAGCCCCAATTTAAAGATCTTTTAGATACTGGGTAAGTAGCCATATCGCATCAAGTATGAAATTGATATTTATAGAAAACCAATTTCACAAATAGTTTTAAGAGCTGTGTTTTTGTAAAATAATGTGCAGTATGAGGACTGCAAAGATAGAATAAATTTATTTGCTTTGTATCTGACTTATACAGTTAATCCATGCAGTAAGTTACAGTTCTAAATTTCATAACTACTGCTTCAATGCATTTAGATAATCCTACAGAAATAGACTATTTGTATTTTATGATTGGATTTTATTTTGCCCAAAGAGTTGCAAATTTTTGAAAGATAATTATAAATAATGAAAGATGCATATTATTTTATCTATTCATATAAAATATTCCATTTTTATAAGTAATAACAATGTGTATCTAGATATTTCCAGTTCCACATAATCCTGTTTCATGCTTCACTCAAAACAAAATATTCTGGTTACTAAATTTAGCTATAATTCTTTATGGAAACTGTTGCTGAAGTAGTAAATAGTATTATATTTATGCTTTATAAGAACTGAACAAAAACTCACTTATGAAGCATCATTTTAGAATTCACTACTTTTTTTCCTTTTAATTTGTGAGATCAAATTATTTTAAGTGGCCAACAATTACAACTTGAATACTTTGTCAATTACGTATCTCCTAATGTGGATGTCCAAATGTTTCATTTCTAAAATATTTAAGATGAGAATTTTAATGCTACTTTTCTATGGTTTAAGATTTTGTGACTTTTAATCTATGAGCTGTTGTATTTGATTTCACATCTTTCACTCTTTTGAGTTCTGAGTTACACATGCAAATCTCTGGCAAAACATAGGCTTAAATTCCATTGTTCTTATCAGAACGGAAATTTTATTTTATGGAGTGTGAACATCTGTGCTAAACACTCATCGTTAGAATTACATTGAGAACAAACGTTTGAAGGTTTTTGCTACTTAATTAAAAAAAATTCAAATGCTGCCTTCAAAATGTAAGGAGGCTAAGTAATTAGCCTCCAATTAAAATAAATAAATTTATATAAAAATTTTTTTAAAAATGTGATGAGGCAACAAAAGTAAGAAAAAAGAAAGAGTAGAGAGTAGATGTTATTGGAGACCCACCCACCACAAAGAGTTGGAATATTCCACTGTATGGGCTATCTCTTAGCATAGTTTTGTTAATACATATCTCTGCATACAGCATAATGTACTTAAGTGTTTATTTATTTTTAATCATTTTTTCCCCCAGCTAGTTAGGTTACCGGTTCTCCCATAGCTAAAAATTTGGAGGAATAGAAGAAGGATTCTGTTGTGACTTTCACATAAAGAGACAAACTTCAGGCAGCATCAAGGGAACACTCAAGTGTTTCTGGCAGGAATTGACCTTGAATGAAACGTTCATGGTCTCTGAGCCCTCTTACTTTGAAACTAGCACAAAGAGCTCCTTAACCTGGGAGAGAGCAAAGTTATGGTGAAGACAGAGCTTTAGAGATGTCTCTTCTCTTCGATGGCTCTCCAGAGGATGAAGTCTATTATTTGTTTTCACCAAAATATTAGGCAAAAATGATTATAAGAGTGAAAGTTTGTTTTCTCTTGTTTCTCCAGGGTTAAGCATGGAGCATCCAAGACCTAAATCTGGGCAGAAGGAGTCAACTTTCCCCTTGATCCTGTTTTCCTTTCAGACCTCAGGTACTTTGGGGCAAGAATAGCCAGTAGCCTTTATACCTATGACTCAGAGTGTTTGTTAGAATTAAAGCCAAAAGTATTTATTATGATCTATTTAATCCGATTAAAAATATTGATTTCAGGTCTTACATTTAAATCTTTAATCCAGTTTGAATTTTTTTTTGTATGTGATGTGAGGTAATGTTCTAATCTCATTGTTTTACATTTAGCTGCCTAGTTTTCCTAGCACTACTATTGAGATTCTCTTTTTTTCATTGTATGTCCTTACCTCCTATGTCATGGATTAATTGACCATAGGTTTTATTTCTGGGATCTCTGTTCTGTTTTTGAGATCTGAAACCATAAAACTCCTCAAAGAGAACATAGGCAGAACATACTTTGACAAAATCATAGCAATTTTTTTTTAGATCTGTCCCCTAAGGGGGAAAAAAAAACATAAAAATACACAAATATGATCTAATTAAACTTAAAAGCTTTTGTACAACTAAAGGAAATCATTGACAAAACAAAAATACAACCTATTGAATGGGAGAAAACATTTACAAATGATATAATAAAGGGTTAAATTGTATCAATAGTTCATATAAATCAATTTTAAAAGCCCAATTTAAAAAATGAGCAGAAGACTTGAATAGGCATTTTTTCAAATAAGACATACAGTGGGCAATAGACACATGAAATGATGCTCAACATAGCTAATTATTAAATTATTGCATCACTTCACACCACTCAGAATGGCTGTCATTAAAAAATCTACAAATAATAAATGTTGGAGAGGATATGAAGAAAAAGGGAGCCGTTCTAAATTGTTGCTGGGAATGTAAATTAGTGTAGCAACTATGGAAAATAGTATGGAGGTTCCTCAAAAAATTAAAAAAAGAACTGCTGTATGATCCAGACATTCCAATCCTGTGTAAATGTTGAAAAAAAAAATGAAAACATTAATTCAAAACGATACTTGCACCCCAGTGCTCATAGCAGCACTATTTACATAGCCAAGATACGGAAACAACTCAAATGCCCATCAACAGACAAATGGATAGAGAAGATATGGTGTATATGGCCTTCCCTCATGATTCAGATGGTAAAGAATCTGCCTGCAATGCAGGAGACTTGGATTCAATCTCTGGGTCAGAAGGATCCCCAGGAGAACGGAATGGTACCCACTCCAGTATTCTTACCTGGAGAATCCCATGGACAGAGGAGCCTGGTGGGCTAAGTCCAAGGGGTCACAAGAGTCAGATATGACTTACCAACTAAAGCAACACACACACACACACACACACACACACACACACAGTAGAATACTACTTCATTCTCTTCCTTCTTGTGTATTGCTACCGTTCTTGAAAATGGATTTTTAAATAAAATTAAATATGCATGGAGAAACAGTGGAAACAGTGTCAGACTTTATTTTTCTGGGCTCCAAAATCACTGCAGATGGTGACTGTAGCCATGAAATTAAAAGACGCTTACTCCTTGGAAGGAAAGTTATGACCAGCCTAGAGAGCATATTCAAAAGCAGGGACATTACTTTGCCAACAAAGGTTCGCCTAGTCAAGGCTATGGTCTTTCCTGTGGTCATGTATGGATGTGAGAGCTGGACTGTGAAGAAGGCTGAGCGCTGAAGAATTGATGCTTTTGAACTGTGGTGTTGGAGAAGACTCTTGAGGGTCCCTTGGACTGCAAGAAGATCCAACCAGTCCATTTTGAAGGAGATCAATCCTGGAATTTCTTTGGAGGGAATGATGCTCAAGCTGAAACTCCAGTATTTTGGCCACCTCATGCGAAGAGTTGACTCATTGGAGAAGACTCTGATGCTGGGAGGGATTGAGGGCAGGAGAAGAGGACGACAGAGGATGAGATGGCTGGATGGCATCACTGACTTGATGGGTGTGAGTCTGAGTGACCTCCGGGAGCTGGTGATGGACAGGGAGGCCTGGCGTGCTGCGGTTCATGGGGTTGCAAAGAGTCGGACAGGACTGAGGACTGATCTGATCTGATCTGATCTGAAATATGCATTTCTGAAGCATAATGCTTTAATCACTGGGGATATGTAGGATGGTTTCTTAAAATGTTCATGCTTGTGATTTAGAAAAGGAACTAGAATATTAGTAAATAACATTTTCAACTAGACATTTCATGATTCATGGATATTCATCCCAATATTAATCTATTTTATTAGACCTGATGAATCTGGATACTCTGTTTCTTTAGTTCAACAGGTTTTTTTTATTTGCTGGTAGCTCAGATGGTAAAGCATTTGCCTACAATGCTGGAGACCAGGTGTTTGATCCCTGGGTCAGGAAGATCCCCTGGAGAAGGAAATGGCAACCCACTCCAATATTCTTGCCTGGAAAATCCCATGGACTGAGGAGCCTGGTAGGCTACAGTCCATGGGGTCGCAAAGAGTCAGACGCTACTTCACTTTCACTTTTATTTGCTAGTCATACATAAATTCTTTAGCTATACATTATGAAATGAAAAAAGCAGCAATCTCCTTTAGACTTAATTCGCTGTATTGTATCACCAAAATTTACACATTCTTTCCAGTATTTATGTGAGATTTGGGGATGATTCTAAAATCAAGACTGTATAAGGAAGTTTGTCTATTGTGTCTTTCTGCTTCATCTAGTATTTTATAAGAAGTCTATTAGACAGTCTAGGAGCAAGTAAAATATTTTTGACATCTATACTCAGATAATGTCTGGATGAAAACCACATATTTGATAATGGCAGAGGAACTAAAAAGGCTCTTGATGAAAGTGAAAGAGGAGAGTGAAAAAGTTGGCTTAAAGCTCAACATACAGAAAACTAAGATCATGGCATCTGGTCCCATCACTTCATGCGAATTAGATGGGGAAACTGGAAACAGTGTCAGACTTTATTTTGGGGGCTCCAAAATCACTGCAGATGGTGATTGCAGCCATGAAACTAAAAGATGCTTACTCCTTGGAAGGAAAGTTATGACCAGCCTAGATAGCATATTCAAAAGCAGAG
Source organism: Tragelaphus eurycerus (assembly GCA_935064755.1). Taxonomy (NCBI): domain Eukaryota; kingdom Metazoa; phylum Chordata; class Mammalia; order Artiodactyla; family Bovidae; genus Tragelaphus; species Tragelaphus eurycerus. The sequence goes on from CAKXYN010000014.1 coordinate 2,375,268, forward strand.
ACATTACTTTGCCAACAAAGGTCCGTCTAATCAAGGCTATGGTTTTTACCAGTGGTCATGTATGGATGTGAGAGTTAGACTATGAAGAAAGCTGAGCACCAGAGAATTAATGCTTTTGAACTGTGGTGTTGGAGAAGACTCTTGAGAGTCCCTTGGACTGCAAGGAGCTCCAACCAGGCCATTCTAAAGGAGATCAGTCCAGGTTGTTCTTTGGAAGGAATGATGCTAAAGCTGAAACTCCAGTACTTTGGCCACCTCTTGCGAAAGTTGACTCATTGGAAAAGACTCTGATGCTGGGAGGGATTGGGGGCAGGAGGAGAAGGGGATGACAGACGATGAGATGGCTGGTTGGCATCACCGACTTGATGGACATGAATTTGTGTGACCTCCGGGAGTTGGTGATGGACAGGGAGGCCTGGCGTGCTGCAATTCATGGGGTCGCAAAGAGTAGGACACGACTGAGCGGCTGAACTGAACTGAACTACATTGAATCAGTATATTATGGAAAACTACCAAATGATATTTAGTATTGCATTTCGCCCTTGAACAACACAGGGGTTAGGGACACCCACTCTCTGAGAGAAAATCTTTATAACAACTTTACACTTGGCCCTGCTTATCCATGGTTCTATATCTGCAGAGCCAACCAACTTCAGATAGTGAAGTGCTACAGTAGGTACTTAGTGAAAAAAAAAGTGCATGTAAGTGGACTCATGGAGTTCTAAACCCTTTAATTCAAGGGTCAACTGCATTGTTGTTATTACTCCTTTATTTTCCATTACTTTAGAGGAATCTGATTTAAAGAGTATAAATCATTCACATGAAGTCTCAAGATGCCTTATATAGACTAGATGGCAGAACAGGATGAAGTTGGATCAAATTTCTTAAACCCATTTATTTCACTTTATGACAGTGGAACTAATCATCTCAAATTTATAGCTCTTGATTTGTGTAACAAGATACCTAATCATTCCTACTGAATTGTGGAGAAAGAGTAACAAATGGGATTTGGTAAATTTTGCATAAATACGTGCAAGGAGGAAGAAAAAGGTTATTTTTAAATCATAAAACTTTTCATTGAGAAAGAGTCAAAGACACACAAAAGTCAGCACTATCTCTCCCTTACGTGCCTGGAGGAAAAGCATATCCTTGAAATGGAGGAGTTGATTACATCCTAAGTAGTATTAGACTGCTAGTAGCCTAAAAGATGTTTGCCCAAGGACATTTTGGCCTTTTTTTTTTCTTTTGCCATGATTTTCACAGATTTCTGATGTATTCTTAAAAACTCAAGATTTTGTTCAGTATTTGATATTTGTCGTTGACTGTGTAAAAGATAAGGCAAACCATTAAACAAATTTCCTTAGAGCTTTACAATATTCTGTATTAAAATGTGTACTACATACTAGTAATGTACTATTGCCTTAATTTCACTAAATAAATTTCCAGAGAGTTGAGACCTTTTTCATCTTTAGTCTTCTTCACTTTTCAGCCCACTCTTACACGCTACTTTCCTTTCTGTAACAGCACCTGCCATGCCCCTTTCAGAGATTTTTAAAAGATAAAAGTGATGAAGTGTAATTTGGAGCAGGTCTAGAAATGACCTAGTGAAGTTAAGGATCAGACTCTAGTATTAGCTGACTTTGGCCGCCCTGGCAGTGTGCAGGAAATCATTGTGTGCCATAGACTTTTCTTTTATTAGTCAAATACCTTGAGTTTATTACTTATCTGCCCTTTGCTTTGACCTTCTCTAATTATTCGTTCCCCTCTTCAGTGATGAAAGTGAAAGTGGAGAGTGAAAAGGTTGGCTTAAAGCTCAACATTCAGAAAACGAAGATCATGGCATCTGGTCCCATCACTTCATGGGAAATAGATGGAGAAACAGTGGAAACAGTGTCAGACTTTATTTTTCTGGGCTCCAAAATCACTGCAGATGGTGACTGCAGCCATGAAATTAAAAGACGCTTACTCCTTGGAAGGAAAGTTATGACCAACCTAGATAGCATATTCAAAAGCAGAGACATCACTTTGCCAACAAAGGTTCGCCTAGTCAAGGCTATGGTCTTTCCTGTGGTCATGTATGGATGTGAGAGCTGGACTGTGAAGAAGGCTGAGCGCCGAAGAATTGATGCTTTTGAACTGTGGTGTTGGAGAAGACTCTTGAGAGTCCCTTGGACTGCAAGGAGATCCAACCGGTCCATTCTGAAGGAGATCAGCCCTGGGATTTCTTTGGAAGGAATGATGCTAAAGCTGAAACTCCAGTATTTTGGCCACCTCATGCGAAGAGTTGACTCATTGGAGAAGACTCTGATGCTGGGAGGGATTGAGGGCAGGAGGAGAAGGGGACGACAGAGGATGAGATGGTTGGATGGCATCACTGACTCGATGGATATGAGTTTGAGTGACCTCCGAGAGCTGGTGATGGACAGGGAGGCCTGGTGTGCTGCAGTTCATGGAGTCGCAAAGAGTTGGACACGACTGAGCGACTGTTCTGATCTGATCTGATCAGTGTATAGGATAAAATCATATTTCTACTAAAATTATACTATGTATGTTATTAGTTGTGCTTAGTTATGAGAGGGCTAAGCGAGAAGGTAAAAAGCAATACCAGTAGAGTAATAGTTTTATTAATAAACAAGACTCACAAACAATAACTTCTTTTTTGTTTGGAGAAAATTAGAAATTAAAAGACCAGCTCTCCACTCCAGCAACTGATGTGGAAAAGCTACAGTCAGACTTGCCTTTAGAATCTCTTCCAAACACCATAGAAGGAACTACTACCAAATAACTTAAGCAACAATCAAACGTATTTCTGTCCCTTTGCTTAACAATGCTCAGCATATCATGATAGGACAGGAAAAAGCTGTGTGGGTTAAGTCTTGATCCTAGTCTCTCTGTGATGTTGGAGAGTCATGTACCTGATGGGTATCAATTTAGTCATTCTACAAGGAGCACTTTGCATTAAGAGCCCAATCAACACAATCCTTGAAAAATAATCAAATTTCTCCTTATTTAATTGGGAATATAAATTTAAAAAACACAGGAGAAAATAAAGGTCATCAATAGGTGAGTTAAAGCTTCAAGTAAAGGACTCTTTGCACCGGAGACAAATTATCAGACCTCATGACTTCCTTAGGACCTGCTTTTTTATCTCAACTAATATGTGCTCAGAGGTTTTTGTCAGATGGGTAAAATTACAAAGAGCAACATTTACGTGACATAATAATTTTTTTCAGTTTCTTTTTTTTTTGCATTTCTGATTTCTTATATAATTGCTCAACTCATAGGAAATCTGTAAATTAAAATATTACTATATAGCATCAAAGGCCATCACCACAGAAACAAAATATATATATAGAAAAACTAATAATATTTAATTATATATTTTAGTGTAAAAAGGCAATTTGTGCTTTCTATTAAAATATGTATAAACTTAGTAGTTAAATTTGATGATAAATGCTTCCTTAGCTGCCTCAGATGCCCCTTATTATAAAAATTATATTACCATCAATGGAGATGTCAAGTTGCTGAAAAATGCAAGTAGTCTAAATGTGTTTTTTATCACACTGAAAATTTGTCTAAGGGGTCATTTGAATGACATGAAGCTATTTGGAAGGATCATATATGTTTGTATTTTAACAGTAAATAAAATATTGAAATGAAATTCAGTGAGTTCAGTGTTTAACTGCATTTGAAATTAATGTTCTTACTCATGTAATTAAGTTAAAAAGATAGAAGATAAATGTATAGGGAGGAGCTGGAAAGAGAAAGACAAATGTAAATTTGTTTCAGAATATTTTATTTTCACAATGGTTATGGAATATTCCAAAGAGAATTATATCAATATGTTTATTCTATTACTTAGGAACTATAATTAATTCCACTAAAAAGTAATTTCCCTTTGTACCATATTTTCCAATACATTGCTTTTTAATCTCAAAAATACATCTTATTTGTAAACTGAAACTGTGACAGAGTTTGCTTTTCTTTCATTGTGGTGGTTCAGAAACTTGAAATTACCCTGATGGGTCTGGCAACTAAGAGACAAAGAAGTAAATACAATCAAAGTTTCTTTTTTTAAATGAGGTTTACTTTCCTGATGTATATTGTCTTTCTTCCAGTTCTTAGCTCACTTCTAGCTGTAGAGGGGTGGCCATTTTCAACGAGTGGTCATTTGTGAAAGTATATTTTTTTGTGAAAGCACAGGATTTGTTAGAACAGAGTCAGTAGGTAGGGTGATAACTTCATTTATTGGCATATTTATAGTTTTCAATGGAAAAGTATGGGCAGTTGTTCAATCTGCTGCACTAGGAAATGAAGCATAATTAGAGGTCAAACAACATTTTCATTGATGTGAATATGAAGGAATCCAGAAAAGCCTCAGGTTATTTCTTTTTATATTTTATTGCTATTTTACAACTGTTAATATGTGTCTCTAGGTTTCTGACAGGAAGAGGACGCTTGCAGGGATCAGAAGGTAGTATTCCACAGGGGAAATGTATTTTATACTCAGCAATAGCAATTTACTTTGAGTTCTATGGAGAAAAAGGTTTACATATTGATTCAACTGACCAGCTAGCTTATTATTTATTTATTTATTTATTTTATGAGACTAAAAACCTAACCAAGGAATTCAGCTTTTGACTGTAGTGGGTAAAGGGCTGTTACTAGGAACAAGTTAATTTTTTAAAATGAATTCATTTAGGAAAAAAATAACCCTCATAGAAGCTCTTTATTCTACATGAGAATTAGTCATCGTGTTTTCTCTTATGATGTACTGTGGCAATAAGAACCCACATACTGATTGCACTCAGCTTTGCTAATGTTCTATCACTCTGGGACCTGCAGATGTAACCTATGGAGATAGTGTGACTTTTACTGCCAAAATCAAGTTTTCCCTAAAAGCACACATCATGTTTCCATCTTCTACACTTGGGTATTTCCTTTCTAGAAATGTACCCCTAATGAATATTAGAGATTTGAATAGCATGGCAGTTAAAAATAAGTTTGTTTTCAGATCTTTTCTACAGGGACAAAGAGAGTGTGTCAATTTTCCTTTTTTTATTCTTAAAATTAATATTAGCTGAATCCCTGTGATCAGCATGCAGTCAAATAAACAAATCAATCACCAAGGAAATTATCTGTAAGATAAATGTGATGTAAACCATCACTATGAAAGGCCAAAGCAGAAATCATTTTACGCAGACTTCAAGCAACTCAATTTCTGAAGGATGGCTTTAATGGTGGCCTTAACTAAAATGTATATTTTAACAAGGCATATTTATAGCACATAATAAATGTTTAAATTAGATTAATTAGTATGTATCGTGGAGGCTTTCTTACTGTTTAGAATTATTTGCCTTGCTAACATAGTAAATCTAGATGAGCTGAGCATTCAAATCATTCTAATAACAACACTTGGCATTTGTACAGTGTGTTATATTTTCTAAGTACTTTATAATTACAGTATTAATTAGTTAAGTGACAGAGTGATCTTGTGAAAAAGTCTGCACTGTTATCCCTTTTCACAAATGAGGAAGCTTAAAATGCAAAGGACAGTAATTCACATTGCAAGCAAAATCAGGTTACAACTAAAAAACATTTTAAATGACTTGTGCATATCTGATGCTGCATGATTTCATGTTCTTTGGGTGAAGAGGTAAAAGTTTGATCCCATATGCAGATTTTCTGAAAGCCCGCAGACTAAGGAAAGAATAGAAAAGAGAGTTCTTTAGTTCCCATTGCATTCTGTCTCCTATACTAAACTTTCATTATATCCTTGAGGCTGAGCTGTTGCACCTAGAACCATGATGGTAAACTTGGTAGCCTCCTGGAGGATCCTTAGTTGCCTACAGAGGAAGCATTGTCTGTTCTTTACTGAAGCATCAGTAGTACTCCATGTAGGGCAAAGGGGAACAATAATTTCAAAGGCTAATGAGGCTGGGAAATTCACTTGTCTCTTTGGTTTATAATCTCAATGCAAATTAAGTAGGATTTCCAAAATATTATAGAATAATATTAGATTATCTTAAGCAACTTCAACAAGCATTAATTAATTGCTTATTTATGTTCTGGCTTCTAAAGGAATACCCTAAATTAGTAGGACAAAGTTTTTGTACTAAGTGACTTGTAGTTTAGCAGAAGGATATAAACATGTCAACAAATTAAAGCAATATGAAACAAATAGTTGTTAGCCACTTGCCAACCAGCAGGCATAATTTTAGGGCCACAATAGTGAACAGAACAGGTAAAAACCCCTGCCTTTATCTAGCAGATATTCCAGTGAGTTAATAAAAAAACTATTACAGGTAGTGTGGTAACAGAGGGATAGAGTGTGTATAGATGAGACATGCAAGAAAAAGGTAGCCAGTACTTACATATCTGCAGGACATTGAAGAAGTGCCATTTGGATTTAATATTGTTAGATGAGTAAATGTTATTTTGAGAGTTCGAGAGAAGACGATAGGACAACTGATAGGATTGGAGGATGGAGGCTGACAGAAGAGAGAAAGGTTTAGATGTGGAGAAAATATACTAAAGAGAGAAAGTTTGGTGGACAAAGATTTGGACATATGAAAGTCTGGTAGATTGCAAGTAATTAGGCAAGGCTGAAACTCAGGGCATATAGGAAGTTGGGTTCAAAGATTAGTAGATAAAGTACACTCAATCATGTCCAACTCTTTGTGACCCCATGGACTGTAGCCCACCAGGCTCCTCCATCCATGGGATTTTCCAGGCAAGAGTATTGGAGTGGGTTGCCATTTCCTTCTCCAGGGGATCTTCCTGACCCAGGGATTGAACCCAGGTCTCTGGCATTGTAGGCAGACGCTTTACCGTCTGAGCCACCAGTCAAGCCCCCAGAAAAAGTATAGACCCACATAATCTGGAAAATTAAGAATGCTGTAATTATGGCTGTGTAGTATACTGGCAGACAAGATGGCCAAGAGAGATGGTGCTGGAGCTGCTTGGCTTGGTGGTAAAGGAGGATGAGAACATTAGTTCTAGGAGAGGTGAGAAGGAGCAGAGGCTTCCATCTCTATTTGACTTCCCAAAGGAAGTTCTAACTAATTTGAAAAGTGAAAGTGAAGTCATTCAGTCGTGTCCGACTCTTTGTGACCCCATGAACTGTAGCCTATCAGGATCCTCCGTCCATGGAATTTTCCAGGCAAGAATACTGGAGTGGGTTGCCATTTCCTTCGCCAGGGATCTTCTCGACCCAGGGATCAAACCTGGGTCTCCTGCATTGTAGGCAGATGCTTTACCATCTGAGCCACCAGGGAAGTAATCAGATAGTAAAACAGAAAACCAAACTATAGGCACCAAAACAAAAACTTGTCTCATATTTGACCCTATATTTGATTGGTCCTCTATTATCTTCTCCCCCACCCCAATTATATGTATTAAATGATCAACTGAGAGATTACTGAAAGGCAAAACAAAACCAACCAAAATCTCCTTGAAATCCACAGGTTAACATAAACAAAAGATTTAAAATTAGGTAAAGGGGTTGCAAAAGAGTCAGACACCACTTAGTGCCTGAAGAGCAGCAGCAACAAGTGTTATGTTACAACTACCTTATATGAAAGGGAATCAAAAGGCAGACTGTTTTCACAAGTTTTTTAGTCTTACAGAGAAAGGAGGTGATTTGTAGAAAAGTTGAGTGGTTTTCCAAGTCTTTGCAGTATATGGAGACTTCGCTTTATTCAGAAATGTAATAAACTTGGTTTGTTGTTGTCGTTATGGCTAGCAGTATTGTTCTAGCAGCTATGGGGCCTCTTTTCTTCTTATACTTATCTATGACCTAGTCAAAGTGACTAAGTTCACTTGCTGAATGACTTGTAGACAGGTTTCAAAATTTTTCTTAATAAAAAGTAACTGATGCTGAAAAGTACTCATACTGATGCTAATGGGAGATTAGCAGTCACATGAGTTTTTCTCTCCTTATATATTACCTATTGGAAGAATTGTGAGGGAACTATTGGAGAGGGAAAAGCAAAACATTTGTGGAAATGAATTTCGAGGCATGCTCACCCAAGCATTTTCTGTATCAGTGTCCTCATGAGGAGGTAGAACTGTTTCAGTGTTTAACAGTCTCTGAATCTGTTAAGTAGCAAATTTGCTTGTGAAAATCTGGTTCTACAAGTCCAAAAACGCCTGCCTATAAATAACATCAGAATTTATGGTACATGATTTTTACTTAAGTATTTTTCCCTCCCCAAGAATAATATAACAACCATAACTAGAACATCATCATTATCAACAACAAACAACAAAGGGATTGATGAGCTATAACACGATATTTTCCTTCTCTGAAAATAGTTTTATGTATACCTTTGAGTGAGAAACAATTTGTCTGGATCTCACTTTTCTCTCATGTACAAAAGAAGGGTACCAGCTAACCTTACTGTTTTAATAGTGCTCTTCAGAGTACTAGGCAATGCAATTAGATGAGAGGAAATTATAATGTGAGTGTTGAATAAGAAGAAAATATTATTTTCAGATAATATGATTTTATGCCAAGAAAGGTCAAATTATTTTTACCACAAAACTTAGAAACTTTAAGATAAAATATTAAGATTGCTCATTACAAAAGCAGTGGTGATGTTTGAAGTCTGATCTGGGAAGATCCCACATACTATGAAGAATCTAAGCCTGTGTGCCACAGCTATTGAGTCTGTGCTCTGGAGACCAGGAGCCTCAACTACTGAAGCCTGTGCACCGTAGGGCCTGTGCTGGACAACAGGAAAGAAGCCCCCACACTGAGAAGTCCACGCACCACAACTGTAGTGTAGCCCCTCCTCAGCACAACTAGAGAAAAGCCCAAGCAGCAACAAAGACCCAGCATAGTCAAAAATAAATAAATTAAGTAATTTTTAAAAAGCAATACAAAAAGTTCACGTGCTTTCTATAAAAATAAAATTAAAAAAAAAAATCCCATTTTTAATAGCAACGTAAAAGGTAAGTATGCTATGGGCTGAATTTTTACTCTCCAAATCCATACATGTGATTGTACTCCCCCAATGTGATTGTACTTGAAGCAAAGAGATAATAATGGTTGAGTGATATAATGATTGAGAGTGGGGACTTGATCCTTTAGATTTTGTGTTTTTAAAGAAGAGCACCAAAGAAGTTGCTCACTCTGCTAGTTGAGAACACAGCAAGAAGTTAGCCATGTCAGCCTGGAAGAAACCTCTCAGCCACAAGAGAACCTTAACGGAGCCTTGGTCTTGGACTTTCCAGTCCCCCAGAACTGTAAAAATGTAAATTTCAGTTGTTTAGGTCACTCAATTTCTGGTATTTTTATAGCAACTTAAGCTAATGGATACAGATTTTGTTTCTGAGATGTATATGTGTGGGAGTGCTTCTGCATCAAATAATTTAAAATGTGGAAGTAACTTTGAAACTGTATAAAGTAGCTTTGAAACTATAATGAGAAGAAGCTGGAGGAATTTTGAGACGTGCTATAAAAATACTATCAGATCAGATCAGATCAGTCGCTCAGTTGTGTCCGACTCTTTGCGACCCCATGAACTGCAGCACGCCAGGTCTCTCTATCCATCACCAGCTCTCGGAGGTCACTCAGACTCACATTCATCGAGTCAGTGATGCCATCCAGCCATCTCATCCTCTGTCGTCCCCTTCTCCTCCTGCCCTCAATCCCTCCCAGCATCAGAGTCTTCTCCAATGAGTCAACTCTTCACATGAGGTGGCCAAAATACTGGAGTTTCAGCTTTAGCATCATTCCTTCCAAAGAAATCCCAGGGCTGATCTCCTTCAGAATGGACTGGTTGGATCTCCTTGCAGTCCAAGGGACTCTCAAGAGTCTTCTCCAACACCACAGTTCAAAAGCATCAATTCTTCGGCGCTCAGCCTTCTTCACAGTCCAGCTCTCACATCCATACATGACCACAGGAAAAACCATAGCCTTGACTAGGCGAACCTTTGTTGGCAAAGTGATGTCCCTGCTTTTGAACATGCTATCTAGGTTGGTCATAACTTTCCTTCCAAGGAGTAAGCATCTTTTAATTTCATGGCTGCAGTCACCATCTGCAGTGATTTTGGAGCCCAGAAAAAGAAAGTCTGACACTGTTTCCACTGTTTCTTCATCTATTTCCCATGTAGTGATGGGACTAGATGCCATGATCTTCGTTTTCTGAAAGTTGAGCTTTAAGCCAACCTTTTCACTCTCCACTTTCACTTTCATCAAGAGGCTTTTTAGTTCCTTTTCACTTTCTGCCATAAGGGTGGTATTATCTGCATATCTGAGGTTATTGATATTTCTCCCAACAATCTTGATTCCAGCTTGTGTTTCTTCCAGTCCAGCATTTCTCATGATGTACTCTGCATATAAGTTAAATAAACATGGTGACAATATACAGCCTTGACATACTCCTTTTCCTATTTGGAACCAGTCTGTTGTTCCATGACCAGTTCTGACTGTTGCTTTCTGACCTGCATACAGATTTCTCAAGAGGCAGATCAGGTGGTCTGGTATTCCCATCTCTCTCAGAATTTTCCACAGTTTATTGTGATCTACATAGTCAAAGGCTTTGGCATAGTCAATAAAGCAGAAATAGATGTTTTTCTGGAACTCTCTTGCTTTTTCGATGATCCAGCGGATGTTGGCAATTTGATCTCTGGCTCCTCTGCCTTTTCTAAATCCAGCTTGAACATCAGACCCAACAATCCCACTACTGAGCATACACCCTGAGGAAACCATAATTGAAAGGCACACACATCCCAATGTTCATCATAGAGCTATTTACAATAGCTAGGGTATGGAAGTAACCTAGGTGGGGGCTTCCCTGGTGTCTCAGCTGGTAAAGAATCCACCTGCAATGCGGCAGACCTGGGTTCAATCCCTGGGTTGGGCAGATCCCTGTGGAAGGGAAAGGCTACCCACTCCAGTGTTCTGGCCTGGAGAATTCCATAGATTTTATAGTCCATAGGGTCACAAAGAGTTGGACACAACTGAGCAATTTTCACTTCACTTAGATGTCCACCCACAGATGAATGGATAAAGAAAGGTGTGGTCCACATACATGATATTACTTAGTTATAAAAAGGAACACATCTCAGTCAGTTCTAATGAGACAGATGAACCTAGAACCTATTATACAGAGTGAAGTAATTCAGAAAGAGAAAAACAAATATCATATATTAACATGTATATATGGTATCTAGAAAGATGATATGGATGAACCTTTTTGCAGGGCAGCAAGGGAGACACAGATATAGAGAAGAGACTCGTGGACATAGTGGGGGAAAGAGGGTTGCACAAACTGAGAAAGTAGCATTGAAACATAAATATTAGCATATGTAAAATAGTAGCCAGTGGGAATTTGCTTTTTGATTCAGAGAGCTCAGATTCGGGGCTCTGTGACAACCTAGAGGGATGCGATGGCATAAGAGGTGGGAGGGAGGTTCAGGAGGGAGGGGACATATGTATACCTATGACTGATTCATGTTGATATATGGCAGAAATCAACACAATATTGTAAAGTAACTATCCTCCAATTAAAAATAAATTGAAGAAAATATTTAGCCCTGAACAATAATAAAATTATAATTTCAAAACTGAAAAATAAAATCCCACATTACCCATAACAGACTTTTGATAGAAATATGACATTAAAGGTCATTTTGATGACATCTCAGATAGATATGAGGAACATGTTACTGGAAACTGTTGGAAAGGTGATCCTTGTCACAAAGCAGTAAAGAAGTTTTGGCAAGGATTTAGAGAAATTGGAATGCTTGTGCACTGTTGGTGTGAATGTAAAATGGTTCAGCTGAAAATAGTTTGTTCCTCTTCCACTCAGAAAATTAGAAATAGATTTACTATAAGATCTGACAAGTCCAATGTTAAGTATCTACACAGTAGAGTTGAAAGCAGGGTCTCAAAGACATATTTGCACACTCTTGTTCATTGCAGTACTATTCACAATAACCAAAAGGTGGAAGCAACTTAAGTCCAATGAAGGAATAAACAAAATGTGGTATGTACATACAACAGAATATTATCTAGCCACCAAAAGGAAGGAAGTTCTGATCTACGCTTGAGGACATATACTAAGTGAAATAAACCAGGCAAAATAAGACAAATACTATATGATTCCACATAAAATAGAGACAAAATAGACTGATGGTTGCCAGAGACCAGGAGGAGGGCAGAATGGAGAAGTATTTAATGAGTAGAGAGTTTCAGTTTTGAAAGATGAAAAGAGTTCTAGAGATTGAATGCACTATAATGTGAATATATTTACTACTGAGCTCTACATTTAAGAATGCTTAAGATGGTAAATCAATGTTATGTGATTTTACCACAATTTAAAAATTGTTTAAAAGGTTAAAAGGAGCAATTACCCCACAAGAGACTGACCCAGACTGCCCATGAATGTCCAGGAGTCTCCAGTGGAGGCGTAGGGCAGCAGTGGCCTGCTCCAGAGTTGGGGACCTGAGTGTGGCAGTGTATGCATGGGACCTTTTGAAGAAGATGCAGTTATCCTCATTACCTCTACCATAGTTTGGTCTAAAATAACAGGGATGGAGCACTGCCCCGCCCATCAACAGAAAATTGGATTAAAGATTTACTGAGCATGGCCCCACCCACAAACAAGACCCAGTTTCCCCCTCAGTCAATCTCTCCCATCAGGAAGTTTCCATAAGCCTCATCCTTCTCCATTAGGGGGCAGACAGAATGAAAACCACATTCACAGAAAACTAACCAGTCGGATCACAGGGACCACAGCACTTTCTAACTCAATGAAACTATGAGCCATGCTGTGTAGGGCCATCCAAGACAGATGGGTCATGGTGGAGAGTTCTGACAAAACGTGGTCCACTGGAGAATGGAATGGCAAACCACTTCAGTATTCTTGCCTTGAGAACCCCATGAACAGTATGAAAAGGCAAAAACATAGGACACTGAAAGATGAACTTCCCAGTTCAGTAGCTGCCCAATATGCTACTGGAGATCAGTGGAGAAATAACTCGAGAAAGAATGAAAAGATGGAATCATAGCAAAAACAACACCCAGTTGTGGTTGTGACTGGTAATGGAAGTAAAACCTGACACTATAAAGAGCAATATTGCGTAGGAACCTGGAATGTTAGGTTCATGAATCAAGGCAAACTGGAAGTGGTCAAACAGGAGATGGCAAGAGTGAATGTTGACATTCTAGGAATCAGTGAACTAAAATGGACTGGAATGGGTGAATTTAACTCAGATGACCATTATATCTACTACTGTGGGCAAGAATCCCTCGGAAGAAATGGAGTAGCTCTCATAGTCAGCAGAAGAATCTGAAATGCAGTAATTGGATGCAATCTCAAAAATGACAGAATGATCTCTGTACGTTTCCAAAGCAAACAATTCAATATCACGGTAATCCAAGTCTATGCCCCAACCAGTAATGCTGAAGAAGCTGAAGTGGGATGGTTCTATGAAGACCTACAAGACCTTCTAGAACTAACACACCAAAAGGATGTCCTTTTCATTATAGGGGACTGGAATGCAAAGTAGGAAGTCAAGAAATACCTGGAGTAACGGGCAGATTTGGCCTTGGAGTACAGAGTGAAGCAGAACAAAGGCTAAGAGAGTTTTGCGAAGAGAACACACTGGTCATAGCAAACACCCTCTTCCAACAACACAAGAGAAGACTCTACACATGGACATCACCAGATGGACAATACTGAAATCAGATTGATTATATTCTTTGCAATCAAAGGTGGAGAAGCTCTATACAGTCAGCAAAAACAAGACAGGGAGCTGACTGTGGCTAAGATCATGAACTCCTTATTGCCAAATTCAAACTTAAATTGAAGAAAGTAGGGAAAACCATTCGACCATTCAGGTATGACCTAAATCAAATCATCTATGATTATACAGTGGAAGTGAGAAATAGATTCAAGGGATTAGATCTGATAGCATGTCTAAAAAACTATGGACAGAGGTTTGTGACATTGTATAGGAGGCAGTGATCAAGACCATATCCAAGAAAAAAAGAATGCAAAAAGGCAAAATGGTTGTGTGAGGAGGCCTTACAAATAGCTGTGTAAAGAAGAGAAAAAAGGGGGAAAAGGAAAGATATACCCATTTGAATGCAGGTTCCAAAGAACAGAAAGGAGAGGTAAGAAAGCCTTTCTCAGTGATTAATGCAAAAAAATAAAGGAAAACAACAGAATGGGAAAGACGAGGGATATCTTCAAGAAAATTAGAGATACCAAGGGAAAATTTCATGCAAAGATGGGCACAATAAAGGACAGAAATTGTATGGACCTGACAGAAGCAGAAGATATTAAGAAGAGGTGGCAAGAATACACAAAAGAACTATACAAAAAAGATCTTCATGACCCAGATAATTTTGATGGTGTGATTGCTCACCTATAGCCAGACATCCTGAAATGTGAAGTCAAGTGGGCCTTAGGAAACATAACAATGAATGACGCTAGTGGAGGTTATGGAATTCCAGTTGAGCTATTTCAAATCCTAAAAGATGATGCTGTGAAGGTTCTGTCCTCAATATGCCAGCAAATTGGAAAACTCAGCTGTGGCCACAGAACTGGAAAAGATCAGTTTTCATTCCATTCCCAATGAAAGGCAATGCCAAAGAATGTTCAAACTACCTCACAACTGCACTCATCTGACACAGTAGCAGAGTAATGCTCAAATTTTTCAAGCCAGGTTTTAACAGTATCTGAACCATGAACTTCCAGAGGTTCAAGCTAGATTTGGAAAAGGCAGAGAAACCAGAGATCAAACCAGATGATCCCCTGGATCAGGGAAAAAGCAAGAGAGTTTCAGAAAAAACATGTACTTCTGCTTTATTGACTATGCCAAAGCCTTTGACTGTGGATCACAACTAACTGTGGAAAATTCTGAAAGAGATGGGAATACCAGACCACCTGACCTGCCTCTTTAGAAATCTGTATGCAGGTCAAGAAACAATAGTTAGAACTGGACATGGAACAACAGACTGGTTCCATAAAGGGAAAGGAGTATGTCAAGGCTGCATATTGTCACCCTGCTTATTTAACTTATATGCAGAGTACATCGTGAGAAATGCTGGGCTGGATGAAGCATAAGCTGGAATCAAGACTGTCGGGAGAAATATCAATAACCACAGATATGCAGATAACACCACCTTTAAGGCAGAAAGTGAAGAAGAACTAAAGTGCCTCTTGATGAAAGTGAAAGTGGAGAGTGAAAAAGTTGGCTTAAAGCTCAACATTCAGAAAACTAAAATCATGGCATTTGGTCCCATCACTTCACAGCAAATAGATGGGGAAACAGTGGAAACAGTGGCTAACTTTATTTTTTTTTTTTTTGGCTCTGATGGTGACTGCAGCCATGAAATTAAAAGACGCTTACTCCTTGGAAGGAAAGTTATGATCAACCTAGAAAGCATATTAAAAAGCAGACATTACTTTGTGAACAAAGGTCCGTCTAGTCAAGGTTATGGTTTTTCCAGTAGTCATATATAGATGTGAGAGTTGCGAAGAGCTGACTCATTTGAAAAGACCCTGATGCTGGGAAAGATTGAGGGCAGGAGGAGAAGGGGGTGATAGACGATGAAATGGTTGGATGGCATCACCGACTCAATGGACATGAGTTTGGGTTAACTCTGGGAGTTGGTGATGGACAAGGAAGCCTGGCATGCTTCAGTACATGGGACTGCAAAGAGTCGGACATGACTGAGTGACTGAACTGAACTGAACTGAGACAGCATGTTAAAAAGTAGACATTACTTTGCCAACAAAGGCCCATCTTGTCAAAGCTATGGTTTTTCCAGTAGTCACGTATGGATGTGAGAGTTGGACTATAAAGAAACCTGAGTGCTGAAGAATTGATGCTTTTGAACTGTGGTGTTGGAGAAGACTCTTGTGAGTCCCTTGGACAGCAAGGAGATCCAACCAGTCCATCCGAAAGGAAATCAGTCCTGAATATTCATTGGAAGGACTGATGTTGAAGCGGAAACTCCAATACTTGGCTGCCTGATGAGAAGAGCTGACTCATTTGAAAAGACCCTGATGCTGGGAAAGATTGAGGGCTGGAGGAGAAGGGGACAAGAGAGGATGGGATAGTTGGATGGCTTCACCGACTCAATGGACATGAGTCTGAGTAAGCTCCGGGAGTTGGACAGGGAGGCCTGGCGTCTGCAGTCCATGGGGTCTCAACGAGTCAGACATGAATGAGCAACTGAACTGAACTGAAAAGGTTAAATAAATGAAAGTTGCAGAATAATAGCTGTTTGTATAACACCATTTACACAAATAGATAAATAATAATTTGAAATTTTAGTTTGAGCACAAAACTAACTTAAGATAACAGAGTACTAGGAAAATTAATTCTGTGTTTGATTTTTATCTTTGTATTTTGAAATTTTGTCCACAGTTATATTATCTTTACTTTGAAAGAAGTATTTAGAAAGGTAGACTGATATAGACAGGTAGATAAATAGATAAGCAGATGGACAGATGGGTATATATTCAAGATGGATCATATGAAATTGCTGATATTTGATCAATTTTGATCCACAAATATGGCAGTCTCATACAATTCGATAAATACAGGAATTAGTAAAAGAAAACAAAAGAAAGTTAATATTTATAATCCTTTCCAGTTTTAGTTTTATGAAACCCTGGAAAGATAGCTCTAAAAATAGTCTTAATATAGTGTTAAAAACTTAAAGTTCTACCGAGTTTTTTGATATTATAATCCAATTTGCTTTATTTGAAAGTTTGCCTGCAAGTATTGATGTCTATGAAAACATTTAGCCTATTGAATTTCTAAGGTTAGAATTTAGGCTTTTACAGCATTGTTTATATGTAATCCATTTATTCAGACTTAAATAATACAGACATGCATAGCATCCTAAAGAATATTTCTAGACAAGTCAACTTTCAGCTTTGTTGATTAATTACCATAGAATGTTTTTCATGTATTAGTTATATCAAGAGAGAGTATTTTAATGTCACAAAAATGGAATTGGCCTTTTTGAATCCACATCAACATAAAAGACAGAGAAGAGGAAAACCATGATTATGAATGAGAAGAAGCTTATAGTGTTTGATTCAAAAATCTTTCTTCCCTGGTGATGGAGGTCACATTCCTTAGGCAGATAATGTATACTAATAGTTGAAGCATAGAATAAATATCCTTTCTTACTAATGTATTACATTTTATTAGCTAGATCAATATTGCTGTAATTTCCACCCATTAGCATCTCATTGCTGTAAAGTATTATACATAAAAATATTTACATTAACACTGATCAAAATTGCAACAGCATGTATTAAAATATGAATGACATATAATCAGAATTTTTGTTTCTACTGCCTCCAGTTATTTGTGACCCCAGATACGAAGTTCAAGTTTATACTTAATAGCACAATTATGTAAATCTGTAATTCTAACACTGAATTAAAGCTGGTAATGATCAATAATTATATTTATGTATGATGTGAAGTTAATACTGCCACCATAGATTAATGTAAACAACAAAATTATTTCTGCAGTTGAGAGCTAACAAATCATCCCAAACAAAGAGAACTAAAACAATCTCTTCAGTGCTTAATTTCTAGAGCAGAGTAAACAGATTTTTTTATTCCCAATGAATGTAAGCCCCGGTTAAAGAGAACATGAGTCTGCCATAAATATCATGATGGCTGAGTATTTCACTACCTCCAGAAAAGCGAAGATATCCTGAAGTATCTTCATTGAGAAGACCACTGGGAAAAAAAAAAAAAGTAGAAATTCTGTCTAGAAAAATATAGCCAGTCAATTGAGCAAACAATTTGGAAAATATGTATATCTTTCTGTACCTTATAGAGTACCTGGTCTTTCCATTAAAAAAAAAAAAAAATCTTTGCAAACATATCAGAAAATTGTATATAGCCATTATGTCATTTGACCCTTTCTTGAACTAGTGCCATAGTTGAAAGAAACAAAAGCTTGAAATAGCCCGTATAAAATACACTTCAATTTTCAACAATTAGGAATGCCTGAGCAGAGGAAAAGACATGGGAATCACACTTTGACATCTTTGTGTTGCTTAGCGCTGTGTAAAGAGTAGAGATGAGCCTGACTGGAACACAATGGAAAGAACTGAAGAATAAGTGCGGTCTTGTGAAATGATTATGCTCCTTGCTAAGATTAAAATCAATGTCATATTTTCTATTTCATCAACTAGGTTAAAAGAGGAGGAATTTGCTATAGCAAGATAGTCATTTTCCATCTGTTTTATTTATCATCATTCACTGATTTTAGCTAACATTTAATATACTGTTGCTTTTTGACAGAGGATGAGATGGTTGGATGGCATCACCAACTTGATGGACGTGAGTTTCAGCAAGCTCTGGGAGTTGGTGATGGAAAGGGAAGCATGGCATGCTGTTGTCTATGCTATGCTATGCTATGCTAAGTCACTTCAGTCGTGTCCGACTCTGTGTGACCCCATAGACGGCAGCCCACCAGGCCTCCCTGTCCCTGGGATTCTCCAGGCAAGAACACTGGAGTGGGTTGCCATTTCCTTCTCCAATGCATGAAAGTGAAAAGAGAAAGTGAAGTTGCTCAGTCATGTCTGACTCTTAGCGACCCCATGGACTGCAGCCTACCAGGCTCCTCCGTCCATGGGATTTTCCAGGCAAGAGTACTGGAGTGGGGTGCCATTGCCTTCTCCGATGCTGCTGTCTATGGAATCGCAAATAGTTGTATACAACTGAGTGACTGAACTGAACTGAATTGAACTTCCTTTGCTCCAGACACCGTTTTAGGTAGCTTGTATTCAAGAACTTATTATTTCTCACAATTACTCTATGAATTATGTACTATTAATATCTTCATTTTACATATGAGAGAACTGAGACACAGAAGGATCCAAATTCACATAGATAAAAAGTGGAGGGGATAGGATTTAAACCAGTTTCACTTGAAATTAAATCATGTTCTTTGCTTTATAGCACACTGCATAATCAAAATTATCAGTATTATCTAGTGGAACTCTGTTAAAATACAATTATTGTCTTCCTAATTCAGCACAAGATAGTGTATTAAATACCATTCCATGTCATTTCAGGGTTTCTCATCTTTGTCATTATTGACATTTGGGGCTCACGTAATGCTTGTTTGGAGACTGTCTATGCACTGTAGAATGTACAGGATCATCCCTGGCTTCTTCCCAATGGAAGCTGTATGCCAAAGGCAGCTTCCCACACACTTACGACAACCAAAATATTAATTACATGGGAAGAAAAATCACTCCCCGATTTAGAACCACTGAATGTTAGTCAAATCCTAACTCCTGCATAGAATAAAACACATTTTTCAGTACATTCTTTTCAATAACCTAGAACACTTGTCCAGTAAAAGTCAGATAACCCTAATCCACATCCCTGGAAGGAGCAAGACAGAACTTAGTTCTCAGAGGACACAGAACTCCAATGAGAACTTAAAGGAAATGTGAAATACTAGGCTCAGAAAACTATCCAGAGACCAATGATTAAATCTGGGTTACAGATTATAGTATCGCAACATTGTGGCTTATAAGTGGCTTGCCTGTTGGTTCAGCAGTAAAAGAATCCACCTGCAATGTTGGAGCCACGGGAGATGCAGATTCGATCCCTGGGTCAGGAAGATCCCCTGGAGGTGGGCATGGCAGCCCACTCCAATATTCTTGCCTGGAGAATCTCAGGAACAAAGGAGCCTGGTGGGCAATAGTCCATAGGGTCACAAAGAGTTGGACCCAATGAAAGTGACTTAGCTCTCATGCATGCACCTTGTTTATAATAAATATGTATTTGGTCATTCAGATGTTCAATCTTATATTTTTCACATGAATTTGATCTTCCTCTGTAGTTCCTGGCTCCCAGCTCCCCAGACTCTTGGAATTTCCTGAGTGATAAGGGGAAGATCTTTTGTACAATATTTAGTCTGTGGTCTTCAGTTCCTGAAAATGCTTCAGAGTCATAAAGGCAAAGGATTATTATTCATAACAAGTCCCTAACCACCATAACTTGGTTTACGTTAATGAGGTGACTTTTGGAAAACACCTAAGTGTGGGGATGCGTTGCCAGGTGAACAAACTACAGAGGGATAGAACTTTCAGCCCCATCCGTTAATTTCTGGGGAGGGGAGAAGGGGCTAGATGTTCAGTCAATGGCCAGTGACTAATGGTCTAATCAATCATGCCTGTGTAATGAAGCCTCTAAAAACCCGACAGGAGAGGGTACTGGGAATTTCTGAGTTGATGGAGGTGTAGGAGAGTGCCACAGCCAGTAAGGGCCTGGAAGCTCTGTGCCATTTCCCCACACCTTGCCCTGTACATCTCTTCCATCTGGCTGTTCCCTGAGTTATATCCTGTAATAAACCACTAATCTGGTAAGTGAACGGGTTTCCTGAGTTGTGTGTGACTCTAGCAAATTAATTGAGCCGAAGTGTTGAGTGGGGTTTGTGGGACTCTCTAATGTATAGCCAGCTGGTCAAAAGTGCAGGTAACAACCTGGACTTGAGACTGGCATCTGAAGTGAGTGTGTGTTGGGGTGGGGGGTGGGGGTCCCAAGAGGAAAACTCATAACCTGTGGAATCTAACCCTATCCCAGGTAATGTTAGAATTGAATTAAATTTAGGATTCTCAGCTAGTGTCAGGATTGCTTGTTGGTGTGGGAAACAGTCCTGACTTCTATGGTGGATACTGGGTTCCAGAACCCTATTAAAAAAAAATCACAAGTCTGACTTTATGTAAAATTACCACACCATTACTCTAGAGTAGGCATTATATCCTCTCCTTGACAAGAAATAGGAATTAACAAGTGGGGCAGCTTTGATTGTTAAATTGCCCCAGATGTGCAAAATGGAAGTTTGCAGAAGGGTCTAATTTTGTCTTTCCATTATTGAACACACAAAAATGTGAGTTATTTTGAAATAAATAACATTGTATTTCTAGACTTTGTATATTACTTCATTTTGGCCAATAAATTGTAAAAAATGTGAATTGTTTACATGATTCACTAGTAAACATAACAGATCAGATCAGTCGCTCAGTCCTGTCTGACTCTTTGTGACCCCATGAATTGCAGCACGCCAGGCCTCCCTGTCAATCACCAACTCCCGGAGGTCACTCAGACTCACATCCATCGAGTCAGTGATGCCATCTAACCATCTCATCCTCCATCGTCCCCTTTACTGCCTGCCCCCAATCCCTCCCAGCATCAGAGTCTTCTCCAATGAGTCAACTCTTGGCATGTGTTGGCCAAAGTACTGGAGTTTCAGCTTTAGCATCAGTCCTTCTAAAGAAATCCCAGGGCTGATCTCCTTCAGAATGGACTGGTTGGATCTCCTTGCAGTCCAAGGGACTCTCAAGAGTCTTCTCCAACACCTCACTTCAAAAGCATCAATTATTAGGCACTCAGCCTTCTTCACAGTCCAACTCTCACATCCATACATGACCACAGGAAAAACCATAGCCTTGACTAGACGAACATTTGCTGGCAAAGTAATGTCTCTGCTTTTCAATATGCTATCTAGGTTGGTCATAACTTTCCTTCCAAGGAGTAAGCATCTTTTAATTTCATGGCTGCAGTCAACATCTGCAGTGATTTTGGAGCCCAGAAAAAGAAAGTATGATGCTGTTTCCACTGTTTCCCCATCTATTTCCCATGTAGTGATGGGACCAGATGCCATGATCTTCGTTTTCTGAATGTTGAGCTTGAAGCCAACTTTTTCACTATCCACTTTCACCTTCATCAAGAGGCTTTTTAGTTCCTCTTCACTTTCTGCCTTAAGGGTGGTGTCATCTGCATATCTGAGGTTATTGATATTTCTCCCGCCAACCTTGATTCCAGCTTGTGTTTCGTCCAGTCCAGCGTTTCTCATGATGTACTCTGCATATAAGCTAAATAAACAGGGTGACAATATACAGCCTTGATGTACTCCTTTTCCTATTTGAAACTAGTCTGTTGTTCCATGTCCAGTTCTAACTGTTGCTTCCTGACCTGCATACAGATTTCTCAAGAGGCAGATCAGGTGGTCTGGTATTCCCATCTCTTTCAGAATTTTCCACAGTTGATTGTGATCCACACAGTCAAAGGCTTTGGCATAGTCAATAAAACAGAAATAGATGCTTTTCTGGAACTCTCTTGCTTTTTCCATGATCTAGTGGATGTTGGCAATTTGATCTCTGGTTCCTCTGCCTTTTCTAAATCCAGCTTGAACATCAGGAAGTTCACGGTTCACATATTGCTGAAGCCTGGCTTGGAGAATTTTGAGCATTACTTTACTAGCGTGTGAGATGAGCGCAAATAGGCGGTAGTTTGAGCATTCTTTGGCATTGCCTTTCTTTGGGATTGGGATGAAAACTGACCTTTTCCAATCTTGTGGCCACTGCTGAGTTTTCCAAATTTGCTGGCATATTGGGTGCAGCACTTTCACAGCATCGTCTTTAAGGATTTGTAATAACTCAACTGTAATTCCATCACCTCCACTAGCTTTGTTCATAGTGATGCTTTCTAAGGCCCACTTGACTTCACATTCCAGGATGTCTGGCTCTAGGTCAGTGATCACACCATCGTGATTATCTGGGTTATGAAGATCTTTTTCGTATAGTTCTTTTGTGTATTCTTGCCACCTCTTCTTAATATCTTCTGCTTCTGTTAGGTCCATACCATTTCTGTCCTTTATCGAGCCCATCTTTGCATGAAATGTTCCTTTGGTATCTCTGATTTTCTTGAAGAGATCCCTAGTCTTTCCCATTCTGTTGTTTTCCTCTATTTCTTTGCATTGATCGCTGAAGAAGGCTTTCTTATCTCTTCTTGCTATTCTTTGGAACTCTGCATTCAGATGTTTATATCTTTCCTTTTCTCCTTTGCTTTTTGCTTCTCTTCTTTTCACAGCTATTTGTAAGGCCTCCCCAGACAGCCATTTTGTTTTTTTGCATTTCTGATCTAAAAGGAATTTAATATCTGAAATAGTTTTGGGCCTGCCAGACCAGCCCTGTTCTGCCTACTCCAAGGAATTTTAGACACTAGAGAAAAATTAACTTTTTAGCTCATGATTATTTAAAATAGGTATGATATGAAGATAAACCTAAATCTAAAAATACAAAAGAGAATTAAAGCCCATTTTTCACAATGGAGGGAACCTTATAATTTAGCCTGAATGGAAGTATAGGCATTGTTCATGCTGTTCTCCAGTAAGTGAGTTGGAGCGCCTCGCCATTCCCGCGACCGGTTTACTAGGAGCCCCCTGCCAGCTGCGGCGCAGCGCACTAGGAGAGCTACGCCACGACCGAGGTCAGGCAGGGCGGCGGTGAAGAGACGCCCCTCCTCCAACGTCAGGAAGGGCGGCGGTGAGGAAAGACCCCTCGTCCAAGGTAAGGTGCCATGGCTGTGCTTTGCTGGAGCAGCCGGGAAGAGATCCCCACGCCCAAGGTAAGAGAAACCCAAGTAAGACGGTAGGTCTTGCAAGAGGGCATCAGAGGGCAAATACACTGAAACCATACTCACAGAAAACTAGTCAATCTAATCACACCAAGACCACACCCTTGTCTAACTCAATGAAATTAAGCCATGCCCGTGGGGCAACCCAGGATGGGCGGGTCATGGTGGAGATATCTGACAGGGTGTGGTCCGCTGGATAAGGGAATGGGAAACCACTTCAGTATTCTTGCCTTGAGAACCCCATGAACAGTATGAAAAGGCAAAATGATAGGATACTGAAAGAGAAACTCCCCAGGTCAGTAGGGGCCCAATATGCTACTGGAGATCAGTGGAGAAATAACTCCAGAAAAAATGAAGGGATGGAGGCAAAGCAAAAAGAATACCCAGCTGTGGATGTGTCTGGTGATAGAAGCAAAGTCCGATGCTGTAAAGAACAATATTGCATAGGAACCTGGAATGTCAGGTCCATGAATCAAGGCAAATTGGAAGTGGTCAAACAAGAGATGGCAAGAGTGAATGTCAACATTCTAGGAATTGGCAAACTAAAATGGACTGGAATGGGTGAATTTAACTCAGATGACCATTATATCTACTACTGTGGGCAGGAATCCCTCAGAAGAAATGGAGTGGCCATCATGGTCAACAAAAGAGTCTGAAGTGCAGTACTTGGATGCAATCTCAAAAACGACAGAATGATCTCTGTTCGCTTCCAAGGCAAACCATTCAATGTCACAGTAATCCAAGTCTATGCCCCAACCAATAACGCTGAGGAAGCTGAAGTTGAACGGTTCTATGAAGACCTACAAGACCTTTTAGAACTAACACCCAAAAAAGATGTCCTTTTCATTATAAGGGACTGGAATGCAAAAGTAGGAAGTCAAGAAACACCTGGAGTAACAGGCAAATTTGGCCTTGGAATACGGAATGAAGCAGGGCAAAGACTAATAGAGTTTTGCCAAGAAAATGCACTGGTCATAGCAAATACCCTCTTCCAACAACACAAGAGAAGACTCTATACATGGACATCACCAGATGGTCAACACTGAAATCAGATTGATTATATTCTTTGCAGCCAAAGATGGAGAAGCTCTATACAATCAGCAAAAACAAGACTAGGAGCTGACTGTGGCTCAGACCATGAACTCCTTATTGCCAAATTCAGACTGAAATTGAAGAAAGTAGGGAAAACCACTAGACCATTCAGGTATGACCTAAAGCAAATCCCTTATGATTATACAGTGGAAGTGAGAAATAGATTTAAGGGCCTAGATCTGATAGATAGAGTGCCTGATGAACTATGGAATGAGGTTCGTGACATTGTACAGGAGACAGGGATCAAGCCCATCCCATGGAAAAGAAATGCAAAAAAGCAAAATGGCTGTCTGGGGAGGCCTTGCAAATAGCTATGAAAAGAAGAGAAGCGAAAAGCAAAGGAGAAAAGGAAAGATATAAACATCTGAATGCAGAGTTCCAAAGAATAGCAAGAAGAGATAAGAAAGCCTTCTTCAGCGATCAATGCAAAGAAATAGAGGAAAACAACAGAATGGGAAAGACTAGGGATCTCTTCAAGAAAATCAGAGATACCAAAGGAACATTTCATGCAAAGATGGGCTCGATAAAGGACAGAAATGGTATGGACCTAACAGAAGCAGAAGATATTAAGAAGAGGTGGCAAGAATACACAGAAGAACTGTACGAAAAAGAGCTTCATGACCCAGATAATCATGATGGTGTGATCACTGACCTAGAGCCAGACATCCTGGAATGTGAAGTCAAGTGGGCCTTAGAAAGCATCACTATGAACAAAGCTAGTGGAGGTGATGGAATTACAGTGGAGCTATTCCAAATCCTGAAAGATGATGCTGTGAAAGTGCTGCACTCAATATGCCAGCAAATTTGGAAAACTCAGCAGTGGCCACAAGATTGGAAAAGGTCAGTTTTCCTTCCAATCCCAATAAAAGGCAATGCCAAAGAAAGCTCAAACTACCGCACAATTGCACTCATCTCACACGCTAGTAAAGTAATGCTCAAAATTCTCCAAGCCAGGCTTCAGCAATATGTGAACCGTGAACTTCCTGATGTTCAAGCTGGATTTAGAAAAGGCAGAGGAACCAGAGATCAAATTGCCAACATCCTCTGGATCATGGAAAAAGCAAGAGAGTTCCAGAAAAGCATCTATTTCTGCTTTATTGACTATGCCAAAGCCTTTGACTGTGTAGATCACATTAAACTGTGGAAAATTCTGAAAGAGATGGGAATACCAGACCACCTGATCTGCCTCTTGAGAAATCTGTATGCAGGTCAGGAAGCAACAGTTAGAACTGGTCATGGAACAACAGACTGGTTCCAAATAGGAAAAGGAGTACGTCAAGGCTGTATATTGTCACCATGTTTATTTAACTTATATGCAGAGTACATCATGAGAAATGCTGGACTGGAAGAAACACAAGTTGGAATCAAGATTGCTGGGAGAAATATCAATAACCTCAGATATGCAGATGACACCACCCTTAAGGCAGAAAGTGAAGAGGAACTAAAAAGCCTCTTGATGAAAGCAAAAGTGGAGAGTGAAAAGGTTGGCTTCAAGCTCAACATTCAGAAAATGAAGATCATGGCATCAGGTCCCATCACTTCATGGGAAATAGATGGGGAAACAGTGGAAACAGCATCATACTTTATTTTTCTGGGCTCCAAAATCACTACAGATGGTGACTGCAACCATGAAATTAAAAGACGCTTACTCCTTGGAAGGAAAGTTATGACCAACCTAGATAGCATATTCAAAAGCAGAGACATCACTTTGCCAACAAAGGTTCACCTAGTCAAGGCTATGGTTTTTCCTGTGGTCATGTATGGATGTGAGAGCTGGACTGTGAAGAAGGCTGAGCGCTGAAGAATTGATGCTTTTGAAGTGTGGTGTTGGAGAAGACTCTTGAGAGTCCCTTGGACTGCAAGGAGATCCAACCAATCCATTCTGAAGGAGATCAGCCCTGGGATTTCTTTGGAGGGAGTGATGCTAAAGCTGAAACTCCAGTATTTTGGCCACCTCATGCGAAGAGTTGACTCATTGGAGAAGACTCTGATGCTGGGAGGGATTGGGGGCAGGAGGAGAAGGGGACGACAGAGGATGAGATGGCTAGATGGCATCACTGACTTGATGGATGTGAGTCTGAGTGACCTCCGGGAGTTGGTGATGGACAGGGAGGCCTGGCGTGCTGCAGTTCATGGGGTCGCAAAGAGTCGGACACGACTGAGCAGCTGATCTGATCTGATCTGAGTAAGTGAAAAAGGATACTCTGGTCAGAAGTACAATTTATCTTATTTTTCGCATATAATCTAAAGAAGGTAATTTAGATATATTATCTACCATAATTAAGAAGTTAAATAAACATTAAAACTAAAATAAGTGAAGATCTCATTGGTTAAAATATCTAGATCACCCTATGAATACACTAGACAACTGAAGAGTGAACTCAGATAATCAGTCCCATTCATTAAATGTGTTATGTGGGTTGTGTGATCTTTGTATTGTAATCTAATGGCAACATAGAGACAAGCCTAACCAATTGTGGACCACACAAAATACCAAACCAAACTGGCCACACCTTAATTCAATCCATGTGGTTATATAAATCTGTGATCGACACTTAAAATAAGAAAGTCTTAGAACTATGATTCTCTTCTTGGGATCATCACAAGAACAATTCTATATATTCACCTTTCTGCCCTCTTGAGTAGCACTTACAAAACAAAAATCTAAGATGTAAATAGATGTATGCTCAGTTGCTCAGTCGTGTCTGACTTTTTGCAACACCATGGACTGTAACTTGACAGACTCCTCTACCTATGGAATCTTCTAGTCAAGAATCCTTGAGTGGGATGCCATTTCCTACTCCAGACAACTAGATAAATCCAAGATAAAACTGACTCCAACACAAGAAAATATCCCCTAGGATTTTGCAATCCATGCATATTTGGCTTTTGCTCATGACCCTGAAAAAACAATCCTTTTGAAGTTTGTTTCTCAGTGAAAGTATGTAGTATTACTTGGGAGGAAACACTCCCAGTTCATATAGCTTTAGGATAGGAAGTCCAGTAGGAGTTCGGTTATTTTGTAAACAAACCACTTAAAAGCTTATTATAGCTTCACTGACTACGCTAAAGCCTTTGGCTGTATGGATCACAACAAACTGCAGAAAATTGTTAAAGAGATGGGAATACCAGACCACTTCACCTGCCTCCTGAGAAATCTATATGCATGTCAAGAAGCAGTAGTTAGAACTGGACATGGAACAATGAACTGGGAAAGGAGTTCCAATTTTCCAAATTGGGAAAGGAGTATGCCAAAGCTGTGTATCATTACCCTGCTTATTTAACTTATATGCAGAGTACATCATGTGAAATGCCGGGCTGGATAAAACACAGGCCGGAATCAAGATTGACTGGAGATATATCAATAACATCAGATATGCAGATGACATCACCCTTATGGCAGGAAGTGAAGAGGGGCTGAAGAGCCTCTTGATGAAACTGAAAGAGGAGAATGAAAAAGTTGCCTTAAAACTCAAAATTCAAAAAATAAGATCATGGCATCCGATCCCAAAACTTCATGGCAAATAGATGGGGAGACAATGAGAGACTTTAATTTGTGGGGCTCCAAAATCACTGCAGATGGTGACTGTAGCCATGAAATTAAAACACGCTTGCTCCTTGGAAGAAAAGTTATGACCAACCTAGACAGCATATTAAAATGTAGAGACATTACTTTGCCAACAAGGGTCCGTCTAG
The DNA here is from genome assembly GCA_935064755.1 of Tragelaphus eurycerus. Taxonomy (NCBI): domain Eukaryota; kingdom Metazoa; phylum Chordata; class Mammalia; order Artiodactyla; family Bovidae; genus Tragelaphus; species Tragelaphus eurycerus. Next base: position 2,403,488 of record CAKXYN010000014.1, read on the forward strand.
TCAAAGTTATGGTTTTTCCAGTAGTCACGTATGGATGTAAGAGTTGGACTATAAAGAAAGCTGAGTGCTTAAGAATTGATAATTTTGAACTGTGGTGTTCCAGAAGACTCCTGAAATCCCTTGACAGCAAGGAGATCAAACCAGTCCATCCTAAAGGAAATCAGTCCTGAATATTCATCGGAAGGACTGATGCTGAAGCTGAAACTCCAATACTTTGGCCACCTGATGCGAAGAACTGACTCATTGGAAAATATCCTGATGCTGGGAAAGATTGAATCAGGAGGAGAAGGGGACGACAGAGGACGAGATGGTTGGATGGCATCAGTGACTCAATGGATATGAGTTTGAGTAATCTGGAGTTGGTGAAAGACAGAGAAGCCTGATGTGCTACAGACCATGGGGTCACAAAGAGTTGGACGTAACTGAGCGAGTGAACAACAACAGCAACAACATAGCAAAAGAAATGAAGAAGTAACACTTCCAACTTTCCATATATACATAGAGAAGATGTATAATTCTGTTATGTATATGAAATCACTCTACTGCTGAAAAACCCCTATTTAGGCCTCATTGTGTAAGTGAATACTTCCCACAGACATATTTAAACATATACCAAACATGCACAGGAATAATATTTCAAATATCTTCACTTACTATAGGCACTCACACTTTGCCTTGAAAATTACTCTAGACTTTCCTGTTCTCTAGGGCTTCCCTGGTGGTTCAGACTTTAAAAGCGTCTGCCTGCAATGTGGCAAACCTTGGTTCGATTCCTGGGTCGGGAAGATCCCCTGGAGAAGGAAATGGCAACCCACTCCAGTACTCTTGCCTGGAAAATCCTATGGACGGAGGAGCCTGATAAGCTACAGTCCATGGGGTCACAAAGAGTTGGACACGACTGAGTGACTTCACTTTCACTTTTCCTATTCTCTAATTCTGATAAAAAAATGCTCTTGGGTCTCTAATTTCAACACCCACTGTTGATTCTGTGACTCTGGTCAGCTATATGTCCACAGATTCAATTCCTCCCAAAAGAAAGTGGGTCTATTTCCCAAGCCATTGCATTTGGGCTAGTTTTATGATTTGCTTTAATGAATAAAATTTGACAGGATTGACATTGTAAAACTACTCAACCCTGGACCTCAAGTCTTTGGCTTCCGGCAATGTTGCCCTAAGACTGACATGTAAGGAGCCAATCTAAACTCCTGTTGCTAACAGTCCATGAAGTACTGAGACTCTCCAGCCAACAGTCTACACCATCGGCCATCTTGGACATTCTAGCCCATCATATTCTCCAGTGAAATGTAATTTCCGGAGAATTACAAGAGGCAAACCGTCAACAAAGAAAGTCCCCAACTCAGGATGAATGGTAAATGGTTCCTGTTTTAACACATACACTTTAATGTGGGCTTGTTGTGAGGAAGACAGTTGATATAGTTAGTACCTTATCTTCCTCTCTCACAGTAGACTCCCAGATTGATGACTTGTCTTTGGGCCACCGAACTTAGTTCTGGCTTTTTTTCAAATATCTACTATTAAAACACAACTTGAGGATAACTTTTGCCCCATCTTCATGGTCTGCAGCCATAGTAAAGAGATGTCACCCAGGGATCTATCTTTCTAGCCCTGTAACTGTCCTGCTTATTGTCTACCTCCTTCTCTGGGTTGCTGTTCTGTGTATGTACCAAAATGGAATCCTTAGATATCAGTCAGAATTACTCAGTAAATTTCTTCTTTCTTAAAAAAAAATGGTTAATTCTGCACTTGAAAATGGCCATACAAAAATGAATAAGCAAAGACAAAATTCATACCTTAAATGTAGAGAATTAACTAAATAAATAATTTAAGAATAAATATGTAATGTAATAGAGATATTGACTGACATACTATAAATTATAAAATCTTGAAGTATACATGTCCTGTGGTTTGGGAGCTAACTACCAAGCTTTTCTCAACTGGGGATTGGTGAAGATTTTAAATTTAAGTTCTCAGATACCTTGGAGAAGGACATGGCAACACACTCCAGTATTCTTGCCTGGAGAATCTCATGGACAGAAGAGCCTGGTGGGCTAGAGTCCATGGGGTCACAAAGAGTCGGACACAATTGAGTGACTAACATACATACACACAAATACCTAGGTCTTCATTATGCTTTGAATAGAATAGATTTGGTTTTATCCTCTCAACAAATTTTAATCTTCTAGTTCTTAAACTGATTTGTTAATTGCAGAATAAGCTTGGCCTATCACTAATTGTTCAATTCCTAGTCTGAACTTCATACAGATTATCAACCAAGATCAGATCAGATCAGATCAGTTGCTAAGATACCATGGTATAAATGTTTCTGATTCTGAATACTGGTGAGTACATCCATGTAATTACAATAAATATTCCTTTAATGTTCCAGGATTCTGCAAAAGTTTCATTGAAAACAACATTCAGGAAGTGACTGATGGAATTGTGACTTCAGAGGTTCCTATAGAGTTTGCTTTTCTATTAAGAAAAATGTAATAGATTGATTGTGGCATTGGAGAGTTTCTCTTTGACTCAGTTTCTCTCTTAACTGTCACTCTTTATTCATAATCAATTACCTATAGATTTGGTTCAAAGCATTTTGTCACATAACCACATATATCCTTACAGACAATTTAGTCTTTCACCTATCAGCTGCTTCTTCTAATTGTCTGCCATTCCAAATTCAACTATTTAACCACTACTTAACCACTGTTAAGTTTTTGTGAAATTCCAGTGTATAGCTAAAAAAGTTAATATTTTTAATATCCTTCTCTTTCTGTAAGTCAATCCTTAAATACTTTCTCCTTTCATGGACCACAGAGAATATACTCTACTGGATCATGGAAAAAGCAAGAGAGTTCCAGAAAAACATCTATTTCTGCTTTATTGACTATGCCAAAGCCTTTGACTGTGTGGATCACAATCAACTGTGGAAAATTCTGAAAGAGATGGGAATACCAGACCACCTGATCTGCCTCTTGAGAAACCTATATGCAAGTCAGGAAGCAACAGTTAGAACTGGACATGGAACAACAGACTGGTTCCAAATAGGAAAAGGAGTACATCAAGGCTGTATATTGTCACCCTGTTTATTTAACTTATATGCCGAGTACATCATGAGGAACGCTGGACTGGTAGAAACACAAGTTGGAATCAAGATTGCTGGGAGAAATATCAATAACCTCAGATATGCAGATGACACCACCCTTAAGGCAGAAAGTGAAGAGGAACTAAAAAGCCTCTTGATGAAAGTGAAAGTGGAGAGTGAAAAAGTTGGCTTAAAGCTCAACATTCAGAAAACAAAGATCATGGCATCTGGTCCCATCACTTCATGGGAAATAGATGGAGAAACAGTGGAAACAGTGTCAGACTTATTTTTCTGGGCTCCAAAATCACTGCAGATGGTGACTGCAGCCATGAAATTAAAAGATGCTTACTCCTTGGAAGGAAAGTTATGACCAACCTAGATAGCATATTGAAAAGCAGAGACATTACTTTGCCAACAAAGGTCCATCTAGTCAAGGCTATGGTTTTTCTTGTGGTCATGTGTGGATGTGAGAGTTGGACCATGAAGAAGGCTGAGCGCCGAAGAATTGATGCTTTTGAAGTGTTGTGTTGGAGAAGACTCTTGAGAGTCCCTTGGACTGCAAGGAGATCCAACCAGTCCATTCTGAAGGAGATCAGCACTGGGATTTGTTTGGAAGGAATGATGCTAAAGCTGAAACTCCAGTACTTTGGCCACCTCATGCGAAGAGTTGACTCATTGGAAAAGACTCTGATGCTGGGAGGGATGGGGGCAAGAGGAGAAGGGGACGACGGAGGATGAGATGGCTGGATGGCATCACTGACTCGATGGACATGAGTCTGAGTGAACTCCAGGAGTTGGTGATGGACAGGGAGGCCTGGTGTGCTGCGATTCATGGGGTTGCAGAGTTGGACACGACTGAGCAACTGATCTGATCTTTATCACTCCTAGGATGTGCCCATGGAATCCAGGGTAGCTAGTGGAATTCCAGTTCATATGTATGTTCTAGAAATCAGGATAAGGGATGAAGAGGTAAAGGATGACTCCCACTGTTCAAATATATAATACTGAATTTTCATCTTACTGACTCAGTCATATAGCTACATCTGCAAAGGAAGCTGGGAAATGTAGTCTTTAATTGAGCACATGACAGCCCATCAAAAATTGGAATTCTATTGTTAAAAAACAAGGGAGGAATAAATATTGAGAGACAACAGTTTTTTTCACAGTACTTCCTAAGAATTAATTGAATTAAAAAGAAATGATTATGTAGAGATTTTTGTTATATGCTTTGAGAATCACCACTTGGTAAGGTGTCCAAAATCACTTGACATTTTATTATTAGGTGCATTGTGTCATTTAAAGTGAAACTTGAATTTGGATCATCAGAAGATGCTGTAACCTCTTCAAGTATAAATCTATCTTCAATTTCTGCACTGATGACAACAGCTGCATCTTACCAATGAACCCCCATCTGATAGAAACATGTGTCTGGTTTCTATTTTAATCCTGGCATAGTAACTGTGAAAGACTTTGGTTGGCACTTAGTTATATTGCTAATATGTCACCTACTATTATTGCTACTGAACCAGTTTTTCTGTCACATCTCTTATCTTGTACCATATCTGTAACCCCCATAAGTAAGCTAGAATTACATCCTTTTACAAAAATTTCCGTCTTAATTCTATGGCTAAATATATACACACCCACTGACTTGTGCACTTCACATTTTCACTCAAATTCTAATACCATTATTTAAAAATTGTCAAACAAGAAAGACTGAAAAGAAGGAAATCAACTAGAAAATTATATACTTGGCAGCACTGTGTAAAAAATTATAAAATTGTACGTATTTATTACTTTAAAAATGAGATGATTATTTTGTTTGCTTCTTTTGATGTCTTAGAACATTAAATCTTAAAATTCCTACCCAACTCAAAGTGTGTTAGCTAAAGCATTGCTGGTATCCAGAAATCAAAATGCAGGGTAGTTTAACAATTTCGTAACAAACTGTTTTTCACAGGTAGTTGTATTTGTTTATTACAGAACTTCCTAAGGCTATTTAATAAATATGATCATTTCAAGTTTTTTTTATTGTTGTTGTTTTTGAGTCATATTTCAGGTAGACAACCCCAATGGTCAAATCCAACTTTCTTCGTTGATTCTTCCATTTTCCATCCACCCCATTGGTCAGGGGTTGTATTCTGCTCCTACAGTATCCATTTTTTTTTTTTTTTAAGTGATAACTTTCAGTAAAGTATAAAATGCATACAGAAAAGTAAAGTATCCTAAACATCTATCATGAACTTGTGCAAAATGAGCACACCTATGAAACCAGCCCCAATATTAAGAATTAGAACTTTACTAGACCCTGGATACCACTTGCACCTTTTTCTAGTCACTGCCCTCCTTCGTGACTTTAGCACTAAAGATTGCAGATATCCATTTTTGAACTTTTTATACACAAATGTAATTATGCAGAACATATAGAAATATGTCTTTAGACCCAGACTTTTGTGTGTGTGTCTGGGGTGCTTCGTTCATTTTCACTGCTGATTAATTTTCAGTTGTCTTTTTAGAGCAGTCTTCTTAAGGTGTTCATTGGTATAACTTTCTTTGTAATTATTCTGCATGGTATTCATAAGACTTCTCAAATTTATGGGCTGATGTCTTTTATGTTTTGGAAAATTTGTAGCCAATGTCTCTTCAAACATTCTTTGTCTCCCATTCCCACCTCCATTTTCTGCCCACCCCCTGCCCCCATTTTTTTTATTCTTTCTCTCTCTCTCCTCTCCTTCTAGGAGCCCAGTTATTTATATGCTAGGTTTTTTCACTTTTCCCACATTCTTCTTATGCCTTTTCTAGTCTTTAATGTATCTTTCTTCCTCTCTGCTTTTATTTGTCATTTGGATATATTCTGCTAACCTGCACATTTTCTTTCTGTTGAACAGTTCTCTGCTGTTTCTAACATTCTGTTGATACTGTTTAATATGAATTTCAGATATTTTATTTTTCAGTCCTAGAAATTGTGGCCCCATTCTCTTGGCAGGTCTCATACTCTTTTATTTTATGAAGCTGATAAAATCCTCAACCTACTTTTCAGAGATTTTATGCTTTAGCTTTTAATCTCCTACTCTGTAAAGCCCCAGAATGTGGTCAGTCCTTTGAGGTAAAGCCCAGCCATATACTTTAGTCTCCCTTGTGAATCTTAATCAGAAGCTCTTTTGGTTTTTCTGTTTCCTGGAAGTAACACTCTATTAGTTAAAAACCCCTTCTCAGTGTGCTGCTCAAGCCTAGAGTGGGCAAAAGCCCCATAGTAAAAGCAGCTGCAAAAGTCAGCTCATTCTTTCAAGGTTCTCCTCTCTCTGGACTTTTATACCCTCCAGTTCTTGGTGCCTCAGCATCTCTTCAATGTCTTCAAACAAATGATTTATATGTTTTATCACTTTCTCCCAGTTGTTCTCCATGAGAACTTTGGACTGCCAGAATCAACTTAATTCCACCTGATAGGACCTATTTTTTTAACTGACCTATTCACTTTATTTTAAACACTATATTATATGGATAGTTTGGAAATTTACACTCTACCTTTGTTGTCTGTTATTGATAACCTTTAACTATCAAAGATCTGAATGTGTACTTATAGTATATAGAGAGTGGTATATCACTTTATGAAATAAAACATATTAGAAAAAGATTGTCACAAAATATGTAATCCTAATAAATACATTTAAAATTCTTAAATGTCATCAAACTATGTATTCTATAAAATATTTAAAATTAGCTCTATATAAAATATATACACATTCAGAAAAAAATTTCAAAGCCTTAGAAAAGTTTATCTTGCAGAATTGGAAGAGGGGAAGACGGTATCTGCTGTGTGTTTTTTTCTCCTCATTTCTAAGATTATTTTTTAATGTTTATCTGATTTGAATTATGTACTTAATAAAGCATATGTTTTTAGAAATTATGATACATCTTATATTTTCTAATTTCTGTCTATAGCTCTATTTTTTTAAGAAAGCTCACAAATGCCTACTACTTCATGCGATAGTTATATAGTGATGATTTCCAGCCCAAACAACTCTGTTGGGCTCACAACCCTGTGCATAGAAAAGTCAACAAGTTATTGTGACTTAGATAGCATACAGGTACTTCAGAATCAGCTTTCTGGAACAATTTATACCCCTTGACTCTCACTACACCTGACATGTAGTATGCACATACTATGTATCAGCTATCTGTGGTAGCTCAATCGGGAAAGAATCTGCCTGCCCTGCAGGAGACCCAGGTTCGATCTCTGGGGCGGGAAGATCCCCTGGAGAAGAAAATGGCATCCCACTCCAGTATTCTTGCCTGGAAAATCCTGTGGATAAAGGAACCTGGGGGGCTACAGTCCATTGGGTAGCAAGAGTCAGGTAAGACTTCGTGACTACACCACCACTACCGCTATGTATTAACTGATTAAATGTCACCTCCTACTTCTGCTCCAATTCAACACCCTCTTTTTTCCAGTTGGTAGAGAATTCTTCTGGAGAAGGCAATGGCAACCCACTCCAGTACTCTTGTCTGGAAAGTCCCATGGATGGAGGAGCCTGGTAGGCTGCAGTCCATGGGGTCGCAAAGAGTCGGACACGACTGAGCGACTTCACTTTCACTTTTCACTTTCATGCATTGGAGAAGGAAATGGCAACCTATTCCAGTGTTCTTGCCTAGAGAATCCCAGGGGTGGCAGAGCCTGGTGGGCTGCCGTCTATGGCATCACACAGAGTTGGACACGACTGAATCGACTTAGCAACAGCAGTAGAGAATTCTTCAGGTTAAGTTTTCTATACTCTTATAATATACTGAGCATAACTCTATCACAGCACTTATTATGCTATAGTAGACATTTGTCTCTCTCTTCTCTCTGAATATGAATTCCTTGAAATTAGACTCTGCTATTGCAGGGACAGTGTTTAATAAATATTTGAAGGAAACTAATGGATTATTTAACTGAAATTTTAGGTTTAAAACTAAGATTTGCAAACCAAAAGCATTTTGAAATATTTAATGGGAACTTTCAAAAGACATGAGATATACATATGTTTTCCATTCCTGCTATTTTTTAAACCAAAGTTCTTCAATAAATATTCATGAATAAGTGTCAAGTGTGGTCTTGAAAAGTGGTAATACAACAGTTAATAAAACAGAAAATGCCTGAAAATTCCTTCTGAAAATTCCTTCAGAAAATTCCTTCTGAAATTTATAGTCTAGTGATAAGAGGAAATAGAAAAATTAAAAATAAATGTAATAAGCTTGTAAATCATGTAACAAATAATAAGTAGATAAGTGCCATAGATATAAAGAGATAATAGAGCAGGTTGAGGAGGATCAATAGTTTGGGGGAAAGAAGTTCAATTTTCATCTTAAAATGTTTTTCCTAGGCCACATTATAAGCTTTGAGCAAAGACTTGAAAGAAAAGTATTTGTTTAATGAATATCTGCAAGAAGAATGGTCTGGATAAAGAAAATAGCTAGAGCAATGGCCCCAAGCAATTAAATGGAGATGGAGTGGAATGAGCAGGTAAGAGGGAGGAGAATGGAAAATGGAAATGAGAGGAAGGGGGTTCTAGTTTATGTCGGGAATTTTAGGTTTTGTTGTAAGGATCTTGGCTTTTACTCTAACTTGAAATGGAGAGTCATTTCACTACTCAGTTTTAACAGTGATAGAACATGGTCATGACTACATTGTATTGCTCTGCTTTGCTGTAGTATTAATAAACTATCAGGAAGAAGGGTAACTATCATGCTGGGAGACCTGCCATGGTGATGAGAGAAGATAGAGCTCTGATGAGGATAGTAGCAGAGAGTTGAGAAGTAACAGGTACTAGATCATAGATAGTTGAAGGTGGAGCCAATGAGATTTGCAGATAGATTGAACATGGTTTTCGGAGAAGGCAATGGCACCCTACTCCAGTACTCTCCCATGGAGAATCCCATGGATGGAGGAGCCTGGTAGTCTGTAGTCTATGGGGTCGCTAAGAGTCAGACACGACTAAGTGACTTCCTTTTTACTTTCATGCATTGGAGAAGGAAATGGCAACCCACTCCAGTGTTCTTGCCTGGAGAATCCCAGGGGCGGGGGAGCCTGATGGGCTTCCGTCTATGGGGTCGCACAGAGTTGGACACAACTGAAGTGACTTAGCAGCAGCAGCAGCAAACATGATTTTTCGCCTAAATAACTGAAGGATACAGTTGTCATTGACTGGAGTCTAAAAGACTGTAGGTAGAACTGATTTGGGAGAGAAGATCAGATTTGGGCATATATTAGATTTGTCTATTAGAAATATACATGATTTGTGTCAGGTCATCAATTCAGGAGAGATATTTGAGCTGGAAATATAAGCATATAGATGCTATTTAAAGCCATGGAATAATGGGATAGCACCAAGGAATGAGGCATAGCCAGGTTCCTCCATCCATGGGATTTTCCAGGCAAGAATACTGGAGTGGGTTGCCATTTCCTTCTCCAGAGGATCTTCCTGACCCAGAGATCAAACCTGGGTCTCCTGCTTTGTAGGCAGACACTTTTATTGTCTGAGCCACCAGGGAAGTCGTAGATGGAAAAGAGGAAATCAAAGAATGACTTCTGGGAATCATTCAAATTAAGAGGCTTAGGAGAAGAGGTGATAGAGTAAAGGAGATAGAGAAGGAGGCATTAGTCAAGGAGGATGAATATCATAAGCCTGTGACCTAACAGAATGGGAAAGACTAGAGATCTCTTCTGGAGTAGGCAATGGCAACCCACTCCAGTACTCTTGCCTGGAAAATCCCATGGATGGAGGGTCCTGGTAGGCTGCAGTCCATGGGGTTGCTAGACGTCGGACACGACTGAGTGACTTCACTTTCACTTTTCACTTTCATGCATTGGAGAAGGAAATGGCAACCCACTCCAGTGTTATTGCCTGGAGAATCCCAGGGACGGGGAGCCTGGTGGGCTGCCGTGTATGGGGTCACACAGAGTCGGATACGACTGAAGCGACTTGGCAGCAGCAGCAGAGATCTCTTCAAGAAACTTAGAGATACCAAGGGAACATTTCATGCAAAGATGGGTTCGATAAAGAACAGAAATGGTATAGACTTAACAGAAGCAGAAGATATTAAGAAGAGGTGGCAAGAATACACAGAAGAACTGTACGAAAAAGATCTTCACGATCCAGATAATCACGATGGTGTGATCACTGACCTAGAGCCAGACATCCTGGAATGTGAAGTCAAGTGGGCCTTAGAAAGCATCACTACGAACAAAGCTAGTGGGGGTGATGGAATTCCAGTTGAACTATTTCAAACCCTGAAAGATGATGCTGTGAAAGTGTTGCACTCAATATGTCAGCAAATATGGAAAACTCAGCAGTGGCCACAGGACTGGAAAAGGTCAGTTTTCATTCCAATCCCAAAGAAAGGCAATGCCAAAGAATGCTCAAACTACCGCACAATTGCGCTCATCTCACAGGCTAGTAAAGTAATGCTCAAAATTCTCCAAGCCAGGCTTCAGCAATATGTGAACCGTGAACTTCCTGATGTTCAAGCTGGTTTTCGAAAAGGCAGAGGAACCAGAGATCAAATTGCCAACATCCGCTGGATCATGGAAAAAGCAAGAGAGTTCCAGAAAAAGATCTATTTCTGCTTTATTGACTATGCCAAAGACTTTGACTGTGTGGATCACAATAGACTGTGGAAAATTCTGAAAGAGATGGGAATACCAGACCACCTGACCTGCCTCTTGAGAAATTTGTATGCAGGTCAGGAAGCAACAGTTAGAACTGGACACGGAACAACAGACTGGTTCCAAATAGGAAAAGGAGTACATCAAGGCTGTATATTGTCACCCTGTTTATTTAACTTATATGCAGAGTACATCATGAGAAACGCTGGACTGGAAGAAACACAAGCTGGAATCAAGATTGCCGGGAGAAATATCAATAACCTCAGATATGCAGATGACACCACCCTTATGGCAGAAAGTGAAGAGGAACTAAAAAGCCTCTTGATGAAGGTGAAAGTGGAGAGTGAAAAGGTTTGTTTAAAGCTCAACATTCAGAAAACAAAGATCATGGCATCTGGTCCCATCACTACATGGGAAATAGATGGAGAAACAGTGGAAACAGCATCATACTTTATTTTTCTGGGCTCCAAAATCACTGCAGATGGTGACTGCAGCCATGAAATTAAAAGACGCTTACCCCTTGGAAGGAAAGTTATGACCAACCTAGATAGCATATTCAAAAGCAGAGACATTACTTTGCCAACAAAGGTCCATCTAGTCAAGGCTATGGTTTTTCCTGTGGTCATGTATGGATGTGAGAGTTGGACTGTGAAGAAGGCTGAGTGACTAAGAATTGATGCTTTTGAACTGTGGTGTTGGAGAAGACTCTTGAGAGTCCCTTGGACTGCAAGGAGATCCAACCAGTCCATTCTGAAGGAGATCAGCCCTGGGATTTGTTTGGAAGGAATGATGCTAAAGCTGAAACTCCAATACTTTGGCCACCTCATGCGAAGAGTTGACTCATTGGAAAAGACTCTGATGCTGGGAAGGATTGGTGGCAGGAGAAGAAGGGGACGACAGAGGATGAGATGGCTGGATGGCATCATTGACTCAATGGATGTGAGTCTGAGTGACGTCCGGGAGTTGGTGATGGACAGGAAGGCCTGGCGTGCGGTGATTCATGGGGTCGCAAAGAGTCAGACACGACTGAGCGACTGAACTGAACTGAACTGTGACCTATAACTCAGGTGAAGGAAATGTCTCAAGAAAGAGAGCGTAATCACCTCTGGAATGCTGATGAACTAAGTAGGACAGGGACTTGGAATTGATCAGCGGGTCTACTACTGAAATTATGGAGTTGTCACCAAAGAGGGGAATTTGGCAGTAGTGGTCGCGGTCCAGATTAAAGTAACATTAATAAAGAATGGGAGGAGAGGAATTAGATATAGAATAGAAAAGTCTGTTGAGTTTTGCAGAAGAGAGAAAAAAGATGAAAAACAAGTCTGTACTAAGATGTGACAAATAGTATTATCATAATCAGCATATTATTTCCCATATTCTTATGAGGAATGGTCTAAATGAGTGCTGTGTGTGGTCAGTCACTTCTCTGGCGTCCGACTCTATGTGACTCAATGGACTGTATTCCGCAAGGCTCCTCTGTCCATGGAATTCTCCAGGCAAAAATATTGAAGTGGGTTGCCTTGCCCTCCAACAGGGGATTGTCCTAACTCAGGGATCAAACTCAGGCCTCCTGCATGGTAAGTGGATTCTTTACTGGCTGAGGCACCAGTAGCTCACAGTGAGTAGTTGATGTTATAGGAGAAAGTGAGGGGCAGAATTTCTGGTGCTATGCCCTTGAAGAGGAATGAAAGATGGGAAATTGTATGAAATTCAGACTTGCACTGAGGAAAGAGCTTGGACACTGCATGAGTAACATCAGGCAGGAAGGAAGAGTATTCAAGTTTATGTACTGGGGAATGTGAATGGTGGATTCTTTGGAAGTTCTCTGCTTCAATTTTTTTTTTTTCAGTGAAGGAAAAAAATATATGATCAGCTGAGTTAGGACAGGGAAGAGGATGTTGAGGTCTAAAGAGTGAGAAGATGTCAAATTCTTGTCTAGGAGAATACAAGTGTGAATGGACTGGAGACATATTCAATGACATCATTAATGGTCCACTTGTAAGCTATGAACAGCAATATAACGTGAGACTAGTCAGCATGATGGGGAATTTTTCTCTAGCTAGTTTCAACTCTACAGATGTGGGAGCAGAGGAAGAACAAATCTGGTTTTAACCAAAATCAGAGAGTGGCACAGGAATTAGAGGTATATGCAAGGAAATAATTATAATGCTTGACCATAGAGTTTTGTTTAAAAAAAAAAATTCAAACATAATTCTTATTTTTGTAAACTAAAATAATATTCTCTGGAAATGGAATGATGATAATCATGTATTCATTAATAACAATATACCAAATAAAAGTTTATTTTGAAATTTGAAGTTCAAATGTATTTATGAAATTTCTTCATCTCTTCTTTAGAACTTAAATAATACATCACCATTGACATTTCAGCATTTGATTATTTAGTGTGAATACACTGAATGGAAGAATTATTAACTACCAGGGCAAGTAAAGTAATGAAATTTAAAACAAGGTCTATGACTGTCCAGTCATTTGAGTTATCTCTTCTGGATCAGATAATATTTAAGGAAATCAATGGAATAGGAAAGAATAACAAATAACAAACTGAAGAGCATTAAATACACTTTAAAATTTCATTTTCAGAATGCTTATTAGAACTATATACAAATATATCTGTTATTTAACTTACCATTGAAATTATACTGAAAACCTATAAAAAAGTGAAAACTGCATACTCAGTAAAGTACCATATCTCTCAAACAAGTAAAAAATACCTTTTTAATGATTGTTGTCCTGAAAGAGGTAACACAAATGAAAGTGCATATTCCTTTTGCAACTGTATTTTTTGTTGTCCTTGAGGGATGGCCCATTATTTGAAGCAAAACATTTAATTTTCTTTGCTTTATAAGATGGTACCCTAAATACTTCTTTTCCATATGATTGGTTAGAAATTCTTTTCTCTTTAAAGTAGCCATCTTTGGGCGTTAAACGAAGTCAATTCAAAATAATTCTGTTGAAAGTCTCTTAACCTGACGTATATGAATATCTTCATATTGTTTGCAAAGATTTTGGACTTGTGTTTGTTGATTTATACACAAACTAGTTGGTGGAGGTCCCTAACTTATAAGCTCCCCAAAGGGATATTTGGCTCATAGTAATAGTACTGGTAACTGATCCATGATATATGATAAGGGGGGTACATTTATTCCTATGCTCTAAAGAGGAATAATTCTAGTGCATACTTGAACTCACTGCACAGAGTAAAAATTTGTATGTAGTAATTCTGTTTTGTAAACTGAGTTACAAAAGGGACAAGTGGATATACCCAAATCACCTGAAAGGCAACAATGTCAAACACAAAAGCCACATGTAAAAAATTCTCTCTCCAATGGACTAACCAGGAGCATGCATTTTTTCAACTGTGAGCAATTGGCTACTGAGGAAATGGCAACCCACTCCAGTGTTCTTGCCTGGAAAATCCCATGGACTGAGGAGCCTGGTAGGCTGCAGTCCATGGGGTCGCTAAGAGTTGGACATGACTGAACGACTTCGCTTTCACTTTTCACTTTCATGCATCGGAGAAGGAAATGGCAACCCACTCCAGTGTTCTTGCCTGGAGAATCCCGGGGATGAGGGAGCCTGGTGGGCTGCCGTCTCTGGGGTCGCACAGAGTCGGACACGGCTGAAGCAACTTAGCAGCAGCAGCAGCAGCAACCTCTTTTATTAACAAATCAAGCAGCTATTCAGATCTACAGAAAAGCCCCCATGTTGTCCCTAAATACTCCAGTACAAAATCAGTGTAAACCAATTAAGTTACAGAATGGGAAAAGCATCAGATTTATAACTGATGATTCACTTAACCTCATCCCACTCTTTTAGCTTTCAGTAATCATCAACCTCCAGAAAATGATAAGCTTTTACATTAAACATGAATAAATATTCCAGAGCGAATTCTGCTATTTAAAGAAAAACACACATTTTAGGAACTTTTTTTTTTCCCCCTGTGTGGCTACCTAAACTTTATTTGTTTTTTAAACTTGAAAAATACTTTTAAATAGTGACTGGAAATAATCTATGCTCCAGAAGATTTTATTATTTATGTTAGGAAATGCTGTTTGCACATAGAATTTTTTTCAGTTATCAATAGAAAAAATGGTAAAGATATCAATATTTTCAAACTATAATGTTATAAATGGACCAAACTATCAAAATGTACTTAGGGCATGTAATATTTGTAAAAAGAAAGCTAAATTAGGATTTAAGGAGATGTGGCAAATTTAACACATAAAATTATACATATTATTTATATTTTTCATATAAATGGAATAAAGCTTATGACTTACCCCAGCTTTCAAAACTGTAGTTTAGAAATATTTCAGTTCAAAACTCATTATGCAGAGTTTATATGATTTCATCCATATTTTTATAGTCTCTTATTTATTTGATAGTATCAAAATTATAGCTAATATTAATCTTAAAATCACAGAAATTTTAGAACTTCAAAGAACTCCCAAGGTCCTTGGGTCCAACTCTTTTATTTTACTTCCTCAATAAAAACTCATTAGGAAAATAATCCTATTTTTCACATTTGTTGCTAAAGGGAACACAGATTTCTATGCTCTGTCACCCTGCCCAGCTCTCTCAATGAAAGGAATGACCTTGAATTGAACTGTAGAAAGTAAAAGGAAGAAAAGTTTACTGAAAAAGTTTAGTAAGGATACAGAAGATTAATGCATATATTTGTGTTGGACACCCTTCCCTGTGCTGCATATTCAAAGTGATGGGATCATGTTATTTATTATATTTTTCAGATCATTTGCAATGTTAATTTATATGAGTTTGATATCGCTTTTGTCTCTTAGTTGTGTGTTATTCTGAGAAACCCCTGGGGAAGCAAAGGATTTATATGCTTTGTGTACATGTTCTGCAGACTAAGCGCTCTGGCATAATTATTTTTGGCACTCGCTAACTGATTAAAACATCCAATTTAACTCATGATCAGTAAGATTAAACCTTTTTAATATACCTCAAAAGTAAATTATCATTTACCACTCAAACATCCCTTTCTGCACATGTCCCCAATAAAGCGATTCTTTTTTTTTCCATTAATGTACCTTTTAACGAGGATTCCCTTTTATTTCTTCCTTTGGGCAAAACTGCCTTATCCTTTATAGAGAGGTAGGAACAAAGATGAGATAGAAGCTGACTAGATAAGTACATGGGTTTCTAATGTCATACCAATTTCAAGTCTTTATTTTTGTTGTATTCCATATAGAATTTGCTGTTTAAGAAAACACACCCCTGATTTGAGTTTATTTGATGTATAGACAAACAGGAACAGTTAGAAGAAAATAGTACTAAAAAAATAGTGTTAGAAAAAAATTATTTACATGACTCAGAAAAAAAAAAAACAACCCTGTCATCTTTTATTTAATATGAAATTAGTTACTTTTAAAAACTTAAGTGTTATATTTGTCCTGCAGTGAAACCCATTTAATGAAATTCTCAAAACACATTTCAATATTAGAATGATTTTCAGGGAAAAAATGTTCCCAAGGATTAAAAAAAGCATGATATAATCCTAAATTAGAATAATTGCAATTTGCAGGTTCTCTAACCTGCTGAGGACCCTTGCAGTGGTTCATCAGTGTAATGAGAGCGGAGGAAAATAAAATGTAATAGATAACATGCATTGACTAAACCAGCGCCTCATGGAGCTTTGAAGGAGTCACAGGTGTAAGCACCTCACACACTGAGGGAGGTGGAGGAGCATCAGATTAGTGGAATCCTCCTGTGTGGATGCAAGGGTGTTACTGTGGACAAATGTCGTGGTTACTGCCTTTTATGCATAGGATTAACATAAAATGAAACAAGAATTATGGAGTGGGGCTTTAGATAGAAAATAGGTCAAGTTGATGCAGTAAATATCCTGTCAGAATTTTGATCCAGATTTACAAATACTTCACCAGATTGCTAATAAGCCTGTAGCCCGGCATGTAAATATTTGAACAGTATGAAAAATGCTTCGGAGTTAAACAAGACTATTATGCCCCAGATAGGTTGAACTACTGAAATGTTGTCATAAACTAGGCAGAAGGGACACTTTTCTGGAATACATGATAGACAGACCCCAAACACTGCCAAAACTATTTCCCTAAATTGTCAGGAAGTCAAAATCTCAAAATGGACTAAATCTAGCAGTTGGTTACGCGAATTCTAAGAGCTAGCAAAAGCAAGCTGACAAAAACTTTGTGTGGACTCCCCATTCTTGGATGTATAAGTGTTGGAGTCTTCTGGAAATACCAAGGGAAAAATGGCCACTCTTAATATCTTTAAAACTACCATATCCATAGAGTAGACTTCACTTCAAGATATATTCTAGACATGGGAATATCTTAAGGAGCCACTAATATATGTGATTTTTAAAATTAGGGTGTTTGTGCCAGCCCTCTGGACCTTGGGGTTTGCACATAAACTTAAGCTCAGTGGGCTAACATTTTCTCCATTTCCTCATTCCACATGAAATTAGAGAATAATTTATTGTTGAGGAATAAGATGTGACTCCCTTGGTTAGTGTATTAGTTTCAACAGTTATTAAAACTTGTGTGAGACATTTCTATTGTACTTAAACATAATTTATGGTCTTCATTTTTTTCCCCTTAACTTTTTGGCCAAATACAAGAGTAAAAGACTTCAAGTCAAACTTTTTTTTTTTTTTTAAAGTGAAATCAGTAATAAGAAATATTCTATTTTCTCTTTTCTGGTTATACCTTCTATTCTACCAAATAATATATTTACTCAGTGCTAATTGATGAAATAATGAGCATCTTTTCCTAATAAGAAGCAAGTTCAATTACTGTGTATACCATCTGCAAAAAGGCATTATTATATCACTTTCCAAGAGTGTGATTTATTTCTTAACCAAGAATGAAAACTTAACTTTCAACATGGGAGGGGTAAGTTTGTTGGTGCTTAAATTTTTGTAAATTGGCAACTTTTGGCACAGGTGCCAAAGAAAGAACAAGAATAAATGTCTCAAGCTTTGGTTGTTAGGGTCTAATTATAAGCGTTGTGGTGTAGAATTCATGGATTATTCATGTGTAATTACAGATAGCTATTGTGCTCCTTTAAATCATCCCTATGGCCCATTACGGTCCATAACAACTGAAATAGCAATTGTCATAGTAAGGTTTGGGTTCTGTCACAGAGTGTGGACTCTAATCAATAATGATGAATGCTAAAATTTTACATCGAGCAGTCCAAAGTCTGGTTGGCCCCCTCCATAAATCTGGACAAACACCAAGCGGAGCAGCTGCAGGGTCTGGAAATTTAAAAGCCAACACTAGCCTTACCCCCTACATGCATTTACCTCTGTAAAAGTTTAAAAAAAAAATAGGGAGGAAAGAAAAAAGGAAATGCTCAATATATCAATTCTAATCATTCACATGCTGTTTGAAGAATTTCCCTCTATTTAAAATAGGAGTGAACCCTAGGTTGTTTTCAAGGTCAATTTCAGGTGAAAAGGGGGTCATCTAGAGGTCACTCCGGCTCCCATGCAGGTCAATAAATGCCTCTTCACTTCCACAGCAGACAAGCCGCTCACACCCAATCAATCCACCAAGGCTGCTGCTGCACCCAGTGTAATGAACAGTGAATAAATGTAGCCTATCATCACAAAACATGCTTTTTAAGTACCTTTCCTTTTCATGTAAAACCTCTTGCTGTCAAATTCTACATTCACTCATCCAGCAGTGAGTAGCAAAAGTGAGAAATCAGACTCTCATTGGGGTTGGTAAAAGGTCACAGCTGACAGACAAGGAGGTTAAACTGCCGAGTTAAAATACTGCTCATTACCCACTGCAGCTTTTTGCTAACTACACTTCTTTGTGTTAGAGTCGAGCAGTACATCAATATGCCCCACCTCCTAATTTATTAGCAATTGTTGCATTGTATGGGGTGGGTGCTAAAAGGGAAATTGATGTCGTATGGGTGGCATATATGTATGTATAAATTCTTTGGCTTTTGCAAACTTCAAATTCCTTATCTATTTTCATACTTAATACCCTATCTGGCATTGTGTCTACTTGAGATGTACCCTAATTATTAGGGAAACATGAACCTAAGATCAGAAGAGACTGAGGAATCTGAATTCCAAAGGCCCAGGGTCAGTTGTTTGGAGACTTTTTGAATTAAGAATTTTTTCTTAAAAGAATTGTGTAGAAGGCATTTTTACTTTCCTCAATCAAAATTTTGCTATTGAAACCTTTAATTTACACTAAAAGAAGCAAAACAATGCATGTTAAATATACACACTGTTTTAAAATTCAATTTATTAAAAATCATAAAGTAGCCTTATGCTGAGGGGGTTAGCACCTATCAAGCACATTATCAGTTCAGAATATAATCTGTTTTTTTTTTTCAGGGAAGTGGGTAATACCTGCATTTTTTCATTATCTCTCATGTAGTCAAAGGAGCCTTTAATAGCAGTGAGTAATCACAGGAATGTAAGTGGAAATAGTACTTTTTCGGGGTTCAGTTGACTAAATGAAATGGTTTCGTGTGAAATCTGAATGGATTAGAACAATTTTCCAAAAATGAAATTTCATTCTTTGATTAATTAGTACGTAGGTGGAATTCCCTTTACTGAAACACAGAGGCTTTGTATTTAAAGATTCCAGTATGAAAACAAGACATAGAGTGTTCCAATACAAATTCGCAAATCATGAATAAAATAAAGGTTTATTTACATGCTCTCTACAACAATAATTTGACTCAACAAAATTACCATTATCTATTTACATCTTTAAAAAATGCATTCTAAAATATATTCTGGAAAATTATATCTTTTTTTCCCCCTTCTGTATGCCTTCTCTCTCAGTGGGACTGAAAATAAAATGTTATGACTTAAATCACAAGAGGCTAACATCATTTTTAGCAACAAGGGCTGCATAATTTCAAGACTATGAGTGAGTGGCTGACTTTAACTAAAATGTTTCAGTTCTCTGCGTATATAGGTACATAAATAATTCAGAATTAATCCCTGCAGAGGGGACAATGGGAATCGTAAATTATCCATGTGCCGTCCTCAACATTAGAGGCAATGAACCTATAGTAACAAACTATGAGTGTTACTCATTACATACATTTCACAGACACCTTAACCTTTTGAATATTAATTTCCCTCTGCAGCTTGTAGCTAGGCAGTATCATTTTTTTCATTTTCCTCCCCATTCCTCTTGCTTTCATTTCCTTCTCTCCTTTTCTTTTTTGCAAAATCTCTCAAATCATATTTAAGCCACAGCTACTGAGCGGATGCATTGGAATACATTGATTTGTTACAAAAGGTTGTTTTTTGTTTTTTTTAACTGCATGATTTTCTGTAAAAATCCCTTAATATTACATGTAGCCTCTTTGAAGAATGTAAGGTGAGGTGTCACAGTCAGGCTGTCCTTATGAAGATAAACGCGGTTGCAAATCTGTGCGAGTCTGACTCTACTGGGGTTGACAGTGTCCCTTGAATTTCACAAAAATATATATAGTAATTTTTTAAACAAGGAAGATATTGCAGAATTTTCATCTGAAGATGAGAATAAAGTTTTTTTTAAAAAGTACAATAGTTCCTCTTTATAAAATTATTAGGTCTTTAACTGTTAAATTAGGGAGCTTATTTTTTAAAAAAAGACTTAATGAGCTATAACAATGGGTAGTCTCGTTTTTGTCTCTACATTACTCTCTCAGTTTAAAATACTCTGATAAGCTTTGTAACTCTAATTTTGAGTGATATACCGAGTATAAAATGAGTTCTTTCTAGTTTAATTCATTATGCCCCATTCCTATTAGATAAGATAAATTGAAATGTTGATCATGAAAAGATTTTTGCATAAATTTATGCACTAGGTACAAACTTGCATATGAGGATGTACATAAATATAAACATACATTATGTGTGTATTATACATTATATATATATGAAATTATATCAACAGAATTATAAATCTTAGCAATAAATTGAACAACACATATTATGATGTGGTCCCACAGACATGGTTGGATTGAAATTCAGCAAAACTGTTTCAGCACCAAGTTTTTCCAATATTTCATTATGTTCTTCCCAAGCACAGTTGCATGTCTTTCTCTCTCATCTCTTTTAGGTCTTTACCTTTCTATACCTTCCATTAGTGCTCAATTTAAGATTACAAATCTACCAACACCACCAAGATTATGTTTTATTTCCTTTATCCATATCTGAAGGTCTTTAAGCTCTAACATATATAGTGTGTTTGTTTATATACTTCTTATCCAGGTTGGAAGTTCTTTGAGGGCAGGGAGTTTTGTTAATTTTGTTCACTGTTATATCCTGAATGCCTTAGATATAGTTGGAGCTCGATAAATATGTTGAAGAAATGAAACACATTTGAAGAACTATTTGAGAATCATTATAGTCCCAACATGGCTATCAACATTAATAGAACTAATTATGACCCTAAATCTAAGACAACACTATCTTTTTTATTTTTCTGTGGCATCCCTCCTGTCTACCCAGTATACTAAATTTTGGCATACATTGCTTTCAGACTCTTTCAGCATCTGCTTTATTAAAGTTAAAAATTTTCAGTAAAAGTCTGATATCATTCATTTACAATTACATTGTACTTGTCAGTGTGTCCCATGAAATGTATTTGTATTTAAGCCTTATCTTATATGATACAACTAATGGATTAAATTTAGATTAAAGAAATTTCCAGTATAGACAATTGTTAGGTGAAATACTTCTTTTCCTCCATTTTGGCTTTGTCAATTCTCATTTTATTGATCTTCAGTTCACGCTATTTAAACTTCTATTCTTCTCACATACATATAAGAACAATTCTGTCTATGGTTCATTTAAATAAGTGGGAAATTGCCTTACCATGAATTGAGGTGGGGCTACAGGACACACACACACACACACACACACACACACACACACTCTCTCTTTCTCATAGAGGGAAAAGCCAATTCTTAGCATTTTAAATTTGGTAATAAATCATATTTTCTTATTAAAAAGCAGACATTGAAACCAAACATTCAAAGTGTTCTTTGAAATTACTGAGGACTGGGTTTAGCTTTTACTTAGGTAATGGTATTTGTAGTTGTGAAGAAAATCAAAGAAGAAACTTCACCTTAAAAACTTGGGCTATCTGCCCCCAGTTTTACTCCAGGAGAGAATTTTGTGGAACTGAGTTATGTTTTATTCCATCATTTTGGCATCAATAATATTGATGTAAAATTAAGATATTACAATTCATAAAAGTAACACATGGATACTTTCATAATCCATTTTTTTTGAACAAGCCATCACTGAAGCTACATCATCTGATAAGTATGTTATTCTCCATACTTACTTAGGGTTTTGAAAGCCAAGACCTGGTAAGTAAATGGCAGCCTTTCTAAGCCAAGTTGTGAGTATGATATTTGAATATATCTTTTGGGACATATCCTTTTTTTTTTGTAACTGAATCTTTGTACAGTTAGAAGTGATCATCATTTAGTGAAGAATGACAGTGTTGTCAGGAATGTATCTCAGGTATCTCAGTAATAGTCACAGTTGTGTAAGATGCATAACATTGTAATTTTCTATGAATGAACTTAGGATCTACTTCAGTTCTTCATTTGGAAGATAATGTTAACCATTCAGTGTTCTTTACCCATACATCTTGGTAGAAATCTGTATTTCTGAGGCTTATGCAGTCGCCAAACTTGGGGGTGGGGATAAGCATCTTGATCATGACCATTGCCATCTCCTAAACTGGTTTCACAGGGGCATATATCTACCTAAAGAGTTTGGCTTTGGACCAAACACAGCCTACCTGTATCCTTCCCCAATGAACCTACATGGCTTCTCGTACAGAGTTGTTTTCATAGACTCTTTGATACACAAGACATTGCAATTTTTGCCTCTCTCAAGAACAAGAGGAAACTTCAAGTTGTTCCTCAGACTGGCTGCTGTTGCTGCTGCTAAGTCGCTTCAGTTGTGTCCGACTCTATGCGACCCCATAGATGGAAGCCCACCAGGCTCCCCCATCCCCGGGATTCTTCAGGCAAGAACACTGGAGTGGGTTGCCATTTCCTTCTCCAATGCATGAAAGTGAAAAGTGAAAGTGAAGTCGCTCAGCTGTGTCTGACTCTTAGCGACCCCATGGACTGCAGCCTACCAGGCTCCTTCATCTGTGGGATTTTCCAGGCAAGAGTACTGGAGTGGGGTGCCATCGTCTTCTCCAGTTCCTCAGACTTACTGGAGCATAAATCATGTTAGGATCATATGAGTACACACCCCACTGAGCCACATTTACTCACTCCCCACTGCACCATCCCTGCTGGTTGAGAGGATAACACTAGGGTGATACAGCTTTTCTGATCATTATAGAAACATGTAAGCAATAAGCACCAATCTTTGTCCTTTGATTTTCCCAAATCCATTTGAATATGGTTCTCCACTTGCCTTCCTCTTCTCTTATTACTTCCTTAAGAAACAGGAGACTGGATCCTGATTGCAAAATTGACTTTTAGGATTGAATTACTTAATATATTTGTGAAAATCCCCCATGGTTCCATACAAGTTTTTAGAAGAGACTATTGTAGAATTGGCATGTTTACACATCTAATCAGCTATTAAGCACCTCATGGGAAGAGTTGACTCATTGGAAAAGACTCTGATGCTGGGAGGGATTGGGGGCAAGAGGAGAAGGGGACGACAGAGGATGAGATGGCTGGATGGCATCACTGACTCGATGGATGTGAGTCTCAGTGAACTCCAGGAGTTGGTGATGTACAGGGAGGCCTGACGTGCTGCAATTCATGGGGTCACAAAGAGTCGGACACGACTGAGCGACTGATCTGATCTGATCTGATCTGATCACTATAACAATGTGTTAACCCACAATGAGATATGTAACGTGTGAAACAGTTACTTTACTTTGGAGCAGAAGAAAATAGAGCCCAATTTATTTACATAGGAAGTAATGAGAGCAGAGGGAAAGACATAACTCTTTTGTGACTTATTTCAGTATACCCTTGAAGATTTTAAAGCAGAAAAACCAATTCAGAAGAGTTCAGAAGAGTTACAACTTTCTGGGGAATCAGGTTTCCTTTGGTCCAGAGGAAACTAGTTTTCTCAATTTTTAGTTCTCTTCAGTTCAGTTCAGATCAGTCGCTCAGTCATGTCCGACTCTTTGCGACCCCATGAACCGCAGCACGCCAGGCCTCCCTGTCCATCACCAACTCCCGGAGTTCACTCAGACTCACGTCCATCGAGTCAGTGATGCCATCCAGCCATCTCATCCTCTGTCGTCCCCTTCTCCTCCTGCCCCCAATCCCTCCCAGCATCAGAGTCTTCTCCAATGAGTCAACTCTTCGCATGAGGTGGCCAAAATACTGGAGTTTCAGCTTTAGCATCATTCCTTCCAAAGACATCCCAGGGCTGACCTCCTTCAGAATGGACTGGTTGGATCTCCTTGCAGTCCAAGGGACTCTCAAGAGTCTTCTCCAACACTACAGTTCAAAAGCATCAATTCTTCAGCGCTCAGCCTTCTTCACAGCCCAACTCTGACATCCATACATGACCACTGGAAAAACCATAGCCTTGAGCAGATGGACCTTTGTTGGCAAAGTAATGTTCTCTTAGGGGAAGTCATTTCTAAAGATAGTCAGACTATGATTTAGCAGACAGATAACGTCTTATGAAACATGAATAATGATTTATAAAATTATCCTTCTTATTCTTCTATAAAATTATCTTATTCATCTACAAAATTCTCCTTATTCTTCTATAAAATTATCCTTATCCTTTCTTCAGGGGAAGAAAGGAATTAGTGAATGTCCTGGCTATTCACCTTTATCATTTTTCTTTCTTGAGCTCCAAATACATGGTTATAGGTGCTGGGTGTCCATTTTTAATAACTTTCTTTAAAAGTTAAGTTGGGATCAAAGAGAGAAAACAGTTATAGGCAAACCTACCATTTAGTGACATTCCATAAATAAAAGATTCATTAATATGATTAAAACGTCTTCACAATATATTTGAACTGAGTGAACCTATTTATTCGGACAACTCTTGAAGGTGGACCTAAAGGAGTGAAAAATTACCATGTGGTCAAAGTATTAAACTTTTAATTCACATTTAAATCAACTACAGTTCTGTGAATTGGGCAACCTAAGTTCGAATATATAATGGAAACCATGTTGCCAAAAGTATGGATTGAATGCACCTGCTTTCTTGCCATTTACAGTACTTTGCACATAGTACATGCTAAATAAACACTAGCTCAGCTACTTTAGAAAGCTATGCCTTTCCATACCCAAAAGTGTCCACAGAGGATTTCTTCTTGCAGAATTCTAGGGAGAAATTCTACATACCATTCTTAGCAATATAGTCTGTTGATGTAAAGCGCAGTGATGTAGTAATAAATAATGTAATAATGAGCAAATAGCTAGCAGAGAGTTAATGTAATTAGCTATGCATTAGTTTTTCTGAAAACTATATGCATAGAAGCAAGAAGGTGTCTAATGAGCTCTTGAAGGTACTAAGCATCTAAAGATGTAAGTGGTGCCACAGAGATGAATAAGTGTCTTTTAAAAATGCAGAGGCTGATGACATCAATGAAATGTTTACTTATCTCTCAATTTTGTTACACATTATTGCTGTTCTTATTTACAGGCTAGACAATCAGATCAGATAGATGAGTCGCTCAGTTGTGTCCAACTCTTTGCGACCCCATGAATTGCAGCACGCCAGGCCGCCCTGTCCATCACCAACTCCCGGAGTTCACTCAGACTCACATCCATTGGGTCAGTGATGCCATCGAGCCACCTCATCCTCTGTCGTCCCCTTCTCCTCCTGCCCCCAATCCCTCCCACCATCAGAGTCTTTTCCATGAGTCACCTCTTCACATGAGGTGGCCAAAGTACTGGAGTTTCAGCTTTAGCATCATTCCTTCCAAAGAAATTCCAGGGCTGACCTCCTTCAGAATGGACTGGTTGGATCTCCTTGCAGTCCAAGGGACTCTCGAGAGTCTCCTCCAACACCACAGTTCAAAAGCCTCAATTCTTCAGCACTCAGCCTTCTTCACAGTCCAACTCTCACATCCATACATGACCACTGGAAAAACCATAGCCTTGATTAGATGGACCTTTGTTGGCAAAGTAATGTCTCTGCTTTTGAATATGCTATCTAGGTTGCTCCTAACTTTCCTTCCAAGGAGTAAGCGTCTTTTAATTTCATGGCTGCAGTCACCATCTGCAGTGATTTTGGAGCCCCCTAAAATAAAGTCTGACACTGTTTCCACATCTATTTCCCAAGAAGTGATGGGACTGGATGCCATGATCTTCGTTTTCTGAATGTTGAACTTTAAGCCAACTTTTTCACTCTCCACTTTAACCTTCATCAAGAGGCTTTTTAGTTCCTCTTCAGTTTCTGCCATAAGGGTGGTGTCATCTGCATATCTAAGGTTATTGATATTTCTCCCAGCAATCTTGATTCCAGCTTGTGTTCTTCCAGTCCAGCGTTTCTCATAATATACTCTGCATATAAGTTAAATAAACAGGGTGACAATATACAGCCTTGATGTACTCCTTTTCCTATTTGGAACCAGTCTGTTGTTCCATGTCCAGTTCTAACTGTTACTTCCTGACCTGCATACAAATTTCTCAAGAGGCAGGTCAGGTGGTCTGTATTCCCATCTCATTCAGAATTTTCCACAGTTTATTGTGATCCACACAGTCAAAGTTGCTAGACAATAGCTGTCGTCAACTATTTAAAATGTAAATGTTCATCCTATGAAAATATTTGAATCATTCTACTGTAGGAAAATATATATATGAATCAACTTTAATTTAAATAGACAAATAATGGTTAAGGAAGCATTGATTGCAGCCATGATGAATACTATAGGAACTGATAAAAGTATCATTTTCTTTGGATATATAATTGCTATATAAAACTCTACTTAAAAATACAAATTATTTAGTAATGCAGATGCAAAGCAAATCTAGGTGATGTTTTCTTCAAAATGTTAGCAAATTCTTAACTTGTTGGAAATGATGTTACATATAATATTAGAATAATATACTATGTGGTAATGTAATATAAAAATTTCATAGTGAAAATAGCAAATATATGCATTTTTTAAAACAAACTTTTTAAAAAACACGCTAGTCTAATTTTAAAATTTTTATAGTTGTGACATACAATTAGGATAGTTCTAGAAATAGTATTATATTTAACACCCATTTTTTTCCTTGTCCTACTTTTACCCTTGTAATTTTTTGATCAAACATGATCAAACAGAAAGCCCAAGGCTATTGCTTCTCTGAGTTGGTTTTCTGGGAATGACCTTATAATATTTTCAGACACATTTTGCTACCAACATTTGGTAATATAGTGTAGATAAATGGCTAGGACTTTATTGTAGGGATTGGCCAAAAATATTGGAAAATGTCCATTCTAAATGTCTAAAATTTAGAAGCCCCAGAAATTTAACTCCTTCATTTGTCATGTATATGTATGTTTATGCATATAAGCACACACATATATAGTCACATATGTGACTCCAAGAAAACAAACTTCCAGACATCAAGTACTATAATATATAAATGTACAAACATATATACGCACACATATATGCACACATATATATATATAATTCATTGATTCCTAGGTAAAACGGTCCTGTGTGCATTATATGTTCCTCAAAGTAATCAAAGCCCTGAAATTCTCTATAAATTTAACACTAATAATAACCCACCATTGTTAGTGTTACAGGATATCCACGTTATAAATTTTCCTAGGGTCTGATTTCTCAAGGGCTCCACATGTTCTTTTGAACTTTCTTTAAAGCTCACAGATAGACTGAATGACTGAACAATATCTTAAAAGATGATGAATAAACTAGGAAGAATGTGGTGAAGCAAAGATACTCATGTACTCAACAGTTTCCAAAACCAGCCTTGATTCAGAAAGTTGGAAAAGTAGCAGACACACTGACTATTTGGGTATTTCTTCAGGGTGTCATTCAGTAGATAGAAGAAACCAAGGCTAATTTATTGAGTTATTGAAGACCCCAACATTACATGAAATTTCAAGAAAAAAACTTGGGTTAGAACAAACCCTTCAGGCTTAAATTAGGTAACTGTAATAGCCCATTTCCTTCATGGAGTTAGACTACAAGTTCCTTTATAGCTATAACTTTATCTTCTTAATGGTTATAGCCCTGGCATCCAGGACATAGTAGACATTCAGTTCATATCCACTGACTTGATGAATGAATGAATGATTGGAAAAAACGCAACTGAAAAACTTTTTCAGTTTATCATCATGTTACAAGTACTTTATGGTTTTGCCTAGTGAAACACATTCTACTATACAATACAATGTGAGAATAAACTGAATAAAGGTATAATAAAATACAATATTTGTAATTGTTAATCATTAAAATAAGTCTTTGCCTTAGAGGCAAGTGTGAGTCAAATTTGTTGTATCATTTCATAATGTTATAATTCACAATGCTGTAAAGACTGTCAAATGTTTCATTTATTAGGGGTAATACTTTTCTATTTTTCTTAATCCTTCTTCAAATTTATGTTAAAATTAAACAAAAAGCATATTTTTATTCAAAGAAAACTCTGAGTGAATAGAAAACTATGGTGTGAATATTCTGATGAAAGAGAATTTAAAAATCTATGCTTGCATGTTTGTAGCTATGTTAAATGAGCACGTTAATTGTGTGCTTAAAATACATAAATCAAGTAAGCCCACTTGACTGGGACTTACAGATTACATAGTTTTCCTTCTTAGAGGAAAAAAATCTTTATGAGCCACAGTCCAATTATTCAATTTTGCTTCCTAATTATGGAAACTACTCATTTCTTGGCCTCAAGCAGTAGATGATACATCTCTGAAGGGTGATACAAAATCTGTCACCATCTATGGCTCATTTTATTCAATGTAAATATTTTTTGAAAACAAAAATAAATAGTTTAGAAATTCTTGCCTTCACAGTGGGTTGAGACATGCATCATTCCTGCTATGTGAACCCTGGTTCCTATCCTTCTTTAGATAAGATTGTGGGGTATGCTTTTCTCCTCTGGGACAGCGAAAAACACAGAAAGACAGCAATTGGAACAAGACTATAGACATGTTTTCTCATAATAAAAGCTGGTGTTTAAGCTATCAATGAAATTAAAATTAAATTGGGCCAATAGCTCATATTTTTAGAACTCTCATTTGAGAAATTGCATCCATTTCTCTCCTCTATGCCACAAAAGATATTGCAAGTAACAAATTGAAATAGAGCTTCTTCCATACCTTAAGTGTCCTCTGAAGGAGCTGAAGATTTAGACTCAAATTAAACTCCTCAAAAAAAAATGTGTTCTAATGGCCTTAAAGGCTGTAGAAAGGAGTAGTGAGATGGTACCTATGGAAAGTTTTCCACTCAATCATGGAATTCTGTACTGAATATAGTTGTTCTTAAAATTATAAACAAGTTTAATAGCAACCATTGCTTATAGGATGTGGAGCTCCCACATATTAATAATCCATTAAATGAATTATTTAATATGATAACTTTGTGACAATAAAAGATTTGAAGAAAAATTTCACTTTAATATTTACCCAGAAAAGCTGGCCCTCAAATTTATTTATGGAGTAGCTATTCTTGCCATTTTTGTTTCTTTTTCCAGTAGCTCTCATGAAAAGTTAGGGGCTTACTAACTAAACTCATGAAAATATATATTGGTATATTTTAAAGACAGCAATCACAAATGATGAGAATCATACTTTTGTAACTATATAGACTACTTAAGTATTTCCTCCTGGTGGTTCAGATGGTAAAAAATCTACCTGCAATGAGGGAGACCCAGGTTCAATCCCTTGGTTGGAATGATCCCCTGGGGAAGGGAATGGAAACCCACTGCAGTATTCTTGCCTGGAAAATCCCATGGACAGAGGAACCTGGCGAGCCATAATCTAAGGGGTTGCAAAAATCCAGACATGACTGAGTGACTAACACTTTCACTTTCAGACTACTTAAGTAATATGAATTTGAGAGAAATTGGTGACAGCAAATTTTTCTTTATTGATAGATAATATTGAAAAGAATTGAAAATGTTTAAAATTCTAGAATTTTTATCATACTCCATATATTAGTAAAGAAAAAACACACATTATTTTGTGAAAGCAAGAAGGACAGTATTTCAAGAATCATGTTTAATTTGAAACCAGGAATCATTTGATAGACAGAAATTTTGAAGTAAAACTATCAATATTTAAATAATTGGAACTCAGAAATTGATTCCTAACTGGACCTTTTAAAAACCGATAGAGCGATTTTTCCTTCCCCAAACTGAGATACCACCAAACTAAAGAGAAGACATAGGTAAATGCTAGTCTAATAACTGTATTGCCTTATAATGAAGCATTCCACAAACCAGCAATTGAGGACATTCAAGGGCTAGACTGTTAACTTGTCAGGTGACATGTTTTGTAGAGTATCGAGTACAATGACTTATACGATAATAAGCATCAAATGACTAGGAAAATCTTAAATAAGAGGGTATGCATATGCAAGTTAAATCATGTAGCATAATCCTACCCACTAAATGTTAGCTGAATTAGACTTTTAATGTTTTATCATTAGGAATATTTTAGGTCATTTGAAGTCTTATAAAACTGATAGAATGACAACTAGATTTCCTGGATAAAGTTCCCTGGTTATTTCCTTCAACTTTATACTTTAGGCAAAACAAAACTTATTCACTGGCGGGGTGTCATGATAATGAGAAAGATAGTTTTATTAACACCAGTTGAATCATACAATAAATGGATCCATTCCAGTCCCTTGTTATTTTTGTGTCCTGCCTTCATTTTATATAAGAAATTTATTACTACTTAACATATTCTGTCTCCTCCCACTAAATTGTATACTCCATGGGAAGAATAACTTCATCAGATTTGATCATTTCTGAATCCTCAGAACCTGGTATATGGTAGAATTTAAAATAAATATTTGTGGAGTGGAATAATTGATATTGGCATTCCTATAGATACATTTATGAAGACAAATAATCATATATGAGCAGAAAAGACAGTAATGTGTATTACTCCCAATGTTTGCCATAGGATTTTTCTCATATTTCTTCATGCTGGTTTATATTTATCAACACATGTGAATGACTTAATAAATTTTTTTAACAAAGAAACATAGATCTTTTTATAGGAAAATAATAGACTAGCTGTGTAAAAACTAGAGTGAGAGATAGAAAAGATGTCTCAAACTAACTGTTTTATTTTTGATAGATTTTGGTGTACTAATATTGATGTATGATCAAAATTATAGGCTTATTTCTGGACTGTGTGGCCCCTGGATGTGGGAGCTCTGTAAAGACCAGCAAGATAACTTGAAAACAAAAAACAGAGCCAAGGATTATATTTAGTGTAGGTATTCCATGTGACGATAAGATATTTGTTTAGATTTGATGAGGGAAATACCTAAAGAGACAGAAGGGTTTGGGATGCTAGGTGGTAAAATTTATTTTAAGCACTTATAATGTGCAAAAGACTACTTTCACATTTTAACTTATGCGAACTATATCATTGACATATAACACTCATTTGTAAATAACCACACACTCTACAGTAGTAAATATCTATCCAGTAGATAAATTTCTGGTACTTTTTTGAATGATTATGTTTTCTTTGCCAATATTTATAATGCCATCAGACAATCTTGTTTGAACTTTGACAGTAAGGACTGAAATTCTGTAAATTTAGTTTATGACTGTGACTAAAGTCACATATTTACATCTCAATTCATTTAATAATTAACAGAAATAAAACTTCTGTTACCTCAAAAAATGTTGATTCCTTAGGAATTCCTTTAGAATTGGTTTCACAAAATAGATACCTTGGGTGATACTGAAGCTGTAGTGATG
Source organism: Tragelaphus eurycerus (assembly GCA_935064755.1). Lineage (NCBI taxonomy): Eukaryota > Metazoa > Chordata > Mammalia > Artiodactyla > Bovidae > Tragelaphus > Tragelaphus eurycerus. The sequence goes on from CAKXYN010000014.1 coordinate 2,435,161, forward strand.
ATTTTACTGTATGGGAGTTTTCAGTCTTTTGAAACTGTTGTTCGGTTAAAGAGCTTTCAAAGTGTCCAGAAAATGCTAAGATAGTCTCCTAAAACATTAAAGTTCAATTACTGTTCTATGAAAGAAGACATTATACTAATTTTTTTCACTAAATTTAACTGATTTTTATATCAAATTAATCAGATATGTTGCTGTCATGAAGATATATCCAAAATTATATACTGAAGGCAGTGATCATACAGGAGGCAGACAGAGAATTCGGTATCTTCTATTGAAGTGGAGCATAAAGATATTCGAAACGGTAATTGTCATTTCTTTCCTTTAATTGTCTGAGCACCTAGACTGAAAGTGATATTTTTCCTTTAGTTATTTTGACATATAATTCTTTCATTTTGAACAAAGTTCTTATATAAGCAAATTTGTGAAGCCTTCTATAAACCATAATTCAATTCTAATTTAGCCTTATACCTAACTGGGGACAGATGTCAATTTAGAATGGATATCATCATGATGCATCCATTTGATCCGTAAATTTAAAATCCAATGTATAATTAATATAATTGTTGTAGATTTTTGTTTTCTTATGCTGTATAAGTGTCCTGAAGTTCCGTGGAACTCAAGCACCCACCCCTTTTGTCAACATACACATTCTGTTAAAATATCTGTATGATTTCTTTAATTCACAGATTATTATTGTCATTATTTGTTCAGATACTATTTATACCCAACTTAGAATTTGCACTTCATACATAGCTACTTGGGCATCAATTTCAACCTTTAGAACTATTAGCAGAAATACAGAGATCTTTGAAAACACTGGAAACAGCAAAGTGATCAGAGCACTCTGTGCTGATTTTCAGTATTTGACACAAATTTAGCTGACAGTTACTTTAATTAAATAATAAAAAATAAAAAACTAGAGTAGAAAGTTATTCACCAGGAGGTAAGTGAAGACTACTAGGAATCAGCTATTAACTTGTTCTTACTTTAGACCAAACCTAGGTCAGAAAGGTAAGCATCTAGCTATTATACGGCCAACTTTATATCATTCAAGTCAAGCTTGAAAAAGCAGGTTTCAGATGTTGACTTTTGCTTTCCCCAGATATATGTGATCTTTGGAGGAGAAAAGGACAGCTTTAGGCCCTTGGTGCCGGCATTTTCATGTCTTTCTCAATACCGCAACCATGCTGTGTCCTTTGGAGGTGTTCTTTTACTGGACTGTTCCCCAATGAAACTGGGTCTTGAAGTGTCAGTGGTATCAAGCGAGATCATAGGGTACCCCTCTAAATCTGCCTCTGGTTGATGTCAGTGCTGCTAGCCCTGTGGATTCTGGTCATAGCTGCCAACTTTCTCTTTGAAACTTCTTCCTTTTCATTATGTTTGGGTGCCTCTCAAGTCACCGAGCTTTGGTCCAGACTCAAAATCAAATTTCTTTTTTCTCGTCTCTCCCTGACTGATCTCAGAGATATTACAAAGCACATTAAATCTCCAAAGAGAGACAGCACTTAAAAGTGCTATTTCACTTTTGTGTTAACTCACAAAAGTCAGTATCTCTGACTGATCACATATGAAAGAACCCTTAAAAAGGACAGTATCACATTAAAAAAAAATTAAAGCATTTTAAACTGCGCTTTGGGGTCTATCTTCTTTCAGACACTTCAACTTGATACAATGGTGGGGGTAGGTGGGTGGAAACGGTCTAAAAAATAATGATTAGCAAATTTGGGAAACTCTTTGTTTGACTGGATACTTTTTGCTTTGTCAGTACTCCTGCCAGTGTATGAATTTCACCTCTCATTTTACCGATTCAAATTTCTCTATAAGAATTTCTGTTTTTGAAAAATTGGTTTCTTTTTAACCCCTTGGATAAAAGTAGTCATAATAATAACAATGAACGTAGGCAAAGAATTCTGTTTTTATAAATATAAAATTGGGTACTGTTTTAGAAAAGGTATGCCATCTTAAAAAATGTTAAGAAAACTAAAACTTAAATGATGGGGAAGATTTTATTAAGGAAAGAAAAATTAACCATGTTTGATAGTCCATGGGTATGATTTCATAGCTGTGATTATGACTTCCTTTGCTCTCAGAGAAAAGGGTATTAACTTATTTACGAGAACTCTTGGATATCTTGTCAAGTAGGTTGAATAAAGCTCAGAAAAATCAATCTGATCCAAACTTCCCCAAATAGTGTTTGTTTATAACACTTATATTGTAAAAATGGAATCTGTGTATCTTTAACTAGCTCTTATAGAATAACATGGAATACCCAAGGAAGGTATGTGACTAATAACATTTTTATTCTATCAAGGGAAAACTGAGTAATTCTTAGTCTCCTATACCATTAAGAATCTTCAATGGCTGGAAAATCACATGTAGATTTGATATTTATAAAATATTACCTATGACAAATCTTCCAAACTAGGCATGAAAAATTGAAGAACATTTTATTTGATTTTTAACTTTCAGAGGTGCATGGTGTATGTATGTATGTGTGTGTAATTTTTATTTTCTGGCCTTTGTGAAGGTGAGCATACTTCAAAATAGAGGAAATGTGGAGACTAGATTTTGGAGTAACTGGTACCTTTATGTGGGAAAACACTGCTAAAGTATTATTGCCTCGCAACTAAGATTGTACTAAGTATCATCTTCCACAAGGAAAAGGTAAATCGTAACTATGAAATAGTCTTTCTTCAATAGTTTTCATAACTGGTATCAAACTGATGTTTCTTTTCTTCCCTTGAGTGTTAAGCAACTGCTGGAAAACTTTATACTTCAAATATTGAGGCAAGATGTGTATAAATATTTTTATCATACAGAGTAAGTAACTTTTAAACTTTTTATGCTACTGGATGTAATATATATGTGAGTCTAAGAACACTCATGGAGCTTACTACACTTTTATATATTTATACAGTGTGAGGGTTTAATTCATGATTCAGTTTGCTCCAATTCAGAGTAGTTGACATTTTGATTTTCATATATTAAAACTTTCTAAATTCCAAGGGTACACCTCATTGACAGCCTTTCCAAATTTTTAGATAAGATAAATTCAATATCAAAATCTATCTATATTCTTCTTTTTGAAAAAAAATATATTTGACATAGAAAATAACAGGGCACAAATATTAGTATGTAATGTTGTAGATCAATTATAGTATCAGTGCCCACTAAATAAATAGTTAACCTCATTGGATAAATAATTTATACAGCTTATAAGTGGAAAAGATTGTTTACATAGTATACTATTTAAAACATATGGAGCTTACCTATATGCTGACCATAATGTGGGAAAAGAAATAAATAGCTCCAAAGTTATACAATTCAAATCTGGAAGACTGTGTTAAGACTTCAATCTGAAAGATTCATGAAATAAAATGTAGTTTTAGAGAGGATTGTCCTCTTGGTTATTTTTAAAAAAGAATATATCTTACATATAAGTCTTCTTGAATTAAATGATTCATAAAATAAGTATTTAATTTTTGAAAAAGTAATAGTTGCCTTTTTTATCCTCTTGGTTATTTTTAAAAAAAAACCAGTATATCTTACATATAAGTATTCTTGAATTAAATGTTTCATAAAATAAGGATTTTAAGTTTTGAAAAAGTAATAGTTACTCTTTTTCATTAGCTCAGACGTAATGTGAGCTTATGTTTTTAGCAAAATAGCTATTCTCACCAAAACGTACTTTGAAAGAGATAACATTTTTTGAGCAATTGTTACTTGCCAGAAACTGTTTATACACTGACAAGTATCAACTTGTTTAATACTCACAATGATTCTGTGTGGTAAATACCATTAGGAGATCATTTTGAACATAAAGAAATTGGAGTATAAATTTGTAAAAAAATTCACAATTACACAACTCACATAGGTTGCATTCAGAACTTAGGCCCTTAACCAATGATCTGTGTGTGTGTGTGTGTGTGTTGCTCAGTTGTGTCCAACTCTTTGTGAACTTTTGGACTGTAGACTGTCAGGTTTCTCTGTCCATACAATTTTCTAGGCAAGAATACTGGAGTGGGCTGCCATTTCCTTCTCCAGGGGATCTTCCCAATCCAGGGATTGAACCTAGGTCTCCTGCAATGCCAGCAGATTCTTCACTGCCTGAGCCACCAAGAAAGCCCCAACCAATAATCTATATTGCCTATCAAATGTTTCCAGAAACTCTCCTACCTGTCATGGGTGTCTATTTCCTTTAGTTTGCATTGCTTCTCCAGAGAATAAGTATTGAGATGAACTTGAAAAACTTAGTTTATCATCTGGGATTTCTATTATATTTTCTAAACAAGATACAGGCAAATGAAAACTGATTTTATAATTTGTTTTGTTTTGTAGTTTATCTCATCAAGATTTTTGCTCCTAGGTTGACATAATTTAAACAACTGAATTACAGGCAAACATACCCTAGAGAGAAAAGAAAGATTGGCAGCACACACTTCGTGACTATGTGTATCTGTTCCCTAGAAAGTTTTTTAAAGTAATTTTTTTTAACATATCCCTGGAAAACATATTAGAAAATATTTCAGTTGGGAAGCTATGACAAAATATATGAAATACTGGGGTGATCAACTGAAATTATTAAACTCTTAAATAATCCAGATGGCACAGTGGTAACAATTCTGCCTGGCAATGCAAGAGACACGAGGGACATGGGTTTGATCCCTGGGTTGGGAAGATCCCCTGGAGAAGAAAATGGCAGCCACTGCAGTATTCCTGCCTGGAAAATTGTGTGGACAGAGGAGTCTGGCGGGCCACAGTTCGTGTGCTCACAGAGTCAGACACAACTGAATGAATGAGCCACGCATGCTCTTAATATTCATTGTCATATAAGCATAGTGTTATTATGCTCTATAAATAAAGAGGGAAAAAGCATTATTTTATTATTTCAGTTCAGAAATCTACAAAAGAAGATGTTAGTCTTCACTAGAACTAAAGATGAATATCAACTCTAGAGGGGGAAGTGCTGAAATGAACAAAAGTTTTTCATCAGGTAGTGTATTAAGTTTTATGCAATAAACTAATTAACTAAAAAAAAAAAAAAAAAGCAATTTACACAGATGCCCCATCAAACACTACAGGGGAAGCGCAGATGGGACACTATCAAGTAGCATAATGCTCTAGTACTCATTTATAAAATCTGCATAATTCTTCCAAACATCTGAAGCCCTGTAAAGAAACACATGCTAAATTAAAAAATATATATTGCTCTAAATTCAAACACTCTTTTACAGGCTGTACTATATTTGAGTGGGTGAAGTGCTATTTGTGGGTACTATTTGCCTCACTTTTAGTAAAGTTTAGAAATAGAAACAAATGTATGCATACAAGGAATTCCCTTGAATAAGCCATGTATGTGCCTGATATTCTGATGTGCACTGTTTTTCCCGTAGATTGCTATTACTAACTGGATAAACATAGGATATCTTGAGTACTTGAACAATTCACTTGTTTAAAGAGGAGTGCAAAATCCAGAAAACTTTATCTACATGGTAGGAGAGATTTATTTTCTCCTTTTAAATTATTTTGTTTTCAAGCTTCAAAAGCCTCATTTTATTTAATTCATACTGATGTTACTTGTGTTATAATGTTTTTTTGGCCTGATGTGGGAAGCAAAAGTACCTAAATTTAATAATCACTACTAACTGCATGAATGCATTTTCCTCTAATGATATTAGTGGGCAAATTTATATTGTTTTGCTTTTTTGCTTATCTTTTAAAGATCTATTTTTGAAAATGACTAGTGCCCTGAGCTGTGTATAGAAGAAACATTAACTAAATGCCTGACTCCTCTTTCTCTGACTTATGCCTTATCATCTTTCCTGCCAAGATTCTTGATGTTCCTTTATGATTTTATTCCTTTGCTTTTTTTGTTTGTTTGTTTTCTTAGTGGTTTAAGTCAACACAAAGAAAGAAAGAAGTGGAGTTGGGGGTTAAGGTTGGGGGCTAGGAATGAAAAACCTCCTTGAGCATTGTTTTACTTTTACCCAATCTCTCTACTACCTATATTTAAGATATACCATATGCAATCTCGTTGCCTTTGACTTTATTGGTTTCGTTTTCATATGGGTTGAAATAATTAATACAGAGCCATTGAGTGATGCGAATGTACTCTTCATTGCATTGTTGAACATGCTAAATAATTTAAACGCACAGAGGACTCTCCAGTGCCTGGTGGGGGAGGTAAAACCGTACCCATTTGGAGGGGGCAGGGGGTTGAGGGTCTTTGCTTTTTTGTTTCTATTGAATGCTTTTCGGCTGTACAGCTGGAAAGGGCATTCCTATAGGACTTTAAAGGCAAAGTAGAAAAATGACATAAAAGCCTGGCTTGGATTTGATTGATGCACTCTCATATTTGAAGTTCACTCAGAGCTTTGTGCTAGAAGGCCTGGGTCACTCTATCCAGCACTCTAATGAGACTGTGTGTGAACACTTCCAGCTTTGTAGGCCTTGCTTTAATCAGAGATTGGAAAACACTCCTGACTGATAGGCTCCAGAATCAGATCTAAACAGAAAATAACACGCTCGATTTGGCCTCTGAAGGTGGGTTGAGCAAATCCTTGTGATATATTGGAGCATTTGCTGAGTGCAAGTGCACGTGGGGTGGTTCCTATTTCTGTCGGCAAATACAAATTTTTCACTCAGCAGGCGTAATCAGAGCTAACTCGAGAGGAGAAATAACAAAAACTCAACAGCCCTTAGCAACTCAGCATGGCATAGAGGGATTTAAGACTTTAGCATTTTATCTCCATCAGTATGAAAATGTATGAGGAAATCTGAACTTTGAAAGTGCAAATAAACACATTTAACACATTGCAAGCCACTTATTTTACTGGGTCTTTTGGGTACTTTCAATTCTTCTTTTTTTTTAAATCAATTCGTTATCAATTTCACTTTAGATTTTCAAATTTCATAAAACGTGTTTCCTCTTCTGTACCATTTAACTAACTGACTCATATGGATGAGCAAAGAATAATGCAAGTAGCACCTCCCAATGGGTTACTAATACAAAATGAGATTCTGAATTCTAAAATTTTGTGCTGAATGGCAAAAGATAGTGTCTTTCACTGATGGGAAACATTCTCCTCAGGCTTCATGAGAACTACTAGAAATCCCCAACAACCACCATATGTAGACACCTGAGTCAGAGATCCTCTTGGGATTCACTTACTGAACTTTCTTATAAATAATGTAGTTGTGAAAATAGTCCATAAAGGTTAAGTGGCATAGAGTGTTATTTTCACAAGCTGCATGAAGCATGTATACTCACTGCTTTTTTTACACAATTTTGATATTTCTTGTTATTTGTAACTTCCTTGTTTATTAAATATGATTTCCTAGAAGCAGTACGATATCAAAAGCTATGATTAATATTGAACCTCATGTCCCTTTATCATTATGTCCAAATAATGACATCCTTCTTAGAGCACTATATACCGATATTGTTCAAGCATCTATGGTGCTAAAGTTCTATTAGTAAGGTAACCACATATTTTGTCATTCAAATTTATACATTTTCAGAATGAAAGAGAACTGTTATTAGTAAGGCCAGAGAACAGGCAAACTGTGGATTGTGCCAGGAAAACCAGAACATATGGTATCCTGCCTATAGGAAAGTAAAAGTGAAGTCACTCAGTTGTGTCCAACTATTTGAGACTCCATGGACTGTAGCCCACCAGGCTCCTCCATCCATGGAATTTTCCAGGCAAGAGTACTAGAGTGGGTTGCCATTTCCTTCTCCAGGGGATCTTCCTGACCCAGGAATCAAACCTAGGTCTCCCGCATTGCAGGCAGACGCTTTACCATCTGAGCCACCAGGGAAGATTTTGTTAAATAACATGGAAATCTTAACAAATCTTGGAATGGCAACTTTTCCATACCATAAATTTTACCTAACATTTTTTGCATGGCTGGTAGTCTCAGTCAACTTGATTTTTAACAACAGGCTAAATATGTTTGATGTTTTATAGATTTTTTTTTTAGCAATTACAATTTTAGATGTACTTGGGTTTGAGAATATTAAAGAAATATTATGAACTGGCAAATATAGGCAGCACCTTTTTTCTCTTAATATTTGGCTTGACCCCTGGAAGGACTCCTAGAAGGACTACTGGAAGGACTAGAGGGATATAAGTAGTTAAAGGGATAAGGGCACTGAAATTATTTTCTTCATCAGAAAAGAAGGCATTAGACATTCAAATCAAAAGTAGGAAATTAACAAAATTCCACACTTCACATCTTGACTCATGCCCTAACCCCATCTCATGTACTTTCTTCTTTAATCACTGGGGATGTTTACTATGGAAAAAAAAAAAAAAAACCTGCCAGATCACAGGATTCTACACTTACACTTTAAAAAAAAACTAGGGATGCACTCCTGTCAAAACTATAAGTTCTGCGATCAATTATTCTAGGTAAATTTCTCCTTTCGCTATTGTCTAGATATTCTCAAGTTTTCCTCGGTCGGTTTTTCAGAATGCAGGTGAATTATTTGGTGCAAATTGGATTCCTCTCTCTGTCTCTCTCTTTCTGCAGCAATGCTTAAAACTAATAATCCTGAAATGAGGAAATCTAATAAGCCAGCTAATCCTTTTGACTTTTATATTAAATAACTTGCATAAATGTTTGCATATATCTCATAAAATAATAGTTTATTGAATGAGTAAGGAAATAGGACTAAATTAAAAGGTGTAATGCAAATATTTCCATATATACCTATATGAATAATTATACAAGCACAAATGTGTAAATATTTGTTTCTAAAGTGCTTTTGATTCAATAGTGCCATTTTTTTAAGGTTGGAAGAAGGATTATTCATTATCAAGTATTTTCTCTGTGGTTCATAAGTTGGCAAGTATTTATGATTCTAAGTATGCCACAATTGTTCTTATTTTGGGGACTTCTTTGCTTTACATAATTTAATGAAAAATAGATGTAATTCTCTTTTAACTCAGAAATTTCTAGTAAAACTGAAGTGGTTACAAAAAAAACATATTCTCACTAAAGTAAGCAAATTTGATTGCATGTCAAAATATTATCCTGGTGTTTAAGATTATGGAGAAAATATAGGTGGATAAACTTGTTTATGCCATGTGCTTCCTTATGGTATCACCTCAGAATATTTGGGGTTATAGTCAGTTGGCTCATATAAGTACATTAAATGTAGCAGTGAGATCATTTGGTATAATTAATATATTGTTTATAACCTTGATTACTTTTTTCCCTTTCTATCACATCTAATCTAAGACAAACCTCCGTCCACTCTACCTTCTAACTAGCTGCCAGACAGGGCTGCTTTTCTCTCTAATTCCTGTCACTGATTTAGGTTAGACCACAGTTATCCTTCCCACATGAATTGTTTGCCTATAATTTTGTTGCTTTTCAGTCCATTTTCCACATTGTGAGGACAAGCTTTCTAAAATGCAAATCCTTGATCATTCCTCTGCTTGCAAGTGTTTGACAGCTCTCCATTACTCTCAGGTAAAGCTGGGCTCATTCGTGGCTAACAAATTTGTTAATCTACCATTCTCCCATCAGTCCCTCCCTTGCACTCTCTTGTTCATTTTCCCTAAGCATTCCTTTCAACCCCATCCTCTTTCCTTCTATAATTATTTAATTATATTCATCCATTCAGGACTGTTTTGGCACTTCTCTTCAAAATCTTTTTTTGATTTCTAAAATCTGGATAAGTTGTTCTTCCTAGTGAAAGTGAGTCTCTCTCATTTGTGTCTGACTCTTTGCAACCTCACGGACTATAGTCCATGAAATTCTCCAGGCCAGGATACTGGAGTGGGAAGCCATTCCTTTCTCCATGGGATCTTTTCAATCCAGGGATCAAACCCAGGTCTCCCTCATTGCAGGTGGATTCTTTACCAGCTGAGCCACCAGGGAAGCCCAAGAATACTGGAGTACCAATAATAGCTTACTCTAGCTTTATCATACTTGTCCATTTACTTATCTGAAACCCTATTATATTGTAAGCTTCATAACAGTGCTTGTCTTTCTTGTCTGGTTTATAGTAAGTCAGAGTTAAGTGTATTGTGTGGCATATCAGTATGTTTTTGTCTGCTGAATCAATGGATTGGTTAATCAAAACATGAGCCTCTGTGAGAACAACCTAATATTAAAGACATATACGTTCCTATCTTGTTAACTACATTTTCTAACACAGTTCTATGTAGATATCTGGTTTCAATTATATGAAGTACTTAAAAAATTCATCATTTGATTTCAAATCTTTTACAATTGGTTTTTGTTATTTTCCACCTTTGTAAGTATATTCTTTTCTTTTTTTTTTTGAGTTCTATATTTTATTTTTTTAATTTAATTTTATTTAACTTTACAATATTGTATTGGTTTTGCCATATATCAAAATGAATCTGCCACAGGTATACATGTGTTCCCCATCCTGAACCCTCCTCCCTCCTCCCTCCCCATACCATTCCTCTGGGTCATCCCAGTGCACCAGCCCCAGGCATCCAGTATCAGGCATCGAACCTGGACTGGCGATTCATTTCATATATGATATTATACTTATTTCAATGCCATTCTCCCAAATCATCCCACCCTCTCCCTCTCCCAGAGTCCAAAAGACTGTTCTATACATCAGTGTCTCTTTTGTAAGTATATTCTTACCTCTTTTTCTTTCTTTCTCTCATTCTGGTCCTGTCTATGTTTCAAAGTAAAATATATCATCAGTAGGACACAGAACAAACAGCATGTTATTTTCATGAAATGTTGAAAATGAATTCTAAAACCCTTGAAGGAAGAACGTAGACATGGATTCCATGCTATATTGCAAGTCATTAGCGGAGACATTTACACTGATGCATTCTTCTAAGTAAGGAAAACATCAAACTTCATGAAAGGTTATTGATTCTTCACTGTCAAGTGAATATAATACTTAACTATTAATTTTCTATTAAATTATTTTTAAAATCAGGCATCATACTTTATCTTCTCCCACTTATACTTCTAGGTCTGAATCTTATTTGATGTGTCTGAATCATATTTAGACATATACTGATAATTTAGTTGTAACATCTTCCTCCCTGCAATTGTGACACAATAAAGTTAAAAGAAGAATGCATTTAATATATAATAAAAAAATGAAAGTCACAAAATGAATATACACATCACATATATGATTTTTTATTTTAATCATTTTCAAATTCCTAAAATACAAAATGGAAATGGAAGAAATAAAACAAGAATAAATTTACTTGTCTTATAAAACTTAAAGTTAGAATTAGAGTAAGTTTAAGTCAATTTGGGAAAATGTTTGAAAATCCAAGACTTACAGGAATTAAGTCTGTAACATAAAACAAATATTGGAAAATACACTTGATTAGAAAGATCAAGCACCAAACAAATCAAGGGACGTGAGACAAGTCTTGTCGATGTTGGATGTAGTTTCCAAGTGTATCACGTTTACTCTCGTCTCAATGCCCTTTATATCGGCTCCCAGGTGGGCTAGTGGTGCACTGGCTGGTGCTAGTGCCAGTGCAGGAGACATAAGGGATATGAGTTCGATCCCTGGGTTTGGAAGATCCCTGGAGTAGGAAATGGCAACCCACTCCAGTATCCTTGCTTGGAAAAATCCCAAGGACAGAGTATACTCTGGAGGGCTATAGTCCATAGGGTTGCAAACAGTCAGAGATGACTGAAGCAACTGAGCACTGAGCACCTACGTTTTTATTTGACTTGAGGGATTAAAATATTTTGGTAAAGCTTAATTAATACTCCCAAGGGACTTAGAAGCATATTTTTTTTTAACATGACAATTTTTTTTTTCTTTGATGGGACCACAAATGGTTAACTAAACACCTCTTCTGCGTAACCAGAATGATTCTAGTCCTGACAGTACAAGGGAAAATCTGTATTTCTGTAGCCAGTTCATGTTCCCATCCCAGTTGCCTGACTCCAAAGCCGCAAACTCTGAGCTCCAGGAAAGTGTGACCACTGTGTTCTCACGCTCACAATTTGCACTGTTGCCTATGGGCCAGACCAGCAACCTCAAGACAGAATTTTACTGGGTAGCCCAATAGTTGGCTTTTGTAATATGGAACTGTAGAAACTTACAATTACTATATTTAATCCATATTCTCTCTGCTGTATTATTTAAGTTTATAAATAAAAAATGTTTAAGTAACAATTGCTATCCAGACATGTGGGGGATGCCTCTTAGCCTTAAACAAACCTCTGGGGAATAACACTACTGGAATCAGAAGAGAAATTAAAAAATCTAGTCACCCAGTTCTAGGAAATCCCTTGGAAAGCAAAAAATATATCCATATTTTAATATACCAGGAAAAATAATCTCATTAAATAACATTCCTCTATTTGTATAAGTAATTTTAGGAAAAGTTAAATTTTGATCAGTTACATCATCCTTATATAGTTTATTCACTAAAATCAAGTGTTTCTTTCTACTTCACTTACAGTTGTCAAAGTCTGACACAATGAAAAACATTCCAGAAGTGTTTTTTGAAGTGTTTCATATTTCTTTTAGTTTTTTGTAAAGAAATAATTTTCTTATTGTATTAATAAGTACATAGTTGAGAATGTCTCCAGCTATTTCAGTTTTAAACTAAAAGTTCAAGAGGTTTTCAAGGGTGACTAATTGTGATTTAACTATCCCCGTTTTTTTTTTTTTTTTTTCAAAAAAGTTTGATTCTTCAGTAAATGATATAAACATCATATCAGAGATTGCTCATGTGGGTTAATGAAATAGTTTATTACAAACAGAACTTGCTCTTTGGTTGTAAAGAAGCAGAGTTGAGATCAGAGAAAATTAATTTTATTTTTCAATACTTTGGTTAATCCCCTTTTATTGCTTTTTTTTTTTTCCATTTTGGAAAATGCAGTTTGTTCTTTTAAATCAATAAGACTTATCTACTGTTTTGTAATGTAATACAGAAAAAGTAAGCTAATAACAAATGAGAGGGCTGCTTATATTTTTTTAACTAAAATTCTACTAAATATGTCTACCAAAATATTCTACATGCTAGCAAGATACATTTTAAGATTTGTTAAGCTCAGGCAAATTGTGGAAAGCAAATAGATTATGGTTATGGAGGATAAAGATATATGAATTAAAATAGAATTTATAATCATTAAACTAGAGAGAAGAGAAACTGAAATAAGTCCTTTTCTTTTCAAAGAAAATAATCTCAGTGTTGTTTTTTTAAATCAGAAGAAAAAATACAAAGGTCTAACTACCATGTAAATTCATTTTAAATGTCATGTCTTATTAGAACCTAATAATCAGAATGCCTATTTCCCTTTTTTTGCTTGAGCCATCAAATTTGTCAAAATTTTATGATAATTCATTCCATCATTCCTTAGAAATTTAAATGACAGACTGTCGTAGTTAAGGGAGGAAAGTCTCTGTAATCCTACTTCTCTTGTTAAAACTGCCTCCAGAGGGGTCTTTAAAATATTCCATATCATGGCATGAGCAGCAACCGAACTTCTCAAGTCCGCTTATGATTCCCTGCCTTTTTGGAAGATGGCAATAAATTGGCCACCTACCATTCTTGACCTTTTGACTTCATAGCCATGGCTGACCAAGTCCTAGTCTGACTTGTGGAAGCTCTAGTATCAGTCTCGTCCTCTCCCAGAGTCTGAAGCTGTCTCCCGAATGCGTAAGCTCCCCCTCTAGTGTTCGCTGCTTATCAAATTATTCCTCTAACAAATAAGACAGAGAACTGCCAGATTTTTGGTTCCTCATAGAAAGGACATAGCTTGGAGTAACATTTTATGAATGTTTGTAATGGCACAAAGAGGAATATGTAAGTATAAATTCTACATTAAAAAAAAAGGTCTTTACTTTTGAGCATCTGGAAAGCATCCTAACTTTTGGCAATGGAATTCTAGAAAATGCTGCTTGTGCTGCCTTGCAGGGGAATGCATTGCTGAGGAGGATGAGCTTGGATGCTGTAAGATGACCTGGTTAAAAAAAAAAATCATCCTTTGTGTTGGAAGTTTAAAGCCTGGTTATAAATAAGTGACTTTCTATTGAAAACTGACACTGAGGAACTCCTTATTTTTGCAGACTAATTACCAATCAAGTAGCACGATTGAGTAGAGGCCTCAGGATTTTATTTTTCCAAGAATTTTGAGAAAGACCAGTAAAGAATTAAATCCCCTCTGTTGGCCATTACAAGGAACCTGGGTCAATAAGGTCCTAAATACTAAAAGGCTTAACCTCCCTATAGCTGACACAGAACTACAGAAAAAAGTACAATGGATATTGGTGATAGTTTTAAAGAGTGTTGGGCTCAAAGGTTAAAAGTTCAGCCACTTTGTTAAAAGTAGTGTTGAAGCTTCAGTGAGACATAATCCAGAATTTATCATGCAGTGAAACTAAGAGAAAGGAAAAACAAAGAAAGATCAAGCAAAAGAAGGAAAAAAGTAAAAAATAAAAATCTGAAAAAGTCCTGAGAGGCAAAAGCTCAAGTTGGTTACCAAACTGAAATCTACAAGGCTATGATATTTTAATTATAGTACCTAATTTTTAAACTAAAACAAACAACCACAACAACAAAAACCCCAGAAAACATGCACAACATTTTTCAAAGAAGGCAAAAGGAGTTTAACTATTTAAGTGATTGCATGAAAATTTGTTTCAAAGGATGGAATATGTCTAAGAATAGGTTATATAATTTATTTAAGATTCAGATGGGAAAAATATGACCACATTAAATTAGCTTTGGGTTTAATCTTCTGAATTTAGGGCAATTATTTAAGCCCTCAATCAACATTTTTCTTTATATCAGTGATTCTATAAACATGGTTAGCTAATTTTATTCTTGTGTTATAAATTAATATATATTTCTTAATAACAATCCTAAAACTTTTAAAAATGATAATTAAAAAGGGTAATCTCCTATACTCAAGGGAGAAACTTCCTTTTAAAGTGTTTTGTTTTATATTATTTCATAATAAAAATGATCACTAGTATCATCGTTATCACTAAGCAGATATCAAGTCCCTACAATTTGTATAAATAATACATTCTGTAAGAACCCAAATTACATTTTCTTTTGGTGTTGAATTACTCTATTTTGGTTTAATAAAGATGTTAAAATATCTTCTAAAGTAAACCATTCCTTAAAAATGTTCCTTATTTTGTTGCTATTATTTTGGTCTCTACTTGGTCATTTAAAACTAGGTTGCTTAATACAGCAAAAGAAGAATAATACCTTTAAGCCCTGCAATGTTAGACCATCTCAATGTTTTCCTCTTTCAAATTTTCCCAGTTCTGTTTTATGAAATCCTACTTTAGCGCTCTCTTTTAAAGCTGACTTAAGGGCCTTAAAAAGATCATCATTCATGAACTGGTGGGGTCAGGTGACAAGGGCCTGTCTTTGATGCACAGGAGGCCCTTTGAAGGTTTAAAGGACTAATATCGTTCATAGGTCCATTCAGTATTGAACTTCTTGGATGAGACTGACAACAAATAGGATGATCATTTCCACTGAGCGGAGAGTTTTGCAAGGTGGACAACTCTCTGCTCTGAACTGGACTGAGATCACACGCACTTCTCTCTGAGCAGTTGTTTGATAGGAGTATCCCTTCGTCTCATGTCTCATGCTAGGTTGCTTTATGAGACACACAGCGTGAATTCAAGGCCAGGACAAATATAAATACCACTTCCTGAGTTTTTTTTTTTTTTTAGATGGTGCTCTGAGCCATTGGCTCAGGCAAACTTGAAACCATCAATAAAATTCCAGAGTAAAGAGAATGCCACGCATAAGAGTAAAATTGAACTTTATGAAATTTTCATATTTCAAGTTTCTAGTTGTACAATATTTACGTCAAAATTTCTAGCATGAAGGAGGCCGTGAGTTATATCAGCTTGACTAATTGCTAAAGATTATGCAGCTTTGCAAAGGACAAATGAAGGGGCTTGTATCCATCAAAGTGATTATAGGAAAATAAACACACAGAAAAACAAGACAACAACAAAAATAAAAGCCCCAAATAAATTTAACTAAACAGAACCTGAGGGCCCTTGTAATTAAGGGTGATTTATAATGGGATTATAAAATATAGGAACCATAAGGGATTTTAGAGATGACCTCATCATTTTTTTCATTTGCCAACTCTCAGGCCCAGGAAAATGTAGAAAAACAAGTTGCTTATATACTATCATGTGGCTACAAAGTAGAGAACAAAGGCTGGGATCTTCATTTCTGGGTTTCAATTGCAGTTGCTCTTTTCACCAAGTGAGCTTCAGCCATGCCCTGAAGGTAGGTAGGGAGGCTTTTACTGAAACAGAAAGAGACATTTTTGAAAAGTTTGGAAAGCTGCTGCTAAGTCGCTTCAGTCGTGTCCGACTTTGTGCGACCCCAGAGACGGCAGCCCACCAGGCTCCTCCGTCCCTAGGATTCTCCAGGCAAGAACACTGGAGTGGGTTGCCATTTCCTTCTCCAATGCATGAAAGTGAAAAGTGAAAGTGAAGTCGCTCAGTTGTGTTCAACTCCTAGCGACCCCATGGACTGCAGCCTACCAGCCTCCTCCGCCCATGGGATTCTCCAGGCAAGAGTACTGGAGTGGGGTGCCATTGCCTTCTCCAGGAAAGTTTGGAATAGATGTGACTTATACAAGGAGATAGTAAACACAGAAGAAAGAAGTTGAATGTTTGATCAGGGTAGAAAAGGTACTTTTTACATTCTTCAGACTCATGATCATTACTGAAAGAACTAGTAAGATATAATTTTTTGTTGAAACCAGTAATTAAGGAACAAATGATGGCTGATTGAAGACCTTACACTTCTTTTTACTGAATATATTGGAAAAGTTTATCAGGATGTTTACTTTCTTAGTAGTTCTCTGTAATAAATGTATAGTCGTAGGTCCTAACAAATGCATAAACGTGATTCTTATGAATTATAGTGAAAACTGTGATCAAGTTTATTTTCAGAAGAAATTAAATATTTGTTCTTTAGTTAATTAACAGCAATTTCAATGGTGAGGAGACAAGAGTAAACTGTTCAATGGCTTTTAAACAAAAATAGAAAATTAAAAAGAGAGAAAAAAAGGTGGAAGTTTTGAAAACAATGAAAAAAGTCTAGATTTAGTTAAACAAAGATGGTCATAAGAAGTATAGAATGATACCTTTCAGAGTTAGAAGTCAGTAGGGAAATAAATGTTTATTTGTAGGGAGGAGTGGCTAAAAAATGTGGTTTAATGTTCTCATTGTGCTGCTGAACTAAAATGAATTAAATGAACTACATGAAGTAAATAAGAAACAGCAGTATTGTTGGCATTTACATTTAAAACACTACTCATGGATTACAGGTTGTTCTTTAGTATGAGAACAAAGAACCCATACATTAAACATGAGTCAGATTGCCCAGAATCAAATTTAATTAGTGGAAGTAGCTAGTCCACCTGGAAAATAAGTCATTGTGGACATGTTAGAACTTGATTATTTTGATCATCCTATAAAACTTCGATTTGTTTTTAAGAACTCGATTTATTAACTATCTCCAGCTGGAGGAGCTCTCTGATACTCCTGTTCCCTATGGCTCCCTTCTTCCTTGCTTTGCTGTAATTCTGTGGTGTATTTACTTTTCTGCACTCTGCCTCCATTGTTGATTTTTTCATCTTACTTAGTGAAAAAATACCCAAGAGCCGTGATTATATCTCTCTTTTCTGCATCTACAGTGCTCTGTTCTCAGTGTCTGGTACATAGTGCACACTCCATAGAAAACAGTTTCGCAAATGAAATTGTTGGTTAAGGATGAGAGAAAATGAAAGAATGAAAGGAAACTTTAGCTTCAAGTCTGCATTTTATAGACTACACATTATTTTGTGGATATAGCAACAAGGTTTCTGTGAGAATAAACATTTTTTTTCCAAGGTAAAGGGTCATATTGCAAACAAGAGCCACACCATGGTAATTGTGACTCAATGTCAACTCTAAAATTATACAATAATTGTAAAACTACTTTGCTCTAGAATGTTAAAATTATATCTCCTTTAACAAGTGTCTCTCCAAATGCTACATGATAATAACTCAAGCACTTTAATCTCATCATATTTTCAGTACTATATTATCCAACTCATGCCATCTATTCAATGAGTATTTAAGGATGCTCTAGCAGAGTAGTAGCAATTGCACTTTCTTCTCCTTGTGAAGTTTACATACAAGGATAAGAGGCAGTTGATAAACAATCAATGTGGCAAAAATGCAATGGAAGGAAAGAATAACAGAATATAGGATTTACTGAATGCTGAAAAAGCCTGTGTGTGTCATATATAGGTTAGGCTGTGCTTGCGGGTCACTAAGGCTCTGCCTTTGTGGTGTAATAGTGTATGCAATTGTTCTTCCTTAACTTTTTCTAGAGGTTCAGTCCAAGGATACCATGGCTGAAGGTTGAACTTTCAATGTGTTTTCATATCTAAATTGAATGCTCTCCACATTGCAATGACGTAAGTATCCTGTTGTTGATTATCCTCTAGACATATTCAGCCCAACTTAGTCTGTAGCAGAATTGCTACTTTAACAAAATTTAAGAGAGATGGGGAGAAATGCCCAGGATATACTATAAAATATAACTCTTTGAGAAAAAATAGGAAAAACTGAAGAAAGTAGAAAAAGGGGTAGAGGAGGCCCCCAGAAATCATTAGGAAAAATAAAGCCAATGATCTATTGTAAAACTTATACCTTCAGCAAGGTATAAGGTAAATTGGACAATAATTCAAACAATATTATGTGCACATGTGTACAAATTGACCTAATGGACGGAGTAAAAAGTGATACCAGTTGAATATAAGTCATTCTACTTCCAGTAAATTTTATAAACCTTTGACTGGAAACATGGTAGATGGCATTTAAGTAGGAATAAAAAGAAAGAGAACCAGCCATGACATGATTACAGAGGCATAGTGTTTCAGAGATGAAATAGATCTTAGAAGGACATGTATATAAACTTTTAACTTTACCATTGAAACTGAATTGAGGGAACTATTAACTGCAGACCATCTTGAAAGAGATAAGAGGTCAATAATTCTACACACTATAGATATTAACATAAGCTTAACTCCTTTGCTGACTTCTCTTATACTTGTGAACATTTTATGAATGTGAACTTCTTTGATAGTAGGCACCATCTCTCACATACCACTGAAATCCTGTTGCTTACAACAAAGCCTGGTATAATGGTTCTATTATAACTGCTTGATCACTGCCTTGCTTGTTGAGTAAATAAGCAAATGAATGATGAATAACTATACGACTGACTTTCTGCAAACTATGATAAATCAAAAGGCCAAATAATAGAGCATCTGATAAAACTTGGCTTAATTTTGGAAACTTTACTCTCTCAAATTTTTAAGAAATAATGAAAAGAATTGCCAGTACAATCTTAATTCCAAATAAAATAGAGTCAAAATTACTGAGAGCAAAGCATGTACCAAACCACTTTCGTGTATTAGATTGATTTCCATGGCAACTCTTGAGATATGTATTATCCTCAATGAGAAAAAAGGAATAACCAGGTCTAGGGAAATTATATAAATTGCCTAAGTAACACAGCTGGTAAACAGCAGAACTAGATATGAAGGCAACTCTGGATGCCTGCACAGCAAATGCCCACTGCCTTTCTGTTCTTCCAGTCTCCCTTTCAGTGAAATAAGACTTGAAGAAGTGGTGTTTAAAAACCTATGAGGGTGTAATCTCAGCTTAGAACTTAACAAAACTATGGGTACGTACACTGAATATAATTTAACCTATACCCTAAACTTTAGGAAAACTGTTTGGGAAGGGAAGGCCTGATTCTATGGTCATCCATTTTAAAATGGAAAATGGCTCCAGTGTTATAAAAAATACTCTGAGACATGAAATTAACAGTAAAATCTATTAACTACCTTCTTCTAAGTCTGGGCTTTGTCACTTCCTAGTGTATGATCTGGAAGAAACATAAGCTGGAATCAAGATTGCCGGGAGAAATATCAATAACCTCAGATATGCAGATGACACCACCCTTATGGCAGAAAGCGAAGAGGAAATAAAAAGCCTCTTGATGAAAGTGAAAGTGGAGAGTGAAAAAGTTGGCTTAAAGTTCAACATTCAGAAAACGAAGATCATGGCATCCAGTCCCATTACTTCATGGGAAATAGATGGGGAAACAGTGGAAACAGTGTCAGACTTTATTTTTTTGGGCTCCAAAATCACTGCAGATGGTGACTGTAGCCATGAAATTAAAAGACACTTGCTCCTTGGAAGGAAAGTTGTGACCAACCTAGATAGCATATTCAAAAGCAGAGACATTACTTTGCCAACAAAGGTTCGTCTAGTCAAGGCTATGATTTTTCCTGTGGTCATGTATGGATGTGAGAGCTGGACTGTGAAGAAGGCTGAGCGCTGAAGAATTGATGCTCTTGAAGTGTGGTGTTGAAGAAGACTCTTGAGAGTCCCTTGGACTGCAAGGAGATCCAACCAGTCCATTCTGAAGGAGATGAGCCCTGGGATTTCTTTGGAAGGAATGATGCTAAAGCTGAAACTGCAGTCCTTTGGCCACCACATGCGAAGAGTTGACTCATGGGAGAAGACTCTGATGCTGGGAGGGATTGGGGGCAAGAGGAGAAGGGGACGACAGAGGATGAGATGGCTGGATGGCATCACTGACTCGATGGACGTGAGTCTGAGTGAACTCCAGGAGTTGGTGACAGACAGGGAGGACTGGCGTGCTGCAATTCATGGGGTCGCAGAGTCGGACACGACTGAGCGACTGATCTGATCTGATCTGAGACTGAGTGACTTCACTTTCACTTTTCACTTTCATGCGTTGGAGAAGGAAATGGCAACCCACTCCAGTGTTCTTGCCTGGAGAATCCCAGGGACGTGGGGAGCCTGGTGGGCTGCCATCTATGGGGTTGCACAGAGTCGGACACGACTGAAGCGACTTAGCAGCAGCAGCAGTGTATGATCTTGGGAACTTCTCTGCTTCTCATTTTCCTGATTTGTAAAATAGTAATGGCAGGAATACTTTTCTTTATAAAGTCGGAGAATTACATGAGGTACAATTGTAAAGAAAAATGTTTAGAATAATGGGGGCACAGTAGACATTTAATGAATGTTAGCCATTATACTGAAGATGAAGAAATGCAACCATCCCAATGGTTTTGTGATAAAAGATGCAAGATCAAATGAATAGCAATCTAGAAGGAAGGAAATGAATACAGTATGTAATGACATAGGGACTGTCATACAGAGTGAAGTAATCAGAAAGAGAAAACCAAATGTTGTATATTAACAATACATGTGGAATCAAGAAAATCATATAGATTATTTTATTTGCAAAGCAGAAATAGAGACATAGACATAATGAAAAAATGTATGAACAACCGAGGGGGAACGAGGGGAATGGGATGAATTGGGAGATTGGCATTGACACAAATACACTATTGATACTGTGTATATAATAGGTGAGCTTCCCATGTGGTGCTAGTGGTAAAAATCCACCTGACATTTCAAGAGACGTAAGAGATGAAGGTTCTTGCCTGAAAAACCTCATGGACAGAGGAGCCTGGTGGGCTGCAATCCATGCGGTCACAAAAAATCGGACATGACTGAGTGTCTGAGCACACACACACACATACACAAAATAGATAACTAATGAGAACCTACTGTACAGCTCAGGGAATTCTACTCAGTACTCTGGCAAATCCACAAAAAGAGAGATGTATGTTTGCTGCTGCTGCTGCTAAGTCGCTTCAGTCGTGTCTGACTCAGTGTGACCCCATAGACAGCAGCCCACCAGAGTCCCCCGTCCCTGGAATTCTCCAGGCAAGAACACTGGAATGAGTTGCCATTTCCTTCTCCAATGCATGAAAGTGAAAAGTGAAAGAAGTCGCTCAGTCGTGTCTGACCCTCAGTGACCCCATGGACTGAAGCCCTCCAGGCTCCTCTGTCTATGGGACTCTCCAGGCAAAAGTACTGGAGTGGGGTGCCATTGCCTTCTCCGGAGATGTATGTTTACATATAGCTAATTCACTTTGTATGGTTGAAACTAACACAACATTGTAAAGCAACTACACTCCAATAAGGGGCTTCCCTGGAAACTCAGATGGTCAAGAATCTGCCCGCAATGCAGGAGACCTGGGTTTGATCCCTGGGTAGGGAAGATCCACTGGAGAAAGGAATGGCAACCCACTCCAGTATTCTTCCCTGGAATTTCCAGGGACAGAGGAGTCTGGCGGGCTGCAGTCCATGGGATGGCAAAAAGTCTAACACTTTCACTTTCACATACTCTAATAAAAATTAATTTAAAAAATGACAGCATTGGATGACGTTTAGTGGAATCAGTTGCAAATGAAAAATCAGTTCTCTTTTAGAGAGAAGATTGAAGTAGCAGTCTAAATTCTGAAGAATAAAGTGAGTCTGCAAAAGTTGAATGCAGTCTGCACTGGCTGCTGGTGGCATGAGTGGTGTGTTCTGCGTGACCACAGGCTTTTCAAAAAGTAAACACATCAGGAATCAAAAGGAAGTTCAAATCTGGGGAAAACTGACTAAAGTATCCAGGATTCAATAGAATAGAAATGAATGTAAATGCCTGAATTTAGGCTCAAAATGTCAAAATAATAAGGAGATGTTTGCCATTACCTTGGAGACAGATTTGTTTGTTGATTGAAAATTATCTTGATTCCCTTTATAATATGTATGCATGCTCAGTCTCTCAGTCGTGTCTGACTCTTTGGGGCCCTATGGTCTGTGGCCTACCAGACACCTCTGTCCATAGGGATTCTCCAGGCAAGAGTACTAGAGCGAATTGCCATGCCCTCCTTCAGGGGATCATCCCAACCCAGGAATTGAATGCAGGTCTCCTGCATTACAGGTGGATTCTTTACCTTTTGAACCACCAGGGAAGCCCTTTATAATACTTATCACTATTACTGCCTATTTACTTGTGCATTTGTCTATAAGTTACTAGAATGCATGTTTCCAGATAGTAGGGCGCTCATGCATCTTGTCCACAGATGCCCACAATGTGCTTTAGCACAGTGACTGTCACAGGGAAGGTACGCACCAGCAACATGTTAAAATGATCTTTTAAAATAAATCCCCTTCACCTTAGCTTTTTGGGGAAAGTTTCTTAACTCATCTAAGCTCCTGAGTCTTCATCTCTGAAAGTGTTATAATAAATGAGATGATGCATTAATACATAAAATATTTGTCTTGTTGTAGCTTCTCTTATATTCTAATTTTACTCTTTCTGTCTAGTGATGTTGTATAGTAATACATCCTATACTTTGTATATATGAAATGACACAGGTCTGGTCTTCTATAAATACCATGCATCATAGACCACATAATATTTTATACATTTTATTTTTGTCAGAAACTCCAAAATTATTTTGCAATGAAAATTGCTATCTGCACTATATCTTTATTGAAATATTGATAAAAATCAAAGAAATTAGATCATATTGAATTCAATAGGCATTTATTGAACTTTATTACATTATATAAAGATAATACCATCTCTAGCTTCAAAGACTGAGTATGATCTAGCTTGCTGGGCTTAAATAGCTATATTGCAAGGAATATATAAAAATGTAAAGAAGATCTGGAGTCAGCATTATTCTCAGTATGGGATTTGTGTGTGTGTGTGTGTGTGCATAGTTGGTATTGAACTCTTGGAGGCATCAATTTTAATACTAATAATTGCATGCTTAAGAATTTTCTTTGGTTAGACAAAAGCAGTACAATGCAGTAAAGCAAATCACAAGGGGTTATTTAGCTGTTCTATTTTCTTTAACTTCAAATGAAAACAATTATATTTGAGATGTGTACTGAAGAAATGGGTGAATCATAAGGTCAAATTATCCTTTAAACAGAATCAAATGACCATTGAAATCTCTTATGAAAGACATTTGGCCTAGGAAAATTGTTTTCTTTTACTTGAGACTCAGCATTTATACATTTGCTATTTTAAAAATTACTTGCAAAGATTATCTCTCTATTATAATGGAATTGTTGTGCAAATATGGCTCAATACATAAAATGAGAGCTATTATGGTGTCCTTTATGGTTCCATCACGACCCCTAAAGAGGCCTCTCAGGTCTCTGCACAGTCTGCCCTCTGGTGCCCCAGGTCTGTGCTGCCATAGTCTCATTCTCCAGCTTATCAGTCCTGAAATAAAAAGCATATTCTGAGCTCAAAAAGAGACTTGATAGAGGCAGCTTAAATTCAATTTAAGAAAATCAAATACTATCAAAGGCTGATTTTGAAAGAAGCTTTATACCATTAAAAGGCAAAACCCAAAATAAAATATCTTTAAATGCCAGTTGAGCACTGTTCTAATTATCAGGGAAAAAAGGTACGATATTGCAGAAAGATTTTCAATATATCGCACTAAACTTTCTGCAAGAATTATAAAGCGATTTTAGAATTTTGAGAGCTGAGTGTCTTTTGGAATCTTAATCTGTATAATAAACACACCTAGTAACAAATGCAGTCTTCATTATTTTAGATTCCTTCTTAAAGAAAAAGTTATAGCCAAACATACTTTTTCTTCTCATAGATATTTTTAAACATTAAGCAGAGATTCAAATACATAGTGACCCTCTAATACATACAAAATATCTTTTGAGCTTGGTTACCAAAATTCTTACACTTTAAATAATCATAGGAAATAAAGTCCAGTAAAGAAACAGCATATGTTGAAATTATAAAATATAGTTTAGAGTTCAAAAATTACATGATGAAATTTATTTTTTAATTTAAACAAGCTGCTAGATTTTATGAAAGACATCTTTGTCTTCCAAATTAATGTTTAAAATGTGATCAATCTAGTCTTATTTTAACCTGAAATGATCAAGATCGGGCTATTTAATACTTTATTAATTGTAATCCGTTAAAGAAGATGACTAAGTTCAGAATCTACTAGTTGAATATGTGACAGTAGCTGTCATTTTTTTGGTATTTACTGTTTATGTCTTTTCACAGAGAATTTTATTTAAGTGGCTAGCACTATATAAAAAGCATAGCAAAGTTTTGTGTATTGCAGAGTAGCTGGCATCCTTTTATGTTAAAAAAAGAAGTATAGCATTGGAGAACCCACAGATATGAAAACTATATATTAATTAAAATATTATAAATTCATTTGTTAAGGGGAAAGTAGACTTATGGTTGGTTTTAATGATTAGCTGTATTGAATCTCTTGCACAATTCCACACATGTCTTTGATGATATTAACCTCAGAAATACATCATTTTAAGTAGCAAAGGCAGCAATTATAAAAGGATGTCAGGTTAAAAAACTGAGCAATTAGACAAGAATTTTAGTAAGACATGATTCAGTGTAGTGTGATTTTTAATATTAATTTTTATTATATCTCTTTATAATAAAATATTTTAATCTCTCTCAAGATCTCTCTAGTTTAAGTCCTCCCACCAGATATGCAAACTAGAGCCACCCTAGTCATTTTGGAATTGTGAAAAAAAGGAGGTAATAACGTGTTGTGTTAAACTCTACTGTTCCAATTCATTTCAATGAGAATCAGTCAATAAAAAGTCCTTGTTTCAGCAAAGGCGAGAGAAGAAACAAAAGGACTTAATGAAATGATCTGTTTACAAAATGCTAAGTGAGGGTTGAGGAAAACAGCATTAAATCCAATTTTGGTTTCCTAATGTAATTTAGGAAATCTCATAGGCTCCCAGATTTTGCTTGTCATTTTTCTTTTTTTGTAAATGGACTGAGGCATGTAGTCTTTTTTTTTTTTCTTAATGTTAAATTTTTTAAAAAGCCGTTTAACTTTCTTTCTCTTCAACTTTACTACAGTATTTCTAAATAGCCCAGAAGAGATAAATCAATGCCTGAACTGTAACCTTACACTTATATACTTGTTAAATGACTTTTTTACAGTCTGTTATTGCTAGAAATTGGATTGCTTTTAAACTAATGCTGTCTGGCGGGCAAAAGTGAGTGAAACCGCAAAGCCTGGAGGAACACTAATTACTTGTTTTAATTAGCACCAACTTTCACTAGAGTATAATCTCCCTACAGGCCACTTTTCCGTAGGTGTGAAAAAAAAAAAATCATGTAGGAACAAACTGATGATCTCTTACTTGCCCCTAAATGAGAGCAGAACTCTGCTTCTAGTAGAGACGGACCATTCTGTACAAGCCTCCAAACCCGCCGGGAACCGGGCCTACCAGGCTAGGCTACCCGATTCAAAGATCTTTAGCAATCAGTTGCACAATAGAGCCCCTTATTTTATGCTGCTACATCATAAAAGTGGTCCTTTTGTTACATTTCCATCCTGAAAAGGGTCTTAATCCCTTTCTTTTCAGACAGTCTATGGCAAATTCCATGGGGACATCCCATTCGCCACAAGGACTGAAATGACCCACTCGGAAAGCAGCATGCAAAGCTTTGAGCCTTTCTTCCCCCGCCACTCTCCAGAGAACATTAAATCGTACTTTTCATTCCCCTCACCATAGGGGGAACCCCTTAATGATGACAGAGAAAGAAAAATTCCTTCACACTATCCTATGATACCATTCTGCTGTCAGGCAGGCGTTTCCCTGGCCGGAGAATCAAACATGGCTTCCAGCAGGTGGATGGTGCTCAAGGTCACAAGCAGCCAAATGCAGAGGTTACACGCGGAGGAAGCGCAGGTTCCCACAGCAAATTAAGTCATCTGTGAAGCCTTCTCATTTCCCAGCGACTAAATTTACGACTAGTCTAAAGGGTCATCATGGCTTGCATGCACATGTGCTTTAATGAAAGTATCCGAGAGTTGAGAAGAGAGGGAGCATCCCAATTAAACAGACATACATGAGCTACACATTCAAAGAAAATGAGTGAAATATTCAAATGTGTTTATGTAACTCTTGTTATGGATGGAATAGATAAAACTTCATCATTTTATTACTTTAAAAGTAAAGCCTTTGATAGTACATTAAATGTGGGCATATTTCTAAAAGTAAGTGTGGAGGTATTGGGAAATAGTATTTTTCCTTGATAGGAAAAATTATTTTAACTTTTCCTTTAAAGATACTGGAAAAATGCAATATTATAGTTGAGCAAAGCTATTATAAATCTTGCTTACTATGCTGTGGATTCCCATAGCATTTGAAATATGCATTTCATTTTAAAAAAAGTGTAGCTGACTTAAAATGATTTTTTAAAACATAAAAGTAGGCAGCAGTAAATTAGTAGGCTCCATTGGGTTTAATAACCTGTATTTGATTAATTCAAATTAAAATAAAGTTTTTTTCCATAGATTTTTGCCAATATTTAAATTTTTATTATTTAAAATACTTTTTAAATAAGGTAGTCCTTGTTCAGAAGATGAAATTGAATAGAATTTATCCCATTTCACACAAATGACTTGGAGAATTGTCAAGTAAACTTATACAATTGTTGAAATTTTCAACTGTAAATGGTGATATAATTATAAACATTCCTTTGATCTGATTATGCTACTTTTTAAAAAATAGACATTTGTTAAATATTATTTGTCAATTTTCTGGATTAATAATTAAGGACTAACTTAATTTAAAAGTCCCCCACCCCTTTAGAGGTAAAATTTCTTGCAAAGTTATTTGTATATAATCACATAGCGAAATATTATATATATATATATAATTTCAAATGGTAATATCATATACACATTGATTTGTCTCATGCTCAAAAATTTAAAAACTTCTGAATTATAAAAGCTACTTTAAAAATTAGAACCACACTCAAAATCAAGCACACCAACTCTAGAATAAATAGATATTTTTATTCTGCCATTGTTATACCATTCAGGTGGTGATATTTTCCTATGCTTATTTAAAATGTCAAGGGGAATAAAACCCTCTAACATGCTTATGCTATAACTTTCCTTTGTTACTGCAGAATAGTTATCTCCAGGAACTTTATTTTAGCTTGCATAAAAATACCTTTAGTTACTGTTTTGTAAAAAAAAAAAAAAAAAGTGAAAATTCACAAAGCATTTCTCCCAAATCACAGAATCCTGGGCCTGCAGCTTGTTTTCTTCAATGGCAGGTTTATGGTGGGTTGTATCAGAATTCAGCTTGGGGAGGGCTGGGGGATGTTGTGCATGAGATGGCAAAAGGAGGTCTGAATGAGTAAAAGTAAACACCCAGAATAAAGGCACAGTTGAAAGGGGCTTTGTGAGCAAGGGTGTTGCAGGAGTGGAGAATGAGCGAGGGTGGGGCTGTCCCACTCTTTGTTTCCCGGCACAGCGGTGTGTCTGGGGACCTGCATTGTGCCATGAATGAACTGACCATCTCTCAAACAGGCTAATAGTCACCCCTGTAAGCACATTTAAATCATCAAGCCTAAATATTTGGAGTTATTTGGGGTTCTTTTTTCATTAATTAGTGGCTACCTACCTACCCCGTCTCAATTTTTTGTATGCTCTTTCTCCTTAATACTTACAAGACACATTCTGAAATCCATGGCCAAAAGCTATGCATGGGAAAGGATGCTGTTTAAGTCAGAAGACCAGTGGTTTATCTGTAAGATTTATAGGCGACGTAGAGCACGTACACATCAAGTGAGATGCAAACTCAAACACAATTTATCCCTGTCTTCTAAGCAGACTGTACTGTTCAGTGCAATTTAACTTTATTTGCTCTTCTGTGGGAGAGGATACCCACATTTGAAGAGATATCTTTCAGGATCTACACTCCACAGAACAAAGTTGACCAAATACAGGTTGGAAAAAGGAAAAAAAAGGAAACATATTTTTTATCCCATCGCTAAATATCAAGGTATTTATGTTTTATAATCCTGAAGATTCTCTAGGTAGGTGTCTTGATGGGAAATAAAACTTGAAAGTCCACGAGGGACCCAATCACAATTTCCAAGTGTCATTTAAATTCCATTATTAACTTTTTCAGTATTGTGACTGGTGATTAGCCTCTTAGGGAAATACCATTAATAAAATGACTTAATTACTGAAAATTCAAGCAGAGAACTTACTTGTACTTTTTCATTATTTATATTACTGCATGTACATATATGTATATAAATAGCTGGTACCTTATTTGATAAGGCCTATGTAAAGGGTAATTTTCCTTCTAAGGTAATAAGTGATAAAACTATAAGGAATTTTTATTATTAACCTTTAAGGCAAATACTTATTCCTGACTCAAAACACAGTCAACCATTATATATAAAGCAAAACTTTAAAGGTGCAGATATACTTACTATTTTGAAAATTTAATTCTTTTTATCTTTGGAAACGTTTGTGTTCAATTTTAAAACATAAATGCCAAAACAAAAATAATCTTATATTTGAGAAGATGTGGTAATATAAGTAAATATTTTAATTATAGGTACTTATAACTTTACCAGTACTAGCATTCTGGTTACACATCTATGTTCAAAGTGTGAAAATTGATTAGGCTGATGTTTATTATTTGTTCCTTTTTGGTATGTATATTTTATTTCGGTGAGTATTCTATTTAAAATTTTAAATAATTACCAGAATCATGACTCCAGAAGTTACGTTACAAATCATTTAATATAGATTTCCCACCAGCTTGTTTTCTTTTTTCAATGGAGAATTTTAAACCCAGATGTAGGTCAAAACCTCTGACTACCCTTTTATGGAATTTTTAAAAAGATTGTAAATAATAAACATGAAAGAACTCTGTTAACAAAAATGCAAATTGTAATTATAAGGTCTTATAAGGGTTTATTAGTTGCATGAGACAAGTTTGCTTACTTCTAAGGATTCAAAATATAAAATAAAGAAGTTAGATATATTCATAAATAAGTGTGTTAATTCTTCTGATTGAAATACAAAGAACTATGAAGTGTCTTTGATAAGTGCTTACTATGTATCAGTTATTACTTTACAAGTTTTCCCTCAATAATCATTTGTCTTTCACAACAGTCCTATGAAATAGTTACAATTATTCCCACTTCACAG
Source organism: Tragelaphus eurycerus (assembly GCA_935064755.1). Taxonomy (NCBI): domain Eukaryota; kingdom Metazoa; phylum Chordata; class Mammalia; order Artiodactyla; family Bovidae; genus Tragelaphus; species Tragelaphus eurycerus. The sequence goes on from CAKXYN010000014.1 coordinate 2,465,074, forward strand.
GTGGAGAAACTAAAGCTTTAAAAAAGTCAAAAGCCTAAAGTTATTGTTTTTTAAATTTATTTTATACTGAAGCATAGTTGATTTACAATGTTGTGTTAGTTTAGGTATACAACATGGTGATTCTATTATATATACACATATATCCCTTCTTTTTCAGATTCTTTTTCCATATATGTTATTACAGAGTACTAAGTAGGGTTCCCTGGGTTATACAGTAGATCCTTGTTGATTATCTATCTTACATATAGACTTGTGTATATGTTTATCCCAAGCTCCTCATTTATCCCTCCCTCCCACCTTTCCCCTTTGGTAACCATGTGGTTATTTTTTAAGTTTGTGAGTCTGTTTATGTTTTATAAGTAAATTTATTTGTATCTTTTTTCTTTTTCAGATTCCACTTATATGTGATATCATACACTTGTCTTTTTCTGTCTGACTTCATTCTCTTAGTGTGATCATCTCTAGGTGTTTTATAAGTAAGTTTATTTGTATCTTTTTTTCTTTTTCAGATTCCACTTATATGTCTTTTTCTGTCTGACTTCATTCTCTTAGTGTGATAACCTCTAGGTGCATCTGTGTTGCTGTAAATGGAATTATTTCATTCTTTTTCTGGCTGAGTAATACTTTACTGTATACATGTACCACATCTTTTTTTATCCATTCCTCTGTCTGTGGACATTTAGATTGCATCCATGTCCTGGCTATTGCAAATGGTGCTGTAGTGGACATTGGGGTGCCTGTATCATTTCAAATTACAGTTTTCTGTGGACATATTCATTAGTATGTGTTGAAGAATGGATTAGCATGAAGGCAGTCTGACTCTGGAATCTATGCTCTTATTCACTTCTTCAGACTGAAATACCCTGTAGGTCTTCCCAAGAGTATGCAAGCAAAGGTGGAGCTCTTAACTCCTTCAGATGAAGTACATGACATCACTGAATTTGAATTAAACAATGATAGAGCTCACAGTGTTTGTTTCCAACTTGTTAATTTATAACTTAAAATGGATTTTTATATAGAAATGCTGTTATAAATATACTTCCCAGATTATAAATATCAGTTTAATTTATGATTATAATTTACTGTGATAAGCTTATTGATCAAATTGCCATGCCTTATGTTTTATGAAGTACTCATTATTTACTATCCATTTATTGAGTATGTACTCTATGCCACATCAGAATATTGTACCATGATTATTAGTCACACATATTCTAACAGAAGAAATGTGGAATTTTTAAATGGACTGTTATAAGTCCTATAATAAATATACTTTCATAGTATTTTACAAATATAGTAGAGATTAGCTTTGTTCTGACTGGTAGATTTGGGAAAGATTTCAAATGACAAATATTCAGTTCAGTTCAGTTCAGTTCATGTCCGACTCTTTGCAACCCCATGGACTGCATCATGCCAGGCCTCCCTGTCCATCACCAACTCTACTGATATCTAATTTGGAACCTAAAAAGTGAATAGAATTTGATGGGTAGAGAGGAAGAGATGTTTCTCCTGGAATGTTCCAGAGAGCATTGTATGTTCTGTGGAACATACATTATTATGTCTTATATACTATGTATTTTTTAAGGTAAATAAAAAATAAAATTATGTATTTTTAATGAATTACAACTGTTAAAATTTTTAAAATTATTTTTATGACCCTTAAGGATAGGGCTTAAAATTTCTGATTCTTGTTTATACAAAACTCAATTAGCACAATGTTGGAGAATGTTATTATTGTTGAGATTTTATACCTGGTTACAAATTCTTTAACAATTTTCAATGGAGAGGTGGGATCATTTTCCTATTCCTTTCTATCTGGGTGCCATGTGATTACTATGAACATCAGGGTATGCAGGAAATAATGCTATAGGACTTCTGAAGCTAGTTCATAAAAGGACATGTTGCTTTTTTTGTTTGCTAGAACAAAACAAGATAGCTCTTGGAGCCATGAGCTACCATGTAAAATGTTTACTAGAAACCATATATTTTGAGAATCACTAAAGGGAAAGATATAGCTCTATTAAAATGGAAAAGAGCTTGATTAATGAAAGCCTCCATGTTAAAGAAGGCCCAGTCAAATTTCCAAACTGCACCCTGCCTTCCTTTATCCATCCCCACCAAGGTGCTGGAAATTTGAGTGGAGTCATGTCAGACTCTAATTGCCAGCCCGTTCTCCATGCATGCCACATTAGGAAAAATAGCAACCATCCAACAGGATTCATCCGAATTCCTGACCCCCAAAATTATAAAGAATAATAAAGCAGTTGTTATTTTAAGCCATTAAGGTATGAAATTATTTGTTACCCAATGCCACATAGCCATAACAAACTAGAATGAACATTTAAAAATTATTTTACATATACTAACATTACTTGACTTTTTAGGTATCTCTAGTTACATTCTGGGCTTCTCTGATAGCTCAGTTGGTAAAGAATCCACCTGCAATGCAGGAGACCCCAGTTAGATTCCTGGGTTGGGAAGATCCCCTGGAGAAGGGAATGGCTACCCACTCCAGTATTCAGGCCTGGAGAATTCCGTGGACTGTATAGTGCATGAGGTCACAACGAGTCAGACATGACTGAGAGACTTTCACTTTCACTTTCAATTACATTCTAATAATTTCCTATACTAGAATTCTTGAATGAATGAATATAAAATGAAGTTAAGGATAGAACTTTAACATTAAATAAACATGCAAAATAATTATTATAATAAATTGTGATAAATACTATGAAGTAACTTTAGAAAGTGTTATTAAAAAACAAACAAATAAATGTTAGGAGAATCTACTTCACATTAGTTGCACAGAAAAAATTTCTCTTCAGAAGTGAGAGGGATGATGGGAAAGAACATGCAGGAGAAAATTAAAAGAATAAACTTTCCAGGAAGAAAGAACAACTATGTCGCAAGTCAATGAAGTAGGGAAAAGCTTGAATATTCTAAAAATTAAAAGAAAAAGAACCACTATTGTTCTATAAAAGCAAATAGGAAAATAACTCAAAATAACTTTGGTGATGTGGCTCAAGATTCAGTATAATAGAGGAAAATTTCTTTTAAAGAGTATGGATTTACTCCCAAATTCAAGGGTAGTTCTGTAAATTCTTTAGAGGTATTAGTTATTATTATTTCTGTTCATGTTGTATAATATTTATCAGATATCTTTCTACTGGAACATTATATTTATAATATTGATATAGCATTGGATTTTTAATAATTTTTCTTTTGTAGAAAATGCTTTGGGACTTTTCTCAAAATAAAAGCATGTTCTTCGCAGAAAGAATAATGCTATTTATCCCTATTTGTGCCCAAATGATAACTCCTAGGCAGCCTCTACAAGCTACATGGGCATAGGTGGTTAAGTGGAGGAAGGAAAAAGACTCAGGGAGAATACTGAGTGGAGATTCCATATGTTCCCAACACTGGAAAAAAGTACATTTCCAATGGCCATAGTGAAGGTAAGATATTATGGCAGTTGTGAAATGGTCCATATATTTCATTGATGACATGATATAGCACATAATAATAAAGTGTTAGTTATCATTATTATATTTGAGATGTAAAATTATGTCAAAGAAACATTTCTTCTGAAATGATGTAAAGGATGCTTGTCAAGTCAAGATTCACAACTTGAATATTCAGTAGTTCCCATTATAGGCAGTAGCAATTTAGTGATAGAGGCTAGCTTTTCATTTATAAGCTATGTGTAAAACACCAGGCTGTCACTGAATAGGGCCATTTGAGAGCAAGCTATTTTAGTACTTTAAAAAAAGAGTAAATTTTATACCTTAAAAAGGGAGTTCTTCTGATTTCTCACATGTCTTTCTCTATACTGAGAACATTTAGGATTACTTCACATAAACTTGGATGGTTAATAATAAGATCAAACCAATACAGACTTTTATTCCTCTTTTTTCTGTCTCACCTTAAACATGCCAGAGGTATAAGAATATAGCTAGTTATTCCCCAAACTAGCTCCCTTTCTCTGTCTCTTCCCTACATGCATCCAAATGCAGAGGACTCCCAGGGGAAAAGTAAACCATGAGAAGGAGGGAGCCTGGTTCCCTAAATCATCATGTGATAGCTCTTTAGCCAAACACCGACTTTGAGCTGTTATGTCAACAGCAAAAAGACAGCTTGCCCATTAAACCATTTGTTGAGATTTTTGGATTGTATGTGTTAGCTATTGGAGTAACTTGATTAATATAACCACACATACTCCAGACACCCCAGGAAATGCCATTCTCTCAAGAGATAAGCTTAATATATATATTTTTAAAGTCACTTAAAATTTGCATCTTTCCCTCCAAAGAATTTCTCCTCTTTAGTTGTCTGTTTCTTTTAATAGTATCACTGTTTTCCCAGTCTCTTGAAGGCTTAAAATTGTGGTGTTATCATTGGCTCTGTCTTGTCCCTCATATGTAATTAGTTGCCATCTCCTGTAAAGTTTGAAGTCTCAGTGATCCTTATACCTAGCCCTTCTTCTGCTAATGTAGCTAAAGAATCATCTTCAGCCTTTTTCTTTGATCATTAAGCAATTCAAGTACAGTTTATTTTGTTCTCAATATGTGCTTAGTATCATGCTAGGGATTATATCAGAGTCCAGCCAGGAGGAAATAAAAAACAAACAGCACCCAGTAATGTAAACAGGGAAAACTCAATATGAAGGGTTAACTAGCAAAAGACGAACAAACAAAACAAAACACATACACACACAAATAAAAATGTCTCTAAGGCTAGAGAAAAAGCATGTGCAGAAAGCAACTACTTTATCTAGGTATAAGAGGGGGTGAACAAGAGGGAACTAATAACTTAGAAGAATAATTCTTCTAAATGCAGAGATTTAGAGCTCCTGGGAGAAAGCATGGTTGCCACAGAAATACACAGCCTGCCAGTGCTTAGGAAATCTGCAGAAGTGAGAAGTGGGTCCAGTTGTTCCCTAAGAATACCTCGTACTTAGGAGTGTCCCCTTGAGTGAGTGAAAAACTTGCTGGAAGAAGCAGTGAGGCCAGAGAGAGTCCCAGCAAAAGGTTTATCAGGAGGGTGTGACTGAGCTGGTCCCTAAGAAAGGTCTGGTTTTCACTTGTACTTGTTCTTCTTGTGCCTTCTCTTAACAAAGCTTTGATTCATGTCAGATGGCAAAGAAGAAATATTTACAAAGTCCAGCCATAGTATTACCAAGTGAGGCAAAGACGAATGGATTTGGAGTTAAGAAGAGTTACGGTGATAACTGGCACAGGGTCTACTCAGAAAAATGACCAAGTCCCCATATTTCATTAGTTCATGAAATACTTGTACTGAGATAAAAAGTAAATGTAGTAAATGCTAGGGTGTGTGTGTGTGCTCAGTCACTGAGTCACGTCTGACTCTTTGCAGCCCCATTGACTGTAGCCCACCAGGCCCCTCTGTCCTTGGACTTTTCCAGGCAAGAATACTGGAGCAGGTTGCCATTTCCTTCTCCAGGAGATCTTCCCCGCCCAGAGATTGAAACCATGTCTTTTGCGTCTCCTGCACTGGCAGCAAAATTCTTCATCACTGCACCACCTGGCTAAGATCAGATCAGATCAGATCAGTCACTCAGTCATGTCCGACTCTTTGCGACCCCATGAATCGCAGCACGCCAGGCCTCCCTGTCCATCACCAACTCCCGGAGTTCACTCAGACTCACGTACATCGAGTCAGTGATGCCATCCAGCCATCTCATCCTCTGTCGTCCCCTTCTCCTCTTGCCCCCAATCCCTCCCAGCATCAGAGTCTTTTCCAATGAGTCAACTCTTCGCATGAGGTGGCCAAAGTACTGGGATTTCAGCCTCAGCATCATTCCTTCCAAAGAAATCTCAGGGCTGATCTCCTTCAGAATGGACTGGTTGGATCTCCTTGCAGTCCAAGGGACTCTCAAGAGTCTTCTCCAACACCACACTTCAAAAGCATCAATTCTTTGGCACTCAGCCTGGCTAAGATAGGGGTATATAAAATGTTCCTGGGAACACAGAGAAGGTCACTTAATCAATCATAAAGAATTGGAAGAATGATGATGAAAGAGTTGATGCTTTGGCTGAGTTTCAAAGAATGAGTAGGTATTAGCTAGCTGGGATGTGGGTGAAGAGGAGAGAACTTGTCAGACAGAGTAAAAAAAGCAAGGGTAAACGCTAAAAGTGAGCTAGAGCATTACTTATATGATGAATTATAAATTATATAAATTGCAAATTATGACAAAATATGACCCACCCCAGTACTCTTGCCTGGAAAATCCCATGGATGGAGGACCCTGGTGGGCCGCAGTCCATGGGGTCGCTGGGAGTCGGACACGACTGAGCGACTTCACTTTCACTTTTCACTTTTATGCACTGGAGAAGGAAATGGCAACCCACTCCAGTGTTCTTGCCTGGAGAATCCCAGGGACGGGGCAGCCTGGTGGGCTGCCGTCTATGGGGTCGCACAGAGTCGGACACGACTGAAGCGACTTAGCAGCAGCAGCAGCAGCATGACATATTTTTTGGTAAGTATAGTTAGATCAGGTCAGATCAGTCGCTCAGTTGTGTCCGACTCTTTGCGACCCCATGAACCGCAGCACGCCAGGCCTCCCTGTCCATCACCAACTCCCAGAGGTCACTCAGACTCACATCCATCGAGTCAGTGATGCCATCCAGCCATCTCATCCTCTGTCGTCCCCTTCTCCTCTTGCCCCCAATCCCTCCCAGCATCAGAGAGTCTTCTCACTTTGTCTTTTTTTTTATGTTTTCTGAGATACTTGAATTTTATCCTGAAGTTATTGGAGAGTAACTGATGGATTAGAAAGAATTGATGGGCGTAGAGATGGGGTCAAGATCGGAATCAATAAACAAAAATTCCGTTGGCAGGGTGAACCTGATGTAAGTTCTACGAGGACTGATATCTCTATTCACTGGTGAAGCCCAAGGCCTATAATAGTCTCAGGACATAGCCACATCTCAAAAACTATTTGTTAAATAAATGAATGAATGAGAGCGTGATAGTTCATTTTAAAGATGGTGGCTAATTTGACTTGAGTGAGAAGTAACTGAGTATTAAAGTTTAGGTGAGAGGTGAATAAAAGTCTTTAGCTCAAGAGCGTTCTGTGAAGAAATTTGGTTTGGGGAACTGTCAAGATACAGCTTGTTGTTGTTCAGTCACTCATTTATCTGATTGTTTACAATCCCATGGACTGCAGCACGCCAGGCTTCCCTGTCCTCCACTATCCAAAAAATACAGGTAGGATTTGAAATTCTGAGGCTAGATACAATCATTTAGGGAAAGTGTAATGGGGTACTAAGAAAAGAAGAAATGACAGAATTTAGGAAACATTAATTATTGTAGGAGTAGAGAAAAAGAAGCTGGAAATAAGAGTGAGAAATAGCTAAAGATTTTTGGACAAGATTTGAGAGAGAGATAGTTTGAAGAAGAAAAGAGACAAGGAAGATCAAGAAAGAAGCAGGAGGCAATAGTTTCAAATGCAGAGCAAGAGTCAAATAACATAAAAAATAATGTTAATATCTTTTAATCTGACTTTCTTTCCCTAAACCTATAAGATTTCTCTCTGTTGAGCCTTCCTAAAGTCTAGTTCTAATCATGTAACTCTTTCTCTAAAAGCTGCCACTGATTTCTCATTGCCCTCAAGTCAATTTCAAGAACAATCTATGACGCCCAACCCTCAGGACAGGTGTGACGCCTATTTTGAACCCCACGACATTTCACTGGGACTTATCACATTCAGCATTCTTATTAACATATGTATACTTTTCTTTTCACATCTATAATCATTCTCAACAGGACTGTAAGTTTTCTGAGAACAGGAATCATGTCTTACTCATGTTTCTGCAGATGCAATGCGATGCTTAATCTTCTAAAAGTAAAATGCATTAAGCATTCACCATATTCTGAACACTGAACTAGATTGCCTTTCCTTATTATATTATTAGCATTAAAGCTTATGTTAGGTATAATATTACCATTTTGTCTGCTTAGTGGACTTAAAATTCCTCTTCAGATTACTATCATGTAGAAAACTATGATTTCAAACCAGGACTGTATGATGGATAAGACAGTGAAATGCTTTCTTTCCACACTGCACTGCATTGTAGATGGAAGGACACCAACAAATATTTATTTAATTAAATTGCTTTGAGTTGAAATCGACCTTGGAAATGGTTTTCAATTGTATTAGTAGAGCTCTTTGCTTTATCTTATTGCCTATTATTTTAATTTTATGATTTGGATAATGACATTGAAAGCAGAGGCGGGGGACAGAAAGATAACAAGTCATGGATGACAGGATTAAGATTTTGAATGATACTGACAGGTTGAAATGATAGGTTCAAGTACATGAGATGAAATTCAACAGGAAGGATTCTGGAGGATGCACTGGCGTCAGGGAGGCACAGAGGTGAAAGAGCAGTTGGGATGGTTTTAAGCGGTCCAGGAGAAAAGAAATGAGGACTTGAACTCTGTTAATGGGAATGGATGTAAGTGACACGGAGCATTTAGAATCTACATACCTTGACAAGTAAATGGATGCATGAATGAGGAAGAAAAATTCAAATAGGACTTTAAATATTTGAGCCTGAGTAACCCAGGAAGGGTGAAGACATTGACAGAGACAGAAAGGTCAGAAGGAGGAGCTGGATTGGGGGTGGAAGGAGAGGAAGCAAGTGATTTCAACTTCGTGTAGTCATAAACCATTTTGTTTTTGAAATCTGAAACACTGTTGATTCATCTTAACTCTTTATTTTAGGCAAGGTATGGTAGCTATCCCTGAGTTTGAAAGCTACCCAGTATTAAGCAAATACTTTGTGTCAGGAACAAAGCAGCGTGTTGTATGTGGATCATCTTCCTTACTTATCTTAACTTGCCCTGAAAGTCCATTATAGCTGCGGAGACTGAAGCTGGCAACTAGAAAAGTCAACTTAAAATAACCAGAGACATTTTTTTCAATACATGCCAAAAAATATGTGGAAATCACGAAGGTTTATATTAAACTCATTATTAAAGCTTACATTAAATAAAGCTAATTCATTTTGTAACATTTCCACCTAATAGGAACCATTAAGTAAGCCTGATATTCACCTCACTGGACTTGTGTGACTTTGTTTCCCATTTTATTCCAACTTTGACATTTATTCCTGGGCTGAATCTATCTGTTCTTGACTTCCTTATGTAGAATGAGCTCTGGCATCTGAACTAAAATGCTGAGTTTGATCTATCTGCCCACCCTTAGCTGGCCTTATCCCAGTTCAGTTCAGTTCAGTTCATTTCAGTCACTCAGTCGTGTCTGACTCTTTGCGACCCCATGAATCACAGCACGCCAGGCCTACCTGTCCATTACCAACTCCCGGAGTTCACTCAGACTCACATCCATTGAGTCAGTGATGCCATCCAGCCATCTCATCCTCTGTCATCCTCTTCTCCTCCTGCCCCCAATCCCTTCCAGCATCAGAGTCTTTTCCAATGAGTCAACTCTGCATGAGGTGGTCAAAGTACTGGAGTTTCAGCTTTAGCACCGTTCCTTCCAAAGAAATCCCAGGGCTGATCTCTTTCAGAATGGACTGGTTGGATCTCCTTGTGGTCCAAGGGACTCTCAAGGAGTCTTCTTCAGCACCACATGAAAAGGCATCAATTCTTCGCCGCTCAGCTTTCTTCACAGTCCAACTCTCACATCCATACATGACCACAGGAAAAACCATAGCCTTGAGCAGATGGACCTTTGTTGGCAAAGTGATGTCTCTGCTTTTGAATATGCTATCTAGGTTGGTCATAACTTTCCTTCCAAGGAGTAAGCATCTTTTAATTTCATGGCTGCAGTCACCATCTGCAGTGATTTTGGAGCCCAAAAAGTAAAGTCTGACACTATTTCCACTGTTTCCCCATCTATTTCCCACGAAGTGATGGGACCAGATGCCATGATCTTCGTTTTCTGAATGTTGAGTTTTAAGCCAACTTTTTCACTCTCCTCTTTTACCTTCATCAAGAGGCTTTTTAGTTCCTCTTCACTTTCTGCCATAAGGGTGGTGTCATCTGCATATCTGAGGTTATTTTTATTTCTCCGGGCGATCTTGATTCCAGCTTGTGCTTCTTCCAGCCCAGAGTTTCTCATGATGTACTCTGCATATAAGTTAAATAAGCATGGTAACAATATACAGCCTTGACGTACTCCTTTTCCCATTTGGAACCAGTCTGTTGTTCCATGTCCAGTTCTAACTGTTGCTTCCTGACCTGCATACAGATTTCTCAAGAGGCAGGTCAGGTGGTCTGGTATTCTCATCTCTTTCAGAATTTTCTACAGTTTATTGTGATCCACACAGTCAAAGGCTTTGGCATGGTCAATAAGGCCGAAATAGATGTTTTTCTGGAACTCTCTTGCTTTTTTGATGATCCAGCAGATGTTGGCAATTTGGTATCTGGTTCCTCTGCCTTTTCTAAAACCAACTTGAACATCTGGAAGTTCACGGTTCACGTGTTGCTAAAGCCTGGCTTGGAGAATTTTGAGTATTACTTTACTAGCATATGAGATGAGTGCAATTGTGTGGTAGTTTGAGCATTCTTTGGCGTTGCCTTTCTCTGGTATTGGAATGAAAACTGACCTTTTCTAGTCCTGTGGCCACTGCTGAGTTTTCCAAATTTGCTGGCAAATCGAGTGCAGCACTTTCACAGCATCATCTTTCAGGATTTGAAATAGCTCAACTGGAATTCCATCACCTCCACTAGCTTTGTTCATAGTAATGCTTTCTAAGGCCCCCTTGACTTCACATCCAGGATGTCTGGCTCTAGGTGAGTGATCACACCATCGTGATTATATGGGTCGTGAAGATCTTTTTTGTACAGTTCTTCTGTGTATTCTTGCCACCTCTCCTTAATATCTTCTGCTTCTGTTAGGTCCATACCATTTCTATCCTTTGTCGAGCCCATCTTTGCATGAAATGTTCCCTTGGTATCTCTGATTTTTTTGAAGAGATCTCTAGTCTTTTGCATTCTGTTGTTTTCCTCGATTTATTTGCATTGATCGCTGAGGAATCTCTTCTTGCTATTCTTTGGAACTCTGCATTCAGATGCTTATACCACCCCTGTGCAAAAAGAAGCTTGGCTATCATTTGACAGATATGTTTTCTGGAAACTCTCAGACTCTCCTTGGACTTCCTTGGATTATTATTTGAACTTCTTCAGAAAGGTTGAATGGGTGTTTCATGAGATAATTAGAGGAAAGATATCCCAGATAACAGAAACAGTATGTGCAAAGCAGAATACAGGAAAATTGTATTCAGAATACAGGAAAATTGTTTTCAAAATACAGGAAAACAAAACAAAACCAGACAAAGGTAACTGTCTTAGTGACACGTTTTATACTCTTCGTATGAGTCTTCACATTTGAGGTTGAAGATGAAGACCAAAAGATGACAAATTCTGTGTTTCAGTTTCATCTCCCCAAACCAAGTGGTTTTCCTTTTTGCTCCATTTTGCTTATCATGCATAGCTTAACTTTCCGTTTTCTAGTTTTGTCCATAAAACTTCACCTCATTTTTAACTTTCTCCTTTTTCTCTTCTTCTCAAAACCTCAATGGTTTTGGTCATAGAATTCTATGATATTTTTAATTTGTAAATGTTAGGTCATCCAAACAAACTATATAGTTTCTTGAGATATTCCCTGTTTGTTTCTTCCCTGATTTTTCTTTTTGTTTTGCTTAATTTTTCTGTCCTTCAGAATCTTCTTTTGGAGAGTTGAAGAATGGCATTTTACATACCAGATCATGCCCCCACTTTTGCCAATATTTTATTTTATACATGGCTTTCCTAAAAATCTAAAATATGTGTCTGTCTATTAATTTCCAGTAAACAATTTTTATACTTTTATGAACTCCTAGATGACATATGGCTGGTGTTTGATGCCACATTTTATAATTTTATTACCTTAATTAAGAAAAGAGTTAAGAACAGCACCTGGATATGAGGAGCACTTATTAGATCTTAGCTACTATTAGTTTTGAGTACTTATAAAAAATTACTCTCCATTGTTCCAATTAACAGTTTCCATTAAAATAATTTATAGTAAGTAATTGTAAATCTAGTTACAGATGTAGATATGGACGTAGAAACAGATGAAATGACTTGCCAAAAATTAAACTAGAAAGGGGTGAAGTTGAATTCTGTATCTGTGCTCTTAACCTATTGTGGTTTGAATGCAAGGCTGAAAGAAATCTGGAATCTGCAATAATTTGTGATATTGCTACATTAACTCTGGATTTTGTTACACTGACCTCTGAATTTTTGAGGAAAAAAGTCATGTGCAGCAAACCAGTTCATTGGGCTTTCTGTTGCACACTGCTAGACTTGATTCCAACTATGCTGCTCTTGCTAAGTCACTTCAGTCATGTCCAAGTCTTTGTGACCCTATTGACTGTAGCCCACCAGGCTCCTCTGTCCATGGGATTTTCTAGGCAAGAATACTGGAGTGGGTTGCCATGCCCTCCTCCAAATCTTCCTGACTCAGGGATCAAACCCACATCTCTTGCATCTCCTGCATTGGTAAGTGGTTTCTTTACCACTGGCACCCCCTGGAAAACCCAGTTTCAACTACATGCTATCTTAATTTATTCTAAGGTCACTACTACTTTCAGATATTTGTGCAATTCTTCCTTATAAATCCAAATCAATTTCAGAGTTAGAATTCTTATTGTTCCTTATATGTTCTATGAGAAAAATTATCAGCAACAATAGACAAGAATTCTACATTCACAGGAAGTTTAATGGAGTTGGTGACCCACAGATAATTAACTAGGTGAAGGCCCCACAGCTACCATCAGTATCTCCCCTCAAACCTGTATCATTTATTTCCTGTATTAGGAGATCATCATTCACATGCTCAGACCTTCAGTGGTGCACTTCTACCAGGCCAGCGCTAGAATCTCTCTTTTTATTTTCAACCGACCTCAAGCATGCGTCTATCTTCATGACCTTCTCCCTTCCATGATCATAAATTTTAATAGAAATACATATCTTTGTATATAATAGTACTAGATTACGCCCAGTGCCTCTTGTTGCTAAATCCATGATTTTAAGAACAAAAATTTTTAAAGAACTGGTGGACCTCTTTTGTGCTTCCCAGGTGGCTTAGAGGTAAAGAACCTGCCTGCCAATGCAGGAAATGTAAGAAGTGCAGGTTCAATCCCTGAGGAGGGAGGATCCCCTGAAGGAGGGCATGGCAACCCACTCCAGTATTCTTGCTTGGAGAATCCCATGGACAGAGGAGCCTGGCAGGCTACATCCATGGGGTCACAAAGAGTCAGACACAACTGAAGTGACTTAGCAGCAGCAGCACGCACAGACCTCTTTCATTTGACACAGACATTTATTTCACCAATTCTTCTGGGGCTGTCTAATAGAATATGGTAGGAGTCAAGTTTTGCTTTTCAATATTAGCTCTTAGGACTGATCAAATTGTTAATTGTTTAGTATGACATATCATAAGTAAAAACTAGGATGAAATAATGAAGAAATTAGTAAAGTTTAACAAATTTAGAAGTACAGTAGACTCTAATAATGGAGAAGGCAATGGCACCCCATTCCAGTACTCTTGCCTGGAAAATCCCATGGACGGAGGAGCCTGGTAGGCTCCAGTCCATGGGATTGCTAAGAGTCAGACACGACTGAGTGACTTCACTTTCACTTTTCACTTTCATGCACTGGAGAAGGAAGTGGCAACCCACTCCAGTGTTCTTGCCTGGAGAATCCCAGGGACGGGGGAGCCTGGTGGGCTGCCGTCTATGGGGTTGCACAGAGTTGGACACAACTGAAGTGACTTAGCAGTTAGCAGACTCTAATAAAATATTTTCTATTTGTTTTATCTGGCACTGCTATTAGACAATATTTAGCTGTAGTATATAAATTCATCCATAGCTCTTAACATTTTATGTAATTTCAATGACCTGGCTAGATATGGGAATTAACATGAACAAATTTTAATAATTTGTTTTTTAAATTAATTTTGGTTTTATTTACTCTCCTGAAAACTGGGCACTAGGAAACAAGAACCAGAAATTTACTGGAAACTAGAACTAGGAAATCCATAATCAGTGCTTGAGCATGAGGAGGAACATGAAGAATTACATGGTGTAAAGTTTAGGCTAGAATAGCCAGATAGAATGTCTTTGAAAACTGCTCCATTTCTTGGTATTTCATTGTAAGCAGACAACCACAAGGATGATTTGATTTAAACTAGAATCTTCTCAGATATACTCTGAGGTGTAACACTAACACACTAAAATATATATCACAAAACATCCTTTGCCTTTCAAACTTAACGGCTGTCATAATGACCATCTGCTCACTGTAGGTTTCGAGCGTCCAGTGACCTCTGACATTTATGACAAATTACGTGCCAAAGTGTAAGGACACCTTGTTAAAATGAAGCCAGAGGCCCTCAAGTTCTCAACCCCTCTTGTCTTTAAAAGCATGAGTTAAATGGTGGCAAGAGGCAGCTTGGACAGAAAACAGGCATGGCAAGAGCTAAAATAATGAAATCCTAATCTTCTACCCTTAGAGTTGTGCTGCTGGCTTCACCGCAATGTGCTTTCAACCATTAAACTATCTTAACCTTAGGAAGTGCCAAACCAGTTAACATTGACTGAAAATTTGCACACCACCACACAAGATTTGTTTGATTCTTATTTGAAAATTGCATGGAGGACTGTCACCGACTACAGTATTTTAACCAACTAAATATGTTTCTCAGTCACCTCTGGTGCACAGTAAAATTGATGTCATGTAAAAAGCATTGTGAAGAACAATTTTCAAAGTCACGAAGTTCATCTATCTGCAAACACTGTAGCACCAGTTGAATTAAGCAGAGAACACTATGTTGTAAAGGTCTTTAAAATATATATGAAAATCAACTTCACTTTTTGATCCCAATTCCAGAGATACATGCTAATTTACTTATATGGGATAAAACAAGGTTAGTAACTATTTATTTTAAAATCTCTGTGTCTAAGCTTTAGTAAACAGTAACTGTTTTACTACTATTGTCATAAAGTCATGAAAGTAATATACAAAAAGCTTATCTGAAAAGCAGTTTACTTATTTTTTATAAAAAAATGATTAGGTTTTCACAACTTTTCTTTTATTTATAGAAAAGCAAGGCAAGCGTATTTGTGGTCTTGTGACACAAGGTAATGGTCTGAGGACAAGACTTACTTTAATTTAACCTAGTTATTGTTAAGCTTTTTGAGGTAAACTGTACAAAATGAATGTATATAACAACACATAATGGGATGTCATAGGAATGTTGACTTACTGTGAAATATTCAGACATTTCTCAAGCAAACCTTTAGGAAAATGGGACTCAGTGTTAAATTTATCAGCTGTGTTCTTTTGACTGATTAATATAAAACAGACTGTGTGTTCTTTGGCATTAAAAAAATAGAAACTGATAAAGAAAACTACAGAAAATGAAAGCTTATACTAATGATGTAAAAATCTATACTGTACCCTAAAGCTTATCTAAAAAGCAGTTTACCTATTTTTTATAAAAAAAAAGATTAGGTTTTCACACAACTTTATTTTAATGGAGATGTTACAGTTTTGAAACTTACTGTAGATAAAGTGCTGATTTGTTTAAAGGAGAATTTATGACCTCTAGAAAACTAACTTATGATGAAATGTAATTTTTTGTGTGTGGCATAAGAAGGTTTTCATTTAACATGTTTGAAATTCCAAATTGGATTATTTGAGAAAGAAAATGAATTCTAGAAATACACAGTCACCATGGTTCTTCTGCATTTTAGAAACTGTGTCAGACAGTTGCTTCTCTTACTTTTGGTCTTGACTACTTTCAAAGGACTTGGGCCACAGATATAGATATTGCATAGTTCTCTCCTGTTAGATAATTATAAATCATGGTTTCCTATATAAAATATGCACGTAACATCACTTCATGGCAAATATATGGGGAAACAATGGAAACAGAATTAAAAGACACTTGCTCCTGGGGAGAAAAGCTATGACCAACCTAGACAGCATATTAGAAAGCAGAGACCTTCCTTTGCTAACAAAGGTCCATCTAGTCAAAGCTATGGTTTCTCCAGTAGTCATGTATGGATGTGAGAGTTGGACTATAAGGAAAGCTGAGCAGCGAAGAACAGATACTTCTGAATTGTGATGTTGAAAAAGACTCTCCCTTGGACAGCAAGGAGATCAAACCAGTCAATCCTAAAGGAAATTAGTTCTGAATATTCATTGGAAGGACTGATGCTGAAACTGAAACTCAATTACTTTGGCCACCTGATGCAAAGAACTGATTCATTGGAAAAGACTCTGATGGTGGGAAAGATTGAAGGCAGGAGGAGAAGGGGATGACAGAGGATGAGCTGGTTGGATGGCATATTGACTCAATGGACATGAGTCTGAGCAAGCTCTGGGAGTTGGTGACAGGGAAGCCTAGTGTACTGCAGTCCATGGGGTCACAAAGAGGTGGACGTGACTGAAAGACTGAACTGAACTGACTGGAGATATTTCTGTGAAGATATCACTTCTTGGAAGTGAGAGGCCAAGAGCCCTAATTGGTGATCTTGACTTTCTCCTCCCAAACTTCTCTGGAGTTTATTGTGGCTTGTAAAGAACTCCATGAGTAGAGTTTGAAAAGTCTTACATAATCCGACTACACAGACACAAAACTCAGTCCAAGAAAGTGAAGTGGCTCTAGCTTTATGTCCAAAATGTCCTTCCTTAGTAAATGTCTATTTAAAAACCCTTTTCATGGGACTACTACTGTGTCATGACCTAACTGACATCTCCCAGAAAAGATCATCATACGCTAATTTTTTTTTCACCAAGCTCTTTGTCTTTCAGTAATACTCTATTGCAATCCTTTGTGTATTCCATGGTAGCAGAGACAACTTAACTCAATTTTATCTCTAGTACCTACCAGTCAGTGTCTGACCATAGTAATTACTGGTTTAATGTTAACAGAAATCAATGTTTTCTTTAGAGTTGACAGGAGTTGTTACATGGTTTTATACTAGCAGAAAAATAAAAAGCTAAGCTAGTGTAACCAGTTCTCCAATTGCTATAGCAAGACTTTATCTACTATATGATTTTGGGACTCTTTTCTAATAAGAATGTGTATTAAGACTTCGGTCTCACTATTCAACTCCAAACAAATGAAAATCATAAGAATTTTAAACATAAAATAAAATACAATTGTTATGCTAAGGCAGTTTTTTTGTATCATGCTTTGTAGCTAAATTTGTCTAACATTTGTGATTGCCACAATTACCTTTTGCCACTGCATTTATACTTTCTGTATGCATTCATACATGGTTTCCTACATACATATTTCCTGATCTTCATCTTGGCTGGTGGGTGAAGATGTTTGCCTTCTCCTCACTTGCTGCAATAGGCTGCTTCTCATTTCGCAGCGAGTAGGTCTCTTCCACCCATACGCAAGACTTTCACTCTGTATCCATTAACTCAGTATCATGGAGAAGAAATTGTGATGTTCTAGAGTGGTCTTAAATGGAATGGTTTACTATAAGGCATAAATATTCATTGTTCATGGGTTCTAATAGAAGGTAGAGTGTCTGTTTTCTAGATGTTCAGGAATAAATTTACTTGTCAAGCCATAGATCAAACACCTATTCCAATTTAAATATACCAAAAATATTCACATTTACATCCTGAACCTCTGCAATCCCTGGTTAAAACAGATAAAATCTGTTATTCTCATGTAACATTCTGCACTTGTTCCTAATCAAATGCCTCCTCACCTACTCAAAGTCATCGCTCCAGCAATTCTCCCTGTTTCCTGCATCTTCCTTTTCTTTCCAGTGTACAAACACAATATAACATTCTCCACCTTTACAACAAATCCCTCTCTTGAGCTTTCTTGCTGATTATCACTGTCTACTTACCACCCTGGCATTTTTCTCCTATGCCTTGCAGCAAAACTCCCAGAAATAGATTCTATATGCATCTCAATTTCCTCCCTTTCTTTCCTCCTATTTTCTCTTGAATCAATGCCAGTCAGTCTTTTTGTTATTCTGAAATTCAAAATTATCTTGCCAAAGGATAGGAGACAGGGGCATTTATAATCCTGAGTCCTGTCTTCTCATTACTGAGAATTGCCTGTGGGGTCCTTGATTCCATACACCACCACAAGGGCTGAGTGAGTTTTTTCATTTTGGAAAAAAAAAAAAAAAGAAAAATCTTGAGGCAGTGAAGCAGGATAAGTTGGGAGTTTGTTAGCATGGACTGAAACTGTCTACCCCAGTTTCAGCAGAGCCTAGGGACCGGCCAAGGGCACTTGGTCCACAAGACACACAAAATTTCTGCTTTGATCTTTTCCCTGTTTGTTCCATGTATTCTCTTTCTAGGAATCCTCCTCATTTTCCTAACCTTTAAATTACTCCCCAGCACTTTCTCTTTTTTAAATAATGTTTACTACTTATCTGAGCGTACATGGTCCAATTATTTTGAAATCATGTGTATAATGTTTAAATTTTTATTTACCTTTTTCCTAAATTCTAGACCAATACATGAAGTATCTTCACAATACCTCTCCCTGAATGTTAGTTCAAAACCAAACTCTTGACCTAAATTTACCACGAAGCTGAGTAATTCTCCTCTGAGGAATCTACCCACAAGAAATAAAGACATAGTTTTTATAAACCTTGTGTGTGAATATTCAAAACTGCATTATTTTTATTAAAAAATCCAACTGGTAACATTTAATGAAATGCTATTCAGCAATTAAAAGTGGTGAAGTATTGATACATGCTTTAACATGGATGAATCTCAAAACATAGCACTAAATAAAATGAAACAGACTCAAAAACCTGAATATTGTGTGATTCTGTTTATATGAAATATCCAGAATAGGCAAATCTACCAAAGTAGAAAGTAATTTTTACCACATTCAGACTAAGAATGTTCTCATAATAGGGTCTTTGAGTTTGCTTTCCCTGGACCTAGAAAACTTTTCTTCCAAATATATTTATTGTTCATTTCATTTCATTTAGCTTTTGCCCAAGTGACAAATGTTCATAGGGGCCTTTTCTGATCAACCGAACTATAACAGCTCTTGCAGTCCACTATTCTCAGTTCTCATTTGGCTTTACTTAATTTTTTAGCTCTTATCACAAATGGGCATAAACTGTGTTTATTTTATCTATGTCTATCAACAAAGTAGAGACGGGGAATTCATCTCTTGACATGTCTGTGTGCAAAGGGACTAGAATAGCACTTGGCAGATACTAAGTGATCAAGAAATTCAGTCATCCATCCATCTGTCAATCAATTTGTTCATTCTTGCATTCAACATTTTTCCCTTTAAAGATTCTAGATCTAAATCACATGTAGTAATGCTGTCAATGTATCAAATAGTGTATTTTTAGAAGGCAAGTGGAAAAAGAGAAGCCAGGGTATGGTGAAGTTAACAGAGACAAATTGACAGACAGAAATAGATATGTGTCTGAAGACTAATAATAGCAGGATAAGTTGGATAGAAGTGTAGTTGCTGCCTGTGTGTCCCTGAGTGACAAGCCCACCCACCGAACTGGAGTTCAGGAGGAAGGTTAAGTCGAGAGACAGGACTTGGGACTCATCTGCCTAGGGGTGATAGTTAAAACTGATGTATCCTTAGTTCCTGTCAGCAGCTGCTCCTACACACTCGGGAACTCCCCATTAACATTTAAACTGACTGTCAAGTCCATAATTTTGTCCTTTCTCGTCCATCAGTTGCCTTCTTCCTTTTAAAATGTTGAAGTCCTCCCTGTCCACTGGTACATTTTTCACTGCCAACCACTAGTTTTCCAGTATTTTCTATTTTCAAAAAGATTTCACTTTATTATCTAGCCTGACTCCATCTTATTTTTCCTCCTTTCCTCTCCTTCCTTAGTGTATTATTTCATTTCCGCCATCTTCAATGGGAGAACTCTTGACTGCCTTCTGTGGTCAAATTCACCTTTCTTCATTTCTGATTAGTTGCCTTCATGTCTCAATGTCTAATAACCTGCTCAGTGGGGAGCATGATTTCCCTGCAAGAGAATTTTGTTAGAATTGAACTTCTGTTTCTTTAAAACTATTTAGAGTTTGTACTTGCTTGAAAAAGCTTGAACCTGAGAGAATGTAAGCAAGCTGAAAAAATTATTTTATAGAACTTTATAAAAAATAAGAAAGTACAGGTAATTGTGGACATGGACACAAATTCATCTTTTAATAAATGAATATGTTTTGAATCTTAACTGTCTAAAAGAAACAAGGTTCAATGTAACTGCATATCTATTGAATTTATAGTCTTATTGAAATAAGAAAATAAAACTTCAGAGTTGGAAGAGTGGTCATGAAAAGGTAAGGAGTAGGTTATAACTGAATAAAAAAAATTAAAGATAAGACATGGGGAATTAAGAGAAAAGGAAAAATGTCCATTCAGGAAAGGTAAGAATAATCAGAGAAATGTAGCAGAGATAAAAGTTCTGTATTTCTCATTGTAGAAGTGTGCTCTTACCAAAGCATGGCAGTTTTAAATTATTATAAAAGGAAAAAATACATAGAAAACCCTATGTTCCAATTTTTAAAAACATATAAGTAGTATAGAATGTTAATTTCATTCATGTGAGAAAAAAAGCATTTCAAATAATTGTCACAATGTGAAATATCAGTTATATAACTGCCTAGACTTTTGGTAAATGCTTTTGTTATGTACCCAAGAACATCTAAACAACTCATGTAAATTTAGGAAGAAAATCATCAGGAATAACAACTCGTGCTTTATGATAGGGTTAGTATAGAACTTCTCCATCTTTGGCAACAAATAATCAACATGATTTGGATATTGACTAGATCACATAGTGGGTATTAAAGCAAGTTCTCAGTGAATCCCTAAGCTGATGCTCTTTCTAATGCAGTATATTGCCTCCCTCTATATTTGAACTGAAATGAGAATATACTTACATGTTTAGTTGTCTGTATATATCAAAATATAGCCTGTAATTATACTTCAAATCCACTATAGGTGGCTGGTGTTAATCGGGCTAAAATTTCTGAGTTTGTGCATCTGCAGTTAAAAGGCAAATATTGGGGAAATGATCAAATAGGCTTATCTTTGGATATCAAATTTCCTAGCCCAAAGTAATATAGAAGATCAATATCTATCAAGGACAAAAAGAAAGAAGAAAGGTGGAAGAAAAGGTCTGGAGTATTGGTTGTCCCTGGAAAGCAAAGCTCAAAAGGACTCCCTCCTGCCAGGGCTCTTTGTATGGTTGGGGATGGGGAGGAGAGGGCATTGAGATCCTTAGCCAAAGAAACAGAGACCAAAATGGGAAAGGAAGTGAGCACCCATCAAAAGAAAATTTCTTGAATTGATTACAGTGCCTTGAATTTGGTGCTTTACGCTGCTGCTTTATACTAGGGCATTAAACCAAAATTAAACTCTATATAATAGCATACTTCGTTGGTTCAAGCATGCATATGTTTTCACATTTTAAACTCTGCGAAATCAGAATGTGTATTGCATTTTATGTGATAAGAGAGCATTGCATCTTAGTTAATTGGCAGCATTTTTATTTCTTAGTAGTGGTGTATCTTACGATTGATGGTATATTAGATTTAATGAAGGATCATAAGTGAGGTTCATGTGAAATGTGTATGAGTCTATTCTTAGGTCTTCCACTGATGCTCAGCATCACTTCCACTGCAAATCCTATTCTGATCTAAATTTTATTAGTCTTTATTACAAGACTAATATCTTATAAATGTATCATTCAAGCCCCTTATCTGTTCTATTCCTCTATGAAGATGATGTGATGTTAATTGAGAAAAAGAGTTTAAATATTCCATTTATATGAGCAGTATATATAAAAGCTATGAAATCTTCATGGCATTTAAAATAGAATTTTTAAAATCTCACAGGATTCAGAATACTTTTATTTTTTAATGAATTTTCAAATTTTGCAAGATGTTTGATTTTTGGAAGCTTCTGTAGTCTAAAGAAATATTTTAACTAAGTAGTTGCTCTGAGATATAAGGACTGAGTTCAATCTAAAAGGAAGTCTTCTGTCTAATAAATTAAGTGCTGGTTAAACCCTGAAAGCAAAAGCTCTGAGCTGTATGTTTCTAGCTGGATTCTCAGTTTTTGTTTTGTTTTTTAATAAGGCATAGTTTCCCATGCAGTAACATATGGTTTTAATATTTGAGCATTCTCAGCCATTTTCCCCATATGTTTGTTGTAATCGACTAACCACACATGGCCAAATTCTGCCCTTAGATGAGCACAGAGAACACTCTCTGGGGTCGAGGAAAATAAGCACATTTCATACAGCAACCTGTGGTCCTCAGACCAGGCTCCTATCAGTCTTTGCACAATAATGAATAGTGCAAATGAATGATTATTAATGCATTTTAGAAGTGACTCTGAATGCAGAAGCTCCTTTGCTCTGAAAATCTCTGAGACGAGCTGTTTGACAAAGGAGTTGTTGAAAGACTTGGGAAAAGCTGTGTGCAATGATGCACATGCTTTGAGTTGGGGGATGGGGGGCATCAAAACCATTAGTAATGTGACATGTCAGAATTACCCAAGGCATGTTTCACTTATTCATTCCACAATTTAGCACTCATCTAGGCACTAAGTATACATTGTTCTCAGGGATTTTCCATTCTAGGAGCATAATACCTACAATAAACAAGCAAATTAGTAAGCCAGGGAGTTATATAAGTGCAATAAAAATGATAAAACTGAATAATATTAGAGTGGTGGGAGTAGTTTTACAAGGGTGTTTAGAGAACTTCTTCTCTTGGAAGAAGTGATATTTTACCTGAGACACACTGATGAGAAGGAGGCAACCATGTGAAATCTACAGTGGAAATAAAGATACAATAGACAAGAGCCTTGGCAGGCTCTAAGACTTGTCCAACCTCATGGTTCTGGAGGGAGGTGGGATGGCAAGTATGGGCAAGGACCAGACCATGCAGGTTCAGGTGGACCACGGAAAGTTTTGTGAATATTAGCTTAAGCATACTGGAGTGTTTTAAGCAAAAGAGTGGAGCAAATTGATTTATTTATACATATATATTTAAATATCCTATTAGATTTGCTTTGCCATCAAATGACCACCACAAAAGTAACATTTATGCAGCAGTGGAAAATATAGAGAATTCAACCGTTTGGTAGGAATGACATTTATAACATTGGCAGGGATATTTCAAGACATTAAAAATCTGAGACATGATTTCAGTTTTCTCTAATATAGTGATTTCAATAGGCATAAGGTCTTTGAATTCTTACATACAATCTAAGAAGAAATCTTCCTGTGAGCTTTAAAGGGAAAGTAAAACAGAATGATCCACATGTGAACGTCACACAATTAATATAAACATCTATGACAATAATTAGGAAAATTGAATGAAAGGTGTGATACTAAAGCTTTTTGATGGGTAAGGATTTTTGAAAAAAAAAATGATGTATTTGGAAAATTAAAGTTTGGCAGATACATATAAAATAAATCTTTCACTAACCTTGTGTAACTTCAACTTGGATCATTTTTAATTCATTTTAAATGTGCTGTACTGATACTTATATGTCAGTAATAAGGGTATTATAACTTTTGAATGATGTTTAATTTCCAAAATAGCAAAGGGAAAAATTTAATATATGACAATGCAGTTATCCAACATTTGATCTTCCCTTTTTTGTTCTCTAAGATGATGACAAAGTAAAATCATAGAAAATAAAACTACATCTTTGGAAACAATTAACAAATGTTGTTCTGAGCCATGGAAATTTGGGGTTGTTGTATTACCACAGCATACATTAGACTATCTTACTAGTATAGCCAATAAATAGACATTTCCTCTATTTACCTCCAAATTAAGTTAGAAAGTGAAGTCAAATGGGCCTTAGAAAGCATCACTACGAACAAAGCTAGTGGAGGTGATGGAATTCCAGTGGAGCTATTCCAAGTCCTGAATGATGATGCTGTGAAAGTGCTACACTCAATATGCCAGCAAATTTGGAAAACTCAGCAGTGGCCACAAGATTGGAAAAGGTCAGTTTTCATCCCAATCCCAAAGAAAGGCAATGCCAAGGAGTGCTCAAACTACCGAACAATTGCACTCATCTCACACGCTAGTAAAGTAATGCTCAAAATTCTCCAAGCCAGGCTTCAGCAATATGTGAACCATGAACTTCCTGATGTTCAAGCTGGTTTTAGAAAAGGCAGAGGAACTAGAGATCAAATTGCCAACATCCGCTGGATCATGGAAAAAGCAAGAGAATTCCAGAAAAACATCTATTTCTGCTTTATTGACTATGCCAAAGCCTTTGACTGTGTGGATCACAATAAACTATGGAAAATTCTGAAAGAGATGGGAATACCAGACCACCTGATCTGCCTCTTAAGAAATCTGTATGCAGGTCAGGAAGCAACAGTTAGAACTGGTCATGGAACAACAGACTGGTTCCAAATAGAAAAAGGAGTACGTCAAGGCTGCATATTGTCACCATGTTTATTTAACTTCTATGCAGAGTACATCATGAGAAATGCTGGACTGGAAGAAACACAAGTTGGAATCAAGATTGCCGGGAGAAATATCAATAACCTCAGATATGCAGATGACACCACTCTTATGGCAGAAAGTGAGGAGGGGCTAAAAAGCCTCTTGATGAGAGTGAAAGTGGAGAGTGAAAAGGTTGGCTTAAAGCTCAACATTCAGAAAACGAAGATCATGGCATCTGGTCCCATCACTGCATGGGAAATAGATGGGGAAACAGTGGAAACAGTGTCAGACTTTGTTTTTCTGGGCTCCAAAATCACTGCAGATGGTGACTGCAGCCATGAAATTAAAAGACGCTTGCTACTTGGAAGGAAAGTTATGACTAACCTAGATAGCATATTCAAAAGCAGAGACATTACTTTACCAACAAAGGTTCGCCTAGTCAAGGCTATGGTCTTTCCTGTGGTCATGTATGGATGTGAGAGCTGGACTGTGAAGAAGGCTGAGCGCCGAAGAATTGATGCTTTTGAACTGTGGTGTTGGAGAAGACTCTTGAGAGTCCCTTGGACTGCAAGAAGATCCAACCAGTCCATTCTGAAGGAGATCAATCCTGGAATTTCTTTGGAAGGAATGATGCTAAAGCTGAAACTCCAGTACTTTGGCCACCTCATGCGAAGAGTTGACTCATTGGAGAAGACTCTGATGCTGGGAGGGATTGAGGGCAGGAGGAGAAGGGGACGACAGAGGATGAGATGGCTGGATGGCGTCACTGACTCGATGGATGCGAGTCTGAGTGACCTCCGGGAGCTGGTGATGGACAGGGAGGCCTGGCGTGCTGCGATTCATGGGGTCGCAAAGAGTCGGACACGACTGAGCGACTGATCTGATCTGATCTGATCTAAGTTAGAAAATCCATGTCTTCTCAACATCTCTCGACAAAGTTCCATCATCCTCCATTTATCCATTTAAAGATTTTTATATCAAAGTGAACTTGATCTGATATTAGTGAGTGAAAGTCTCTCAGTCATGTCTGACTCTTTGCGACCCCATAGACTGTAGCCTGCCAGGCTCCTCTGTCCATGAACTTTTCCAGGCAAGAATACTGGAGTGGTATATATATATATATACACACCCACCCACCCACACAGACACACACACACACAGACACACACACACAGAGACACACACATACATGCATATATATAAACTAAATGTTCTTTATCCATTCTTCTGTCAATGGACATTTAGGCTGTTTCCGTACTACTTTGAAAATAGAGGTGCATTTTTTTTAAAACTGTAGTTTTTTCTGGGTATACATCCAGGAGTGGGATTACTAGATCATATGACGACTCTATTTTTTTTTTTTTTTTTTTTGAGAGATTCTGTTTTCCATAGCGGTTTCACCAGTTTGCATTTCTACCAACAGGGATGGTTGGGTCTTCACACCCTCTCTAGCATTTCTTATAGGTAGACTTTTTAGTGATGGTCATTCTGGGGCCATGTGAGATGGTATCTCATTGAAGATACCTCATTCATGAAAGTACCTCATTCAGTGAAGGTATCTCATTGAAGATCTCATTGAAGATTTGTATTTCTCTACTGGATGTGAGTCTGAATGAACTCCGGGAGTTGGTGATGGACAGGGAAGCCTGGCGTGCTGCGATTCATGGGGTTGCAAAGAGTTGGACATGACTGAGCAACTGAACTGAACTGAACTGAGCATCTTTTCATGTATCTATTAGCCATCTGTTTGTCTTCTTTGGAGAAATGTCTCTTTAGGTCCTCTACATTTTGAATATCATGATAATCATACTGTGAACATTTGTGTACAAGTTTTTTTATACATGTGTATTTGCGTACATGTTTTCAATTCTCTTGGGTGTATACCTAAAGGTGGAATATCTGTGGCATATGTTTAACTTTTTGAGAAATTGCAAAAATTTTTAACAGCTATATCATTTTATATGCCCACCAGCAATGTATGTGATTCCAACTTTTCCACATACTCACCAACACTTGTTATATTTTCTCTATTGTTTTCAGTGAACATCCTTGTTGTTTGAAGTGGTATTTCACTATGGTTTTGACTTACCTTTCTCTAATGATGAATGATGTTGTGCATTTTCTTATGTGTTCATTGACCATTTGTATATCTTCATTAGAAAAATGTCTGTTCACATCCTTTGCCCATTTTGTAATTGAGTTATTTCTTTGTTTTGTTGTGAGTTATTTTTATATTCTGGATACTAAATGCTTATCAGATATATAATTTATAGATATTTTTATCAATTCTGTGATTGTCTTTTCATTTTATTGAAAGTGTCTTCTGAAGCACAATGTTTTTATGTTGAGATAAAGTCTAGGTTATCTATTTTTTGTTTTGTAGCTTTTACTTTTGGTGTCATATCCAAGAAATCTTTGACAAATATGAGCTCATGTGAATTTATATGTTTAAGTCTTTCTAAGGTTTTCAGAGTTATTAGCTCTTACGTTTATGTTTGTGATCCTTTCTGACTTAATTTTTGTGTATTGTGTGAGGGGTCCAAATTCATTCTTTCGCATGTGGATATTCAGGTTTCCCAAAATTCTTTGTTGAAAATATTATAATCCTATAACCCCCCACTGAACACTCTTGGTTATACAGAAATCAGTTTACCATAGATGAATGGGTTCATTTCTCAACACTTAATTATTTTCCCTTGATCTGTACATCTAGCTTCATGCCAGTAAACACTGAATTGATTATTATAACTTTGTAGTAAGTTTTAAAATAGGAAAATATGAGTCCTTCAGCCTTATTCTTGTTTATCAAAATTACTTTTGTTATCTAGATAGAGTCCCTTGGATTATAAAGTTTAAAATGAGTTTTTCTTTTCCTGTAAAAATAAGCACCTGGTATTTTCACTGGTATTGTGTGTGTGTGTGAAAGTCACTCAGTCATGTCTAACTCTTTGTGACCCCATGGACTATACAGTCCATGGAATTCTTCAGGCCAGAATACTGGAATAGGTAGCCTTTCCCTTCTCCAGGGGATCTTCCCAACCCAGGGATTAAACTCAGGTCTCCCTCATTGCAGGCGGTTTCTTTATTGTTTAAGCCACCAGGGAAGCCCTTCATTGGTATTGGTTTTGGTGAAATCTATACATGGACGTGAGTCTGGGTGAACTCCGGGAGTTGGTGATGGACAGGGAGGCCTGGCGTGCTGCGATTCATGGGGTCGCAAAGAGTCGGACATGACTGAGCGACTGAACTGATACATCAATTGGGGATTACTGCCATCTTAATTATTGCCATCTTTAATCCACTAACAGAGGATATCTTTCCATTTATTTAACTCCTGTTTAATTTATTTAAATGTTTTCTAGTTTTCAGCATACAAGTCTTGCACTTCTTTGGTTAAATATTTTCCTAAATATATTATTCTTTTTGATGTTATTGAAAATAGAATTATTTTCTCAATTTCATTTTCAGGTTGTTCATGGATAATATGAAAGTGAAAATGGTAAAGAAAGGGAATGGCAACCCACTGTGGGATTCTCGCCTGGAAAATTCCATAGACAGAGGAGTCTGGCAGGCTATAGTTCATGGGGTCATACGCAAAGAGTGGGACACAACTGAGCAACTAAAACTTTGACTTTTCATTATATCCTGTAAATTTGCTGAACTCATTTACAGGCTGTGACTATGTGTCCATGTGTATATTATTTAGCATTTTGCATATATGTAAGATAATGCCACCTGCAAGTAGATAGTTTTACTTCTTCCTTTCCAATCTGAATCATTTTATTTCTTTATCTTGCTTAAATTCCTTGGCTAAAAGTCCTATACAGTGTTGTATAAGAATAAAAAGAACAGATATCCTTGTCTGGTTCCTTACCTTAGGAAGTTTTCAGTCTTTCACCACTATATTTGATGTTAGTTGTGGATTTTTCAGAGAAATCCTTTATCAGGTTGAAGATTTTTTTTTCTACTTCTAGATTGTGTTTTTATTATGAAAGTGTGTTGTATTTTGGCAAATGCTTTTTCTATGTCTATTATCTTTTTTTTTCTTTATTAGTGTGATATATGATGTTGATTTTAATATGCTCAACAAATCTTGCATTCCTGGAATGTGTCCAACTTGGTAATGATATATCATCCTTTTTATATACTCCTGAATTCCATTTGTTAGCATTTTATCTTTATTCAAAAAATATTGACATAATTTTCTTTGCTTACGGTATCTTGTCTGATTCTAGAATTAGGGTAATACTGGCTTTATAGAATGAATTAAGAAGCATTCATTTCTATTTTTTGGAAGAGTTTGAAAAGGATTGGTATCAATTCTTTATTTTTTAATTGGAGGAAAATCGCTTTTCAATGTTGTGTTGGCTTCTGTCATACAAAGATGTGTATCAGCCATGATTGTACACATGTCACCTCCCTTCCCCCCTCCTACCCCATCCCCCTGTATAACACAGGGAGCACAGCCTGGCACTCTGTGATGTGGCATTAATTATTTTTTTAAACATCTGGTGTAATACAGCAATGAAGACATCTGGCCCTGGGCTTTTGTTTGTTATAAATTTCTATATTACTAGCTCAATTTCTTTAGGTCTATTCAGATTTTCTCTTTCTTCTTGAATTAGTTTTGGTAGGTTGTATGTTTCTAAGAATCTGTGCCTTTCATCCAGGTTACCTAATTTGTTGAAATATAAGTATTAATATTATCCAATTATAGTTCCTTTTACTTCTGTAAAGTGAGAAGTAATGTCATTACTACAATTCCCAATTTGAGGAGCCTTCTCTCTTTTTTCCTGATCAATCTATTTGTAGATTTCTCTGTTTTTACTGACTTCTGTATCTTCGAATTACCCATATCAGCTATTTCTGCTCAAGTCTTTATTTCCTTCCTTCTTCCTGTTTTGAGTTTAGTTTTCTCCACTTTTTCCAATTGCTTATGATATGTAATTGATTTACAATTGACATTAAAGTAGGCATTTGATGTAGATCTAGATTTAGGTCATTTTTTCTTTAAAGACTACTCACTGTAGCCCACAAGTTTTGCTATCTGGTGTTTTCATTTTCATTCCTGTCAAGTATTTTGTAATTTCTCTTATGATTTCTTCTTTGCTTATTTGTTATTTAGGAGTATGTTATTTAACTTCCACATACTTGTAAATTTTCCAGTTTAAATGACCAATCTATTACTTATGAAGGATGCTAAAAAGCCTTTTATAGAATAGATGTTTTCAAAGTGGGCAAAGCAGTATGATCTGTGAAGCTAGTATCTAGAGCCCTGGCAAGACCCTATCCAAGCCCACTGCAACCATTCTGCATCCACTTTATTGTGTTCCTATATACCCTGTGAAAGTAAAGAAGGTGTTATTTGAAGAGAAGGAAAAAAGTGAAGATGTGTCAACTCTAATTTCTCTGTCAGATGTTTACTACAGGCAGGAGAACACATTCTCAAATGTCTCTATCTCCATTCCAACAGGTTATATCTTTACTTAGCCATTTTCCCCCACCACTTCCCAGCTCCATTCCCTGCTGTTTGGACCTGGTGGATAAAGAGAATAAAACATAAGTGCTGGCGATTTTAAAAGGATGGCGTGATTGAGGTGAAAAAAGTTTGGTTAAGTCTTTTGTCTCCATCATGGAATGTGTTATAGACTTTCCTTCTTCAACTAGTAGAGACCATGAGAAATAGGTAAATGTGTCCCATTTCTAAAGGATTTCAAAATATCAAGTTCCAAATTAATTTTTAATTTTCTTTCTTTCATCCTTTAACATTGAAATAGAGAGCTCTGCCCTTATTTTCCTTAAGAAAAGCAATTCATGAGAACATCAGCTTTGCAAAGCAACCGGTCACTATTTCCATGATCTCTTCAAATGTATGTTCTTTCCACTAACATGGATAGTTCAATATTTTGCTATCACAAAGCAGCATAAATAACCCCGATGATGCTTCTATTGCAAAACTCCCCAGTACAAATACAAAGCCTAATTAATTTAGCAAACCTTTTATGGTGCCACACATGCCCTGAGCCTATAGTTAATAAATTACTCAGAATCTGTACTTTCCTATCCTAATATTTTAGACTCATATGAGTTGTATATATATATTTAAAAGAAACTACTGTCTTAGTGAAGTTAAAAATGAATGGCAACTTAGAATACCTTATAATTATGCCAAAATTTTTATTAATTCTTTTATAATAGCTTCTGGGCAATACGATTCCATGCTCAGTCCTTGCAACATGGTTCCCACAAAAAACAGTGAAGTGACATCTTTGATATTTGACCTAAGGGAAGCGGTAAGGCTCATGAAAAGTGTCATCACTTAACATACTTTTGTAGGCTAAGCTCCTTGTACAGATAAAATGAATTCAATATACAACCTTGTTATTCAGTTTTTATAGAAAATCTTAAAGGTCAGTAATTTCCAGAGTCTATACAAATTGCTGTTATTGATGAGTCTGGATACACCTATAAGACTTGAGAGGGTCGATGAAAAATTTCATGAAGAGGGCACAAACACTGCCCCACGATTGAACTAAATCAAAAGTTGATGTGTTTCTACTTGCTAGTAATGATTGCAAAGTCTTAGTGTATACCGCACATAACAGACTTAGTGAGTTGATCCTGTAAACAGGCAGAAAGCCTGTATGGTGCTTTGAACACAATAGGCAATAGCTGAATACTGTGGTTGACTACAAAAGAAATGGAAGTATAAGGAAATATAACACTAGCAAATTTCTCTTTTTAAGTTTAAAAGCAAATTTCTTTTTTTAAGTTTCTTTGGCCACTAAGAGACAAACACAAATCTCCAGCACTCTTGCTATACCAGGCTTTAAAATAGTGCTTTCATGTATTGTAAAGACAGAATCAGATTTTTAAAAATCTGCATTTAAGAGGCAAATAAGGGGAAACAACCAGGCAAAATCCCTAGAATAGAAATGACCACAGTAGTTTGGGAAAAGTATAATATTCAGACAAGCCAGTGAGTGAAAAGGCCGCAGTATGGATATTTTTTGAGAATGATGGAAGTCCTTTTTAATATCAAGTTATGTCTGGGCCAAATAAGAGAGTGACGGAAAGTTAATCCATGTGCAGCACTAGTGACAGCAATTTTGGTAGATTGATAGAAGTGGCAAGAGAAGAGAAAGACGACTCAGTACACATCGGAGGTCAGCAGGTTGAAGGAGTTGACGCTCAATGATTTCTGCTTTTCCTGCTGAGTGGGAGTAGAGGTTATCTCCTGGGAGTGAGGTATTGGTGTCAGGGTAAGTGTCTTAGAGAGATGAGACTGAGTTTGAAATAGTTGCTATAAAGAATGGGTGAGAGAGCTGTCCAGGCAGCCCTGGGGACCTCACTGGGGCTGCAGACCATGATCACAGAAGGTCATCAATGATTTAGTGGAGAACCAGGTACTGCTGTGGAGTTTCCTCTTACATTCTGGGTTGCTTTTGAAGATAAGGGCCATATCATAGGTTTTTAACCTCAGCAGGTATTATAATACATGAATTCTATGAATATATAATGATGTACAATTATTTACTGAATAACTTAATACTGACGTATATTACAAGATGTCAATGGCAACTACTGACTTATTCGTGGATGTCAGCAGATACATAAACTTCCCCATTTTTTGACTGTGCTAACAATGGCCCCAAACTCTCACACTATAGTTCTCTTTGTCTGTGGCCCATATTTTCTAAGTCAGGTGATGGTGATCATAGTGATCAAGTGATGATGATATATCATCTATCAAATTTACCAACTGCAAAATTTTTCCATTGACAGTTCTTGATATTATGGTTGTATTAGAGAAGATCCCCAAAAGAGAATAGCCTGCTTGTGTTTTTCTTAATCCTTATTTCCAAACTGTTTTCCATCACAGAAATACACTTTTCCTTAGTGGTAAGCAATTAGATTTATTGTCAATTTAAAAATTAATATCTTTAATGTTAGATCAATAGTACTAGAACTCACGCTAACCAAACAGGAAAGCTTCCTATTTCCTTTGTACCATAAAATTCTAGACAGAGTTAATTCACAGATAAAACTTAAAACTCTAAACTAGTTCTGTGAAAGACGATGATGAAAAACATTACCTCCCATTATCTCTGTCTTCTCAATTCGTTGTGATGACTTTTGTTCCCGTGTATATGGTTAGAAGTGAGAAATGATGATTATAAGAGAAAGAAGAATAGAATAGCCTGGGTCTGTAATCTACATCGACTAATATGAAGGAATCAAGTTGGATGTGTGATGGCCAGTCTCGGCCATGTCTTAAGACAGCTAGAAAAAGATACATTTCACATCAATTCTAAATGATTTCTGTGCTTTTCCATTCATTTTAGCTGTACCAAAGAACGGGACAGGCTGAGACTCAGGAAGATCACATAGTTGATGGCTTTCAAAATGAGACTATATGGGATGTATTAGAACATCAGGTCTTCATTCTAAATTGTGCAGACACTAGTATTCACTTAAAAAGTATGGCAGAAAAAAAATTGCCTGATCACAGTCATGTTTTAAGATCTTTAATGCTTGTCTATGATTAGGGGTGAAATAGCTTTAAATTTTTTTTTTTTTTTTTAGAAATTCTAGCTTTTCTGTGAAGATCAGCCTCTTCCCTAAGCTGCACCAACTTCAAATATTCCGCTGGCAGTGTCTGCACAAGAGATTGCTAGGCTTCAGTCTGTACAGGCCCTGGGATTCTACAGGGTCTAGAATCCTATGGTGCATGTCTATTCATTTCAAATAGTTTTCAAAAATAGAAAAAAAATGTGAGAGGATGAATGCTTAATATTAAGTGAAAGGGATCTTGTGCCACAAAGCACACATTCTGTGTCTGTTGTATAGAATCATAATTTTGAGGTTGAAATTTATATTCTTAATGTAATTTCAAAGTGGAACATAGCTTTTAAAACAGTAAAACAATAAAGGTGGCCAAGCATAGCTTACAGATATGACTGTGCTGATAATGCCTGCACCAGAGTGTCAGGGTTCTCCATGCATAGGTTACTTTTAAAGCCAGCCAAGATGCCAAGGTAAGTATTAAAACACTTGAACCATACTCTGAGAAAATAAGGAGCAAGCAAAAGAGATGCCTGTGAGTTTTGCATCAACACTTCTAATATTGAGACTTAAATTCTCATTTTGTTCCTACCTGGGTTCTCCAGGCACTCTATATAATGTTAATTATATCTTACAACTCCAGGATATCATTAAGAATACGTGAAATCTTAATTTACATTATTTTCAATTTGTATTTATTCTTATATCTTTAGGACTTGAATAATAATAAAAGGTAAAAAATTAAAAATATCAAACAAAAATTTTCCTATGAATCTCAATGATGAACAGGAAATATGTATTTGGTGTTATCCTGTGCCCATTTAATAGAATTCGGTCTGTATATAGCTACATGTGTTTTTCTTTCCAACCAGTAAGACAGAAGACCATTAATGGATTTTTAGTTTCAAACAAGGGCTCTTGGGTTAGAAAGTGCAAATGAAAATTTTAGTAACCAGTCCTCTAGCACAACGCTCACCTTACATGTGAGAGGTGGTTTTGGAAATCAGTCCCATCAATTTTGGTTTTCCTTACCTGGACAATATTTTCAAGTGCATCAACTTCTAACACAGGTTATTAAATATGTGACAAATCTGAATATCCATTGTGCATTGAGTTTCCTACTTTAACATTTTTATACATGTAAACAAAGAGTACTTTTATTTTAGGATCAATTACACCATATTGATAAAGGAAAATGAAATTCACCTTATCATTAATAAAACCGTTCCTTCAATGGGAAATGTCTCTCTTTTTATGGAAGGTTCAAGCTTTTCCTCAACAGTATATATCATGTGTCTTTCAGGAAACAGCAAATAAATTTCAAAAGAAAGAGAAACAGTTTAACCATAACTTTTGCTATAGTTTTCTGCCTCCCCTTACCAAAAATAACAAAATTATTTGAACTTGCCAGAGTTTGCTGTGATTAATTGTTTCTGGTGTGTGTGCCACACTTCATTTTATGATTAAGATTTCTGACTCAAGAAATTGTCAGCAAAAGACAGTATATCAAAGTTTAAATATCAGTAATAAAACAGTACAGGGGATATTCTGTGACTACTTAGAACTGAAAGCATTTTATTGAAAAAGGTTTGTTTTCTTTGGCAGCCTTCCATGACCTCCTACTGTTGACAAAACTAGCAGCCAGTCCTGTTTGAAGTGTAACTGCGGCAGAAGCCGCTGCTTCAGAGCACTTACAGGATTTATCTCTAAATTAATATTTTCATCGAACACACTCATGATATTCCTTACCTAATCTTTAAATTATAGGAAAATGCTAGAAGGGTGTTCTGCAAGTCACAGGCTGAAGTCGGGGGGAAATTTATGTCTCTCTCCAGTCGACATTTGTGACTGACCTACGGCACACCAGGGCTGCTATTTCCTTTTCCTGATTCATGATAAGTGCAGCTGCCTCCAAATAAGCCCCCGAGCCCATTAATGCTCAGTCCAGTCCTTTATGGTAAATATGCACATCTCTAGTCTCACTTTATAATGTTCAGCTGTGATGAAGTTGAATAGAAAATCACGTTGCCTTATCTTACTTGAAATTGCCAAGCGCCTTGCCACCAAAACGTGGGTGCCCCAAAGTCCATCTTACTTCTGGCTCTAATTAAGGTGATGCTTTCTGCTCTAGTTTGCTCACACACACACACACAGACACAAAAATTAGCAAAATTGTTTCCTCCTTGCAACCTGGGTTTTAAGGTCCTGGACTGTGATGCCTTCCATTTTTTGCTGCCAGCACCACAGCTAATTAACAAAATTGCATCAAGATTGATATGAAGGTAAATATTAAAGGCACAAAAGGGAAGGGAAAGCAAATTATGTAAAATGTCAGAAAAGCCAAGACATTCATCTTCCCTGCCGCAATTTGTTTTTCATTAATAAAATATACATTGTTTTCCGCTCGGAAAAGTTATTAGTGGCAACACAGTCTGCATGAAGCTTTGTCTCTTCTGAAATGAAGTCTTTGTTTAGACATCGGTGATGGGGGTTTTGTGCCATTGTCTAATCTGTCAGATTAGATGAGCAAGTGTATTTAGGGGTGCAAAGATGTGCAGCCACACCTGCTGTGCAAAGCTGTGAATTCACAACTCTTCTGACTATTAAAATGTGTTATGCTGGGAGCTCTTTTGTTGTAATAGAACTGTTGGTGGTTGCATGTTTGAAGTGGCGCAAGTGTCAGGCCTTATTACAATCATAATAATCACTCCAAAAATAACCTCATATTTTGACCATTTAATGTTAATGTGGACCAAATTAAAGGCTAAGCACCTAATAGATTTGGAGATGTTAAATTGATTTTGCACACAAATTTTTCCAAGCAAAAACAAAAGTCCATTAATGCAATAATATTCACGGTCCAGGAAAAACTATAGTCATCTGAAGAAGAGTTTTGAAATAATACAGGAAGCAGACAAAGGAGATACAAGAAAATATGAAGCCAATATTGTGGCAATAAAATTATTGTCAGGAGAATGCTATTAAATGTGATCCTTAAAGAATGCTAATTATCATTTCTTTATTTGTTGGTGTTTGTGCCCTTCATATACATACCATGATATTTTAATCTCTCAGCTAAATATCAGATTATACCTAAGCAGAGATAATGTTTTCTATTTATCCCTAATTACAAGGCCAGTTTTTAAAAAGGTTTTGCTATTTTACTGTGCTAAAATGTAGCTACATTAAAGAATCTTTTATAACAAAACAAAACAAGATAATATTAACAGCCTCACTAACTCACCATGCAGTTTCTAAAACCTACTTTTTAACCTAATTTTTTTTTTGGTATCATGTTTTTTTTTTTTCCCCCCTTTGGCGTATCAGTGTTCTTTAAACAATGTTGGAGTGTCTCAGAAATCTGTGGGAATTTCTTCACTCTAAGTAACCAAAGTACTAGCTGAAGAATAAGAAAATGTATTTTTTCAAGATTCTAAAAAATTAGAAAAGGGAATGGAAGAAAGAAAAGAACAATATGATAAGCCCAAAGAGCCTCGGTTGTCACTTTTAGAACACTAAGCAGCTTGTGGCAGGTTTAATAGACCCTAATCTAGAGAGGCCTTTTTAGAGACCTTAGACCTGTATGGCCTCATTAATTCAAACGGTACGTGACAGTTCAGAGGTGTTCTAAACCAGCCATTACCTGCATAAACAGGCTTGGATGCCAGCATGGCACGCACACTGTTCTCAGATCAGAATTCGTCATCCTCCATAGCGATGATGAGAGAAAACCTCTGAAACAGAACATTTTTTTTTTTTCCTCTATAAATACTAATGCAATCTGATTATGAGGTATAGGTTCATTCCTTTCCAAAACAGACTTTAAAATATTTTTTTAATGCTAACCAAGAAGAAGATAATGAAAATGTAACAGAGAAAAGATACTGGTTAAAAATAATTGAAAGATACTGGCCTCCTTCAACTCTCCAAAAATTGTCATTTTATGGAGACTCGGGCATTACAATTAGGTTGTTCTCATTTGACAATCATCACCATGCTGAGACCCGGATTTCATATGTGTAACATCTGGATTGTCCCGCAGCTGCAGCAGGGTGACAGCTTCACACATTCCTTGAAAAGAGGCGTCCACATACTGACAGTCACTCATCATTCAGAAAAAGAAAGGAAAAAAAAAAAAAAATGAGATGAAAGAATGATTTTCTTCCTGACTCTTAATTTAGGCTAATCTATGTAAAATACATTATCTAATAACAACCAGCATAAGAATAGTTTTCTGGTACAATTGGAAATTGCCACTGGTCCAAATTTATAACAAGAATTATTTGCCTTGTGATAGAAAAGGGAAAAAGTTTTATTGAAGGCCAAACTTTATATGGGATTTGAGTTAATTGAGGATTTGAGTTAATTGACTTTGTAATAATCTTAAATTACTTCTTTCTTAATCCTTATATAAATGTTCAATAAAGACTTTGAACCAGAAAATGCTAAAATAATATGTAAACCTAGCATTTTGATTAAATCAGCACCAAACTGATTTCTAGCCATTACTTTTGAAAAGAGTTCTTCTCAATGACAAGAGTGTTCTTCTTAAAGCTTCATTAATAAAAGTATATATAAATATATAGAAATCAATACATACATATGTATTTTTCTTTTTCAGCTGAATTTTTCTACAAACCTTTCATGTTTACTTTTACACTTAGTCTTCCTAACAACATTGGTGTTTTAATCACTTGCAATTTCCTAGGAACCTAGTGCCCTTGTTTTTCAGGCCAATTTTATTCTGGATAGGCAAAATACTGACTGTGTTTAAAACTTTCCTGCATAGATGACGTTTTTCAAAAGGCAGATAGACAACGATTGGCTTCCACTTCCTGAAATTAATGAAAGTCACTCTATGAAATGGATCTTTAGGAGAGAAAATACATTATTTTATGGAAGATATTAAAAAATGTTATGCAGACTTCTCTTGCTCTGCAGTATATCCAGTCCAGCTACAACGATTCAATACTCTGACTTACATTTTTACGTGCTGGATTAGTCTTTATATTTGTTTTGATAGAAAAGCAGGCAACAGCCTATTTCATGGACAATAAATTCAAGATAGTAATGATGAGATAGTATTGCCTCAGCTAAGTGCACCCAGATTGGAGGGTCACATATTTGACCTCGATCTAGTATGGTCCTTAATGAATCTATATACTTGATTAGAGTTACTGTCTTTTTATGGCTCAAAATAGCTTTGCATGGAAAACTAGCTCATTTTAAGTAGAGTTGAAAGAATCATTTTGCTTCTAACACATCTCTTAAAACTTTTCCAAAGACTTTTAAATGCTTGCTTTAAAATTCTAACCTTCCAGAAAACTGTCCTCCCCCTTGCCAATTCTGGTTTTGTTTCACAGCCTGTATTGCATATGGAAAAAATCCTTCCCTGCCATCTTTTAATGGTATGAAAAATTCTATTTCTCAAGTAACCAGTGTAATTGCTGAGATACTGCATTGAAATCCTAGTCTTGCAATTATTTCAAGATTTTTCAGGTCTTCCTTACTTAGCCCATTTCACAGAACAGAACTGAAGAATTGATGTTGGCATGTCGCGTTGGGAGATTTGTCGCGTTGGGAGATTTGTTTTAGTAAGGGTAAAAAACCAATCAACAGGAAGGATTAGAACTCGGAACCATTAAATGTCTTTTGTTCTATTTTGTGTGTACTTTGTTCCCTTTATTCATTTGTTTTTTATTAGTATTCTGTCAGCGTCAAAGTAATTGGGGTTTTTACCGGGTCCAATTTCGGATATCACCACTAATGTTCTGATTTGCACGCAGTGCACCTTCTTTATTATGCAATGGTCTTTTACAGTCTCCCTGCTTCCGCGGAGTAGCTCTCGCCTTCTCTGTGCTTCCAACACCATCTATCTGTCTCTCTGCTTCTCTCACTGCATCGCTCACTCTTAATTCAGGGAAGTGATTTCTTACTTCTTGTCACTCTCTTTCATTCTCCCACTCACTCTCCATCTATCAGAACTCGTTCCCTGATTCCATGAATGCTCCGAATTCATGTATCTCCCTCACTCCCTTCCTCTTTCAGAAACACGGTCAAGATTCTTCCTTTCCACTTTTTTTTTTT
Source organism: Tragelaphus eurycerus (assembly GCA_935064755.1). Classification (NCBI taxonomy): domain Eukaryota; kingdom Metazoa; phylum Chordata; class Mammalia; order Artiodactyla; family Bovidae; genus Tragelaphus; species Tragelaphus eurycerus. The sequence goes on from CAKXYN010000014.1 coordinate 2,504,215, forward strand.
TTTTTTGACGCAGCTTTCTAAAAGTCTTCTTTTCCTTCTTTATCTTTTTCTACCTTTTAAGGCTAGAAGCATAGACAAAACTAGATAGTAACGTAACAATTTCACATCACTAAGTGCACTCCTGAAGAAAGAAACAAATCTCTTCTAAAAGTTTCTATAAGTATGAAATAGTGTGCTTCCATGATCTTACTCGTCAACAAATGTAGTGAATATTTTAAATTAAGGATATCTGGAGTTGAACTGATTAGGCCTTAGGTGTGAGTTGTTGTCTCTAACAATGACCAAAAATGAAAATACAAATAAACAAGTTGTTCATGCTTCCAGTTTTTCCTAGTGTTGAGAGCATATCTGAATCTGCAAAGAGCATAAGTGTTTCAATTTTAAGTCTTTTAATATGCCACTTCCTATGTATATTGCTTTCATATTGTTACTCCTCCACATTCTAAACTGTGTTGGTCACTCATTCTTTTTATTATATGATCTTGGGTGTATTTATACCAACATTAGAGTGCCAGAATAGTTAAGTAATTCTAATGATATCAGAAATTGTATGTGAAATTCAGAAGCTGCAATGATTTTTTTTTAAAAAATAGCATTAATGTATTCCTAAAACTTTCACAGTGGATATAATAGATAAGTTAATCAGTTTTTCCTAAGTTTTATGGTAAAGCAAAAATGCAACTTAAAAAGAGACAACTGTACCTGCTTTAGAACTTCTTTCTCACTTGGGTTACAAATAAGGTAAATTTAAGTCACATGCCTTCGAAAGTAAACATCACAGAAATGATCATTTTAATATACACCTTGCTGCTGCTAAGTCACTTCAGTCGTGTCCGACTCTGTGCGATCCCATATACGGCAGCCTACCAGGCTCCTCCATCCCTGGGATTCTCCAGGCAAGAATACTGGAGTGGGTTGCCATTTCCTTCTCCAATGCATGAAAGTGATAAGTGAATTCCATATAATTTCAGTTTTGAATAGGAATTCTTTAGTAACCCTGTTAAATGAACACTGCCTTAAAAAAATACCTATATTGTCATAGAGTTTCCCGAACACTAATGAAATACTAACAAAAGTGAAAAAGTCTAGAAAAAACCAATAAACTTTAGGGAAAAATAAATGTCAGAGTCAAAAATAAATTGAGGACACTAGAGCAATCTCTACTATCTCTTAACATAATTTGTAAATTAATTTTTTTCCTCAGTAAGTTAATGACACGAGGGCTCTTCCAATAATTACTAGGGGGAAAAAAAAACCCTGAATGACACAAATATAATTCAAAAGGAAATAAATTGATTTTTTTTTTTTTTTTTTTTGCTCCATGTAATTGTCACATAAGTAGGCCATAAGCTATGATGTAGGCAACACCCACAGCTTATTGGAAGCAAGCTTGCATTTCCATAGTCCATTTTAACATACCCTAATAAACAGAATAAAATATTTAACATGATGGTAAAGATCAGTTTTCTCCCACCTCTTCTTGACAATAATTCCGTAGCTCAATATCCTGTACATTTTTGATTGCGAGGATGAAGTCTTTTTTTCCAGTGGTATTAATCTATTTTGCTGTCTTAGCAGGGATACATTAACCAGACCGAACTCTGGACACGTTTTTATTTCTTACCATAGAAAAAGACAGCCAGATAGCTCATTAAAATATATCAGTGAATAATAACTTCTTCCTTTAAATTAACTAATATCTAAGTTTAATGAAGCTCCGTTTATAGTGATTTTGTGGTTCAAGTGCTCTTCTCTCTGCCTAATTATGTGCATGGCTTTCAGACAACAAGGCGTGTCTTTAACATTAGATAAGAACCTGAGCTTTTATCTCAATCAATAGTCTTTAGCCTTTGAACTCATGTCAGAGGAAGACCAGTCCGTCATGTTCAGTTCTACCTGATCTCTTTTTCTTCTTGATGCTGCTGCCATTTACAAAAGAAACACACACACACTCACGCACGCTCACACACCCCCATGCGCGCACCTAAGACATAAGCAGGCAAAGTGTTTAGATTATTTGCCTGTCGGTGTGTGTATGTGCATGCGCACAAGCGTGTGTGGACAGGATCCTTTATAGCTGTAAAGATGTGTGACTGTAATGATGATGTTAGACTTTTCTTGTTTCCTTTCACCGGGCTTTGTGTATCTCAAAGGAGCCCCATATGGCGCTCTCTGTCCGTGTCATTACCTCGTTACAGCCACTGTCTGCCAGCCAAAGGTAGAGCGCACGCTGCAGCTGTAGACAGCGATACAACTGGAATTGTCTAAGGTCAACAGTGCCGTAATTACTTTAAAATGTCAGCGTACAATAAAATACAACAGTTCATCTGGCAGAAAGCAAATTAGCTTTGACCATAGCGTAATTACCCTTTTCTCAGCACCATTAGAAGAGATCAAATCTCCACATTCAGTGTTTGAGGAAAGGCCATCAGAGTACACTCTACCTGACAAGGATGCACATTTGCCATTTTGAGATGTAATTAATTGTCCCTATAATAGAAATTTTTATATTTGACTCTGGAATTGAAATGTGTAATAACCTGGCTTCTTCATTTTAACCATTTTGATGCTGGAAAGACAGGGTCTGTTTTGCCAACTTCAAATAGGTCGTATCGGCATCATCCAGAACATATTTTTTCATTTTGATAACAATTAGCTCTACAGCAGGAGTGATTTTTCTGAAGTCACTTCCACACATATTAAGAATGGTCCTAATATCTAGATACTACATCAGAGGAACCAAATTAAGAAATTAAAATCATTAAACTCTTCCTTTTATAGCTTCTTTTTCTTCTTCACATGCATATTTCCTAGCTGGCTGGGATAATGTGAAGTGAAGTGGCTTTTAGACTGACTTATTAAAGGTTGATTTCTGGCAGTGATCTTCATCTATACTTCCACCTCACACACAAGGGCAATCTTGGTAAAAGAATGCCCCTCCCCCATCTCCCACAGGATTAATGTGCCATTATGCCAAGACATCCTCTTTTTTTTCAAAGACACTCATCATTAATGGTGGAGGGTACAAATGCACCAATGATATAGTAATTTGATTAACTCAGAAACAAACAGCAAGGAGCTGACCAGTGACAGTCCCTGTAGGGCAAAGACTTCACTGCTTGTTGACTTTCATTAATATTTAAGGGCGCCAAAGATGCTTTAAGCTGATTTGAAATGACTTAAGGTGTCTGAGCAGAATTTCTCCTTGTGCTGGGCTGTAGAGACACATGAAAAACAGCTGTTTTATATCACAAGAGTCATGCACTCTATTTAGGGAATTCCACCACCATAAAGATGTTTACATTTTCTTGATGTTTCATTCACTATGTTGTGGGCTTCTTCATAGATTTTCAAATGAAAGCGTGTTCTCTTGGATTCAAAAATCTCCCTTTTGAGCACAGATTTCCTGAGGGGGATACCGTCTATGAAACCAACAAGGAACTTTACAGTTGGCAAGAAAATTCTTAACGCAACCCCTTCTTATTGAACCATTGCTAGTTTTAATGTGCTAAAGCCAAAACAATAAACAGGCTTTCTGGTAAAATCACTGTAGCATATCATTGATCAGTTTATCTCTTCAGAGCAGAAAATTATGGCATGTACCGAGCTTCTTCGGCAACTGCTGGGTTGCTTTGTTCTTTCTTAATGCCATTTATAACTCTTAGATCATTTCACAATGTAAGAAGAAAATCAGGCCAGGCAAACATTTGAAAAATAAACAAAATGGCCAGAAAAAGCTTTTAAAATAGATATGAGCATTTAGGAAGAAAGGAAAATTCTTTCTTTGAGGTCCATCTAGTTCTAGATTAAATCAAGATGCCTGTGAATATATTTAATGGGTAATTTGTAGAACACAGGGAAGTAACTATTACAGGGTGAGCCCTAAGGACTTGGTTAGACTGACACTTTTAAATTAGCAAGACTGACCCAACTGGAACTTGCAGCCGCCCTTGAATGGCATAAATTAATGGCTCGCTATTAATTGGAAAGAGAAGTGAATTTTTTTACCTAGTAATACTTGGGAGAGCCTTTGGAGGGCTAATCAGGCCTCTGAAATAATCTGAAACTTGACTTTAATGCCTTTGACAATTTCATCCAAACTCACCTTTACTCTCATCTTTTCCCAGGGCAAACTCTCGGCTCTATACTGTCCCCACCTTCCACATCCCACAATATAACCATGGGTTTCTCCATCTTGGTGTCCAAATGCTGTCTCTGTGTTGCCTTCCCTACTGCTTATTACCCTCCAAATAACATTGACATTCCACTGTCTATCTTGGTAGTGTATCTATAATGATGCCCAAGTCCATTTCACAATTGTATTATTCTCTTCTGAGTATCTAAACATGTCATTACTTGTGGAAATAAACCAGCAGTTGGATGGTTTTCAGATCTTTTGTATCTCTCTTATTTCGTCTGTATAAATCCTGTTCTAATAATAAAAATGAATTCTTATTAATGGCAATAATCACATATGAATTGTCATTGCTTCCATGACTGGTCTGCTACAATGCTATGGACATAATAGTCATTTTTTAAAAAGACTATTTAAAATAATTTGCTCAGAAATTAGGGAAATTTGGCAGAAATATAAAGGTATTAATATGCATATAAAATTTAGTGATTAGTAATTACAAATGGTAAAAGTGATTAAGAAATATATAAAATACTAAATTTCTAAATTCAAACAAATACTTCTTCATATTTGTATATTAAATCCATCCATGACTCAAAAGCATAAACTTTTTCTCATTTGAGTCACTGGTGTAAACTAAATAATTCAAAGTGAATAATAGGCAACAAATACTATACCTGACATAAAGCCAGGAAAATGTAAATAAAAAACTAACATATTTTGCTGTGTTATGTATTTGGTATATACAAAAAAAGTAAAAACAAGCATTCTTGAGGAAATTGCAAAATAGATTTATCAAAAGATGCTGTAAAAATGTAAAGAGTGAGGTAAATCCTGGAGGAAAAAGATTAAAGCTAACATGTGCAACAGTTAGACTAACATGTTCTTATGGAATTTGACCTGCATTGCAGAAAGGCAAATAACCTGTATAGAAAACAATGCTCATCAGTTTTCCTCAATCAACTGAGCAATTGTTTAAAGGCATCCAATTATATATTTGAGATTTCCTTTACATTGTAATACTATATTTTTATAATGAAATATATTTGAAAACTATCAGCCTACTGTACATTTTTGTCTTTAAATATTGCCACCAGAAATCATTTCCTTTTCAATTAATTGAAGTAGTTAAATCTTTCTTCATTTACATTGAAGTAGAATTGGACATGCAAGGCCTAACACTAAGCTTCAGATGAAAAATCAAGACAAGTTTAACATGAGAAATTAAAGAAGTTTTAACTTACACAGGCTTATTTTAACCCTTTTCATACTTAGTACTCCTTAGTTTGAAGATACTTACCTTTACATATAATGCCTAGCAATCTTTTTTTTTTCAATTTAATTTTTATTTTATATTGGACAGTTGATTTACAATGTTGTGTTTATTTCATGTGTGGTTTATTTATTTATTTATTTATTTCAGCTAAGTGATTCAGTCCTATACACACACACATACATTTATATACACAGGCTTCCCAGATGGTGCTAATGATAAAGAACTTGCCTGCGAATGCAGCTGACTTAGAGATTTGGGTTCAGGCCTTCGGTCGGGCACATCTACTGGAGCAGGGCATGGTAACTCACAACCCACTTCAGTATTCTGGCTTGGAGAATCCCATGGACAGAGGAATCTGACAGGCTACAGTCCATAGGATCACAGAGTCAGACACCACTGAAGCAACTTAGCATGCAAGCACACATATATATACACACACAAACATACACACACATACACATACACACATCCATTATTTTTTAGATTCTTTTTTTCATATGCTTGCCTGTCTGCCTACTAAGTTGCTCCAAACATGTCTGACACTTTGCAACCCCATGGACCATAAGCTGCCAGTCTCCCCTGTCCATGGGATTCTCCGAGCAAGAATACCAGAGTGGGCTACCATGCCCTCCTACAGGGGATCTTCCCATCCCAGGGATTGAACCTACATCTCTTGGGTCTCCTGCATTGGCAGGTGGGTTCTTTGCCATGCGCACCACCTGAGAAGCCCCTGTCTTCCCACATAGGTTATTACAAAATATGGAGCAGATTTTCCTGTGCTATAGTAGGTCCTTGTTGATTATATATTTTATATATAGTGATGTGTGTTTGTTAATTCCTAAATCCTTATTTTTTCTTCCCCACCATGTTTCCCATTTGGTAACCGTAAGTTTGTTTGTTTTTGAAGTCTGTTTCTGTTTTGTAAATAAGTGCATTTGTATCATTTTTCTTACATTCTACATATAAGAGTTATATGATATGTCTTTCCCTGTCTGACTTACTTCGCTTAATATGATAATCTAATAAGTCCATCCATGTTGCTGGAAATGACATGATTTCATTCTCTTTTGTGGCTGAGTAATATGCCATTGTATATATGTACCACATCTTCTTTATCTGTCTTCTATCGAGGTACATTTATGTTGCTTCCATGTCTTGGCTGTTAATGGTGGCTCAATGAACATTGGAATGCATGTATCTTTTCAAATCATAGTTTTCTCCAGACATAAGCCCAGGAGTGGGATTATTGTTTCATGTTGTTGTTTAGGGGCTAAGTTGTGACCAACTCTGTGACCCCATGGACTGTAGCCCACTACCAGACTCCTCTGTCTATGGGATTTCCGAGGCAAGAATGCTGGATTGGGTTTCTGTTTCTTTCTCTAGAGGATCTTCCTGACCTAGGGATGGAACCCACATCTCCTGCTTGGCAGGAGAATTCTTTACCACTTAGCCACCTGAGAAGCCTTTGCTGGTTCATACAGTAGTTCTATTTTTAGAACTAGAGAATTCCCTTTTCTTCACACCCTCTCAATCATTTACAGTTTGTAGATTTTTAGACGAGGGCCATTACTGACCAATGTGGAGTGATACCTCATTGTAGTTTTAAGTTACATTTCTCTAATAATTAGTAATGTTGAGTATCTTTTCATGTGCCTTTTGGCTATCTGTGTATCTTCTTTGAAGAAATATCTATTTAGATATTTCATCTATTTTTAATTTTTTATTAGATATTTTTTGCTCCTATTTGTGAGCCGTTTGTACATTTTAGAGATTTATTCTTTGTCGGTCATTTCATTTTCAAGTATTTTCTCCCGTTCTGTGAGCTGACTTTTCATTTTGTTTCCTTTGCTGTTTCTATGCAAAGACTTTTAAGTTTAATTAGGTCCATTTGATTATTTTTTATTTTCATTCTTCTAGGAGGTACCTCCAAAAAAATATTGTTGAGATTTATGTCAAAGAATGTTCTGCCTATGTTTTCTCTAAGAGTTGATGGTATCAGGTATGATGTTACCCTACACAAAAATAAACTCAAAATGAACCAAAGACCTAAATGTCCTGATACCATCAACTCTTAGCGACTTTATTAAAGAAACTTTTCTCTATTGTATATTCTTGCCTTCTTTATTGGAGACTGACTATAATGCCTAGGAATCTTAACACATTTTCAGGAGTAAATTTGCTTGACTACTCTCTAGGAGAACTATTTCATGCCTTTACTTCTCTTGTTAAAACTTAAACTCCCCACCCCTTCTCATTCTCAGCTGATGACTTTGTTTCTCTTCCACTAACCAAACAAAAATAGCTTCCACCTTTGGCCAAGATCAGAAAAGAGAGGCTAGGTTTACCCTGCAGACCCAAATAACCAAAAACAGATAAAAATATTAAGAAATTTTCAAGACAATGGAAGTCAAGCAACAAAGTATAGTGAATCCTGAGAAATGGAAAATCAATTAGGTAAGCTCTATTATTGCCCTGTTTTACTGCCTTGAGAGAGATTCCAGACTGTGATGCATGGAGAGAATATACTGGGAAACCCAGCACCCACAGCAGAGCACAAGAGATGAGAGATCTACATGAAGAAAGAGTCCTAGAGACCTAAGGAAAAAAACTCAACAGGGCAGTGATCAGAGTCTGCATATGAAGACACCACACAAGACCAGAGAACTGTCCTGCAGGATTAAAGGGGACAGTGCCAAGGCTCACACAGGGTCTAGATTAATGCCTGTTAGCAGCAGCTATACAGGAGAAACTGACAATTCATGGGAATCTGGGTAGAGTACTCAGGAGGCCTTGTCTCAGTAGTGGGAAATAATTAGCCCTAGATTACGTACAGTCCATAGGGCTTCCCAGGTGGCATTAGTGGTAAGGCAACTGTCTGCCGATGCAGGAGACATACGAGATGAGAGTTCAGTCCCTGGGCTGGGAAGATCCCCTGGAGGAAAGTATAGAAATCCACTCTATTACTCTTTCCTGGAGAATCCCATGGACAGAGGAACCTGGCAGTTTATGGTCCATAGGGTCGCAAAAAGTTGGTTATGACTGAAGTGACTTAGCACAGATGTACAAGTATTGTCCATATCTATCATTAAAAAAAAATCATTGTAAGAAACCAAAAAGGATCAGAAAGTTTCCAAGTAACTTAATTCTGATCCAAAGGAAAACTCAAGAATACTTCCAGAAGTACAAAATTTGCAGCATCCAAAATGGTAAAACCACAGTGTCTAGCATCCAAAGGTTACCAGACATGCAAAAGAGCAGGAAGACAAGATGTGTAATGAGAAATTGACCAATAAAAATAGACATTACAATGAGCAGAAAGGAATTAAAACAGCTGTTATAATTGTACTCTATATGTTGAAAAAAAAACAGTTAAAAAGAGACTTGAAAATTATAAAATAACTAGCAGCCAAATAAAACACCTAAATCAAACCTCTACATAGGAAAGCTACAATATCTGACATGAAAAGTAAATGGATGAATTTAGTGCAAATTAGATTTTTCACAAACATAGATGTAAATTCTAGACATAATTTCAACATATATCTACACTCTATATAAAACGCAATACAGTAAGATTAATTGGGGTTTATCTCAACAATATAAGGCTGATTTATCATTAAAAAATCAAACAATGCAATTAACTATATTTACAAACAAAAAATAAAAAAGTGGTTATCTCAATAAATGAAGAAAAAAGTATTTGACAAAATCAAATACTCCTCTATGATAAAGTTTTAGTCATTCAGTAGTGTCTGACTCTCTGTGACCCCATGGACTCTAGCCCACCAGGCTCCTCTAGCCATGGAATTCTCCAGGCAAGAATATTAGAGTGGGTTGCCATTCCCTTCTCCAGGGGATCACCCCAACCCAGGGACCAAACCCATGTCTCCAGTATTGCCTGTGGATTCTTTACCATCTGAGCCACCAGGGAAACCCTTATTTATGATAAACACTCAGTAAAGTGAAAGAAAGTGAAAGTTCCTCAGTTGTGTCTGACTCTTTGCGACCCCATGGACTATACAGTCCATGGAATTCTCCAGGCCAGAATACTGGAGTGATTCTTTACCAGCGGAACCACCAGGGAAGCCCAAAACCTCAGTAAAATGGGATTCAAAAGGAACTTCTTCAGCTTGATAAAGAACATCTATGAAGTACCAACAGATCCATCTAGTCAAGGCTATGGTTTTTCCAGTGGTCATGTATGGATATAAGAGTTGGACTGTGAAGAAAGCTGAGTGCCAAAGAATTGATGCTTTTGAACTGTGGTGTTGGAGAAGACTCTTGAGAGTCCCTTGGACTGCAAGGAGATTCAACCAGTCCATCCTAAAGGAGATCAGTCCTGGGTGTTCATTGGAAGGACTAATGTTGAAACTGAAACCCCAATACTTTGGCCACTTCATGCGAAGAGTTGACTCACTGGAAAAGACCCTGATGTTGGGAGGGATTGGGGGCAGGAGGAGAAGGGGACGACAGAGGATGAGATGGCTGGATGGCATCACCGACTCGATGCACATGAGTTTGGGTGAACTCCGGGAGTTGGTGATGGACAGAGAGGCCTGGCATGCTGTGATTCATGGGTCACAAAGAGTCGGACATGACTGAGTGACTGAACTGAACTGAACAAAATATTTAATGGTGAAAGGCTAATTTTTTTCCCCATAAGAACAAGACAAATATACACACTCATCACTCTACTCAACATTATAATATGATTTTTAAACAATTAAGTCAGGAAGAAAAATAGAAGGCATACAGATTGGAAAGAAGCAAAACTGCCTTTAGTTTTAGACGACATGGGAATTAAATAGAAAATTCAGTGAGAACTAGAGAAAGCTACAAGACCTACCAAGTAAGTTTGGCAAGACTATGGGATACAGAGCAAATATATGTACATATATGTAAATTCAATTGTGTTCCTATATAATAGCAATGAAGAGTCAAAAATTTAAATTAAGAAAACGATACCATTTAAGATAGTCCTCATTGCTCTCCATACTAGGCCTCAGTTCAATGTGCTCCAGCTGCCTGAGGTGTGGTGGTGGTTTAGTCACTAAGTCGTGTCCAACTCTAGCAACCCCATGGACTGTAGCCCGCCAGTCTCCTCTGTCCATGGGATGTTCCAGGCAAGAATACTGGAGTGGGTGGCCATTTCTTATTCTCTATTTCTCAAAACATCTAATTTATTTTGGCCTTAGAACATTTATTCTTGCTATTCTCTGTCAGAAGACTTTCTCCGGTATATCTGCTCATGGCTAATTGTTGCATAATCCAGAACTCAGGAGAATATCACACCACAGATTACTCATCTCTGATTGTCCTATCTAAAATACCACATCCATAATGTGGTATTTTAGATAGGACTTTCTACTCTCTCACTAGATTTATTTCATGAGAGATCAATCATTGTATATTCATTTTTTTATTGTTGTCTCTCCTACAAAGTGACAAGTTCCATGAAAGTAAAAGCTTTATCATCTTGTTCACTGCTTGTATTTCATCATCTAGAATAACGCTTTAGAGATAGTAATCACTCAACAAATAGCAAATATGTATAGATTGTTGTCAAATGAAGCACTGAATGTCCATTGTATATTATATGGGTACTATACTTAAAATTTTGAGCAAACTCTGGGAGATAATGGAGGACAGAGGAGCCTGGCATGCTGTAGTCCACGGGGTCACAAAGAGATGGGCACATCTTGGTGACTCAGCAATAACAATGACTATACTTAGAGGTGAGCCATTTTAGAAGATTAGTCCATTTATAAACAGTATGTGTCCTCTGTTTTGAAATTTTTCTAAAACTAATTACTTTTTCAGAATATAAGCAAATAGTTATTACTTGCCTCTGTGGTATTAGAAAATATATTGGTGTCTTAATCTTTTCTCAGTATTGTCTAATGGCAATAGTGGGATAGGAATGGTGGACTTCAGGAGATGTGTTTGCATTCAGAGTGAATAATGACATGCATGCCTAGTTGTCTGACATCTGCTATTTCATTTATTCTAAAATACAGCTGTTAAGTATTGCTCTTTCTATTTTGCAGATGGAGAAACTGAGTCATGGAAAAGAAAATGGACTTAAAAAATAACTTAACTATTATAACAGAGAAAGTGCATGACATACCTAGGCCAGTTTGGGTGTTGACCAGGCCTGAATTTTACCTGTGACCTTCCTATTATAGCCCTTAGGTTTTGAGAGAAAATGTTAGGTGAGTGTTGCTCTGATGTTTAGAGATTGAGAGGCCAATTAAAAATGTAATTAGTTAACTTGCCCAGACTTTTTACTGATTCACATTTTTTAAAAGTAGAACCATACCTGGCGACTCGGATGGTAAACAATCTGCCTGTAGTGTAGGAGACCTGGGTTCCATCCCTAAGTTGGGAAGATCCCCGGAAGGAGGTAATGGCAACCCACTTCAGTATTCTTGCCTGGAGAATCCCATGGACAGAATAGCCTGGTGGGCCACAATTCATGGGGTCACAAAGAGTCAGACATCAGTGAGCTAACACTTTCATAGGACTATAAGGATCCAGATGACTGTGTTGATTAGACACTCCAGTGTTAAGAAAAGCAAAGTTTCAGATTTGACAGTATTTTAACAAAATAGTTTCTCTGTTTCCTCATGGCCTACTGCTTATATATAACCCTGTCATCAGCGCATGCAACTGCTCAAAAATATTCCATCAGACTGCTGATCTCTAAGAGAGCTTGTTAGCCTCATCTTCTATTGCAAAATACTTTTAAAATTTATGTGCTGAGTATCACTTTGGAAACCAGGCACTATTTTTGTTTTATCTTGTTTTCACAACTATCAAACACACATAAAATGCATAATCTTTCTATCCTTTAGTCCCCACAAAGTTGATATTATTATTTTAACATGTAAGGTTCAGTTCAGTTCAGTCACACAGTTCTGTCTGACCCTTTGCGAGCACATGGACTGCAGCACACCAGGCTTCCCTGTCCATCACCAACTCCCACAGTTCGCTCAAACTCCCAAAACTCACCTCCATTGAGTCTATGATGCCATCCAATCCTCTCATCTCTGTTGTCCCCTTCTCCTCCTACCTTCAACCTTTCCCAGCCTCAGGTGAACAAAGTATTGGAGTTTTAGCCTCAGCTTCAGTCCTTCCAATGAATATTCAGGACTGATTTTTTTTAGGATGAGCTGGTTGGATCTCCTTGCAGTCTAAGGGACTTTCAAGAGTCTTCTCCAACACCACAGTTCAAAAGCATCAGTTTTTGGTTCTCAACTTTCTTCATGGTCCAACTCTCATATCCATACATGACTACTAGAAAAACCATAGCTTTGACTAGACGGACCTTTGTCAGCAATGTCTCTGCTCTTTAATATGGTGTCTAGATTGGTCATAGCTTTTCTTCCAAGGAACAAGTGTCTTTTAATTTCAGGGCTGCAGTTACCATTTGCAGTGATTTTGGAGCCCAGGAAAGGAAAGTCTGTCACTGTTTACATTGTTTCCCCATCTATTTGCCATGAAGTGATGGGACCAGATGCCATGATCTTAGTTTTTTAATGTTGACTTTTAAGCCAGCTTTTTCACTCTCCTCTTTCACTTTCATCAAGAGGCTCTTTAGTTCTTCTTTGCTTTCTGTCTTAAGGGTGGTGTCATCTGCATATCTGAGGTTATTGATATTTCTCCCAGCAATCTTGATTCCAGCTTGTGCTTCAGCCAACCCAGCATTTCGCATGATGTACTCTGCATAGAAGTTAAATAAGCAGGGTGACAATATACAGCCGTGTTGCACACTTTTCCCAGTTTGGAACCAGTCTGTTGTTCTATGTCCAGTTCTCACTGTTGCTTTTTGACCTGACCTGCATACAGATTTTTCAGGAGGCATGTAAGGTGGTCTGGTTTTTCCATTTCTTGAAGAATTTTCCAGTTTGTTGTGATCCACACAGTCAAAAAAATATATGTTTAATTACCCTTTTTTCCTAATAACATTATCCTCTTGTTTTAAAAGCCAATTACTGTACATATCCCCAGATGGTGGCATGTGTTACCACCACAGGACCAGTGGAAAAGATCAGGTGCATATGTTTAAGTAAAAAACTATATCCGAATGAATTTCATCCTGATCCAGGGTAATAGAGATAGGCAAGGGAAAGCCAAATACCACATGGAGGCCATTTGTTCCTTCAAAGCATAATACAGATTCAAACCTTCAGATAAAAATGTACAAGCTGCCAACTTCAAAGAAGGAGCATTAAATTTTCTTAAAAAAATCAGCAATTGAGTATTATACCTTGCATACATAAACGCTTAGTGTGCACATGTGAGCTAGTACCTCACATTCACAGTACATATCTGATGTCAAACTGTATTAATAGCTGAATTAAAAGATAACTGTTAAAAACTCTGAATTCATAATGCTTTGTGTACATAAAAAAATTCATAAGGTTCTGTAAAAATTCTGCCATATACAACATTTAATGTTATTTACATTTAATTAGGCAAACTCAAATCCTACAAAGTTGGTTCATTAGATTTCTCCAAGGCCAATTGTTTATGTAAGCACTGAATCATTAATATGCAGCTTCTTCCATAATTATAAGGCTGTCAGATAAGAAACCTGCTGCCTAGAACAGATAAAGGAACTTGGAGATAGTCACAGATATAAATCCCAATTCACACCGCTGAAACATTTGGAAAAGTCTTGCATGAAAATGTGAATCACTTTACAGAGGCAAACAGCAGGGACCCAAATGGAGCAGTAAAAAGCAAGTTGTTTTTTTCTCCTTCTTAAGTGCAGAATTGAGTAGGAAAATCAGTGAATTTTTTTTTAATTTCAGTTCGTATTTTTTCATCTAAAGTCTTAATTAGAAATATAGACATATTTTCCCCAAGATAGATATAGAGATGATGGTAAACCCAAGTTATATCTCCATCTGTAATAATAATGACCTGAAATGTTGCCATCCTGTTACTCTGAGTACCATTCCAAACTTTTATTTCCAAACAAATAGACATTTCTGGAAGTTCTTTGAATTCTATAACAAAATGTTAATGTATTCTCTTATTTATGTAAAACTCCTAACAATCAAGCTCTAATGAAATCATCTTCAGTTGCTCATGTTGATTCTTATGTAACTGAGTTTTACTTTACTATTGACGGACTGCAAGTAACATTCATATCTGTTGTGTGTTCCTCCAACACTTTGAGGTGAATCCACCTCAGCCTTTGTATTCTTCAGGCTTTCTTCCCAAGAAGACCTTTCACTACATCTTTCTTCTTTGCCTGGTGACATAGAATCATGCCACTAGTACAAAATCTCCTTTGTTAGTCTCACCTTTTCTATATATCTCCCCTTGATTCAGTGTTGGACTCCCTGTAGCCCAACCCGTTAAAGTCTAAATTTTATCCCCTCTTACAGAGGATGCGATCAACCTCTGCATAGCAGCTAAAGCAATATTTTACTTGAGACGTCCTGAGAAGGAGGGAAATAAAATGTATTTTTGCTAAGCAATATGCATAATATATCTTTCTGTCTTAGAGTCTCGCAGTACTAATTAATTAAAAACACTGAAAACAGAAATTTGGTCTTCTTTGTTAACCCAGTCTCTTCCATCTGTTTGAACATATCAACTTCTAGTTTCACGTAATGTCTGAGAAAAAATTATTTGAAATAGAATTTGAAATTGTTACTTCTACTGCCTTGTACACTGATGTTCTCTTTTTTTAAAAAAAATTATTGAAATATTGTGATTTACAATGCTGTGTTAGTTTCAGGTATACAGTAAAACTATTCAGTTATACATATATATACTAAGATATATATATATATACATTCTTTTAAAATATTCTCTTCTATTATAGATTATTGCAAGATACTGAGTATAGCTCCTTATGCTACACAGTAGGTCCTCGTTGATTGTCTGTTTTATATAGTAGTAGTAGTTACATTTTAATCTCCAACTCCTAACTTATCCCTCTCGCCTCCTTCCCGCCCTCCCTCTGCCCCATTTGGTAACCATAAATTTGTTTTCTATGTCTGTGAGTCTATTTCTGTTTTGTGAACAAGTTCATTTGTATCCTTTATTTTAGATTCCACGTGTAAGTGATATCATATGATGTTTATTTTTCTCTGACTTTATTTAGTATCACAATCTCTAGGTCGATCCATGTTGCTGCAAATGGCATTATTTCATTCTCTTGATGGCTGAGTAATATCCCATTGTATAAATATATACCGCATCTTCTTTATCTGTGTATCCGTCAGTAGACACTTAGGCAGCTTCCATGTCTTGGCTATTATAAATAGTGTTGCAATGATCATAGGGGTGCATGTATCTTTTCAAATTACAGTTTTTTTCTGGACATATGTCCTAGAGTGGGATTTCAGGATGATATGGTAGCTATATTTTTAGTTGTTTTTTTTTTTTTTTTTTTTAGGAACCTCCATACTGTTCTCCATAATGGCTCTACCAATTTATATTCCCCCTAACCATGTAAGAGGGTTCCCTTGTTTTCACACCCTCTCCAGCATTTATTATTTGTAGACTTTTTGACAATGGCCTTGCTAACTTGTGTGAGGTGATACCTCATTATAGTTTTGATTTGCATTTTTCTAATAAGTAGCCGTGTTGAGCTTCTTTTCACTTGCCTTTTGGCCATCTGTATATCTACTTTGGAGAAATATTTATTTATATCTTCTGCCTTTTTTATTTGAATTTTTTTTGTATTGCACTGTATAAACTGATTGGATATTTTGAAGATTAATCCTTTGTCAGTCACATCATTTGCAAATATTTTTTCCATTCCGTAGGTTTGTTTTGTTTATGGTTTCTTTTGCTGTGCAAAAGCTTTTTAAGTTTAATTAGGTCCCTTTTATTTATTTTTGTTTTTATTTCCATTTCTCTAGGAGAAAGAAAGAAAGTGAAGTTGTTCAGTTGTGTCTGACTCTTTGTGACCCCATAGACTCTTTGGGACCCCATGGACTGTAGGCTCCTCCATCCACGGGATTTTCCAGGCAAGAGTACTGAAGTGGGCTGTCATCTCCTTCTCCAGGGGATCTTCCTGACCCAGGGATTGAACCTGGGTCTCCTGCATTGTAGGCGGACACTTTACCATCTGAGCCACCAGGGAAGTCCTACACTAGGAAGCAGATCCAAAAAGATGTTGCTGTAATTCAGAGTGTTTTGCCTAGGAGTTTTATAGTATTCAATTTTACATTTAGGTCTTTAAGCCATTTTTCCCTGGAGAAGGAAATGGCAACCCACTTCAGTTTTCTTGCCTCGAGGTTCCCATGGACAGAGGAGCCTGGTAGCCTACAGTCCATGGGGTCACAAAGAGTCAGACACAACTAACACTTTTACTTTTCATTCCATTTTTAGTTTATTTTTTTATAGTATTTGAGAATATCCTAATTTCTAACATTCTTTTTAGTAAATAACTGTATGAACTACATAATGTTTTTATTTTTACCACATGTGATCCCATCAACCTTGGTGATTTCCATATATTCAAATCGCCCATTTAAGGGTTAGCCTCACAGTTCATCACTTACCTTAACTCGTTTTTTGTTTTTGTTTTCATTTTATGTCAACTTTCTCAACAGCATGACCTCATTCTTTCTTTACCTCAAAATAGGACTTTTAATTTCAAGATTCCTATTCTTCTGGAGAAAGAAATGGCAACCCACTCCAATATCCTTGCCTGGAGAATTCCATGGACAGAGGAGCCTGGCTGGCTACAGTCCACTGGGTTGGAAAGAGTCCGACACGACAAAGCGACTAACGCTTTCACTTTCCTGGGCTTCGACTCCAAACTCTGCCTGACACACTTACAGCCAGAATACCCATCAACCAACCCTTCACCTACTCTGAGGACCTCTGGTTATGCGAGCTCTCTCAGATAGCTGAATTCACTCAGTCTTTTCCTTCCGTGTTGTCCAACTAGAACTCCACAGCTAGTCATTTCAGAGCTGTATAACCTCTCTAGGATGCTATTGTTTCCTTAATCGTTCATGGCTTAGTCTCAGCTCAGCTGTTTTATTTGTCTGTTATATTCTTTTCTCTTGCCCCCAGATTAGTTCCAGAAAAATTAAGGACCCTTCCATATACTGATCCAGTTTAACATGACTGAACTGGGTATTACTGGATAATAACTCCACAATAGTGCTTGTGATATTAGACAGTTAACTTTCTCTTGCTGGCCATGGTTTGCCTGAGTAAGTAATGATTTTGGAGAAGAGACTTACAACTCAAAGACAGATCTATCAGAGTTCACAGTTTTTAATGAAAGATTCTCATACCTTTTTGAGATGATTTAAATGATCACATTGTCTTACTTTGTTGAGCATTAATTTGAGAATCAGAGTGTTTTCCTTTTCTACTCTTTGATTAGAATGAGGAAAGAAAAGAAAAAATGAGAATAAAATTATAGAATTTGAAAGGTGGGATAAATTCAACACGTAGTGATGTTCTGAAGAAATGACTTGGGTAGCCGTACATCAGTTTACCAGTTAGCTTCCTGGAGGACAGAAGAAATCCGTCTCGGAAGTGAAAGCAATTAAAGATAACTTCAATTAGTCTAGAACTCTGACAGAATTATTTTTGCCACTGACTGTGCACCCACATATGATGGAAAAGAATCATCTCTCCTGGATGCTTTTGGGCCATGTAAAAGCCATGTATGTTTACAAACTCTGTAGTTCACTTACTGCTTCACTTCCCATGTACCACCCATAGTATGGCTCCAAGATTCAGGTCTAACAACTTTTTTCCCTCTTTCTCTTGATGAGTTTACTTAGTCATGGCTGCAGATAGTACTTTTATCATGATTCACAATGAACTGCCATGACCTGCCTTTTTCCGTTCTAATGTCTGGTTTCCAAATCCAGGCTCATATTATCACTTCTAGTTAAACAAGTCAAAAGCTGTTCTATCTGCAGTCCTGCATCCACATACATAATGTGATAACAGTATCTTCACTTCCATTGTCTCTCTGTCAAGTTATTCCTGTACCCTCTTTTACTTTGCTTTCTTTTTTCTCAATCTGTTAATAAATTTTTAATCAAATTTAACCTTTTCCCTTATATCTATGCCTTCTTCTTTATCAGTTCCATGGTCTTATTTTAACTCTTTATTATCTCACATTTGTATTATGTAAATGGTAGTCTAAATAGTTCCTCTACTTTTATAGTCTTTCATATTGTAATCTATCCTTTATCATATTGGGAGATTCATCTGTCTTGAACATCACAACTTGCTCTCATGCTCAAAATCACTTCCTATGCCTTTCTTTCTCTCTGCTGCTGCTGCTGCTAAGTCACTTCAGTTGTGTCCGACTCTGTGCGACCCCATAGACAGCAGCCCACCAGACCCTGCTGTCCCTGGGATTCTCCAGGCAAGAACACTGGAGTGGGTTGCCATTTCCTCCTCCAATGCATGAAAGTGAAAAGTGAATGTGAAGTCGCTCAGTCGTGTCCGACTCTTAGCGACCCCATGGACTGCAGCCTTCCAGGCTCCTCTGTCCATGGGATTTTCCAGGCAAGAGTACTGGAGTGGGGTGTCATTGCCTTCTCCTTCTTCCTCGCTATCCCTACCTAATAGCTTAATCCAGTCCATTCTTAAATATGTTGCCCAAGTTCCAGTTCTTTCATGAAGCTTCTACGACCTCTCCAGGTCACAGTAGACTATAGTTCCTGTGAATTTTGAAAACATTTGTGGCTTATAGCATTGATATTACACTAAATAGGTAGGCTTTGTATGGTTATCTGCATTTTCCTCTGTATACATGGTACCATTTTTTTTTTCATTACTTTGTATTCTTCAAAGCTTCTAGCATATGTTACATATAAGATAAATACCACTTGAAGGAATGAATGATATGTAATGTTTATAGTCCCTTAAACCAAGTCACAAAGGGACTTCTGAAACTTCAAAGACACAAACCATTCATGACTATTTTAGTATTGGTGATATTTTAATAAATAATAATTATTTGAAGAATGATAATCTATTCTAAACTAGTAACTCTCAATTTATTAGGGTACTTATTTGAAAACTCAGGGTAACATAGGCTGTGTATTTTCTCATCCCCTTTATGTTTACCATCAAATGAATTCCAGTACCATGAACATTTCAGTGGGTCACCAAAACACCAGGGGCTCAAGTGCTTCCTGTATGTTTCTAAAACAGAACAAAATAAATTCAATTTCATAAGAAAAATACACCAGTCATATGAAAAGAAAAAGCAAACAAAAAAACCCCTAATGCAGATCTTAACAGAGGTAGAACAAAAATGTAATTTTTTGAAGTAATACATTAGCATTGTTCAAAACATTGTCTAGGAAGATGAAAATCAATGACATTTATTATTAATGAAAGGCTTTAAAAATATAGGTACATTTTAATGCAGTGATTACCTTACTCTAAAATAAGGATATAATCAGGTGATTTTGCCTACGAGTATGTCTAAGGATGTTCACTGTAGCACTGTTTATAATGGCCAAAATCAAGAAATGCTCTCCTGCAATAATAGAGAGTGGATTAAATAAATTAAGGCATATAGAGACATGATGATATAGTAGAAAGGTATTCACACCACATATACATTTCTGTGATTGTGGATTGTTGTATAATTTAAAAAATTACATCAACTCCATCTACCACTGAGACAAGCATAGCAATTTAAATTATGTTACACTTTGGAGGTTGCAGTTGTGTTTAAAGAAAAGTAACACATTTTTCTCATTTTTAATCTTGATATTGACCCAAATATAGGATTCTTTTTATATTTCATATTTATAAATTATTAAGTATATACAGCTCAACATTCAGAAAACTAAGGTCATGGCATCCGGTCCCATCACTTCATGGTAAATAGATGGGAAGATAGTGGAAACAGTGGTAGACTTTATTTCTGGGGACTCCAAAATCACTGCAGATGGTTAGTGCAGCCGTGAAATTAAAAGACACTTAGTCATTGGAAGAAAAGTTATGACCAACCTAGATAGCATATTAAAAAGCATAGACATTACTTTGTCAGCAAAGGTCCATCTAGTCAAGACTATGGTTTTTCCAGTAGTCATGAATGGATGTGAGAGTTGGACTATAAAGAAAGCTGAGCGCGAAGAACTGATGCTTTTGAACAGTGGTATTGGAAAAGACTCTTGATAGTTCCTTGGACTGCAAGAAGATCCAACCAATCCATCTTAAGGGAAATCAGTCCTGAATATTCATTGAAAAGACTGATGCTGAAGCTGAAACTCCAATACTTTGGTCACCTGATGCAAAGAACTAACTCACTGAAAAAGACCGTGATGCTGGGAAAGATTGAAGGTGGGAGGAGAAGGGGATGGCAGAGGATGAGATGGTTGGGTGGCATTACAGATTCAATGGACATAAGTTTGAGTAAACTCCAGGAGTTGGTGGTGGACAGGGAAGTCTGGGGTGCTGCAGTCCATGGGGTCATGGTTAATATATAAAAGTAAGGTTAATATATAAAAAGTAAGATTAATATATAAAGTACAATGTAAATGTCTTTAATTAGAATTATGTTTCTCCTTAGAGAACATAATGCGGGTGTACTACAATGACTTCTATATTAAATCCTATTTAGGGACCATGGCGTTGAAGCTTTAAATAACTTTATAGTGTGTAACTCTGATAAATACATTATCAGTTCATTATAGAAATAAAAAAGCTGCCATTAAAAGATTTAAATAAATTCCTTTAAGAATAGGAATCATCCGTTAATAAAGCCAATAATAAGCACCATTTTTAAAATTTGGTACTTCATAAGTTATACACACAAATAGAAATGTTAATTCCTACCATGATTATAATAGTAGCATCCATGTCTTACACTTACTACAAGGAAACTAAAAATTATTTTTCAAAGTTTTAGAGCAAACAGAAGTATCTCACTTTAACAATTAACATAATTTATGATGATCAGTTGAAAGGAACATGGATAAGTATTGTTTTTATATAGTTATCTGCAATACAATAATTTTAGAAATCTTTTTTTAAAGCCCAATCTTACTATTGTTTTGGTTAAGTTTATTGACTGGCATCAAATAAAAATATGTATAAATTTTTAATGTCTTTGTCACCAAACAGTTAACTTTATTCTTTTTGGAAGTCAAAATATTAGATACAATCAGTTGTAATTTGTATAAATTAATGTTAAAAATATTCTCAAGTGTTTGCCATATTATGTCAGGTTTTCTAAGTTTAAAATTCTGATAAGTAAAAGAAAAAATATTTTTTAAAAACTTGTTTTTTTGCAAAATATTTTTTCCTGAACTGACTGCATCAGAATCACGTACGTGCATGCTCAGTTGTTTCAGTGGTGTTGATTCTTTGGGACCCTATAGACTGTTGCCTGCCAGGCTCCTCTGTCCATGGGATTCTCTAGGCAAGAAAACTGGAGTGGATTCGTATTTCCTCCTCCAGAGGATCTTCCCAGCCCAGGAACTGAACCTGAGTCTCCTGCTTCTCCTGCATTGCAAGTGGATTCTTTACTGCTGAGCCACCTGCTGCTGTTGCTACAGCTAAGTCGCCTCAGTTGTCTCTTGCCTGGAAAATCCCATGGATGGAGGAGCCTGGTGGGCTGCCGTCCATGGGGTTGCAAATAGTCGGACACGACTGAGCGACTTCACTTTCACTTTTCACTTTCCTGCATTGGAGAAGGAAATGGCAACCCACTCCAGTGTTCTTGCCAGAGAATCCCAGGGATGGAGGAGCCTGGTGGGCTGCAGTCCATGGGGTCGCTGAGGGTCAGACATGACTGAGCGACTTCTTTCACTTTTCACTTTCATGCACTGGAGAAGGAAATGGCAACCCACGCCAGTGTTCTTGCCTGGAGAATCCCAGGGACGGGAGAGCCTGGTGGGCTGCCGTCTATGGGGTCGCGCAGAGTCAGACACGACTGAAGCGATTTAGCAGCAGCAGCAGCAGCATTTTAAAAGAAATGTAGCGCCTTTTTTCTGAGTCCTAGCTTACTCTTTGGGAGAAGGCAATGGCACCCCACTCCAGTACTTTTGCCTGGAAAATCCCATGGACAGGGGAGCCTGGTAGGCTGCATTCCTTGGGGCCGCTAAGAGTCCGATAGACTGAGCGACTTCACTTTCACTTTTCACTTTTATGCATTGGAGAAGGAAATGGCAACCCACTCCAGTGTTCTTGCCTGGAGAATCCCAGGGACGGGGGAGCCTGGTGGGCTGCAGTCTATGGGGTCACACAGAGTCGGACACGACTGAAGTGACTTAGCAGCAGCAGCAGCAGCTTACTCTTTGATAAGTGACAGCCCTGAGCATGGGTTAGTTGACTTTGTGCAGGAAACTCCCCTGGAGAAGGAAATGGGAACCCACTCCCGCAGTCTTGCCTGGGAAATTCCATAAGCAGAGGAGACGGGTACGCTACAGTCCATGGGGTCATGAAAGAGTCAGATAGGACTCAGCACAAGTGCATGCACACAAACAGAAAAAGAGCAACGATCATAGAATAGGGTGAAGAGTAGAATGAAATTGTTGCCATCTTAGTGGCGAAGTCTTCTTAGTGTTTTAAAAGGAAAACTTCTTAAACTAAGGCCCATACCCCAATCTGAACCTTTATTCCTTTATCCATTCCCTGAATATAGTGGCAGGTATTTTATTGTGAGGAAGAAGGATATGAGAGGAAGTAATCTTAAATCCTTTAAAGGATCCATCTGGAATTCTGAGGAGTAGATTTGGGTGTTAAGGCTGCTTTGCAGTGTTCAGTGTCCTGGAAGAATGAAGGGATCCGAAGATCTTTTTTCTTGAATAATTTGGGTTCTAAGGAAATTTGTCTTCATTTGTATCCATACTCTGAGAGCAGGATGTGTGGGTACAAATTTTCCAGACTGCTATTTTCGGAACATATGGGCAAAGCTGAAATATCTGAACATATGTATGTATGTTTGTGTACGTATATAAGCATGTATATTTGTATAAGCAACCACATTTTTATTCTCCCCATCACCCTCCCGCCCTCTTCTACGTTTGGAAGATATTTGAAATATGAAACGTGCTTGGTGGGCAGGCAATAAGTATTTATTTTATAATTATCAAGAATCATGTGTGTGTTTTCCTTAACAAACCTACAAGCGATTAATCTATTTTGTACCTTAAAATATTCCATATGAATTATTTCTGTTTTATTTATTTGTATACACTCTATATTTCCACAAAGGCAAAGGTCATTTGTTATGATCTTGTTGAAGAAGATGTGATTCTAAATTACCGTATGTACCTAGGTCAAACAAGATTCACCAAAATTTTGAAACAAAGAAATATTAAAAAGATAATTATGATAACTGGTAGCATTATTTTAGGGCATTCAGTGTAAAAGCACAAACTGCTGAAATGGGTTGCTGTGCATGTTTGAATATATGAGAGTCTGGGGCAGGGGTCTGTGAACATATATGTGGGGAGAATCTGTGATGTGGGTTTTTACACAGGCATACATTTTTGCTTGACAAATCTGGTGGGACTATTTTTTTTAACCTTTTAAACACAAAATTATATTAATGAAGTGTTGTATTTGACAATGTGCCCAAATATCAAAGGTGCAAAATTATACTATTTACTCTTCTCTAGTAATGCAGATTTTCTTTAAATGATCCATAGTTTACCATGCCTTCCTTTTTCTACTTAGTCTCTCTATTCTTTGCATTTAAAACAAATAAACAAAAGTGACTAAAAATATGGCTGATTTTGATAACTTTCAGCTTGGATGATCCATTCAAAATCTTCATATCCCAAAGAGGCTAGTTAGTCAAATGTTACCATCAGCAATTTCAGAAAGTGGAAAGTTAAAAACAAGATTATAAATTAAAAAGAACAACATTGTACTATGAAATTATTGATTAGAAGTTCTTATTGTTTATGCACTGAAACATTAGATAGCATTCTATTTATTTCATATGATGAAAAACTCTTACTCTGTAAGTTTGAAAATCTCAGGAGCTTTCTTTTTTAAGCATCATCTCTGACCTAATGGCCATAGTATCTCACTTTTTATTCAGAAAACAATCATTTTTGAAGTATGAACTATGTCATACCCTCAATGCAGTGTGTATCATGTATACGTATGCTTCCAAGAATGATTTCCATTTATTTTTTCATGAATCTTTGAAACCCGAGGTGAAGAAGTGATCCCAGTCCACACACAGTATACCATCCTTCACTCAGTTCATCTCTCCTGCACACTGAAGGTATTTGGGTAAATCTATTTTACTCAAAGATCATTTCATCTTTCAGGAAGTCACCATATTCTCAATAAATATTTACCCAGCCTCAATTATTGTTCCTTGCCTTTGAAAACGTTAAACTGCTTCTTTTAAAAACAGCCATCAGAACAAGATGACTGTGTTTTTAACACAATAATAGCATACATGTCAGCCGGTTACCCCATTTCTATGGGTCCTATTATAGATCTCTTATTACACACTCCCAAGCACTGTTTTCCTAAAAGCACCTTTCAAGTACCCTGCCTTCCACTGAAATGTGGCTGCTACTGTGTGCTTATTTTAAAAATGGCTTGACAGAATTGCTAATGTTCTCATTCCTTCAGGATATTTCCTAATACTTGTAGCCTTTTCATGTTTCTAATTAGGCCAGTAATGGTCCCTGAAGTTAAACCAATTAAAATTATTTACTGTGACACACAGTGTGGAGATAATTATCTGATATCTGAATCCAACTTCTGCTTACTTCGCAACATTACTTAATAGAAAACAGAGAAACTGATGCCCATGCTTTCATTTTCCTTGTCTACCAAATGTGTTTGCCCTATAGCAAACTGTTTAAATAAAGCATTAAAATCTTTGTGGTGCTAATCAAAATGTTTAAAATCCACTCACACTCCTTTTATAGTTCTGAAAAGCATATAAAACTCTTCCACATTACCTTTTACATTATACTTGCTGACCACTGTAGTATTACAGCCACATTATAAACAGATAATGCAGCTTCTGCAGTTTCTAGTAACCTTATTTTTCTCTTCCCCTAACTCCTTTACTCTATTTTTTTTTTTTATCATTTTTTTTTCTTCTTTCGCTTTCCTCTTTGTCTTGTGCTTTCTTCTGAATTTTGTGGTTCACTGTAAGTGGCACAAAGCTGACGGACTTTGAAATATTAGCTTCATACAACAGAATATCATTCTGTATAGTCTAAACATTTATTATAGCATGGAAGGAGACAAGTTAGATTAATTACTATTTTATTTTTGCATAGGGTTTGGAGTTTGGAAGATGAGAGGTTTACAAAGAGAATTCTCATCAATGGCAGAAGTCTCAGCAAAAGTTCAGTTTGTATTTAATGTAAAGCAAAAATCCCTCTAGGAAAAAAAAAATTCACAGAGCAAGTAAATCATATCGGGAAGCAATGCTTTTCATTAAAAGTTGGCTGGCATCATGTTGAGAATTTGGACGAATGTAAAGACTAAGCCTCTAAGTTAGGCTTGCATACGCTGTAGTTAAATGCCAAAGTGCAGTCTCATAAAGAATTATAGCTTAGACACTTTGAGAGCATTTAGCCCATAATTCCCATGCAAATTATTCTAAGAGAAAATTGAGTTTCATGCCAAAATGCCACCTTGAGACTGGCAGTGTAAAGTTGTATATTAAGCCTGATCGTAGAATGGAGTCCTTTACTATTTCCTGCTTTTTGTTCAAATAGTCATGAAAACCCATACAGATAGAGGACAGGCACAGATACATTTTCCAAGTCACCATATGCTTAATTGAAGCCCCTCTGCTGCTTGTAATGACTATAATTTAGAGAAACAGATCACAAGGGGTGGAGGTTAAACATGCTGGTCAAACCAGAGCTGTAGCCTAAGAGTATGGCATTCAGGAGAAACTTGTGGTTCAAGACTCTGGCTTGTGAATGGTAATGGATCAAATGTAAGAATCTGGGCTTACATGGGTTGACCAAGATGCCCTGTTATTTTTCCCAGCAGATAGTATAGAATGCCTGTTTGTGTACCACAAATGCTTGACCTGCATTAGGTCACAGAGTGCCAGGAAGGGTAGTGGAAACTTTTCAGGGAGGCCTTGAGAGTATTCAGGGGTGAGAGTCTTTGCACAAGCTCTTTTTCCTGCAGTACTGAGTTTGATCTTGGCAGAACTAACATGTTTATGCTGGTTACAATTGAAGAAATCTGTGTTCCTCCTCCTATATCATGTATTTTTCCCATAACTTTGTTAACACAACAAGCTTATTTCATTTTTTAGTTATTTGTCTATGTTGCTAAATAAATGATACACTTAACAGCTGTCAATAATGCCTCTTCAAGGTTAGTGACTGCAAGCCCTTTCAGGAGAGGTAGAGATATAGACTGTAAAACAACACAGTAAAATATTAGCAAAAGATGACTTTTCCAACTATTTTTATTTAACTAAACTTTTCTGTTTTCTTTCAATTTTATGTGTAATATTTTACATTAATTTATATGATAGCTTAAGTATTAGCTTTATCTTCCCAACTATTTTAGAGTTGTGGTCCAAGTATGTGTGTGGTCAGTTGCTTAATTGTGTCTGACTCTTTTCAACCCCATAGACTGTCTTCTCTGCCCATAGGATTTCCGAGACAAGAGTACTAGAGTTGGTTGCCATGCCCTTCTCCACAGGATCGTCCTGACCCAGGGACTGAACCCACATCTCCTGCATTGGCAGGCAGATTCTTTACCACTGAGTCACCTAGGAAGCCCATGATCCAAGTAGCCATGACTTACACAGCATTTAACACAGAAAACTTTACAGAATAAATATTTTATTATTAAATTTAAATACAATTCCAGAGCTATGGATTCTGTACTATGGATACAGCAAAGCCTCAATAAACATTTTTGTATTCTGACCTCCAGAAATTTGTATCATAGCATATTGACTAATACTTATGCAACTGAATTCATCTATGTCCCATAAAAACGTGAGTTAGAGGAGGAAGGAAATTTAATTCTATTCAAGCTTTAAGTATTAATTTAACTCAATTAAATTTCTGAAGTTTTATACACTGCTATCATTGTGCTACTTATTTTTATTTTCATCGAATCAGTTTATTCAATTAGTCCCCAGACTCTTACTCTTCTGCTCTTAGATCATCACATAATACTTGTGAACCTGGATGGATGTTTAAATAACATAGCTTATAACTAAATATCACCACAGAGGCTGGAAGCAGGATGAATTAGGAAAAATACACTTGCATTAGTGGAAGTTAAAATGATTGAAGGAGGAAAGAAAAGGATGATGAGAAGGTGGTACTGAATATGTAAATAGAAGAAAGCATTATTAAGACACTGGTACAGACAAATTATGAAAACATACTCTGGAGGTAATGCTAACACTATTTTGAGCAAATATTGAACAGTATCCAATGAATAAAAAAGAAATAGATCAATCAAATATTCTAGGCTTTATTGGAGGTGACGGGACAAATCATGAAAGATTTAGAATTTAATTTCCTCTAAATTGTATACTTTTAATCTAAGAATTTACATGCTAAAAACTGGTTGACACATGTTATGAAGTCATCAATGTCATAGACATTCATCTAGCTGATTCAGCTTATTAATCAGCATAAGTGGAGAGTGGAGAAAGGCAGGAAAAGGAATGATAATGTTGTTCTGATTGTAGGTCTAAAGACTACACATATATTAATAAGCCAAATGTGAAAAGTGTAGAGAATTAGTCCTATAAATTGGAAGAAATGAGGCCATCCTGCTCATTTTAGAGTCAATCAGTCAAAAAATATTGATTGAGCACCTTTTCTGTCTCATACCACTGGGATGCAGGGATAAACAAGAATGACAGAGTCCCTCTCCTCAAGGAAATTAATTTCTGGGGATCAGGAGAATAGATGATAAGCATATCAGTAAATAAAATTATATTAGGAACAAATAAACATGAAGGAAAAAAACAGGATAATGAGGTAGGGGTACTAACAGTGAGTGTTGTGATTTCACTAGCTATGGTGGTTGGTACCGAAAAATAAAAGAAAGCTATGTGCCAAGGTCCTGAGAACAGGATAAATTTATATTATTTAGGTGGTGTGGTTAAGGAGGCATGTGAGAGTGAAGTGAAAGTGTTAGTTGATCAGTGGTGCCTGACTCTGTCCATGGGATTCTCCAGGCAAGAATACTGGAGTGGGTTGCCATTCCCTTCTCCAGGGAACTTCCCAAAGGAGGCAAAGGAAGGAACAAAAAAAAGAACCGGAGTTTAGAGACACAAGCAATATGTAGACCATATGGAACTTGTGGACTGTGCTAAGGATCTTGAATTCTTAATATAGGTGTCCTTGCGATGGGAAGCCACCACAGGATTTGAAATTTGGAAGTGAAATTTCATCTGAAGGTTTTTCAGATGAAAACCTGAAGCTCCCAAAGGTAAGTAATACACAGACCTTTAAAAGTTGAATGAAATGATGAAAATTACTGAGCTAAACTTTCCAATAGTTAAAAATGACTAAAATTGATGAATATTTAGAACAAAAGGAAGCCCTCTATCAATGAATAACTGTATTAATCTGCTAGGGCTGCCACAGCAAAGAACTTCAAACTGGGCAGCTTAACCTCAGAAATTTATTATCACAATTATGAAGGCTAGAATTTCAAATCAAGGGCCTGACAGGGTTGGTTCGTTCTGAGAGTTATGTGGGAAGATCCATTCCAGGACTCAGTCTTGGTTTGCAGATGGTCATTTTTACTTTCATGTGGTCTTCTCCCTGAATATGGGCCTGTGTGCAAACCTCCCCTTCTCTATAAGAGATTCAGTAATAATGAGTTAGGGGTTGACCCTTCTCCAGGGTGACCTCATCTCAACTAATTACATCTGCAATGACTTTATTTCCAAATGAGAAGTGAAGTTGCTCAGTCCTGTGCGACTCTCTGCAATCCTATGGACTGTAGCCTAATAGGCACCTCCGTCCATGGAATTCTCCAGGCAAGAGTACTGGAGTGGGTTGCCATTTCCTTCTCCAGGGGATCTTCCTGACTGGGGGATCGAACCCAAGTCTCCTGCATTGCAGGCAGACAGATGCTTTACCCTCTGAGCCACCAGGGAAGCCCCAGGGAAGACCCTTCATTTCCAAATGAGGACACATTTTAAAGTATTTGTGATTAGGACTTTAATACAAGAATTGGAAGCAAACACAATTCAACTCATAGTAAGTATTTTGTTAAAAAGCTGAAACTGTTAAGATATAAGCAGGAAAAAAAAAAAAGAAAAGAAAAGAAACACCTTTCTTACCTGAAGGATGGAGAGACTGGAGTGCACCAGTTCATGTGGTTGCAAAGAGTTGGATGACTCAGAGACTGAACAACTGCATTGACCCTTTAAACTCATCCCTTAGAAATTTCTTCTTTACCCCTTAAATGAAATCCTAACCTATGTTGTTCTTTTATTTATTTTTAAAATTTTAGTCTCACAAAGAGCGTTATTTGAAAAATCAAAATGTCTGGTATGGGGGCATGGTTGCATAACTATGTATGCTGTGGAAGGATCCTTCCTTCTTACCTTGTTTTTAGGTGAGGGTACTGTGGAAAATTCTGAAAGAGATGGAAATACCAGACCACCTGATCTGCCTCTTGAGAAATCTGTATGCAGGTCAGGAAGCAACAGTTAGAACTGGACATGGACCAATAGACTGGTTCCAAATAGGAAAAGGAGTACGTCAAGGCTGTATATTGTCACCCTATTTATTTAACTTATATGCAGAGTACATCATGAGAAACGCTGGACTGGAAGAAACACAAGTTGGAATCAAGATTGCTGGGAGAAATATCAATAACATCAGATATGCAGATGACACCACCCTTATGGCAGAAAGTGAAGAGGAACTAAAAAGCCTCTTGATGAAAGTTAAAGTGGAGAGTGAAAAAGTTGGCTTAAAGCTCAACATTCAGAAAACGAAGATCATGGAATCTGGTCCCATCACTACATGGGAAATAGATGGCGAAACAGTGTCAGACTTTATTTTTCTGGGCTCCAAAATCACTGCAGATGGTGACTGCAGCCATGAAATTAAAAGACGCTTACTCCTTGGAAGGAAAGTTATGACCAACCTAGATAGCATATTCAAAAGCAGAGACATTACTTTGCCAACAAAGCTTAGCCTAGTCAAGGCTATGGTCTTTCCTGTGGTCATGTATGGATGTGAGAGTTGGACTGTGAAGAAGGCTGAGCGCTGAAGAATTGATGCTCTTGAAGTGTGGTGTTGGAGAAGACTCTTGAGAGTCCCTTGGACTGCAAGGAGATCCAACCAGTCCATTCTGAAGGAGATGAGCCCTGGGACTTCTTTGGAGGGAATGATGCTAAAGCTGAAACTCCAGTATTTTGGCCACCTCATGCGAAGAGTTGACTCATTGGAGAAGACTCTGATGCTGGGAGGGATTGGGGGCAGGAGGAGAAGGGGACGACAGAGGATGAGATGGCTGGATGCCATCACCGACTCGATGGACGTGAGTCTGAGTGAACTCTGGGAGTTGGTGATGGACAGGGAGGCCTGGCGTGCTGCAATTCATGGGGTCACAAAGAGTCGGACATGACTGAGCGACTAATCTGACCCACAGGGAAGAGAAAGAGGATCTGTGCAAAAATGTCGCCTAGCTCCAGCTCTCACTCTCCCCACTTTGGTTTGGGGTGCCTTCAGTGTTTCACCCAGATGAGAAAGTGATTTAGATAAAAGGGACTTACTAGAGGACACAATTCATCAGGTTAGAGAAATATTTAAAGCTGGCCTTTTGATCTCCTGAGCTACTTTTCCTAGACGTAAATAAATATAAATAACCCTTTGGGGGAACTTCAATAGCAACTCCCAAGGTGGAGGGAAAGGTGGGGGGAGGAGTTTGCCCCCCGGGACCTCACCAGTCAGCCCCTACGTTCCCTATACCAGTGATCCACAACTTCCGCACGATCTAATGATCTGAGGTAGAGCTGATGTAATAATAATAAAGTGCACAATAAATGTAATACACTTGAATCATCCCCAGAACATATCCTGCCCCGGTCAGTCAAAAAATTGTCTTCTACGAAACCAGACCCTGTTGCCGTAAAGGTTGGGGACCACTGCTTTATGCAGACTCTTTTTGCTACGGCCATTGCCCCGTCATGGCTTGTGGCTGTCTTGCCAGAGTTCCACTTCAGATAGCTCTAGGCTGTCTCTTGTGGTCCACAGCCAAGCCTCTGGAACCACATGGGTTTCCTCTGCAGGTGGCGCTAGGACGGTTTGCTTCCATTGAGTCTCACTGTTTCTCTGCTCTTGAGACTCATAGCCACTAGCAGCAGCGCAGCGGGGCTGGAGAGGCTGCACATTTAGATTTCCCATGGATGAGGAGCCGGGGGTCAAGAAGAAGGGGAGTCAAATGCCACCCCACCATGTTCCCATTCCTAGTGATAGCAACACAGACCCTCTGTGCAATCACCCGGCAACCATCTCTGTGGTCTTGAATTGAGGAGGACACAGCCTCTACCCATCTCCCAAGGGGAGGGCTTGGAAAGTCTTTACACATTTACACCATTCTCAGATTTTTTTTTTTCTGCAAAAATATTTCTCTTCCCAGTGTGCTTTGACTTCGCTCTTCCATCATTGGTCTGTGGGTGTGAAACAAAGCATCTCCCTACCACTTTGGGGGCACCCCTTTTACAAGTCTGGCATATGTCTTGGAATGTAGGGGAAATTGCACCAATTCTTTTCTTGTTGACCTCCATGGTCTCAGCTGAAATTGAGATAAAGTGAAAGTGTTAGTCACTCAATTTTGTCCGACTTTCTGTGACCCTGTAGACCACCAGGCTCCTCTGTCCATGGGATTCTCCAGGCAAGACTTCTGGAGTGGATTGCCATGCCCTTCTCCAGGAGATCTTCCCCACCCAGAGACTGAACCCATTCATTAATTCATACCCCTTCATTGCTGACAGATTCTTTACTATCTGAACCACCAGGGAAGCCTCCATGGTCCCACCTGAAACTGAGATAAAAGAGTCCCCTTTTGACCTTCAGGTACACAGGTAACCATGAAGTCTGGGTCATAGGAGAGATGCAACCTGCTAAACTCACACTCAAAATCCCTATTAGTCAGTTAAAGCTCTTCTGCCTGTAAATGAAGGCTTCCCAGGTGGTTTTAGTGGTAAAGAACCCACCTGCCAATGCAGGTAGATGTAAGAGACATGGGTTCAATCCCTGAATTGGAAAAATCCCTTGGAGGAGGGCATGGCAACCCACTCCAGTATTCTTGCCTGGAGAATCCCATGGACTGAGGAGCCTGGTGAGCTACAGTCCATAGAGTCCACAGAGTTGGATGTGACTGAAGCGATTTAGTATGCATGCTCCTGTAAATGAAATCACCAGGAATGATTTTCTGATGTAGCTCTCTGTAGTTCATGGAAACATCAGAGTTGGATTTGTTTTGATTCCCTCTAAAGAGCGCCGAAGAATTGATGCTTTTGAACTGTGGTGTTGGAGAAGACTCTTGAGAGTCCCTTGGACTGCTAGGAGATCCAACCAGTCCATTCTGAAGGAGATCAGCCCTGGGATTTCTTTGGAAGGAGTGATGCTAAAGCTGAAACTCCAGTACTTTGGCCACCTCATGCTAAGAGTTGACTCATTGGAGAAGACTCTGATGCTGGGAGGGATTGAGGGCAAGAGGAGAAGGGGACAACAGAGGATGAGATGGCTGAATGGCATCACTGACTCGATGGATGTGAGTCTCAGTGACCTCCGGGAGTTGGTGATGGACAGGGAGGCCTGGCGTGCTGTGATTCATGGGGTCGCAAAGAGTTGGACACGGCTGAGCGACTGATCTGATCTGATCTGATCTGAAAGATACAGTAACCACAAACATCCAGGTAATGCTTTCATAATTAAGTATCTTTTCTGGCACACAAGCGGACGTAGTGCTCCAGATCTTCATCTGTGAGTTTTGAGAAGTGCTGGAGTGTTGCAAAAGTTTCTCTCAACATAGTTTTAGAGCTCTGCTCACATCCCCTCTACTGGCTGGTTCCCATCTGCTGCCGGAGTGCCGAAGCCAATGGTTTACACCTGTCGCTGCTGAGGACTTGTTTGTCTGACCTGAGCCAAGTCAGCTCACCTGGAGATACCTGGGATATTAAGCCATTTACCCAGGGGCAGGCAATAAACCCTAGGGCATAAAAGCCGGGGCTTCTTGCTTCGAGAAGCTGCTGTAGGATCCCACTTCCAAGCTTTGCCTCCGGATAGAGCCAAGGTCAGACTACCTGAGACCGTGTTCTCAGTTTACCTCTTTTTCCTTTCCTCTACTTGCTCCTCCTCCAACTAGGTTTTCTCCTGAGAGCACCCTGAAATGGGAAGATTTTAAACTACTTATTCTGTCACCATGATAGTCAAATTTACTCTTTCTCTGGGAGTCAGATTTAGTAATTTCCTAATTTTCTAAGAAGTATCCATTTCACCTCATTTTCAGGTTTATTGATATATATATTTTTTATGATACTCTTTTATCCTTTTAATCTCTATAGCAGCAGCAGTTATGTTCCCTCTTTCACTCTAAATATTTTTTGTTTCTTCTTTGTTTCCTGGATTCCAGAAGTTTTTTTGTATCATCCTTTTCAAACAAGTGACTTTGGCTTTATTGATCCTATTTAATCCTGGATTTCCATCTCATCAATATCTTAATTTTTTCCCATTACTTTCTTCATTTTTATTTCCTCTTTTTTTAGATTCTTATATAATTTGTCACTTTTTCTAATATAAATATTTAAGTATTTTTTATTTATACTGCTTTTCTTGCTTCAACAAGGGTTATATACTATTTTCATGTTTTCCCCTTGTGTTTTCTAATTTTCATTATAATTTCATCTCTGATGTGTGAACTTTAATTTCTAACATTAAGTTTTTGTCATTGTCACTCTTTTCTAATTGGTAGTAGCCAGAAAATGTAGTCTGTATGATAACAATTCTTTAAAATGTCTTTAGAATTGCTATTGGCCTAGTATAGGATCCCGTTTTCTAAATCTTTCCTGTATATTGGTGGTGAATGTGGGGTGGGGTTGAGAGTGAGGAGAGGAAAGTGTATTCTCCAGCTGTTGCTTTTGTAAGCAATATTTAGGTTTACAAATCTGTATGGTGCTGCTCCTAACCTTTATTAATTTATCACTGAGAGGTGTTACTATCTCCTTCTACATTATCAAGTGTAACATATTTTTGCTACGAGTTTTTTTTTCCTTTTTTTCTTTTTTAATTTGTGTATTTTGAATCTGCATTTTAGATTCTCACTAGTTTAAGAATTATTGTTTGTGCCTTCCTAGTTGTTAATAGCATGTAATGACTCTCTTTATCATTAATATAGGTATTTGGCTGGTGAGTGACATAGCTTTGTTAGCTCTTCTTATGTTCATATTTGCTTAGTATATTTTCTTCCATCCACCTTGCTTCTTGTATTCTGTAGTCTCATGTTCTAGAGTTATCTTTTTAATTAACATATGATGGTGTGGGATAGGTTTTTCAGCCATCCTGGCATACTTAATCTTTTCCCTGGAATGTTTAATCTAATTATACTTAAGTTGATATAACTTAAATTTTATTACCTTGTTTCAGTTTTGAATTTTTTCACTTTAAATTTGTATGGTATGATTTAGGGGTTTGTTTGTTTGTTTGTTTGTTTCGTTTGCTCTATTGAATTGGTTAATTTTATAAAGTTTAGTTGATTTTTTTTTTCCTGCTTTCCAGATGGGTAGCTATGTGTCTATTTCTACTGTTTTAGTGCTACCTCTAAAAATTTTTAAATGTATAAGTTAAAAACTGTAGAATCAATAACACTGTTTGTCATCATTGTCATATAGAAATGCTAGACTGTTTTAGTGCTTATAAATCTCCACCAATTTACATAATATTGCTGTCTGATGTTCTGGTTTTATCCTTTTTTGACTCCACAAATGTTATTGCTTTAGTCAAATTTGTTTATTTTTGCATCAATTTACCATGTTCATCCTCTGCCGTCCCCTTATCCTCCTGCCTTCAATCTCTCCCAGCATCAGGGTCTTTTCCAATGAGTCTGCTCTCTGCATTAGGTGGCCAAAGTATTGGAGTTTCAGCTTCAGCATCAGTCCTTTCAATGAACATTCAGGACTGATCTCCTTTAGGATGGACTGGTTGGATCTCCTTGCAGTCCAAGGGACTCTCAAGAGTCTTCTCCAACACCACAGTTTAAAAATATCAGTTCATCAGCACTCAACTTTCTTTATAGTCCAACTCTCACATACATACATGACTACTTGAAAACTGCTGGAAAAACCCTGCTTGAGTTTATGTTAATTAGGTGGCTTTTGGAAAGCACCTAAGGATGGAGCTGGTTGCCAGTAGGAACCAATCATGGGACTGAAGTGTTGAAACTTTAAGTTCCCTTGCTTCTAGAGGAGAGAGATTGGAGGCTGAATCCTCTGCCAGTGCTCAGTTATTTAATGTATCATGTGTATATAATAAAGCTTCCATAAAACCTCAAAGAATTGGGTTTGGTGACCTTCTGGATGATAGAACACAGGAAATCAGGGAGAGTGACACAAGTAGAGAGGGCATAGACGCTCCATGCCCTTTTCCTGTATCTCGTCCAGTGTGAGCCCTGACATCTGGCTTTTGCTATTTATATCCTTTTAAAATAGACTGGTGATGTGGTCAGTGAAATGTTTAAGTACTGTCAACTGCTTTAGAAAATCAATTGAACCCAAGAAGGAGTGTTAGAACCTCCAATGAATCTATAGACAGTGGGTCAGAAGCCCAGGTCATTGGTCTCTGAAGTTGGAGAGGAAGCAGTCTTGTAGGACTCAGTTCGTAACATGTGGGATCTGATGTTATCTCCAGGTAAATAGGGTTAGAGTTGAGTTGAATTTTAGGATACCCAACTAGTGCCAGAGACTTGCTTGGTGATGTAGGAGAACCTGTACACATGTAATTTGGAGTCAGAGTATCACTTAAATACATCTTTGACATTCTGTTAGTGTGCATGGTTAGTTGTTGTTGAGAGAGGTGAGTTGTGATTCTAGAAGGAAAATTTATAAGGAATTTGGTACTTAAACTGGGCCTTGAAGAATAGATAGGATATTATTGCTCAATCTGAGAAAGAAAACAAAACAAAACAACTTCAATCTGGAATAAATTTGAAAGAATAGTGGAATGAATGAAACATATCTCCTCTTTCCCTAAACGTAATGATTGTTGATATGCTGTCACATTTGCACTTACATCACTTGCTCTCTACACACACATGGAAACATACGCATAGACTCACATGTGTATTGTTTTTACAATTTGGAACTTACAGTATCTTCTTTTATCTCTTAATAAGTCAGCACACATCTCCCAAGAAATCCAATAATTTAGCAACATAATAGTATCTTTTTTAAAATCAATAAGTATAAATATTATAAGTAATAAACTTATAATATTTATGAGTTTAAGAGTTTTTTCATGTTCTCCAAATTGTAAATTATAAAAGTTTTCTTTTAATCAAAGATCTAGTCAAGAATCTTGCATTGTATTTGGTTATCATTTCTCTTTACTATCTTTAACCTAGAAGCAGTGCTCCTCAATGGGGCAGTTTTGTCCTCTGAGACATTTAGCCGTGTGCACAGATGTGTTTGGTTGTCCCAGCTTGTGGGAGGTGGGGAGAGAACTATTGGCATCTAGTGGGTGGAGACTGGAGATGCTGTTAAACTGTCCATGTACAGGGTGATCTCCCCAGGGAAGGATTATCCAGCCCAAAATGTCAACAGTGCTGAGGTTAAGGTACCCTGATCTAGAATTGTACCTTTTATCCTTTTTTTCCCTCTCATAGCACTGATATTTTTGAAACATCAAGTATAGTTGTCTTGTAGAATGTTGAACAATCTGGCTTTGTCTGATTGTTTCCTCACGACTCAACTTAATTTAAACATTTTGGCAAGAATATCAGGTAGTGATAGTTGCCTTGTCATTTATATAGTCTCTTGTTCTTCATTATTCTTCCAGTATCTTGCTTCATTTAATTACATTAAATGCTTCTTATCCCATTATTTGTTATTTCTTTAGGTCTGAAGTCTTTTGTGGAGTTTCTTGGTTTTGCTCACTTGTTTCAGCTGATTCTCAATTGTAATAGTTTATTATTTATAAGTTTTAGGGTTTGGGGGAATATTTGATTGTAAATACATGTCCTTTGTCTTCTGTGGGAGCTCTAACACCCAGATTTAAAGAGATTTTTCCTTTTTAAATTTTTTTTCAGGAAGTATTTGCATTTTCTACTTTATTTTTCTTGCCAAATAGTTAATATGAATCATGTACTCAAACTCATGTGACTGGTTAGAATTTCTCTTGGAAGACGGGCATGTATTTCTACCATTTCCTTCTTTTTGGCAGGTTTTTAGCTAGTTGATTCTCTAGGGTTGTTGCCCTTCTGTAGTCTAGTATTATGCTATATCTCCTTTTTTCTCTCGCTATAGCTCCAAGCCCGATTTCTGTGCTTGTGTGGACACAGATGCTAGGTTGATGGAGACTGGCATCTTCCCCAGGGCAAACACCATTGCTTCTTAACTCCCTGGTTTGGGGCTTTCTCATTGCCATGGGCCCCCAACCACTTTCTTCATTGTTCTGACAGCTCTTCTGTACACTTAGAAATAACTTTTCTCTAACCAGCAATTTAAGTGTTTCCTTCCCTCCTCCTTGAAATTTTTTTGAATACACTTTCACATTTTGTCAGAAACAGAAGTCTTTTTATTCAATCTTTAACATTAAATCGTCATTCCAAACCTTCCAGTTTGGACTTTTATGCAAATGAATGGTATTCTAAGCACTACACAGGAATAGATCTCTCATCTATTGTAAAGCTGTGCTGAAGAAACTACCAAAGTGGGGACTGACATCACCATCTTTAGTTTTTCCCATTGGATGTTATTTACCAACAAATCAGGATCAGACTCTACCTCTCTCTGCATTTTGACTAAATTCTATTTGCAGGCTAAATTGCACTTAATTCTGCTTCCTATTTAATGGCTTATATGTATCACACCATACTATCTCTTTCTTTCCTTTGGTGTGCCATCTACAGCTGGATGCCTGCATATGTTCTTTTGCTGCCTGAAACTTTTTGAAAGGAGGCAAGTGTAATTTAAATTTTTGTGGAAAAATAATCTAGACATATAGCAGACATTTTTTGAGTCATTAAATGGTGATAATATTTCATTTAATTTGTTCACTAAATATGTATGGAGATCCTTTCTTGGGGCAAGCATACTATCAGAAACTTGGGGATACAGCAGTGATCAAAATAGTGCCCCCACTTAACATTTTCTGAGTCTATACATGTTTCTGTAAATGGCAGTATTTCATTCTTTTTTTATAGCTGAATAAAGCTCCATTGTGTATCTATAACACACCTTCTTTATCCATTCGTCTATTGATGGACACTTAGGTTGCTTCCATGTTTTGGGTGTTATAACTAATGCTGCTATGAATATTAAGATAATGTATCTTTTTGATTTAGCAGTTTTGTCTTTTCTGCACATATGATCAGCAGTGGGATCACTGGATCATATGGTGACTCTATTTTTAACTTAAGGAATCTCCATTGTTTTCCACAGTGGCTGCACCAATTTACGTTCACACCAACAGTGTAAGAGGGTTCCTTTATAACTTATACATAATTGGAATACAAATATAGTAAGTATTAATCTAAACCCACTCCAGTACTCTTGCCTGGAAAATCCCATGGACAGAGGAGCCTGGTAGGCTGCAGTCCATGGGGTTGCTAAGAGTCAGACACGACTGAGTGACTTCCCTTTCACTTTTCACTTTCATGCATTGGAGAAGGAAATGGCAACCCACTCCAGTATTCTTGCCTGGAGAATCCCAGGGACAGAGGAGCCTAGTGGGCTGCCATCTATGGGGTCACACGGAGTTGGACATGACTGAAGCAAATTAGCAGTGACAGCAGCAATCTAACCATATCCATGATTGCGTTAAATGTAACCTAAGTGCACTAATTAAAGGCAGATATTGTCAAAGAGGATTAAAACAAAAAATGTAATTTGTCTGCAAGAAACACATTTAAATAAAATGATCCAAGAAAAGTTAAAAGTAGAGAGGTCCAAAGTTGAGCGTAGGGACAAAAAAGAACACTAGAGGAAACTGAAATCTCTGGCCGCTATAGGTATAAGAACATCTAGCTAGATTAGACTAGTTCTCACAATAAAGGCATACTTAGCTCAGTTCTTATGGACCAACATATATCCATCTTTCAACAACAATAAAATCATAAGGAATTCTAAAGGCAAAAGCAAAGCAAAAAATAG
The DNA here is from genome assembly GCA_935064755.1 of Tragelaphus eurycerus. Lineage (NCBI taxonomy): Eukaryota > Metazoa > Chordata > Mammalia > Artiodactyla > Bovidae > Tragelaphus > Tragelaphus eurycerus. The sequence goes on from CAKXYN010000014.1 coordinate 2,543,914, forward strand.
TTTGAAGACCCAAAGCAATCATAACCAGTTTTGATATAACAAAGACCTATTATAAGTCTTTGAAATACCAGTCAGGTAATTTAAAGTAATTATGATTAATATGCTAAGGGCTCTAATGGAAGGAGAAGACATGTGAGAAGTGGTAATGTAAGCAGAGAGATGAAAACTCTAAAATTAATAAAAGAAAGTGTGTGTGTACATGCGTGTGTGCTCAGTCATGTCTGACTCTGCAACTTCATGGAATATAGCTTATCAGGCTCCTCTGTCCATGGAAATTTCCAGGCAAGAATATTGGAGTGCATTGTCATTACTATCTATAGAAAGCACTATAACAGAAATGAAGAATATTTCTTATGGGCTCATCAGTAGACTAGACATGGCTGAGCAAATGTATGAGCTTAAAGACATACCAAAAGAAACTTCACAAGCTAAAATTCAAAGAAACTAAAGAATGAAATGTAATGAAGAGATATACCATGCTTGCATGAATTAAAAGAAAGATGAAATATCTCTATTAATTTCAGACAAAGTAGATTTCACAATAAGAAACAAGTACCTGGAATAAAGAAACAAATATCTGGAATAAAGAGGGGCATTACATGAGGATAAGTAGATTCATTCTCCAGTAAGATTTATAATGACAATGTTAACAATAAACTTAAAATAGAGCATGAATGCACCTAAACAAAGCAGCCAAATATATGAAACAAAAAGTGATAGAGCTGAAAGAATAGAAAATTAGTATAGTTGGCAGCTTCAGTATTCCTCGGTCACTAATTAACAGATCCATCAGGCAGGAAATTAATACTTTTTCTGCCTCATTTTGGCCCAACATATATCTTACAACCCTCTTACATCTATGTAAGATGACTCAACAGTATTATCAATTTAATTGATATTTATTTCTATAAGTAAATGTCTTTATCAAACAACAGCAGAAGTCAGTTTCTCCTTATATTTACACAGAACGTTGACCAAGAAGACTACATTCTGGGTCATAGAATATACCTTCACAAACAGAAAAGCATGGTAATCATACAATATATATTTATTCTCAGGTCATAATGGACTTAATAAAGTAATAACAAAGGTACTTGAGAAATCCCAAATACTTGAAAAGTAAATAACACATTTCTAAATAGCTAATGGATCAAAGATGTCTCAGGAGAGCTCAAAATATTTTATACTCTGTGAAAATAAAAACATTTCATTAAGTTTGTGGGATCCAGTGAAAGATTCCTTTAAAGAAAATGTGTAATGCTAAACCTATATATTACAAAAGAGAACAGATCTTCAGCTTCCACATTAAGAAACTTGAGAAAGAATAGAAAACTACAAGTGAACCAAACAGAAAATAATAATGACAATTAGAGCAAAAATCAATGAAATTGCAAATAGAATAGAGAAAAATCAACACAACTAAAAGCTGATTTTGGGGGGATAAAATAATTACAAGTGTCTAGCTTTGGCATGATGCACGTGAAGGTGATATTTGCTGATATGATAAAGGAAAAAGAGGCAAATTTGGAAGATGGGTCAAAGATATAGTATTAGACATGATTATGTTTACAAACAGGTTAGCTAAGAAGTGGGTCTTCCCAGATTCTTTACTCAAATAAAGACTTCACTTCACTTTCATAGAGTCATGGAAGTGAATAATTTTTCTAATGGATGAAGAAAGTTGTGTGTGTACGATCAGTCATGTCTGACTCTTTGCAACCCTATAGACTGTAGCCTGCCAGGCTGCTCTGTCCGTAGAATTATCCAGGCAAGAATACTGGAGTAGGTTGCCATTTCCTCCCCCAGGGGATCTTCCTGACCCAGGGATCAAACCCACATCTGTGTTGGCAGGTGAATTCTTTACCACTGAGCTAACCTGGGAAGCCCGCCTAGCTGTGTCAAATGGCACTAAAATGTCCTGGCAACAACAAATAAAGAGTGGATTTACTTTTAGGCAATGTGGAATCACTTGGTAGCCTCAGCAAGAGCAGAGTTAGTAGAGCAGCACATGTGCAAAATGTCAAGTTGGCACAGAGACAGTTGGAGACTTAAAGTAGGGAGGGAGGGTAGGGTGAGTAGACAATGCCTTTCAAAACTTACTTCAAAGTAGCAAAGAGCGTGAGTTGCAGCTGGAGGTTAATGTGGGGCCAAGAGATTTCTTTGCCTCTTTAGAACTGCTCAGGCTCCTGAATGTCTGTAGAGATGACACAGTAGGAAAGGGAAGTTTGAAGATGCAGGAGCAAGTTCCTGAGAAAGTGAGAGAGCACTAGTTATCGGGCACATGTAGAAGGAGAACTGCCTTATACTGAACCCTGACTATGTGTCTGGGTGCTAATCTCTGGGCTTTATGTGGATTATTTAAATTCATCTTCACAGAAGTTCTGTGAGGTTGATAGCTTCTCCATTTTATCATGAGGAATTCAATGTTAGAGACATCAATAATTAGCTCAAACCTGGAGAGTTAGTAAGTGGTGGAGCCAGGATTCTAACTGGGTCTGATTGCCACACACACATATAGAGATTAGATATTTTAATGACTGCTTGTACTGCCTCTTATTTTCATGTCTGCAACCACCCTGAACCTACACCCAAATGAAATAATTATGATTTCCTTCTGATAACAAAACAATGAACTCAAAGTAGCACTATGCCAAGAAGTTCCCAGCTCTGCAATATTTGGCTGTGAATCAGTCAAATAGATTAACGTACCCATAGTATCTTTGTACTTACTGTTCTTTCTAGCCTCAAGTGCTTTTTCCTGAAAATTTGTGTGATTGCTGCTTTCTTTTCCCTCAGATATAAACCTGCATGTCATTTTTGTAAAGTACCTGAAGGAGGAGTGAATATCAGGGAGAATATTGAAAATGAGAATCCTGGGCAAAGACTGGCAGTTCTTACTACCCAAACTTTTTGCAGGAAAGAAACTCATTCTAAAGAACAGATAGCAAGAATGTAGGCCCTACTGGCAAGTTCGTTCTTCTCCTTTGCTTTGTGATGCTATGCAAGGTAATTAACCACTCTGTGCCAGTTTCTTCACGGTAAAATGGAGATAATAATAGACCATCTAACAGGAGTTTTTATAAATATTAAATGAGCTTCTTCATATAAAATGCTTACAACAGTACTTAGCACACAAGTGTTCCGTAGTGTTAGCTAGCAATATTATTAAAATCATCTCTACTGAGAGATGGGATGCATTATCATGCTCTCTTACTATGATGATGCTAAAACATTTGTTCACTCTAATTAGCTCCCCTTTGCTTTGATTCCAGATTTGCAAAGGAATTTCCCAATGATTATTTTGTTCCACTTTGTATCTGCAGACATGAAAAGCATTGTCTGGCCCCCTCTGCTTAGGATCTATGGCTGTTAGTTTCACTGTAAATTAATTAATATTCTTATGAAATTAATCATACAAATTTGTCCATTAGGGGAAATTGTCTGGGCACACTGTCTAAACATAGATATTCTGGTTCCCTCTTTGGTTATTTCTCAATAAATATGAGGCTTTATTCAAAGCTTCACAAACTTGAAAAATGTACCTTCATCCTGGAAATATGCTTCAGAGGTATTGAGAAAGGTAGGTTGGATAGCAGACTGGTGACTTTCTGTATAATGAAAATCACTGTCTTAGGATAGAGTTAGGGGTGATGGGATAGCTTGTTCGAGGCAGACAGCATATAACTCCGTATGCAGAACTTTTTTCCCATTTGCATTTTTAGAATCCATGCTATAATCTTTGTGTTACAGATGGTGATGAGAGAAGCAAAGTCACTTGCCCAAGGTCACGTAAGCAAGAGTTGCTGAGCCTACACTTAGACTCAGCTTTGATGGCAAAGGCTTCTCACTATACATAAACTTGGTTCTGATAATAGTAAATATACAAATGATCAGAAAAGTATCCCTTTGAGGATAAGAGTCATTTGAAACATTTGCTTAATAATGAGAATTCTATAAAAAGTTCTTTGTAAAATCAAAGGAATATTTAAATAATTATGTGATTATGCATATAACTACTGTCTTTTTTCCTTTCCATCCCTCCCTCCCCCCCCTCCCTCTCTCCCTCTCTCCCTCTCTCCCTCCCACCCGCCCTCTCTCTCTCTTACTCTCTCTCTCTCTCTCACACACACACTCTAAAAATATACTAGGAAATCTGTATAAGGGCATGGATGTGTGACACATCCATGCCCTTACACAGATTTGCTAGAATATTGTTAGTTCTTTATGTAATTTTAAACTCAACAAACTGTAAGTTAATAGATTTAATCGTGTGAAAGAAGAACATGCTGGTGTAAACTAAAAAGACATTTCAGAAGATTGATGTTAATGCAGGATGCAGTTGGTTATAGCTTAGTTAATTGGGTGACTTGGTCAATCTAATGGTTTTTCCATCCCAACTCCAGCTGAAAAGTTTGGACATTAATAGCAGACTTATAAGTCGTAGCTTACCACATACAAAAGTAATGTGGTTTGTGAATTCATTGACAAGATTGTGGAAGCTGAAGTCACACAGTCATGTTGCCAGGTGGAGTGTTGTTTGGCTCTTTTTATTTCTCTGAGCTTCTCAGCTTGGAGTGGTTCCTGAAGAGTTTAACCACCATCCAGCAAGTTCTCTTCCTCTTTGAGATGAAGCAGGCTGCACTCAGGCTTGATTCAGTTACAGCAGCACTTTTATCAATCTTATAAAAATGCAAGTGAATGTTAACCAGCGTACCCAAATATCATATTGGGTATGAGAAAAATACAAGTAGACTGAAACACAAGCACAGAATTCAACCACAAAGAACAGTGTATGTCAATAGCTACAAAAGGAAAGAACCGTAAATAGATTCGAAAGACTGTGTAGGAAGTGGGGAAGAAACAACACCACCAAAGAAAGCTTAAGGTCAGTGATTTTAAAAGTTCCCGTGAAGGAATTTTGGTAATAAAGAAAAATACAGCATTATTAAAAGTACTTATGTAAGACAGCAACCGTTACAAATAAGTTTGAGAATTTTCTTTTTCTTACAACATTTGTAAGGTTCAGTTTTTCCTTTTTATCACACGACTGTGCTGCTTCAGTTTTCCTTTCTCTCCCATCATGGCTCTTTGAGCAAACTCTAGACCCAACATGCAGAATAGTCTTTTTATACGTGTCAGTCTCATTAGCTGATCATCTACTCTGGTTATTCCTTTATTTCCTAATATAAGTACTTGTGTTCTTAAGTGACACCATGTTCCTTCCTGGTGAAAGGTTGTGGTTGCGAGCCGTGTGCTACACTGGAGTTCGCACCCTCTGGAGGAGAGGATTTTGATCTGGGGCCAGAGGCCTGACTCCTTGGAGCTTTTCGTGTAGCACAGTTTTGTTAAAATATAAGAGAAATAGGGAAAGCTTCTAACGTGGACATCAGAAGGGGACAGGAAAAGCGTCCCTGTGCTAGTTTTTAGCAAGACATTTTATGTCTGTTAGCCAGCTGCTAGTCAGATGAGAGAGATGCCACAAGGCGAGGGAGTTTCACCAGGCCCCTCTCCCATGATATGCATTTTTGAGATAGAATGGCACAAGGTGTGTCGTCTTTGCCGTAAAACAGTTGACATGAATACTGGTTTCTTGAGCCGTTATCAGCCCAAGGTTTGAGAAAAGAAAGTTAGGAGGAACCAATTTGAAGAAAGGCAGATTCCAGAGCAAATACATGGTTTCATTCACAAGCTTAAGAAAAATATTTCCATAAGAAAAACGCATTGATTAGCTCAAGGTTTGAGAACTTCCAGAGTTCAAGCTAGATTTAGAAAAGGCAGAGAAACCAGAGATCAAATTGCCAATATCCGTTGGATCATCAAAAAAGCAAGAGTTCCAGAAAAACATCTACTTCTGCTTTTTGACTATGCCACAGCCTTTGACTGCATGGATCACAACAGACTGTGGGAAATTCTGAAAGAGATGGGAATACCAGAATACCTGACCTCCCTTCTGAGAAATCTATATGCAGGTCAAGAAGCAACAGTTAGAACTGGACATGGAACAACAGACCGGTTCCAAATTGGGAAAGGGGTACATCAAGGCTGTATATTGTCATTCTGCTTATTTAACTTATATGCAGAGTACATCATGAGAAATGCTGGACTGGATGAAACACAAGCTGGAATCAAGATTGTTGGGAGAAATATCAATAACCTTAGATATGCAGATGACACCACCCTCATGGATGAAAGTGAAAAACTAAAGAGCCTCTTTATGAAAGTGAAAGAGAAGAGTGAAAAAGCTGGCTTAAAACTCAACATTCAGAAAACTAAGACCATGGCATCTGGTCCCATCACTTCATGGCAAATAGACAGGGAAACAGTGGAAACAGTGTCAAACTTTATCTTTAGGGCCTCCAAAATCACTGCAGATGGTGACTGCAGCCATGAAATTAAGACACTTGCTCCTTGAAAGAAAAGTTATGACCAACCTAGACAGTATATTAAAAAGCATATACTTTGCCAACAAAGGTCCATCTAGTCAAGGCTATGGTTTTTCCAGTGGTTATGTATGGATGTGAGAGTTGGACTATAAAGAAAGCCAAGTGCCGAAGAATTGATGCTTTTGAACTGTGGTGTTGGAGAAGACTCTTGAGAGTCCCTTGGACTGCAAGGAGATCCAGCCAGTCCATCCTAAGGGAGATCAGTCCTGAATATTCATTGGAAGGACTGATGCTGAAGCTGAAACTCCAATACTTTGGCCACCTGATGTGAAGAACTGACGCATTTGTAAAGACCCTGATGCTTGGAAAGATTGAAGGCAGGAGGAGAAGGGGACGACAGAGGATGAAATGGTTGGATGGCATCACCAATTCAATGGACATGAGTTTGAGTAAATTTTGGGAGTTGATGATGGACAGGGAGGCTTAGCGTGCTACAGTCCATGGGGTCACAAAGAGTTGGATATGACTGAGCAACTGAACTGAGAAAAGTTAAGTTCAGGTGGAACTAGGTACCTCAACAGAAAAGAGAAAAAAGTCTGCCACTTGCAGTTTATGTCCTCCTGCTGCTTGGACCTCTGGCCTCGCTACCAAGACTGTTAACACTCTCACCAGCATTAAGATTGTTTTGTTTTTTTTTCAACCTTGGTTTATTTGTACTTCAGTCCTTTACTATAACCTCAAGCACAGCTTATTTTTTCATATTTTACCAGTAGAACACTAGATTTTTGTCTCAAATATGGTAAATAAGTTTAATTATATCTAAATGTTAAAGAAAAACCTACCTCTTTGTGCTTAGTAAAAACAAAGGAAAAAAATAAAGGAAAACAAATTGAAGATATTAGTAATATAAATGGAAAGAATATTTCAAAAACAGCTCTATCATTTAGTTCTAAGACTTTGGACAAATTACTTAAATCTATGAGTAGTAAAATGTAGTAAATAATGCTGAATTTATGCATACACTCACCTACATCTACAGACATTTCTGCTTTATAGACAAACATTTTTGAGTAAATCAAACATTTCTAACTACTTTTCCAATTTCCATTGTCTTATTCAGACTGTAGCTGTTTTCTATAATGTCATATTTCCCCATAAGAATTCTTCCCTTTATGAAGTTTTTAGTGAATGTTATTTTAAGAATGTTTTATTCTACTGAGAAGCAATAGAGAAATGTGATACTAAGATAGCACAGATATAGAAGTAATAAATATGGTCTCTAAGATACAGCCTGAAAACAAAAAGCTGTGTTTTCTACCACTATACCAATTAAATGACAGAGACCATCACTGAAATATAGCAGAGTAATTGTAGATCTTATTTTTAAAATGTGTGCATTGCATTAAACCTCTTCCTAGTTGATAAGTTTTTAATATGCATTCCATACTATTACTAAGTGGAATATATTGCCCTGATAAAAGTTAGATGTTTTAAGGCATTCTGTCCATGTAAGCAAATGACAAGTGGGTCTAGTCCTAATGTCAGTCTGCTAATCACCACAGCTAATCAGTCCTGGCATTCTCATGGTTCAGTGGCCAGCAATGGAGTAAATGGCCAGTCTTCGGCATTAAGGAGTTAAATACTTCTTAGTCCAAACTTTGAAAAAGTTTTGCTCCATGCCCTTTTAGACAATGACTAGCTGTTAAGCTCAAAACTAATTAACATTTCAAATACTAGTGTTAATCAGTATTAGGAAGACTCAAGGGAAACACTTCTCTGCAGAGACCCTTTTCTTTCTTTGCTTTAAAGCAATAACTTCTAAATTATTACTTTAATTTTAAGTTGTGTTTGGCACATAGTAAACAAACCTAAAAATCAGGAAGCTGAAAGAAATGGAATCATGGGTTGTTTCCTTATTTCTTAGTTTTTCTAATAGAGGCAAATCCTATCACCCTGATTTTTGCTTGTTTATAGAAACTAGCTCAAATATGTGCGATAATCTTGTTCTTTAATATGGGTCCATAAACTCATAGAATGTAGGAGTGGATATAATTTAATGCCCTAACATTACTCTCTTACTGCTGCTATCTGCAGATTTAGAAGTAGGGCTGATAGACTGTACAGTTATATGAGATTAAAATACCCTGACTTAAAACTTTATTCTTAGGTTTGGAGAGGGTCTTTGCAACTCAGATTCCTGTCCTTTGTCTCATCTTACACATGCAGGCACTGAGGCCCATGGTCAGAGAAGTGGCTAGTATTGGGCAGGCATTTGGAATACCAGTGCTTTCAATTCTGCTCTGTTCTTCTGAGTACTGGATCAAATGAGAGTAACCACATGCTTAAAATTCCAGTTTCATTTAATTGGGATATGTAGGTAGTAATGAGGCTCTACTAGACCATGAACTTAAAACTGAAACATGTAAGATCTTTGGAGAAATTCTGTTTTTCTATAGACATTCAAGTAGGCAATGTGCCTCCTTTTGGGACTAGAATCTGTATGTCTTTTAGTAGGTGGGTGGTGTGGTGGCATCTTGGATTACGTATGGACTTGGGGCTTCCCCTTTCCCCTGTATAATAACTGTGTATCCTTGTAACTAAGGTTATCTTTTCTATAACTAAGGTTTTCATTTCTCCCCTATGCAAAGAAGATAGTACTACTTACCTTATGCTCACTGAGATGCTGACAAGAGATAGTATACATATTCTTGCCTGGTACCTAGTAAGTTTAATAAATCACTGAAATAAATAAGGGGATATTTAAATGGTAAGGTCTGGATGAACTGGAAAAATGATGCTCATATCATGAAACGCTAAGGTACTCCAAGTTGCCTCTGAGACCATGGATGCATTTGTGGGGGCACTTTTTCCTTCTGAGTTGGTTTTATCAAAGAAGCTGCATGTGACAATATAGATGTGATGTGCTCCTCATTATCTTGGCCTTAAAAATGAAGTAAGTGGGCCCAGAGAGTTCATGGGAAAAATAATCTAAGACCTCATACCTGTGAAGATTTCAAATAGTCACAGTGACAGCAATGGAAACAGTGACTAATATCCCCCCCAACCCAAGTCTACAGGTTGAATCTCACAAACTGAGTAACAATTAAAATCTTGATCAGATCAGATCAGATCAGTCACTCAGTCATGTCCGACTCTTTGTGACCCCATGAATCGCAGCACGCCAGGCCTCCCTGTCCATCACCAACTCCCGGAGTTCACTCAGACTCACGTCCATCGAGTCAGTGATGCCATCCAACCATCTCATCCTCTGTCGTCCCCTTCTCCTCCTGCCCACAATCCTTCCCAGCATCAGAGTCTTTTCCAATGAGTCAACTCTTCACATGAGGTGGCCAAAGTTCTGGAGTTTCAGCTTTAGCATCAGTCCTTCCAAAGAAATCCCAGGGCTGATCTCCTTCAGAATGGACTGGTTGGATCTCCTTGCAGTCCAAGGGACTCTCAAGAGTCTTCTCCAACACCACAGTTCAAAAGCATCAATTCTTCGGCCCTCAGCCTTCTTCACAGTCCAGCTATCTCATCCATACATGACCACAGGAAAAACCATAGCCTTGACTAGGCGACCTTTGGTGGCAAAGTAATATCTCTGCTTTTGAATATGCTATCTAGGTTGGTCATAACTTTCCTTCCAAGGAGTAAGTGTCTTTTAATTTCATAGCTGCAGTCACCATCTGCAGGGATTTTGGAGCCCAGAAAAAGAAAGTCTGACACTGTTTTTCCACTGTTTCCCCATGTATTTCCCATAAAGTGATGGGACCAGATGCCATGATCTTCGTTTTCTGAATGTTGAGCTTGAAGCCAACTTTTTCACTCTCCACTTTAACTTTCATCAAGAGGCTTTTGAGTTCCTCTTCACTGTCTGCTATAAGGGTGGTGTCATCTGCATATCTGAGGTTATTGATATTTCTCCTGGCAATCTTGATTCCAACTTGTGTTTCTTCCAGTCCAGTGTTTCTCATGATATACTCTGCATATAAGTTAAAATAAAATCTTGAAACCTTGAATGATTCAAGATTGTGGGGAAAGCAATACTGAGGCTTCTGTTGGTTGGCACAATGTGCTCATCTTAGTGAATTGTCTCTGTCCCTGGCAGTCCAAGGCTTTGTATTGCTTTAATTGGAACCTTGAGAGTTTTACAATGAATTCTTGCACTTAATGACCTCTAGGCCAGCAGACTTCCAAGAACATTTGGTTTGGCCACCCAAAGTGAAACACGGTTTCCCTCAAATCGAACTCAATACTGACACAGGAAGGGTTCTTTGGATTTAAGTATAACTAAGGAAAAAGTCCGGAGAAGGCAATGGCAACCCACTCCAGCACTCTTGCCTGGAAAATCCCATGGATGGAGGAGCTTGGTAGGCTGCAGTCCATGGGGTCGCTAAGAGTCGGACACAGCTGAGTGACTTCACTTTCACTTTTCACTTTCATGCATTGGAGAAGGAAATGGCAACACACTCCAGTTTTCTTGCCTGGAGAATCCCAGGGGCAGGGGAGCCTGGTGGGCTGCCGTCTCTGGGGCCACACAGACTTGGACACGACTGAAGCGACTTAGCAGCAGGAAGGAAAAGGTCAGTTTTCATTCCAATCCCAAAGAAAGACAATGCCAAAGAATGCTCCAACTACCGCACAATTGCACTCATCTTACACGCTAGTAAAGTAATGCTCAAAATTCTCCAAGCCAGGCTTCAGCAATATGTGAACCGTGAACTTCCTGATGTTAAAGCTGGTTTTAGAAAAGGCAGAGGAACCAGAGATCAAATTGCCAACATCCGCTGGATCATCTAAAAGGCAAGAGAGTTCCAGAAAAGCATCTATTTCTGCTTTATTGACTATGCCAAAGCCTTTGATTGTGTGGATCACAATCAACTGTGGTAAATTCTGAAAGAGATGGGAATACCAGACCACCTGACCTGCCTCTTGAAAACTTTGTATGCAGGTCAGGAAGCAACAGGTAGAACTGGACATGGAACAACAGATTGGTTCCAAATAGGAAAAGGAGTACGTCAAGGCTGTATATTGTCACCCTGCTTATTTAACTTCTATGCAGAGTACATCATGAGAAATGCTGGACTGGAAAAAACACAAACTGGAATCAAGATTGCCGGGAGAAATATCAATAACCTCAGATATGCAGATGACACCACCCTTATAGCAGACAGTGAAGAGGAACTCAAAAGCCTCTTGATGAAAGTGAAAGTGGAGAGTGAAAAGGTTGGCTTAAAGCTCAACATTCAGAAAACGAAGATCATGGCATCTGGTCCCATCACTACATGGGAAATAGATGGAGAAACAGTGGAGAAACAGTGTCAGACTTTTTTTTTTGGGCTCCAAAATCACTGCAGATGGTGAGTGCAGCCATGGAATTAAAAGACGCTTGCTCGTTGGAAGGAAAGTTATGACCAACCTAGATAGCATATTCAAAAACAGAGACATTACTTTGCCAACAAAGGTTCGCCTAGTCAAGGCTATGGTTTTTCCTGTGGTCATGTATGGATGTGATAGCTGGACTGTGAAGAAGGCTGAGGGCCGAAGAATTGATGCTTTTGAACTGTGGTGTTGGAGAAGACTCTTGAGAGTCCCTTGGACTGCAAGGAGATCCAACCTGTCCATTCTGAAGGAGATCAGCCCTGGGATTTCTTTGGAAGGACTGATGCTAAAGCTGAAACTCCAGAACTTTGGCCACCTCATGCGAAGAGTTGACTCATTGGAAAAGACTCTGATGCTGGGAGGGATTGGGGGCAGGAAGAGAAGGGGACGACAGAGGATGAGATGGTTGGAAGGCATCACCGATTCAATGGACATGGGTTTGGGTGGATTCCGGGAGTTGGTGATGGACAGGGAGGCCTGGCATGCTGTGATTCATGAGGTTGCAAAGATCGGACACGAGTGAGCGGCTGAACTGAGCTGAAGGAAAACTAAAATTTTCCTCACTCATTCTTTAAAGATATTTTGCCAGTACCTTTAGTACCAGCCGCAAAAAGACAACTGGAAAAGAGTAGTAACACTACCTTCATGTCTCATTCTCTGAATTTTAGTAAATACAATGGGCAAAATAACACATTGTAGGAACATGGTACTCCCTTATCTTTAAATGGAGTTTCTGGAGGTTTGAAGCTCATTGACTCTATCTGATACTGAGTCTCCAGGGCCCAGCATGTGTGAATGGCTCACTGTAGGGACTATAAGTAATGGTTCCCATACTTTCTTCTTTCATTCAGTCTAAGGGATTGAGGGTAAATCTACCGCCATGCACTTAGTAATTGAAAGATCGGGAAAGACTGGGAATAAATAAAGATGATGATCTTTCAAGTTGAAAAGTTCTATTTAATTCCAAAGTCTTGTTGCCTTTGGGTAAACTTACTTCCTGATGCTGAGGTAACAGGCCAAAGTTGGCTAGGAAAGCACTAGTTAGGATGCAGAATGATCGTAGAGAAAGTTTTATCACTGTAAGAATTCAAGTATATCACCTTTATATGCTAGAAGGATGTGTAAAGAAAGAATAGTCTGATTGTATATAACTTTGTGCAGTTTTTTTAAAAAAAATTCAAGTTGGATAAAACTTAAAAAAAAAAAAAACTAGCTCAAATTTAGGAGAAAGTAAGTTGCAGGCATGTCTTATGAATATATGGTTTGTATAATACCATGATGAGCTATTAAAGAGTATAGTTTCACATGTACAGGAAAACAATGCATGTACCAGATCCTTAAGAATGTTTATCTCAACAGAAAATACAATACAAAAAGAGGACAGATTTTTCTTTTTCTACATCATTTATATCTGCAGTGCTTGAAATTTATTGGTAAAAATGTGGTGAAGGATGCCCACTCTGAAATAATAGAGATCAAGCACTGTCTCCTCTGATTACTAGCTAGTATTTAATATCTGAATGTTTTTTTCCCCATAACTGTAATATTGTGATAATGATAATTTTACCTTACAGAATGATTTTGAAGTTTATACAGGATAAAAGATAGAAAAGTCATCCAGTGATAACCATAGGGATAGTCAATAAATATTATTGGCTGTTATCATCATTGTTAATTATCAGTAAAAGCAAAAAGCACTTTAAAAGACTAAAACTATACTAAAAGGATCTGAATGAAACATATTTTTAAAGTTACTTTGTGTAAAATGTTACACAAAGCTTCTTTGACCATCTTTTCTAAGTATGTTCTTCTGTTTTCCATTATCCATGTTCATTTTTAAAAACTTTACATGCTATATTTTCTTATTAACCCTGTCCATTTCCTACTTCCGCTGCAAGTCTGTTAGCATCCTGAGGGCAGGGACAGCATCTCTTTGACACTGAAGTACAGCTCTGGATAACCAGTCCTAGCACAGTGACTGTGGATAGTTTTTTGTTGTTCAGTCACACAGTTGAGTGACTCTTTGAGACCCCATGACTGCAGCATGCAGCCCAGGCCAGGCCTCCCTGTCCCTCACCATCTCCTGAAGTTTGCCCAAGTTCATGTCCATTGCATCCGTATGCCATCAGGCCGTTTCATCCTCTGACACCCTCTTCTTCTGCCCTCAATCTTTCCCAGCATCAGGGACTTTTCCAGTGAGCTGGCTTTTTGCATCGGATGACTAAAATAGTGGAGTTTCAGCTATAGCATTATGAATATTCAGGGTTGATTTCCCTTAAGATTGAGTGGTTTGATCTCCTTGCTGTCCAAGGGACTTTCAAGAGTCTTCTCCAGCACCACAGTTCAAAAGCATCGATTCTTTGGCACTCAGCTTTCTTTATGGTCTAGCTCTCACAACCGTACATGACCACTGGAAAGACCATCAGATCAGATCAGTTACTCAGTCGTGTCCGACTCTTTGCAACCCCATGAACTGCAGCACGCCAGGCCTCCCTATCCATCACCAGCTCTCGGAGTTCACTCAGACTCACATTCATCGAGTCAGTGATGCCATCCAACCATCTCATCCTCTGTCGTCCCCTTCTCCTCCTGCCCTCAATCCCTCCCAGCATCAGAGTCTTCTCCAATGAGTCAACTCTTCGCATGAGGTGGCCAAAATACCAGAGTTTCAGCTTTAGCATCATTCCTTCCAAAGAAATCCCAGGGCTGATCTCCTTCAGAATGGACTGGTTGGATCCCCTTGCAGTCCAAGGGACTCTCAAGAGTCTTCTCCAACACCACAGTTCAAAAGCATCAATTCTTTCGGCGCTCAGCCTTCTTCACAGTCCAGCTCTCGCATCCATACATGACCACAGGAAAGACCATAGCTTTGACTAGGTGAACATTTGTTGGCAAAGTGATGTCTCTGCTTTTGAATATGCTATCTAGGTTGGTCATAACTTTCCTTCCAAGGAGTAAGCATCTTTTAATTTCATGGCTGCAGTCACCATCTGCAGTGATTTTGGAGCCCAGAAAAAGAAAGTCTGACACTGTTTCCACTGTTTCCCCATCTATTTCCCATGTAGTGATGGGACCAGATGCCATGATCTTCGTTTTCTGAATGTTGAGCTTTAAGCCAACCTTTTCACTCTCCACTTTCACTTTCATCAAGAGGCTTTTTAGTTCCTCTTCACTTTCTGCCATAAGGGTGGTATCATCTGCATATCTGAGGTTATTGATATTTCTCCCAGCAATCTTGATTCCAGCTTGTGTTTCTTCCAGTCCAACATTTCTCATGATGTACTCTGCATATAAGTTAAATAAACATGGTGACAATATACAGCCTTGACGTACTCCTTTTCCTATTTGGAACCAGTCTGTTGTTCCATGACCAGTTCTAACTGTTGCTTCCTGACCTGCATACAGATTTCTCAAGAGGCAGATCAGGTGGACTGGTATTCCCATCTCTCTCAGAATTTTCCACAGTTTATTGTGATCTACACAGTCAAAGGCTTTGGCATAAAGCAGAAATAGATGTTTTTCTGGAACTCTCTTGCTTTTTTGATGATCCAGCGGATGTTGGCAATTTGATCTCTGGTCCCTCTGCCTTTTCTAAATCCAGCTTGAACATCAGGAAGCTCACGGTTCACATATTGCTGAAGCCTGGCTTGGAGAATTTTGAGCATTACTTTTCTAGCGTGTGAGAGGAGTGCAATTGTGCGGTAGTTTGAGCACTCTTTGGTATTGCCTTTCTTTGAAAGACCATAGCCCTAACTATATGGACCTTTCTTGACAGAGTAATTTGTCTGCTTTTCAACACACTGTCTAGGTTTGTCATAGCTTTCCTGCCAAGAAGCAATCATCTTCCGGTTTCATGGCTGCCTTCACCATCTGCAGTGATTTTAGATCCCAAGAAGAGGAAATCTGTCACTACTTCCCCTCCCCCACCATTTGCCATGAAGTAATGGAGCCAGATGCCATGATCTTAGTTTTGTTTTGTTTTTGCTTAATAGTTTAAAAAATATTTTTTTAATAGTGCATAGTTTACAGTCCCGGAGAAGGCAATGGCAACCCACTCCAGTACTCTTGCCTGGAAAATCCCATGGATGGAGGGGCCTGGTAGGCTGCAGTCCATGGGGTCACTAGGAGTTGTATACGACTGAGCCACTTCACTTTCACTTTTCACTTTCATGCATTGGAGAAGGAAATGGCAACCCACTCCAGTGTTCTTGCCTGGAGAATCCCAGGGACGGGGAGCCTGGTAGGCTGCTGTCTATGGGGTCGCACAGAGTCGAATACGACTGAAGCGACTTAGAAGCAGCAGCAGCAGTTTACAGTCCACTTGATAAATTTGAGTCAGTATTCTTGGTTTCACTCAGTTCACATTACACTAAAGAAGAATCTATTGAGCTTGGCAACCAAACATGAAAGAGTAGTGCGAAGACCTCATTATAGCCTAGAGTCAAGGACTTCCCTGTGTCTATAGTCTGTCCTCTTTCTCTTTGTATCTCTTCATCCTTGGAAGGCTTACTGTGTGGCAATGACCATGACTGCTTAACAATACAAAGACAGCAGTCTTACAACGTTTTGTTATCCATAGGGAAATAGCAAGCTGCCCTGGAGAAAGATTCTTATTGGCCAGGGCTGCGTCACATGCATAAGTCCTCGATAGGAGTGGAGGGGTACAGATCAGTACCACTTGCACCCAGAGAAACCAGTACTGTTATCAGAAGGGGAAAGTAATGCTGGAAAGAAAGGGAAAAGAACAGCTCTCTGTTACCGACATGCACTTAGTTGCTCCATTGTGTCAAACTCTTTGCAACCCCATGGACTGTGGAGCCAGCCAGGCTCCTCTGTTCAGTTCATGAGACTCTCCAGGCAAGAATACTAGAGTAGGTAGTCATTCCCTTCTCCAGGGGAATCTTCCTTACCCAGGGATCAAACTTGGGTCCCTTACATTGCAGGAGGATTCGTTACCATCTGAGCCACCAGGGAAGTTCACTACAGACAAAAAGACATTAAGTCAATTTTCTTAACAGTTGATTATATAGTCTGAGATTTTTGAAACCTACAGGTGTTTTTAAACATTTTTTTTTTTTAGGAATAAATTTAAATGTAAAACTTGATCCACTTTTACATAAACAAAATCTTTGATTGTCAAAGGATGTCCATTTTAAAATAGTCACAAATTAAGGTCAATAGAGACAAATATCAACCATTGATATCACCAGCCCATTCCTCCATTGTGGCAGGAGAGCAACTGCTGAATGGGGAAATAGAGAAGTAATTGTTGGAGACCAGCATGCTGGAAAGAGGACATAATTGGAAATGCTTTCTGTAAGTCTGTCTTTGACATCTTTGTCATGGAAGCATTCAAGAAATAAACATGAAAATATGTTCTTCCACAACAATTTCTGGGAGAAAATTGGCATAAAACCCAATATTACATAAAAATCCAACCACACAGAATGTAAAACACAGATTAGATTTCAATATATCCTTGCTATTTAGAAAATGACCCCATGGACTGTAGCCTACCAGGCTCCTCCATCCATGGGATTTTCCAGGCAAGAGTACTAGAATGGAGTGCCATTTTCTTCTCCAGGGGATCTTCCCAACCCAGGGATCGAACCTGGGTCTCCCGAATTGCGGGCAGATGCTTTACGATCTGAGCCACAAGGGAAGCCCAAATGAAACTTAGGAAACCCTTTCTAAATCAAATAATAATACTACTGAGCCATGTTTGAAACAATTGATGCAATATAAGGCTTATCATTCTTGAATTGTTTTTATTTTTATCCCCTGCTACTCTACCTTCTGTGGTCATGAAATGAATGGATCTGGGTGACTGGATTGAGAAACTTGTCATATTTAGCTTCTGACATTTCTAGAAAAGTTATTTGTAGAATAAAGGATGGCTGCCTCTGAATACCTAATGTTTACATTGAAATTCCTTTGGCCTTTGATCTTACAAAATTATATAGAAATGTGTTTTTTGGTACTTGATAGCACATATATTTGGAGAAGGCAATGGCACCCCACTCCAGTATTCTTGCCTGGAAAATCCCATGGAAGGAGGAGCCTGATGGGCTGCAATCCATGAGATTGCTAAGAGTCAGACATGACTGAGTGACTTCATTTTCACTTTCATGCATTGGAGAGGGAAATGGAAACCCACTCCAGTGTTCTTGCCTGGAGAATCCCAGGGACAGGGGAGCCTGGTGGGCTGCCGTCTGTGGGGTCGCACAGAGTTGGACATGACTGAAGTGATTTAGCAGCAGCAGCAGCAGCACATATATTATTTCAAAAATAGTTATGAAAGGGGAGGGTAACCCCAGTGCGATTCTTTGACTCATGAATGGACATGCACAGGGTTGTTAACTGATGGAGGAGTTTCTCCGAGGAAAATCTTTGACCGCTTTGATAAATGCATATGATGATTAAGTATGTGACATTGTTCCCATTTATTCAGGGCTGAATCAATCAGTGTCCCAAGTCAGCCTGATGCAATGGGCTACTCTAGACGTGGTCTTCTGAATAAGACAGAGTGTTAAAATGAGGTCATGACCACTTTTCACGGTACTTTTTTTGCTTGGCTACATTCCAGCTTCGCTAATTAAAGTCTGTCTGTCTAAGCTCCCTTTGCAGTTTTAATTGGGTATGTTATTTCTTGTGAATTGTATGGAATTGTTATTCACTATCATAAGCAGTGGCTGTATTTCACCAGAGAGGTGGTTGCATTTCATCATTGGGATCAAAGGAAAGGAAACGTGAATATAACTTTCTTAAGGGCACTTTGCAAGGCTTTGAGCTCTTCGGAAGAAAGTCCCCAAAAGGAAAATAATGGTGTTCCAAAGATGTAAAGTATTGCTATTATCATTGTTGAAATAAAACCTGAAGATTGAGAATGTGTTTTCTGGTTGAGGTTAGGAAAATCATTTTAGTATTTTAGGAAAAGGGCATAAATATGAAAATTACAAATTTAATGGAAAAAAATAACTTGGCTGTGAGAAGTCTTCATTTGTAGGGGAAAGAGTTGGAACTTCTAAGTCTTTCTGAGGAGACATTTGGTAGGTAGAAAATACTAATTTCTCAGTATTGAGACATCTACAACTGCTCCTCAGTTTGTATTAACTGAGGCTTTATTTACAGTTAATTTTCCCCTCCTTCTATAGATTGACAGTCTGTATTGAACAAATATACTCCTAGACAAATGATAAATTTTCTCATCACACTGAGCCTTTGTTTAGCCTATTTTTAGTTACCTTAATTGATTGGTTGAGTCACACCTCTTGTTGGGGGGGTCACACACACACACACACACACGAAATAAGAGTCTCTTTGGCACAATGGTTGAGTGGAGGGAAACACATTTTTTTTTTTTTTTTTTGCTACAGACATAATATAAACTTAATGGCTATTTTCTATGTATTTATATTTTTAGAATTAAAAAATGAGGTTGACTTAAGAAAATAACATAGAATACCTTAAAAGTGAGGGTAAATAAGAAAGAAAGATACAAATAGATGAGATGGAAATGTGGTTTAAAAATTAATTCAAAGATTATATATTTGCTACAGATATAGTTCCAAGTTAACTCTGCATTTCTGTAGTGGACCCAAGAAAACTGAAAACATAAATTTAGTTGCACAGGTCCTATCTCTCTAAGATAAAACACAAATTGCTCAAGAACAAAGTAATACTTCTCTTGCAAAAATCATTTTGTTTCTCCTTCACTTGAGGTTCCCATGAAGAAATCGAGGTGCAATTTAATAGCAGCCTCAAAAATACCTTTACTGGAGACATTGTAGATCTTAAAAATAAATGCAAGTATTGTACAAAAACACAAAGCCAGGAATTTGGTCCTGTTTATCCAAGTAAGGGTCGGACATGACTGAGCGACTTCACTTTCTCTTTTCACTTTCATGCATTGGAGAAGGAAATGGCAACCCACTCCAGTGTTCTTGCCTGGAGAATCCCAGGAATGGGGGAGGCTGGTGGCCTGCTGTCTATGGGGTCACACAGAGTCGGACACGACTGAAGTGACTTAGCATAGCATAGCATCCAAGTAAACCTAGATAACTCAACTCTATCCCACACTTGTCTGCCTACTAAGTTTGTATTTGTCTCTTCTGCATAGTGTACTGGTAGAAATGGCAGCATCGACTCAGCATCATCCTGTTTATTCAGTTATATGAGAATAGTGATGCTGTCTCATATGAATTGTATGTGTGTTTATATATACAAACAGTTACATGTAACATGCATATCCAGTATAAAAATACCTCATAAGTTTCTATCTCTGCATCCTGTTTTATTTTGCTTTGTTATACTTATCACTTACTACTACTTGAAAAAAAAGTGTGTCTGTGTTTCTCACATGTACACATACATGCATACACACACATTGATTTCAGGAGCACAAAATTAGATTAATCATAACCTTTGGTTTCTAACACATTTGCCATCTTTGGTTCTTACATGGTCCTCATTTTTATCCATTCATTCATTCAGGTTATAATGAACACCTTTGAACCCAACATTCAACCCCTAGATCTAAAACATTAAAAATAAGTTCCCCTAATGTGTTCTTTCTCTCTTTTCTAATTGTATATCTATATGTGACCAGATTTTTTCATATGCTTTATTTAAAGTAACATTGCAATAGATTGGATGCTAAAGCAGATATGAGAATTTGTCTTCTGTAAGCCAGACATTAAAAAGATATGTAAAAATACTAAGGTATTTCACTCTTCTCACTATTACTTATTTTAGAAGATGTTGTTATTTTATAAACCTTATTTTGTTAAATTTTAATGAGTTTGTTAAAATATTTTTGAAAATTTTCAGCTTTAACTTCTAATACAGATAGGTTATTTCTATCAATATCTAAAAAAAGACTCTGCAAATCTCAATTTTTTTTAAGAATATAGATGAGGCCTATTGTGAAAAGTTTGAGAACCACTTCTTATGGGGAATACATTTTCAGTATATAACTATAGACATAAAAATCTTGTGCTTATCCTTAATAAGAGACATTGACATATTCATTCACCAAATTGTTATGGGCCTCCTGCTATATGTCAGGCATGGGGCATGGTGCTAGGCTATTGGAATGCAATGGTGAAAATTGCATATGTAATCTATTCTTTTGCAGAGTACAGTTGGCCTAAGTTGGCAATTACAAAAGGGTATAGCCTGTGGTTTCACATAAGAGGAGATTTATTTTATTAATATTATTTAAATTATAATTATAATGCTATTGTGGAAAAACATAATTACTGACTAAAGTGGACTAGAAAAGCATACGTTTTAAGCAATATTCACCTTTTACTCATTCTTAGATACATCCACATCTAAATAATTATTTTAGAAATCAGAGACATTAGTGTGTTAAAAAGTAATCATTTAAATGTAATGCATTAAAATATATAGAAATAAAGTGTAGAGCCACGTATTTATTTTAGAAATTAAATTCAGAAGATTGCATCTAAACAACTGATACAAAAATAACCATTTTGATTAGAAGTTTAATGAATCCATTTTTCTCTGGTTATACTCAGTCTAAAATACTATTACTACTTCAGTGTTAATATTTTTGACTAATAACAGCTTAGTTCCTTAAATAGGGTATTCTTAAAAAATATAGTGACATTATGTCCTATTCTACTCATTTACCTATTAAAGAGTTAGAATATATTTTTTTTTTAGCCAAAAACAATCTAAAAATAAAGATATGTATTCTAAGGTATTTCTGAATCCATAAATCAGAAGGAAAACAAACCACCTGAAAGGAAACATACACTAATTGGAAAAAAACTGATTTGCTTTCTTTGATTATTAATTGAAATCTACACAACAAGCTTCGTAAGTCTGGGCACAAGATTCCCCCCAAAGCCTCACATCATATCTATATTGCTGCAGGTTCCTGAGAACACAATCCACAATGAGGTGCATATTTGCTATAAATTGATGGCGTTTAGAATCCCGAGGTGAAACCAGTGGAGGCTGTAATGCTCACTTCATTATCCTGTCACCATCTTGGATTTTACATGCTGTTTTGTATATTGATTTGGTACATTTTTACCCTATCGATATAGGCTCTTGTAGCAAATGGCTCTCCTTATTCTGCTTAGCCATCCTCCTAGGTATTTTTCACTAGGTGTAAAGGTGTAGGGCATTGTAACCCATAATGTAATTATGATTTCTTTATGACTGACATCCTTCACACAGTAAAAAGATGTAACCACAGGCACACCATTAACGCCCCTTAAATTACATCTCTACACTAAAGAGGGAAGTCTTCCCTGGTGGCTCAGACAGTAAAGAGTCTGCCTGCAGTGTGGGAGGCCTGGGTTTGATCCCTGGGTTGGGCGTATCCCCTGGAGAAGGGAATGGCGCCCCACTCCAGGTTTCCTGCCTGGAGAATATCACGGACAGAGGAGCCTGGCGGGCTAAAGTCCATGGGATCGCAAAGAGTCGGGCACGACCGAGTGAGTAGCACACACTAAAGAGGGAAAACCTGCTGTCTGCATGACGTCTGGAGGCCTGAAGTATGGTTTCATGCTTTTGAAACTAGATTGGCAGCTTCATGCTATTTTATTACACACTTGGCTTTCTACCTCCTCCTTCTTTACTCTGGTAATGGTCTTGTTCCATGGTGCCCACCCCCTTTTATCTGGCCCAGTATCTGAGCCAACACCGTAGGCACCCATGGGGTAAACTTGGCAGCTGTGAGACCAGATGCTGAGCTCCAGTATGTAGTTTTCCAGCAACAGCATCTGGGTGTTTGGTTGGCCTTTTGTCTGGTTTATGCTGTCTGTCACGGTGGCTGTAGAAAACCTGTGAACCGGGCACGAGACTCATCTCCTGGTTTGCGGGTCTATCTTGTCCATATAGATTGTCATTTCCTCTTACTTCTCACTTGGTGCTGCAGTTTGCCTCGGCAATACAGTACATCTGGATGAGGAACTGGAGTGACATGCCCAGGAAGTCACCTACACACTTAACCTTTTCACACCTTCCCCTTCTGACTTCCTTGCCCTGTCACAGCTATATATTTTCTACTTATATTCTATGGTCGTATGTTCACTCTGGTCCCCATTTCCACTGTGAATCAGAAAGTGTAATAAAATGATTCAGTGGTTGGCACATGTGTGCAGGAGCCATTTCCCCATGATTGGACCCCTAGGGCTCTAGGCTTCTTTTGGTTTCAGGTTCTAATTTTAGATACTCACTATCAAAATATAATTCATATCTCATATGCCATATTCATTGTTTGACTAAAGGAACAAGATTATTAATGTTGAAATAGGGTTGGCTTTTAATCAGAATATTAATACAACATAGATACCTGTCTTTAATACACTATTTCTACAAATATTGAATACCTTTCCATTTTATGTCTCTTCAAGACCAGATCATATCATTCGAAAAGGATTGCATTTTTTTCTTTGACTTTATCGTTCAAGGAATATTTTTTAAACTTTACCTTTTATTAAAGATCTGTACAATTACAGTTCATTGGGGAACACAAAATACATATACATTTAAGTAGCTTTCATCATTTTTAACCAATAAAATGAACAATGAAACCCAAATATTAATCATCATAAGAAAATGTGGTAAATTGATTAAAATCAGATACTAAAATAAACTCAGTTTCACAATCGAATAATGGTTATTTTTTATAATCTAACTTACAAGAGAAAAGTAATGTAGGCAGTTTTCCTTGATATGAAAATATAACTCCCTATATGGTAAGATATGAGACGTCTTTCCTTCTGACAAGTGCTTACAGTCCTGTTCATTAATTTTATCACTAACATAAACTTTTAATATGCATATGCTCAGAATATAGGACTTCCAGGGCAGCTTAAAGTGATTGTAACCTGTAATTACTGTTCCTGTACTTGATTATAATAATCTGATTGCAATTATTCAGTAATTTTAATACAAGCCTTAAGCTACATAACAATAATTCAAGTTTGGTGATTGGGAACATGTTTCTGTTTGGCTATAAAATGATGTTCTAATCCATAGTGATTTAAAGATCTGAGCGATTAAAGTTCTGTTCGATTAAAGTATATTTATAATGTCAGGTAAAATATCTTACATTGAAATGGATTGGTTAATGCAAAAATACTATATGTCAAAATAGATGATTATCATTATTATTTAAGAAAAATATTAGAGCAAATATTTATGCTTGGTCAGCCTGACCTCTATGTTGCTGCTAAGTCACTTCAGTCGTGTCCGACTCTGTGTGACCCCATAGATGACAGCCCACCAGGCTCTGACGTCCCTGGGATTCTCCAGGCAAGAACACTGGAGTGGCTTGCCATTTCCTTCTCCAGTGCAGTAAAGTGAAAAGTGAAAGTGAAGTTGTTCAGTCCGGTCTGACTCTTAGTGACCTCATGGACTGCAGCCTACCAGGCTCCTCTCTGTCCATGGGATTTTCCAGGCAAGAGTACTGGAGTGGGGTGCCATTGCCTTCTCTGTGACCTCTATGACCATGTACATAAACACTGCAAATGGAGGTGAGAGAGAAGACAGGGTGGAGCCAGCTTAAAGATGTATCAGTGATAGCCCATTAATGCTGCCCTAAATATTTCTATGGAATCACGACATTTGAAAGGCTTAAGCAAAATGCACAGGTACAATTTATTCTGTAGAACACCAATCATCAAGAAAAAGATCTGATACAGAAGAATTTCCTGATATAGGAGGTAAAAATAAATGGCAAGGGCAGACACAAACATTTGTCTAATGTTTTCAAGGAAGCTTCTCTAGAAAAGAATAAATCTATTACATACTAGATCTGTGGCAACAGACTGTCTTTTTATTTTGGTATTTATTTCCTTTTTTTATTTGAAATTAACAAGCAGTAAACCTTGACTCTAAAGTAAAAAATAAAGAACATCAAATAATGCTCCCAGACACTTAAGCTTAATCTAATGATAAAGCAACTGTTCAAAATGAAAGATATACAGTACCAGAAGAGGTATAATAGTTTTAAGATACTATTTTGAACTAGCATGTCAGAATTATTGGACTGCCTAAAGGGGTAGAGGAGGCAGACCCAATAGACTTCCTTGAAAAATGGATCCCTAAGGCTCTTCAACTCAATCTAACAAGCGACCCAGTTTTCTAGAGGTGCTTAAGCATTCCAGGAAACAATGGAACAAGGAGACAAAGCATAATCCTGATTTTTAAAGTCCCCAAATGGAGAAATGAATGAATCATCTCTATATGTGCCAAATGAGGTACACATTACAAAAAAAAAAAAAAAAAAACAACCCAAAACATGAAGTACATTAGACCCATATTCAGGTGAAGGACCAGAAAGAAAGAAAATTTCATGCTGTCTGATACAAAGCTGTATTATTATTAAGTAAATTAGGGTAAAATATATGACTTTGGATTTGATACAGCATAAGATCAGGTCAATAGAATAAGAGATCTGTTCAAGAGTAAACCTCTAGGGACAACACAGGAATCAAGGAAACATTTGTAAACAACTGACCGGGATCAACTTCAAGTAATTTTTCACCACGGCAGGATTTGGCATATGATCACCAGATGCAGTTGGTGATGTTTTTGGACCACATTCCTAAGTGAGCTTACTTCTGTTCTCTTCTCAGTGTTTCTTTGAAGAATGTGCTTTACCAGACTTTATATTTTGGTCTCAGTGTCAAACCATTTCTATCTTTTTGCTAAAACAATAGAGACTTATGGCAGAGTATTTTACTGATGAATTCTTCTTAGGGTTGTATGCTTAACCAGGCTTTGAAGGATAGAGGGTGGTCAGAACAAAACAGCAGTTTTCATTTTGAATCCCATTTTCTTTACCTACAGTTTTGGGAGTGGGGTGGGAAACCTCGTGGTAGTGAAAAATCCTTGTAAGTTTGGAAAATGTCAAGAAAATTAAGTTATTACATAGGCATGATATTAAATAGAAATCTAATGCCATGAACATGTGTTTTCTTCCCACTACATGATATGGAGACTTCTAATATCTATATATTAACAGATTCTATGAAGCTGGATAAACTATTTCAGGGAATGCAGATAGCCTACTGTGTGGTTCACAGCAAACTGGAAAATTCTTAAAGAGATGGGAATACCAGACCACCTGACCTGCCTCCTGAGAAATATGTATGCAAGTCAAGAAGCAACAATTGGAACTGGACATGAAACAACAGACTGGTTCCAAATTGGGAAAGGAGTACATCAAGGCTGTACTTTGTCACTCTGCTTATTTAACTTATATGCAGAGTACATCTTGTGAAGTGCTGGGCTGGATAAAGAACAAGCTGAAATCAAAATTTCTGGGAGAAACATCAATAGCTTCATATATGCAGATGAAACCACCTTCATGGCAGAAAGCAAAGAAGAACTAAAGAGCCTGTTGATAAAAGTGAAAGAGGAGGGTGAAAAAGTTGGCTAAAAATTCAATATTCAGAAAAAACTAAGATCATTGCTTCTGGTCCCATTATTCATGGAAAATAGATGGGGCAACAGTGACAGACTTTATTTTTCTGGGCTCCAAAATCACTGCAGATGGTGATTGTAGCCATGAAATTAAAAGATGCTCGCTCCTTGGCAGGAAAGTTATGACCAACTTAGCATATTAAAAAGCAGGGACATTACTTTGCCAACAAAGGTCCGTCTAGTCAAAGCTATGGTTTTTCCAATAGTCATGTATGGATGTGAGAGGTGGACTATAAAGAAAGCTGAGGGCCGAAGAATTGATGCTTTTGAACTGTGGTGTTGGAGAAGACTCTTGAGAGTCCCTGGACTTCAAGGAGATCCAACCAGTCCATCCTAAAGGAAATCAGTCCTGAATATTCATTGGAAAGACTGATGCTGAAGCTGAAACTCCAATACTTTGGCCACCTGAAGTGAAGAACTGACTCATTGGAAAAAAAAACCCTGATGCTTGGGAGGGATTAAAGGCGGGAGGAGAAGGGGATGACAGAGGATGAGCTGGTTGGATGCCAACACTGACTCAGTGGACATGAGTTGGAGAAAGCTCCCGGAGTTGGTGATGGATAGGGAAGCCTGGTGTGTTGCAGTCCATGGGGTCACAAAGAGTTGGACACGACTGAGGGACTGAACTGAACTGAAAGCTAAAAATTAGAACAAAAATCTTCCAATCAATTTTTAGAGACTATATGAGTAATATAGAAATAAATAAAAAATAGTAAATCATTTTCTATACTCTGTGAAACTTTTAAAATTCATATATTTGTAATATATTAGTTGTATTTATAATATTAAGTGAAAACCAGCACAAAATAATGTATATGTTTTAGAAAAGTAATGATATATTTCATTAATAGTTAAGATTATGTCATTGTAGTTCTGAAGCCTTCTCTGGTGGCTCAGATGGTAAAGAATCTGTTTGCAATTCAGGAGACCTGGAGTTCAATTTCTAGGTTGGGACGATTCCCTGGAGAAAGAAATGGCTATTCAAACTTCCAAAATGATTGCCCTTAGGACTAAGGCTACCCCTTGGCTGCCAAAGGAATCTCAGGATGCATTTTGACATGTTATCAGTTTCTAAATAATACAGAGTAAATTTTAAAGTCGTGCAAGGCAAGAAGTAACTGTAGCTCTTTTCCATTATCCTGGCTTTATACATCTCTGGGATGTATCTTTACACACGTTCTAGTGCATATCAGTATGTATATATGTATGTATGTATGCATCTTTCTGGACTGTCTGGTCCACAGCCCTATTTCTACTTGAAAATCACCCAACTGGTCATATAAAATTAACTTTAGGGGCTTGGTGGCAAAATTGTGATCATATCCTATAGAAAGTTAACTGTAGCATGATGTGTACAATAGAGCATGAGACAGCAATTTAGAGAATTACTACAGATATAATCACAACACATGGAGATTTAACTTGATTATGGAACTGTATCACATATAATCAGGGGACTTTGTTTTTGAATGAAACAGTATCAAATGATAAAATGTATCTGCATAGATTTGGTCCCACCCAAAAGTGGTTTTCTTAGGTCACATAATTGTCAGTGGCTAAACTAAGAATACAGAATTTGCTGACTGCTTGTTCAAGATACTTTCCAATGCCTTACTCATATTTCAAGACTGAGTTAATCTAAAAGTGGGTATGTTATCTTGCACTCAAAGCAAATAAAAAATACTAATAGAAGTGAACATAACAAATTCTCGTTTTTCCCTACAAGCAATATAAAGTAAGCAGAAAATTTTAGTTTGTATATAATTTATTCCTCTGAGTTGCTTGTTGTGATTATTAAGTTCATTACAAAGTCAAGCTCAGAAAAATATGTAATTTTATCTTTATATAGTCTTTCTTTAATAGATATCACAAAGTAAAACATCTCCATTATTAAAATGACCCCTTAACAAATCTGTGAGAATTAAAAAATATTAATGTGAAAATCCATCATATAATTTTATTCCAGGTCTATTACCTTAAGCTATTCTCATAAAGACCAACATTTGTAACCTAAAAATGAAATAAAGATGCTGAAACCAGTCTACTACTATCATAGCTTAATCTACTTACCAGCTGTGAGTACTTTAAAAATTAATTTCACCCGAGACTTTTTTCCCCATCCCACTTTAATAAACTGGTTTTCAGTCATCTGAAGTGGTTTCAGTTTCCAATAATGCATCAAAGTTAATAAAGGAAATGGATATACTGCACCTACTTTCGAATCTCCAGAGATTTTTTTTTTTTTCCAAATCATTAACCAAGGTGAGCATCTTACCACTACTTCCACAATTGCCTTTGCCTAATGACATTTGGTTAACATACAGCAAAAGGATCCTTCTATCATCCTACTAAACTGTTGGTCCCAACTGTATATCATAATGTAGGAAACCACATTTTCATTGACCACAGTCACCACAAATTCACATTTTGAATTCTTTTTCTGCATGGATAGTAGTTTATTATAGACTCAAATATAAGCATCCTTAGCAGTGAAAGTTCAAATGCCCAGCTCTATTTAACTGTATGTAGTAATTTTAACAATGGGTGGCCCAATTTTGTTTTTAAGTCTTTTAAGAAAGTAGGTAGTTTGATTTGATACACAGAACAATCTTGTGGGAAAAGAGTGCTAGATTAAAAGCCATAAGATCTATTTTATGGCTGACTAATATTCCATTGTATGTGTGTGTGTATACCACAGCTTCCTTATCCATTCTTCAGTCAATGGACATCTATGTTGCTTCCATGTCCTAGCTATTGTAATTAGTGTTGCAAACACTGGGGTGCATGCATCTCTTTCAGTTAAGGTTTTCTCAGGGTATATGCCCAATGGTGGGGTTGTTGGGTCATCAGATCAGATCAGCTCAGTCGCTCAGTCGTGTCTGACTCTTTGCGACCCCATGAACTGCAGCACGCCAGGCCTCCCTGTCCATCACCAACTCCCGGAGGTCACTCAGACTCACATCCATCGAGTCAGTGATGCCATCCAGCCATCTCATCCTCTGTCGTCCCCTTCTCCTCCTGCCCCCAATCCCTCCCAGCATCAGAGTCTTCTCCAATGAGTCAACTCTTCGCATGAGGTGGCCAAAATACTGGAGTTTCAGCTTTAGCATCATTCCTTCCAAAGAAATCCCAGGGCTGATCTCCTTCAGAATGGACTGGTTGGATCTCCTTGCAGAAACCCATACTTGGGTCATAGAGTAGTTCTATTCCTAGTTTTTTAAGGGCTCTCCATACTGTTCTCCATAGTGGCTATATCAGTTTACATTCCCACCAACAGTGGAAGAGGGTTCCCTCTTTTCCACACCCTTTCCAGCATTTATTGTTACTTTTTTTATGATGACCATTCTGACTGACGTGGGGTGACACCTCATTGTAGTTTTGATTGGCATTTCTCTGATAATGAGAGATGTTGAGCATCTTTTCATGTGTTTATTAGCCATCTGTAAAAGAACACATCTGAGTCAGTACTAATGAGGTAGATGAACCTAGAGCCTGTTATACAGACTGAAGTAAGTCAAAGAGAAAAAAACAAATACCATATATTCACACATATGTATGGAAATCTAGAGAGCTGGTGCTGATGGACCTATTTGCAAGGCAGCAGTGGAGATGCAGACGTGGAGCGTGGTCTTGTGGACATGCGGCCCGGGGTGGGAGGAATTGAGAGGGTAGCACTGAAGTGTGTGCATTGCCATGCGTGGAGTTAGATGGCTGGTGGAAATTTGCTGTGTGATGCAGGGGGCTTAAATCCAACGCTCTGTGATAACCTGGAGGGGTGGGATGGGGTGTGAAGTGGAGGGAGATTCAGGAGGGAGAAGATACATGTACACCTATGGCTGATTCATGTTGATGGATGGCAGAGACCAACACAATATGGTAAAGCAATTATCTTCCAATTAAATTATAAGTCATAAGATCTAGACTTTAGCCCACCATTAAATAGAGAAGTCACTTAAACTCCAGTATGGTAAGTTGTGATTTTACTTATCCATACATAAAACAGATACAAATTTACCTCAAAGGGCTTAATGGCAAAATGTGTCATCAAACTACAAATTTTCAAATTGTGTATGAGGGATCCTATTGTATTTATTGTGGACTGAGTATGTGATTTAAAAAAAAATGCTCTGCATTTTACTGCAGAACATGTTAATTCTTAAAGGTAACATTTCAAGTTTCTAAGAGAGGAAATTACTTTTAGTTGTTTCTCCTAGCAATGCTATTTTTCCAGGTTTGAATAGAAGGTAAATGCTATTTTAAGAGCACCAATATCCATCTGCTCTTTAAAATTATAGCACATCTAAACAGCTTAAAAAGAGGAATATACCCCCACACTTTAGAACAGAGGTTCTCAAATTTGTTCCTCAAACCAACAGTATCAGCATCACCTGGGGACATATTAGAAACAAAACTTTTTGAACACAACCCCAGGTCTACTGCATCATGCCATGTGGGTCAGTTCAGTTCAGTTGCTCAGTCATGTCCGACTCTTTGCAGCCCCATGGACTGCAGCATGCCAGGCTTCCCTGTCCGTCACCAACTCCCAGAGCTTGCTCAAACTCATGTCAATCGAGGCAGTGATGCCATCCAACCATCTCATTTCTGTTGTCCTGGAACCTATCAATTGCCTTTATTTAGCCCTTCATTCTGATTACATTTAAGAATATTGGTTAAAACACTTTCAAACTTGTTTTGTAAAGGGCCAGAGAAGAAATATTTTGGGCTTTGTGGGTTATACAGTTTCTACAGCAATCATAGACAATGTGTAAATGAGAAGACATGCCTGAATTTCAATAAAATTTTATGAAAACAGGTGGTGAATTGAATTGGGCTGACAGGCCATAGTTTGCCAACTCCTGGTTTAGAGAAAATGTTTTTTTTGTGTGTGTAAAGAGTTCTCTTCCATCTGCTAGTTGACCCCTATTAAAATCTAAAAGCACCTATAAGGCCACTCAAAATATATCTACAGATATGAGGTAAACAGGGAGGAGGATAAACAAAGACCCTGTCATATGGACAGTAAACCTGAGGAAAAAACTGTATGGAGTGGATAACTTGGAGATGCTGAGCCATAGCTGACTCAGTACTCAGTGATCTGGTCTAAGACTAGTCCTGAATAGATGTGAGCAGTATTACACACACAGTGGTAAGATCTGTTGCAAATTTTCACCCTGTGGTGCCTGGAATATCCCAACTAGGACATCGAAAAACATAGTTTGGTAAGGCATGGGTTTCATATTTACAGTCGAACTGCTCACTGAGGCCTTTCCTGTTTAGAAATATACTTTGAATAATTACTTAGATTTAAATACCAATGGTGATTTATAATAAACTTGAGATATCCTCTGAAAGCAAAATTAAAGACCATTTTACCTTCACAATGTTTGTCCAGTGATATTTGACAGATATTTTTTCTCTCTTGTAGATAAAGTGACAGATTCCCCTTAATGTCATAGAATCCAGAATAGAACTTTCTGTCCATGCTCAATCCTATGCATTTTAGAATGTACATTTCCAAAGACAGTATCTATACCTTTTGGAATAAACCATTTAATCTGTAGGAAGTGGTCAAGAATAAAAAATTTAATAAAACAGCAAAACTAGCTTTGGGGGTTTTTTTTGTCTTTTTTTTTTTTTTTTTTAAGGGAGAGGGGTTACAGATGTGTTTTGAGTCAGAAATAGTGAGATCTCAAATATTTCAAGTTGTAATATCAAAGAATCCCAGTCTTGTCACCAGAAGAACATATTCAGGCTTGAAAAAGTAATACCAAGTAATATCACCATTATTTTTATTGTAGTGTAACATTTGCAAATCCTGAAGAACTTTAATATGCATTATTTTATTGAACCCCAAAGACATGCTTTGCTATAGGGGAACGTATAAGAAATAAAAGGCAAGAAAATTTTAATTTTTTCAATCATTAAGTAGTAGTAATTCTCTCATAAAATTGTTAAATCATTATTGAAATTGTCCTAGAGACATTATTTAAAAATTTCTGATGCAAGCAAGCAGTTTGATCATAGATCTTTTTCTGTGAAGTATAAAGTGAATATAACTTGATAGGTTGTTTTGAACTGTTTAACCATAAGTAGTTTATAAAATAATCCACCAGCAAAGTTAAATACTTATTCCATTACACTGTTTGATTGAAATATACTTTGGAGAAGCTTTAAAATTTCTAAGATAACAGTGTATTGTTGGGGTCCTTTAATGGACCAGAACCTGTTGGTCTGGAGTCAACCAATACGAAAGTAAAGGAGAGAGAAAGAGGCTGATATTCCTTGGTTTACACAGAAAGCCAATAAAGCCCCTGGCATGGGGCTTGCTCTGTTCATGGAGGCCTCAAGCACCCTCTCGATGGGGTGAAGGCACAGAGTGCCTTCTCCAGAGAGTCTTAGAAGCCTGGGCAGGAAAGTGAACTCAGAGAGCCTCTGTGCTCCAGGGGATCAGTCTGAAAAAGAGAGGGAGAGAGAGCAAGCAAGCAAGCGAGCAAGACATGGGGACCAAAGCTCTGATGGAGCAAAGGTGTTTTATTCAACATTGTGTAGGTATTTATACTGTCTTACAAGATAGCTATTTTCAGCAGAGATAAAATCAAAACTTACAAGTTATCAAGGAAACATGAGGTCATTCATATGAAAGAGAGAGGGTTGTAAATAATCACTTTTACCATATGGTTCATAAAAAGGAAGAGGGTACTTATCACTGTATAGAAAAACTAACGAAATGTCTGGATTCCTTAGCCCCCCCAGGAGAGCCTTGCCTCTCCTCTTAATTCTGGAATATTCAGGAATTAATAAGGAACAGAGAATTCCTGACAGATCTGAAATAGCACACAGGAACCGTCTTGTTAAATGCTTCCTGACAGTGTATCAATACTATTTAGTGGAATATACATTTTTTTTTTTTTTTTTGCAGTCAGTTCCTCAAAGCAAAGGAGCTGGAAACCCTTAGGAATATTTTGTTGTTCACTCAGCCGTGTCCTACTTTTGTGACCTCAAGGACTGCAGCACACCAGGCTTTTCTCTCCTTCACTATCTCCCAGAGTTTGCTCAAACCCACATGCATTGAGACAATGATGCCATCTGACCATCTTAACATCTATCATCCTCTTTTCCCCTGCCCTCCATCTTTCCCAGCATCAGGGTCTTTCCCAGTAAGTCACCTCTTTGCATCAGATGCCCAAAGTATTGGAGCATCAGTATCAGTCCTTCCAATAAATATTCAGGGTTGACTTCCATTAGGATTGACCAGTTTGATCTCCTTGCAGTTCAAGGGACTCTCGAGTCCTCCACCACCATAGCTCAAAAACATCAGTTCTTTGGCACTCAGCCTTCTTTATGATCCAACTCTCACAGCCATACCCCTAATATAATTTTTATTCTATGTGAAGTGGATTTCAAGCATGTATGAATAATTATATGAACTTAATATACATTTACATAAGTATAACCCAACTTTGAGTTACAACATTAGATTATCTGCTAACTTGAAAACAATATCATGGATACATATACTCATTGCTAACATTAGGTTGAAATATTCTGTCAAGTCACATCAAACAGTATATCAATGATAAAGAAACACACAATTAGAATAAATAAGAGAGTCCTTTGCAAAGATAACTGATGAAAATTGTCTTAAAGCCAATTTAAACTCTAAAATATTCACTCAAAATTTTCTAAGTAGAAAGGATCAACTATGGTAATTGTGCATGGCCTCTGGCCTTGTTTGACTAGCAACAATTTTGAGTCATGTTTTACCATAAAGAACATGACAAGGTCACAAACAAGCTCTGGAACTCATCCAAGGCTAGTGTTTCTAATTTCCAACGCATACTAATCTTCAGGATTTGGGAAAAATTGGAGTTCCTAAGAATTATTGCAGAGAAGGCAATGGCACCCTACTCCAGTACTCTTGCCTGAAAAATCCCATGGATGGAGGATCCTGGTGGGCTGCAGTCCATGGGGTTGCTGAGGATCAGACACGACTAAGCGACTTCCTTTTCACTTTTCACTTTCATGCATTGGAGAAGGAAATGGCAAGCCACTCCAGTGTTTTTGCCTGGAGAATCCCAGGGATGGGGGAGCCTGGTGGGCTGCCGTCTGTGGGGTCGCACTGAGTCGGACATGACTGAAGTGACTTAGCAGTAGCAAGAATTATTGGGGAAGGCTGAATTCATAAAGTATTCTTTGTCATAACAAAATATCTACACGTTTTTAAATTTAATGATTGAACAAAATAAATCATACCAACATTTTTATGTACTAGGGTTATACTATATGTTTCAGAAGTAATTCTATAAAAGAAAAAAATAATAAATGCTAATGTATTATTCACCCAACATTGTAACAAGATTAGGTATTTCAATGAAATGTAAAATATTTGCCATAGATAATTAATAGACAATGTTAAAGGAAGGAAATAATGTAAAATGCATGACAGATTTAAAATAATTTAATACAAATAAATAATTTAATTTAAAATAATTTAATACAAATTTAATACAAATAATTTAAAACATTGCCATGAAATTGAAAGATGCTTGTTCCTTGGAAGAAAAGCTATGATCAACTTAGACAACATATTAAAAAGCAGAGACATTACTTCGCCAACAAAGGTCCATCTAGTCAAAGTTATGACTTTTCCAGTAGTCATGTATGTATGTGAGAGTTGGACTAGAAAGAAAGCCGAGTGCTGAAGAATTGATGCTTTTGAACTGTGGTGTTGGAGAAGACTCTTGAGAGTCCCTTGGACTGCAAGGAGATCCAACCAGTCCATCCTAAAGGAAATCAGTCCTGAATATTCTTTGAAAAGCCTGATGCTGAAGCTGAAACTCTAATTCTTTGGCCCCCTGATATGAAGAACTGACTCATTTGAAAAGACCATGACAGTGGGAAAGATTGAAGGCAGGAGGAGAGGGGAGGACAGAGGATGAGATGGTTGGATGGCATCACCAACTCAATGAACATGAGTTTGAGTAAACTTCAGGAGTTGGTGATGGACAGGGAGGCCTGGTGTGCTGCATTCCATGGGGTTGCAAAGAATTGGACACTCAGCAACTGTAGTTAACTCATATACATATATGTGTGTGTGTATATATATATATATATATATATATATGAATATATATGTATATACAGTTATTAGTATTTATTTTAAATAGTGACTCTTTATAAACAGCATACTAAGCCAGCAACAAACACATAACTGACAATAATTACATGCAAAACAGGACATTTAGGTCATGGCTATTTCTGACCTGTGTGATACTCTTTTGGTCCAGAAAATAGCCACCTTATTCATGTGTCCCTGAGTGTCAGAGTGTCTTGCTTTCTACTTAGTGTCAGTGGATTTCTTCAGACCAATAATACCTCTGCATTGATATTTAAGCCTTAATTATCACAGAAAGATATTAATCTGTTCCCGTTTTCCCCTATTTTTCAACTGATAACCTTGAACATTTAAAACTTGGAAAGATATCTAAATTTTCTAAAAAAAAAACACCTGGGAGGAATCTCATATGAGGACAATTTTTATGTCAATTGTATCAAGGTTATATTCATTATAATTTTTATCTCAGCATTTGTTTGAAGAATGGACATTCCATCAAGTTTCTAAACTTTTGTCCCACAGAGCAAAGGGAAAATGTCATTGATAGGATTTCTGTGTTTATAAATACAAAATAAGGCAAAAAATCATCATCGGAAAATAACTCTTAGATATCAACTTCAAAAAGTAATAGCTGTTCATTAACCTACTGGCACATTATTTGGGGATATAGGAAATCGTTTATGAAAAGGTACTTTGCAGTCAATGAGATGAGGCAGTAATTGGGTCAATAGTGACAGGTTTTGCAAACAAGTGTTACATATAATTAGTGAGGAATGATTCAGACAGTTTAGAAAACATAATGCTTTTTGTTCTTTTTTCTTTTTTTATTTTCAGATTTTTATGCTTTTAAAGGTTACACTCTATTTGCAGTTCTTATAAAACATTGGCTATATTCCCCATTGTGTCCAATATATCCCTGTAGCCTGTCTCACATCCAGTAGTTTGTACCTCCCACTCCCCCTTTTATTTTTTACTTTCAATCTAACTCTCTAGTAAGGATGTCAAAGCCAAGATTTGTGTGTGCAAAAGACAACATATACTGTGAATGATAAAATTAGTGCCCAGAAGCATAATTTAAGAGGAATGCAAATTCCCATCATTTCTGTTGACCATTCCCTACAGGGTGTGTGTGTGTCTATATGTCTAAAATCAATAATTGGTAGTAAATGCCTTCCTGATCTAGTTTTATTAATATATTTTTCTTAGCTTTATTTATTTAGAAATAATGTGTCATTCAATAGCTTTCTGCTTTCCTATTTATAGCTATAACTTTTCCTAAAGTTAAATGATACTTAATGTTGTTACTAAAGTGCAAAAACACCAAAAAAAAAAAAACTTTCATGATGAACTGTCAAAATGAGAAAGACAAATGCAAACTACATGTCCCAGGAAATGATTTGACCTTTGTTCATTTTATATGATAGTGAAAATGATTTTATATGATGGTGAAAAACCTTCATTTAAAGGTTCTTTTCTTTTAGAACCAACAGCATTGGCAACACACAAATGTTCTGCTGCAGGAAGTGAATAACTAAGTTTTACTAAACATCCATGCCCTGAACTCTTTGATCCACATGACACTGAGGATTCCAGAGGTGATTCAAGGATTAGAACTGTCATTTGGCATATTTTTCTCAAAGAATTCCTGAAGTTTTTGGTTAGGGCTGAATTTAGTTACCATGTCCTTAGCATATGTTCTTTTGAACAGCAGCTGTTATACAGCTTTGTGAAGCAAAAAGCATAAGACTAATATGGGATCTAAAGCAAGCACAGGGGTGGTCAAATAGTCAGTTATGTCAGTTACAGCAGGTTGGGCAATCTTCCAGTCCATCAGCTCTACAGTGCCCATTAAAGAGAGTGGCAATGAGAAACATGTCTCCCTTGACAGTGATAGGTTTTAACTCTAAGTTATGTAAATATTGAGGAAGACTCATGGAGTCAAAGCGTGACTTTAAACAAAGATCGTATTTGATAAAACAAGGAGTTTGCTTATTGCATACAACACGATCTATATTAAGTTAGTTAACAATTGGGCTCACCAGTGTCCCTAATATTGTTAAACATTTAGGTAGTTTATTTGGCTTAAAAATATTAAATAGTAACTTTTATTTTCTCTTCCTATGAATCCCATGGCTATCACTGTTAGCTAGGTAGGCAAAAGGATTAAATTTGTCAGTCTAAGATAACTTGAAAAGATATAAAGGTAGCCCACCTTCCTACTTGTACCTTATGAGGCTGTGAAAAGCTAGCATTATGAGTAAATCAAGTTATAGGGACAGGCTATGCTATGCTAAGTCACTTCAGTCGTGTCCGACTCTGTGTGACCCCATAGACGGTAGCCCACCAGGCTCCCCCATCCCTGGGCTTCTCCAGGCAAGAACACTGGAGTGGGTTGCAATTTCCTTCTCCAGTGCATGAAAGTGAAAAGTGAAAGTGAAGTTGCTCAGTCGTGTCCGACTCCTAGCGACTCCATCCATGGGATTTTCCAGGCAAGAGTACTAGAGTGGGGTGCCATTGCCTTCTCCATATAGGGATATATATATATGTGTGTGTGTGTGTGTGTGTGTGTGTGTGTGTGTGTGTAAAAGGCTTAAGTTTGGGTATATGCACACATCAGATCTTATATATTTAAATATATACATATCTACACATATATGTAGATATATATCCATATACTCACACACATGTATATATGTATATATCTTTTGAATGTTAATAGAAACAGATTTATTTCATTTTTGGATTTAAAGAACTGACAAATCACAACTTTATATAGTTAAAGTTCTTATTTTACTCTTCATGTCAAGTGTAAAGCTGTTTACCAACTTTGTAGGCTGATACTATACTGAGATAGCTGGCCCTCCGCTGAGGTTGTCATATGGCAACCTACTAGAACATTCTCTATTGTAGGGAGAAGGGATTTGCTGATGAGGCAGTTTCACAACATTTTTTATCTAATCGAAAATTGACTCCAATTAATATTTTCTCTAAGGCAAGAGAGAGACTCCACTGAGACATGTACCTTCCTTTACTCAAAGGTAATTATCAAGCTCCAGGAATGACTGGTTTAATAAAAATTCTAGTGATCATATACAAAGTATGTGTAATATGAATCAGAAAACCAAGTGTTCCTATAAATGCTGCTGCTGCTGCTGCTGCTAAGTCGCTTCAGTCGTGTCCGACTCTGTGCGACCCCATAGACGGCAGCCCACCAGGCTCCCCCGTCCAGGGGATTCTCTAGGCAAGAACACTGGAGTGGGTTGCCATTTCCTTCTCCAGTGCATGAAAGTGAAAAGTGAAAGTGAAGTCGCTCAGTCATGTCTGACTCTTAGCGACCCCATGGACTGCAGCCTACCAGGCTCCTCCATCCATGGGATTTTCCAGGCAAAAGTACTGGGGTGGGGTGCCATTGCCTTCCCCGCCTATAAATGCTGCCATACTTAAATATATTTTGTGAAACATATTTATACTGACTTTAGATTTATCTACAGTGTATGTCACAGTTAAGCATTTTACTAATATCTCCAGCTCTAGGCTACTTCTTCTTCTTAAAAAATCTGGAAAAAAAGAGTATACATTGTTATGTGTAATTTTAGATAGCTTTATACATAAATGTTTATATGCAAATATAGCATGCATGTATTAGAGCTTCCTGTGTTATTCTTCATTCAAATAATTTGAGTTATGAAATTCATGTCTACTTAGAATCACTGGAAAGAGCCTTTGACCTACTGAAAGAGATACTAAAATAGATTCCTATATGAAGAGAAAATAGAAGGGAATGCTTTCTATTCATACTAATCCTCAAAATGTTCCAGGTCACTGACCCACACTGATAGGGTGTACATTAAACTCCACCTATCGTTTCATGATACATTTAATTTCTGGATACTAAATCTTAAAATGTTCCCGTTATAACCTAATACATTGTTTTTTATCTTTCAAGGAGAATGAAGGTACCGTGCAATTCAAGCTCCTTGCACACAAAAAAATGGAAATATTGCACAATTCAATTGCTTAATATTTTTGCCAAATTTTAAATGTCGATGTGGAATTAAATAGGTTTAATCTCTGCCACTTATGTTTCCTTGGGAGTAAGAGAAAGTAATACATTTAATTTTTATGGGCTTGGTAAATACTCAGAAAAAAAGTTTAGGTTGAAAGTTTTTTGTTTTTTTTTTTTACATCACTCTTTTTTAATCACTGTATGTGTGTCCTCTCGAGGTATTATATGCAAGTATGTCAGTCAAAGATCTGTCACAAAGACTTAATTGAAAAGAATTGTGTATTTTCATTTATTAGGTATTGTGATATGGGGAAATGAGTATTTTGAATCTTTTTAGGACTTTAATGAGCACATTTTAAGAGATTAGTAATGCCTCTTCAACTCACCCAACTTCTCAATCCTGCTCTAAGGGAATCATATGAGCACTTGACCTCCATAAGATTTTAAGAAGAAACACAAACTTCATAAAATTTAATCACATTAGTTGAAAGCTGGAAAAATTTGTTTTAATGCTTCTCCTAAGCCACCAAGTTCCATTACCTGAATCCTATCAACATAATCCTTTCTAAGACAGAAAAGAAGGAATCAAATGGAAAAGATTTGTAATTGAATTATCTTCAGACTCGGCCAATTATAAGCATTTTTTATCAGCACACCTAGGTATAACCTTGACTGTTTCTAATTAGTCCATCAGCTCAGATAATAAGAAATGCAGGGACATTTTTACAGGGTTGTAAATTGAGAAGAGTTCACATTGTTGACAGTACGTGTACTACTCATGTAGGAATAGATAGGGAGAGAAGAAAGAAGTGAATTTATAGAGTAAAGTGTTATGACATAAAGCATTTCCATTAGTAACTAAAGAAGGTCATTTTTTTCACAGAGAGAATTATAATTCTATCTAAGACATATTCAGTTTAAATATTATCAGGTTCTAGCCAGTTGTGCTGTTTGACAAAAAATGAATGTGGTATGTAGTTTGTATTAAAGTAGAGCTATCAGCACAGTGTAGATTTTTGGCATGATTTTCCATAAAACAGATGATAGTAAAACTGGATATTGGAAGTGATGGAATATGTGTATATCCAACTGGTTTTTGAATAGTTAGTACATTTTAAATGTCAAAGTTCATTTCAGAAGCGGAATTGAATACAGAAAAAAGCAGGCTCAATTAGCTTTCTAATATTTAGTGTTAAAGCCTGTAACATTCTTGTTATTCCATTTCATAGAAAAATTGATAAATGAATACCCCAAGTTCTCCAGAGAAGTATCATTGTGAAATTAGACAAAATTTTCTAATGCTATATGGATTATTATTCAAGTATGGGTTATGATTTTTATTTGATATTTGTCACAAATGATAAGTATACCATAGCTCTGGGTTTTGAGAAGTAATGAGTTCCTTTTTACAGAGAAAGTCTTTGAACAGAGTTCTCCATGAGTAAGAAATGTAGTAATTTTGGTTAAAAAAGAAAATCAACATATTTTTATAGTTATTAGTGAAAGAAAGCTGTGAATACGTGTGTGTGTGTGTGTGTGTGTGTGTGTGTGTGTGTATACATACATATGTATAAATAAACAAATATATATAACCTAAAAAGTTACTTTAAAAATTTAGCCTAATTATTTGGGCTCCCTCTTTTTTCATTTATAGGCTTCTACTTAAATATTTTTGTGCCTTTTCTTCCAGATGAATAATTGGGAATAGCTTTAAAACAAACTGTACCCAATATGGGAATTTCTAGTCTATTCAATGAACAAATATTTTTTTAATACCTACTAGAGACTAGACAGGAGAAGGCGATGGCACCCCACCCCAGTACTCTTGCCTGGAAAATCCCATGGATGGAGGAGCCTGATAGGCTGCAGTCCATGGGGTCGCTAAGAGTCGGACACAACTGAGCGACTTCACTTTCAGTTTTCACTCTCATGCATTGGAGAAGAAAATGGCAACCCACTCCAGTGTTCTTGCCTGGAGAAACCCAGGGACTGGGGAGCCTCGTGGGCTGCCGTCTATGGGGTCACACAGAGTCAGACACGACTGAAGCGACTTAGCAGCAGTAGCAGCAGCAGAGACTAGACACTTACCATAGATAAAGTCTAGATTGAAAAAAGTTAATAAGACATGGTCATTGCAGTCAAGTATCTTTGGCTCTGGACTTACCTAAACACCTTAATGTGGGAAAAACTATGGGGAGACAATATCGAGATCATAACAGATGTTTAACAGGTGTTTGTAAAATGAAATATGAAAATTTAGAACAATATGATTTTATCCAAGCTTTAATTTTTAAATACTACAGCTATATCCTGCATGTGGTTTTTGATCACTAGACTCCCTAGATTATAAGTTTATTATTCCTGTATTTCAGGAATAATTAGAGACAATATTTACAATGAAATAAAAATTTCCTTATACCAAAATGCCCATTTTGTAATTATGAGATACAATAAAGGAATAGGAAAAGGAATTTTATATTTATCAACTATAAAATGTGCTGTACTCCCAATTTAATGGTGAAGAGAAAGATTCACTTAAATATTTTTGAAAACTCTTTTATGAAAACTTTCATAGTTATAAAGCTGGAAAAAAGCAGTTTCATTGCAAACATACTGCTTGTAATTTCTAGTTGTAATTTAGGAATTATAGGCATAAGAATCTCACCATTTATCACTTTATTTTAATGCAAATTAAATGAATTATATTATCATATCGAGAATGAGGAATTATTAAACTTGCTGTTCGATACTTATTTTTAATAACACATCTTTTGATACCGTTAATAATAGTATTAATGGTAGTGGGGGTATATAATTTTTATTGGTTACCTGTATAGACTTTCGGAGAAGGCAATGGCACCCCACTTCAGTACTTTTGCCTGGAAAATCCCACGGACGGAGGAGCCTGGTGGGCTGCAGTCCATGGGGTCGCACAGAGTCGGACACGACTGAGTGACTTCACTTTCACCTTTCACTTTCATGCATTGGAGAAGGAAATGGCAACCCACTCCAGTGTTCTTGCCTGGAGAATCCCAGGGACGGGAAGGTCTGGTGGGCTGCCGTCTACGGGGTCGCACAGAGTCGGACACGACTGAAGCGACTTAGCAGCAGCAGCAGCAGCATAGACTTTAGCGATAAAGTACTCTAGCGATTTCCTACTATGTGTATATTCAGATGGTAAAACATCTGAAATCTGGCTTCTATCCCTGGGTCTGGAAAATCTCCTGGAGCAGTAAATGGCAACCCACTCCAGTATTCTTGCCTGGAGAATTCCATGGACAGAGGAGCCTGGTGGGCTACAATCCACGGGGTCATAAGAGTCAGACACGACTGAGCGACTAACGTTTCTAGTTAGACGTCTATAATAACTGGTTAAGGAGGGGGATAGTAGCAGGCAATTCCAAAATTCTCCTGTGAATTTGCTATTGAAAGATAGTAATTCTAGGTCCTGAGTCTTCGGCTACTAGTCACTCATAGTCATTTAAGAAAGAATTTACCCTTCCTGGGCCTTGCTCCTTTTATAGAGATGTAGGTCACATACAGTCTCCTGAAGTCATTCCTGTGTGCACCGTAACACACAATGTAAATTAAGAAATATGACTTCCCACTTTGCCCCTGGGGAGAAAGAAAAATTATGCAGACATACCAAACTGAAATACTCCTTTCCAACCTATAGCTAATTCTTTGGGAATAGGAAAAGCAAAAGACTGTGAGAATTAAATTTAGGTTAAATATTGTACTGTTTATAAGTTTAAAAAGGGAGGCAAGTTTGCCATTGGTTGCTTATCAGAAATGGCAGCAAATGTAAATAAAATTGTAAAAAAAATAATTTTATCCTAATAGTTTACTAGAATATCATATATTTAATATAATTATCTTAACATAAGAAACTGAAAGAAAAAAATGTCAAATATCATTAGTAAAAATTGTTTTGTTTGATACTAAGAATTAAACAGGTGTTAGTTTTGCATGCATTTGTTAGTGAGAAAGAAATAGCTAGAATACTAACTGTCCATTCTATCCAAACGTAGTATTTTTGGGCTCTTATTTTAAACTTTCCATTCATAAATCTCCCTCCCAGCCATTCTTAAGGTACAAGTTTAAATTATTACCTACCTTTTCAACATGTGAACATGAACAGAAGATGTGTTTTTTTTGAAATACAAAGAGTAGTGAAAGATACTTAAAAACTATCAACTATTTGTATTTGTCCTTGACATCGTAGCATCCCAAAGTTGTTGTAAGTTGTTACAAAAAAAATAAATAAATAAATAAGGAAAATAATCTAAGAGAAATATATCTTCTGACCAGTGGGAGCATCAATAAGCCAATTTTATTTTCTCTACTGACAAATGTAGTGAGGTGAAAATGCCTTCACTGCAGTCAAATCTTACCTAGAGGTGAGGTGCCATCTATCTGCAGCTGTTATTAAAAAAATAATACAGTGCTTACAAATATATGAAAAAAAAAAAACCAACAACCCAGGCTACTAAGATCTCATTTTTCATGATTATTTCCAATTTCATCAACAGCTTTAAAGTTGATAATCCTCTTGTTTTTCCTGCTTTTTCCATTAAAGATGAGTTTAACACTATTGGTGTCGAAAACAAAAGAAAAACAAAATATAGTGAATGAGGTGACAGAGCAATGACCTCATATTTATATAGTTCCCTAAAACAAAGTGCCAGGAAACAATGAATGGAAAAGTAAAAGTCCAGATTAGAATGCTAAATTGATTAGTTCTTTATTACTACTAATACTGTTTTACAAATTGTGAAGTTATGCAGTAGAGAGATTTCATATTTTAGAAGTGAATTGTGATGATCAAACAGTATAAACTATGTCATCTATTTCACATCTCATAGAAAAACTAGCTACTTTGGGTTAATAAATCCTTTCCACTCAGGATTTATTAATTTAAACAATTGTAAATATTTAAATGTTTGATTGTAAAAAGTGTTCCTTGGAATCGATTGTCTATTTATCATAGCCCCCCAAATCATTCTGGGGACACTTAATTTCATCTCATAGTACATCTTAAATTTCACACATTTAAAGTTTTATTTTGCAAAGAAGCAACTTGAATGTCTGTTTTGGAGGGCATTATGATCATTTTTCTCTAACTTTCAGATGTCAGAGAATAGTAGTTAGATTTTAAATAGACATCTTTTATTTCTTCAGAATGCAAGCTCTGATTTCAGATTTAGTCAGAGAAGAGATACACATAAATCTATATGACCAGAAGAGATAAGTAGATCATAAAAAGTCCACACACATCGTAACCCAGCACATCTAACACAGAGATAAGGACAGTTACAGATTATTATAGCATGGATAGCTTGATAATCTATGGTGAATCTATGATAAATTTCAACTATAACAAATACAATGACTCATTTTTTTTTAAAGAAACAAACCACGAAGGCATAAATTTACCCTGAGATTTGTGTCACTAAGGACCTGAATAGTTCAAAGTCAAACATTATGTGACATGCTTTAGATTGCTCTTATGAAAGGCACTA
The DNA here is from genome assembly GCA_935064755.1 of Tragelaphus eurycerus. Taxonomy (NCBI): domain Eukaryota; kingdom Metazoa; phylum Chordata; class Mammalia; order Artiodactyla; family Bovidae; genus Tragelaphus; species Tragelaphus eurycerus. The sequence goes on from CAKXYN010000014.1 coordinate 2,588,794, forward strand.
TAGAAATGTCACCCTATTAGAACCTACTGTATTTAAGAATTAACTGCAGCAGAACAGCCAGGGGAGATGAATATCTACTGATGTGAGATCGTCCCCCTCTATTGCTCATCAGCAATTAATGCAAAGCAAGCTGTAGAAAAGAGTCTGTAAGACAAAGAAATAAACACATTGTTAAAAGGCATGCATTTACTATCAGGATTTCTTTTTATTAATTCTAACAGACCCTTATACGATAGTATTTGCTCTTTAATAATAAGAGCCTTTCATTTAAATGATGCAATCAGTATGCCACAAGCGGGTTCTTTTTGTAGTGGGAGGAGTTAGCAGCTCCAACATTCAATTGACCTGTTTCCAAATAATCTACAGGAAAAAAATGAAGATTAAGCCCTCTAACAAGAGCAGTTTTCACAGCCTTGCGTACAAAGAGAAGGATTCGGTAAAAAGATGAGAGGGCAAGCCGCATTGTGCTGGCCCACTTAAATCTTATTTCCAATTCACTAAATGTGTTATTTGACTTGGCAAGTGAGCTAGTATGTGTATTAGATCAGCAGGGAGCCTAATCAAGGAGATGCCAAGTTTACTGCAGCCCCTCTGAGCTGCATTAGCCTCAACTAGTGACCTTAAGCAAAGTGGGTGGTTGAACCCAAAAGAGAATAGCATTAACTTTTGCTTGAAGTTCAGCCTGATTTGAAGTCTCCTTTTGTGCCTTATTCCAAAAAAAAAAAAAAAAAAGGGAGATGGGGGGAAAAAAAAGCAAAAAGCATTTAACAGAATTGAATCTGGTGCGCTCAGCATCATCTTCACATGCAAAGCTTCATAGAAGCTTGCCTCCGCTGATGCTGACACATGCAAAAGACATGAAAAGCATTAACTCAGCTGAGGCACTTGATTTTGCAGCTGCAGAACAATTCACTTTGTAACTCAGTAACTCAGATGGGGCTTTTCCACCCAGATAAACTGCTAATTTGCTAATTGATACAAAAAGTATTTTCAAATATTAAATAAACTGCCAAAAAGGCAAAAAAAAAGAAAAAACAAAACCCAAAACACAAAAAACATAAATTGCAAGAACACATGAGACATACAGTTTCACTTGAACTTTTCTTAGTAAAATATTAAAAGACATATTTCCAAAGACACTTTTTTTTTTTTATTACCATGTACCCAGGATTGAGTATCCACTCCTTGTTTCATATGATACATTAGGTGTTATAATTTGTACCCAGTAGCAAGCCTTTGTAGTTTTAAAAAGGTATTGTTCCAAATTAATGCAGGCATCTTTAGAAACATTTGTTCTCAACTTGGTTTCCCTATTTTAAAACTGCGATCTTGTATATGAACTCAAAGATTTTTAATAAAGCCAATTTTTAAACATTGTTTAAGAAACATTTTGGATTCTATCCTTAATCTCAGTGTTGGACTGAGAAATATCCATACAGCAAAAATATGTTGGATATGTAGAGTGTAAAATTATCAAAGTTCAAAACATTCATGTTTTATAGAATCTTCTGTAAGGTCTTTGGCTTTAATACTCTTTTTGCACCACAAAATCTAACATGAGTTTTTTTATTCCATCTTTCATTCTCCACCGTTTGTGTGGCTTCCCTCCTCAAATCTGTCAGAAACACAAAGCCAAGCAAAGCATCATCACCTTCTGAAAACTGCTAAAACTATAGTCAGAATCAACACAGCAAAGCACCCTGCACTTAGACTCATTTCCTTGGTATTTAAGTGATGGGATGACTTGAGGACCCATTCTGTATTTAGCTACATGCTCCAGGTCACAGAGATATTCTGCTGAGGCCATTTTTAAAAGACCATAAAACCACCCCATCATTTTCTGCTTTCAAGTAGTTTCATTGCCTTTGTATTGCATGTACAGAGAAAAAAATAAAATGGCTTAAAATAATCTGAATAGTATTTTAGAAATAAGATACTTAAATAATTGGCATTGACATTGCCTTTTTAACTCTGGGATTTCAAAACATTTTCCAAACATTAATTGCAATGGGACCCCGGTGAGCCTGGCAGTATCATACCTATTTTCCAGGACGGTAAGCAGGGAGCACTGGGCCCATTTCTTGCTTTGCCCTGTGCCCTTCAGAGCTTGTCCGAGCTCAGAGCTCCCTTAAAAACCACTGGATCAGCTCCAGGGAAGCACAGAGGAAAATGAGAAATGGGCTCTTGGAGATTTAAGAGATTTTGTAAGGTCACATGCAAGGGAGCTGTAGCTAAAAGTCAAAGCTGAAAATCTAAAGTTTCCTTATGCAGTGGTTAGATATATTTCCTCATTAAGATAATATGTGTAGAATGCCAGGCCTGCAGGAGTACCACGGTAAGAAATGGAATCTGTTGCTGCTCGTTTTTGAATAACATATTCAATAACAAAAACGTCTCCCTTTGATTTGAATAAAAATGACCAAATGTTCACAGGCAGCATGGATAGGAGCCAAGCAAGGACCGACAGTGAATTTCAGCATTGACTTCTAAAAATTGTGAAAGAGAGGCTAACAGCCTAATTTGTATTAGCGACTAGATTTTTGCCCTGAGATCAGGGGGTGGTATAAAGAAGAGGCATATACAGAAAGTGGAAGGGGGGTTAGAAGTCATACCAAACATGCTGCAAAGGCCTGTGGGCACCTCAACCTTTTTTCTTTAATTGGGAGAAGAAGAGGTTTTGACTAAAGTCTAAGTTCTACAATGTAGGCCGGTAGCCCAACTGGGAAATACTCTTGATTTGAACAGTTTGCAGCCGTTCTATTCTGAACTCTTTATATAGCTCCTCTTTCAATACTGGGACACATATTTTAAGGTAAAAAAGGGTATTTTACTAATTTTTTAAATGAAGCTTTGACTGCAAGCGATACTCAGAGTTGGTAATCATCGCTGGTTCCTTTCCCATTCTGCACTGCAGGAATGAGGGCAGTGTCACAGCTGGCTGTCAGCACAGCTCTTATTACTAACACCAATTATTGATTTTTAAAAGGCCTACACTATTAGTACCCTGCTACATCTCTTCACACACAATATGTGTTTTAAAAATTCCTTTTTAAAAAAATATAAAATCTGAGTCTAACCTTTCTATCATCAGCATGCTTGCTCTTTACATTTTATCTTAAATCTTCACAGGAAAGCAAACCAGGAATCTTTTTTTTTTTTTTTTAAACTTCTGGGCTAATTTAGAAGCAGAGATGTTTTACCCATATGATCTCCCTGGCAGATATCACGTTAGGAAAAAGCAAATGGTGGACCATGAGGAGAGAATAAAAGGACACAATTAGAAAGTTTAGGATCTTCTATTCCCTTTTCCCTGCCTTTATTTTATGCTATTACAATCTATGCTAAAGCCACTCATAAAAACCCACCTGGCCTCATTCTCACTAGGACGTCTGGTTTTGCATAGGCATTCATCCCAAATTGGACTTTTCTCTTTGCAATTTCCCAATGGCTAATTCTAGAAATTCTCTCAAAATACAACTATTTACACTTTAGTCACTCTAATCATTTATATTTTCCCCAAGTAATCAGTTCTGAGAATTCATTTCCTAGGCCTGCCTTAATGAAGTACCACTAACTGGGTGGCTGAAATCACAGAAATGTACTATCTCACAGTTCTGGAGGCTAGTAATCTGAGGTCAAAGAGTCAGTAAGTTTGGTTCCTTCTGACAGCCATGAGGGGCAGTCTGTTCCATGCCTGTCTCCTGCTTCTGGTAGTTGTCAGACAACCTTTGGCATTCCTCAGCTTAGAGAAGCATCTCCCAGGTATCTGCCTTCATATTCACACAGCACTCTACTTGTGTCTGGGTCCAGGTTTCTCCATTTCATAAGGGCACAGTCATATAGGATGAAGGTCTGCTATGATAACCTCATCTTACGTTTATTCTCTGCCAAGGCCCTATTTCAAAATAAGGTCGTATTTACTGGTACTGGGGGTTAGGACTGCAGTATATTCTTGGAGGACACATTTCAAATCTAAACATTGGTTTTGTTAAATGTCTTTACATGCATCACTATTGAAAAAAGAATCAATGCCAGTGACTCAGCAAGGAAGAAAAATTAATGCATTAATTACATGGGAAGTTTGCATGTATGAGTAAATGAAGAAAATTGAATTTCATGAGGATGCCAGAAGTTCACAAGTCAGAAAATCAAGTTTATTTACTCTGTCCTAATATGCGCTTCCCAAGTGGAGCAGTGGTAAAGAATCCACCTGCCAATGCAGGAGATGTAAGACTTGAGTTCCATATCTAGGTCGGGAAGTTACTGTGGAGTGGGAAATGGCTCCCAACTCCAGTATTCCTGCCTGGAGAATTCTATGGACAGAGGAGCCTGGTGGGCTACAGTCCATGAGGTTGCAAAGACTCAGACATGACTGAGCACGCATGCACACACACACACGCTATATGTACTAACATCTGATAGACGTTCTTCAGTGACAGATGCAATGTAAAACTGAACAGACATTTTCTCGAGCAACTACTAACTGTGCTACTGCTATTAGGCCTAAGAATTTTAAAGATAAGTGAAAAGTGCTTTCTATCTTCAAACAACTTAGGAGGCATAGTTCAGTTCAGTTTAGTCGCTCAGTTGTGTCCGACTCTTTGCGACTCCATGGACTGCAGCACGCCAGGCTTCCCTGTCCATCACCAACTCCCAGAGTCCACCCAAACCCATGTCCATTGAGTCGGTGATGCCATCCAACCATCTCATCCTCTGTTGTCCCTGTCTCCTCCTGCCCTCAATGTTTCCCAGCATCAGGGTCTTTTCAAATGAGTCAGCTCTTCGCATCAGATGGCCAAAGTGTTGGAGTTTCAGCTTCGTCAGTCCTTCCAAATGGCATAAACATATCATTGAAATTTAGAGTCCATCATAAAGGAAAGCCATGTAAATGTGGGGAAGAAAATAGACAGGGGTGAACTCAGCTTTAGCAGCCTCATAGCTGTGAGGGAAGGAAGCGAGCACGTCTTCATAAAAAATACATCTGTATAGTCTCACCTAATCGTAGGGCAAGAATACAATGGAGACCCACACTTCATATATCTAAACATCTTCAATGAAATTAAGCAAATTGCTCACTAAAAACATATTCTAATGTCCTACATTGCCAAATAAAACCTTTAAGCAACAATGTATAAAAATAAATGCATTATCATGGTTTTTTGTATGACAGTAGAAGGAAAAATTGAAACATATTGGACCTCTATCATTGCCCAGGTTTGAATCTCCTGGTGATAAACTGGTGATATCTGTGTATTAGAAGAAACATACATAATTCATATATATATATACACATATATATTTCATACAATCTTTCTCACCTTTGTTTCAGTAAAATTTTATCTCTTTCATTGAAATTTACAGAGATGGTGAAAAATTCACGTTAGAATTGAAACTTTTTAGAGCATTGCAGATCTTGTTTAAATGAAATCTAGTTGCTTTGATAGCATGTTGTCCATATTATCATGTGTGCCAGAATATAAAGTCAAATCTGATATATACATAATTTTAAATAAGAGTAATCACAATTTTAAATAAAAATAAGAGTAATCACCTGAATAACTGATCAGTAGCATGTTAAGTGTATTTTGAAGAAAAATTAGTTCTCTATTTTCCTGTCTCTTACCTGACTTTGATAGTGATATTAGTGAACATTTTTGGAAATTTTAAAGGCAATAGAAAGAAAACAAAAAATAACGTGCATTTTATAAGGCTTATGAAGAAATACAATGGCAGTTTCAAGGCTGTAAACCTCTAAAACATCAGGATATTGGGTATTGGCTAATATTTGGATATTTTATTTTATTTCTTCTCCTTGCAGCTTGGCATAGCACAGACTTAGTGCTGACAAATGACAAAGAATTAGTAAAGTTTCCTTGACTTACAAGGCTATTTCTTCTTAGTAGTTTTCCAGGAAAATACACCCTGGCTTGGTGGTCTGATCCTTTGAAACCTCTCAAGGAGCTTAAATATAGGTAAACTCAATGGGAAATGACAAGAAATGGTGATTGTCGTTTCCAACTGTAACGACTCAAGGTGAATTCCTACCCACAAAGGCAATTCCTTGGTTTAGTCCACTGACACTGTACTAAAATATTAACCTGTGGTTGTCACTGTAGTGTTAAGAGGAAATTAGTCTTTACCATGGCAGTGTTCTTGCCTGGAGAATCCCAGGGACGGCAGAGCCTGGTGGGCTGCTGTCTATGGGGTCGCACAGAGTCGGACAGGACTGAAGCGACTTAGCAGCAGCAGCAGCATGAGGAGTGGAATCATCATTATCTTTATTTTGCTGATAATAGAGTAATGAAATATTATACAAAGCACCTGGAAATCTTATAGGTTCTATATAGAAGATCCAGAGATACATAGTTTACTTGAGCATCAGATCAGTCACTCAGTTGTGTCTGACTCTTTGCAACTCCATGAATTGCAGCACGCCAGGCCTCCCTGTCCATCACCAACTCCCAGAGTTCACTCAGACTCACATCCATCGAGTCAGTGATGCCATCCAGCCATCTCATCCTCTGTCTTCCCCTTCTCCTCTTGCCTTCAATCCCTCCCAGCATCAGAGTCTTCTCCAATGAGTCAACTCTTCGCATGAGGTGGCCAAAGTACTGGAGTTTCAGCTTTAGCATCATTCCTTCCAGCATAGTTCATGAATTGATGTTAATTGTAATTTTATGCTACTGGAACTATGCCCATTGTTCACACCAGAAACCAGTATGAGTCATTATAGTCTCTGGGGTCCTGGATAGAGCTTACTATTTCACAGAAGTAGTACATCTTAAACACATTCAAGATTATTACTGCAAAAATGTTATTGTTTAAATAGTGAATATGTTGGCCATTTTAGCTGACAGTCTCTGTTGCAATTTATCAAAGACAAATTTAGCAGAGTTAAGGTCACCAAAAGGAAACTATTAAACATAAATGTTTTCATTTCTTCTGATCTAGTACTTTTTCTACAGCACTATATATCACTTTAGTGCTTCTTGATTAAGAGTGATGCCTTCCTCCAACTTTAGAACTTCAGTTCAAGCATTCCCCTGGCCCATGTTTCTTTTGATTTACAAAGTAGAGTGTAAAGCTGGATTGCATTAGCTTAAAATGAGATCAACACCAATATGTAACTTTTAGTGATTTATAACAGTGATTTTACTAGATACAGCAAAAAAGTATCTGGGAATGAGAAATTTTCTCTTTTCAAATATTGAAACTCTCCTCTCCCTCTAAACTAACATTGCATTTTATTACCTTAGAAAGTTTCATAATCTGCACCTTCTAATATGCTAAATTTAGGATATGTAATTTTTACTATATAGTGTCTATAAAATATCAAGGACATTTACTGTTAAATTAAAATGCCTATTCCTTACGTAAAAGTAGAGACTATGGACAAATAAAATAAAGATGTAACTTTTTTAGTTGTAATTTTTATTGAGATAATTATAGATTCATATGTACTTGAAAGAAATAATTTGGAAATTCTGTAGAACACTTAGCTACTTCCTATCAATGGTAAACTATAGTATGATATTGTATAAAACCAAAGTATTAGTATTGTTACAACCCACCAATCTTATCCAGCTTTCCCCAGTTTTACTTGTACCCTTATGTGTGTGGTGTATTTAGTTCCATATATTTTTTTTTAATCACAGTAATTAATTTGGCCATGTAAGTATTTTCTTAAATTTTAAGCACCTATGCCTAACAAGGGCTTATGGGTTAGACTGTGGGCATGTTCAGTCATGTCCGACTCTTGCCAGGATCCTCTGTTTATGGAATTTTCCTGTTAAGAATATGGGACAGTGGGTTGCCGTTTCCTACTCCAGGGGATCTTCTCCAACCAGGAATCGAACCTGCGTCTCCTATGTCTCCTGCATTGCAGGTAGATTCTTTTACTGCTGAACCACTGGGGAAGCCCCGTGGGTTAGATTATGTATACTTAATCCTAAAAGTTTTAAAATACTTAATAAAAATAGATTTTCCTTAGAATCCTAACCAATACATTTATTACATTTCAGACCTAGTTAAATATCACTAGCGAGTAGTTTGAAAGTTGGGCTCTTGTTCCCCCAAATTAAAGACAGCTTATAAATCAGCATGGACAATTTTTTTTTTTTCCCATGAAAGCACATCATAGTTTTAAATCAGAGGTTCAAAAGAGGTTAAGAATAAGAAACTGTTTTGAGTGTTTGGGGCATCAGCTCATTAAGAGTAATAGAGCAAGCTTCCAGTTTGAAAAGGCACCGACTCAAAGGTGTAATGATTTCACTTTCAAATTTCTTTTATCTCAGCTGCTTCTACTTCAACAAATACAAGTGCTTCAGATATAATAAGACTAATGAGCATTGCAGATGATTATGAAAATATAATACTTCCCAAGGCATAATGATATCTTTGTTCCCAAATTAAGAAAAAAAAAAGGGTATTTCCCTTGTGAGAGTTGTCATTGCCTGAATAAGACCTCAGTTAAAGCCCAAAACTCAACTTTTGAACACATCTCTGAAGAAAGCATTTTGTGAGCAGTTCTCCTTAGCTTATAAGGTAAGTTTTATTGGCTTTAGCAAAGATTCTGTAAATGCTATAGCATTATATCCTTAAAGTCAAATGTGCCAAAATAGGTCATTTGAAATCATTGGCTCACTGCAGCTTGGAGTTGGCATTCCGCTGATCAGCTCACCGTGTACTCTTGGGTACTTTCTCTCTAAAGTGGTTACAAGTCCAGCCTTCCAATATTATAGTTGGATGCACTATATAAAAGGGCCATTTTCTAGTAAGTACCTTACTTGCTTCAGAGCCAGAGTGTAGAAGCTCTTTCATCAGTCACAGTGTTTGACACAAGGATGCTGTGTCTCCGTTTGTTCAAAAATGGATATTGCGCCCTGTGTAGGAATGGCTATAGAAATCAGGAAAGAACTGAGAACCAAGGCTGTGAAATATAATTTAAAAAAAAACAAACACAAAACTAAAGTGCCTAATCTGACCCACAAAATGAGACATCTGCAAACTGCTATAGCAAATTGTGTAATGAACGGCATCTCCAGGGTCTCGTCATGCAATTCAGAGCTGTTTTTGGCGCCCTTTCATTTTGGTTTGAAGACAGATTGTTTTACAAGGTACATCAGCCTTCAGGGAATAGCAATTTCCTCTCTACCCTTCCCCTCTCCAACAGCAGCGCCAATGTAACTTTTAAACTGTTTATCTTTGATCAAAAATGTATTGCTTAGCACACTAAGTAAACAACCCAACAATTTGTCATTGAAATTATTGCTTCCTGTGACTATTTTTAGCGAGTTTTTTTTTTTTTTTTAACATTTACTAAGCAATTGGTAATGAGAGCTGATAACCATGCCATTTGTTTTTTATTTTTGTAATGATCTCAGAAAAACGTTTTGAAATATGATCCATTCTATAATGTAACGGATAAACTACTATGCTGCCAGGAATTATGCCCAACTTCCTCACTTAATAGTCATGGGAACTCAAGCAACAACCACAACCCACACACATAATGCAGGAAATGATACGGAACACATATATCACATTTTTGTGGTGATGTGTTTATCAAGAAAGGCCACTTTAGCATTACTGAAACTCCAGAAACATTAGATCAAGGAGATTCAAAAATGTGGAAATGCTGGTAGAATACTATCCTAAATTATAAAGTGTTTTGTTTTTTGAAACAGTTTGATTGCCACCTATTAATTTAATACATTTAAAATGTAGTTAAATAATATATTTGGATGTGATAGAAAAAGCAGCCAAGGTCAATATTATTCCATTTTGCTCTTGCTGCTATGTAAAGTCCTTCTTCGGAGAAGACAGTGTACTGCCTACTCCAGTACTCTTGCCTGGAAAATCCCATGGACAGAGGAGCCTGGTAGGCTGCAGTCCATGGGGTCGTGAAGACTCGGACACAACTGAGCGACTTCACTTTCACTTTTCACTTTTATGCATTGGAGAAGGAAATGGCAACCCACTCCAGTGTTCTTACCTGGAGAATCCCAGGGATGGGGGAGCCTGCCGTCTATGGGGTCGCACAGAGTTAAACACGACTAAAGCAACTTAGCAGCAGCAGCAAAGTCCTTCTCAATCCTAAATACATTCTGAATACTTTTATCATTCTTACATGCAGCTTTATTATTTGTGTTGTTATTTTTGTTTGATATGAATATTGTCATCTATATAGGAAAGCAATCAACATCTACTGATTATTATTTATATGCTGTTTTTAGTAGCAACATTAGAGAAGTTATATCTTTGTACATATTATTTTTCCCTGTTTGTCAATTTTCTCTTTTTTTCTTTTTTTAAAAATTTTATTTTATTTAACTTCACAATATTGTATTAGTTTTGCCATATATCAAAATGAATCTGCCACAGGTATACATGTGTTCCCCATCCTGAACCCTCCTCCCACCTGCCACCCCATACCATCCCTCTGGGTTGTCCCAGTGCACAAGCCCCAAGCCTCTAGTATTGTGCATCGAACCTGGACTGGTGACTCATTTCCTATATGATATTATACATATTTCAATGCTATTCTCCCAAATCATCCCACCCTCTCCCTCTCCCAGAGTCCAAAAGACTGTTCTCTTTTGCTGTCTCTTTTGCTGTCTCGCACTAAGAGCGTCTCTTTTGCTGTCTCGCACTAAGAGCGCCCCGCCTTCCCGCGACCGGCACACTAAGAGCGCCCCGGCTGCGCTGCGCACTAAGAGCGCCCCGCCTTCGCGCGACAGGCGCGCGCGACCGGCGCGCACTAAGAGCGCGCCGCCTTCCCGCGACCGGCGCGCTAAGAGCGCGCCGCCTCCGGCTACCGGCGCGCTGCGCCGCGCACTAAGAGCGCGCCGCCTTCCCCGCGACCGGGCGCCCCGCTCGCGCGAGCGCGCTTACGCCGCCTTCCCGCGACCGGCGCGCTAAGAGCGCGCCGCCTTCCCGCGACCGGCGCACTAAGCGCGCGCCGCCTTCCCGCGACCGGCGCACTAAGAGGCGCCCCCGCGACCGGCGCAGTAAGACCGCCCCGCGGGCGGGTGCACTAAGAACGGGGCCGAGAGGAGCTACCCCACGACCGAGGAAGGACTGCGGTGAGGGCCAGTGCACTAAGCACGGCCGAGAAGAGCTACCCCACGACCAAGGTCAGGAAGGGCGACGGTGAGGAGAGACCCCTCGTCCAAGGTAAGGTGCGATGGCTGTGCTTTGCTGGCCGGGAGCAGCCAGGACAAGATACCCCACGCCCAAGGTAAGAGAAACCCAAGTAAGACAGTAGGTCTTGAAAGAGGGCATCAGAGGGCAAATACACTAAAACCATTCTCACAGAAAACTAGTCAATCTAATCACACCAGGACCACACCCTTGTCTAACTCAATGAAATTAAGCCATGCCCGAGGGGCAACCTGGGATGGGTGGGTCATGGTGGAGAGATCTGACAGGGTGTGGTCCGCTGGAGAAGGGAGTGGCAAACCACTTCAGTATTCTTGCCTTGAGAACCCCATGAACAGTATGAAAAGACAAAATGATAGGATACTGAAAGAGAAACTCCCCAGGTCAGTAGGGGCCCAATATGCTACTGGAGATCAGTGGAGAAATAACTCCAGAAAGAATGAAGGGATGGAGGCAAAGCAAAAAGAATACCCAGCTGTGGATGTGTCTGGAGATAGAAGCAAAGTCCGATGCTGTAAAGAGCAATATTGCATAGGAACCTGGAATGTCAGGTCCATGAATCGAGGCAAATTGGAAGTGGTCAAACAAGAGATGGCAAGAGTGAATGTCGACATTCTAGGAATTAGCGAACTAAAATGGACTGGAATGGGTGAATTTAACTCAGATGACCATTATATCTACTACTGTAGGCAGGAATCCCTCAGAAGAAATGGAGTGGCCATCATGGTCAACGAAAGAGTCCGAAATGCAGTACTTGGATGCAATCTCAAAAATGACAGAATTATCTCTGTTTGTTTCCAAGGCAAACCATTCAATGTCACAGTAATCCAAATCTATGTCCCAATCAGTAACGCCGAAGGAGCTGAAGTTGAACGGTTCTATGAAGACCTACAAGACCTTTTAGAACTAACACCCAAAAAAGTTGTTCTTTTCATTATAGGGGACTGGAATGCAAAAGTAGGAAGTCAAGAAACACCTGGAGTAACAGGCAAATTTGGCCTTGGAACACGGAATGAAGCAAGGCAAAGACTAACAGAGTTTTGCCAAGAAAATGCCCTGGTCATAGCAAATATCCTCTTCCAACAACACAAGAGAAGACTCTATAAATGGACATCACCAGATGGTCAACACCGAAATCAGATCGATTACATTCTTTGCAGCCAAAGATGGAGATTCTGCTCTATACAATCAGCAAAAACAAGACCAGGAGCTGACTGTGGCTCAGACCATGAACTCCTTATTGCCAAATTCAGACTGAAATTGAAGAAAGTAGGGAAAATTACTAGACCATTCAGGTATGACCTAAATCAAATCCCTTATGATTATGCAGTGGAAGTGAGAAATAGATTTAAGGGCCTAGATCTGATAGATAGAGTGCCTGATGAACTATGGAATGAGGTTCGTGACATTGTACAGGAGACAGGGACCAAGACCATCCCCATGGAAAAGAAATGCAAAAAAGCAAAATGGCTGTCTGGGGAGGCCTTACAAATAGATGTGAAAAGAAGAGAAGCGAAAAGCAAAGGAGAAAAGGAAAGATATAAACATCTGAATGCAGAGTTCCAAAGAATAGCAAGAAGAGATAAGAAAGCCTTCTTCAGGGATCAATGCAAAGAAATAGAGGAAAACAACAGAATGGGAAAGACTAGGATCTCTTCAAGAAAATCAGAGATACCGAAGGAACATTTCATGCAAAGATGGGCTCGATAAAGGACAGAAATGGTATGGACCTAACAGAAGCAGAAGATATTAAGAAGAGGTGGCAAGAATACACAGAAGTACTGTACAAAAAAGAGCTTCACGACCCAGATAATCATGATGGTGTGATCACTGACCTGGAGCCAGACATCCTGGAATGTGAAGTCAAGTGGGCCTTAGAAAGCATCACTACGAACAAAGCTAGTGGAGGTGATGGAAATCCAGTGGAGCTATTCCAAATCCTGAAAGATGATGCTGTGAAAGTGTTGCACTCAATATGCCAGCAAATTTGGAAAACTCAGCAGTGGCCACAAGATTGGAAAAGGTCAGTTTTCATCCCAATCCCAAAGAAAGGCAATGCCAAAGAGTGCTCAAACTACCGCACAATTGCACTCATCTCACACGCTAGTAAAGTAATGCTCAAAATTCTCCAAGCCAGGCTTCAGCAATATGTGAACTGTGAACTTCCTGATGTTCAAGCTGGATTTAGAAAAGGCAGAGGAACCAGAGATCAAATTGCCAACATCCGCTGGATCATGGAAAAAGCAAGAGAGTTCCAGAAAAACATCTATTTCTGCTTTATTGACTATGCCAAAGCCTTTGACTGTATAGATCACAATAAACTATGGAAAATTCTGAGAGAGATGGGAATACCAGACCACCTGATCTGCCTCTTGAGAAATCTGTATGCAGGTCAGGAAGCAACAGTTAGAACTGGTCATGGAACAACAGACTGGTTCCAAATACGAAAAGGAGTACGTCAAGGCTGTATATTGTCACCATGTTTATTTAACTTATATGCAGAGTACATCATTAGAAATGCTGGACTGGAAGAAACAGAAGTTGGAATCAAGATTGCTGGGAGAAATATCAATAACCTCAGATATGCAGATGACACCACTCTTATGGCAGAAAGTGAAGAGGGGCTCAAAAGCCTCTTGATGAAAGTGAAAGTGGAGAGTGAAAAGGTTGGCTTAAAGCTCAACATTCAGAAAACGAAGATCATGGCATCTGGTCCCATCACTACATGGGAAATAGATGGAGAAACAGTGGAAACAATGTCAGAATTTATTTTTCTGGGCTCCAAAATCACTGCAGATGGTGAATGTAGCCATGAAATTAAAAGATGCTTACTCCTTGGAAGGAAAGTTATGACCAACCTAGATAGCATATTCAAAAGCAGAGACATTACTTTACCAACAAAGGTTCGCCTAGTCAAGGCTATGGTCTTTCCTATGGTCATGTATGGATGTGAGAGCTGGACTGTGAAGAAGGCTGAGGGCCGAAGAATTGATGCTTTTGAACTGTGGTGTTGGAGAAGACTCTTGAGAGTCCCTTGGACTGCAAGAGGATCCAACCAGTCCATTCTGAAGGAGATCAGCCCTGGGATTTCTTTGGAAGGAATGATGCTAAAGCTGAAACTCCAGTATTTTGGCCACCTCATGCGAAGAGTTGACTCATTGGAGAAGACTCTGATGCTGGGAGGGATTGAGGGCAGGAGAAGAAGAGGACGACAGAGGATGAGATGGCTGGATGGCATCACTGACTCGATGGGTGTGAGTCTGAGTGACCTCTGGGAGCTGGTGATGGACAGGGAGGCCGGGCGTGCTGCAGTTCATGGGGTCGCAAAGAGTCAGACACGACTGAGCGACTGATCTGATCTGATCTGATACAGGGTTATTGTTACCATCTTTCTAAATTCCATACATATGCGTTAGTATACTGTATTGGTGTTTTTCTTTCTGGCTTACTTCACTCTGTATAATAGGCTCCAGTTTCATCCACCTCATTAGAACTGACTCAAATGCATTCTTTTTAATGGCTGAGTAATACTCCATTGTGTATATGTACCACTGCTTTATTATCCGTTCATCTGCTGAGGGACATCTAGGTTGCTTCCATGTCCTGGCTATTATAAACAGTGCTGCAATGAACATTGGGGTACACATGTCTCTTTCAATTCTGGTTTCCTCAATGTGTATGCCCAGCAGTGGGATTGCTGGATCATAAGGCAGTTCTATTCCCAGTTTTTTAAAGAATCTCCACACTGTTCTCCATAGTGGCTGTACTAGTTTGCATTCCCACCAACAGTGTAAGAGGGTTCCCTTTCTCCACATCCTCTCTAGCATTTATTGCTTGTAGACTTTTGGATCTCAGCCATTCTGACTGGTGTGAAATGGTACCTCAGAGTGGTTTTGATTTGCATTTCTCTGATAATGAGAGATGTTGAGCATCTTTTCATGTGTTTGTTAGCCATCTGTATGTCTTCTTTGGAGAAATGTCTATTGAGTTCTTTTGCCCATTTTTTGATTGGGTCATTTATTTTTCTGGAATTGAGCTGTAGGAGTTGCTTGTATATTTTTGAGATTAGTTGTTTGTCAGTTGCTTCATTTGCTATTATTTTCTCCCATTCTGAAGGCTGTCTTTTCACCTTGCTTATAGTTTCTTTTGTTGTGCAGAAGCTTTAAAGTTTAATTAGGTCCGATTTGTTTATTTTTGCTTTTATTTCCAATATTCTGGGAGGTGGGTCATAGAGGATCCTGCTGTGATTTATGTCGGAGAGTGTTTTGCCTATGTTCTCGTCTAGGAGTTTTATAGTTTCTGGTCTTGCATCTTTAACCCATTTTGAGTTTATTTTTGTGTATGGTGTTAGAAAGTGTTCTAGTTTCATTCTTTTACAAGTGGTTGACCAGTTTTCCCAGCACCACTTGTTAAAGAGATTGTCTTTAATCCATTGTATATTTTTGCCTCTTTTGTCAAACATAAGGTGTCCATATGTGCGTGGATTTATCTCTGGGCTTTCTATTTTGTTCCATTGATCTATATTTCTGTCTTTGTGCCAGTACCATACTGTCTTGATGACTGTGGCTTTGTAGTAGAGCCTGAAGTCAGGCAGGTTGATTCCTCCAGTTCCAGTCTTCTTTCTCAAGATAGCTTTGGCTATTCAAGGTTTTTTGTATTTCCATACAAATTGTGAAATTATTTGTTCTAGCTCTGTGAAGAATACCGTTGGTAGCTTGATGGGGATTGCATTGAATCTATAGATTGCTTTGGGTAGTATACTCATTTTCACTATATTGATTCTTCCAATCCATTAACATGGTATATTTCTCTATCTATTAGTGTCCTCTTTGATTTCTTTCACCAGTGTTTTATAGTTTTCTATATATAGGTCTTTAGTTTCTTTAGGTAGATATATTCCTAAGTATTTTATTCTTTTCATTGCAATGGTGAATGGAATTGTTTCCTTAATTTCTCTATTGTCTCCTTATTAGTGTATAGGAATGCAAGGAATTTCTGTGTGTTGATTTTATATCCTGCAACTTTACTATATTCATTGATTAGCTCTAGTAATTTTCTGGTGGAGTCTTTAGGGTTTTCGATGTAGAGGATCATGTCATCTGCAAACAGTGAGAGTTTTACTTCTTCTTTTTCAATTTGGATTCCTTTTATTTATTTATTTATTTATTTTCTGCTCTGATTGCTGTGGCCAAAACTTCCAAAGCTATGTTGAATAGTAATGATGAAAGTGGGCACCCTTGTCTTGTTCCTGACTTTAGAGGAAATGCTTTCAATTTTTCACCATTGAGGATAATATTTGCTGTGGGTTGTTTGTCAGTTTTCTTCAGAGAACTTTTCTTTTTCTTGTTGCTTTGGAAGTACATTACATCTCATATTTGCAATTGTCCTTAAAAATGAGGCGTTATCAGTTCTATTTTTCCCCCTTTGTTTGATATGCATCTAGAAAACAGAACAAGTTCTTGTTCTATAATATTTATGGACTACACAATGGACAATTTGAATTTAGAGACAAAGATATTTACTTTATTCTTATTAATAGATTTATCTATTTTACTACTATATCCTATGTTTAATGACCACTTTTATATGATTTTTTAGTATAGGAATAAGGATAATTCTATAGTTGGCAGAAAAAAGAGTTTCAGTTTTTCTCTTGTGATACCAGTCTTAATCACTAGTGTAATAGTTGTTTAAAAAAAAAAAGTATAGCATTTCACACACCCTGATATGCTTCCCAAATCCTATGCCCCATAAAAAACTATAGAGTCTGAAGAAAAATAGAATGATTGAAACTAAATACCATCTCAGAGTTGTACAGAGTGAAGAGTCCGTGAAGTTCCTTTTGATGTGCCAGTGCTATTTGAGGTTTCAGAATGATGTTGAAACATTTCTGTGCTTCTCTTTGATTTACCCCATATCTGCTTGAGTACCTTAGTCAAAAGTATTCTGCTAGCAACTCTAAGTACCAAGCTAAGAATCCTCCAGAGCTTTCTTGATTGTTTGTTGCTGCTGCTGCTAAGTCACTTCCGTCGTGTCCGACTCTGTGTGACCCCATAGACGGAAGCCCACCAAGGCTCCCCTGTCCCTGGGATTCTCCAGGCAAGAACACTGGAGTGGGTTGCCATTTCCTTCTCCAATGCATGAAAGTGAAAAGTGAAAGGGAAGTTGCTCAGTTGTGATTATTTGTTAACTATTGAGAAAGTCTAGAACTGAGAAGAGACTTAACTTTTATACTTTATTAAAATGTGAATAAAATTTATATGTATATACACAGACCCAATTCATAGATATATGTGTGAATATGTGTATATATTGATATTGCTCAGCAATCATAAAGTCCTAGTAGCCTGAGTCCATAAAGATAAATGAAATGATCTGCCGCAATTCGCAATGTCTGTTTTTTGATGGAAAAGGGAGGAAATGTAAAATCATACTCTCTTTTACCTTCCCCAAATGTCATAAAAACAAGTTAGGTTGTTTAAAAGTTTTTATTGAGATTCAAATTAGTGGAATTGTTTTGCATTGATAATCTTCTATTTTATAAAAGCCATTAAGAATTTTGTTATTCAAAATGAATACATTTACTCTTAAAAGAAAACAAATAATTTCTCTAAAAATTAGCTTTTCTTTATTATTGATAAATACTACTTTAATTTAGAAAGTCTTTAAAGAGATTAAACAGTAAGAAAAGAGAAAATATTCTTCCTTTTTGCATTATAACTAACTTAGTATGTGATGGGGTAAATAATAACCTTAGAAGTGAAATGAATATTAATCTCAAAACTTCCAGTAAGGGCTAGCAATACAAATAATAAAGATTCCACTCTTCTTTCCCAGGGATGTATCTTACTGTTTTCTTGAAAGCTAAGCCAAGTGATCACAGCAAGAAGACTGGCTCTCCTTTGATTGGTACTGCCTAACTTCCCCCTTAGCTGGTGATAAAGTGTAATGGTTAGCCTCTGTTAAACAACAAAATGGAAGGAAAGCATGACTTGTGAACATCCCTATGGTGACTAAGACAGGGATATATAGTCCCATTTGCCTCAACATTAGATGTCAAAACATTTTAATGCTGTGGGGTTATACTTATAGATCATTTATGTTTGCTCTAAAATTCTTGAAAATTGCCAAATATGAAAGAAAGTGAAAGTGTTAGTCGCTGAGTTGTGTCAGACACTTTCCAACCCCATGAACTGTAGCCTGCCAGTCTCCTCTTTCCATGGGATTCTCCAGGCAAGAATATTGAAGTGGGTAACCATTCCCTTCTCCCAGGGATCTTCCTGACCCAGGGATTGAACCTGGGTCTCCCATATTGCAGGCTGATTCTTTACAGTCTAATCTGCCAGGGAAGTCCTATACTTTTGTATTGGTTATGTTTACTCTAAATTCTTGAAAATTGCCCAGTATAGGGCAGAAAATTAAAGAAAACTGAAATGACCCACAAGACTATCAGTTACTTAATAACAGGGATTTTTGTGTACTTTGTTTACAAATATATCTAAAGTATTTGGACCACCTCTAGATCATAGACACTTGATAAATAGTTTTTGCTTGAATTAATAATTTCATAATATCTTAATCTTGTTTGCTCAACAAAGAAATTTTGGAGAAACCTAAATTTTAGATTTTGTTTTTAATACGTAGGCTTATATGTGAAATTACAATTTTAACTCATTTGAAACTTAATATCATAGAGTTAAAATGACCTTGCCATATGAGATTTTGAGCTGGTTTAGAGTGAGTACCCTGGAATCAGACTTGGATTAATCTTCTGATCTTGGCATCACTGTTTAACAACTGTGATCTTGGGAAAATGGCTTAGTGTATCTGTGAATTGGTTTCTTTTCTGTACAATACAGATATTTTTAATGTTATCTATCTCATGAAGTGGTTGTGAGATCTGTGTATTTAAGAGGATTTTCAGTTTTAAAGTGTGGACTCCAATCAGTATATAAAACAGATATTTATTTATTCACTGACTTATGAGTACATATATATGGACTGTCTTGTAGGTAACTTACTGAATTATAGGATCTGAAGAGTTTTAAAAGACTCCATCATCTTAAAAACATGCTCAGTACCTTAATTGTTGGAATTGATGTGCACAAAGTAGTCCCTTTTTAATAGTGTATGCTGCTGTTGCTGCCGCTGCTAAGTCGCTTCAGTGTATACCCAATCCCAAAACACCTTAAACAATTATCAGCTTAAACAACTTCACATGCATTTAACAGAATGCTAGGTAAGCAGAATTTGGGGGGATAATTATAGATAAATTTATTGAGCACTTTCTAATCCCAGATATCATACTTAGTCCTCAAAAGACAAAGTTTTAATGATGATACAAAGAGTTACACAAACAATATTTTTGGGAAACAGGGAATGTCCCCAGGAAAGTAGAGTCCAAATACAAAATCACAGATGGATATTTAAGCAATCACATAAAATGAGATGTTGAACTAGTTTAAAGTGAATCCAAAATTGCAGATTGTTCATTTAAGAACATTCCTGGGGCATGTAGTATATGCCAGGAACTGGGAATAAGGGACATTTATTTATCAAAGACTTGATAGATAGTGGCACAACTTGCTTTAGTTTGCAAGGTAAGATAAAAACATCAAAAGACTCCTGATGACTTTGTAAATTACTTGATATCTCTCTCTCCCTCTTTCTCTCTCCCCTAATGATGGTTTAGCTGGAAATGGTTTTATTACTAGAAACACTTAGAGCAAGAACACAGTTCCTGACAACTTAAATTTGATTTATTCAACAAACATCAAACACACAGAAGCAGCTTCCTGGTTTCATTGTCTTGACACCATCTCCTCCCTTTGTTTACAGCAAGGGCTGTAATTTCTGATACTACCAATAGTGTCTCAGGAAGCAGAACTAATATGGGAAGAATAATAAATGTAAAGGTAGAGTGACAATCTCCAATGTAAAAGAGTCTAGAAGGATCAATGAAAAATCTTAACCAGTAAGATCGTTTGCCACATAATGAAGCAGTCAAACCTGTAAAATTATACCATCTCAGTGGTGACTAAGGAGCAAGATTTCTTCTAATTAAGGGAAATCATTTTGCACTAAGACGACATGACAAGTATCTTCAGTTCAGTCGCTCAGTCTTGTCAGACTATTTGCAACCCCATGGACTGTAGCACGCCAAGCTTCCCTGTCCATCACCAACTCCTAGAGCTTGCTCAAACTCAGGTCCATCGAATCTGTGATGACATCCAAACATCTCATCCTCTGTCAGCTCCTTCTCCTCCTGCCTTTAATCTTTCCCAGCATCAGGGTCTTTTCAAATGAGTCAGTTCTTCACTTCATGTGGTCAAAGTATTGGAGTTCCAGCTTCAGCATCAGTCCTTCCAAAGAATATTCAGGACTGATCTCCTTTAGGATGGACTGGTTGGATCTCCTTGCAGTCCAAGGGACTCTCAAGAGTCTTCTCCAACACCATAGTTCAAAAGCATCAATTCTTCAGCTCAGCTTTTTTTATAGTCCAACTCTGACATCCATACATGACTACTGGAAAAACCATAGCTTTGACTAGATGGACTTTTGTTGGCAAAGTAATGTCTCTGCTTTTTAATATGCTGTCTAGATTGGTCATAGCTTTTCTTCCAAGGAGCAAGCATCTTTTAATTTCAGGGCTATAGTCACCACCTGCAGTGATTTTGGAGCCTAAGAAAATAAAGTCTGCCACAGTTTGCATTGTTTCACCATCTATTTGCATGAAGTGATGGGAACGGATGTGATAATCTTAGTTTTCTGAATATTGAGTTTTAAGCCAGCTTTTTCACTCTCCTCTTTCACTTTCATCAAGAGGCTCTTAAGTCCTTCACTTACTGCCATAAGGGTGGTGTCATCTGCATATCTGAGGTTATTGATATTTCTCCCGGCAATCTTGATTCCAGCTTGTGCTTCATCCAGCCTGGCATTTCTCATGATGAACTCTGCATATAAGTTAAATAAGCAGGGTCTTGATGTACTCCTTTTCCGATTTGGAACCAGTCTGTTGTTCCATGTCCAGTTCAAACTGTTGCTTATTGACCTGCATACAGACTTCGCAGGAGGAAGGTAATGTGTTCTGGTATTCCCATCTCTTTCAGAATTTTCCACAGTTTGTTGTGATCCACACAGTCAAAGGCTTTGGCATAGTCAATAAAGTAGAAGTAGATGTTTTTCTAGAACTCTCATGCTTTTTCAATGATCCAATTGATGTTGGCAATTTGATCTCTGGTTCCTCTGCCTCTGGGCTTCCCTGGTGGCTCAGAGGTTAAAGCGTCTGCCTGGAATGCAGGAGACCCAGGTTTGATCCCTGGGTCTGGAAGATCCCCTGGAGAAGGAAATGGCAACCCACTCCAGTACTCTTGCCTGGAGAATCCCATGGAGGGAGGAGCCTGGTAGACTACAATCCATGGGGTTGCAAAGAGTCAGACATGACTGAGCGACTTCACTTTCCTCTGCCTTTTCTAAATCTAACTTGAACTCACATCACAAGTATCTTATTCTATTTCAAACATATAAACACAATGGTGGCATTCAGGTAATATAATGGGTCAACCTAATAGAATTTGAAGTTTTCAGGTGAGTTTTACATTTTTAAACTGCATTTCCATACTAACTGCTTTGATGGTAAATTTGGGTTCTTTCTGGGCTTTCTATTTTGTTCCATTGATCTATATTTCTGTCTTTGTGCCAGTACCATACTGTCTTGATGACTGTGGCTTTCTAACACCATACACAAAAACAAACTCAAAATGGATTAAAGATCTAAACATAAGACCATAAACTATAAAACTTCTAGAGGAGAACATAGACAAAACACTCTCTGACATACATCACAGCAGGATCCTCTATGACCCATCTTCCAGAATATTGGAAATAAAAGCAAAAATAAACAAATCGGACCTAATTAAACTTTAAAGCTTCTGCACAACAAAAGAAACTATAAGCAAGGTGAAAAGACAGCCTTCAGAATGGGAGAAAATAATAGCAAATGAAGCAACTGACAAACAACTAATCTCAAAAATATACAAGCAACTCCTACAGCTCAATTCCAGAAAAATAAATGACCCAATCAAAAAATGGGCCAAAGAACTAAATAGACATTTCTCCAAAGAAGACATACAGATGGCTAACAAACACATGAAAAGATGCTCAACATCTCTCATTATCAGAGAAATGCAAATCAAAACCACAATGAGGTACCATTTCACACCAGTCAGAATGGCTGCAATCTAAAAGTCTACAGGCAATAAATGCTGGAGAGGATGTGGAGAAAAGGGATCCCTCTTACCCTGTTGGTGGGAATGCAAACTAGTACAGCCACTATGGAGAACAGTGTGGAGATTCCTTAAAAAACTGGGAATAGAACTGCCTTATGATCCAGCAATCCCACTGCTGGGCATACACACTGATGAAATCAGAATTGAAAGAGACACATGTACCCCAATGTTCATCGCAGCACTGTTTACAATAGCCAGAACATGGAAGCAACCTAGACGTCCATCATCAGATGAATGGATAAGAAAGTAGTGGTACATATACACAATGGAGTATTACTCAGCCATTAAAAAGAATGCATTTGAGTCAGTTCTAATGAGGTGGATGAAACTGGAGCCTATTATACAGAGTGAAGTAAGCCAGAAAGAAAAACACCAATACAGTATACTAACGCATGTATATGGAATTTAGAAAGATGGTGTAGATAACCCTGTATACGAGACAGCAAAAGAGACATTGATGTATAGAACAGTCTTTTGGACTCTGTGGGAGAGGGAGAGGGTGGGATGATTTGGGAGAATGGCATTGAGATATGTATAATATCATATATGAAATGAGTCACCAGTCCAGGTTCAATGCACGATACTGGATGCTTGGGGCTGGTGCACTGGGACGACCCACAGGGAGGGTATAGGGAGGGAAGTGGGAGGAGGGTTCAGGATAGGGAACACATGTATACCTGTGGCGGATTCATTTTGATGTATGGTAAAACCAATACAATATTGTAAAGTTAAAAAATAAAATAAAATTATAAAAAACACATTTGGATTCTCTTAAACTGAGATTTTGGTCTTCCTAGGTAGATTAGTTGGGGAAGGCAATGGCACCCCACCCCAGTACTTTTGCCTGGAAAATCCCATGGATGGAGGATCCTGGTAGGCTCCAGTCCACGGGGTCGCTAAGAGTCAGACACGACTGAGCGACTTCACTTTCACTTTTCATTTTCATGCATTGGGGAAGGAAATGGCAACCCACTCCAGTGTTCTTGCCTGGAGAATCCCAGGGACGGGGGAGCCTGGTGGGCTTCCATCTATGGGGTCACACAGAGTCGGACACGACTGAAGCGACTTAGCAGCAGCAGCAGGTAGATCAGTGAGTAAAGAATGCAGTTGCAATGCAGGAGACACAGGCAGACACGAGTTCAACCCCAGGGTCAGGAAGATCCCCTGGCAGAGGAAACGCAACCCACTCCAGCAGTCTAGACTGGAAAAGCCCATGGGAAGAGGAGTCTGGTGGGCTACAGTCCATGGGGTCCCAAGAGTTGGACAGGACTTAGTGACTATACCACCACCACCACAATACATTTCAGGAATTAATTAGCAAAACAAATTTAAATAATACTAAATCTGAAATGAAAAGCGTAAAAGTTTATGTTGAGTACTTATCTTACTTTGCTTTATGTGTGCATGCATTCATGCTAAGTCGCTTCAGTCATGTCCAACTCTTTGCTACACCGTGGACTGTAGCCTGCCAGGTTCCTCTGTCCATGAGATTCTCCAGACAGGAATACTGAAGTGGGTTGCATTGTTCTACTCACAGATGGGCATACATCCAGCCTGCCACCTGTTTTGTTACGGCCAAGGAGTTAAGAATCATTTTTATATCATTTTAAGTAGATCAAGAAAAACCAGATTATTTTGTGAAATGTGACAGTTATATACAATTCAGATTTCAGTGTCTGTAGTTATGGTTTTGTTGGAACGTAGGGAGTCTTGTTTGTTTCTGTGCGGTCTAGGCCTGTTTTCACACTAAAATGGCAGAATTCTGTGGGAAGCTGTGACAGAGACCATACGGTGCAAGAAGCCTAAAATATTTACTATCTTGTCCTTCATGAAGAAGTTTGCTGACCCCTCTTCATTGCACTGATCCTTTTGTGAAGCAGAGAAAATGTGGACATGCACAGCAGTCTGAGTCCAAACCACTTAAGCAAAATAACAATGTTTTCATTCTCCTTGGTATTTTCATCTTAATTAAAAGGTAATGAACATTCTAAAATAGAGCAAGAGAAAATCACACTAAAATTTTGAATTTTTGCAGCTCACAAGAGCAAGATAGCCACTTGTGCCCAAAGTTCTTTGTTAGGCTTCTGTGCCCGGACTGTGCCCAGATAATGAACATGGACCATCAAAGAGGGCAGAGGTGGCCAAAATTTGACTTGGTATCAGCTGCATAAATCTGCTCCAGCATCCCAGTGGGTCCCTGGATCAGCAGATCTCTGATTAGAGCAAAGAGTAACTCTGTATCTTCTCTGTAAAGTTCTGCTTTCTATTCAACCTACTTGACTTCACATAATTCAGCAGGTCTTTTTTTTTTTTTTTTCTTCTCCTGTTTCTCTCATAGCCAGTGCTCCCATCCATTCGAAAATAAGTACTAAGCCGTCAAAGGAATGTAAAATATTTATTGTCATGCAAATGTGGGCATTATCTGGAAATTTCTGGTTCGAAACTAATGGGCCAAGCTTTGAAAATAACTTTCTCAATGTGTTGAAGAATATTTTCTTCATTTTTATGGCATTGCTTTACTTACTATTACAGCGATTGTTGTACACCATTACACTTTAAATATGTTTATAACTTCACACCCTTTGCTCACCATATGTACTTTGAAAGCATGACTCTAAATAGAATAGAAAGACACAATTTCATTTATGACAATTTCATTACATGAGGGAAAAAATGATAGATTGAATCTGACTTTAAAAGCCTTAAACCTTTTAATTTGCACTATTACACTTATTTTTCTTTAATTACATTCTAGGCAGAAGTTAACACCCTATACTTATAATTTAGGAAATTAAAACTTTCAGTAGCACTGTACAGTTATTGCATTGTGTTTTAATTGTGGTTTACAGATTCATTAGACTGCTGGTGAGTAGAAACGCCAATGTAAATAAACTACCATTTAAAAAAATGATTGTATTTGAAAAGCAGTATAGACCTTTAAAATCTCTGTTCTGTTACCAGTTTTTGAAAAAATGGGATATGTACTAGAGCCTAAACAAGATGTTACTTATTAAGCTACTTCAATGTTTAAACCCTAGCCAAGTGTTGATATCTTAGAAGGATGGTTCTCAGATTAACTGATCTCAAGCTATTCAAACATCTACTAGGATAATTTTTCCCACTAGTATGCAAAAGGGAAGGTAATGAAAAAGAATGTTTATGTAATATATTTCTATCATACACAGCAAATCTTATATGTATAAAACTCAGACAACTTTGATGTCTACCAAATTCCAGTCTCAAATATACATTTAGATTGGGTCTAATTTACCACCATACAACAAGTTTACCGTACAGATGAGCAAATTAAAATGAAAAAAAAAAAATCGCCTCTTCTTTGTTCACTCTCTTTTTTCACCCTCATCTAGAGGCTCTTTACTTCCTCTTCCCTTTTCTGCCATTAGAGTGGTATCATCTACATATCTTTTTTCCTGGCAATCTTGATTCCAGCTTGTGATTCATCCAGCATGGTATTTCACATGATATACTCCACATATAAATTATATAAACAGGGTGACAATATACAATCTTGTCGTACTCCTTTCCCAAATTGGAAACAGTCGGTTGTTCCATGCTTGGTTCTTACTGTTGCTTCTTGACTTGCATACAGGTTTCTCAGGAGAACAAGTCAGTCAGTCTGGTATTCCCATCTCTTTAAGAATTTCCCACAGATTGTTGTGATCCACACAGTCAAGGTTTTAGCATAGTCAGTGAAGTAGAAGTCAGTATTTTCTTGGAACTCCCTTGCTTTCTCCATGATCCAACAAAAGTCGGCAAATTGTTTTCTCTGACTCTTCAAAATCCAGCTTGTACATCTGGAAGATCTCAGTTCATGTACTGCTGAAGCCTAGCCTGAAGGATTTTGAGCATAACCTTGCTAGTATGTAAAATCAGTACAGTAATTTGAACATTCTTTGGCATTGCCCTTCTTTGGGATTAGTATGGAAACTGACCTTTTTCAGTCGTACGGCCACTGCTGAGTTTTCCAAATTTTCTCACATATTGAGTGCAGCACTTTAACAGCATCCATCTTTTAGGATTTTAAATAGCTCAGCTGGAATTCTATCACCTGCACTAGCTTTGTTCATAGTAATTTTTCCCAAGGCGCAGCTCCAGGTGATTGTTCACACCATCATTGTTATCCAGCTCATTAAGATCTTTTTTGTATAGTTCTTCTGTGTATTCTTCTTAATTTCTTCTGCTACTGTTGGGTACTTACCATTTACATCCTTTATTATTTACATCCTTGCATGAAATATTCCTTTGATAGTTCTAATTTTTTTTTTAAAGAGATTACTAGTCTTTCCCATTCTATTGTTTTCCTCTTTTTTTTTTTTTTTTTTTTTGCATTGTTCTTTTAAGAAGACCTTCTTATCTCTCCTTGCTGTTCCCTGGAACTCTGCATTCAGTTGTGTATAACTTCCTTTTCTCCCTTGCCTTTTGCTTCTCCTTTCCTCAGCTATTTGTAAAGCATCCTCAGACAACCATTTTGCCTTCTTGCATTTCTTTTTCTTTGGGATGGTTTAGGACCTTCCTTGAGACTCAGATAATTTCTGTCTTCTGGCTACAGCTTGAATTCTTTAAGTCCCTCAGTACTGCCTGACTTCTGTTACCTGGATGTGCCCTGCAAGTAGTTACTTCGTGGTAACTTCATGTAAGCAGTCACATATTGTGATGTCTACTTGGTCTCTAGCTTCCTGTAGAGATCCAGAACAATCATGGGGCTCATCCCATGAATTTCCCTTTTCTCAGAAATTGCAGTCTTCACTGCCTGCTGTTCAGTGTCTGAAAATAATTTCCTCATGCTTTCCCCCTGCCAATTCTAGGATTGTTTACCTTATCAGTGTGATTACAGTTCCAGTTATTTTGACATTGCCAAATGAAATAGAAGTTCCTTACGTGATTCTTAATTGTTCTTATTTACTGCTATTCTATAGATCTTATTCCATAAATGCAGTAAGTTACCTCTCTCTCTCTCTATATATATATATATTTTTTTTTTTTTTTAAATCTGGAAAATCCTTACATTCTTGGGATTAAATAAGAACTAGCCAAGTTGCATCTCTCTTTTTATATACTACTATTCCAAGTTTGTTAGTATTTTACCTGCTGTTTTATGTTATATTCACAGTGAAACTAATGTCTGGATTAATTTTCAGCGATACTCTCCTTTGAAATTAGAGTAATGCTATCTTCAAAATGGATTGGAAAGTTTTGTGTATATTTCCATATTTGAAACCATTTCAGTGGTACTTATAGCTTATATCAGTATTTGATAGATTTTCGTATACTATTTTAAACCTAATGTCTTACCTCTAGGGAAGGTGCTATTCTGAATAAGATTGTAATAATAATTTTATTGTGTTCTCTTATACACATACAATAATTATTTTATGGTACATAATTTAATTTGGAATTGCCATTTTACAGGACATGAACATATCACACCAAAGTGCTCATACCAATTTCCATTCCTACCAGTAGGATAGGAGCCTGTCTCTCTCTCTGTGTCTTCACTTGTTATAATCAGTCTTTTAATTTTGAAAAATTTGGATGAGAAATGTTTCATTCTATTTTCATTTGAGTTCTCATTTTTGTTTTAATTTTCATGATATAGAGTGAAGTTGAGATGCTATTTATATTTTCCATTCTTTATTCCAAACTTCTACACATTTTTTAATTTGGTGTTTATAGTATTTCTTACTAGCTTATAGCTGTTCTTTATAAAATCTATGTCAGTGTCAAATTTTTCCACCAAAAATATCTTTTACCACTTTATGCTGATTTTTAACTTTATCTTTTATTGAAATATGTTTCAACGTCCACAGTAATTTTAATGAATATCACTTTACCATTTCTGCTCTTTTCTCTGAATTTTCCAAGAAATACTTTTATTCATAGACCATAAAGACATTTCCCCTTATTTTGTTTTGTAATTTATAAATTTTTACTTTATTTATTTATTTGAAAGAGAAAAAGAAATGCTTCTTTTTCTCTACCATGCTACACTCTCAACACTTCTGACACCAAATATATGGGTTTTGTTTTCCCCTACACCAGGCAATTTTTCAACACTAGCTGAGAATCCTACAATTCAATTTAATTCTAACACTACTATAGGGAATTGGTATCAAATCCCAAAGGTTCAGAGCTCACTCCAACAAGACTGCCTCCTAACTTCAGACACCAATTGAAAGTTGAGATTGTCACCTGTGGTTACTGCAACCCTTGTCTTTGATTCCATATTTTTCTAGAATGGTTCGCAGAACTCAGGGAACAGTTTACTGACTAGGTTACTGAATTATTATAAAAAGATACAACTCAGGAACAGCCAGACGGAATAGGATGCCCAGAGCAAGGTTATGGAGCAAGGAATGCCACCCTTCTATGCTCTCTCCAATACCTACCTCCTTGTCATCTCCAACCTGGAAGCTCTTTGAACCCCATATGTTACAGAGTTTTATGAAGGCTTCATTGCATAGTCAAGATTGATTAAATCTTTGGCCAATGGTGATTAGTGCAACCTCCAGCCTCTTTTCCCTTCAAAGGTTGGGGAGCAGGGAGGTAGGAAGCTGAAAGTTCCAATCCTCTACTTATAGCATTGGTTCTCCTGGGCAAGCAGCCCCCATCCTGTGGGTATCTAGGGACTTATGCAAAATCAGCTCATTAACATAAACTCCAATGTGATTGAAACTCTCTTTTTATGAATAACAAAAGGCATTCCTTTCACCTTTATTGCTATGGAGCTATCTCAGAAACTGAGGAAAAAAGAGTGGATACTATGACAAAAGATCCTCCCAAGACTCTTATTACTCAAGATGTTACAAAGGTTTTAGTAGTTCTGTGTCCAAGAACTGTGGATAAGACCAAAAAATATATATTCTTATTATAAAACATAATGTCACATTATTTAATCCACCAATCACCATTTTTATAGCATAGGTATTAAATTCTCTGTATAAATAATCAATTTTTCCAGCACTAATTACTAAATTGTTACTAATATTAATAGTTTATTTGATACCATCTTGGTCTGACATAATTTCTAACGCATTTCTAATAACGCATATTTCTGAACCCTCAAATCTCTATTTGCTTCTTTCTCTAAAAATATTATAATATTTAATTTTTAACATTTTATAGCAATCAGTACCTCACTGGTTAACTGTTCTGACTTCTTCTACAAAATTTTCTTGATTATTTTTGATCCTTTGTTCTTATGTAGATTTTCTGAAGTTTGTCAGACTTCATTTAAAGCTCTGTTGCTAATGTGATTGCATTTAATTTATAGATCACTTTGCGGAAACTTGATATGTTAATACTAAGTCTTTCAGTACATAAAGCTGTTCTATGTCTGAATATATATGAAATCTTGTCTTATGCCACTCTGTTATATTTTATAATTTTCTCCATAGAGATATTTTTTATTAGGTTTAATCCTAATATCTTCATGGTTTCTATTGCCACAGTAAATAGAATCTCTTTTCTGTGATGTTTTCTAATTGACTTTAATCAGCATGTAAAATGTTGTTGATTTTTGCATTTTAATTTTTTAAGTTAGCTATCCAGTTGGTTATCTGATTACATATAATATTTTGTGTATAGGTCCTCTGAATATTCTATAATATCATACTAGCCATCATTAACAGACTTTTGTTTTCTTCTAAATAGCGTGTTTCAAGCTAAAGGGAACATGTGACCTCACCTCACAAACTGCAAGGGAGGGCGGGAAATGTAGCCTTTGTATAAACTCAGGAAAAGTAAATGAGAATGGTGGGCATTTAGTCAAATTCACTTACTGTCTGCCCTTCTGATCACCAAATACATATTTCTCTCTCTCTTTGCAAATAATACACTCACTTAAAATGCTCAACGTGTCAATCAGTCACTATATTCAGTTCAAAATCCAAGATATCTCTTCTGTGTGACAGCTTTTGATACTAAATAAAATATAATAATATGTGTCACATGGTAGGACAAGATCACCACATTAAATACCTCTAAGGGGAAGGTATGCAATATAAGGGGAAGGAAGAAAGTATTCAGATCCCCAGAGGGCCAACACTTTAAAGGCTTTCATTTTGCTCTCTGGAAAGATTTGTTTTCCCCATTATTTTCCATAGCTCTAGTTTCTGTCATTTTTGAGGCATCTCCTTGGCTTCATCAGAGATGAGTGTTGGGAGCCTGGCTTCCTTGAAGGGTGTGCTGAATTTAAACACTTCCTCCCTTTCATGGAAACTATTGGCTAAGCACTGTTTTGCATCTTAAAAAGTCAAGCCTTTTTAAGAATCAAAGCTTATTTCTTTGGCACAGTATTTCTTCAACAGTGCAATAGGCATCAAATAAATTTGCTTTTGATAAGATACCAATTTCATTAACCATATCCATCCTTTTGCTTCATCCTCTCTTGTTGATGGCAACTGCCGTCAACTCTGGAATGAGTGAAAAGGTTGCAATCCTCTATCTGATTTTTGCCCTTGGTCCCTTTTCTTAACTGAGAAGTTGAGCTTGGAATCATACTCTTAATCTCATATTTTTTACATGTCATTTTTTTCAATTGAAATTTTTGCTACTGTTGAATTTGTCACCTGCCATTTGGACTGTATTTCAGCAGCTAGCCTGCTGAAGTCAATAAGACCACAAATTTGTCTCTATTCCTTTTGTGTCTACTGAAGAACTAGCCATTCCTTCACTGAGCTCAACTCTCTATTGTGTTTACCTGTTTTAGGCAGTCATACCCAGTACTGTTTTCCAACTCTTTTCCCTAAAATTACAATTTCCAAAGAATTATTGTTTGCCTCCCAATTTACTTCAGGTATTACTTTGCCTGACATTTTTCAACTGAAAAACAAAGGTCATTGAACTATGTATTAAGTATAGATGATTGGGACAAGTATATTTGGGAGCAGGGGTTCATGATAGGCAAGTACAGAATCATGGAAAGAAGTCAGGAAGCAATTATAACTCAGGAAGATCTGATCATGTCTTTAGTAGGAGGTGGCAGGAGGGATGGAACAAAGTCATCAAATTCTAAAGATATATATCTACAACAGAGTCTGTTTCATTTGCTGATAGATTTAATGTGAAAGAGAAAGTCCTGTATAAAGGATGACTAGAGACTTATAGTCAAAAAAAAATCTATAAAGATGCTTTTGCCATTATCTCATAGTAAGTATTATAGCAAATATTAGGGGCATAAATATGAATAAATCCCAGTATCTGTCTTTCCACAACTCATTTTTTATTCAAGGGAATAGTCATACAACTAGATAATCACAACACAGTGTACTGTGGGTAAGTATAATTATGTGATTATGAAATGATTGTTCCAGGAGTACATACGAGAGAGTGGATTACTTTACCTGGTGGGAAAGGGGGTAAGATTTTGCAAAGGAGGTAAAAGGGAGTTGATTCTTCAACAATGACCAAGAAAGTTGGATTAAAATTTAAAATACCTCTTAAATGGGACATTTTATCTTTTACCACACAGATACCACACAGTAGTTGTATACAACTACTCATATGGGCAATTGATATCTGTGTGGTACCACACAGTAGTTGTATACAATTACTCATATGGGCAATTGATATCTGTGTGGTAAAAGATAAAATGTCCCATTTAAGAGGTATTTTAAATTTTAATCCAACTTTCTTGGTCATTGTTGAAGAATCAACGGGGAAAGCAATGGCACCCCACCCCAATACTTTTGCCTGGAAAATCCCATGGACGGAGGGGCCTGGTAGGCTCCAGTCCGTGGGGTCGCTGGGGGTCGGACACGACTGAGCGACTTCGCTTTCACTTTTCACTTTCATGCATTGGAGAAGGAAATGGCAACCCACTCCAGTGTTCTTGCCTGGAGAATCCCAGGGACAGGGGAGCCTGGTGAGCTTCCGTCTATGGGGTCGCACAGAGTCGGACACGACTGAAGCGACTTAGCAGTAGCAGTAGCATACAGATATAAGTACAGTCACTATCTGGTAGCAAATGTCAGCATTGCAATCTTACTAACATATTGTTTTCCCATTAGTTGCAAATTTTAAACCTTCTGTTCATGTTAATCTGCAGTTTGGGATCAGGTGAGTCTCAGTTTGGCTATTAACTAACTCTATGAAACTTCATAAGGAAATTAACCTCTATAAGGTCTTCTGTTCAGTACAAATCAAGGTGTGGACTCCAATATTGCTCAAATCACTTTATATGGTGTTTTAATGGAAAAAAAAATCAAAGATAAGTTGAAAATACAGTTATTCATAGATAAAAGTTATTCATTGAAAACTTTTATTATTTTAAGGTTCAGATTGAATTTAAAATTACCAAAATTTCCTAAGTCAATAAGCAGATCATACCATATATTTCATTTCCTTGGATAGATTTCAATAGGCTAAAATGATGACTGTCTCCCAAGTTAAAATCTACATGCTTCATGAAAAATCATCACGTTTAGACTTACTATATTATTGTGGTTAAATTATAATAAAATCAAAACTTGAATAATTTTAAACAAATTTGATATTCCTAAAGTTGTGTTACTTTGTTGCCAAAGAATACATGACAATTTCCTTACATTGTACCCTAATGAGGCTCAATGGTAAATCATATTTATTTTAAGATGTTCATATGAAAAATGATTGAGGGGTATAGATGAAATCTTAGGTATATCTCACCCTGAAAGTTTTGAGTTACTTTGCTATGTGAGATCATCCAATATAAAAATCAACACTGAAATGATCTGATTTGAAAGTATCATAAAGCTCAAAGGCAAATCTATATTTGGAAAATTCTAGTGGTGTTTTGAAAACAACTGAATGACTCACCTAATAAATGATGTGGTATGGCTTCCTTGGAATTCTAAGCATTTGAACATCTTCTAACCTAACTCTGTCCTCCCCCTATCTTTCTGCTCTTTTTGTATTTTTGTTTCCAGTGAATGGATAAGAATTAAAAATTTTTTGCACCCTACCTTTTAACTTTCATATTCCTATACTCTTTTAGGTCTCTTGCCTGGAGAATCCCAGGGACGGGGGAGCCTGGTGGGCTGCTGTCTATGGGGTCACACAGAGTCGGACACGACTGAGCGACTTCACTTTCACTTTTCACTTTGCTGCATTGGAGAAGGAAATGGCAACCCACTCCAGTGTTCTTGCCTAGAGAATCCCAGGGACGGTGGAGCCTGGTGGGCTGCGGTCTATGGGGTCCCATTGAGTCGGACACGACTGAAGTGACGTGCAGCAGCAACCCTATTTGAGCTGGATGACTGCCACTGTGGGTTTAAATGTATGGTTCTGAAAACTCTTCATTTAGAGCTTGAGGTGGATATAGATGGGTGTTAGGGAATTAAGAAATCATGGATTCACATCTTGATCATGATCTTAGAGGGAAATCATTTCATTTCACCAGCACTCAATTTCCTTATTTCATTTAAAATTCCATATTTGACTCTTGTGCTATGCTGTGCTTTGTTGCTCAGTCAAGTTTGACTGTTTATGACCTCATGGATGGTAGCCCACCAGGCTCCTCTGTCCAGGGGATTCTCCAGGCAAGAATACTGGAGTGGGTTGCAAGCCCCCCTCCAGAGGATCTTCCCAACCCAAGGAATGAACCCAGGTTTCCCATACTGCAGGCAGATTCTTTACCATGTGAACTTCCATATATATAAAATAGGGCAATTACTTATTTGTGGCATAATTAATTTACTTAAAATATTGTTAACTGAGCCAAGCCAGAGAGGATTCTCTAATAAAATAAAATTTATTTAAATTAATATATCTTTTGTTCTGCTCTAATTACAAAACAGTTCTCTGTTCCTTTTTTTCACCTTCAGGTTTCTGAAATGTATTAATCCATTTTTTAAATGTTTTCATCTTAGAATTTTGCTAGACACTTTCCCAATAATTTTTAAACTCATGTTTATTTTAAAAGTAATGTAATACATGTGTTTCTGATTGATTTCACTTAATCTATCCAAATATTGTTGTCTATGAATGTACTAATGGAGAAGGAGTCTCTTTTATTGGGTGTTTGAAATACTTTAAAGAAACAACAATTTGCCAAGAAGTAAAGTAATTTCTAAAAGTTTGATGTTCTTGGTATCTATGAAATTCATTTCACTAAATTTATTCAAGCACTTAGTTCAAGAATCCTCACTAAAATAAGAGCCACAAACTTAACCAAATCAAGATCTTTCATTCCTTTTCTTCCCAAACCATATGGCCTTAGTGTCCAGATATTCATAATCTGATTTAACAAATTTCTTTAGATTCAAATGTCTGTGTTTCAATAATAAAAGAAACCCAATACATTACTAATAAGAGAATCAAATTGAGAATAATGAATAGCTGACTATGAGTAGAAATGAAATGCTATTATTTCTACATGCCAGTGACTATGAATTAATGTAAAAATAACAAGGAGAAAATCTGCCTTTTCAAAATAAGTGCTGTCAACTTTCTCATACTTTCCTTGATCTATCCGCTGAATACAAACAATATTGGCCTTTTCTTTATTTTCTTCTCTGAAGGAATCTTTCCTCCAAGTATGCATGTATTCAGTTCAGTCGCTCAGTTGTGTCCAACTCTTTGCTACCCCGTGAACTACAGCATGCCAGGTCTCCCTGTCCATCACCAACTCCCAGAGTCCACCCAAACCCATGTCCATTGAATCAGTGATGCCATCCAACCATCTCCTCCTCTGTTGTCCCCTTCTTCTCCTGCCCTCAATCTTTCCCAGCATCAGGGGCTTTTCAAATGAGTCATCTCTTCACATCAGGTGGCCAAAGTGTTGGAGTTTCAGCTTCAACATCAGTCCTTCCAATGAACACCAGGAGTGATGTCCTTTAGGATGGACTGGTTGGATCTCCTTGCAGTCCAAGGGACTCTCAAGAGTCCTCTCCAACACCACAGTTCAAAAGCATCAATTCTTCAGGGCTCAGCTTTCTTTCTAGTCCAACTCTCACATCCATACATTTGAATGCATGTATTCAAATAATAACAAGGACACCAACAAAGATGGCAACAATTCCTTTACTAGGAGCAGGCTAATATAATGTCAGAGCTCAGAGAGAAACTATCTTTACAAATTGATTGACTTAAGAGAAGTTTATTTTTTCTTTCCAAGAACTTCAATGCCTCTTTTTCTTTTAGTAAGTAGAGATAATAATGCATATCTAAGCTTTTTTTTAAATTGATAAAACTGAAATATATTCCCACTTCCTTTATAAAGTAGATCTTATTTACTTCTAGGTATTGAAACCCAAGTAAGACAGTAGGTGTTGCAAGAGGGCATCAGAGGGCAAACACACTGAAACCATACTCATAGAAAACTAGTCAATCTAATCACACTAGGATCACAGCCTTGTCTAACTCAATGAGACTAAGCCATGCCCGTGGGGCAACCCAGGATGGGCGGGTCATGGTGGAGAGATCTGACAGGATGTGGTCCGCTGGAGAAGGGAATGGCAAACCACTTCAGTATTCTTGCCTTGAGAACCCCATGAACAGTATGAAAAGGCAAAATGATAGGATACTGAAAGAGAAACTCCCCAGGTCAGTAGGTGCCCAATATGCTACTGGAGATCAGTGGAGAAGTAACTCCAGAAAGAATGAAGGGATGGAGCCAAAGCAAAAACAACATCCAGTTGTGAATGGGACTTGTGATAGAAGAAAGGTCCAATGCTGTAAAGAGCAATATTGCATAGGAACCTGGAATGTCAAGTTCATTAATCAAGGCAAATTGGAAGTGGTCAAACAAGAGATGGCCAGAGTGAATGTTGACATTCTAGGAATCAGAGAACTGAAATGGACTGGAATGGGTGAATTTAACTCAGATGACCATTATATCTACTACTGTGGGCAGGAATCCCTCAGAAGAAATGGAGTGGCCATCATGGTCAACAAGAGAGTCCGAAATGCAGTACTTGGATGCAGTCTCAAAAACGACAGAATGATCTCTGTTCGTTTCCAAGGCAAACCATTCAATGTTACAGTAATCCAAGTCTATGCCCCAATGAGTAACGCCAAAGAAGCTGAAGTTGAACGGTTCTATGAAGACCTACAAGACCTTTTAGAACTAATACACCAAAAAGATGTCCTTTTCATTATAGGGGACTGGAATGCAAAAATAGGAAGTCAAGAAACACCTGGAGTAACAGGCAAATTTGGCCTTGGAATACGGAATACGGAAGCAGGACAAAAACTAATAAGAGTTGTGCCAAGAAAATGCACTAGTCATAACAAGCACCCTCTTCCAACACAACAAGAGAAGACTCTATACATGGACATCACCAGATGGTCAACACCGAAATCAGATTGATTATATTCTTTGCAGCCAAAGATGGAGAAGCTCTATACAGTCAGCAAAAACAGGACCAGGAGCTGACTGTAGATCAGACCATGAACTCCTTATTGCCAAATTCAGACTGAAATTGAAGAAAGTAGGGAAAACCACTCGACCATTCAGGTATGACCTAAATCAAATCCCTTATGATTATACAGTGGAAGTGAGAAATAGATTTAAGGGCCTAGATCTGATATATAGAGTGCCTGATGAACTATGGAATGAGGTTCGTGGCATTGTACAGGAGACAGGGACCAAGACCATCCCCATGGAAAAGAAATGCAAAAAAGCAAAATGGCTGTCTGGGGAGGCCTTACAAATAGCTGTGAAAAGAAGAGAAGCGAAAAGCAAAGGAGAAAAGGAAAGATATAAGCATCTGAATGCAGAGTTCCAAAGAATAGCAAGAAGAGATAAGAAAGCCTTCTTCAGGGATCAATGCAAAGAAATAGACGAAAACAACATAATGGGAAAGACTAGGGATCTCTTCAAGAAAATCAGAGATACCATGGGAACATTTCATGCAAAGATGGGCTCGATAAAGGACAGAAATGGTATGGACCTAACAGAAGCAGAAGATATTAAGAAGAAGTGGCAAGAATACACAGAAGAACTGTATAAAAAAAAATCTTCATGACCCAGATAATCATGATGGTGTGATCACTGACCTAGAGCCAGACATCCTGGAATGTGAAGTCAAGTGGGCCTTAGAAAGCATCACTATGAACAAAGCTAGTGGAGGTGATGGAATTCCAGTGGAGCTATTCCAAATCCTGAAAGATGATGCTGTGAAAGTGCTGCACTCAATATGCCAGCAAATTTGGAAAACTCAGCAGTGGCCACAGGACTGAAAAAGGTTAGTTTTAATTCCAATCCCAAAGAAAGGCAATGCCAAAGAATGCTCAAACTGCCGCACAATTGTACTCATCTCACACGCTAATAAAGTAATGCTCAAAATTCTCCAAGCCAGGCTTCAGCAATATGTGAACTGTGAACTTCCTGATGTTCAAGCTGGTTTTAGAAAAGGCAGAGGAACCAGAGATCAAATTGCCAACATCCGCTGGATCATGGAAAAAGCAAGAGAGTTCCAGAAAAGCATCTATTTCTGCTTTATTGACTGTGCCAAAGCCTTTGACTGTGTGGATCACAATAAACTGTGGAAAAATTTGAAAGAGATGGGAATACCAGACCACCTGACCTGCCTCTTGAGAAATCTGTATGCAGGTCAGGAAGCAACAGGTAGAACTGGACATAGAACAACAGACTGGTTCCAAATAGGAAAGGGAGTACATCAAGACTGTATATTGTCACCCTGTTTATTTAACTCATATGCAGAGTACATCATGAGAAACACTGGACTGGAAGAAACACAAGTTGGAATCAAGATTGCTGGGAGAAATAGCAATAACCTCAGATATGTAGATGACACCACCCTTATGGCAGAAAGTGAAGAGGAGCTAAAAGCCTCTTGATGAAAGTGAAAGTGGAGAGTGAAAAAGTTGGCTTCAAGCTCAACATTCAGAAAACGAAGATAATGGTATCCGGTCCCATCACTTCATGGGAAATAGATGGGAAAACAGTGTCAGACTTTATTTTTCTGGGCTCCACAATCACTGCAGATGGTGACTGCAGCCATAAAATTAAAAGACGCTTACTCCTTGGAAGGAAAGTTATGACCAACCTAGATCACATATTCAAAAGCAGAGACATTACTTTTCCAACAAATGTTTGCCTGGTCAAGGCTATGGTCTTTCCTGTGGTCATGTGTGGATGTGAGAGCTGGACTGTGAAGAAGGCTGAGTGCTGAAGAATTGATGCTTTTGAACTGTGAAGACTCTTGAGAGTCCGTTGGACTGCAAGGAGATCCAACCAGTCCATTCTGAAGGAGATCAGCCCTGGGATTTCTTTGGAAGGAATGATGCTAAAACTGAAACTTAAGTACTTTGGCCACGTCATGTGAAGAGTTGACTCATTGGAGAAGACTCTGATGCTGGGAGGGATTGAGGGCAAGAGGAGAAGACGACGACAGAGGATGAGATGGCTGGATGGCATCACTGACTCGATGGATGTGAGTGACCTCCGGGAGTTGGTGATGGACAGGGCGGCCTGGCGTGCTGTGATTCATGGGGTCGCAAAGATTTAGACACCACTGAGCAACTGATCTGATCTGATCTGATTGATAAGCTACCATATTATTAGCTGAGTCCTTTAAACTATGTGTCTAATATGGATTCAATTTAGTAATCGTTTAACAAATGTTAAATTGCTGCTGAACCTCTATGCTACCTTTCTCAAACAGATCCTCACACATAATTTTCAACATTTCTCTAGATTTTCAGTGCAATTAAGACAGAATTCTTGAAGTCAAAATATTTCTGTTTCGTGAGTATTTTTGCTTTATTGATTATGTCTCCAAGATATTCTTTATTTAGTGGCTTTCTTCTTTAAAACTCTCCAATATTGATCAAAATTAATATATTTCTTATTTAAAAGTCTGAAATAACAGCTGACAATCTGGACTGAAAAAACAAGTTTATGTGATTAATAGTAGATTTTTGGACAATAGTTGAATAATTAAACATTGGGGAGAATGACAAAAGGTGACAACACACACAAACTATCTTTTTTTGAGGAAAGTTCTTGGAAGCTGCTATCAGATCAGATCAGTTGCTCAGTCATGTCTGACTCTTTGCGACCCCATGAGTCGCAGCATGCCAGGCCTCCCTGTCCATTACCAACCTCTGGAGCTCATTGAGACTCACATCCATCAAGTTGGTGATGCCATCTCATCCTCTGTCGTCCCCTTCTCCTCCTGCCCCCAATCCCTCCCAGCATCAGAGTCTTTTCCAATGAGTCAGCTCTTTGCATGAGGTGGCCAAAGTACTGGAGTGTCAGCTTTAGCATCATTCCTTCCAAAGAAATCCCCGGGGTGATCTCCTTCAGAATGGACTGGTTGGATCTCCTTGCAGTCCAAGGGACTCTCAAGAGTCTTCTCCAACACCACAGTTCAAAAGCATCAATTATTTGGTGCTCAGCCTTCTTCACAGTCCAACTCTCACTCACATCCATACATGACTACAGGAAAGACCATAGCCTTGACTAGGCGAAGCTTTGTTGGCAAAGTAATGTCTCTGCTTTTCAATATACTATCTAAGTTGGTCATAACTTTCCTTCCAAGGAGCAAGCTTCTTTTAATTTCATGGCTGCACTCACCATCTGTAGTGATTTTGGAGCCCAGAAAAATAAAGTCTGACACTGTTTCCACTGTTTCCCCATCTATTTCCCATGAAGTGATGGGACCGGATACCATGATCTTCGTTTTCTGAATGTTGAGCTTGAAGCCAACTTTTTCACTCTCCACTTTCACTTTCGTCAAGAGGCTTTTTAGCTCCTCTTCACTTTCTGCCATAAGGGTGGTATCATCTGCATATCTGAGGTTATTGATATTTCTCCTGGCAATCTTAATTCCAGCTTGTGTTTCTTCCAGTCCAGTGTTTCTCATGATGTACTCTGCATATGAGTTAAATAAACAGGGTGACAATATACAGCCTTGACGTACTCCTTTTCCTATTTGGAACCAGTCTGTTGTTCCATGTTCAATTCTAACTGTTGCTTCCTGACCTGCATACAAATCTTTTTCAGAATTTTCCACAGTTTATTGTGATCCACACAGTCAAAGGCTTTGGCATAGTCAATAAAGCAGAAATAGATGTTTTTCTGGAACTCTCTTGCTTTTTCCATGATCCAGCGGATGTTGATAATTTGATCTCTGGTTCCTCTGCCTTTTCTAAGACCAGCTTGAAGACCAGGAAGTTCACGGTTCACATATTGCTGAAGCCTCGCTTGGAGAATTTTGAGCATTACTTTATTAGTGTGTGAGATGAGTGTAATTTTGCGGTAGTTTGAACATTCTTTGGCATTGCTTGAACAGTATGAATCTGCTGTAAAATCATCTAATTATATTTCATTGGCCAGAACGTCATCATCACATGGCCACACCAAGTTCATGTGAATAATTAGGAATATAATCTGAGTACCATGTGCCCAGTTATTTTAATTTTAAACATAGAAGAAATTCAAAACAGATATTAAGGGCAATGTGTCCTCTTGCCACATGATCCAAGTTTTGTTTTGAAGTTTTCTTTCTAAAAAGTTTCCTACTCAGTTAGTATAAGGCAATGCAGGAAAAGTAGTTTGTTGTCTTAAGAACTTAATTCTTCACAGTATACAAAATATCTATTCAAACAAATGAAGAACACAAATACTTAGTAATGTTTAAAATGGGTGAAATTTATTCTTTTTCTTATTATCTGTAAATATCATCAGTTTTTACCCTTTTATAAAAGAAAAAAACGCCTGACAAATATTTCCTTGAAATTTGCTATCATCTCTCTTTGGTCTTTTGTTCCACTCTTCCTAAATTTTTCCCTGTATATCTCACTCTTATTTTTGATTTCCATCCAGTTTTCTTTTCCTTTAACATTATATTTTTAAAAATATTTATGATTAAAAGCCTACCTTTATCTGCAAACAAAATAACATGGTAGGAAATAATATTTACTTTCTGACATATGCATTTGTATGTTTACATGATAAAAACAATAAAATACCTATTTAGCCAAAAATAGTTTGCTTTCCTTGCTATGAAGAATAAAGGAGTAACAATATAAAGTATGTTATTTTGGAGAGCTGGGGTTGCATATACAAACATAATGAACAATGTAAATACTTAAGTATTTCCATGCTAATTTGGGGGATAAGGATTAAAAGTTCCCCGTGCACTTTTGGGTAAGAACACTCAAAAGGAATATAGAAAATCTCCTAAAAGTGGGATTTAAAGTGTCCTTTGAAGGAGGTTTAGGCAGTTGAAGAAAAACTGGGACATTTTCTCAGATAAGAATGACATGAACAAATAAATGTGGGAGTAAGGAAGGCAAATACCAGGGTGCTGAAGGCTCTGTTTATACTAAACAAGAGGGTTGGGAGTAAAAGAAAGTAGTGTCATAAATGCCATGTATAAAAAGCTTTAAATATGTGAAGCGTTTATTATTCTTTGCACGATAAAGTCAATTCTTACATGACTTTAAAATTTTAGTTTGGCATTGGATTTACAGGAAAGTCATGAAGATAGTGAAACTTCCCAAGTAGTTATATCCAATTTCCTCTATCATTAATATTTTATACTACCATGTGACATGTATCATGGTTCTTGAGCAAATATTGATAAATTATTATTAACTAAAGTCTACTTAGATTTTCTTAATTTTTACCTGAAGTTAGTTTTCTGTTTCAGAATTCTTTCCAGGATTCTATATTTTATTGAGTCACCATGTCTGTTTAGACTCTTCTAAGGTATGATGATGTCTCAAAATTTCCTTGCTTTTTTATTGAAGTGCACTTACTATACAATATTATGTTACATAGGTACAATATAGTGGTTGACAGTTTGTAAAGGTTATGCTCTGTATAGTTATTATACTATATTGGCTATATTCCCTGTGCAGTATACTATACCTTTGCAGTTTATTTTACACCTAATAGTTTGTGCTTTCACTCCCCTACCCCTGTATTGTGCTTCCCCTCAGCCTTCTTCCCACTGGTAACCATTAGTTTGTTCTCTATATCTGTGTTTGCTTCATTTTTAGAGGCAATATATAAGTGATATCATATAGCATTTGGCTTTCTCTGTTTGACTTACTTCACTTAGTATAATATACTCCAAGTCCATCCATGTTATTGCAAATGGCAATATTTTTTTGGCTGAGTAGTATTCCACTTAAGTATGTATCTGTCATATCATTTACAAACATTTTCTCATATTCAGTGGATTTTTTTTGCTAGTGT
Source organism: Tragelaphus eurycerus (assembly GCA_935064755.1). Lineage (NCBI taxonomy): Eukaryota > Metazoa > Chordata > Mammalia > Artiodactyla > Bovidae > Tragelaphus > Tragelaphus eurycerus. The sequence goes on from CAKXYN010000014.1 coordinate 2,631,415, forward strand.
AGTCTGAAGTCAGAGAGCCTGCTTTCTCCAGCTCTGTTCTTCTTTCTTAAGATTATTTTGGCTATTCTAGGGTCTTTTGTGCTTCTATAAAAAATTTTAAATTACTTGTTCTAATTCTGTGAAAAACACCATTGGCAATTTGATAGAGATCATGTTGAATCTGTAGATTGGCTTGGATTGTTGTTGTTCGGTAGCTAAGTCAGGCTCAACTCCTTGCGACCCCATGGACTGCAGCACGCTGGGCTTCCCTGTCCTTCAATATCTCCCTGAGTTTGCTCAAACTCTTGTCCATCGAGTCAGTGATGCCATCCAACAATCTCATCCTCTGTTACCTCCTTCTCCTACCCTCAATCTTTTCCAGAATCAAGGTCTTTTCCAACTGTCATCTCTTCTTATCAGGTGGCCGAAGTGTTGAAGCTTCAGCTTTAGCATCAGTCCTTCCAATGGATATTCAGGTTGATATCCTTTACAATTGATTTGTTTGATCTCCTTGCTGTCTTAGTATGGTCACTTTAAGAATATTGATTCTTCCAATCCAAGAATACAGTATATCTTTCTGTTTTTTTCATCTTTAATTGCTTTCATCAGTGTCTTATACTTTTCTGAGTACAAGTGTTTTGCCTCCTTAGGTAGTTTTATATCTAAATATTTTATTCATTTTGATGCAATGGTAAATGGAATTGTTATCCATAATTTCTATTTTTATTTTCCTTGTTTTTGATGACCTTGACAATTTTTAGAAGTACTAGTGAAACATTTTTCAGAATGTCTTTCTATTATGAATTGTCAGATATTCTTCTTGTGCTTAAAATTATTAGATTTTAACCAAAACCTCACAGAAGTAAATGCTTTTTTTCATCATATAAAGGATACAGTCAACATGATTTATCATCATTGATGTTACCTTTGATTACCTACTTGACCGAGATAGTATTTTTTCAGGTTTTTTCCACTATGAAGTTATTCCTTTCTCATTTTCTGTTTCTGCTTCTTTATAAATAGCAAGCCACTTTCTGCAGCCCATACCTAAGAAGTAAGGAGTCAAGTTCCACCTCCTTGAGAATAGAATATATAAATTATTTGGTATTCTTCTCTATGGAAAATGCATCTATTTTCCCCATTTATTTTTTATTTGATTATTCTGGAATCATAGATTATTATTTTATACTTTGGGTTATAGCTCAATATAATTGTATTTATTTTGTTGCTCATAATTTCCCAACTTAGAATTAGTCATTTTTCAAGGGCATGGTTCTTTTTTTATTGGAGAATGGTATTAGAACTCAGGCTCTAGATTCTATGTGTGCTTATTGTTATTGGGGTGTCATTGCTTCTAGTCTCTCTTAGCTGGTAGAGCAAGGAAATATATGTGAATATATAAACCCACTTACATGTTACCTACTAATCACTTTATATTATAATCTACTAATACTAATTGTATCTACTAATAATTATCTATTATCCATCTATGTATATATAGTTATATAAATATATAGTATATATAGTACATATATATATACACACACTATATATATATATATATATATATATATATGAAGGTAAAATAGAAAACATTCTGATAAGCCTATACTGATATATTCAACTCTAATTCATTACCACATGGAACATTGGAGCCTCTTCCCCTTGCTTAATTTTTTTTTTTAAGTGAATTGAAGTTTTCTCATTTTATTTATTTATTTATTTTTTTCAGGGGAAAATGGACAAAGGAAAGGATCAATGAGGGTGGGAGGGAAATGGGAAGAAAGAAGGGGAGTGATGGTGGGGAGGAGTATATGTAATTTCTTAACTAATGGCTTTCTGTTTTTAATCACAAAGAACAATTTAAAAAAATCATGTTGAATTCATCCTATATTAGGAGGTTTGATCTGAAAATGAAAAGTTCAGGGAACTAAAAGTCCAGTTTGGGTGTCCTCATCTTAGGCACGTCTTGGTATTTTGTATTGGTAGGTCTATCTTTACCACAGTATATTATTTAGGACAGGATCACATTTGTCACCTCTTCCTCCCTACTACCCAAAGTGGTACCAGACCCATAAAATAGTCAATAAACATTTACAGAGTGAACAAATAAGTCTATTTTTTTTTAACTCTCCTGAGTGAAGTGAATTTTTTGAGGCTCATAAGTGAATATGTTTTCCTCTTTACTTTGTCTATTACAGCCAGATTGTATGAGTGGGGTATTAAAGTCTCCCACTATTATTGTATTGTTGCATATTTCTTCTATCATACTAATTAATGTTTGTCTTAGATATATCAATGCTCCAATGTTGGGTGCATCAGATCAGATCAGTCGCTCAGTCGTGTCCAACTCTTTGTGACCCCATGAACTGCAGCACGCCAGGCCTCCCTATCCATCACCAGCTCCCGGAGGTCACTCAGACTCACATTCATCAAGTCAGTGATGCCATCCAGCTATCTCATCCTCTGTCGTCCCCTTCTCCTCCTGCCCCCAATCCCTCCCAGCATCAGAGTCTTCTCCAATGAGTCAACTCTTCACATGAGGTGGCCAAAATACTGGAGTTTCAGCTTTAGCATCATTCCTTCCAAAGAAATCCCAGGGCTGATCTCCTTCAGAATGGACCAGTTGGATCTCCTTGCAGTCCAAGGGACTCTCAAGAGTCTTCTCCAACACCACAGTTCAAAAGCATCAATTCTTCGGTGCTCAGCCTTCTTCTTAGTCCAGCTCTCACATCCATACATGACCACAGGAAAGACCATAGCCTTGACTAGGGGAACCTTTGTTGGCAAAGTGATGTCTCTGCTTTTGAATATGCTATCTAGGTTGGTCATAACTTTCCTTCCAAGGAGTAAGCGTCTTTTAATTTCATGGCTGCAGTCACCATCTGCAGTGATTGTGGAGCCCAGAAAAAGAAAGTCTGACACTGTTTCCACTGTTTCCCCATCTATTTCCCATGTAGTGATGGGACCAGATGCCATGATCTTCATTTTCTGAATGTTGAGCTTTAAGCCAACCTTTTCACTCTCCACTTTCACTCTCATCAAGAGGCTTTTGAGTTCCTCTTCACTTTCTGCCATAAGGGTGGTGTCATCTGCATATCTGAGGTTATTGATATTTCTCCCAGGAATCTTGATTCCAGCTTGTGTTTCTTCCAGTCCAGCATTTCTCATGATGTACTCTGCATATAAGTTAAATAAACATGGTGACAATATACAGCCTTGACATACTCCTTTTCCTATTTGGAACCAGTCTGTTGTTCCATGTCAAGCTGTAACTGTTGCTTCCTGACCTGCATACAAATTTCTCAAGAGGCAGGTCAAGTGGTCTGGTATTCCCATCTCTTTCAGAATTTTCCACAGTTTATTGTGATCTACACAGTCAAAGGCTTTGGCATAGTCAATAAAGCAGAAATAGATGTTTTTCTGGAACTCTCTTGCTTTTTCGATGATCCAGCGGATGTTGGCAATTTGATCTCTGGTTCCTCTGCCTTTTCTAAATCCAGCTTGAACATCAGGAAGTTCACGGTTCACATATTGCTGAAGCCTGGCTTGGAGAATTTTGAGCATTACTTTACTAGCGTGTGCTGCTGCTGCTGCTAAGTCGCTTCAGTCGTGTCCGACTCTGTGCGACCCCATAGACGGAAGCTCACCAGGCTCCCCTGTCCCTGGGATTCTCCAGGCAAGAACACTGGAGTGGGTTGCCATTTCCTTCTCCAATGCATGAAAGTGAAAAGTCAAAGTGAAGTCGCTCAGTCGTGTCCAACTCTTAGCGACCCCACGGACTGGAGCCTACCAGGCCCCTCCGTCCATGGAATTTTCCAGGCAAAATTACTGGGGTGGGGTGCCATTGCCTTCCCCATACTAGCGTGTGAGATGAGTGCAATTGTGCCGTAGTTTGAGCACTCTTTGGCATTGCCTTTCTTTGGGATTGGGATGAAAACTGACCTTTTCCAATCTTGTGGCCACTGCTGAGTTTTCCAAATTTGCTGGCATATTGAGTGCAGCACTTTCACAGTATCATCTTTCAGGATTTGAAATAGCTCCACTGGAATTCCATCACCTCCACTAGCTTTGTTCATAGTGATGCTTTCTAAGGCCCACTTGACTTCACATTCCAGGATGTCTGGCTCTAGGTCAGTGATCACACCATCATGATTATCTGGGTCATGAAGCTCTTTTTTGTACAGTTCTTCTGTGTATTCTTGCCACCTTTTCTTAATATCTTCTGCTTCTGTTAGGTCCATAGCATTTCTGTCCTTTATCGAGCCCATCTTTGCATGAAATGTTCCTTTGGTATCTCTGATTTTCTTGAAGAGATCCTTAGTCTTTCCCATTCTGTTGTTTTCCTCTATTTCTTTGCATTGATCCCTGAAGAAGGCTTTCTTATCTCTTCTTGCTATTCTTTGGAACTCTGCATTCAGATGTTTATATCTTTCCTTTTCTCCTTTGCTTTTCACTTCTCTTCTTTTCACAGCTATTTGCAAGGCCTCCCCAGACAGCCATTTTGCTTTTTTGCATATATTTATAATTGTTATACATTTTTTTTGGATTATTCCTCTAAGTCTTTATGTATAACCTTGGTTGTCTCCTTTTCAGGATCTTTAAAGTAAATTTTATCTGATATGAGTATTGCTACTCCTGTTTTCTTTTGGTCCATATTTGCATAAAAAATCTTTTTCCAGCCTTTCATTTTCAGTCAGTATATATCCCCTATTTTAAGGTGGTTCTCTTGTAGACAACATATATAGGGGTCTAGTTTTTGTATCCATTTGACCCGTTTTAGTCTTTTGGTTGTCTCTTGTAGGCAAGGTATGTAGGGGTCTTGTTTTTGTATCGATTCAGCCAGTCTTTGTTGATTAGGGCATTCAGCCCATAAACGTTTAAAGCAATTATTGATAAATAGGATTTACTTTATTGTTTTGGGTTCGAATTTATACACCCTTTTAGTGATTCCTATCTAGAGAATGTCCTTTAGTTTTTGTTGGAGAAATGGTTTAGTGATGCAAAATTCTCTCAACTTTTGCTTATCTGTGAAGCTTTTGATTTCTCCTTCATATTTGAATGAGATCCTTGCTGGATACAATAATCTAGGCTGTAAGTTATTTTCTTTCATCACTTTAATTATGTCTTGCCATTCCCTCCTGGCTTGGAGAGTTTCTATTGAAAGATCAGCTGTTATCCTTATGGGAATTCCCTTGTGAGCTATTTGATGTTTTTCCTTTGCTGCTTTTAATATTTGTTCTTTATATTTAATCTTTGTTAATTTGATTAATATGTGTCTTGGGGTGTTTTGCCTTGGGTTTATCCTGTTAGGGACTCTCTGGATTTCTTGAACTTGAGTGGTTATTTCCTTCTCCATTTTAAGGAAGTTTTCAACTATTATCTCCTCAAGTATTTCCTCATGGTCTTTCTTTTTATCTTCTTCTTCTGGAACTCCTATGATTCGAATGTTGTAGTGTTTAATGTTATCCTGGAGGTCTCTGAGATTGTCCTCATTTCTTTTGATTCGTTTTTCTTTTTTCTCCTCTGATTCATTTATTTCTAGGATTCTATCTTCTAATTCACTAATCCTATCTTCTGCCTCTGTTATTCTACTATTTGTTGCCTCCAGGGTGTTTTGGATCTCATTTATTGCATTATTCATTATGTGTTGACTCTTTTTTTATTTCTTCTAGGTCCTTGTTAAACCTTTCTTGCATCTTCTCAATCCTTGTCTCCAGACTCTTTAACTGTGATTCCATTTTGATTTCAAGATTTTGGATTAATTTTGCTATCATTATTCGGAATTCTTTATCAGGTAGATTCCCTATCTCTTCCTCTTTGGTTTGGTTTGGTGGGCATCTATCCTGTTCCTTTAGCTGCTGGGTAACCCCTTGCTTAATTGTAATCATCTACTCCAATAGTGAGAAATCTGGCTCCCATCATCTAGAATCCAGTTATTTATTCAAATTCCAGTATACATGCATAACAGATTAGAATTATTAACTCATACTCCCCTGAAAAACATGCCATCAGCTAAACTGCAGAGCTTAGAGACAGTTGCTTTTGCATTTACACTTATAGTCTTCCCTCATTTCCCATTACTCACATCAGTATCTTTTTCCTACCATCCTAAGTGAGTTTATTTCACACCTTTATAAGTTAAGACTCTTCTGTCACAATCTGCATTTCTTCCTGGAATCCCTCCACCTCCTAAGTTATTATTTTGTTAATTTCCATGTGTTAAGTTATACATTTTATGAGTTTTGGCAAATGCTTAGTGTCCTGTGGCCCCTTCACAGTTTCTTACATAATGGTTTTGCCAATTCCTAAAGGTAATTTTTACAAAGTTATGTTAGGGAATTTGCTGTGTGATTCAGGGAGCTCAACCCAGTGCTCTATGATCTATTATCCATCTAAGTATATATAGTTATATAAATATATAATATATATTATATATATATATACATACAATATATGTATGAAGGTAAAAGATAAAACATTCTGATAAGCAACCTAGAGAGGTAGCATAGGGTGGGAGGTGGGAGGGATGTTCTAGAGGAGGAGACATATGTATACCTATGGCTGATTTATATTGTTGTATGGCAGAAACCAGCACGATATTTAAAGCGATTATCTTCCAATTAAAATTTTTAAAAATAAGTAAATTACCTGGAAAAAAATTTAAATAATAAATATTTATGAGACCAGAATACTAATTTTTTAGTCTTTTATCTTATGCCTACATACAAAAGGAAAACTGTTTCACCATTCTTAGAGATTAATGATTTTACAGTGTATTTCTGTATAATTGTTTGTCTTTATCAGATTTCCCATGTCATTTAAATTTTTTCAAAATGTTCTGTGTAATACATATTACTTAACTTCATTATGAAGCATTAGCTTTTGCATGCCCAAACTAAGTAAAATACTATAATGCTATAATATTGATCATCATTATATGTGAAAATTTTTACTTAGCCATTGAAAACAAGGCAAAGATTGTAAAATGGATGCAGAATAAAAGATCCTAGTTAGTACTATCAAATATTACATTAAATTTCATTGAAAATGTTCACAGAATTTCAATTTTCTTCCTAATTTCTTAGTATTTGAAATTTCTTGCAATTTGAAGATCTCCGTTTTAACAATAAAACAGGAGATATATGCATCCTACTCCCACACATTCCTTGCCTATTCCTCAAATAAGGTTGTAGGAACCAGGCCTGCTTTTCTACTGTCAAAGCCATGTAGCTTTATTGAATGCAAGGAATTTAAGGAAGGCCCCAGGATTCTGATTTCTACTAAAAAGGTGATGTATTTTGGCAATAAGCCCCAATAATTTATCTTAAGTGTCTCAACTATCTTTGAAATGTTTCAGGTTGTCCACTATTACAGTTAAGTTGTTAACAAAGTCTTTTAAAAGCTAATTATAAATCCTACCTTTTTTTTTTTTTTTTTGATTCAGCATAGATAGTCCTTCCCCTTCCTCTCCCTAGACGTACACACACACACAAACACATACATGCACAACCAGCACCTTTAGAGACAGTGTTTACAAATTTGCTTTGGCACTAAATTAAGCTATTTGGCCCAGGAAAACATGGGTCACTAATGCATTACCATGCTGCCATGCTTTATTTTCTACATTCTCGATTCAAGAGAAAAAGAAAAATCAGGCCCTAAGTGTTGTGTACAAATGTGACAATGATTTTCCCTTTCTGAGGTAAGGGTAGGGTGGGGCATAGAGGAGTATCACACACATAAAAGTTTGAGAGCATGGCAGGTGAACAGGGTGTGATTGTATGTTGAAAATCCTCCACCTCTCTTCCAAGTAAGAACCTGTGTATAATAGCAGCACAGTGGTAGATGTGCCGGAGAACACGGGGTTGCATCCACTGCACCAGAGACCAAAGTGTCATTGCTTGAAGAGCTATTGTTTGCTATTGGAAAACAAATAGCCAACCATGCAAACTAGGAAGCTGTTCTGACCTTCTACTCTCTGTTCCCCAGGGAGGCCATTTTTTTAAAAAAGAGAAACCATTGATTTTTTTACATCAGACAGATACATATCACTACTAGTAGTAAATTGCCCATGATTCCCTGTATTATGTTCCCCAGGGAGTCTTCTGTAAGGGGAAACCAATGATTTCAACTTTTCAGGTATGAAGTTGCCCTTAAATTATCTCCTTTATAATCTTGGTACATACTGTGTCAATAACGGGAAAACAAAAAAGAACATAGCTCAAGCACATAAAGAATAGATATTTGCTAAAAAGGAAAGAACAAGAAAATCTACTTGGATGCATTTAAAACTATTTTTGTACACAACTCAACATTATTTTTCCTCAATAAATATACAAATGCTTTTTGTTCTGTGAATACACACATTTGTAGTGAGATGGGATTAACTTCATGTTGGATTCTCTAAGCCTCAAACAGATTTGAAATGTTAAAAAAAATCCAAAAATGATTTTACTTCCATTTCTCACACAGTTAATCTGGTTCTCAAATACCTCCATCTTAGAATAACTCTTATTCAGACTAATTCTTTAAAAACATGTTAATACAAAGAATTATAAATGCAGGTAGAAGAAAAAAATGCAAGTCACTCCAAAGGCACTTTTCCTCTATTTTTTACCTCATTGTTTTGAAAAACGATGCTTTGAAAGGGCCAGTCTAACATGTAACGGATGTAGAATTTTATTACTGCAAGAGTCCAGAAAAATGTGTAATAAATTAGAATTTAAACAACGTTAATACCTCTTTGAACTTTAATATAATTTGACAACTCTTCAAACACCACGCCCCTATCCTACCTACTTCTGTGTACTCCTGTGAACTCACTCATTGGATATCCCCTATTTTCAGATGTTTTCTCTTTTGCTCACATGATGGTTTTCAGACGCAAGGCATGTTAACTGTGGCCTGTCAACAACCATAGCATTAAGAGATCACTGCATTAAGGTTATATCTGCCAAAGCCCAACAGTTATTTTAGATTGATTTGTTTTAGGGATAGTAGCATGACTCAGTAATGAACAGACATATGACATTCTTAATGAACTATCCTGACTCAAATGGGATTGTGACTGGGGTCAGCAAATGTGTGAAGCTAATTAGCAGAAAATGTATCTGAGAGAAAACAGGGTGCAGAAATCAAAAGATGGCAAATAGATGCTTGGCAGACAAACGAATCCTCCTCTACAAGTTCTGATATTTTGAGAAATAGAAGGTGTTGAGAGTTGACATAAATATGAATTCTTCTGTGCTTATTTAAAAATTATTTTTTACATCAACTACTGATTTCACATTATGAAATGGAAACAAGTGTTCTAAGGAGAAAAGTGCTGACTCCAATTGGAAGTATAAGAAATAATCACTAATTTCATTTTTGCCATTAAACTGGGTCAAATACTGAGTAGTCAAAAGAAGAGGTTGATCAGGTCATTTCTAGGTCTCTTTCACCTCTTTGATCCATGAATACTGTCAATGACCTATTACAATATACCTCTGAAGGAGTTTAAACCAGATGGGTGGCCTTGTGCTAACAAAAAGAATGACATCATGTTATTTTAATAGTTGAGGAAGAAAGACTTATTGTATTTGGGAGGATTCCAGAGTTCATGTGCTATCCCAAGGGCTTGTGTTTTTATTCATATTTTCCCTGTAATTTTTTGTAATTTCAAACACCACCCAAAATAGACACTACAAGATTGCATTTTCATTTTAGCTTCCCTAACTGTTGCATACCTAAAGAAAAATAAATAAAAACTCTGAGAGGCAGCCAACTCAAATATTGCACACCTGGCTCCCATTTGTTATAAGATTATCACTGGAAACAAAGATTCTTGACTTTTACAGCCCTCAATCCTGTGGCCTCCTCAGCAACACTCCCCAGTCCTACTTGCTAGAAACTGAACCAAGAACAAAAGAAACCCGTAAAAAGATTCATGTTATGATCTCCATATTAACGTCTCCCTCTCCTGGCCCCTGAACTCAATGACAGCATTTAAAACAAAGTATACAGAGGAAATAAGACAGCAAAAAATCATGTTGGGTTCCTTCCATCCTCCCACCCACGTGTAAGGATAAAACTAAAATACAACAAAAACATTTTCCTTTGGCAGAGTTTTGCTTTTCTTTTGAAGATAACAAGTCCCCATAAAAGTAAAAAAAATTCTCTCTTGAGTACTTTCAGTTTTAAAAATGTTTAAGTTTCTTAAATATGCAATTGGATTAGAAATCATGAAGAAAACACAATAGAACAGACTGCCAGAAGGGCCTCCTGCTGCCTAGGTGTGTCTGCATTTAAACATTCCATTTTGCTCCAGCTCCAAATTGTAATTTCTAATTACAGTAGCTTTGCCAGGTTCATTGGGTCTATGCAAAAAGTAAACACGGAGAATAGAATTGTCAGTGTAGAGTTCCATTCAAAAAGACTTCAGGATTATTAAGACCTATGCTCTGGCTCCAAGCTTGGCTGCTCCTCAAGTATCCCAGATATTGAGCAGTTTGCCATCTTTCTTTTCTTTTCTTAAAGATCTAGATGCATATATTTGAATAATAACCTTGTCTCATTTAAAAGTATCTACATATCTGAAAATCTTAACTAAAAGGAAATTGCATGTTACACTTACTGCTCAACTATATCTTTTTAATGCCCAACTACTATGTCTTCTTAATGTCCAATAAAATTAATCTTATTATATATGGAGAACAACAATGTTTGTCCTTTTATGAATATATGTTTGGTTCTTACTTGTTTGATTGAAAATACCATCACCCCATGGGGATAAACCTTTCAGTGATCCATCAGGGGTGCCCAAGTCAGATATAGGATACTAATTTTCTTTTCTCTAAGGGATTTTAGATGTACTGTACCTGAGTCCCCTTACCTTACTATAGGCAATAATTGTTAACAATTATGAATAGTTCAATAATGACACAAGGAGAGCTGAGTGAATAGTGGACCTAAGAATTCCAAGTAGTTATTTATGGTAAGACAGCGGGAAATATGGACAGATTTCAGCACAGTGCAAAAGAGGACCTGGAAACATGGAAGATGAGAAGATGTAGAGATGTCGGCTATGGGAGTTTGCCATAGAGGAAAAGCTGAAGGTTAATGTGAATAAATATGATGCACCACGATGATTAGATCTAGGTTAGCATGGATAAGCATGTGGGGGAGTGGACTTTAAGAACAGAGGTTGATAATTCAATGTAGGTGTAGTGGTAAAAGATGAAAGGTTCAGCCAAGGTCAGAATGAAAGTTGAAGATCTTGTTGTGAATTTAAGTATGTATTCAATTCAGTTCAGTTGCTCAGTCATGTCTGACTCTTTGCGACCCCATGAAGTGCAGCACACCAGGCCTTCCTGTCCATCACCAACTCCTGGAATCCACCCAAACCCATGTCCATTGAGTTGGTGATGCAGTCCAACCATCTCACCCTCTGTCATTCCCTTCTCCTCCTGCCCCCAATCCCTCCCAGCATCAGAATCGTTTCCAATGAGTCAGCTCTTCGCAACAGGTGCCCAAAGTACTGGAGTTTCAGCTTCAACATCAGTCCTTCCAATGAACACTCAGGACTGATCTCCTTTAGGATGGACTGGTTGGATCTCCTTGCAGTCCAAGGGACTCTCAAGAGTCTTCTCCAACTGTAGAAGACAAGAACTCAGTAACAAATCTTGGACAGAAATTAGGTAGGGATAGAATAATTCCTATGCCTATGGATAGACTTCAGTTCAGTTGCTCAGTCGTATCCAACTCTTTGTGACCCCATGGACTGCAGCACACCAGGCTTGCCTGTCCATCACCAACTCCTGGAGCCTGCTCAAACTCATGTCCATTCAGTTGGTGATGCCATCCAACCATCTTATCCTCTGTCATCCCCCTTCTTCTCCACCTTCAATCTTTCCCAGCATCAAGGTCTTTTCCAATGAGTCAGTTCTTAACATCAGGTGGCCAAATTGTTGGAGTTTCAGCTTCAGCATCAGTCTTTCCAATGAATATTCAGGATAGATTTCCTTTAGGATTGACTGGTTAGAATAATTCAGTTATAGATAGAATAATTCTATCAATTATTATACCATTTTTCCAACTCCTCAACAAAGTACCTGTCCTGGTTGATACAGTTTTTTAATCTTCTTGTAACAATAATAAATTGAATTACTCTGCAAGATTCAAGAATATAGTCTTGAAACCAGAGATGGTACTTCTTGGTCAGTTATCATTTGTGAAATCCAAAGTTAAAATATTTCCAAGGAAAAGTCTCTCTTTGAAAGGTCTTTATATTGTGGCTTTAATAGTGCTTGAAAATATGAAGCCGAAGTAAGGAAAACACTCTTAAATAAATGAATTTGTAATTTATTTTAAAACTCTAATACTAATGTTGCTAAAAGTAAAATAAAAGATATACTCTCATTCACTACTTAGCTGGTATAAAATATCTGGATGACAACTTGCTATCATGCACAATATTTTAAAATATTGATACTATTCTTAAGAATTAATGATCATTAAAAAAACCTTTTAAAATATTTTATGTGAATATTTGCTACACTATAATTTATAGCAGTATTAAGTTAGTGCAAATGACCAGCAATCAGTAATTAGATATAAAGAATGATTTATTCATGTTATAGAATATTATCTATTCTTTAAAAATTCAGGCTTTTGAAGAATAATTAGTAACAATAAAGAATGATTCCTGCATGATAAAGATCAGGATGTAAATGCGTATAATTCATAATCTTAATTTAAAAAAAAAAAATTTAAACCAGAAGGTAGAAAAAAACCCACTCAGGTAACCAAAATTAACTAGTAAATATATTCATTTATTTCCAGAGCACATAGTTACTGAGTACCTTTCACTGAGTGTACAAACTCATGCTTTCATGGAGTTGTCATTCTAGTAGTAGGTAGGAGATTAAAAATAGAGTAACAATTGAAAGATGCATAGTTAGATACACAAATAATACAGATGTATATTAAGTTCTATTAAGTGTGTGTAACATGTAACACAATCTCTTGAACTTATAATAATAGATAAAATACGGTAGACTATAAAATTGCTTACTCGTAGTAATGTTGTGCTCTGCTAAGTCACTTCCATCATGTCCTACTCTGTGTGACCCTATGGACTGTAACCTGCCAGGGGGATTTACAGGCAAGAATACTGGAGTAGGGGGGTCTTTCTGACCCAGGGGTCGAACCGGAGCCTCCTGCACTGGCAGGGGGTTCTTTACCACTAGTGCCACCTGGGAAGCCCCATTTCCTTCTCCAGGGGATCTTCTCAACCCAGGTATCAAACCCTGGTCTTCTGCATTGAAGGCGGATTCTTTACTGACTGAGCTACTAGGGAAGCCTGGAAAGCCCCATATAATGTTACAAGAGTTAAGTAAGTATTTATGAAGTGTCTTCAATAGCAAATGTACAATAAATGTTACAATATATGATTTTTATTATCATTCCTTCTTTTCTATACACAGGTGAACTTTATGAACTGAATCTTCCCTTCTTTGACTGTGATAATGCAAACTTGATGAATCTCTACTTTTCATTAAGATGGCTTTCATTATTTATTTTTTAATTTAAATTCATTTGTTGTAATTGGAGGGTAATTACTTTACAATATTGTATTGGTTTTGCCATACATCAACGTGAACCCACCACACGTGTTCCCCATCCTGAACCCCCCTCCCACCTCCCTCTGTGTACCATCCCTCCAGGTCATCCCAGTGCACCAACCCCAAGCATCCTGTATCCTGCATCGAACCTGGACTGGCGATTCATTTCTTGTATGATATTATACATGTTTCAATGCCATTCTCCCAAATCATCCCACCCTCTCCCTCTCCCACAGAGTCCAAAAGACTGTTCCATACATCTGTCTCTTTTGCTGTCTCACATACAGGGTTATCATCACCATCTTTCTAAATTCCATATATATGCGTTAGTATACTGTATTGGTGCTTTTCTTTCTGGCTTACTTCACTCTGTATAATAAGCTCCAGTTTCATCCACCTCATTAGAACTGATTCAAATGTATTCTTTTTAATGGCTGAGTAATACTCCATTGTGTATATGTACCACTGCTTTCTTATTCATTCATCTGATGATGGACATCTAGGTTGTTTCCACGTCCTGGCTATTGTAAACAGTGCTGCGATGAACATTGGGGTACATGTGTCTCTTTCAATTCTGGTTTCCTCGGTGTGTATGCCCAGCAGTGGGACTGCTGGGTCATAAGGCAATTCTATTCCCAGTTTTTTAAGGAATCTCCACACTGTTCTCCATAGTGGCTGTACTAGTTTGCATTCCCACCAACAGTGTAAGAGGGTTCCCTTTTCTCCACACCCTCTCCAGCATTTATTGCTTGTAGACTTTTGGATCGCAGCCATTCTGACTGGTGTGAAATGGCACCTCATAGTGGTTTTGATTTGCATTTCTCTGATAATGGGTGATGTTGAGCATCTTTTCATGTGTTTGTTAGCCATCTGTATGTCTTCTTTGGAGAAATGTCTATTGAGTTCTTTAGCCCATTTTTTGATTGGGTCATTTATTTTTCTGGAATTGAGCTATAGGAGTTGCTTGTATATTTTTGAGATTAGTTGTTTGTCTGTTGCTTAATTTGCTATTATTTTCTCCCATTCTAAAGGCTGTCTTTTCACCTTGCTTATAGTTTCCTTTGTTATGCAGAAGCTTTGAATTTTAATTAGGTCCCATTTGTTTATTTTTGCTTTTATTTTCAGTATTCTGGGAGGTGGGTCATAGAGGATCCTGCTGTGATGTATGTTGGAGAGTGTTTTGCCTATGTTCTCCTCTAGGAGTTTTATAGTTTCTGGTCTTACATCTTTAATCCATTTTGAGTTTATTTTTGTATATGGTGTTAGAAAGTGTTCTAGTTTCATTCTTTTACAAGTGATTGACCAGTTTTCCCAGCATCACTTGTAAAAGAGATTGTCTTTAATCCATTGTATATTCTTGCCTCTTTTGTCAAACATAAGGTGTCCATAGGTGCGTGGATTTATCTCTTGGCTTTCTGTTTTGTTCCATTGATCTATATTTCTGTCTTTGTGCTAGTACCATACTGTCTTGATGACTGTGGCTTTGTAGTAGGGCCTGAAGTCAGGCAGGTTGATTCCTCAAGTTCCATTATTCTTTCTCAAGATAGCTTTGGCTATTTGAGGTTTTGTGTATTTCCATACAAATTGTGAAATTATTTGTTCTCGCTCTGTGAAAAATACCGTTGGTAGCTTGATAAGGATTGCATTGAATCTATAGATTGCTTTGGGTAGTATACTCATTTTCACTATATTGATTCTTCTGACCCATGAACATGGTATGTTTCTCCATCTATTAGTGTCCTCTTTGATTTCTTTCACCAGTGTTTTATAGTTTTCTATATACAGGTCTTTAGTTTCTTTAGATAGATATATTCCTAAGTATTTTATTCTTTTCATTGCAATAGTGAATGGAATTGTTTCCTTAATTTCTATTTTCTCATTATTAGTGTGTAGGAATGCAAGGGATTTCTGTATGTTGATTTTATATCCTGCAACTTTCTAAATTCATTGATTATTTCCAGTAATTTTCTGGTGGAGTCTTTAGGGTTTTCTGTGTAGAGGATCATGTCATCTGCAAACAGTGAGAGTTTTACTTCTTCTTTTCCAATTTCGATTCATTTTATTTCTTTTTCTGCTCTGATTGCTGTGGCCAAAACTTCCAAAACTATGTTGAATAGTAGTGGTGAAAGTGGGCACCCTTTTTGTTCCTGACTTTAGGGGAAATGCTTTCAATTTTTCCCCACTGAGGATAATGTTTGCTGTGGGTTTGTCATATATAGCTTTTATTATGTTGAGGTATGTTCCTTCTATTCCTGTTTTCTGGAGAGTTTTTATCATAAATGGTAAGATGGCCTTCAAACTTATTCTTGTTGAAAGTTCTAAAATCATCCTTCTCACTTATGGTTTTATGCTTCCTGACTGAGTCAGAGGGAAAGCTACAATAAAACGAATTAAAAATAAAATTGAAATAGATGAGCTTAATGTTTGATACTTCTTAAACTTGGTACATTGTTTTAGGATAAGTCAATATATGAATGGTAGGTGAAGAAATAGGGAGAGAGACTATAAGAAGAGTTCTCAGAAAGATTGGCTATAAGGAGAAAGAAAGAGACGGGGAATAGACTAAAGATATAGATTCTAGGAAGTCTGCTTCTGTACTGCCTTGTTGGTTGCTGAGTTTTTAAAGATGGAATACGGTGGCGAATTTCCCTAATTGTGACCACCAAGAATTTTCCTCCTTTCTTTGTGTTCCCATCTCTCATGCCTTTGATGGAGAGGCAGAATCTAGTTTCCAACACCTTGAATTTGGGGTAGCCTTGTGACTTGCTTTGACCAATAGATATGATGGAAGTGACAGTCTAGAATTTTAATACCAGCTTTAAGAGACTTGTAGCTTCCACTTTCATCCTCTTGGGATTGTTGGAAGGAAACATCTTTCCTTCTTCTCTTATAGTTTTGTTAGCTGGTCTAATAACAAAATCAACATATGACAGACTAAAAGGAGAAAAAAAGAAATTTAATTACAGATGTACAGGAGTCCTGCAAATACATGAGAATCTAAGGTAGTCAGGTAATTGAGGCTTATATACCATCCTGAGCTAAGAAAAAGGGGCTAGGGATCCAAAAAGGAGGTACCATGGATGTGAGAGCTGGACTGTGAAGAAGGCTGAGCGCCGAAGAATTGATGCTTTTGAACTGTGGTGTTGGAGAAGACTCTTGAGAGTCCCTTGGACTGCAAGAAGATCCAACCAGTCCATTCTGAAGGAGATCAATCCTGGAATTTCTCTAGAAGGAATGATGCTAAAGCTGAAACTCCAGTATTTTGGCCACCTCATGCGAAGAGTTGACTCATTGGAGAAGACTCTGATGCTGGGAGGGATTGAGGGCAGGAGGAGAAGGGGACGACAGAGGATGAGATGGCTGGATGGCATCACTGACTCGATGGATGTGAGTCTGGGTGACCTCCGGGAGCTGGTGATGGACAGGGAGGCCTGGCGTGCTGCGGTTCATGGGGTCGCAAAGAGTCGGACACGACTGAGCGACTGATCTGATCTGATCTAAGGGGATTCAAATGAAAGGGAGAGAATTTTCAGGAAGATGAGAAAAGCAAATGTTTGGCAAATAAATGTCTGCCAAGCCATGCAAATAAGTCTAATATAAAAAGTTATCTTCAGTAATAGCTTTCTTCCTGATTCAGGCCCCATGCATGAATATTTATAGGCACTTAAGTTAGATGTAAAAGCTTTTACTGGATCTGCTGGGTCATAATTACCTTCAGTTCAAAACAATCCACGCGCCAAAGAGATACATATTAGGTTGGCATATCCTACTTCTCCAAAGGCTTCCCAGGTGACTCAGTGGTAAAAAAATTAAAAAAAAAAAAGAAAAGAAAAGAACTTGCCTGCAAATGCAGGAGATGCAAGAGATGTGGGTTTGATCCCTGGGTGGGGAAGATTTCCTGAAGGAGGGAATGACAACCCACTCCAGTATTCTTACCTGGAGAATTTCCTGGACAGAAGAGCCTGGTGGGCTACAGTCCATGAAGTTGCAAAAAGTTGGACATGACTGAAGCAATTGAGCACGCATGCATGTATGCATCCCACTTCCCTCAGGATCAAGGGTCCCTATTCAGAAGCTCAGGTTTGCTGATGGAAAGAGAGGTTTAATCAGTCCCTAGCTGTTGTAGCCACTTATAGAAATGATGAAAGCAATATTAGCTTTTTTTTTTTTTCCAAACCAACTGAGCTCTCAATGAAAATGTTAATAAGAATAGCCCTGATTTAAACCACATAGAGCAGAGACTAGCTGTTCACATGTATCCTGGCTAAATTTTGGAATTAAGAGTAGCTAAAGTGTTAGAAAGCATCACTAGAGAACAAAACTAGTGGAAATGATGGAATTCCAGTTGAGCTATTCCAAATCCTGGAAGATGATGCTGTGAGAGTGCTGCACTCAATATGCCACCAAATTTGGAAAACTCAGCAGTCGCTACAGGACTGGAAAACGTCAGTTTTCATTCCAATCCCAAACAAAGGCAATGCCAAAGAATACTCAAACTATCGCACAATTGCATGCATCTCACATGCTAGTAAAGTAATGCTCAAAATTCTCCAAGCCAGGCTTCAGCAATACATGAACCGTGAACTTCCAGATGTTCAAGCTGGTTTTAGAAAAGGCAGAGGAATCAGAGATCAAATTGCCAACATCCGCTGGATCATGGAAAAAGGAAGAGAGTTCCAGAAAAACATCCACTTCTGTTTTATTGACTCTGCCAAAGCCTTTGACTGTGTGGATCACAGTAAACTGTGGAAAATTCTGAAAGAGACCACCTGACCTGCCTCTTGAGAAACCTGTATGCAGGTCAGGAAGCAACAGTTAGAACTGGGCATGGAACAACAGACTGGTTCCAAATAGGAAAAGGAGTACATCAAGGCTGTATATTGTCACCCTGCTTATTTAACTTCTATGCAAAGTACATCATGAGAAACGCTGGACTGGAAGAAACACAAATTAGAATCAAGATTGCCGGGAGAAATATCAATAACTTCAGATATGCAGATGACACCACTCTTATGGCAGAAAGTGAAGAGGAACTAAAGAGCCTCTTGATGAAAGTGAAAGTGGAAAGTGAAAAAGTTGGCTTCAAGCTCAACATTCAGAAAATGAAGATCATGGCATCCAGTCCCATCGCTTCATGGGAAATAGATGGGGAAACAGGGGAAACAGTGGCAGACTTTATTTTTTGGAGATGGTGATTGCAGCCATGAAATTAAAAGATGCTTACTCTTTGGAAGGAAAGTTACGATCAACCTAGATAGTATAGTAAAAAGCAGAGACATTACTTTGGCAACAGAGGTCCATCTAGTCAAGTCTATGGTTTTTCCAGTGGTCATGTATGGATGTGAGAGTTGGACTATGAAGAAAGCTGAACACCGAAGAATTGATGCTTTTGAACTGTGGTGTTGGAGAAGACTCTTGAGAGTCCCTTGGACTGCAAGGAGATCTAACCAGTCCATTCTGAAGGAGATCAGCCCTGGGTCTTCATTGGAAGGACTAATGCTGAGGCTGAAACTCCAATACTTTGGCCACCTCATGCGAAGAGTTGACTCACTGGGAAAGACTCTGATGCTGGGAGGGATTGAGGGCAGGAGGAAAGGGGACGACAGAGGATGAGATGGCTGGTTGGCATCCCCAACTCAATGGTCATGAGTTTGAGTGAACTCTGGGAGTTGGTGATGGACAGGGAAGCCTGGTGTGCTGCAGTTTGTGGGGTCACAAAGAGTCAGACATGACTGAGTGACTGAACTGAACTGATCCCCGGATTACATGTTGAAAAGACTCTTCTTTCTTTAATTTAGTGATTGTGCATCCTTGTCAAAAATCCATTTACCATGGGATTCCTTCCAGAGTCTCATTCTAGTCCATTGAGCTGTATACCTATTTTTGTGTCAGTACCAAGACAAATACATGGTACTTGTTTTGATTATTATGGCCTTCTAGAAAGTTTTGAAATCAGAAAGCCCAAGTCCCCCTATGTTGTTGTTGTTTTCGGATTGTTTTGTCAAGTTTGGATCCCTCCCACTTCATACGAATTTTAGAATGAACTTATAAGTTTCTACAATAAAGTCAGCTGAGACTCCAGTATGGATGGCATAGAGTCTATACATCAGTTTGAGGAATATTGGCACTTTAATGTTAAGTCTTTTGACTGACAAACATAAAGTTGAAAAAAAAAAAAAAGCCTTTTCGGATTTTAAAAGATTTCTTAAAACAGTGTTTTGCAGTTTTAGAGTATATGCTTTGGCTTTTTTTTTTTTTTTTTTTAAATTATTCCTATATACTTTTATTCTTTTTGATGTTATTGTGAGTATACTTCTAATCATCTGGAAAACAAATTAACAAAACAAGTGTATGAAAATGCAATTGGGTTTTGCATATTGATCATATAGCCTACAACCTGAGGATACTGATTTTACTTGCCTATTTTAATACTTTTGAGAAGATTCCTTAGGATTTGCTGTATATAAGATCATGTCACCTGTAAGCAGAGTTCTACTTCTAATTTAGATCACTTTTGTTTCTTTTCTTGTCTAATTATTCTGAATGGAACCTCCAGTACAATATTGAATAGAAGTGAAGGCAGACATTTTCTTGTTCCTAAACTTAGGAGAAATTCATCCATTCTTTCATCATCAAGTATAATGTTAGATAATGTTTTTGTAAACCAGTTGTAAAATCTCTGCCTTTTGATTACATTGTTTAATATATTTGCATCTAATGTTATACTATAGAGTTCAGTTTAGTTCAGTCTCTCAGTAATGTCCAATTCTTTGCAACCCCATGGACTGCAGCACATCAGGCTTCCCTGTCCATCACCAACTCCCGGAGCCTACTCAAACTCATGTCCATAGCATTGGTGATGCCATCCAACCATCTCATCCTCTGTTGTCTCCTCCTTCTCCCATCTTCAATCTTTCCTAGCATCAGGTTCTTTTCCAGTGAGTTGGTTATTCACATAAGGTGGCCAAAGTATGGGAGTTTCAGCTTCAGCATCAGTGCTTCCAATGAATATTCAGGACTGATTTCCTTTAGGATTGACTGGTTTGATCTCCTTGCAGTCCAAGGGATTCTCAAGAGTTGTCTTCAACACCACAGTTCAAAAGCATCAATTCTTCTGAGCTCAGTTTTCCTTATAGTTCAACTCTCACATCCCCGCATGACTACTGGAAAAACCATAGCTTTGACTAAATGGACCTTAGTTGGTAAAGTTATGTCTCTTCTTTTAATATGTTCTCTAGGTTGATCAAAACTTTTCTTCCAAGAAGCATCTTTTAATTTCATGGCTGCAGTCACCATCTGCAGTGATTTTGGAGCCCAAGAAAATAAAGTCTCTCACTGTTTCCATGGTTTCCCCATCTATTTGCCATGAAGTGATGGGACCGGATGCCATGATTTTAGTTTTCTGAACATTGAGTTTTAAGCCAACTTACTCACTCTCCTCTTTCACTTTCATCAAGAGGCTTTTTAGATCTTCTTTGTTTTCTGCCATAAGGTTGGTGTCATCTGCACATCTGAGGTTTTAATATTTCTCCTGGCAACCTTGATTCCAACTTGTGCTTCATCCAGCCTGGCATTTCGCATGATGTAATATAAGTTAAATAAGCTGGGTGACAATATACAACCTTGACATACACCTTTTCCAATTTGGAGCCAGTCTGTTGTTTCATGTCCAGTTCTAACTTGCTTCTTGACCTGCATACAGATTTCTCAGGAGGTAGGTCAGGTGGTCTGGTATTCCCTTCTCTTTAAGAATTTTGCACAGTTTGTTGTGATCCACACAGTCAAGGCTTTGGTGTAGTCAATAAAGCAGAAGTAGATGTTTTTCTGGAACTCTCTTGATTTTTTGATGATCCAAAGGATGTTGGTAATTTGATCTCTGGTTCCTCTGCCTTTTTAAAATCCAGCATGAATAGAGTTTCATGATTCATGTACTGTTGAAGCCTGGCTTGGAGAATTTTGAGCATTACTTGCTAATGTAAGAAATGAGTGCAATTGAACTGTAGTTTGAACATCCTTTGGCAATGCCTTTCTTTGGGATTGGAATGAAAATTGATCTTTTCCAATCCTGTGGTCACTGCTGAGTTTTCGAGATTTCTGGCATGTTGATACAGCACTTTCAAAGCATCATCTTCTAGGATTTGAAATAGCTCAACTGGAATTTCTTCACCTTTACTAGCTTTATTCTTACTGATCCTTCCTAAGGCCCACTTGACTCGCATACCAGGATGTCTGGGTCTAGGTGAGTTATCATACCATCATGGTTATCTGGGTCATGAAGAACTTTTTGTACAATTCTTCTGTGTATTCTTGCCACCTATTCTTAATATCTTCTACTTATGTCAGGTCCAGACCATTTTTGTCCTTTATCGTGCTCATCTTTGCATGAAATATTCCCTTGGTGTCTCTAATTTTCTTGAAGAGATCCCTTCTGCTGCTGCTACTAAGTCGTTTTAGTCATGTCTGACTCTGTGCAACCCCATAGACGGTAGCCCACTAGGTTCCCCCGTCCCTGGGATTCTCCAGGCAAGAACACTGGAGTGAATTGCCATTTCCTTCTCCAATGCATGAAAGTGAAAAGTAAAAGTGAAGTCACTCAGTCATATCTGATTCTTAGCGACCCCATGGACTGCAGTCTACCAGAGTCCTCCATCCATGGGATATTCCAGGCGAGAGTACTGGAGTGGGGTGCCATTGCCTTCTCCTAAGAGATCCCTAGTCTTCCCCATATTATTGTATTCCTCTATTTCTTTGCATTGATCAGTGAGGAAGACTTTCTATCTCTCCTTGCTATTGTTTTGAACTCTGCATTCCTTTCCTCCTTTGCCTTTAGCTTCTCTTCTTTTCTCAGCTATTTGAATTTATGCAAATCTATTCTGGATAAAATCAGACAGAGAAATACAAATATGTATGATATTACTTATATGTGAAGTCTAAAAAATTCAACAAATCAGTGAATATAACAAAAGATAAGCAGACTCACAGATACAGAGGACAAACTTGTGCTTATCAGTGGGGAGAAGGAGGAGGGGAGTGGGAAGGTAGGGTAGGTAGGTGATTAAGAGGTCCAGCCTATTATGTATAAAATAAATTAAGCTACAAGGATATATTTTATAACACTGTATGTTCTTTCCCATATAGTCTGACTTTTATTTTGTTCCTCTAGTTTTCTGTTACTACTTTCTTTTGCATTAAGTAAATATCTTCTAATGTGATATTTAAATTTTGTTAATGGCTCTTTACCATATATTTTGAGGCTTTGTTTGTGCTTTTTCTGGTTACTCTAGGCTTTATTATATATGTTTCAGATGATCAGAATTGACTTCAGCATTATGCTAGTGTGAATCTAGTGACATATAAAAGCATTACCCCAATGTAGCTCATATTACCTTTTTTCCATTTTAATGTTACTGTTATTTTTGTGCGTATTGTATCTGCTAATGATACAGACCCAACGATGCATTGTTTCACTATTATCCTACTGTCTCTAGTCATTTCCTTAGCCATTTAAAGCTTTGCTACCCCCATTTTATTTATGCTATTATTGGCAAATGTGCTCTACCTGTTTCAGTGAAATATGCTATAGGCTCAGCATTATATTATATACATATTATTTCATACCATTGCTTTTTAAAATCAGTTGTGAGAATAAAAGTGAAAAATATGGTATTTTTTGATTATTACTGTTACTACTGTTCTTAATTTTTTCCATGTGGACTAAAATTATCATGACTAGAGATTAATTGGCGAAAGGGAGCCCTTGCATCATGATGGCACTCACTGCAGGACATAGCCTCAGAAACAAGCAACTAGGAACAGGATGAGAGATGCTGAAGTCCTACTCTTCCTGTAGGGAAAGTCTCCCAGTAGGGAGCTGCGAGGAAAGGAAATGTGCTTCTGTGTCTGTAGAAGTCTCTTTTCTTTCTTTCTTCTGCCCTCCCTTTCTTTCTTTATATTTTTATTGCATTACAGTTTATGTACAATGGTATATACATTTCAGGTATATGACAGAGTGAGTCGCAATTTTTGAAGTGTATATTCTATAGTTATCATAAAATATTGGCTAATTCTTGTGTTATAAACTATATCCTTGTAGCTTAATTTATTTTATACATAATAGTTTATACCTCTTAGTCACCTATCCTTACCCTTATTTTCCCCCTCACTGCCTCCTTCTCCCCACTAAGCACTAGTTCGTTCTATGTATCTGTGAGTCTTCTTATTTTTTGTTATATTCACTGATTTGCTGTATTTTTTTTAGATTTCACAATAAGTAATATCATACAGTATTTGTATTTTTCTGACTTATTTTATTTAGTATTCCTCCATATCCATCATGTTGTTGCAAAAACAGAAATTTCATTTTACTTTTATGATTGTGTAGTATTCCATCATATATATACATCTTCTTTATCCATTCACCTGTTGATGGACACTTAAGTTGCTTCCGTATCTTGGGAGTTTTAAATAATGCTTCTATGAATGTTTGGGTGCATCAGATCAGATCAGATCAGATCAGTCACTCAATCATGTCCGACTCTTTGCGACCCCATGAATCGCAGCATGCCAGGCCTCCCTGTCCGTCACCAACTCCCGGGGGTCTCTCAGACTCACATCCATTGAGTCAGTGATGCCATCTAGCCATCTCATCCTATGTCGTCCCCTTCTCCTCCTGCCCCCAATCCCTCCCAGCATCAGAGTCTTCTCCAATGAGTCAACTCTTTGCATG
This sequence comes from Tragelaphus eurycerus, assembly GCA_935064755.1. Classification (NCBI taxonomy): domain Eukaryota; kingdom Metazoa; phylum Chordata; class Mammalia; order Artiodactyla; family Bovidae; genus Tragelaphus; species Tragelaphus eurycerus. The sequence continues at coordinate 2,655,727 of CAKXYN010000014.1, forward strand.
ACGTGGCCAAAATACTGGAGTTTCAGCTTTAGCATCATTGCTTCCAAAGAAATCCCAGGGCTGATCTCTCCAAACACTAATTTGGAAATTTTTTGTGTGTTTTTGGATATATATACTCAGGAATAGAATTGTTGGGTCACATGATAGTTCTCTACCATATCAACAACCTTAAATATGCAGATGATATCACTTTAATGGCAGAAAGCAAACAGGAACTAAAAAGCCTCCAGAGGAGGGTGAAAGAAGAGAGTGAAAAAGCTGACTTAGAGCTCAACATTAAAAAAACAACAACAGCAACAACAAAAAAAACAACTAAGATTGTGGCATCCTGTCCTGTCACTTCATGGCAAATAGATAGGGAAAAGTGGAAACAGTGACAGATTTTTTTCTTGGGCTCCAAAATCACTGTGGATGGTGACTGCAGCTGTGGAATTAGAAGACACTTGTTTCTTGAAAGGAAAGCTCTGCCAAATCTACACTGTATTAAAAAGCAGAGACATTACTTTGCCAACAAAGGTCCATACAGTCAAAGCTATGAATTTTCCAGCAGTCATATACACATGTGAGAGTTGGACCATAAAGAAGGCTATCATCAAAGAACTGATGCTTTTGAATTGTACTATAGAAGACTCTGGAGAGTCCCTTGGACAGGAAGGAGATCAAACCAGTCAATCCTAATGGAAATCAGCTCTGAAAACTCGTTGGAAGGAATGATGCTAAAGCTGAAGCTCCAATACTTTGGCTACCTGATATGAAGAGCTGACTCATTTGAAAAGACCCTGATGCTGGGAAGACTGAAAGCAGGAGGAGAAGGGGACGACAGAGGATGAGATGGTTGGATGGCATCACCGACTTGACGGACATGAATCTGAGTAAAGTCTGGGAAATAGTGAAGGATAGGGAAGGCTGGTGTGCTGCATTCTATGAGGTCTCTAAGAGTTGGAAATGGCTGAACCACTGAACAACAACATGTAGTTCTATTTTTAACTTTTTGAGAAAGCTCCTTTTTCCACAGTGGCTGCACCAACTTACATTCCCACCAACAGTGTATAAGGGTTTCATTTTCTTCACATTCTTGCTAGCATTTGTTATTTGTGTGTTCTTTTTTGGGGATAGCTGTTCCAACAGGTGTGAGTTAATATCTAATGGTGGTTTTGTTTTATGTTTCACTGATGACTGACAAGGTTGTGTAACTTTTCATGTATATGTTGGCATCTGCATGTTGCTTTTGGTAAAATGTCTATTCAGATATTTTGCCCATTTTTAATTAGATTGCTTCTTTGTTTGATGTTTAGTTGTATGTTTATATACTTTGAATATGAACCCTTTATTAGTCATATCATTTGCAAACATTTTCTCCCGTTCAGTAGGTTGTCATTTTGTTTTATCAATGGCTTCCTTTGATGATCAAAAGGTTTTAATTTAATTCAGTCTCATTTGTTTGTTTTTGCTTTTATTTTCTTTGTTTTAGGAGAATAAGCCACAAAATGCAATGCTATGATTTATGTTAGACTGTTGTGCCTCTATTTTCCTCTTGGAATTTTGTGGTTTCTAATTTGCATCTTTAATCCATTTTGAGTTTATTTTTATAAATGACTTTAGAAAATGTTCTAAATTTATTGTTTTGCATGTATTGTCTACTTTTCCCAGCACTTTTTATTGAAGAGACTGTCTTTTCTCCATTATATATTCTTGTCTTCTTTTTTCTAGATTAGTAGGGCATAAGGGTGTGGCTTTACTTCTGGGCATTCTGTCCTGTTCCACTGATACATGTGCCTGTTTTCGTGCCAGTGAAATACTGTTCTGATTACTGTAGTTTGGAGTTTAGTCGGCTGTCGGAAAGCACAATTCCTCTAAGTCTTTTCTTCTTTCTCAAGATTGTTTGGCTATTTTGGGTTTGTGTGTGTGTTTCCATACAAATTGTAAAATTATTTTTTCTTGTTCTATTAAAAATTGTACTTCATATTTTGATAGAGGTTATATTGAATCTGTAGATGGCTTTGGTTTGTATGGTAATTTTAATGATAATAATTTTTCCCCATCAAGAACATGGTATATCCTTCCACTAGTTTCTTTCATCTTTAATTTCTTTTATGAGTGTCTTATGGTGAGGCAATGGCACCCCACTCCAGTACTCTTGCCTGGAAAATCCCATGGATGGAGGAGCCTGGTAGGCTGCAGTCCATGGGGTCGCTAGGAGTTGGACACGACTGAGCATGACTGAGCGACTTCACTTTAACTTTTCACTTTCATGCATTGGAGAAGGAAATGGCAACCCACTCCAGGTTCTTGCCTGGAGAATCCCAGGGATGGGGGAGCCTGGTGGGCTGCCGTCTCTGGGGTCGCAGAGTCAGACATGACTGAAGCGACTTGCGCAGCAGCAGCAGCAGCAGCAGTACAAGTCTTTTGCTTTCTTCGGTTTCAGATCAGATCAGATCAGATCAGTCGCTCAGTCGTGTCCGACTATTTGCGACCCCATGAACCGCAGCACACCAGGCGTCCCTGTCCATCACCAACTCCCGGAGGTCACTCAGACTCACATTCATCGAGTCAGTGATGCCATCCAGCCATCTCATCTTCTGTCTTCCCCTTCTCCTCCTGCCCCCAATCCCTCCCAGCATCACAGTCTTCTTCAATGAGTCAACTCTTCTCATGAGGTGGCCAAAATACTGGAGTTTCAGCTTTAGCATCATTCCTTCCAAAGAAATCCCAGGGCTGATCTCCTTCAGAATGGACTGGTTGCATCTCCTTGCAGTCCAAGGGACTCTCAAGAGTCTTCTCCAACACCACAGTTCAAAAGCATCAATTCTTCGGCACTCAGCCTTCTTCACAGTCCAGCTCTCACATCCATACGTGACCACAGGAAAGACCATAGCCTTGACTAGGCGAACCTTTGTTGGCAAAGTGATGTCTCTGCTTTTGAATATGCTATCTAGGTTGGTCATAACTTTCCTTCCAAGGAGTAAGCGTCTTTTAATTTCATGGCTGCAGTCACCATCTGCAGTGATTTTGGAGCCCAGAAAAATAAAGTCTGACACTGTTTCCACTGTTTCCCCATCTATTTCCCATGTAGTGATGGGACCAGATGCCATGATCTTCGTTTTCTGAATGTTGAGCTTTAAGCCAACCTTTTCACTCTCCACTTTTCACTTTCATCAAGAGGCTTTTGAGTTCCTCTTCACTTTCTGCCATAAGGGTGGTGTCATCCGCGTATCTGAGGTTATTGATATTTCTCCCAGTAATCTTGATTCCAACTTGTGTTTCTTCCAGTCCAGCATTTCTCATGATGTACTCTGCATAGAAGTTAAATAAACAGGGTGACAATATACAGCCTTGACGTACTCCTTTTCCTATTTGGAACCCGTCTGTTGTTCCATGTCCAGTTCTAACTGTTGCTTCCTGACCTGCATACAGATTTCTCAAGAGGCAGATCAGGTGGTCTGGTATTCCCATCTCTTTCAGAATTTTCCACAGTTTATTGTGATCTACACAGTCAAAGGCTTTGGCATAGTCAATAAAGCAGAAATAGATGTTTTTCTGGAACTCTCTTGCTTTTTCCATGATCCAGCGGATGTTGGCAATTTGATCTCTGGTTCCTCTGCCTTTCCTAAAACCAGCTTGAACATCAGGAAGTTCACGGTTCACATATTGCTGAAGCCTGGCTTGGAGAATTTTGAGCATTACTTTACTAGCGTATTCTTTTTAATGCAATTATAAAGAAGATAATTCCCTTAATTTCTTTCCAATAGTTCTTAGTGTATAAAAATGCAGCAAATTTATGTATATTAATTTTATATCCTGAAGCTTTACTGAATTTAATGATGATCTCGAACAGCTTTTTGGATATGTTTTAAAGATTTTCTCTGTACAATATTATGTCATCCACAAACAGTTACAATCTTACTTCTTCCTTTCTAATGTGAATTTCCTTTATTTTTTTCTTGTCTAATTGCTGATGCTAGAACTTCCAATACTATTTTCAGTTAAACTGGCAAGAATGGGCATGCTTACCTTGGTCCTGATCTTAGAGTAAACATTTTTAGCTGTTCATCATTGACTATGTTGTTAGCTGTGTGCTTGTCATATGTGGCCTTTATGATATTAAGGTATATTTCCTTTATTCCCACTTTCTCAAGTTTTTTTTTTTTTAATCCTAAATGAATGTTGAACTTTGCCAAAAGCTTTTCCCTCATCTATTGTGATAATCATATGATTTTATGCTTCAATTTATTAATGTGATGTATCACATGGATGATTTGAAGCTATTAAAAATCCCTCACATCATTAGAATAAATCCCACTTGTTCATTGTGTATGATCTTTTTAATATATTATTAGATTTGGCTTGCTAATACATTGTTGAGGATTTTGCATCCATGTTCCTTAGTGATATTGGCCTGTAATTTGCTCTTTTGGGATCTCTCTGTCTGATTTTGGTATTAGAGTGAAGCTGACCTTATGAAGCTGTCATGGCAGAAGTCATTATCCTTTTGTTTTAAACCATTACGTTTTGAGATGGTTTACAGAAACCTGATAGTTATTAAACACAGGGAAGTGACAAGATTTGAGGAATAAATTGGCGATATAGGCACAGCAAGTGGGAGTGAGATTGCAGAGATTGGGTATGTTTTGATATCCAAAGCAGAACTGAGAAATTAAGTTATGATGTGTAGGTGAATATGAAAAAAATACTAGCAAGTTTTGTAGCATAGGCTTTAAAGAATAGATATATTTTTACTATTCTTTTGAAGTAGGTTCACTGAGAAGGAAAGTGGAAAAGGTGAGTATCTGAGGTATTTTCTCTGACTAGTGAATGAGTATTGAAGACTATAAAACTTAGACACTTAATTTATAGTACTTGTAGTCGTATTCACAGTTATGTTATGTTCTTCAAAGCAGAGGTATAGGAAACAATTTGGGTTATTTATCCAAGGTAATATAAGCATATGAATAGGAAAATTTAAGATATTAAATTTAAAGCCTGACTTAAATCATGATGCTTTGGATATACTTCTGAAATAAAAATGAGTATTTATTAATAGGAAGAAAGTTGAGGAGTCCCTGCACTCAAGGTTCCAGTGAGTTCAAAAGCGATAGAAGAATGTGAACAAGTGATCTGAAATAAGAGAAGTTTATTGGAGATTTGTTCATTTCATTTGATGAAAACAATGGGCTTGATCGCAAGAGTGTGTAGGTGAGAGTGTGAGAGTTAAGTCATTGGAAAGGTAAGGGTCAAAAGAATGAGAAATTTTTAAGTGTGTAATATACATTGAAACTTGTAAAATGATGGCTACAATTTGGGAACAGAAAAAAATCAGTAGCCTATCTTACAATATGTTCAATGAATAAGGAGAAGGGCTAGAGTAGAAGCAAATAGCAACAATGGGAGGGATTTGAATTTTTAGTGGCATGAGCCACTAAAATAATTCTAACTGTTCATTGTTATGGAATTAGTTTAGTAGATTAAGATTTTTTGGGGGGCATTAAAATAATATATTTCTGTGTTTTTAACATAGAGAACTTCCTAATACTATGTCAGAGCAGCATGAACAGTATAATTTAATTTTTATAAAGTTATGAATCAAATCAGAATATAGACTGATAAAATTAATAGTGATAATCTCTGAGCAGTAAGATTGGCTGATTTTTTTTCTTTCACTTTAATAAATGTATTGTTTACATTATGAACACATAGTATTTTGAAGTTCAACAAAGAAACAATAAAACAAATTTTTAATTTAGAAAACAGTATAATTAACTCTAATATTTCATCAGATTATTTTGTCCATAGGAAATTCAAGTTATAATTATAAATCATCTTTATGTTCTGTGCTTAGTTGCTAAGTCATGTCTGACTCTTTGCAACCTCATGAACTATAGCCCGCCAGGCTCCTCTGTCCATGGGGATTCTCCAGGCAAGAGTGGGTTGCCATGCCCTCTTTCAGGGGATCTTCCCAACCCAGGGATCAAACCCAGGTCTCCTGCCTTTCAGGCAGATTCTCCAGGCAAGAGTGGGTTGCCATGCCCTCTTTCAGGGGATCTTCCCAACCCAGGGATCAAACTCAGGTCTCCCGTCTTTCAGGTAGATTCTTTACCATTGGAGCCACCAGGGAAGCCCCAAATCCTCTATCAGATCAGATCAGATCAGTCGCTCAGTCGTGTCCGACTCTTTGCGACCCCATGAACTGCAGCACGCCAGGCCTCCCTATCCATCACCAGCTCTCAGAGTTCACTCAGACTCACATTCATCGAGTCAGTCAGCCAAATCCTCTATATAACTTTATATAAATATACAATAAGAAAATAGAAAAAAGAGTTTCAGGATGCTTACATGCCACAGGTACAAGAAAATTTAAAGGAATATTAATCAAAAATTCACAAATTTTAACAATTTTTAACATGAACCTTGCTTTTGGGAGAACTTGAATATGTAAATGTAGAGATTTTTTACTTCTCCTTATTTTACAGCTAAAAATGTATCCTCAAATTATAGATATGTGATAGTAAACTTCCTAAAAAGCTTGAAAAAATTAATTGAATAAAGTAATTAGTTTATTTTTTTATCTGTCAATGAATAGCTGCTACTGCTAAGTCACTTGAGTCATGTCCGACTCTGTGTGACCCCATAGACGGCAGCCCACCAGGCTCCCCCATTCCTGGGATTCTCCAGGCAAGAACACTGGAGTGGGTTGCCATTTCCTTCTCCAATGCATGAAAGTGAAAAGTCAAAGTGAAGTCGCTCAGTCGTGTCTGACCCTCAGCGACCCCATGGACTACAGCCTACCAGGCTCCTCCGTCCGTGGGATTTTCCAGGCAGAAGTACTGGAGTGGGGTGCCATTGCCTTCTCCAGTCAATGAATAGAGAGGAAACTAATAACCTAAAAAATAGCTGTATTTTAAATTCAGGTACAGAAAATTTAGTTATATACTCAAGAGATTACATAGAAATGAGATTACAAATTCTAATAATACTGAAAACTAAGAATGATATGTATAGATAAATGAGTTTCCAAAAAAGAGAAGTTTGGATTGGGGAACCTAGGCCAGAACAATATAGTCAAGTAAGTAGATTTAGAAAATGTTCTTATACGTTATTGCTCATCCTTATTTCAAGTACTGGGAGGGAGAAGAAGGGCTTGCTAGTCATAGGATGTCAAACTTCGACTATTTTTATCTGAACTTTCAGACATAAAGATAATATATGTCAGCTCTCTCTGCATTGCAAAATGAGGTGGTAGACTACCAATGCATGTAATTAAGGTGGCCAAAAACAGGTCTACAAATTCCTTGAGCCTTTTACCCTCCTCTTTGACACTTTCACTGCAATCTTTCATTTATTTCCTGTGGCTACTATTGTCTTTAAGTTTCAGAAGTTAACTAGCTGTGTGTTTATTCACCTGTATTCTGGAGTCCTTGAAAGGATATTACATTTTTATCCTGGAAGATTGTACCCATTTTTGTAAACTCTCCGTTATCCATCTCCATATTCCATTCCCCATGGTGCAGCACCCTTGGAATCTAGTTCTTTACGCAGTCTCTCGATTCCGGGTAGTACATGTTAGCTAGGTCTTATATTTCCTTCAGGATTTGGTCCCTTTCCTCCTCTTCCATCTCAGCACATTCCTTGCGGGGTTATGCAATGACCTACCCTAGTTATTAGCCTAAGGTCCAGGGATATATGTAGATGGAGGTCCTGAAGCAAGTCACATGTTGCCTTGGTCAGGAGAAGTATCTAAGAGGAGGATGCACTAGCCTTAAAAAAGATGAGTGAGCCAGTTCTCCTGGTTCACAAGGTTCAGGAAAATACGAAGATTCACCACTTTTCCAATCTGTCCACCTAGATGTCTTCCTCTAATATCTAAAGTTTCCAGTTGATAGCCATGTTCTTGATATAGCATATCGATCCAGCTTCAGAATTTAACTTTCTCTAGAATTCCACTACTCTTAACCACTAAGCCCTAGGCTGACCATCTGGCCTTCTGTGCCCTTCAACTGCAGGAAGCTAGTCTTTTTATATGCTGCCAAGAGGTTGCCTGCTTTCATAATAAGCTTTTAATTGACGAATAATAAACTTAACATTTCATTATGTTGAATGTTTTTTTATGAACATTAATTGTCCCCAGATGAGCCAATAAATTTCATTTTTCTCATATTTACCATTTCTCCCATATTTTCCCAATATTTGTCCTGTTGTACTCATGAGTATAATTCTCTCTGACTATATCATCACTATTCTTCACTGAAGAGAACTGTAGCCATGACATTGCTACTTTCTACCAGGGGCTATGTGTGCTTTACATATTATCAATGGTTTTTAGTCCAAAACCTTATCATGGCATATGCTCCATTGGATCCTGAGGACATATAAAAGCACATTTCAGGATCGACCTCTGTCGGGGAAAGGAGGAGAAAGAATTGGATAGATGGAGAAGTTGAGTTGGTTGCAAACAAATTTCTGGGGAATTTTAAAGCTTAGCTGACCCTTCAGAATTGTCCACAGTTGGTACAAGGCCAGACATTTATACTCCTGTGTAGATCTATTATTTCCATGAGGTATGAACTTTGGTGAGACATTTCTCTCCAATTTATTGGAGATAAATTGGGCAATTTACTAGAAGGCTGATATAGAAGACCGTCAACTGGCTACAGTTCCAGAAGATAGGAAAATATGTCCTTTATTCCTGAAGAGAGATCTTAATGCCACATTAGAGCATTCATTGTGTGTGTACTAAGTCATGTCCGCCTCTTGCAACCCCATGGACCTTGTGTAGCCTACCAGGCTATTCTATCCATGGAATTCCCTAGGTGAGAATACTGGAGTGGGTTGCCATTGCCTTCTCCAGGGGATCTTCCTGACCCAGGGATGAAACCCACATCTCTGATGTCTCCCACACTGGCAGGCAGATCCTTTACCGCTGCACCGCCTTCACGAGGTGCCTCTTAGTTACTCATCCAAATTGTGCATATATCATAGTTGGGGGAGGATATTAAAAAGGGTTGTTTAGGAAGCTGTGGGCATTTATACCTCACCTACTTCCCCTCTGACTACTCTTTCTCCTACCACTTTCTTATGGGGTAATTTTTCTACTTAAAAACCTAGCAAAGTGTTATCACTCAGTCATGTCTGACCTTTGCAACACCATAGACTGTATGCAGCCCACCAGGCTCCTCTGTCCATGGAATTCTCCAGGCAAGAATGCTAGAGTAGGTTTCCATGCCCTTCTCCAGGGGATGATCTCTACCTAGGAATCAAACCTGAGTTGAATTGATCTACATAGAGAACTTGCTGTGTATCTCCTGGAGTTCTGAGGATATTTAAACTGGTGTCTGACTCATATTAGCTAGCTGCTTCTGTGAAGCATAAAGCAGTCAGTGATTTGGGGTCATTGTGGAAATACATAGAGTCTCTATTATAATCCAGTCTCAAGCCAAAAGCTGTTTCTCAAAATATGGAGAGTTATTTGTAGAGGGTGATATAGCATTGCTCCCAAACCCTAAAAGTTGGCACTGTTATTTACCAATAGAGGTCTACCTAAAGATTCCTTACAATGCCTTTTCTCACAGAAAATTCAAGGACCATTTAATCTGTTGGATGAGACAGCCCAACTAGAAAAGTGGGTTACATTGTACCATGGAACTATAGCAGAGACTTCTCTTGCTCTGGGTCCATGCAAAATTGGCAGCCTTTCAGATAACTTGACATATGAGTGGAATTAATCCACCAAGAGAAATATGTATTTCCTTTAAAAATTCAAAAAATCCCAGCAGTTGATAGGCCTCTTGCTTAGTGGAACAAAGAATAGGCTGCTCTCCACTATGGAAAGACTACAGTAAGTAATCACCAAGACACTGAGATCACAGGCCCCTAAATCTTTGTGTAATTTATTCCAGACCCCCTGATATGCATGTATCATACCATATTGCTTTCTCCTTTTCACCAGATGCAATAAGCACAGTGTCATCAGTATAATACACAGTGTAATGTCCTATGGATTGGAGAGGTGATTAGGGATCCTATAGGCTGGATATTGACAATAAGACTGAAGATGATGTAGCCCTGAAGTTAAAAAAAAAAGTGTATTGATGATCCTGTCAACTGAAAGCAAGCTAATTCTAGTAAGTGACATAGCACGCACAGCAGAGATACAGAAAAAAATCATTCACTAAATCAGGTGTCAAACAATGAGTTGAGTTGCTCCAGCAATAAAATCATACTTAAAAAACAATTGTAATTGGAGTTACCGTATGATCAGGTGTTATATAGTCCACTGTGTGTGTGTGCATGCCTGCTAAGTTGCTTCAGTCATGTCTGACTGTGCAACCCTATAGACTGTAGCCCACCAGGTCCATCTGTCCATGGGATTCTTCAGGAAGAATACTGGAGTGGGTTGACAGTTTCTTCTCCAGAGGATCTTCCCAACCCAGGGATTGAAACTGTGTCTTGTATATCTCCTGCATAGGCAGGCAACTTCTTTACCACCTGCACCAACTGGGAAGCCCATAGTCCACTATAATTCCCTAAATTCCATTTTATATGTACCCATCAAAGAGGTGAGTTGAAGGGTATATATTAAGAATCGCCATCATTGCACCTTCAACTCCTTGGTTTTAGCATCAATGTTGGTGAAATCAAATCCTTTAGTACTACTTTCAGTTGACTATTTTGATTCAGTTCAGTTCAGTCACTCAATTGTGTCTGAGTCTTTGTGATCCCATGGACTACAACACGCCAGGCTTCCCTGTCCATCACCAACTCCTAGGACTTGCTCAAACTTAAAGATGGGCTCTATAAAGGACAGAAATTGTATGGACCTAACAGAAGCAGAAGATATTAAGAAGAAGTGGCAAGAATACACAGAAGAACTGTACAAAAAAGAGCTTCACGACCCAGATAATCATGATGGTGTGATCACTGACCTAGAGCCAGACATCCTGGAATGTGAAGTCAAGTGGGCCTTAGAAAGCATCACTAAGAACAAAGCTAGTGGAGGTGATGGAATTCCAGTGGAGCTATTCCAAATCCTGAAAGTTGATGCTGTGAAAGTGCTGCACTCAATATGCCAGCAAATTTGGAAAACTCAGCAGTGGCCACAAGATTGGAAAAGGTCAATTTTCATCCCAATCCCAAAGAAAGGCAATGCCAAAGAATGCTCAAACTACCGCACAATTGCACTCATCTCACACGCTAGTAAAGTAATGCTCAAAATTCTCCAAGCCAGGCTTCAGCAATATGTGAACCATGAACTTCCTGATGTTCAAGCTGGTTTTAGAAAAGGCAGAGGAACTAGAGATCAAATTGCCAACATCCGCTGGATCATGGAAAAAGCAAGAGAGTTCCAGAAAAACATCTATTTCTTTGACTATGCCAAAGCCTTTGACTGTGTAGATCACAATAAACTGTGGAAAATTCTGAAAGAGATGGGAATACCAGACCACCTGATCTGCCTCTTGAGAAATCTGTATGCAGGTCAGGAAGCAACAGTTAGAACTGGACATGGAACAACAGACTGGTTCCAAATAGGAAAAGGAGTACACCAAGGCTGTATATTGTCACCCTGTTTATTTAACTTCTATGCAGAGTACATCATGAGAAATGCTGGACTGGAAGAAACAGAAGTTGGAATCAAGATTGCTGGGAGAAATATCAATAACCTCAGATATGCAAATGACACCACCCTTATGGCAGAAAGTGAAGAGGAACTCAAAAGCCTCTTGATGAAAGTGAAAGTGGAGAGTGAAAAGGTTGGCTTAAAGCTCAACATTCAGAAAACGAAGATCATGGCATCCAGTCCCATCACTTCATGGGAAATAGATGGAGAAACAGTGGAAACAGTGTCAGACTTTATTTTTCTGGGCTCCAAAATCACTGCAGATGGTGACTGCAGCCATGAAATTAAAAGACGCTTACTCCTTGGAAGGAAAGTTATGACCAACCTAAATAGCATATTCAAAAGCAGAGACATCACTTTGCCAACAAAGGTTCGCCTAGTCAAGGCTGTGGTCTTTCCTGTGGTCATGTATGGATGTGAGAGCTGGACTGTGAAGAAGGCTGAGCGCCGAAGAATTGATGCTTTTGAACTGTGGTGTTGGAGAAGACTCTTGAGAGTCCCTTGGACTGCAAGGAGATTCAACCAGTCCATTCTGAAGGAGATCAGCCCTGGGATTTCTTTGGAAGGAATGATGCTAAAGCTGAAACTCCAGTACTTTGGCCACCTCATGAGAAGAGTTGACTCATTGGAAAAGACTCTGATGCTGGGAGGGATTGGGGGCAGGAGGAGAAGGGGATGACAGAGGATGAGATGGCTGGATGGCATCACTGACTCGATGGATGTGAGTCTGAGTGACCTCCGGGAGTTGGTGATGGACAGGAAGGCCTGGCGTTCTGCGATTCATGGGGTCGCAAATGTCGGACACGACTGAGCGACTGATCTGATCTGATGTCCATTGAGTCAGTGATGCCATCCAACCATCTCATCCTCTGTCTTCCCCTTCTCCTCCTGCCTTCAATCTTTCCCAACATCTGGGTCTTTTCAAATGAGTCAGTTCTTCACATCAGGTGGCCAAAGTATTGGAGTTTCAGCTTCAACATCAGTCCTCCAGTGAATATTCAGGACTGATATCCTTTAGGATGGACTGGTTGGATCTCCTTGCAGTCCAAGGGACTCTCAAGAATCATCTCCAACACCACAGTTCAAAAGCATCAATTTTTGGCTCTCAGCTTTCTTCACAGTCCAACTCTCACATCCATACATGACTACTGGAAAAACCATACCTTTTACTAGATGGACCTTTGTTGGCAAAGTAAAATCTCTGCTTTTTAATATTCTATCTAGTTTGGTCATAAATTTTCTTCCAAGAAGCAAGTAGAGGTAATTCTAGTTAATGACTTTTACTTACCCTTTACTGTTATAGTAGCAAAATCTCCATAGGTGAGGGGACAAATGTGAGATTCCACCTGTTGCTGAACATCTTTATTCCAATTGTTCATTCTGAAAATGGGAAAACAGCCAAAATTGGAGTTGCAACCTTTCAGGCCCACTTTGAGGTGAGCTTCAGCACTGGGAATTTCTAGGAATTAGTGTCAATATAGAGCCAGAGTTCTATAACCCTGGAAAAGTGTTTTTATTTCCTCTTTTTCAAAGCATAGCCACATTGGTAAACAACAGCAGATATATTTGTGAAAATAAGAAGAAAAAGTTGAGAGTATTAAAGTTTGGTTGTGTAGCTATGTATTCTCCAAGAGTACTTGGCCTCTTTAATCCAGCTTTGAGCTTATAAACTGATGAAATTTGTAATCTGTGAAAAAGCTTTGATTCTCTCGTGTTGTGACTAAAGTCAGATTCCTGTTCACCAGACCTAGTGATTTTCCAATTAGAAAAATCAACTAAGATTTTAGTAAACTGATGATTTATTTCAGTTTTAGGGATGCTATGATCAATTAGTCAACACCAGAGATCTCTAATTATACTTGGCTTTTCTTCTAAGTATGGTGAATATAATTATCTTGTATCTAGTGATTAAATGCTGATCCTTTACCTCTATTATCACATCCATACATGACTACGGGAAAAACCCAAACTTTAATACAGACCTTTGTTGGCAAAGTGATGTCTCTGCTTTTTTGTATGCTGTCTAGGTTTGTCATAGCTTTCCTTCAAAGGACAAGCATCTTTTAATTTCATGGCTGTAGTTATATCACCAACTTTGGTGATGTTGGAGTTCAAGAAAATAAAATCTGTCCCTGCTTCCACTTTTTCCCCATCTCTTTGTCATAAAGAGATGGAAGGAATGCCAGGACGTTAGTATTTTAATGTTGTTTTAAGCCAGAATTTTCAGTCTTCTTTCACCCTCATCAAGAGGCTATATAGTTCCTCTTCACTTTCTACCATTAGGGTGATATCATCTGCATATCTGAAGTTGTTGGTGTTTCTCCTGGCAATCTTGATTCTAGACTATGATTCATTCATCCTGGCTTTTCTCATGATGTACTCTGCATATAAGACTTCCCTGGTGGCTCAGATGGTAAAGCATCTGTCTACAATGCGGGAGACCCAGGTTCAATCCCTGGGTCGGGAAGATCTGCTGGAGAAGGAAATGGCAATCCACTCCAGTACTATTGCCTGGAAAGTCCCATGGACAGAAGAGCCTGGTAGGCTACAGTCCATGGGGTCGCAAAGAGTCAACACAACTGAGCAACTTCACTTACTTACTCATTCTGCATATAAGTTAAAAGAGCAGAGTGACAATATGAAGCCTTATTGTACTCCTTTCCCATTTTGATCCAGACAGTTGTTCCATGTCTAGTTCTAACTGTTGCTTCTTGAGGTTTCGTAAGAGATAGGTAAGGTTGTCTGATATTCCCATCTCTTTAAGAATAAACCACAGTTTGTTGTAATCCACACAGTCAAAGGCTTCAGCACAGTCAATGAAGCGGAAGTAGATGTTTTTCTGGAACTCTTCTTGCTTTCTTCATTTTCCAAGGAATGTTGGTAATTTTATCTTTGGTTCCCCTACCTTTTCTATACTCAGCTTTTACATCTGAAATTCTTGGTTCACATACTGCTGAAGTCTAGCTTGAGGAATTTTGAGTCTAACTTTGCTAGCGTGTGAAATGAGTGCAACTGTATGGTAGTTTAAACATTCTTTGGCATTATCCTTCTTTGGAATTGGTATGAAAACTAAACTTTGCCAGTCTTGTGGCCACTGCTGAGCTTTCTAAATTTGCTAGCATATTTAGTACAACACTTTAATAGCATCATCTTTTAGAACTTTAAATAGCTTAGTTGGAATTCTGTCACTTCCACTAACTTTGCTTATAGTAATGCTTCCAAAGGCCCACTTGACTTCACACTCCAGGATGTCCAGCTGTAAGGAAATGACCACACCATTGTGGTTATCCAGGTTATTGAGACCTTTCTTTTATAGTCCTTCTGTTATTCTTGCCACCTCTTCTTAATCTCTTCTTCTGTTAAATCCATACCATTTCTGTCCTTTATCATGCCAATCCTTGCATGAAATGTTCCCTTGACATCTCCAGTTTTCTTGAAGAGATCTCAAGCTTTCCCATTCTATTATTTTCCTCTGCTTCTTTGCATTGTTCATTTAAGAAGTCCTTCTTATATGTCCTTGTTCTTCTCTGGAACTCTGTGTCCAGAGAGTTGCTCTTTCTTCCTTGCCTTTCATTTCTCTTCTTTCCTCAGATACTAATAAGCCTCCTCAGACAACCATGTTTCCTTCTTGCCTTCTTTTTCTTGGGGCTGATTTTGGTCACTACTTCCTGTTCAGTGTTAGGAACCTCCTTCCCTACTTCTTCAGGCACTCTGTGTACCAGATCTAATCCCTTGCATCTATTCATCACCTCCACTGTATATTTGATTTAGGTCAAACTTAAATGACCTAGTGATTTCAATTTTTTCTTCAACTTAAGCCTGAATTTTTCAATAAGGAGTTCATGATCTGAGCCACAGTCAGCTCCAGGTCTTTCGTTGTTGTTGTTATCTGTATAGAGCTTCTCCATCTTAGATTGCAAAGAATATAATCAATCTGATTTTGGTATTGACCATCTGTTGATGTCCATATGTAGAGTCATCTCTTGTGTTTTCAAAAAATATGTTTACTATGACCATCATGTTCTCTTGACAAAACTCTGTTAGCCTTTGCCCTGCTTCATTTTGTATTCCAAGGCCAAACTTGACTGTTATTCCAATTATCTCTTGACTTACTACTTTTGCATTCCAATCACCTATGATGAAAAGGACATCTTTTTTGTTGTTACTTCTAGAAGGGGATGTAGGGCTTCATAAAACTAGTCAGCTTCAGCTTCTTTGGATCAATGGTTGGGGCATAGACTTGGATTACTGTGATGTTGAATAGTTTGCCTTTAAATAAACCAAAATCATTTTGTCATTTTAGAGGTTGGACCCTAGAATTGCATTTTGGACTCTTTTGGTGACTATGAGGGCTATTTCTTTTCTTTCAAGGGATTCTTTCCAAAAGTAAGAGATATTATGGTCATCTAAATTAAATTTGCCTGTTCCCATCCAGTTTAGTTCATTGATTTCTAAGATGTTGATGTTCACTCTTAGTAACTTGGGCTTGACCATGTCCAACTTACCATGAATGGACCTAACATTCAATGTTCTTATGTGATATTTTTTAGCATCAGATTTTCCTTTCACCACCAGCCACATGCAAAACTGAGGGTTGTTTCTGATTTGGCCCAGCCAGTTCATTCTTCTGTAGCTACTAGTAATTGCCCTCCACTCTTCCCCAATCGGGGAAGGCAATGGCACCCCACCCCAGTACTTTTGCCTGGAAAATCCCATGGACAGAGGATCCTGGTAGGCTGCAGTCCATGGGGTCGCTAGGGGTCGGACACGACTGAGCGACTTCACTTTCACTTTTTCACTTTCATGCATTGGAGAAGGAAATGGCAACCCACTCCAGTATTCTTGCCTGGAGAATCCCAGGGACAGGGGAGCCTGGTGAGCTTCCCTCTGTGGGGTCGCACAGAGTCGGACACGACTGAAGCGACGCAGCAGCAGCAGCAGCAGCTTCCCCAATAGCATATTGGATACCTTCTGACCTAGAGGGCTCACCTTCCAGCGTCATTATCTTTTTGCCTTTTCGTACTTTTCCTGGGGTTCTTCTTCAGGCAAGAATACTGGAGCGGGTTGCTGTTTCCTCCTCCATTGTCCACAATTTGTCAAAACTCTTCATTATGACCCATCCATCTTGGTTGACCCTGCACAGCATGATTCATGGCTTTGTTAAATTATGCAAATCCCTTTGCCACAACAAGTCTATAGACCTCATTTAGTTCTTGGTTTCAGTCAGTAAATCAGTCCTCTCCAGTTACTCCCAACTACCTGAGCTAAAACATTGAATCCAAATCTTTGCAATATTCTCCATTCAAAGACAGGTAAGCTTCTTCAATTAGGGGGAAGAAAGGTGTCATCTACTGGCAAAGGAAGATCAGCAGAGTTTAGGGATTTAATGTCTTCAGTTTCACTAAAGTCAGGCTACTTGTGTCAATTTCATTTTCAGTGTCTTACTTCTTCCCAATGACTACTCAGACTTGAACATCACAGAACCCATAATTTTGGCAAGTATAATTTCCACTGAAACTCAGTCATCTTCAGAATTAGAGTTTTCATTTCTTTTACAAAAAATTTGACCCTATCACTACAAAAGGTAGCATTTGGGAGCAGCCACAGCTTTCTTGTCCTTTACCCAGATCGATGCCTGAGAATTTCAAGCCCTGTATTAACAATTTTCTCCTCAAGTTCTTCAGTGCATTTAAAAGAAACCACCCATTCCAATAAGGCATTTGCCTTAGTTTTGCTGTAATATTCAATAGCTAGCTACTTGCTCTCCCAAAGCATTGCCTTCTGCAGGTACTTTACTACAGTTGTCCACAGCTGATGATTAAGTATACAAATTACCAATACTTTCCTGATAGCTCAGTTGGTAAAGAATCCGCCTGCAGTGCAGAAGATCCCAGTTCAATTCCTGGATCAGGAAGTTCCCCTGGAGAAGGGATAGACTACCCATTTCAGTATTCTGGCCTGGAGAATTCCATGGACTCTATAGTCTATGGGGTTGCAAAGAGTCAGACATGACTGAGTGACCTTCATTTCCTTGTATTATGTGTATCCCATTTACCAATTAAAATAGTCATAAAACCTTTAGTTTAAAAAAAAATATTTATTTGGCTACACTGGATCTTACTTGTGGTATTAAAACTCTTAGGTGTAGCATGTGGGACCTAGTTCACTGACCACGGTTTGAAACTGGGCCCCCTGCATTGGGATCATGGAATCTTAGCCACTGGACCACCATGCAAGTTGCTTGATACCTTTAATCTTATCAGATCAGAGACCACTTCCATATAGTTGAGAGCCAATTCTGAGAACTCATTACTAGTCTTCTACCTTTAGAATGTTCCTGTCCAAAAAAAGATATTTAACCACCATGCAAGTTGCTTGATACCTTTAATCTTATCAGATCAGAGACCACTTCCATATAGTTGAGAGCCAATTCTGAGAACTCATTACTAGTCTTCTACCTTTAGAATGTTCCTGTCCAAAAAAAAGATATTTAACCACCATGCAAGTTGCTTGATACCTTTAATCTTATCAGATCAGAGACCACTTCCATATAGTTGAGAGCCAATTCTGAGAACTCATTACTAGTCTTCTACCTTTAGAATGTTCCTGTCCAAAAAAAGATATTTAACCCACAAATACAAACTACGTCTGTGTTGTTAAAATTTTTAGTAGTCATAATTTTTTAAATTTAAATCACCATATCTAAAATATTAGCATCTCCGTATGTAGCCAAGATAAAAATTGAGATGTTTTTATTTTTCTTACTCCTTTGAAATCTCCTCTGTATTTTGTAGACGCAACACATCTTGGTTCTGATGAGTCTTATATCAACTGTAGCCACATGTGGGTAGTGGGTTCTGTGTAGGATAACACATATCTAGAACTCCTTCTAGCCACAGTTTCTGCATTAGTTTGATTAAAGAAGCAGAAGAACATGAGTGATACAGAATAAGACATTCCTATATGAGGACTAGAACTTGCACATTTATTTGAATTGGAATAGGCATCTCTGTGATACTCTGGTATTGAGAGTGAAACCATTAGCTATTAGCCATTAAGTATGAGTCAGATCAGTAGTAGAAAGGGAAGCTGGATACACACAATACCTAGGATAAATGAGTCACTGCAATGGACAAGAATCAGCATCATTCTTTGTCTCCAACTCCTGCAGGGTAAACATGCAGGGGAAGCTGCAGCCCTTTACCATGACCTGTACACCCACCTGGCCAGAACCACAAGAAGCTGGAAGGAGGCTCCCCGCATCATCAAAATGAGACTGCAGATGAGTGAGTACAAGTGTGAGATGCCACAGCGTGTGGTACTCTACAGTCATCTGAGCATTAGAAACATGGTTGCTGCTTCCCTTCTACCTTCCAGATTCATTCAGATTTTATTTGTGGCCAATATGAATCTAGAACCACATAGTACTGGAGATTTTGAAACATTCCTACCTTGGCTAAGGTGACACAGAAATAAACCACTTCAACTATGTTACATTAAAAAATTTTAAATTAGCAAGTTGAGAAATAAAATTTATATGCAGTGTTACAGGAAATGTAAATATCTGTAATTTATAAGAGACTCTCACTACTCATTTATAAAAATGTTTTAACCACCAGTGAGTAAATTGAACAATAATCATTCATAAAAATAAGAAAGAGCTATGAAGGGTCAAAAAAACAAAGCCTCATTTCTAAGAAAATATGTAAAAAAAAAAGATGTATATGTATATATAGCTAACAGTTTTGTATATTATGTGGTCTGGGTTCTACTATACTGGGTGGCATAAAATTGGTATAAATTTAATACTATATGATTTTATAAAATGTTTCAAACTTTAAAGTGTTTCTGTTCTTTACTGTAGTATAACAATTCCACTCATATTTGTTATTCATAGTTTAAAATGTGTAAATTTTACAGGTATCAAAAACAAAAGAATAATCATATAAAATACAATGTGTAAAAGTGATAAAAACCAGAAACATCACTATGTGTATAGTAACAGCATGGTTTCAATTTTAAGAAATACATGTTATAATAGCATATTTCTCCACTTGGAAAAATGTTGGGAAGAAATAGTTTAAGATGTTAACAGATATGGTAGGTTATAGTTAATTAATTACACTTCCCTTTTATAACATTTTTTGAGATTTGCATGTGATCGCTAAATTCTAAAGACTTTAATATATATAATTAAAATGTTTATATAATTAAAATGTTTATATTAATCTAATGGCATTGTTTTCTCAAACTGTTTTGTACTCACCATATATTGGTACATTCATTTAAAAAAATAATGGATCATAGGTAATGCTTTAGTGGGTATGCTCAGTAAGTTTTCTAAGTATTTGTACCAATTTCTACAAGCACTGAATGAGAATTCCAGTTGCTCTACAGTCTTGTTAAAGCTAAGTGTAGTCAATACTTTTCAGCCATTCTTATGGATGTGTAGTGGTCCTTGGCTGATGTTAGTTTGCACTTTGCTGACAAGCAATTAAGTTGATCAGCATCTTGGTCTCCAGTGGCCCCCGCCTGCAGCACCTGAAGCAGGACTTAGATTCCCAGCCAGAGATTGAGTTCTGGTGTCTGGGGTGAGAGCACTCAATCAACCACTAGACCAGGGCTCAGTGACAAGACCTCAGCTCTTTGGGTTTTCAGAAAGAATTCCCAGAAAGATGGAAAGTAGTGAGACAAGTAAAAAGTTTATTAGGAGGGAAAGAGTACAGTAAGCATGGATAGAATGCAGGCAGGCTCAGAGAAAGAGAGTCATGCCCTCGCGGTAGTTTAAATTACCTGATCCTGGCATTTCTTCCAGGTTTCCTTTGGTGAACCATTTTGATTTGCCTGCTTCTGAGTCTGTATTTGGCTTATCTCAGGATCTTGCCATGTGTGCATATTCATCTCATAGCCAAGATCACTTACTGTGTGGTGCTGGTACACCCCTTTCTGACATCCAAGGCACTTTCTAGTTAGGAAGGCTTCCTTGACTTTGAGCATGAAAAATATATGGCCTCTTATCTTTTATCTGGATAGGGCCCAGCCTCCTCTCTCCATTGTCCTATTCTGATATTTTGAAGTTTCTGCTCATAGGAAATCAACTCAAATTTCTTTCCTTCAGGGTTGGGGAGGTGGTTGTAGAGCACATCTACCTCATGCCTCAATTTCATATGCATACAAGCAGTACACATATCCTCTTTTGTGAAGTATTTTTCAAGTCCTTTGTATATTTTTATAGAGTTATCTAGTCTTTTATTTTTATTGCAGGAATTTTTAAATGTAGTCTTAGGTACAAGTCCATCTTACGTATATGTATTTCAAAAATTTTCCCACTCTATATCTTGTATTTTAATTTTCTACTTTTTTTTTTTGCCTTAATTTTATTTTTTTTTCTCATCATTGATTTTTTTAAAATTTTTTTTTATTTTGCTTAACTTTACAATATTGTATTGCTTTTACTATACATCGAGATGGATCTTAATTTTAATGTAGTTCAACCTCTAATTTTTTTTTTTTTTTAGGATTATTGTTTTTCATGATTAAAGTCCTATTAAAGAAATCTTTGTCTATTCTCAGGTCAGGAAGATAGTTTTATCTTCTAGAAGCTTTACTGTTTGCCTTTCACATTCAGGTCTATGATCCATGTTATTTGATTTTTGTGTATCAGGTGAGGTTGGATTTAATATTTTTTCCCGAAATGGATTACTTTGAGCAAAAAATGCTTGTATTTCAGATTCCATTTCATTGCAGTAGTAATTTTGCCTTAAGTTAGACAGCTGTGTATGTGTGGATCTGTCTTTGTATTTTCTTTTATTCCACTGGTGTTGTTGCCTATGCGGCATCCACCACATTGTTTTGAATACTGTAGCCTCATAATCAGTTTTTACATCTAGTAGTATTCAACTTTTAACTTAGTTCTTCTTCAATTCTTTTCTTAAAATTGAGATAAAATTGACAAAATGTTATGTTTTAAGTGTACAATATAAGGTATCAATATATGTATATATTGCAAAATGATCACTACATTAAATCTAATTACCGTCCATCACCACACAGTTGTAATTATTTTCTTGTGATGGTAACTTTTAAGATCTGTTCTCTTAGCAGTGTTCAAATACCCAGTATGGGATTTTAACTAGACTCACCATGCTGTGCCTTACCTCCCCAGGAGTTATAGCTGGAGGCTTGTACCTGTGGACCACTTTCACTCATGTCTCCCACCTGTAATCCCACTTCCTGCCTCTGACAAGCACCAACCTGTTTTCTGTATCCATGAGTTCATTTAGGGGGTTATGTTGTTTTTCTTCTTTTTGTTTTAGATTTCACGTAGAAGTAACATCATATGGCTTTGTTTTTCTCTGATTTATTTCACATAGCACAGTGCCTTCATGGTCAATCCATGTTGTTGCAAATGGCAGGATTTACTCTTTCCTATGGATGAATAATGTTCCATTGCTTATTTGTACTGCAGTTTCTTTATTTGTTCATTGGTAGACACTTAGGCTCTTTTCATATCTTGGTTATTGTAAATACTGCTAACGATGTGAGAGTACAGATATCTTTTCAAGTTAGTGTTTTCATTTCCTTTGGACAAATGTCCAGAAGTGGAATTGCTGGATAATACAATTGTTCTATTTTTAATTGTTTTAGAGGGACCTCTGTACTATTTTCCATAGTGGTTGTGCAAGCAAGAGTGGACAAGGGTTCCTTTTTTCTCCATGTCCTCACCAACACTTATTTTTTGCATAATATCTATTCTAACAAGTGTGAAGTGATGCCTCATTGTGACTTGATTTATATTTCCCTGATGATTAGTGATATTGAGCACGTGTTCATGTACTTTTTGGCCATCTGTATGTCTTGTTTATAAAAATATCAATCAACTCAGATCCTCTGTCCAGATTATTTGTTAGCAGAAACTTTTTAGATTTATGTAATCCCTTTTATTTATTTTTTGCTTTCATTTCTGGTGTAAAAAAAAAAAAAAAAACAACACTAAGACTGTGAAGGGCTTACTGCCTGTGTTCTTTTCTAGGAGTTTTATGTTTTAATGTCTGATGTTCAATTCTTTAATACATTTGACTTTGTTTTGTGTATGGTATAAAGTTGCAACCATCTCTGACATTTAAAGGATCAATTTCTTAACTTCAGATTAAAATTTTCATGGAAATCTGAATATCTATTCATTTCCCCCTCACTCAGATCAGATCAGATCAGATCAGTCGCTCAGTTGTGTCCGACTCTTTGCGACCCCATGAGCTGCAGCACACCAGGCCTCCCTGTCCATCACCAACTCCCGGAGGTCACTCAGACTCACATCCATCAAGTCAGTGATGCCATCCAGCCATCTCATCCTCTGTCATCCCCTTCTCCTCCTGCCCCCAATCCCTCCCAGCATCAGAGTCTTCTCCAATGAGTCAACTCTTCACATGAGGTGGCCAAAATACTGGAGTTTCAGCTTTAGCATCATTCCTTCCAAAGAAATCCCAGGGCTGATCTCCTTCAGAATGGACTGGTTGGATCTCCTTGCAGACCAAGGGACTCTCAAGAGTCTTCTCGAACACCACTGATTCTTTTGTTATGTGTTAAAATGTAAAATCTCATAAAGAACCCAGATTTCACAATATGTGATAAGGATATATCATTTAAATTTTAGCTGGAAATTAGAGGAGGTAAGAACTGTTTTCAGTATATAGATTAATAAATACATAGTCTGACATCTTGCATATGAGTAAATAACTTAATTACATTGAACATACAAGTAAACTGAGTGATGTTAAGGAACATAAAAAGCATGCAGAAATGCAAAGTTATGAGTATGGAGGAGCATTACAAGGGATTGTGACCTTTCATACCAATTTGCTCATGTCCTTGCCTCTACAGTTTCTCTCTTAGTTGTGCTAATTTATCAAGGTCCAAAACGTGATATTTACCTCACTCACAAGATAATCTTGTTATAAACAATCTAGTTAACAAATGCTTTCAACAAAGAAAAGTGTTATTAATAGCTTTTATGTCATTTCAAATCCATCAAATATGTATAAAACAAAACATTATTCCTTCCTCAAACCAATGGTGACTATATTGTCTAGAAGTCCTGTGTTTCACAAAATACAAAAAACAAAAACAAACAACTTGCCTACCTTGTAAAGCTTTCTCAACTCTTTTCTGTTGTTATTTTTCCTTAAAAAGAAAAAGATGTTGATCGACAAAGGATTTATTCCAACAGCCAATGTCTTTTGCACTTAGAAGTATATAGAGGCCATTTTTTATAGCATTTCTTGAGCAACTTTATCTTTCATATCAGACTGATGTGACAAAATAGGAGATTTCAAAATAGTTTCTATACATAAACTAAAATGTTGCTTACTATTATTCCTCCAGTGTGTTTTCCACCTGAAATAAAAAGGTCCATTCTAAGCTTGTTCATAGAAGGAATAGACCTATGTTTAGTATCAAAGGAGAACTTAAAAACTGATCTTTCAGATAATCCGAAAGACAAACTACAGTTCCACAAGGAATACTTCTCCAGAAGGGTTTACTTACTGTCAGGATAAATGGTGAGTTTGAAGGAAAGGGTAATAGCAGGTGTGAGAGTGGAAACTGTGGGTTTGATTCTATGTCAGGGATCACAGGGAAGGTCTGCAGTTAATACACAACAGACGCAATCAGTTCAAGTTCAGAGAGAGGGAGAGAGGGAAAGAGAAACACAAAAGAAAACACTCTAATAAGCAGAGGGCTTCAAGAAAGCACTGTGCGTGACACCACCGACACAGGATGCTAGCCTATTCTATCAGGAATAAAAGCCCACTGCACTGACGTTCAGAGGCACTTCCTACTGTGTGCTCCTGGAGCACTTTGAACATGTTTGTGTTGACTGATTCTCTTAGTGCTTTGTTTATGATCAGCTGGAAAAGTTGGACATGGGAACTAACAATTTATTTGAAATTATCTTGTTATTCTCTGTTTCCTTAACACCTACCTTGCATTTTATTAGACGGTCTCATCTCTAACATCGTTTAAATTTGTTTTTCTTTATTTTAAGCAATATCTGTCTTGAAACTCTGAGATTTTTCCCCTGTTCTCCTTGAATAAGTTAGAGGGATATGACTGGGGACATATCTGAGAGAAGAAAGATATAATTTTAATTAAGGCTACCAATCAGAACTTTGTTTACCTGAGTAATGGATACTTGGAAAGGATGAGGACAGAATTGTTTGGACAGAAGAAAGCAATTTGGAGGCTTAATAGAGAGGAGATAAAGCATAGGACAGGACAGAAGAATTTGAGAAAGAGTAAGAAATCCTAAGGAAGAATTTAAGTGTGTTTCACTATATGGCATATAGTATAAATTTTCTTATCTATTGCCCTAAGGAATATTTGGTAAAATATCTACATTTTATTGACCCATTTTGAAACTGAAATTATTTAGGAGCTGAATCCAAATACCAAGTCTTGAGTCAAGACTGGGTTTTGGGAGAAGAACAGGCAGACCACAAGAGCATTGTTAAAACCAGTTTATAAGGAGTAAGTAAAATAGCTCCTTTGTGAGGATGACAGTTAAATGTGTAATCATGGATAACATTACTAACTGTTAATAGTAGTCAACATTTATTGAGTACCTATTATGTATTAGGCATACAATAATGACTTTTTGTGTATTATTTCATCTAATCCACAATAGGCTATTGTAATATTTTGTTACAGTAATGGCTTCCATGAGCCCCCCTCCTTTGTCTGGTCGCCTTTCAGCAGTGACTGTAGCTCTGGCACTCTAATTTAACTGACAGTATGATATCAACATAGGGGATGAACATAGACACTTGATAAGCACTTGGACATTGGCACTTGCCCTTAGGGATGTTCCTCTAATCATTCAAAAGTGAAGAAACTCCTTTTTTACATCATATTCACTAGTTGTATTTTTTAGATTCTACCTATAAGTCAACACCTGAGCGACTTCTTCTTCACTTTCACTTTTCACTTTCTACTTCATGCTTTGGAGGAGGAAATGGCAACCCACTCCAGTATTCTTGCCTGGAGAGTCCCGGGAGATGGGGGGGAGCCTAAGAAGTGGGCTGCCGTCTATGGGATCGCACAGAGTCGGACACGACTGAAGCGGGACTTTTAGCAGCATGGTAGCAGCAGCCCCCCCATAAGCAACACCATGAAATATTTCTCTTTCTCTGATTTACTTCACTTAGTATGATACCTTCTGTGTCCATCCACATTGCTGCAAAGTCCAGTCTTTTATCCATTCATCTGTTAGTGGAAACTAAGGTTGTTTCTATGTCTTGTGTGCTCAGCTCAATTCAGTTCAGTTGCTCAGTTGTGTTCGACTCTTTGTGACCTCATGGACCGCAGCACACCAGGCCTCCCTGTCCATCACCAACTCCTGGAGTTTACTCAAATTCATATCCATTGAGTCGCTGAGGCCATCCAGCCATCTCATCCTCTGCCGTCCTCTTCTCCTCCGGCCTTCAATCTTTCCCAGCATCAGAGTCTTTTCAAACGAGTCAGTTCTTCACATCAGGTGGCCAAATTATTGGAGTTTCAGCATCAGTCCTTTCAATGAATATCAGAACTGATTTCCTATAGGATGGACTGGTTGGATCTCTTTGCAGTTCAAGGGACTCTGAAGAGTCTTCTCCAACACCACAGTTCAAGATCATCAGTTCTTCAGTGCTCAGCTTTCTTTATAGTCCAACTCTCACATCCATACATGACCACTGGAAAAACCATAGCCTTGTCTAAACGGACCTTTGTTGGCAAAGTAATGTCTCTACTTTTTAATATGCTGTCTAGGTTGATCATAACTTTCCTTCCAAGGAGTAAGCATCTTTTAATTTCATGGCTGCAGTCACCGTCTGCAGTGATTTTGGAGCCCAGAAAATAAAAGTGAGCCAGTCTCCCACATCTATTTGCCATGAAGTGATGGGACCGGATGCCATGATCTTCGTTTTCTGAATGTTGAGCTTTAAGCCAACTTTTTCACTCTCCTTTTTCATTTTCATCAAGAGGCTTTTGAGTTCCTCCTCACTGTCTACCATAAGGGTGGTGTCATCTGCGTATCTGAGGTTATTGATATTTCTCCTGGCAGTCTTGACTCCAGCTTGTGCTTCCTCCATCCCAGCGTTTCTCATGATGTACACTGCATATAAGTTAAATAAACAGGGTGACAATATACAGCCTTGACGTACTCCTTTTCCTATTTGGAACCAGTCTGTTGTTCCATGTCCAGTTCTAACTGTTGCTTCCTGACCTGCATACAGATTTCTCAAGAGGCAGGTCAGGTGGTCTGGTATTCCCATCTCTTTGAGAATTTTCCATAGTTTGTTGTGATCCACACAGCCAAAGGCTTTGGCATAGTCAATAAAGCAGAAGTAGGTGTTTTCTCTGGAACTCTCTTGCTTTTTTGATGATTGGGCTTCCCTGATAGCTCAGTTGGTAGTAATATGCCTGCAATGCAGGAGACCCTGGTTCATTTCTTGGTTTGGGAAGATCCACTGGAGAAGGGATAGGCTACCCACTCTAGTATTCTTGGGCTTCCCTTATGGCTCAACTGGTAAAGAATCTGCCTGCAATGCGGGAGACCTACATTTGATCCCTGGGTTGGGCAGATCCCTTGGAGAAGGGCAAGGCTACCCACTCCAGTATTCTGGCCTGGAGAATTCCATGGGCTGTGTAGTCCATGGGGTCACAAAGAGTTTGGCACAATTGAGCGACTTGTGCACTCAGTTGCATCCAACTCTTTACAACCCCATAGACTGTAGCCTGCCTGGGTCCTCTGTCCATGGGATTTTCCAAGTAAAATTCCTGGAGTGGGTTTCCATTTCATTCTCCAAGGGATGTTCCTGACCCAGGGATTGAAGCCCTGTCTCCTGGGTCTCCTGCACTGGCAGGTAGATTCTTTACCACTGTCTTGGCTGTTTCTATTACTCTCTTTTAAATTAGCTCTGTTTATTTGCCAGATTGGTCTAATCAAAGTTTCTTGGACACCATCTCTCATTTCCATGCCTGTGTATATTGTTTTCCCTCATTCAGAATATCCTTTCACATCTTTTATTAAGACTTACCAGCCATTATGGGGCTTCCTTCATAGCTCAGTTGGTAAATAATGCACCAGCAATGAAGGAGACCATGGGTCAGGAAGATCCACTGGAGAAGAGAGAGGCTACTCACTCCAGTATTCTAGGGCTTCTCTGGTAGTCAGCTGGTAAAGAATCTGCCTGCATTTCAGGAGACCTGGATTTGATCCCTGTGTTGGGAAGATGCCCTGGAGAAGGGAATGGCTACCCACTCCAGCATTCTGGCCTGGAGAATTCCATGGACTGTATAGTCCATGGGGTCACAAAGAGTTGAACATCACTGAGCAAGTTTAACTTTCACTTTTCACCAGCCATTATTATCTATTAGCAATTACAGGAGCAGTAAAGATAGCAAACTGGTTTAATTTAGCATGTCACCTATACCCAACTAGGTGTGTCTTCCTTGGCCACTTCTTTGAAACGATGACTCAGGTGATGGAAGCTTCCCAAGACATACCACAGTTCGTTCAAAGCCCAAGGGAGAAAAAAAAATTGTCTTCACAGTGTTCACTCTACACACAGAGCTGACAGATCATGATTTCTGAAATAACTGAGATGTTGAACACACACACGAAGTTTTTGTGAATAGATTATATCCCAACAGATACATGGAGACACACGTGACAATTTTTACTTTTATAACATTTATATGTTCAAACATATGTAGTCCAAATATTTCAGACCTTTAAAAAATTTGGCATTGATGACATACAGCCAGACATAATATACTGAAGTATATTAAATGCATATGGTTGGTTTAATTGCTGTTGTTTTTGCTGTTGTTTTAGTTGCTGAGCTGTGTCTGACTCTTTGTGACCCGGTGGACTGTAGCCTGCCAGGCTCCTCTGTCCATGGGGTTTCCTAAGCAAGAATACTGGAGTGGTTGCCATTTCCTTCTCCAGCGGATCTTCCTGATCCAGGGACTGAACCCACATCTCCTGCATTGACAGATTCTTTACCACTGAGCCAACAGGGAAGATGGCTGATTTAATAGTGAGGTAGAATTACTACTAGAAAGATCCATAGGGAAATCTAACTTTGCATTGTTATAAATGTAGCTCAACTAGAAAAGAGTTTATTTAAGACAAAATTGAGATGGTAAATATTCCTTAAAAGTTTCCACATCAAAAAAAAAGTTACTTCGCTGTTCACCTGAAACTATCACAACATTGTTTGTTAATCGGCTATACTTCAATACAAAACAAAAAGTTTAAAAAAAATGGTTACTGAAACTTTAAAAATGACAGAGATCTGTACAGATATCTTGCTTTTCTGAATAACAGAATATTAACTAAAATTAATCAAATCAAATTTTAGATTCTAAAAACCACATCTTCCATTTAACTTGACAATTTGAGATGATGTTCTAAGGAATAAAATCATTTTTGACGTACCAGACAATTGTGATAATAAATTTCTATTCTAATTGTTCATTTATTTTATATCAAAGCAGTGGTAATGAGAAAAGTCTAGTGTTAATGATAGTAATGAATTTACCTGCATAATTACTGTCACAGGTACAAAATGAATTGGAATCAGCAAATATATTCTTTACTATTTTTTCATGTCATTGTTAAAGAGGAACAGCCGAGGGAGGGGGGAGGGCAGTAATGTAAATTCAGGAGCCTCATACAGAGAAATACATTTCTTTTAAAATATGTCATTGTCAAATATTGCCTTTCATCAGGGACTGAATGTCTGTTTGCCCCCTCAAATCCATCTGTTGAAGCTCTAGCCTCCAGGGTGACAGTATGTTGAGCTGGGAGCCTTTGGAAGTAATTAGGTTTAGATGAGGTCTTTAGAGTGGGGTTCTCATGACTGGATTAGTGTCCTTAGCAGAAAAGACTAGACAATTCTCTGTCTCAGCCATATGAGGAGGCTACAAAGAAAAGTCAGCCATCTGCAAGCCAGGAAGTAGACTCCAGAACTGTGAGAAATATCTGTTGTTTAAACCACCTTGCATGTGGACTTTTGTAGCAGCCCAAGTTGACTAATGCACCTCTTGAAGGTTCAGATTTTAAAAATGTATGTAGACCACTGGGCAATGTTTCAAGTCAGACACTGCAGTCAGTGAATCATGCTGAAATAGCTTTAAGATACTGGTAAATATTAAACAGCTTACAAGTTTATAGAAAGAAAAAGGTCCTTGTGTTCATGAAAGGCAAGGACTGCATCTTATCAATACTCATATCCTTGGCCTTAGCACAATGCTCAGCGTAGAAGTATATGGCTCAAAAAGGTTCTACGAATGAATGAATGGTATTTCTGTTGCTGCATATGATTTCTGGTCATAAAAATGACTGCCTATTGACTATCAGATAATTAGCAAAATTCAATTATAATTTTTTGTATTGTAAAATAATGACTGATGAATGCTTGCCTTCATTACTTACCAATTTAGGAGACCACAGTGTTCATTTAAATATACAGAAATAAATGTGCATGTGTTTATGCGCAGTGTGTGTGTCTAAACACTCATGACATAATAGAAAACTGTTAGTTATCCACATCATATAGGTCTACCTTTCATAAATTATGACCTTTATCTGATGAGATCAGGTCCATTCAGGGTGGTATGGCCATAGTCTATAGTCCATGACCTTTATCTAAAGCCATCTTTCCCTTTTTTTTTTTGTTAATCTTTGTCTTCCTTTGCAAATAACCAAGGGACACAATTTAGTGAGAATATAGAAGATGGTTGATAATAATGTTTTAGCATATAGTTGCACTGCTACCTGAAAACATGGATATTTTAAAAGCTTTAAATTTTTTTGTAGTATTAGCATAAGTGCAGAAATATCAACCAATATTAAGTATACATCTTGATAAATTTTAAGCCAACAGACAAATAAACAAACCCAACATCTAACCATGTCCATGTGAAGAAAACAGTACCCCAGAATCCCAGAGTCTACTCATTCACAGTGCATGCCCCAGGGGTCGCTTCTAGCTTGTTATTTGTGACTGAGTTTGAACTTTACATGAACAGGACCACTGAGTGTACATGTCTGGCTCCTTCAACTCCACATTGTCTGTGAGATCCATCTTATGGGTCATGGATAGCTGTAGGCTCTTCATTTTCATTATTATATAGTATTCCATTGGATTAATTATATATATATATATATATATATATATATATATTTATAGCACAGTTTACTAATCCATTCTAGTGCTGGTCACACTTCAGTTGCTTTTATCTGTATTGAAAATAGTGTTTATATATGTGCTATACATATTTTATGTATATAATTTACATACATATTTTATGGACATTGTTTGGCTTTTACAAATGTTTCTTGATATTTTTTACATGTCTTTCGGAGAATGCATATCTGTATATTTTGGGGAAAGGCTTTATTGCAAAAGTATGTGTGTGATCATCTTAACAGTAGGCTTAGCAAAAAGTTTCCTAAGTAATTTGTCCAAATTAGACTCCCACCAGCAACATGAGAAGGTTCAGGTTTATAGGTAGAACTTGGACTTTATATAAATTTTAATGCCTAACCACAATCATCTTCTTTACTCCCACTCAGAAGTTAAAAATGTACAAATGGGCAGATGTGCATAAAGGGAGGAGACCTAAAACATTAAATTCTGAAACTTGTTTAATAGAAACATAAATTTTCAGCTTATTTGGCTATTTATTAATTTTAATTATTTGATTAAAACAGAGTGGATCTAATGAATTATTCAAGGCAATAACAAAACAATTATCTTAATTCTATTTATTTCTTCTTTATGAGATATCACACACACACACATACCTTTATCTAGATCCTGAGCATTTGCCAAGTAAATAAGAGTCATTTTTAGTGTTCTGCTAAAAGCCCCCACAGGAGAAAAAAACAATGCATATTCATAAACAAACAAAATTAGAAGTCAGTGTTCTGAAAAAGGAGTGCTCAAAAAGCACCATGATTTTCAGCTTTACAGAACATATCATTGTACTCAGTGTAGGAGGTGAAGACAAGAGGCAATTTATTCTGCAGCTGGTTTCGAAATAAACACAGCAAAGAAAGATAAGGAGTGAAAGAGGGATAAATCCACTGGTAGCAAACTTGATGGACAGACAGGCTGCCATTAACAATGCTGTTGCCTTTGTAAGTACAGAGTGATGTGGAGATACCCTGGCATTTATACTGTAGACATGGTCCTTAAAGATTTTACACCTCCAATTCCTTAGAATTATCAGCTATCTCCAGCCTGTCAGTCATCTGAGCAATCTTAGATTTTCAGCTCGCAGGCCAGGCAGATTATTGACAAAGCAATCCAGGGTGATCTAACACACCCTGACAAACAACAGTGAGGGGATTGTGTTTACCACGTTCACTGCACCAATTCAGTTAAATTAATTCTTAACACTGAAAGTAAACTTTCTCTTGATAACCATTCACTCCCTACCAGTGTTTCTCCCCGTCACCACTGCATAGCACTAGCTTGAGTGGAAGTGTAATAATGCCCTGATATAAGTAATTTAATCTGGTGGGGACTAATAGAAGCAAGGAAGCTACCTGTCTCCACAGCAAGAAGGCTAATGAGAGCATCTGTAAATAAAAAACTCTACCTTCGAATCAAGTTAAGAATCTGTGACTTAAATACGCAAAAGTAGATTTCTAAACTGGGTCTGCCATTCTGCTCTTAATGTTCCCTTTCACCCGGAGAAACTAGGCACATACAACTCAAGTCTAAAAAGTGAAGGTGACAAAACAATAACCATAAAACAGACAAAGAATGATTTAGTAAAATTTATCCCAGGCAATTTTTTAAATTGTATTTTTTCCCAACGGAAGTTTTAGTGTTTGAATAATGTATTCTTAGAGCAGGGGCAAGGAGAGATTGGAAGGGACAAAAAATAAGTTTCGAAGGCAAAATGTTGACACACCCTAAATTTTAGCTGTTGTTTTAGGCACTGCTAACATTTGGAGCTAATTTTTTGGACTATGCTAATTTTAAAAAGTATATTATTTACATATTAAATCCATTACATAACATGAGTGCCATATGTAATTGCTATGTTGAAATCATTTCTTTGGTTGCATTGTTTGGATTTCAAAGCTAATTTTAAGAGTATTACACAAAAATTCACATGTTTTTCATGGAGAATTCTAGTGCTATAGTAATTATCTGAAAATATTTTGTCTTTTAAATGCTTTTGAAGTAACTCTGGATGTATATTTATTTACAGAACTGTTGACATTTTATAAATGTAAAATGAATATTGGCTTTCTTCTAAACTGCTGCTGCTGCTAAGTCGCTTCAGTCGTGTCCGACTCTGTGCGACCCCATAGACGGCAGCCCACCAGGCTCCCCTGTCCCTGGGATTCTCCAGGCAAGAACACTGTAGTGGGTTGCCATTTCCTTCTCCAATGCATGAAAGTGAAAAGAGAAAGTGAAGTCGCTCAGTCGTGTCTGACCCCTAGAAACTCCATGGACTGCAGCCCACCAGGCTCCTCCATCCATGGGATTTTCCAGGCAAGAGTACTGGAGTGGGGTGCCATCGCCTTCTCCGTTCTTCTAAACTAGGAGTTGAGTATAGCTTCTGTAAATGGAGAATTTTTATAAAATGCATAAATAAATTTGAAGATGTTTTATTTTATATACAATCACAATATATTTTATTGCTAAAAATAAAAATAAATAAAAATATGAAAATCAAAGAAATCAAATGACCTACTGAAATTTCATTACCTTAGCCCCATCTCTCTTTATTTTTGGTGACATGAAGGATTTTTTGCTTGTGCATTTATTTTAGAATCTGGTTACTGTCTTTCTTTTAAAATCTGAAGAAGTACTTCAGATACTGAATAATCTCCAACACCCTGATCTTGCTGCTCTCTCTCAGAACTGCCAAGTTCATTGCCGCCACTCCAAGGTTTCGATTTCGGTTGGTGCCATCCCCATCCCCATATTTTTCAAGATTTAACTCTTCACAGAAGGTACTTGAGTGTCACCTTCTCCAAGATGTCTTTACTAACCCCCTAATTAAAAGACCATCCTTTGTTCTTCTTCTATCCCCTCACCCTGATGTATTTTTTTATGAAATATATCACTGCTCTAAATCACACAGTTTATTAATCTATTTACTTTTTACCTATTTCCCCCACTAGAATATAAAGTTCATGATGCCTGGATCTTGGTCTTACTGTCATTAGAGTATGTCTACCACTGAGAGGTGGGTTGGCATAACACTTGAAAAAATGAGGGCTGATTCTGATAATTTCAGTGAGAATGCCTAAAGGATAAATGGTGAAAAAAAAAATACTGGGATTGCATAGTTTACACAATTTACTAGGTTGTAGAAAGCAAGAAGAGAAAAGAAAAAAGATTACTATGCTTTCTATCATACTTAGCAGAGTAGATAAAACAATATGTAAACTTGTCTAGGGGGAAGAATATGATAAATTCACCTTTGGACATGTCAAAACATCAAAGAGACATTTCTAGAAAAATATCCTTAGAAAAGAATTTGAACAGTGATTCTCTACTATGGGCTATTTTGGCCCCATGAGATATTTGGCAATGTCTGGAAACAATTAAGTATGTGTGTGTGTGTGTGTGTGTGTTACATTTGGGGGTTGCTACTGATATCTAACAAATAAAGGCTAGAGATATTGCCAACCATCTTGCAAACTGCAGGACAGCTTCTCATGATAAAGCATTGTCCAGGTTCAATTGTTAATATTGGTAATGTTGAAAAACTCTTGAGTTAAAGGTGCAGATAAATGTGAAACATTTAAAGAAGGTGATTGAGGAAAGAAGGGTAGATAAACTATGTAAAAGAATGATTGCAGACAAGTAACAGTACTAATTGATGTTTATCTAGCTGCTGCTAAATCGCTTCAGTCATGTCTGACTCTGTGCAACCCCATAGATGGCAGCCCACCAGGCTCCTCCATCCCTGGAATTCTCCAGGCAAGAACACTGGAGTGAGTTGCCATTTCCTTCTCCAATGCAGGAAGGTGAAAAGTGAAAGTGAATACGCCCAGTTGTGTCCGACTTTTAGCGACCCCATGGATTGTAGCCTACCAGGCTCCTCTCTCCATGGGATTTTTCAGGCAAGAGTACTGGAGTGGGGTGCCATTGCCTTCTCCAATTTATCTAGCACTCACTATCTATCAGACATAGTTCTAGGCATTTTACATATTAATGCATGTAATCTATAAAGCAACCATATGAGATGGATAATAGCAACCAGATTTTATAGATGAAAACATGAAAGCACTTAAAGTATAGTAACTTGCTTAAAATCATACAGCTAGAAAACTTTAGTACTAAGATTCAAAATCATGTAATTGGATTCTACAGGTCAAACATAACTTTTGCAAACTACTGCCTTTTACAGCAAAAGTTTTTTAAAAAGCCAGCAAAGCAGGTATAAGAAAACTAGGTAGAAGTTCAGAAAGCAATCTGAAGTTGAAGAAATCCAAAAGTATTTCTTAAAGCAGCTATCCCATGGTGTCAGATGCTAAAATGAGCAAAAAGTATGTCATGAGAATTGGCAAATGGTCATTGATGATCTTCTTGGAAAACAAGGACAGGAAGTGACATTAACTCAAAACTGATTGATCATCTGTTCTGAAGGAACTGTGTTGTTCAGTTGTTTAAGATATTATCAGTATTGAGGCAAAGATGTTTTAAGATCAAGAATCTTGGGAAGCAGAAAATAGATTGAGTCCTAACAGTTTTGAAATAAAATTTTGCCTGTGAAGTTGCAGAAAGCTTGGAGAATGGAATAAAATCAACATGAAGTACATTTTTAAAATGTGCAGCAAATGCCTGGATGAAATATAAAGCATGGAGATCCAACTAGTCCATCCTAAAGGAAATCAGTCCTGAATATTCACTTGAAGGACTGATGCTGAAGCCGAAACTCCAATACTTTGGCCACCTGATGCGAAGAACTGACTCATTTGAAAAGGCCCTGCTGCTGGGAAAGATTGAAGGTGGGAGGAGAAGGGGAAGACAGATGATTAGATGCTTGGATGGCATCACTGACTCAAAGGACATGAGTGTGAGCAAACTCCAGGAGCTGGTCATGGACATGGAGACAGACATGGTGTGCTACAGTCAATGGGGTTGCAGAGAGTCAGACACAACTGAGTGACGTAACTGAACTGAAACATCCTCTTTTCTCCTTTTTCTATAAAGATATAACTGATAGTACTGCCTGAGACCAGGTTCAGCATGGGCTATGATAACATGTAATTGGCATAGGAACATCTCAGTTATTGTTATCGTTGAAATGACTGGCTATAGGATGAGATGGCTGAGATGGCTGTGGTCAAGGGAAGTTGGTTATATGAGGTGAAGTTTCTGGGGGTTGTTAGGAGAAATAAGAATGAGATTGGGAGTATGTGAGAGATCAGAAATAGAGAAGACTGTAGCTCAAAAAATTCCATTGTCATATTTTTTTCCAACTAGAAATTAGCTATCAATGAAAATTTTTATATGTTAGTAAAACTTAATAAAGCACACTTAAAAATAACAACAAATTTCCCTCTATGAAATTATGGTTAAGGTAGCAATTTAAATTTTTGATTTACATCTCTCTTACTTAAAGTGCCCTTCTTGGACAAGCAGTGCTCTCATCACCTGCGGTGGGTATCACTTGTTAGAGATGCAAAATCTTAGACTTCATCCCAGATCTGTTGAACCAGAGTCTGCTTTGACCAAGATGCCCTGTGATGTGTATACCCATAAAAATTCTGTAAGCACTTACCTAGATTCATATGGATTTTCTTCTGTTTTGCTCTAAGCCATGGATCCTTCTTGTGAAATATACTATTGTGTGACTCTGAGATAGTATAGTTGAATTAGAGGTAGAGACATACCTAGTGCCATGTCTTTAGGTTAATCAACACTGCTCTCTTAGAAGTTTCTACTGTTCTGCCAAAAGCACTTTGCAAACCACTGGCTGAGATATTTCATATAGACTCATATGTTGTAACATCAATGACACCATACTTGCTGGGTGACACTGGTTTGGTTACATGGAATGCTGAGTTTCCCCCATTCTTCACCACAAGATAGTTTAAAATTGACTTGCTATTGGTGTAATGACAGTTCCTCTTAATTTCATAGAGCTATTTGTTTGAATTTAAATTGATATGTAATTAAAAATTTTTTTTTCACCTGTCGCTAGAATTTTTTTGCATTTCACCAGATTTTCCTGAATGTCCTTTTTGTGTTCAAAACCCAATTTGGGGAACCACATTATATCTGGTTATTTTGGTTCCCCAGTCTCTTCTGGTTTGTGAAAGAGTTTCAGGCTTTTCCTACTTATGATCTTGATAGTCTCAAGGAGTACTGGCTAAATACCATGAAGAACCATCACTTAAATCTAGTATTCAGTTTTTTCTGACACTAGTCTGAGGTTATAAATTTTGGAAAGAATATCAGAAATATAAAGATCTATTCTTATCTTACTATCCACATGGCATCACTGATAGTGTTAGTCTTCATGGATTGGTTGAGGTTGTGTTTACTAGGTTTCTCCACTGTAAACTATTTTTCTGTCTGATTCTCATATTTGGAAATGAGTCACTATGCCTGAAGGGTTGGGGATGAGGTGCCACTTCCTAGAAGGTAAACTATCAAGTATGTAAATTTTAAACTTAATTTCTCACAATAGCTCCACATTAGATGGGAGCTCTCTATTTGATGGATGGCCTCTTGGTTGGAGGAAACTTACCTTAATCTCTGCTTCCCAGAATTAAAAACAATGCTTGGGATGCAGTATGCATTTCATTAGAATTTGCTTTGAAAAAGAAATAAAGTAGTTACTTTTTAAAATAAAGTAAATTGTGTCACAGATCACATGGCTTTTCAGTTTTCAAAAAGTTAATTCTCCTCAGGAGATAAATTTAAGACTCACTGCAGGTTTTTAGAGTTCATTCCAAACATAATGACCAAAAGATTCTATTAAGTCCTCAAAATTTGTTCAAGTTAACCTATTCATTAGATTCTGTAGTTTTATTATTTTATTAAGTGAACATTGATTTAATAATACATTGCTGTAGCTACTAAAAATGTAAACTATATGTCAAATTATTAAGTGGAACTATAGAATACTGATATCAATTTCACCAAAGTAGTACATCTAAATCTATCTGTTTTATATCTAAATCTGTATCTATAGAAATCTATGTAATGACCTCTTTTGAGCCATTTACTGCCAGTGAGTCATTCTAAAGGATAATGATAATTAATTTACAGAATAGCTCAGATAATTTGGAAACAGTTTAGCAGTGATACATTTTGAAATTCAAAATTATTTTCCCTGTGTTGCTGCTGCTGCTAAGTTGCTTCAGTCGTGTCCGACTCTGTGAGACCCCATAGACGGCAGCCCACCAGGCTCCTCTGTCCCTGGGATTCTCCAAGCAAGAATACTGGAGTGGGTTGCCATTTCCTTGTCTGTTCCCTGTGTTAACTATATTTAAAAAATAAACCATAGATGCATATATAACAACATATATATTTACATACAATAAATGATTTAAACACTGGCATGTTTCTTTATCCATTAGTATGACATATGCAAATATATACATGCATATGTACATTTAAGCCTTTGTACAAACAAGACTGATAAAATAGATGCCTTGTTTATGATACAAGATCACACAGGAAATCTCTCCATGTAGCACAAATTTAATCTAGAAGAAACTTTTCTATTATTTCTGACCTCTGGATAATTTTCTAGTTTGATTAGGAATAAAGAAAAATGCTAAAAACCTTTTAAGCAATATATTGTTGAATCAATCACCAGTGCTCACAGAAAAGGAAGCCAGCTGTATGTAACAGTGATACTTTGTATGTTTAATTATTTACAATGATGCAACTGTCAAATTTCTAAAAATCTTTCCATAAAAAAATCCCTATGTAAATCTTTGTGATACACAGTAATGCTACTTTATCTTTGCTTCCAGCAGTATGGCATAAACCCTTTTCATTAGCATGTGCCTTCACTTAAGGGGATTGCTTTAGCAAAGAGATCTAGCACATCATTATGACTTTTAGAGTTAAGAGGTGACTGTGGCTAAACAACAAATACCCCCTCTTATTAAGATGCATCAGGTACAGCAGTCTAAGGTGTTTTATATTTGGTTTCCACACAACACATTGCAGTTCCGGCAGAAACCCAGGGATGCACTCCAGAGAAACACATAATGAGATCAGATGGAAAATCTTGTCTTGTTTCAGATATGAATTCAATCCATCCTTTCTTTCATGTGAGACAGTATTCACAGAAGAAACTGCTGCTGACATGTTTTAACTTCATTGACACTGAAAATCTTTTCTCTTCAGTTGGTGCTTTGAGCTTCCACCTGAGTAGAAAAATCTATGCCGAATAACATTATCAGAGATGACCACAACAAACAAACAAAAATTGGATTATGTTTGTTTACTCACCCTTGCTATATTCACTATTCAGTTGTGTCAGCTAATTTTTGCCTTATAAAATATGAATAATGAAAATCAATGCCGGTTGAGGCGTTTTTTGTTGTTGTTATACTTTGTCTTCCAAGCCTAGAGTCTTGTAAATCGGGCAGGAGAAGCAGAAGATATAAGAATGGGGAAGGGGATAAAGAAAACAGATAGTGGTTTTATATTTTCAAAACCACAGCTTTGGCATTTAGCTGTCACAGGGAAGTTCTTTACTTTAACACTTGCCCCAGGATCTACCCTGTGTGATTGTGTGAAGTTAGAATAATGTGTCAAGACTTAGTTCCCATCTTTCATACAACTGTTTGAATAACTAGCAAAGAAAAAATTCTGTATTATTTGAATTAAAATTAATCATATTAAACCTCTAGTTTGTATCTTCTGCACATTAAATAAAATCTGTGCCTAATAATAAGGAATAACAGAGTAACCTGAACCTAGGAATTGAGTTGTCTATGAGAACACAGAGGAGACACCAGATATATACATGGTCTTTATTAGAGATAACCAAGTATGATAAGGAAAAATGCTATAAATAATTAAAAATTCTGATGTTTCTTTGAATGTATATTCTATGTCTCAGAAAAGACTGTGTTGAAGCTTTGGTCCCATTAAAAAAAAAAAGTAGATACATATGCATTTATTTGTGGTATCTGTAACTTATTTAACTTTTCTGTGTCTTGCTTACTTTGTGACCCACTCCAGTGTTCTTGCCTGGAGAATCCCAGGGATGGGGAAGCCTGGTGGGCTGCCATCTCTGGGGTTGCACAGAGTTGGACACGACTGAAGCGACTTAGCAGCAGCAGCAGCAGCTTACTTTGTGAGAAGCATGCACACAAGAATGTAATAAAAATAACTGAAAACTGATAAATCAGCATGGTTCATACATCCAGCCTCAATGTTCTCATGCGGCCCTTGGGAGGTCACTATTCTAGTCAGGTTCTATACTCAGAATCTGTGCTTCCTCATCTGTTTAAAAAAAAAAAAAAAAAAGTGAAAATGTGCTTTTTAAGATTATTTTTGCAATGACTATTATTCATTTCTAAAGGAGGCTAGACTGTAATGATATGTTTTTATTGCATAAGATAAGGGCCTGAAAACTCACTCCAGTATTCTTGCCTGGAGAAGCACATGGACAGACAAGCTTGGCAGGCCACAGTCCATAGCATTGCAAGGAGTTGGGCATGACTGAAGACGCTTGGCATGCAGGCAAGATCTAAACTAGAAACTATTTTTCCTGGACTCTGTGTGTACAAGTTTTTGATGGTGAGTAACTTAATCTCTGCATCTTTTAAGACCAAGTACGGACCTATTTCAAAGGGAGATTTATTATCTCCTAAACAGTGTGCCTTAAGTTTCATAAGTGAAAGTGTTAGTCACTCCGTTGTGTCCGACTCTTTTGCACACCCATGAACTGTAGCCCACCAAGTTCCTCCGTCCATGGGATTTTCCGGACAAGAATACTGGAGTTGGTTGTCATTTCCTTCTCTAGGGGATTTTCCTGACCCAGAAATCGAACCCAGGTCTCCCAAATTTCAAGCAGACTCCTTACCGTCTGAGCCCTATTGCAAATCAATACATGTTACTAGCTTGTCAGTTTGACTATAATTTTGAAGATGTAAGTTTTATCTAAAACTCACAGTGAACATTTTTGGCTAGATGATTTAGTTCTAATACTTGAATCTATATGGCAGCTTTTGAACCTATCTAGTTTCATGGAGACCCAGAGTCAGAATGAAAATAGGGCCATTACTGGGGCTAAAAGAAAGAGTCAAGTGATGTTTGGTGAGAATATAGTTTTGAATATAAATCTAGTACTTTCTTCTTAATGAGGTACCAAATGTGAAAATTGCCAGTGCAGAGCTTTGCATTCAATAAACACTGAATAAATGAATACCTGTTGAATACAGTTAAGGCCATATATAAATAAATAGAAAAGTATAATAAAAGTAGAAAAGATACTATTGTAGAAACAGAACATTCATTATCTATGAAGTGATCACAAAAATATTTAGTCAAATTTTAATCAATTGTTATATATTTTAGCTTTGTTTTATTCCATTTTATTCATCATTAAATTTAAATAATAGATGACATATTTTCATTTGCAGACTTATCAAATACATAGTTTTATTTTAAAATTACATTTTAAATTGTAAATGTACTGGTTTTTTAAATAAAAATAGTTCAAAAATCATAAAGTGAACACGATACTCCAAATTCTTTTGCCCACTGCCCAGAAGTTTACTCTCTGTTAGGAACTGTTTTATATGTATATCTGTATATTTGTATATGTATAAAATTAAAGCTTTTTATTGTGATAAAATATAAACAACCTAAAATTTTGCATTTTAAATGTATAATTCAGTAACATTGATTACATTTACAATGTTGTGCAACAATCACTACTATTTTAAACTTTTTATCACCTCAAATAGAAACTCTGTTCCTATTAAGCAATAACTTCCCATTTCCCTCTACTTCCAGCCACTGGTAACTTTGAATATATTTTCTATGTCTCCGAATTTACCTATTTTATTTATTTCATGTAAATTAAATCTTACAATATTTGTCCTTTTGTGTCTGGCTTGTTCCATGTAGTATAACATTGCCAAGGTTCATCTGTTTTGGAGCATGTGTAAAAACTTCATTCTTTTTTATAGCTGAATACTATTCTATTGTGTATATATGCCACATTTTATTTATCCATCATCTGTTGATGAATACTTTTATTGTTTCTACTTTTTAACTATAGTAATAATCTTAATGAACATTGGCATAGAAGTATCTGCTTGAATTCCTGTTTCCAATTCTTTGGGATATCCATTCTATAAATTGTTCTCCAGTAGAATTGCTGGATTATATGATAATTCCATTAAAATTTCTGAGGAAATATTTAACAATTTTTCACAGTGGCTGTATCATTATATGTTCCTTCAATATATGAGAGTTCAAATTCCTTTGCTTCTCTACTAGCACTAGTTACTTTTGATTAAAAAATAAATCCTTCTAGCCATCCACATGTGTGTGAAGTAGTATCTTGTGATTTTGATTTGCATTTCCCCAATGACAAATGATGTTGAGCATCTTTTTCTGTTTAATTGACCATTTTCATTTGTATTTTTGGAGAAGTATCTATGAAAGCCTTTTGTCCACTTATCCATTTTTTAATGGGCTGTTTTCTTGCAGTTATTGACTTGTAGGAGGTTTTTGAGTAAAAATTCTAGATATTAACCCTTATAAATATGTAACTTTAAAATATTTTCTTCCATTCTGTAAGTTGTCCTTTCATTTCCTTCTTTGTGGCTTATGTTTTTGGTATTCATATTTAAGAATGCATTGCCAGACTGGAGGTCATGATTTGATTATATTACATTCTTCAAGAAGTTTCTGTTTTTAGCTATAATATTTAGGTCATTGATTCCTATTCATTAATTTTTGTGAAGTAAGAATCCAATTTCAGTTTTTAATAGTTGTTTTAGCACCATTTAAGGAGCTGTTCTTTATTAAATAGGTTTGATAACTTTGTCAAAAACTTTGTCATAGGTATGTGGGTTTATTTATTCTCAATTATGTTCCCTTTGCCTGTATGTCTCTCTTCATACCAGTGCCATAATGCTTTGATTGTTTGTTTATTTTTTGCTATAAAATAAATAGGTCCTTGTTGGTTATGTATTTTGAATATAGCAGTGTGGACGTGACCTTCCCAAACTCCCTAACTCTCCCTTTTCCCCAGCAACCATAAGTTTGTTTTCTGTGAGTCTCACTCTCTTTTGTAGATAAGTTCATTTCTTCTCTTTTCTCTTTTTAGATTCCATGTATAGAGGCTGTCATACAACATTTCTCCTCCTCTGTCTACTTCATTCACTCACTATGGCACTCTCTAGGTTCATCCATGTTTTTGCAAAAAGCATTTTTTCATTGTTTTAGTGGCTGAGTAATATTCCCTTGTATAGATGTACCACATCTTCTTTATTCATTCCTCTGTCAATGGACATTTGGGTTGCTTCCACGTCTCGGCTATTGTAAACAGTGCTACAATGAGCATTGGGGTGTGTGTATCCTCTCGGATCATGTTTTTCTCCAGACATATGCCCAAGAGTATGATTTCCAGGTCATATGGTAGCTCTACCTTCATATTGTTCTCAATAGTGGCTGTACCAATTTACAGTCCCACAAATAGTGAAGGAGAATTCCCTTCTTTCCATACCCTCTCCAGCATTTTTTGTTTGTGGATTTTTTGATGATAGCCATTCTGAGTAGTGTGAGGTAATAATCTCATTATACTTTTGATTGGTATGTCTTTAATAATGAGAGATGTTGAGCATCTTTTCAAGTTTATTAGTCATCTGTATATCCTCTTTGGAGAAATGTCTATGTTGCTTTGATGTAGCTTGGTAGTAAGTTTTGAAATTGGGAACTGGGAGAATTCCAGCTTTTTTTCTTCTTCAAGAGTGGTTTGCCAATTCAGGGCTCTTTGAAACTTCATATGAATTTAAATATCAGATTCCTATTTCTGAAAAAAGACTGCTGGGGTTTTGATAGGAACTGTGTTGCATCTATAGGTTGCTATTGGTAAAATTAACATCTTAGCAGTATTATTTTATAATGCCAGAATACCAGGTTTCTTTCTATTTGTTTAAGCATTCTTTAATTTTCTTTTTACCAATGCTTTATAGTTTTCAGCATACAAGACTTCTAGCTCTTAGGTAAATTTATCCCTAGGTATTTTAATCTTTTGTATGCTAAAGT
Source organism: Tragelaphus eurycerus (assembly GCA_935064755.1). Lineage (NCBI taxonomy): Eukaryota > Metazoa > Chordata > Mammalia > Artiodactyla > Bovidae > Tragelaphus > Tragelaphus eurycerus. The sequence goes on from CAKXYN010000014.1 coordinate 2,699,620, forward strand.
ACCTTGCTTCTATAACCAGTCCCATCCACAACTAGGTGTTATTTTTGCTTTGGCTCCATCCCTTCGTTCTTTCTGGAGTTATTTCTCCACTGATCTCCAGTAGCATATTGGGCACCTACCAACATGGGTAGTTCATCTTTCAGTGTCCTATCTTTTTGCCTTTTCATACTGTTCATGGGGTTCTCAAGGCAAGAATACTGAAGTGGTTTGCCATTCCCTTCTCCAGTGGACCACATTCTGCTGACTTTATTTTTCTGGGCTGCAAAATCACTGCAGATGGTAATTGCAGCCATGAAATTAAAAGACGCTACTGACTCGTTTTGTCTTGGGGGGCGTTACTCCTTGGAAGGAAAGTTATGACCAACCTAGATAGCATATTCAAAAGCAGAGACATTACTTTGCCAACAAAGGTCTGTCTAGTCAAGGCTGTGGTTTTTCCAGAAGTCATGTATGGATGTGAGAGTTGGACTGTAAAGAAAACTGAGCTCCAAAGAATTGAGGCTTTTGAACTGTGGTGTTGGAGAGTCCCTTGGACTGCCAGGAGATCCAACCAGTCCATCCTAAAGATCAGTCCTGGGTGTTCATTGGAACTACTGATGTTGAAGCTGAAACTCCAGTACTGTGGCCACCTATGTGAAGAGCTAACTCATTGGAAAAGACCTTGATGCTGGGAAAGATTGAAGGCAGGAGGAGAAGGGGTACGACAGAGGATGAAATGGTTGGATGGCATCACCGACTCCGTGGACATGGGTGGAGTCTGGGTGGAGTCTGGGAGTTGGTGATGGACAGGGAGACCTCGCGTGCTGCGATTCATGGGGTCCCAAAGAGTTGGACACGACTGAGTGACTGAACTGAACTGATGCTAAAGTGTAATTTTTTTCTTAATTTTATTTATGGACTGTTCATTATTAGTGAAACATAACTTATTTTTGAGTTTTGATCTTTTAACCCGCAACTTTTGCTAAATTCACTTAGTTTTGGTATCTTTCTTGTGGATTTTTAAAAAATATATATAAAATCATGTCACCTGTGAATAGAAGTAGTTTTATTTCTTCCTGTGCAATTTGAGTGGCTTTTCTTTCTTTTCCTTGGCTAATTGCTCTGGCCAGAACTTTCAGAAAGAAGTTTACAGTGGTGAAGTGAAGTCGCTCAGTCATGTCCAACTCTTTGCAACCCCATGGACTGTAGCCCACAAGGCTCCTCCGTCCATGGGATTCTCCAGGCAAGAATACTGGAGTGGGTTGCCATTTCCTTCTCCATGCAGTTGTGAAGGTAGATATCTTTGTCTTGGTCCTGATTTTAAGAAGGATCTAAAGAGCAATCCTCACTGAGTATGATGTTAGCTTTGGGTTTTTCATAAATGTCCTTTATTATATGGTGAAAATCCCCTTCAATTCCTAGTCTCATTGCTTTTTTCCCCTTATTATGAAAGTGCATTGAATTTTGTCACAAGCCTTTTTCTGCATCTATTGAAATGATCATATTTTTTTTTTCATTCTATTGAAGTGATATATTGATTGATTTTCTTATATTGAATCATGACTTCCATTCCTTGGATAAATCTCACTTAATTATGATATATGATTATTTTAATATACTTTTGAAATTGGTTGGTTAGTATTTTGTAGAAGTGTTTTTGAGTCTATATTCTTAAATATTATTATTCAGGAAATTTCTTTGTGATTTCTTTATCTAGTTTGTTGTCAAGGTAATGATGGTCTCACAAAATGAGTTAGGAAGGATTCTCTTCTATATTTTGGAAGTGTTTGAGAAGAATTGGTATTAATTTTCCTTTAAAAGTTTGATAGAATGTACCAATGAGGCTAACTGAAAATGGACTTTTCTTTCTTGGTAGGTTTTTGAATTCTAACTTAATCTCTTATTTTAGGTCTGTTGATATTTTCTACTTTTTCTTGAACCAGTTTATGTTTTTTGTGTTTCTAGAAATTTTTTCCAGTATATTTTAATTTTTAATTTGTTGGCATATAATTATTTACAATATTCTATTATAAACACTTTTGTTTCTTTAAAGTTGGTAGTTAATAGTCTTTCCTTTCCTTTCTGATTTTACTTATTTTTACTCTTTTTCCTCATCAGTCTAGTTAAATATTTGTCAATTTTTTTTGACTTTTCAAAGAAACAGTGTTTGGTTTTATTGATTTTATTCACTTGTTTTCCTCTTCTCTGTTTCGGTACCTACACCCTAATCTTTATTTTCTTTCTCCCCTTCTAGCCTTGGGCTTAGTTTTCTAGTTCCTCTAAGTGTGACATTCAGTTATTGACTTGAGTTCACACTTCTTTTTGAATGTAGGTGTTTATAACTTTATAATTTGCTGAGTACTGCTTTTGCTACATTATTTAAGATTTGACAAGTTGTGTTTCCAATTTCACTGTTGTATGTTATCATTTCCTTTATGGTTTCTTTGATCCATTTGCTGTTGAAGGAATGTATTCTTTAACTTTCACAAATTTGTTGATTTTTTCAGTTTTCCTTCTGTTATGATTTCAAGTGTTTTACCATTGTTTTGGGAGAAGATACCTTATATGAGTTCACTTTTGAAAAATAGTTGACGTTTATTTTGTGACCTAAAATATGTTCATTCCTGGAGAGTGTTCTGTATGTACTTTAGAGTGATGATATTCCATTGTTGTAGACTAGAGTTTTATATTTGTCTACTAGGCCGAGAGCTGGTGATGGACAGGGAGGCCTGGCGTGCTGCAGTTCATGGGGTCGCAGAGTCGGACACGACTGAGCGACTGATCTGATCTGATCTGAGGCCACATTGGTTTCTATAATGTTATTCAAGCACTCTATGTCCATGCTGGTTTTCTCTCTAGATATTCTATCACTTACTGAACTAAAGAGATCCCTTATATAGTGTAGAATCATCTATTTTTCCCTTTGATTCTGCTGAAATTCACTTCCTGTGGTTTGGGGCTCTTACTTGATGCATACTTAAAATTTTTGTAACTTCTTAATGATTAACCCTTTTATCAGCATATAATGTCATTCCATTAACGTATATTTTGTCTGATATTAGTATAACCACTTCAGGTCTCTTTTGGCTACCTTTTTCATGGAGTACCTTTTTCCCTCTCCTCACTTTGAACCTATGTGCTCACTTTCATTAAGATATTTAAGTCAACGTTAGAGCAGTTTTAGGTTCACAGCAAAATTGAAAGGAAGGTATATAGATTTTCCTATATGCTTCCTGCCCATACACAGGCATAACCTACTTCATTGCTAACATCCCTTACCAGAGGGTACATTTGTTACATAGATGAACTTGTATGAGCATATTATAACTACCCAGAAGCCATATTTACATTAGGGCTCATTCTTAGTGTTGTCCATTTTATCAATCTGACACATACATAATGTCATATAAGTTGGATCATTTTTTAAAATCCACCTATCACTCCTTTTTTGATTTGAAAGTTGAATCCATTTACATTTAATGTAATTACTGATAAGAAAGGCCACTCTTCTGCCATTTTGCTTTTTTTATTTTCTGTATGTCCTGTATATTTTTGGTTCTTCATTTTTTACCTTACTCATTTTGTAGTTGATTTTTTGTGGTAAACACACTAGAATTCAGTGAGAAGAAAATCATATCCAAAAGGAAAGTGAGCTGAAAGAAACGATTACAAGCAAAGAAAGAGTCACAACGGGGGGCGGGGGGGGGAGGGGGGGATCAAACTATCATTGACTCTAATATAATCATAATGACAATAATGAACAATTTGTAGAATATTTAAATGCAAGGAGAAAACAGTAACTAAAATAATAGGTTTTAGTTGATTAGTAAAAACATATCTTATTTTTGTATTGTTCAAGATTAAAATAAATATACAAAATAAGTTTGACTTTTGAAAACAATAGCATAAAATAATGCAAAGTGAGCATAAAGTTTCCCTCTCTTTAATGGAACGGGGCTTCCCTAGTGGCTAAGTGATAAAGAATCTGCTTGCCAATGTATGAGATGTGGGTTCAGCCCCTGGGGTTCGAAGATTCCCTGGAGAAAGAAATTGTGGTTCACTCTAGCTTCTTCCCTAGGAAATTACATGGACAGAAGAGCCTGGTGGGCTATAGTCTGTAAGTTTGCAAAAGAGTCAGACACAGCTTAATGACTAAAACAACACTTAATGGAAGGGAAGAAAGGCAAATAAAAATCTTGATGAAACCAGATGAAGTCAAGAAAGAAGAACAAAAATACAAAAACATATAAGCAAAAACATAAGTAAATTAGTATTGAAGATCAATATATGTTTAAAAATAAATACATAAGGAAGTTAAAGATAAAAATTACAATTTTATATGTCAGTTGTACCTCATTAAGTTGGAAATTTTTATATGAAATTATCTCATTAAAGCTGAAGTTTTAATATGCTAATTATACGTCAATAAACCTAATTTTTTTAAAGCACAAATAAATGACCTGTATCATGGTTCATTAAGTTTCACAATAACAACAAATTTTTCTAAACAAAAAAAAAATGAAAGTACAGTGTTGGTTGTGTCCAGTTCTTTGTGATTCCCAAGGACTGTAGCCTGCCAAACTCCTCTGTCCATGGAATTCTCTTTGCCTAGTGGCTCAGATGGTAAAGAAAAAAAAATAAGTTTTATTAAAATGATATGAAACATTTAACATAATGTTATATGAATACTATTTATATATTTAAATGTTTTTATTAGCAATGACAAGTAAAGTTCTCTTCATATTGCATCTGTTGACCCATCTTCTATTTTGCCTTTCTCTCACCACAACCAGAAGAGTTTGTCTTCTTTTAAGGAATCATTTGACTAGATTGGGCCCACCCAAGCAATCCATCTAATCAGCCCATCCTAAAGTCCAGTACCTCAATCACACATGCAAAATTCTTTTTGCCATGTACGGTAGCATTCACAAGTTAATGAGATCTCATGAAATGAATGTCTTTTAGCCATTATTTGCCTACAAAAGCCTTATGCCTCATACAATAGGGTAACTAAAATATCATGGCAGAATATTTGAAAGCAAAGGAATAAAAAAAGATATATTGGCCAAATTACTGACTGAAATAATATTAGTGTCACTAATAATATGATTAGGTGAAATATACTTTAATCTTAAAGCATTATTAAGGGAAAATATATATTTTTTTCTGTTGAGGTTACAATTTAAATACTAGTCTAAGTTTCATCTGCTTGCTTCCCTCATGAGGTTCAAGGACTTCCTTCCTTTTTTTTTGTATGAATACAAAAGTTCACATCCAAGTCACTAGTGCCTGTTTTCAGGCCCTTATGTTTTTTAGTTATTGCATTTCTGATCAAATTAAATCTTTATAGACGTTGTACTGCTTGGTCTGAAAATTTAGCCTAAGGCATGACTATAATTTAAGATTGTGTTATTTTAAAAACATTTGAGTATCATTTGCACTGTAATATCAGGGTCCCAGTGTAGGAACTAGAGTGCCAATTGCAAACAGGACCAGAGCTGTCCCAGAAAGTAATGTGACACAAAGTGAAAAATATGGGATGTGTTTCAGAAGACTAGTTTTAATTTAATAAGTTGATCTCATGAATGCTAGTTAATTTCCCTGGAAACTTATTTTCATGATGGTTAAAATTCATAGTGTAAATTGAATCATTATAATCAATATTAAATATAAAATGGAAAGACTATAATATTAATGCATAAGTGATATATCACCTATTATGGAAATATAAATAGTGCATACCATAATGGTTAAGATCATAACTTCTGGAGTCAGACAGTCTGTATTTTAATTTTGACTTCTCCCCTTATTTACAGTGTAACTTTGGGTAAGTTACTTAACCTCTCTGTGCTTCAGTTTCAACACCTATAAATTGGTGTTAATAGTAAAATCTATCTCATAGGATTGCTATGGCAGGTTTGTTATTACTCATAAAGCACTCGTTGCAAATTAAGGACAATGTGAATCAATACATTTCAGTACTGTCATCAAAATGGCAACCAAAAAATAGCACTCTTTTTTGAGTGTCTATTACTGCTTAGATCTGTGCTAACTTAAGTAATAAATATATTAAATATGTATAAAACATATAAAGCTTGTCCTCAAAATGATAGAAATACCTTTGAAGATTAGAAATACTTTCTATACTGTGTGGCACTGGATCCAACAGAATCCAGAAATTTGTTTAGTTTAGGCTGTATTATTCTATAAGGAGCAAAACTTAGTACATGAGGCCAGAAGCACATAAATGTGGTCTGTAATAAATTTATGGCTCATTCCTTGACTCCTTTAATGTTTTTCAAGTGCTATAACTGTACATGTAAAATGTAGAGAAAATACAACTCTGATAAGACTCATAATTTATTAAATAAGTCGCTTGCCCTTAATGTAAGCTTAGATATCTTGGGATTTAGGCAGCAATGTATCTTCCAGATTTCATGGAGAAAATTAAACATCTTACATTTAGCATATACCTGTATAACCAGTATCTGGTATTCAAGAACTTGATGGGTCGTTTAATAATGACAACCTACAAAGTTATTAAAGATGAATAAGAATAACTGAGTGATTAGAGGGAAGTTTCCAGGAGAACACCAGAAAACCATTTGACCCAGTACATGCTTACAAATGACGATTCAGATAGAGATCAGTGATGTTCAGTAAGTTCATCAAAGCAGCAGAAACATCAAATAAGCAGTCAGAAATTATAAGAAATCCTAGTGCTAGCTACAACTTCAAATCAAATGACCATTCCCATATATCTAATTCAATTATTAAAATTATGTTTGTAGATGAAATAAGTGCATATTTTCTTGAATTTTTCATTGAATAATCATCTACCTATATAATTAGCATATCAATATTTACCCTAAGATCTTCATGAATATACATCCTCATTATGTTCCCTAGTTGGAAAAAACTCCCTAATTTTAAGATTTAATTGTTTGCAATATATTGGAGGATGGGAAAAAAAGGGGGAGGGTATTCAGTAAAAGTGAAGCAAAGCTCTATTATCATAAAATTTGTTCAGGTTTATAGAAATGCCATCTTGGAAGTAAAATTTCTCAAGAGCAGCACACAATTAGAAAGCCTTAAGTAAAATAGAATAAGATTGTTATCTCTGAGTCTCCCCAGTGGAAATAAATTCTATTGTTTCCATCAGAAACACATAGAAGTGATTCCTTCAGGCTCCTATATTGCTGGTGTTAAAAGCCCTTCGGAATCACTGGAGATGTTAAGTGTAGTAATAGTTTTGTCAGTCCATCTGTCTCTTATATTTTTTTTTCATTTCTACCTGCTCATGTACAGTAAATTTTTCTTTTCTTGTACCTATGTTTGTGTAGACATACATATTTACATGTGTGCATATTAAGTTGCTTCAGTTGTGTCTGACTCTTTGTGACCCTATGGGGTGTAGCTCACCAGGCTCCTCTATCTGTGGGATTCTCCAGGCAAGAATGCTGGAGTAGGTTGCCATGTCCTCCTCCCGGGGATCTTCCAAACCCAGGGATCGAACCTGTGCCTCTTGTGTCTCCTGTATTAAAAAGCAGGTTCTTTACCAGTAGAGTCTCCTGGGAAACCCATATATTTACATATATATGTAAGTACACATATGGACTGTGTGTACATTTGTGCGGTGTGTGTGTGTGTATATATATATGTATATATACATATATATATATATGAGTCTATCTTAAATTTATTTAATTTAAAAACTGTAAGGCTAAAGATTGAAATTTGTAGGTTTTTCATCAAGATAAGGAACACAGAAACCTCAAACATCAACTTGATGCCTAACATTTTTTTAAAATAGAATGCTTAAAATAAATTTGTCTTCTAATAGCCCTTATTTAACATTTAAAAATAATACTTATCATACTCTTTAATAACTATTTAACTGTGATCAGTTCAGTTCAGTTGCTCAGTTGTGTCCAACTCTTTGCGACCCCATGGACTGCAGCACAACAGGTTTTCCTGTCCATCACCAACTCCCGGAGCTTACTCAAACTCATGTCCTTCCAGTCATTGATGCCACCCAACCATCTCAATCTCTGTTGTCCCCTTCTCCTCCTGCCTTCAATTTTTCCCAGCATCAGGGTCTTTTCCAATGAGTCAGTTCTTCACATCAGGTGGCCAAAGTACCGGAGATTCAGTTTTAGCATCAGTTCTTCCAATGAATATTCAGGACTGATTTCCTTTAAGATTGACTGGTTGGATCTCCTTGCAGTCCAGGGGACTCTCAAGAGTCTTCTCCAACACCACAGTTCAAAAGCATCAATTCTTCGGTGCTCAGCTTTCTTTATAGTCCAACTCTCACATCCATACATGACCACTGGAAAAATCATAGCTTTGACTAGACATACCTTTGTTGGCAAAGTAATGTCTCTGCTTATTAATATGCTGTCTAGGTTGGTCATAGCTTTTCTTCCAAGGATCAAGCATCTTTTAATTTTATGACTCCTGTCCCCATCTATAGTGATTTTGGAGCCCAAGAAAATAAAGTCTGTCACCGTTTATACTGTTTCCCATCTATTTCCCATGAAGTGATGAGACCAGATGCCATGATCCTCGTTTTCTGAATGCTGATTTTTAAGCCAGCTTTTTCACTCTCCTCTTTCACTTTCATCAAGAGGCTTCACTTTCTGCCATAAGAGTGGTATCATCTGCATAGCTGGTTATTGGTATTTCTCCAAGCAATCTTGACTCCAACTTGCACTTCATCCAGCCTGGCATTTCACATGATATACTCTGCATAGAAGTTAAATAAGCAAGGTGACAATATACAGCCTTGATGCACTCCTTTCGCAATTTGGAACCAGTCTGTTGTTCCATGTCAATAGCTAACTGTTGCTTTTTGACCTGCATACAGATTTCTCAGGAGGCAGGTCAGGTGTCCTGGTATTCATATCTCTTCAAGAATTTTCCACAGTTTGTTGTGATCCACACATTCAAAGGGTTTTGATTACAAGACTTCCACAGGACTAGGGAAATAGATTCTTGGAGGGCAGAAACAAAACTGTGCACAACAGGACCCAGGAGAAAGGAATAGTGACCCCACAGAGACTGAGCCAGACTTGCCTCTAAGTGTCCAGGAGTGTTCAGAAGTCCCTGGCAGAGGCGTAGGTTGACAGTGGCCCTCCATGAGATGAGGGGCACTGAATAGCTTAGTCCTGGCATAAGTCCTTTTGAAGGAAGTTGCCATCACCACCATTACCCTTACCTTCAGATCAGATCAGATCAGTCGCTCAGTCGTGTCCGACTCTTTGCGACCCCATGAATCACAGCATGCCAGGCCTCCCTGTCCATCACCAATTCCCGGAGGTCACTCAGACTCACATCCATCGAGTCAGTGATGCCATCCAGCCACCTCATCCTCTGTCATCCCGTTCTCCTCCTGCACCCCAATCCCTCCCAGATCAGAGTCTTTTCCAATGAGTCAACTCTTCGCATGAGGTGGCCAAAATACTGGAGTTTCAGCTTTAGCATCATTCCTTCCAAAGAAATCCCAGGGCTGATCTCCTTCAGAATGGACTGGTTGGATCTCCTTGCAGTCCAAGGGACTCTCAAGAGTCTTCTCCAACACCACACTTCAAAAGCATCAATTCTTCGGCGCTCAGCCTTCTTCACAGTCCAGCTCTCACATCCATACATGACCACAGGAAAGACCATAGCCTTGACCAGACGGACCTTTGTTGGCAAAGTAATGTCTCTGCTTTTGAATATGCTATCTAGAATGATTTGCCATTCCCTTCTCCAGTGGACCATGTTTTGTCAGAACTCTCCACCATAACCCATCCATCTTGGGTGGCCCTACATGGCATGGCTCATAGTTTCATTGAGTTAGACAAGGCTGTCATCCATATGATCATTTTGATTAGTTTTCCATGATTGTGGTTTTCATTGTTTGCCCTCTGATAGATAAGAGGCTTATGAAGAGGCTGAGCCAAACTGAAAACAATGCCCAGTTGTGGATGTGACTGGTGATGAAAGTAAAGTTGGATATTGTAAAGAACAATATTGCATAGAACCTGAAATGTTAGGTCCTTGAATCAAGGTTAATTGGAAGTGATCAAACAGGAGATGGCAAGAGTTAACAACAACATTTTAGGAATCAGTGAACTAAAATGGTCTGGAATGGGCAAATTTAATTCAGATGACCATTATATCTACTACTTCAGGCAAGAATCCCTTAGAAAAAATGGAGTATCCCTCATAGTCAACAAAAGAGTCCAAAATGCAGTACTTGGGTGCAGTCTCAAAAAGGACAGAATGATCTCTGTTCATTTCCAGGGCAAACCATTCAATATCACAGTAATCCAAGTCTATGCCCCAACCACTAATGCTGAAGAAGCTGAAGTTGAATGATTCTATGAAGACCTACAAGACCTTACAGAACTAACACCAAAAAATATACAAAAGGAATGCTCAATATGGTATGAGGTTCAGAGGTAGGGAATCACTGACAGCATCTAAGAAAAAGTGGCACGTAATCAACCTAAAGATTGAGGAATGAGGCACTGGTAGGTGTGATCATGGTTGTACTAAGCACAGATAAAGACTGCATTTCTTATGGGAAACTACAAGCAGATAATCCCATTTGGAAGAAAGTTTTGGGGACCGAAGGATGGAATTAGAGATGAGGCTGGAGATAGAAGGAAATAGGATTTTGTAAGCCTTGCTAAGGAGTTGTGCCTTTATCCTGTTGGTGGTGAGGGGGAATGGTATGTGTAAAATAAAGTCCAAGGTAAACAAAGATAACATAAGTACAAGGCATGCAGTGAGTGTCTATAAACGGCCCAATGCAAATAGTACTCAATGAAAATTCTGAACTAAAAGAAGTATATTTTAGTCATTTTCAGAAGTATATCTAGCATTAAAAGAGCCTATAGTTACAGAGATGGAATGCTATTATGCATTTAAAATGACCCTAAAGTTTTTCTAATCCCACAAAGATAAAAAATGAGAATGAATCATAGTTTTCAGACAACTATGTATGTATAGAGATTACCTAATGAGCATAGTAGTATAAATCTAGGCAATAAAATAGCTCTTTGTGTGGGTCTTTTTTATACTCATAAACTATTAATCTCAAGAGTACCTTTGCATACAGATTTATGTAAATGCATGTTTTATCTAGGTTTTTGAAGTTACAAAAACTGAGTTCAGTACAAAGAGCCCTGTTTCCACTATTTGTAAATATCTGTACCTGTCAACATCATTCAATTCAAATCCATCTTCATGAAGCCTCTCTAAGTTTCCCCAACTGGATATTATCTCTCCTACCATCCCTAAGCTCCAGAGCAGATTTTACTTTTCTTTATATATATATGTAATATATATATATATATATATATATATATATATATATAGTTGCAAAGTTTTGAATTTGTACCAATATGATGAGATGCAATGGTTATGAAACAACAAAGTGTGATGCTGGATAAAAATATGAACTTTGTCAAAGAAAATAACTAAACTGGTTAGCTTTTCTCTATTGGTCGACACTTTTCTAGGTGGCAATAGAATTGTTATGAATGTTTCATAACACTGATACTCGCTGTTACATTAGGAACTAAATAACTGTAACACCCCTAAGTCTTTGTGATAGTTAAAATGGTCTTGTCTATTACTGTCTTTTTATCCTTTGTCTATTTACCCATTGAGAATGATGAACAGAATGATTCTGGCACTCACAAAAAGATTTGAAAGAATTGGGAAAAAATTGTGGAGTATTTCTGTAGAGAGCTTGAGTCCCACTTCTTCAAGTGGGGAAGAATAGGGAGTATCTGCCCTTTTTAACAAGGACACACAGACTTGATCTGTGATTCGTGTGGTTGGTAGAATAGTATGATGGATTTGATTCTGTCTTCCCTCTTCCTTGAAACACATAGGAATTAAGTTGATGACATGCTTATTTAGTGACAAAGCAAGAGATCAAAAGTGTTGCTTTTGCACTGAGATGGACCATATGTTCTGAATTTGCCAGAGCACATAATATTTGAGTGTATCCAGTGACAGCAGGCAAGTGTGTCATACATGAGGGGTAAATGCTAACCTATGATCATCTGGGTCTCTGGACAATAACATTGCCTGGAGGGACAGAATCACCCCAGCAGCTCCTAGGGACTATAAAAAGAAGGACAAGTAATGTTTAGAACCAAGAAATATTTGCCATAGGTAATACAAATAGAAATCTTTGAGTAATCAAAGAAACCCCAACAAACGTTAGTTTAATCTGCCACCTCCTAAGAATGTGGTCTTTTCCTAAATGCTCCATATCTATGAGTCTGACACTGAAGAATCAGAAATCCCATTTAATAGCTGATGGTAAGTATGGAATGAGAGAGGGACCATATAGTATCCCATTGTCAATAGCTTAGGTATAAATGATTTAATGCTAAGTCATGTTGATAATGGGGCTTCCCTGGTAGCTCAACTGGTAAAGAATCCACCTGCAATGCAGTAGACCCTGGTTGAATTTCTGGATCAGGAAGTTCCCCTGAAGAAGGTATAGGCTACCCACTCCAGTATTCTTGGGTTTCCTGGTGGTTCAGATGGTAAAGAATTTGCCTGCAATGCGGGAGACCTGGGTTCAATCCCTTGGTTAGAAAGATTCCCTGGAGGAGGGCATGGCAACCCACCCCAGTATTCTCTCCTGGAGAATCCCCATGGACAGAAGAGCCTGGCAGGCTACAGTCTGTGGGATCACAAAGACTTGGATAGACTGAGAGAGTAAGCATAGCACAGCATGTTGATAATTCACTGATAAATTGATAAAAATGGATAAGTGGACTAGATTTCTGATGTTTTAAATAGATCTATGTTGTATTTGAAAATCATGCTGACCATAAAACAAATTATTCCTTAAACATGAAAAAAGACTATTTGGGACTTCAGTCACT